>OX419758.1:64429964-66829964 GCA_948567375.1 Lunularia cruciata
GAGATTACCAAAAGCTACATTGAGGTTATTGGCTCCCATGCTCCCATTTAGAGATATATGCAAATGAAAGATATCATTATTATTTTCTAGATACACAATATTAATTTGAAGTCCAAATTTATAAAACTTAAGCATCAAAGCTTTCATATACAATGTATTTTAACCTCTATCACTTAACCTTATTTTGATTGAAGAATTCATTCAACTTTTGCGTACTTAAAAGTCTCCAAATATAAGACTTTAAAAATTCTTAACCATACCTACTTACTTCCAAATTTGTAGACTTTTAATTTCTAAATTGACAAGTATGAGTGTAAGACCTTGTTGTTCTTTCCTAGTTCTTGTGCCATCTTCCTACATTTTGATACCTATAACATGGTTTTTAATATTTCATTTCATTAGCAAAGTCATCAAATACATCTTTGCAATTAAAACTTATTTAACTTGGATGTAGATTCATTCATAAAAACATGTAAGAGCTTGTTGAATCTTAATATACTCTTTGAGTTCATTTAACAATCAAAAGTTGGTTATAAGAAGTGTCCTCATTATTCTTGAGAAGTCATTCATATCAATTCTAAAAAATTATATAAATATAATCACCTTGGGTATTCCTTTTTTATTAATAGAGGTTTCACTTCATAATAACTTTCAGCTTAGTCATGTTTTCAAGGTAGCTAGACCTATCTCTCAACTTACAAATACATTAATGAGAGGTATGATAGGTATCTTATATTCAAAATAAAGAGGTACCATCAAAGAAAGCAACCTCTAAGGTAATACTCTTTGTTATTACTCTATTCACTCCTCTTGTTGCTTTACTTCTAGATAATATGAAAAAAACCAAAGGTTCATCTTTTTGTTATTTGTAAAGAAAGGCTTCACCAAAGTTAATATTGATAGGTTTCATAGAGTTTATCTAGTGTTGGAAATGCACCTAACATCTAAACTCATTTAGTGCTACTCCAAAGAAGAAAATAGTTACTTGAGAGATTTATTTAATACACAGAATTTCATTCCCCTACCTCACTCTACATTCTAAGCACAATAAGAAATGAACGATTTCCGTCCATAGCATTTCTTTATATCTTTATCATGCTAAATTGATTCCAAAATTATCATAATAAATTGATACTTCAACTAAATTACTATAGCTAAAGTAATTTTTAGAACAAAGAATTAGCAATATTTTGGTATTGACTTACAATTATTTACTTTTGTACCAAAACAATCTTTGTTTTACATAACTTTACACTATCTTTCCATATATCTTTAGGATCTAACTATTTAAGTCATTATCATATCTCTTGAAATACATATAATATTATAATATTTTTGGTCTTTTCAGAACTATTTCAATGAGACCTTCCTTATAAAAACCAATTGAAAATAGGCATTAAAATTGATTAGAAAATAGGGATTGCTTCTCATATCTTAAGATTCTTTGGTTCTTGTTAGTACGTATAGCCTTAAGATTCTTGTTAGTAGGTCTAGTATGATGATCATGAAATTTTTACTTGGATTCCATAAATAAATTTATTTTTTACATAATAATATTACTATAATAAGCTAGAAACACTGATCAAGCTCATGGTTGCTTTGTTACCTATGGTTCATCTATGATTTGACCTGACCTAAGCATTTTATTCACAAATACTCACTTTGGATCAAATCATTCAATATTAGATTCTTAAGCATAAACTTTATCTCTATCCATAAGAAAATTTGACATATTAGAAGGCCTTGCTTACTCCTAAGTTATGCTCAAGCATAAGCATTTTCTATGTGTAATCTATTTTCTAAATCTAACAAAGTTTCAAGGTTAATTGCAATTAATTACTACACCTAAAATTTGAAGAGAATCTTGACCATCTAATCTTTGTATGCTTAATATATTTAACAAATCTATTATAGGTCATCATTATCAATTAAGATTTGAACAAACATTTATTTTTCAGAAGAAATGAGACGTTTGAAGAAGATTTTAAAATAACGATAATTTAAAATCTTACTGTATGCAAACAATCCTAGTTGGGATGTGGTATATATATATAGAAAGAGAGGGGTAAAATACAAGATTGATTTTTAAGTTTTGATTAGATTGACGTATAGTAAGAAGATATTGGAGGAAAGCATACATAGATGATTAGATCTAGACATGTAAATTAGAGAAGGCCAACTTTCTCTGATTTAGAGTAAGTCAAGAAGACTTCTTACGTGTTTACTTATTCTTTTCTTAATATAATTTTGGGCCATTGATATGCAAGCCTTTAAAAGAGAACAGAATCGTTCAAAAACACTCTATATCACCCCAAGTTCAATAATTAATCCTAAAAAGTATAGATTAAAACGACTTTTAATGGAAAATTGATAATTTATAGATTTTTCTTTTCTTTTGGAGAGTTAAACGAATGTATTTCAACTACAACAATGAAAAGGTATTGAAAGTATGGGTGACATGGTGATTTAAAATGCTTATGCGAATGCAGTTTAGCAACGATTTCTAGAATGTATGGGAAACCTTGAATTTTTCATGCTTTTGCAAGTGCGGAGTAAATAGACCCTCAAATGATTTTCTTCACCTTTGTGGAATCCAAATTTAATTCCAAAGTAGCCAAGCTACATAAGTATCGTCGAAATGAATGCATAAATGAGGTGTTTCCCTTCTCCTACACATGACATTTAACTTGCGGTGAATCTTCTTGAATTTAAACATGACATTTGACATGTAAGATTAACCAAATCAGTGCGATCACGCCATGTTATAACCCACACTAAACTTGAACTTACTTCAGCTAAAGATGAACAGTGCACCGTGGACAGATTAACATTGCAGAAAGCTAACCACAGTACAATATTAAAGGCCACTGCAGTTACAATGAGCCACAGTTGGTAGTCTCGGGTAAAGTGTCCTGCCTGGATGAGGAAACATTCCATTCCGAAGGGAGGGGACAGGGTTTATCGACTTCCTTCGAAGCGAGAGATCTGAAGAATTCTATTGAATTCGATTGACAGTAGAGTGTGGATTGATTTCTGCTTGTTTCGTTCTGCGCCTGACCGACGAATTTGTGTTGAAGTGCGTTTTCGGGCCGACTGATTTTGCGGTTGGGAACGGGATATATGGTGGGATGTGAACTGTAATCGTTCTCGTGCTCGTGGCTATGGTGCTGTCGTTGGCTTAGTGTATCTGGTGATGCGAGCTTGTGGGTTGCATCTCTAAAATGGATTTAATGGCGTGCAAAGCGCCTCGCGATTCCATGTTTTCCTCTGGTCTCCGCTCGTTCAGCCTTTCTTCAAATGCTTGTTTGCAGAATTTTCACTCGTCGAGAACAATGCAGCAGTTTGAAAGATTTTTTTTTAATAATTCTAGGTTAAGTACTACTCGCCGAAACCTGCCCGCTACAGGCTCAAGATCGTCCTCCTGGTTGATTGCTTGCCGTGGCTCTTCTCAACCCCCGAAATTTTCCTCATTTTCTAATTCGATTCCCGATACGGAGAAACCGGGAAATGAGGGCTTATCCGCCAAAGAGAGGAGGAAACTGAGGAATGAGAGAAGAGAGGAGCAAAAGGCCGCGCAAGAGAAACCGTGGAAGGAGATGGTGGAGAACAAATGGCTGACAAAGCCAAAGAAAGCAAAAGGTTGGGAAGCGGACGCGGATGTAAATCAACTCATAAGCAAGGGCATGCAGTGGTGGATGATACAAACGACGCGAAAGTATGAAAATCAAGTGGCCGAACAGCTAGAAATTGTTTTTGCCGAGACGTTTCCTGATAGGGAATTCGAGGTAAATATGCAGCCTTGGTAATGTTGGTGAGGAAATCTTTATTTGCACTTTCAATACACTGTGTTAGTAAGCTACGCACTCTGTTACAGAGCAGCTAGTGTGGTCTATGTAGACAGAAAGCATGAACTTCACTTTTCTTGCCTTATATATGGAATGAATACTCATGTATCTTTCTTCAAAGTTGGAGTCAAGTAATGCCATTAAGACTGCGTTCTCAAGGGTAATGTACAGTGAGTGGAAGTTTAATAGATCTCCAGTACTGCATAAACTTTGGATAGAATTTGCTTTGTGCTTAAGGTACATTTGGTTTTCTTGGTGTGGGAGGGTGTTGCTGCGCACATTCTCTTGTTGAAACTGAGATATCTTGCACACATGACTGTGTCATTCATAGTATGTCTGACAGTCACCGAAATGTAAGCTTGATGATTCCTGCGTGCTGAATATTCAGCCCAGCGATTTCAGCATACCATCATTATTGATATATCTGAAGAGTTTCTGTACTCTGCAGGTTCTTTTGCCAACGCTACCCACGTTGACCAAGTTGAAAGATGGATCAGTGTCTGATGCAAGGCGGAAAATCTTTCAAGGCATCGTTCTGCTTCGTTGTGTCTTGGATAGGGATGTGTATGATCTTGTAAGGCGTATACCTCGAGCTTACGATTTCTTTGGAAATAAAGCTGGTGTCAGGTAATTCGATTACCAGCTGACTGTTAATCCTAGCTTTGATTCATCTGTCACTTAGCCAATTGTGTTGACTTTTCATTCATTTCTGCATACTTTGCTGAGGACTTGGAGAAGCTTGTTCTTATTATTCTTAGTTTAAGGAGAGATTGGTTAGGTTAGTCGAAATTCGGGGAACGTTCTTTCGTTCACCATATAACAGTCTGCTTATTTTGCACCTGCTTTTAGGCATGAAAGACATCCCAGGAAACGACTCAGTGCACATTCCTTCTCTTGCTCTAGGCAGGTTCCCATACCTCCGTAGCCTGACCTAAGTCTTTGATTCTCAATTTGGTCGGCTTATGCAGTTATCAACCAATGATAATGCCGGCCCCAGTGGCGCATTTGAACATGGAGAACTTGTTTAGGCAAATCAGGGAAGAGGAAGAAGCGTTTGAGAAATTTAAGGAGCAGTGCAAGATAGAAGTGGAGGAAGAAAGGAAGAAGGCCGAGGAAAAGGAGATACTGGAAGCACAGGCTCTTCAACTGGAAGTAGGTGCCACAATACGCGTTTTGTCTGGCCCATTCACGGAATTCACTGGCGTCGTCACCGAGCTTCTCCCCGAAGTGAACAAGGTTCGCCACTCATGTCACAGAGGGATCAAGTTGCATTCCAGTCACCTCCATACCTTTTACTTGTTTGTTCTTGTTTCTGAGATTAGGAGTGTGAGAATGACTGATTTTGACATTTTGGTGCATCTCAGGTAAAAGCCCTCGTCACAGTATTTGGGAAAGACACACCAATCATTCTGGATGTGGACCAGATTGTTGTTCAAGCTGCTGCAGCAAACTGAATTTTATGGACCAAACATCTTGGAGGGGAAATCTCTTACAAGCATGCAACAAAGCGTAGTCCGAAAGAGAGCTCATTAGGCTTTGAAATAGAGCAACGCAGTGCTGTTTAGGCTAGCACCCATATATATATTGGACCTTATTGTAGCTAAAACTTAGAGAAACCTATCCCGCGGCATTAATTCACAATTGGCTCGTCTTAAAAGATACAATATCCAGCGAGATACAGCATTAGCCTAGGACAACATCGCCGTTTGGTTCAAGTTGGATGTGCCATTCATTGCCACTCTTGTGATACTGCTCATTCCTATCGTTGAGGGCACACGAAACCGCACTTTCCAAATACATGTCCATGTTAAGGTGAACTATGCAGTTCAAGGGGGGTATGAGCCCATAATATTTCTGTGGGTCAATACGATTATCACGTTTAGCATTAAGGCGTATGCCTGCCATGTAGAATGCAGAGACTAGGCTTCAAGCCATGGCGAGAGATACACAAGTTACTTTGTTGAGGTTTCCGGGTTTCTCATCAATAGTAACAGAGATCGACTCAACAGTAACCCAAAGTTGGCACCTAGGATTAACGGCACCCAAAGTTGGCACAAGACTTAACAGTACCCTTCTTGACGTCGCGCAGGTGTCGTAACTAGCACCCAAATTCATGACCAGCTATACATCCTTCTATCACCTTAATAGACAGGATTAAAATCTTGATAGAACATCATCACAAGCCATGTACCGAATGTCAAAACTCTTGACAGGAAACTCTTTGCCACGTCAGAGCTATGACTGCCAGCTACGACACACGGTCGACACGCTGGGCCACCTGGCAGCAGGGGCACTAGGTGTTTTAGCTGCCAACTTGCGTACCGCTAAGTGTTAGTGCCAAGTTTGGGGTACTGTTATATACATTTCTGTTACTATTCGGCTGTAGTTCAGTTAGACCGGTGGATGCGTACTGGTGGTCTTGGATAGAGTCAGTGTTTGAGAACGCCCAGCACTCTTAAGATCTCCTGAATTACATTGGATTGCATGATTGGCCGTTCTCAGTGGGTTTCACCGTTACTAAAAGAATGTTTTGCGTTGAGACTGGCACGGCGAGTATAGCGCTGAACTGAAAGACAACCTCCATATATTTCCTTCCAGACAATTGTCCGAACAATTTGCATATTGTCTCACCCTAACCATTGGATGACAAGACCGGGATGCACGATCTACCGAACTTCATCTCTTCACGCTCGCATTGCCAAATCGCAAGAAATTTGGTCTTGGGCGTTCTTGAGGTCCAATACGTGTAGTTGAGCGCATGGTCCCTGGTGATGAAACGATCATCTTCTGGCAAGGACGCGCAATGATACAAAGGCATGCATGCCGTGATTGCTGCTCTTGTTCCCACCGGTTTCCCACAATTTTGCAGAGGTTATTCAGGCTTCGTACAGTATATTCAGACACGAGAGCAGAAGCCGTTCGAAGAACGGGGGATCCAGAACTCATTACGTGCAAATGGTGTGCATATGAAATGTAAACATGATATGTGCAAATCGAGATGAGCAATGAAACCCTAAATAAGGTAAAAGAATCTAACAGATTAAATGCGAGGTTAAGCACAAACGAAATATCACTATATCCTGGTAGAGAACAGACATACATCAGCGCTAAGTAAGGCATGTAGTGAAATAAACAAGATGTAATTTAAGACACACAAGTCAAAACTAAACTATTCAAGAGAACTGAAGTTGACAGACTGAACACAACACATGTAAGGGAACCATGAAGCCAAACAACAAATGTGAGTTCGAGCGAAGGGGGAAGAAAGTGGATGGTCTCTAGGCTGAGAAGGGGCAAAGCGTCAAAGGACTGGATAGAGTATATCACCACAAGCGCTATGGACGCTTGAGTCCTGAGAAACTAAACAAATTGAGGGAAGCAGAAGGTAGAGTATATATAGAACTTGCCAAGATTCAGTGATCCACATCTGTAGCTCCCAAGTATAAACACTTAGACGGTCAGACATTGGGCCCTGGTCATGCTGGTAGATGAAACAGGACTAATTTGACTCAGTACGATGCGGTTCCAGCACTAGTATCTCGAGTCGTAAGATGTCGAAGACCTAGGCGTGAGTTAGTGCCGAGATCGGCAACAGTGGAAGTAAGAAATATTTAACTGTCCGGTGTAAGGATACACTAGCAGAAGATTGAGATGATACATCATCATATTGATTGCGAGGAACATGCACAAATACGCCACCCGAGCGTGTAGAAACGTGAGCTAAAGTTGAATTTCACTAAATTTCAGAATGTTGATGAACCTGCTGAACGTCGACGGAAGAACTATTCTAACTATTGTAGCTAAGAGCTATTCTTACTACTTATGCACATGCTAACTGAGTCGAACACAGACCAATTCAGTATACTGTAATTCTCTCATTATCTCATTCGGACTCATCACAGGACAAGGCTTCAAACAGATCGTCTTCAGGATCAGAGCAGAATTCTTGAACGTCTCTTGAACTGCTACTTTCAGGCCAGCGTGGAGGAGGCGACTGAGTTGTGTCCTCTTCGTCGTACACCTTACCAGGGCCATGATTGTAAGGAGGCTCTGTCAACAAACAGTACAAGTTTCTGAGCAACGGTGAAAGGCCCGTTTCTCCAGTTTCCTCCCATGTTACAATCGACCGAAGTTGGAAGGAACTATAAACATGTCATTACAGTACAGTGACTGCGGTCGGTTCTGAGGATGAACTGCTACAGTAAAATTTAAATGGATGGAACTTTGACTTACTGGGAGTTTCATTGCCCTTGGTGCTTTTGGACCGTGGTAGGGACTTCACGGCAGCAGCTTGATAGGTTTTGAACAGTTGTGACACATCTGTCAACTGATCTGAGTCTCCCTTCCTCGAATCCTCCTCGAAAGTCAGAAGCTGGTGTATCTTGGGCAAAACAATTTTGAGGGCAGCCTCCATGAGCGGTTTAGAGCCAGACTTGTATGCAACCTCTAACGCCCAGTCCAGGTTCCTGACAATGAGCTTGCTCTTCGCATGGCTTTCGCAGAACGTTAGTAAGGCTGTGGATCCCGCTTCCTTGCCCAATTGGAGTGCCCAGATCAAGTTTTTTCTGTTCCATGTAGCTCTGTCTTTGACGTATTTCTCACAGAGACCCTGCAAGTACTTAACTTCGAACTTGACGGCAGCGCACAGAAGAGATGGCGCATGCTTTTTCATCACATCCTGTTGCACTGCACCTGAATAGAAAAACTGCACGAATCCCAGTAATGCTTCATACGTCATATCCGGAAAGTTAATAACCATTGTGCTCTTTTGTTTATCAGCCTCTTTCTGCTTCTCGTCCTCGCGGTCTCCGAAAGCAAATAAAGCTTGAAACACTTGGGATCTTCCTGCCTGCACATTACTCCGGTATACATGATATTAAAAACGTGATTAACTGTCTATTCTAAAGGCAAATCTCATAGTAACTCTCTATTTGAGGAGAATTTGTACAAGGGTGCGAGACTTGGGAGTACCAGAATGGCTTTGTGAGAAGGAACTGGTTGCCCATGCTTGGCGATGAGCTTCACGTCTGAAAAGAGTCCCGCACTAACTGAGCTCCATGTTGTGAGAAAACTCTGTTTCTCCACTCCCTCTTCCAGTAAAAACTCAACATGCTTCATTCGACATTGTTTGCAGTATTTATGCTTGGCTGATTCATCCACTTGCTGGCTGTAGACCGCATCCTTGTCCGGATAACCACCACACACAGGACACAACATTTTATCTATTTCCTATTGATCTATCAAGCGTGGAGTAGCCCAAATTGTATTCACATTCTATTCTAATCCGCACCACTGGCCAGCCAGCTCCCGAGCGGCTAATTAATACATGCGCTCTCTCAGCTATACGAACTACTTCTGGAAACGGCTGTCTATTCTATTCTAGTTCACTCTTTTCTGCTTAAGATTCAAATCGCTACGTTCATAACTCGTTGATTTGAAAATTGCTAGCTAGAAGCTCCGGTTGTCTCCTTTCCTCACTCAGTTCCTCGGTACCAGCAGACCATGCCCGCTAACGTGTACCTGAACGCCTTCGCGTCGTGATATTGTACAACAGCTCAAGTCACAAAATCTGCGGAGCGGGCAGAAACAGCTCTCTTCTATCTCCTTGGACAAATATGATAATCGTCTTGTCGGTGAAGTGGGTTTTGAACGCCTACAAGTTCCAAAAGCGTCTGTTGAAGAAGAAAGAAAGTGAGAACTACGTGAACGAAGACAGAGAAGGAGTGCAGGCAGAAACGCGCTGATCTGATCTTCACGAGCAGCAGCCGCAGCAGAGTGGGGTGCGGGGGGAGGAGCAGTTGCCAGGGGCAGATGAATCAAGAGTACATTGGACCATCTCTGTCTGCCAATCGATCCGTCAGTGTCAGGAAGGAAGATAGACGTTGTCATCATTAATGAACTCACCTCCCCTCTCGTACCTCCGAGTAATTTTAGTAGCAGCAGCCGCCGCCTCTCGTGCATGAAACGAACGATGATTCCCCGACAGGAGCAGCAAAACAACAGTTTCACAAACGTAACTAACCAGTAAATTCTAATCCACTTCCGCTACGGTTAAATCCTTTTACCCATCTACTACGGTCGAGAACGCTTCCCCCACCCGCGCACATGGGGTACTTCTAGTACGTTATTACTTTCTCGGGCACTCCAGATAATAAATTAAAATTTTGTTGCTTTTTTCAGAATGTGTTGAATACATGAAATTATCTAAACGATTTTATGGCTTACTGATCAGAAGTGGTCAAAACATCCTTTATGTAGCGATAGATTTCTTCGTTTCTAAGTCAAGTATTATTTACGTTTATGGCATCCCGTGCTTGAAAGGTAGTGTTCTTGTACTAGGAAAAAAGCTACTGCGTAGAGAACAAGAAGGATGGAAGACCCCATCAAGCCCGTACAAAAGAGAGACCAAAAAGGTAAAATGGGGCTAGGCTCCAATAGAGTCCATATGAGAAATCTGCTCTCCTGCACCCTAAAATATTCAAACTATGCAAAGTTGTATGGTCTACAAACACCTAGAGCATTCAAAAAAGCATCACCTAGTGTGATTGTTCACCTGTAGATTGCACCAGCCACTGCCCTTTTGTAGAGTAATCGACACATGCAACCTAAAATATGCTACAAAGTATGAGAGTGAAAGTGGTACCCATGGCGCCTAACATGGTAACCTCTCGTGCACTCCTTGACAATTGTATAGAATGTCGTGTCCATCGCTCCATATAACTCCAAGGCTAGAGGGACAAAGAGGTGACCTCACTGCATGCCCCTGTACTTGGAGACCTTGTGACATGTTGTTGCACTCGCCGACCATCATGGGGGATGGGTAATCACTCCCTCCGAAACTGTATCTTGCATAGGGTCCGTAACCACGACATCCGCTACTGTCACCTAATCATCTCAAACCAAGTATAATCGGCCCTAATGTGTGTCGTCTGCAAAACATATAAACGCTCCCTCCAAGCCAAGTATCCACTCTCTCGTGCCACAGCAAACACTATGTCCCTAATAGCAGTTCTTGTACTAGGGATGAAGGACTTTTCTAAGCCCTTTCTTATTGCGAGCATGGTAGACATTACAATTTATAAGCAAAACAGCATATCCTAAATCAAAGGTATTTAGCTCTTACGAGCTCGATGCCATTGCTTTTAAATCTCATTTCATATATATACTTGAAATGTTATATATTCTTGAAAATAAGGGACTAAGATTCAAGAAAAAAAGAAAATTACTCTAAATTAATTTAGAATATAAGTAAATTAATTTTAGATCATCATATCCAAGTCTAGTACATCATATTAGACTCCATATTTTTTGTTATTTTAGCAGTTTAATCATTTGACCAAGGAAACCTACATGTAGATCTTATTCATGGATTCTTTTGCTTCTATCTTTTGAAATATTTATGTTCTACTCTTACATTTAGTTTGGAAATTTTATTATTCATTCATGAACTACCCATGTAAAAGATAACATAACTATCAAGAATAAATACACATATAGTATGATGTTTAAGATCACATACAGGATTAAATTTACGCAGATACACTTCATTATCTTCAAAATGTATTAAGGTACTATGATTATTTAGATATTATTTTGTAAATTTTCCATCAATATATAGATTTTATGTAGGATTTATATAATTTATATCTTTATCTAAGGTATTCAAAAAAATGTTGCATTTAGATAGAAATATCTTCACTTATCTAAATTTGAAAATAAGGATTTTTATTACTAGTAAAAGAATACTCGAATAATTTTACCTCTATTTGTAAAGAATTTATATTAGCTACTTCATTACTTGTGTGGTCTTCAGCATTAAAGAGTTTTACTTCCAGATATTTTCTGAAGTATTATTTTCAGAGGTCGTCATTATAAAAATTCAGGAGACTTTTCATAGGAACCATAGGTTCTTATGAAAATGAAAATGAAGAAGGCACATTTCCAAGAAAAAAAGAGAGAATAGTTAACATAGCGATGTGACTAAATGATGGGTAGACTTTCTTCATAGGCTGTTTTACTATAGAATTATAAAGAGTATTAGTTGCAGGATAAAGACAGATTAACAACAAGTTCCCTAAAATTGTCAATAAGACAAGAGACACAAAACTTGAAATCGTGCAATTGTAAAGTTGTAAAGTTGAAACAAAATGATTCCTCTATCACTTAAGTTCCGTCTCATATAAAATTCAATTCCTTCATTCTTTCATCGACAATTGATTTTCCTTCCTTCTCGTATTGAGAATTGAATTCTCTACTTATTGTACCAAGATTAATCTATAACCATAGATCTCTTCTTTGTCATAGCTTCCTCTATAGAGTACATCCTCTCACTTCCATTCCGTCTGTAGTAGGAATCGGAAGATACTCTTAGTGGGAATCGGAGGATTTCAGAGCATGTATTATCCACTCCTTCTATTTACTCAAAGAACATAGCGAAAGTAAAGATGGGGAGGATAGAGTTAAGATGAGTTCGCGTCATTATGTTCGAATTTTGTATTATTTAGATAAACTAAAGAATTTAAATAAATTAAAAAGTACATAAAATGTGTATAAAGAAAAATGCTTTCAACTATGCCCGGAAATGATTCCTTGAGTTGATGCGTGAAGAGAAATCATACGAAATGAATTGGATATATAAAATCATACACATAAACAAGAAAGAAGAAAGACAAATACATTGAGGCCTCGTTACAAGAGAACTTAAACACGGATGGATGGAGAGCCAATATAAAAAAATTTAAATGATCTATGTCTTCATCTTATTAAATGGAAAATACATTTCAAAGTTGAATTAACATTTTTTTACATAACTTATGTAAATAAAAGGTTTGAAGATGAGTTAGATATCATTGTATCAACGGGGCACGATGAAGAAGGCGGGTTCAAATCCAAAGGCAGAGTTCAAGTTTGAGAGATCAAGAATAATGTAAAAAATGGACGTAGCGGTATCAAGAACGACACAATCTTTTCCATTCTCAAGTGCCTAATATATTGGGGTTATAAGAGGGAGTCAATTTCCTCACTATAAATGATTTAGGGTCAAGTGTGAAATCTTCCTCTAGTCCTCTAGCGATAAAGAAAATGATATTTTCGGAGTGTGAAATCTAATAGGATTGAGAGCGTAAGGAAGAAATTGAAGGAAAACTAAAGAAATAGAAATTTCAAGGTCTCTTCCAAAGTAGCACTCACTACTGAAACTTTCTCTGATGATATTGCTAAACAATTAGAGGAATCTAGTCACGTAATGAAAGCTAAGTAGAGTTATAAATAAACTAAGATTAAAGCTCAAAAAATGGCACAGATGGAGAAGTAGAAACCAAAAGTGGAAGCTAGAAAATAATGCTCTTGGAGAAACAAACAAAAAAAGCTTGAGAAAAGAAAATTAAAAGAAAGGAAAGCTAAGTCAAAGAGGTTCCATTCATTGACTCTAGAATTAGCTAAAGTTAGGAAATCTTGCAAGGAGATAAATAGTATTATAAGTATACTTTCCAAGATGGATATTTAGTCTCTTAGATGGATATTTAATAGTGGGCTAGAATTCTGGTTGTAAATTACACCACATGCAAGTTAGGTGCAAACGATAGCAAGGACTAATTTAAACCTGGTTTCGAAGTGTAGGTCTCAATTTCTATAAATAAAGTGTTTTTCATTGTCCAATTTGCACTCAAATATATTTCCCTCTTGTATCCGATCATAGGTGCTTATATGCTCCGGGATCTTTTCTTTTACATTGGAGTATACTGGTAGGCGCTTAAGTACACCTAAGTTTGCTAAAAGTCACGCCAAAGTGCATGGAATATGTTTGCATGTGTTGGTGGATGCTTCAAGGTGAGATAATATGCGTTTGTATTTGTTGGATCTTTTATGTAGTTGTGTTTGTATTTCGGAGTTCTGATGATCTATACTGCACCCAAAATATTGGTGAAATATAAAACAATAATCATGCCTGTTAAGAAGGATATGTTATGCACAGAACATTCTTAAAATTCTGCAGGACTCCATATCAATAAATTGGATAGCACATCCATGCTATATTATGCACACGATATAACATTTCAATGCCATTTCAACCTAGCACCATTTTTAGCAGCTACCACCTCTCTATATCTTCCTCGGCGTAATTGCTCAATCAGTTATACGGAAAGAAATTACAGACCGATTTAATCCACGTTTAGATAAAAAGTTTCAAGGAAACAAATAATCAAGATCCTCTAGACAAGGTATCATTAATGTATTCTTACTTTGTTCGAAATAATCACGTGTGTTAAGGTCATCTGCATAGCGTCATCTCCATATTTTCAGTTCTAACCAAGTAAAGCACTCGGGGGATGATTATCTATTTCCATACGATTGTCTTTTCAAAAAGAAGGACAACCACGTATTACATATACTAGAGGTTGCAAGTCAATGGAAGGAACTCCTGAATTCCGAGTACTATATGCTTTTCCTTGAGTCCCAGATGTACATGCACTTGTGATGTACGTGGGCATCCTCTACCATCAGTGGTGATAAGACGATAGTACCAGCGTCCAAACATTCATGGGTCAGTAATTGTTGTGACTGATTACGAACCGAATATCTGAGGTACCATGTAGAACAACTTACATCACATTATCATTCACGAACACCGAAAGGCACCAAATTGACCGAAGAACACACACAAGTCAAGCAACGTCATGAAACAGGAGGAAGAAGGTTTCAAGGACAGCAACTAACTTCATGAAGCATCGATACAGCACTCGCGTGTGAGATTTGAAATAGTAATCAGGTGGAGACCAAGGATTTCGTTGACGTCTTAATAGTATTCTTCTGGCCCTGTGCAGTACTACTGCAGTTTAATTCCTCCCCCGTAAGTAGTGGACTACTTTGAATCGAAAGTAGTCCACATTACTCCAGAATTATGTCCCTAGCAGTTTGGTGGATGTTTCAGCTGAACGTACCCAGATAATCGCAACTTACATAAAGACCTTGCCTGTGAATTTATGCTGGAAACCGGCTCCTCTGCAGCCACGGTATGTTCCGCGTAATGATGTACCATTTCTTTTATCTTTTTGGTACAGTATACAGTTTCAAGGACAACAGCGCCTCACTCACTGGAAGCAGAGGAGGAAGAAGGTCTCAAAGTTTAATTACTCCTCATTGATGCAAGTTCAGATGCGGAGGTGTACGAAAGTGATAAACTTTGAATCGATTTCACACCGGATTGATGTTGGAGTGGCATGTCACTGTTCTGCTTTTGCTGGAGTGGCATTTCACCACTGAAAGCTTTAACCTCGGCAGAACAATATCCAGGTGTCCATCACCTCAACTATCCTGTGGATCTACGCGCTAACTTTCAGATATCTTAGTTACATCCATCGTTAAACAAAGTCTCTCACGTTTCTCGTTGCACAATGGATCGAGAACGCGGAAAGGAGAGATTTGAACAATTAGGGCCCAGTCACACGGATCCCTTTTAAGTCTTTTCAAACCCAACTATAGATCTATCAAGTTTGGATCAAATAAATTGCGGCAGATTCTATTGACAAATTACTAGGATGGTTCAGTATTTGTTTCTATACACTAATACATGGTGTCTATATTGTAGTCGGCTTGAGATATCGATTACATCAGGTGTACTTTGAGTCACAAAACAATTGAAGTTCTCTTCTTATTAGACTTATTAGAGGTGGATGGAGATTAGCAAGAAGACAGTGTGTCATAAAACTTTTGGACTGGCGAAATCATTCTACTTGTCACGTACGTACTTGTAACTGATATCTTTGAAAGGAGATTAGAACAACCGAAAGTCCAGTCATCCTTATACACTCGATTCCATTGAGCAACATGTGGGTACACTTAAGTGGTTTCGCAAATTCTTGAGTGGTAACAAGTAGGTTTGCAATGGGGTCTCCGTGCCTATTCTGCTTGCACTCGGTGGTCGGGATATTATTTCTGCTTCTGCACTCGAGTGGTAACAAGTATGTTTGCAATGTTGAACTCCGTGTCTTTTCTGCTTGCACTCGGTGGTCGGGATATTTCTGCTTCTGCACTCGAGTGGTAGCAAGTATGTTTGCAATGTTGAACTCCGAGTCTATTCTGCTTGCACTCGGTGGTCGGGGATATTTCTGCTTCTGCACTCGGAGGTGGTGATATTTCTGCACCTCACCTCTTAATGTGGCTGTCCATTTCCTTTATTGCCGGACATGTTTGAACGGAACGACTCTAGGAAGTGAGAACATTTTCAACTGAACTATAGTTATATCTGTATCCATCCATACTTAAGATGAGTATACTCTACATATCTATTCTACATACTGCAGATGGGCGTCGTTACGGTTATCACCAGTCATGAGATATCCAATTTGAGTCCTCTCCTTGCGGTTTGATTTATTCTAAATTCACTCTTTTATTTTTTATCTTGTTTCATTGTTAATTCTTCATATACCAAACGATGGAGTGTGGTATTCCTTGCCTGAAAGATGCTTACGTTTATTTTCAATTTCGTTTTTTAATAGTTTTTGGTTTCATTTTTTTTCCTTCAAGTACCAATGATGCATGGTGGTGATGTTCTTTTCTTGAAACATGCTTAACAGCGTTTCTTTATCGTGTTTTACTATTTATTTGATTGATTTTACTGATTCTCTTACTTGTGGTGTAAAAATAAATTTTCATTATAATTATGTGATTTATTTTATATTGCTATTAATATGTAGACTGCATACGAAAAGTTCTGGATAAAATTTAAATTTAAATGATCGAGTAAGTTTATATAAGTACCATCGTGATCCAAGGACGGATGATGTGTTATATATATTCTATTATACATTTATGAACCATTTTAATCTATACTAATGTTATGAATTAAAAACCTGTACCATACATAATTATATGTATGAGATCAAAATAAATGATTATATAGAGAAATTTTTTATTTGAAACTCTCTCTCTCTCTCTATATATATATATATATTCACTCCTTTTATACTTATAGACTAAAACAATACACTAGATAGATTTAAAAGGGAAATTATTGTCCTAATAATAAATTATATCTATAAACTTGTTCTCTTATACATTTATTTGTTATCTAATATCATGCTATACATATTTGCTAATGACCATATTGTTCCGGCCAAAAATTTGCTCTAATGATCTTCATTTTCTTTGCAAGTACATATTGATGATGAACCATTAGTTTTCTTTAGTTACTTTGAAACTAAACCGAAAGTATAAAAAATTTAATTTAAAAAATTATATAATTATATAATTAATATTATATTAGAATAAAAATTTACTCCTTTTTACACTCTTGTATAATCATATTAAAAATATATGCTATCAAGTGTATAAAATAATTATGAAATAGTGTGAAGTACTTTTCTGGTTTTATTCAAAAAATTCATAAATTTTTTAATGGAATTATTATTGATATTCTCCTAAATTGGATTTTAATTTCTTCACAAATCTTTTCGCTAAACTACCATATAGTGTATAAGTATGCTACATGGATTTCTTTTATGTATATGTAATTATAATCAATGTTCATAACTATAATGATTTCAATAAGAAAAAGGCGACCGCGTAGAGAACACAAAGGATGGGTGTAATACCAATTAGTAGAAGTATCACCAAAAGAGTACTTCTACTAATAGGGCAAAAACCGAAATAGACTTGAGAACCTTAGAATCAATAGCTAGACATATGATTTAAAGATGAGAATTGGTTTGGTAACATCTAGAAGTATGTTACACATGATGGACTTAACAGATCAGAAAGAGGTATCACCAAAAGGGGACTTCTACTAATAGAGTAGGAACCAAAATATGCTTGAAATCTTTGAAGGCAATTTCGGAGGCCTAAACGGATGAATTAGACCTCGAAAATATGCAAATGTCCCCCAACAAAGGAAAGGCTGGCCTTCTCTTTCCCTGCTTTGTCTCGTCAAGAGCTTTCCAACAGTACCTTACTCACGTGATTTTGAGATTCCTACATGAAGATTCCCTAAAAGATTCCCTCTGGTCAAAGCTTGTTTGACCAACCAGATAGGACCTAGACCAAACATGTCACCCATCCAAGTAAGTAATATAGGGGTGGAGCTTGCTGACATGTCACCTATCTGTGTCCCTAATCCTATGGTGGAGCTTCCTTGCCGGAGATCCTCTTTGTCTATATAATAAAGAGAAGGTGCTCCCTTGAGACATCAATTGTTTGAGTGTGCAATCTGTGTTTTCTCTCTTCTCTTGTCCTCAGAGTATTACAATCGGAAAATACCATCAAGCCATACAAAGGAGAGACCAAAAAGGTAAAATAGGGCTAGGCCCCAATAGAGTCTATATGAGAAATTTGCCCTACTGCACCTAAGATATCTGAGCTATGCAAGTTGTATGGTCTACAAACAACTGAAGCATCCGAAGAAGCATCAACTAGTGTAATTACTCTCTTATGGATTGCACCAGCCATTGCTCTCTATAGAGCAATGGACACACACTGCCTAAAATATGCTACAAAGTATGAGAGTGAGAGTGTTACCACATGGCGCCTAACATGATAAGCTCTCATGCACTCCTTGACAAATGTGTTGAACACCGTGTCCATCGCTCCATATAACTCCAAGGCTAGAAGAACAAAGAGGTGACCTCGCTACATGCCCCTATACTTGGAGACCTTACGACCTGCTATTGCACTTGCCACCCATCCAGGGGGACGAGTAATCACTCCCTCTGAAATTATATCCCGCATAAGGTCCGTAACCACGACATCCGCTACTATCACCTGATCATCTTGGACCAAGTATAAATTTACCCTGACTTGCGTCATTTGCAAAGCATACAAATGCTCCCTCCAAGCCAAATATCCACTCTCTCGTGCTATAGCAAACACTATGTCCTTAATAGCATCATGGGTAACTATCCTCTCCTCCAAAAGGACACTGTGTCATATGGACCACTGCTGCATCTAGTGTGGAACCTCACTCCCAAGTGAGTAGTTAAGATGCAGATGGGTGGACCAAACCTAGGTGAAACCTCATTGCTATAGAGAAAGTAGTTGGTGCAAGTTGGAACACCTCAATGCACAATCGAGCTAGGATCCAAGAGCCTGCACCCTTGCAGGAGCAAGAGCAAAGATGTACTCTAGTAGCTGGAGGAATGGACGAGTCAACTAAGAGAGAATGTAGTGTATGCTCACACTGGCACTCCATCAAGGAAGACTGTAAACCTCTAGTCCAATCAGATGATAGTGATGCAAACAATGGAAAGTCCTCTCATGCCCATGTGGATAGACTATCTCTTGTTTGTCTTAATAACATCTAGAGAGAATAGGATCCCTCTTCCACCTTTGCCACATAAGTCTCCATAACCGGCCTATCAACAACCAAAAAATGAGAGGAAAGTATGGGGTGTCAAGAGAGCTCAACTACCCAAAAATGCTATAGGTGCCGTCTCCTCCATAGATAGCAAGCCAACAACTCTACATGAGATCGGCAAAGCCGTCTATCTAGGTGCCAAATCCCCTATCATACATTCAAAAGTCTTTGGTCCAATAATATCACAAGAGACTCCTATAATCCTCCTATCAAAGGCTCTCAAACGTGATACGAAGGATGAGGAGGGAGGAACTGTGCACATGAGGTAAGTTGGTTTGCAAGCAATACTAGAGGAGAGTATACCAAATGCCACTTACGGATCTCCTAATAACAAAAGGTCATCCACATGGAGAACATCCTTTACAAGGGCAACATAAACTAAGAAGCATGTGACAAAATCCTTGAATCCTACTGGCAGTCCAAGAACACGTAGTCCATCTGTAGATGTGATACACCCCTCTAAAAACTCCAAGTGGCGAGTGATACCTAAAGGGGACCATGCCTTACACTTTGACACCTTGACTCTCAAACCTACTAGATATAGCTTGGTAGTCAAGTGGTCAAAGGCCTGCCTATAAGGCTCACAATGTGTGTATCATCTGCCAAGGAGGGAAATACACAATTGGGCATGGCCAAAGTAGTAGATGGGAGAGCTCTAAAGTGAGCCATGGCAAATAAGGGTCCCCCTAACGGATCTCCTTGATGTATACTAACAGTTGACTCCAAGACAATGACTCCCTCATGTGAACAATCGTGCTGGTAGTAAAGGGAAGCAAGAGAGCCATAAAAGATCGCATAAAAGTAACAAGACTCGCCAAGGATCCACCAGCCTCCCTAAGCTCTTTAAAGATAGATTGTAAAAAACCAAGACCAAGGAGAGAAATAGGAGAATGGAAACTCACATTGAGACACTTGAACGAGTGAAAACTCCGAGTGCCTAGCATTAGCTTCGGCTTTGGTATTTATAGGTAGCATACAAGGCCCTTGAGAAGCTTCTCAAGAAGCTTCCTTGAGCCGCTTTCTTAGAGTGCAAGCCAAGTTAACCATGAAGCTTCTCAAGAAACCACAACCCCTCAGATCGAGGGGTTGTGGTTCTAGAAGTTTCTTGAGAAGCTTCTCAAGAAGAAGAAACCCCTCAGATCACGACATTGAAAGAATTCAGAAACCACAACCCCTCAGATCACGACTCATTTAAGAAAATACAATCTATCATAACTCTAAAATTTTACAAACTCTCATAACTTTCAAATTTCATTTCCAAAATTTTTAAATTAAAATCTCATGAAATTTAATTATAAAAATCAACAGATTAAAAATAAACATTCTCTACCCATCACTCTTAATGTATAATGATCACACTAAACCCTAAAAAAACCTTAAAATCTTTATAATTTCTATTCAATTCTCCATTATCTTCCATCTAAATAGCTATAGAACCAGAATTGAAAAATGAACAAAATAGACTATTCACTCAAGTGCTATATGGCAGAGAACACTCAATAAATATAGATTTTTTGTCTCCCTCCTCTTCTCACCCTTCCTTCTCCACACTCTCCAGAACCCCTCTCCAGTCTAGACACTAGAAGGAGTCAATTAGATTGAGAGAATTTTTATTTAATATATTTTAAATAAATTTATCAATAATATGCTTAATTCCTGGAAAAATCTAATATTTTAAAATCATAAAAATTACAAAACGTTAAGATCAATATGATATCAAGGCACGCCATTCCGAATACAAGATCTGCAATACCGAATCCGTATGCGACAGTACTTCAGCAGATGTTCCCGCCCTGGGACTCACGAGTTTGAGCACGATTGGAAGCAACCCATTGATTGTTGCCAAATTCCTTGGATGATGGGCCAGCATTCATATCACAACCACTGCTTTTCTCCTCTGGGTTGTGGCATACGATCAAGTTAATTCCATATGTGGAATTCCACAAGTCCTCACGCGTAACCTGTGTCTCCGCGTTCACGAAAGAAGCTCGCAGGTAGGGAGTAATTAGCGTGCTTCGACAACACATCTTTCTTCTCTTCTTTCCTTGCTCGGTCAACGATGCCACTGTTGCTATTAAGATCTTCACTATTGCATTCAATTTTTCACGAGCGAGGGATTGTGAAACATGGCGGCGTAAAAGACGTTTGGTAGCCCACAAAGTATTGTGCATATGCCTCGTGCCTGGAGTGCTCTCTTTGACACGATAAATTGAAGGACATTCGAACTGATGAAGTTATTCACCAAAGTGGGAAGGCGCATGGCAGATTTCAAGTGGTTTCGGGTTATTTTCGTCTAACAAACAACCAGAACGTACTACGTCATAAACTTTCTCCTGACCTCTTGGACTATAGTTGGTGGCTTCTGGAATTCGTTACAACATCCTTAAGTAGTGGAATCAATGTCCCTAACAGCAAAACCTCGTGGACGATTGTTAGTCAATAGATTATCACCTCGATAGATGGAAGACCTGGGAGTTCAGGTAACTTCAGGACTAACCTCCAGTTGTGGAAGTTTCAAAATTTTGATTGCGACACACACCCATTGTCGCTCCTTAGGTGCTCAGGGGATTCAGACTGTCAGTAATAACTTGTCGGACGATTGAACGCAGCCTTTGCCAAATTACTCGATGTCGGTGGCTAATCTTACTCTTCCTTTTGGATTCGATTCACATTCCATTTTTGGTAAGAAAACATCGGACGACATCGCGTTGGATTCAGAGTATGAGGTATTGTACTGAGATCCTCCCCTTCCGAGTAGTTCTCGGGCGGTGCCGAACTCAGCTACAACTACATGCCCCCTCAGTAAACGAAGTTGCATTGTTTCCTTCCTTCCGAATTCCTCCCTCGTGTCCTCGACAGAATCGGAGAACGACGATATATCTCTCTTGAGGTTCAGTGTGACTTTGTGGAGCGGCAACGGTATGGTCGTCCTCTAACCTGAAACAACTGTGAGTGTGATTTTGGGAAACTGGGAACCACAATATGAGCGGAATATGAGGTCTACGTATTATGAGTTAAACGCGATACTCAACAAGGTTTCAAGCTGTAAAGATCCTCTGCCTCTTCAGTGTCCGCGTTGTAGTAAGGTAAGGAGACACCTGATCCTCCGCTCTGAGCAATAGAGAAAAGGAGAGGAAAACCCTTATCTGTACATCTCACGGAAATCCGTTAGCTCTTCGCTTCTCACAATATAGTTACGGGACTTCACCCGTTCCCCAACCAAACAGGACCAAAGGCACGCTACCTTAGCACCACCCATCGGTGATACTTCCCACTCCGGTGGCAAAGCGGTACACAATATTGAAACTCGTCCCTCTCAGACGACTTCATGAGTCGAGATCCTCTCAAGGTTCTGTTTGTTCAGCGCTGTAGACGTAAGTGTGCTGTTAGTGGGCGAGATTCTAGGAAAACTATCCTGGAGGTACAGATCAGATGTTAAAAATGAAGAACCCACCAACCGACTTACACGAACTTTCAAATATAATTTTCCGCATTTCTAGCGGTTGTTTTTATTTCAGAATTTCATCGCATTGGATAGAAAGCATTTCAGAGGCCAGACTTCGGAGGAGAGAATGGAATTATCGCAAAGAAATAAATCAGGAACAGGCTCCTGTAGCTATTGCTGCTCGCGGGTATAGTCCGTATCTTCCTCCACGGCAATCATATCATCTTTGAAGAGGGGTTTCAAAGCTGGGAGCAGCTTTAGAAGTAGCGGTAAGTCAGCCAGATTTGCGCTCATCATGTCGAAGGCGATGGAAGGTCAATCATTGCAGCTTTCGTTGAAGATGGGGACTTCTGGATATCGTTGACTGAAATGCGTCAACACTGTGCGGTACGCTCCTGCTGAGATACCACTTTCGATAGCCTCTCTGGTCATGCTGTGGTTCTTGGCTACTGCTTCCTCTGGCATTGAGTCATCCAAAGTTGCCTCCAAGAACCAAACATTCATCAATTCAACATCAATTTACACTGAAGTACTATACTACAGTAGGGTATTCTTACTCCAACTTGGATGGGGCTTAGCCCCATTTTACCTTTTTGATTTCTCCCTTGTACGGCTTGATGGGGTCTTCCCATCCTTCGTTTTTTCTACGCGGTCGCCTTCCTTTCACTTGGATGGTAAAAGTAGTAGTAATAAAGGTGAGCATCGACGTCCAAAACAATCAAGCAAAGGAGGGCAGAATAGACTAACCTAGTGGATTAAAACTGTGGTTCATTTGGAGCCTCAACGAGCGCCTTACAAGGCCCCTCCTGTCACAAGTTTCCACCCTGGTTGAGAAACACCGGTATCATGGTGTATTTTATTTGCAACTATCACTACTGCGAACGCGCGTTGACAGTGAACCGCGGGTTTAGTAAAATATGCAAGCCCGAGCGAACTAAAGAGTTTCTTTCAGCTTTCTATGTCCTTCCCCCTCCAGTCCGGTTTGGAAGTTAAAACCTGATTGCAGCCTGTGGCTCCGGAGCTGGCCCCCAACTCCAGAGGGCAACTTTGCAATAAGTCTCTGGCTGGGGAAGAAAGTCTCAATGGACCTCCGGTCGTGGGGGCGCTACTGTCTGAGCTAACGACTTCTCAGTATGGCTGATGCCATACTTGCGGCACTCTCAGCGGCAAATGATGTTTGAGAGCAATCGTCGAACTCCATTCCAAGATCCTCCAACTTTTCATAAGCATCTAAATACCTCTTTAATTGTTTTGGGCCAACTACTAGTATCGGTACGAACTCGCTCTATTCTTCCAGTACTTCTTCCGTACAGGTAGTATGCGGGCCAGACCACTGTGGTGATCTGCATGGATATGAGAAATCCAAACCATCTTCAAACCAGCTACAACTTCATCGGCAGTCCTAGGACCATACCTATGTATTCCAGCCAAACACGTCAGTAGAAGGCTCAAGCGAGTAAAACATTCCCATAACGACTGGAGACTCTGCGAGTACCACCAGACTAAACGATTGTCTCCATAAATAAAGAAATAACGAAGGAAGAACAATAGATAGACAACCAATCACCTTCTTTTGAGCTGCGCACCCTCTCCACAGTCCAGCGTTCGAAAAGATGGACGTAGATGGCACTCACATTCCTATATTTGGATGGCTGACTAGAGCCTATTCCCAAGAAAACCATTTCTATTTCCTCCAGACCTAACCCCTCTGAGGCAAGCCGGTAGATCATCGTGCGAACTAGTTTGAGATCCTCGTACAGGCGAAGGACTTCTGGGACTTCCTACCCTTCGTTTTCGACGGTGAGCGAGTTGATTCATCTCCACGTTTCCATACTTCTGGCAGCTCCTTAGAAGCTTCAGCTAACTCTGGGATGTCGGCTGCAAGTTGTGTTTGTACTCCCCCGATGCCAAGCGGCTCTGGTACAAGAGATTTATACACACCAGTTGAAGAGAGGGGCCGCAAACAACCACCAGGTTTACACCAATTCAAGTCACATACTGGAGATTGTTGGAAGGAGGAAATAATCCTTGCAGAAGGCTGACAGAATGGACAAGAGAACCTGACTCCAGTTGGGCCTACTCACAGGTAAATAAACAAAATCATTTTGTTCAAGTTCCATGGCTCAATACAGTTAAAAGTTCTCCGATGTTTCCTGATTTCCTTTAGGAAAAAGCGCATTAATAACGACAGATCACTATTCTAACTTGATGACTATACGTACAGCACTCTAATCTCAGGACAGCTGCCTGCTGCAAATTTTAAAATGAGTCGGGGTTAACTGAACAAGCCCTGAGACAGTCAAGGTAAAGAACTGATGACCACCTCAAAGATCTAGCAACTGTGAGTCCATAACCCACAACAGCTTACCTTAAGAAGCTTCTCAGCAACAGTGATCGACGTCACGCTGATTGCTTCATCCTGAACTGGTCATATACATGAGCATCTCATTTACTCAAATGAATCAGGTATCAGACGTGAATTCAAATTCATAGAAAAGAAGATACGGATTGTGGGTGAAGCCAGAACCTAGACAATCTTTTGACATGCGCGAGTATAGTCTGTACTCTTGGAAGTAACACACGCCCTGTCAAATTGTAACCTCCATTGTTGCTATTGACGGCCATTTGTTACAGCGGCAGGACCAATACGTATAATACAAGTAACTTTCTTCTGACTTTGTGCTCCAACTCCGTGTGAGGTGGAAGGGTTGAACCTCTGAAGACAGGGTGCTGTGGCTAGGACCGAAACATGAGCTGGAGTTGGGCAATTTATAACAAGGCATATAGGACCTGGGGAGGAAGGATCCATAACACCCCCCGGAGTAACCTGCATGTACGATGGGATAATCCGGAGAATCATCTTTGTCGTATCAAAAGTACACACTAGCCACCATGATATTAGAAATCTTGTGATGAAGTTCACCAGCTATCCAATGTGATGTCTCGACTACGCCAAAACTGGAACAAAGTAATGAACTGTGAAGCTAACTTCGTAAAAGCAAGGCCAGATCTAGGAGCGAGGTAGAAAAGGATGAGTAGATCTCAGAGTTCGTAACAGGTGGCGAACTTTAAGGACAGAACATAATTAATATCATGCCTATAGTTTGCAAGTATTTACGCTATAATTTAGGAAGCCCCAATAAGTGACTTCAGAGGACGCGCTGAAAGTATCAGCTATATGAGGAGTCTATTGAGCTAAAGAGGCTAGCATTCTTCCTAAGTAGAGGACAGTGAGCACGCAAACCGGAGTAAGATAGCAACCCTACCGGTGTCTTCTTCGTCCGCCATCACTACTTTCCGGATTGAAGTTGACCATATTTTGGGCCTGCTCGTAAACCTAGAGCCATCGCTTTTACAGGGTCAAACTTGCCACTGAAGCTCGCATATATATACTACGGCAACATCTTGGGGGTCCACGAGAAACTTCATTTGTTGCAGAAACCGGATTTGTAATCTTTGGCCTCGTACGTACGTCAAGACTCGGCCCCATAGAACCAGGCATGGAGATTGTGATAGGCTGAACTCGAAGTCGCTTATGCCCAGAAATAGCTGTAGTTGCTCCACTGCTTTGAACCCTAGCTCCCAAGGTTCTGCAGATTGAGCATAGAGCCTTGTTCATTCGCCTCCGTCAGATGGCAGCTTGGCTACTGCTTGACCTTGCTAATGGTCTATCCTTCAGCTGTGCACTTATTTGGGAACCATTCCAACAGGACTTCATCGAACTAGGATGTAAAATGACAGCTGATATTTTCACAACATCGTCCTGTAGGAGCATTACAGTGACCGCTTCCCTCGCACTTTCATTTGTCATTGCTACCTTCTCTGTGTCTCCCCCGAAGCTGTGAGCGTGTACAATCGATGAATTGGGAATGAAGGTGCGCATCCCATCCATCCAAGTAATTAAGATCCGATGGACCCAGATCTTCACCTGTGGTAAGCAGGCACGATTCAGACTGCTTCTGGCTATGAGATAAAATGCTCCCCGAACTCCTGAGACTTAGGTCATGACTCTGAATGCGTATCTAAACTTGCTGAGAAAAGATTTCTATTACCTGTGACAATTTGATACAAAAATTTCGACTTTACATGTAATTTCTTGCCGTGCTAAGGACTATACATCTCTGAGTCCTACAGCTATTTTCTTGTTTCGTAGATGTTTACTAGAGAAAATAGAAATACGGACAAACTTGAAAGTAATAGCAGTGCTGCCCAAATTTGCTTCCACCATCCCTTGCAGTACTCATTAAATCTGACACTCTCCTCAACATGAGGTTTAGGGAAGTGAATGAAGCTTACCGCTATCCCGTTCTCTCCAGTGTTGGCTAGAGTCAAAAGTGGACCTGCAGGGATGTATCGCCAGATATTACTACATGCCCTTCATGCATATTATAGCTTAACGCAGCCAACATTATGTACTTAAAAAAGAAAATGAAGGTCCAAACTTGCCGTTTACTTACCAGGCAGACCACTAGCATTTTGCGAGCAGGTACGAGGGAGAAAGATGTGATCTAGCTGTCGACACAATCAGTATCGGTCAATAGACTGCATAAAATTGGCAACAGGAGCAAAGTGAGACATGTCACCAGAAAAATTCTCTGCACTCTAGCAAACAATCATCAAGCCAGATACATAGAGAAGAATCAGAAGAGAGAAAGCCCACCCTCCATCAGAAAGCTGGGCCAAGTTGCATGCCTTGGGTAGCATGATTTTGTGGTCAATACCAACCCGTTGTAAACCCCTGTCATGAAGATATTTTCCAATCCATCAGCTTATAGTCCAGTATCCACGATACAAATTTGTTCATCTAGAGCAAAACATTTGCTTGATATCTCTAGGAGATTGCGTAAGGCTCTTTGCAAACTATCTATATTCGATCGTCTCGCAACTGATGGATTTAACTTCGGATATCCTTATTTAACAATAAGGAACGCACATGCGAAATGCAAAACTTCTCTTGGCGATGGTTGTTTCGGGGTTGACTACCGTTCAGCAACCGTCGCATGAAGAAATCCGAAAACTTTGCACATCAATTCTTTAGCCGGAATTACGAGACACTACATTCTACTTGTTAACGAGATTCGTTGTGAATTTTTTGTGGAAATTATCACACGAGGTCCCAGACCTCAAACCGTCTGAGTTAGCAAGTAGATCCGACCTCTCCAGCATTGAAGATAAATTCGTCGTTTGTCGAAGAAAGAAGAATTGACGGTGACGTGTTCCTGGTGTCCATCCCAGCAGTGAGAATCGGTTTGAGATCGTTGGATATCGGTCTACAAGTGACTCCCGCTCAAGCAATAAGAAAGACTACCAGCACCAGACTTGGTTCCACCAAAAGTCAACTGAATATTCACGATAAGAACAACCCCTGTAAAATTCACTCAAAGACCAAAACTATACCTGCACAAAACTGACGAACGTGCTCCCATGGACTCCAGAGGTGCGGAAAGCTAACTCCTTAGGCTGGAAAGACGGCCGCTTGCGGTTGCTGGTTGTCGCTTTCCATTGCAACCTTCTCCTCTTCAGCAGCTACAGTGGAAGATTTTCTCCGTTGGAGAAGATTTTCAACCGTCGGAGAATTTACCAAATTTCTTACAAACCCAGGGAAGAGTAACAGCAGCTCCCCCTGCAGCTCGTCCTCCAGATAGAAAACCTTCCAAGCGTCTGCCTCTCACTGCCAGATCCGCACAGCTGTCTTAAAACAATGACCCTGTTGAGAAACTGTTCCCTCCTTTGCCCTAAGCTCCTGCAACTACAGCCCAAAGTGCGAGGCCTATAGAACGGAGATACGGCCAAGTGCAGGTGGGATTGCAGGTGCAAATGATTCAAGAGCGGACGCTTCAAGGATACGCCCAACATTACTTGCTCCCTCCCTGCCCTCACCCAACTGCAATCACCAGCCTCTCCAAATCTGTTCTTCTTCGAAAACAATAAACCAAACGTAAAAAAGTTTAGTTCACCTATCTTTTTGAGTCCTTCTTATGATTCTTAAACCCCTTGTCTAGAGCAACCAACAATTTCAAACACGTGAACCCGATTACTCCCTAGATACGATGCAACAGAGCAAATACAATCACCACAGGTTCTGAAAGGATTTTAAATCTTTGAGTACAGAGTAAAGTCAAGTCGTGCTATTCGATGACAGGAAAGAAGGATTGACTGAAAAATGTCCACTGAAAATCTACAATCATTTGAATGAGCTCGAAAAATGTCTGTGGTTTTATCACCACACTCATCGCTTGTCTAGTTTGGAATTCAGAAACCTCAACCACCAATGCCTGAATTTTAACCACCATTTCCTCGAATGGAACTCCCTGTCTACGTGATTTGCAGGCATAATACATCTTGAACCACAAAACACCCTAGAATCTTTAGTCAAAACCCCACACTAGTCCCGGGGTCATCCTCAGAGTTCTAAATCCCATCAACTACTGTGAAACCCTTCAGACTCACAATCCCACAATCCTATTCACAGTCTGCTTACCGTCGTTCTAAACATCTTGTCTTGAATTTTGCTTGAGCCGAACTGACCATAAAGAACTTTCTTGGGATTTCCTTTCCTCTTCCTCATAAATTGCACGCTCCACATCCATTCTCTGTCAAGGCATTCACGTCCCCTTACAATACTGTACTTTGGTCCTCATGGTGTGGTACCTAGTTCCTCTGGTCAAACTGCACACATGTTTCTAACACAGAGAGAATATACAGATATGTGGCAAAATTGTGAATACAACACTGCATTCCACTCATATTCATCTACAGGAAACTTGCTTGTGAAATTGAGATCCACCCCACTGGAGAATGACTTGGGTTTGAGCCATGAACCTCTTTCCAGGTTCAAGTTTCCAATATTTTCACTTCAAATTCTTATCTGCAGGCCGATCGGGTAATTTAGTTCAATCATAACTTTAATTTATAAGGTAGAAATAGTTACTTCTTTAGACTCAAATCATAAATTTACATGAATTGCAAAGTCCTAGAATTGGAAATTTGTTGTTGTATTACTGATGATCTTATTAATCTATAACATTATTTTATGTCATCACGTAGATTAATTTCCTATATTAGAGTATGAAAAAACTCAAAGTACCACATTAATTTATATTATGAATTCTAATATTATTTTATTACAAACTCTATTCTACTATGAACTAGACATTTACATTAAAAAATCATTTTACTAGAAACACTATTATTTCGAATATACTAGTCTATTCAGAATACAGATTAATAAACAGCGTATTCTTCTACTCTTCTTTGGAGGTGTGTCTAGATGAAATTTTCTGATGCATGTACTTGAAAAATCAACTGTCTGCAACATACCAAATAAATTTGCTTATTTGGTATATTGCAACCATTATTAGTCATTATGAACGTCAATATTTTTGCACTATGTTAGTTCAGCTGATTTTTTACAATGTTTTACAAAAATAATATTTAGAATAACTCGTTTTATAATAAATAAGCTCTACTTGTAAGCACATGTACACAAACATAGCGAATAATGCATGTGATCTGATATACATTAACAGGTTCAGATCAATATCAGAAGGTTCAGATCAGATGCATGTAGCATCTGATATATTAGCAGGTTCAGATCCAATGCATGTGATCTGATATATAATATATCGTACATAACGTGCATCTGATATGATGGGACAAGGTTATGAGCTAAAAAGTATACATAAATCAATTCATTTATATCTCGGTCTTGGACCAGATCCTTATATGTATTTTGTAGCTAGTAGTGACATGAATATTTTCAATTAATTGATTATTCTCATAGATAATTCTACTCATGATATATTTCCCTTGGTTCTAAAATGGAAGAAAAATGACGAGGTTTATGACAAGGTTTTTGGATGTAACGTTGATTCATAATTTTTAATGAAGTTATTAAATATAAATATAAATATAAATATAAATATAAATATAAATATAAATATAAATATATATCAGGATTTAAAATTGATTTTTATTAATTTATAAAATTGTAAAATATACTTTTTTTATATTCTTATATAGTTACAACTTGAGAGAGCATTTTTAATTGGTGATTTGTTTAACAAAGTGTCTATTCCTTATCTAAAACAGCCGTTTTATGATGGAAGTAGCCTAGTAACTCACTGCTGAGATTATTTTTGGTAGTTTGTGAATTTACCATACTAAGGATATACACTTTACATAGGGTTCGTAAGAATAGAACTCATAACATGTACTAATTAGAATATTGAATATGATATTAAATTTTTTTTGAATTTTAAAACAATCTTAAAATGTTTTAAATAAAATTTTAAATTCTTATTATAGAAAGTTAGAATTAAAAAACTTGTAAAAGAGATATCAATAACAATGACACTCGAGATTATGCAAGCTTCTATCCCTTCCTTGACAGTTCTAGGGATACCAATCAAGTCATGGGAGTGGTTAGCTTTTTTGGCGGGTTGCATTTTGGGGTTATTTGAGATTAGGTTTCCATGTCCACGTCTATTCCATAGGTTACCATGTACACTCCATGATGAGGCTAGACAAAATTTTGCCTACCACTTGATCGTTTGGCACGTGATCCCTTGGACGAGTTAACATGGTTCCTATTCCTCTTACTCCATCAATAGTGTCTTCGTTATGCTAGAGGGGGATGTGCGGGAAATAGAGAGGTGGCTGCTAGATTTTGTCAATTCTGAGCGGGAGATTGGGCGGCTCTATAGGAGGAGTCTGTTATGGCTGCACATTTTAGGAGATAGGTTTTGCCACAAGATACCATAGAGTCCACTCAAGTATGATGGTGTAGACATTTACGATGGTGTAGACATTTACGATGGTGTAGGACACACATCAGGCAGGAGAGTTTAGTAGAGTAGCACGAGTGCTACACCTTTTGTCTATGGCTAGTCCTATTGATAAGACCATCTTTTCCTTATGCTCACTACATCCTATAGTAAAAAATGGATTACCACTAGAGGTCTTAGATGATTAGCCTGAGTAGTCTTTATGTCTTGATAGGTTACTTTTTGCACAAGCATTGTGCACTGCATTCGCTTTTCCTCAAGAGGCTTGTCAAGGATGGTATATGAACATCTTAGAGATTTATTTTCAAGTAGATGATCTTTTTAGTGGTTTTACCAAGTTGTTTTAGGTGGCGACAACAATAGCAAGAGGAGACATTCCTATGTCAGTTAGTCGGTTGTTAGATGCTAGTTGACTTCTTGCAATGGATAAGGATACAAAGGGCATTAGAAAATTTGCTATTGGAGAGATCTTTTTGTGTTTGGTCAACCACACCATTGTCCTTTAGCATTGTTCTCACTTCCAACAACACCTTAGTCCATATCATTTTGGAGTAGCTACACTTGGAGGATGTGAGGCTATATCTTTAGGCATTAGGGCACTCCTAGATATCCATCCAGAGTGGGTCGTCTTATAGGTGGATGTTGAGAAAGCTTTGAATAATGTCTCACAAGCATCCATCTTTAGAGAGCTTAAGGAGGCTGGTGGATCCTTGGCGAATCTTATTCCTTTTGCATGGTCTTTTTATGGCTCTCTTTCTTCTCTTTACTACAAGCATAGTTGTTCACAAGAGGGGAGTCACCATCTTGGAGTCAATCGTTGGTACATGTCAAGGAGATCCTCTAAGGGGACCTTTATTTGCCATGGCTCACTTTAGAGCTCTCTTGTATACTACTTTGGCCATGCAAAGCTGTGTATTTCCCTCCTTGGTAGATAATACATACATTGCGGGCCATGTAGATCAGATTAGACAGGCCTTTGACCACTTGATTACCGAGCTTCATCTAGTAGGTTTGAGAGTCAAGATGTCAAAGTGCAAGGCATAGTCCCTTTTCGGTATCCCTCTCAACTTTGAGCTTCCAAAGGGGTGTATCATATCTATAGATGGACTACAAGTTCTTGGAGTGCCAATAGGATCTGAGGATTGTGTCATATGCTTCTTAGATACTGCACTTGCAAAGGATATTCTCCATGTCGATGACTTTCCTTTATTAGAAGATTTGCAGGTGGCATTTGATATACTCTTCTCTAATATTGCTCATCAACCTACTTACCTCTTCCACACTATTCCCCCTCCTTGGCCTTCCTATCAAGTTGGAGAGCCTTCGATAGGACAATTATGGGAGTCTTTGGTGATATTATTGGACCCATGACATTTGAGTGTGTGATAAGGGATTTGGCACATAGACAAACATCTCTACCAATCTTGTTTGGAGAGATTGGCTTGCTATCTATGGAGGAGACGAAAACTATAGTTTTTTTGGGGGTAGTTTGGCTCTCTTTGCACCCCTACTTTCCTCTTGTTTTGTGGTTGTTGATAAGCCAATTTTGGAAACTTATGTGATAGAGGTGGAGGAGGGATCCTTGTCTATCTAAATGTCATTGCAACAGACAAGAGATAGTCTATCCTCACAGGCATGCAAGGACCTTACATCTTTTGCTTCACTATCAACAGATTGGACTAGAGGTGTACAATCCTCCTTGATGGAGCAACAATGTTAGCATATGTTACATTCTCTCTTAGTTCATTCGTCCATTCCTCATGCTACTAGAGCATGTCTTTGCTCTTGCTCCGGCAAGGATGTAGGCTCTTGGATCCTAGCTCAACCGTGCATTAGGGAATTCTGCCTTGTACTAACTACTTTCTCTACAACGATGAGATTTTGTCTAGGTTTGGTCCACCCATTGTAATACCCATAACTAGATATATTATCTAGAGGTGAAAAATGACTTGGTAACATGTGGAAGGATGTTATATATGATGGACTAAGTAGATTAGATAGAGGTGTAGGAGAAAGAAATACTTCTACTAATAGGGTTTTAGGTTGAAAACAACCTAAAAACTTAAAGAGCCAATTTTGAAGGCCTAAATGGATATATGCCAAAAAATGCATAAAATCCTCCTTCTATAGGAAAACATGGTTGGCCTTTACCACTCCCCTCCCACTCCCAACATTGTTTTTCTTGTCTAGAGCTTTCCAATGGTATCTTAGCCATGCAATTTTGAGATTCCTACAAGAACATTCCCTTAAGAACCACTCCGATTAAACATGTTTGACCCACGAGATAGGACAAGAACCAACATGTCACTCATGCATGAAACTAATCTAAGAGTGGAGCTTGGTGACATGTCACCAATCCATATATTTGATCAAAGGGTGGAGCTTCCTTTGAAGGAATCCTCTTTGCTATATAATAAAGACAAGGTGCTCCTTTGGAGCATCAAAGTATTGAGTGTGAAGCTTTTTGTTTTTTCTCTTGTGTTTCTCTAATAAGTTCTACTATCCTCTAGAAGATTACACCCATATGCTTCTTCATTACTCACTTGTGAGTGTGGTTTTACACTAGATGTAATAATGGTCCATATGACACGATGTCCTTTTGGAGGATGGAGGATAGAGGATAGCTACCCATGATGCTATTAGGGACAAAGTGTTTGATATGGCACGAGAGAGTGGATACTTTGCTTGGGGGGAGTGTTTGTATGCTTTGCAGACAACACGTGTTAGTGCAAACTTATACTTGGTTCAAGATGACCATGTGATAGTAGCAGATGTTGTGATTACGGACCTTATACATGATACAATTTTGGAGGGAGTGACTACCCATCCCTTTGGATGGGCGGCGAGTGCAACAACAGCTCGCAAGGTCTCCAAGTATAGGGGTATGCAACGCAATCACCTCTTTGTTCCTCAAGCCTTGGAGTTATTATGGAATGATGGACACCGCGTATTGTTGTAAAAGACCAAGACCAAGACCAAGGAGAGAAATAGGAGAATGGAAGCTCACATTGGAACACTTGAATGAGGAAAACTCTAAGTGCCCAGCATGAGCTTTGGCTCTTGTATTTATAAGGATAATATCGTTATCATTTTATGCCCTTTTTATGTTTTTTTTTTGCCCCATTTTTTTAAGACAATCCTTGGCCCTTTGTTTTGTCGGACAAGGCTCTTGAGAAGCTTCTCAAGAAGCTTCCTTGAGCTACTTTCTTGGAATGCAAGTCAAGTTGATTGAGAAGATTCTCAAGAAGCTTCCTTCTAGAAGTTGTTTACTTGACGTACAAGCTAAGCTAATTGGAAGCTTCCTTCTAGAAACTACCTACTTGGAGTGCAAGCTAAGCTAACCAAGAAGCTTCTTAGATACTTTTAGAATATTCTAGGCCAATTTGTCTTATTTGCTACTTTGTTAGCCCTACTAACTTCATCCTTAAACTCCTTATTGTTACATATTCCTCCACCACTAGTTGGTGATGTCCTTGTTGCCAGTGAAGCTTTAAATTCTTGGATGGCCGGTCGTGCATTATGGAGATGAGAAAGAGGTTCTTGTGTGGTATCATGAAGGGGATACCCTTTCCAAAGGATATTGTTCTCTGTATGTTGTTGATGGCCTTGTTGAATGTGGCAACGTGCAAGGATACGATCAACTTTGTATTTCTCATGATCATTGATAGGGACAAGAGGAGGGGGAGGGTTTGGGACTCAAGAGGAAAAAGAAGATGGGTTAGGAACAAAGGTATGATGGATGTGCATATGACAAGGCAAGGCAAGTCGATAAGCAACATGAGAGATAATTTGGGTGCCATCAAAGGGTCCTATCCAATTAAGGGCAAGTTTAAAAACTTGGTTATCAAGTGGGAGAGGGAGGTTATTGGAAGAGAGCATGACCTTATCACCAACTTGAAAGTTAAGATCATGATGATGGTGATCCGGATATTATTTCTACTGATTTTGAGCAACAAGGAGATGAGATTTGGCTTGTTGGAGGGATTGGGAGATGGTGGTCAAGAAGGTGGAAGTATGAGGGACATGAGATGGAGGAGGAGCAAGAAGGGAATTTGGAACAAGTGGGTCTTGGCCAAAATTGAGAAAGAAAGGAGAGAATCTGGTGCTTGCCTATTTAGGATTCTTGTAGGCAAACTCTGCAATTGCAAGACATTTATCCCAATTGGTATGGTGAATGTTGACGAAGGCACAAAGTATATCTTCCAAGGTGTGATTTGCATGTTCAATTTGTCCATCAGTTTGAGGATGATAGGCCGTGGATAAAGCAAGCTTGGTGCCAAGTATTTGGAAGAGTGCTTGCCAAAACTTTCTAGTGAAGTGAGGATCACGGTTGGAGATGAGTACACGTGGCATCCCATGATGCTTGAATACATTGTTGAAGTAGATTTGTGCTAAGGTTGGAGCATCCACAATATCAACCGTTGGTGCCAAATGGATTTTCTTACTAACCTTATCCACAAACACCACAATTGTTGTGTGACCTTGCTTTGTCTTGGGCAAGGAGGTGATGAGATCTAAGCTCACATGTTAACCAACGAATAGATGAAATGGGTTGAAGGAGTCCACTCGGTTTCTAGTTACTGGCCTTGTTGCATTGGCAACTCTCACATGATCAGACAAACTCTCAAACATCTCATGCCATGTTGGCTACCACCATTGGTGTTGGAGGGTACCCAAGGTCTTGTCCACACCCATGTGACAAACAATTGGTAAATCATGAGCTTCTTGAAGGCGCGCAAGTTGGAGATCACCTTTGGCTGGAACATAGATCTGGTCCTCATGGAATAGAAGGCCTTCCTTGAAGGAGAAGTTGTTGTACTCCTTATCGCATGCTATAAGATGACCATGTACCATTTGGAAGAAGGGATCTTATTGTAGAGATGACCAAAACTTATTTTGGACCTTGGAGTCAATTGATACCGTCGTAATTGCCATTGTGATGAGAGGAAGAGACTTCAAATCAAGTCATCGTGATAGGGCATTAGGGATGACATGGAATCAACTTGGTTTGTACTCAAATTTGATGTCAAACAATTGGAGTTGCTCCTCCCATCGATGATATCAACTCTTCATATGTTCCAAGTGTAAGGTTTGCAACAATGGTTTGTGATCAGTTTACATGATCTCTTGTTTCCCCAAGAGGTAATGCCTCCATACCTTGGTGACATATACCATTGCAAGTTGTTCTTGATCTTAAGCAGAGTAATTTCTTTCAGTTGTATTTAGTTGGTGAGATATAAAGGCAATGGAATGTAGTCCATTTGGGAATTCTTGTTACAACACGGCTCCAATTGCAAAGTTAGAAATATCAAAATCAACCACACAAGGTAGTTGAGGATCATATGGTTGAAGAATGGATCTTGAAGACACCATATATTTCAACTTCTAGAATGCTTCTTTGTGCTTGGTGGTTCAATGAAAGCTCGAGTTCTTCCCCAAGAGGTTAGTCAATGGTGCAACCACATGAGCATAATAATGAATGAACCGTCGGAAAAAACTGGCCAATCCATTAAATGCTCATATTTCTGTAGCATCTTTTGGAGTATGCCAATCAATAATGGTCTTGATTTTCTCCATTTCCATCTTGATCCCTCTATCTGCAGTGCCGAGTGGTCTTCTTTGAATGACATCAATCTCCATTGATGCCAGCTCCTCCATCCGTGTGTAGTGTATTGGTGGATTTTGTGGAGGTTGAGATCAAGACCAAGTTGTTGCAACCAAGGAATCAAAATGTTCGGCCAACCGCATGGTTTCCTCCAAGTGTTGTGGCTCTCACATGGTTACCTCTAATTTGGTTCGTGACTTCAAGCCCCTCACAAACAGATCTAGAGCTTCACCTTCTAGTATATTTGGAATTTGCATGATGGTGTTATGGAATTGCATGATGTAACTTCTTACTGAACCAATCTGTTTCAACTCCGCCAACCTATCTTGTGCAACTTGTGTGACATTTATATCTTGGAATCGACTAACTATTGTGTTCTTGAATTCTGCACATGTCAAGATTGGTGCAACAACTTGTCATTTAGCTCATTCCACTCGGAATCTCCACCATAGCTTTGCTACTCCATCCAGTTTGCTAGAAGCTAAGAGAATCTATTTCTGCTTGTCTTGAAGATTGGTAGTTTTAAAATAATGTTCACAAAAACAAAATATTTTCTATTATACCAGTGAGATTCTTGCTTTCAAATACTTTCTGTTTAGTGAATTGGGTTCAATCTTCTCCTTCTCAAACTAATATCCTCTTTACGTGCTCATATCGTTGATAATCTCGTTCATCTAACAATCAAGTAAGTTGCTCGATTTGTTGCTGCATAGTAATGATAACCTCTGGCATTGCCCATATGGTTGCTACTCTATCATGCCACCCCTAATCTATGTAATTTATTAACACATAGAAGTAGCATGTACGCCGTTCTTCATAAGTTTCAATCGGATGTACCAAGGGTTCCTCAGATATGGTGATCAAATGCAAAAAATCTTATCTAAAGTGTGAAATGATGAATTGTGTGAAACTATACTTGGGTAGTATTTGGATATGAAAATCTCAATTGTGTAGTGGAAGTGGATTTGGTGGTCCATAAATTCCATCCATCTCAATCTTGCTCTGATGTCAATATAAAAAATTAAGATTGAAGAAAAAAATAGAAAAATGAAAGCTCACCTCGGAACATTTGAATGAATGAAAACTCTAAATATCTAACATGAATTTCGGTTTTTGTATTTATAAGAATCATAGAAAATTTTTAGAAGTTTCTCAAAATGTTTCATTTAATCATTTTCTTGGAATGCAAGCCAAGTTAATAGAAAAATTTATCAAATTTCTAATTTTTTTTATTTGACGTATATAAACTAAATTAATTAAAAATTTTGAAAAACTTTTTTTTAAAAATTATCTACTTGAAATGAAAACTAACATAATTAAATTTTTTCTAAATATTTCAAAATATTTTATCTTATTTTTTTTTAAAATTTACTAATTTTATTTTAAATTCCATATATTACGATTACATATTTATTAAAGAACACATGGATGCTTATCATGTTAGGTGGAGAAGTACCATTCTCACTTTCGGATTTCGTAATATATATTAGAAAACATAGTGTATCCATTGTTCTCCATAGGAAAGTGGCTAGTGCAATTCATAGGAAAACAACACACTAAATGATGTTCCTTACGATGCTCCGGATTGTAGACAAGACAACTTGCATACCTCATTTGTCTTGGGTGGTACAGGGCAAATTTCTCGCATGCCTCTATTGGAACTTAGCCTAATTTGACCTGTTTTGTCTCACCGTTGTGAGGCTTGACGGGGTTTCCCAACCTTCGAGTTTTCTGCGGGGTCGCCCTTTTCTCTTTTTACTTAAACTTGTATATAGTGGATTTTTAAGTACCAAGTAAAGCTTGTATCTGGTGGGGTCCACTGCAGTAGTTCTGAAGGGAGCAGGTTACGTATGGTGGTCTGCGAAAGGCCGCGTGACCAAATGACAGTATCGGGCTTCTAGACTAGGCAATGGTCGCACAGCCGTGAAGGGCAACAAACTACCTGTCCATCGTCAAGGCGGTGACACTTTCAGTAGTTGAAATTCGTCGAGCTCGGAGATTACATGACAAATCTCCGATTTCGTCTTCGCGTTCATCGGTCTTTTGCTTTGAACCGAAAATATCCACGAAACTTGATCTTCACTGAACTTGAAGAGCAGAACAGACTACTAGTTGATGCTGAGAATCCATTCCAAAATTGACAATGAGACTCCAGTCGGCAGCTTTTCTCCACTTTCAATTACAGTTGATCTAGGAGAAGGTGCACGAGCCGACGGTGGAACCACCGATGTAAGTGTTTCTCCATAGTCAGCAAAATTCAGGAGCTCAAAGAAGTGGCCGGACGGCAAAAGAAGAGGAATGACAATGTCCAGCAAGAGATTAATTTGTATCCGCATAAATTCGATGACTACCAGTAATAACCAACGGCAGCTGCCAAACCAAATTTAGTGCAGATTTTGAAACGAGATATAGAAACAAGTGATTCACTCGCACTAACTCCGCTACTCTGGGTTTTTCAACGGTTCACAGAAAGTTCCAAGTGACTTCGACCAGACCTGCTCCAGAGAAGATTGACCATCCATACACGAGCTTCAACTCTTTCGTGAAAAAGCAAAATGTCTGCGTGACTGATTCAGGAAGAGGAAAACAACATCAACAATATGCTACTGTGAGGTGAGAAATGAAAGAGACGACACCAATCATGAACATGGCTTACAAGTATAATACGCTGAAAACATCAGCGGACTGCACTTCGTCCGAGAGTTTTATTTACTTGCAACCTCGCACGACCGTTCACTTTGTTCTCAGCTATAGTACAAAACCTACGTTTATAGGCCATTTTCTAATAATCCTAAACACAGCTGTTTTGGTCTGCAGACGGGACGGCCAGTTCTCACTGGTTTAAGACCCTCAAGCTAGCTAATACTCTACTGCCATCTCGATAAGCTCTAAATAAACTGCAATACTTAGACTCGAAGCTCAAAATTCCTACAAGTTGATCTAGGGGCTTCCTTACCAAAAGGATCTAGACCTCAGTTGGGTCTCCCTCCTTGTACTCTTGGAGCATTCTGTCCCTGTACTATGAGGCACGCTCCTCTTTATTCTAAAACGTACAGTTCTCTGTATGGTCGACGCAACGAACCAAGCTAGAAATAACTGAAACTTAGCTCAATTGCGCTTCCACAGAGATCTTTGTGATATCGTACACGAACTCCAACGACCTAATCTACCGCAAGCTTCCAAAATTGAAGGTGAACATGCAATCCCTCCGCAGCAGGTGGGGTGAATTTTCGCTCGGGACCAGCATCTTCATCTCTCGTCTTCACCGGAGCAATAGTTTCCACGCTCAAGAAAACGATCACGCTCAATAGTTCTAAATGGAGCAGCCCCGCGGTGAAACATGGAAGTTGAAAGTCCAGTCCTTCGGTGTCAACTCCCTCCTAATCTCAACCTTGATGATATAAACCTCTTTCACCCTCTAATAATTCCTCACAGATGAGTAGATGATCTCCAGGGACCGGCCAGAAACTTGTCTGCAGCGATTCGAAACTGAAATTTTTAGATTGAATTCTTCAAATTTGGGATGGATGGTTGCGATCAACTGCATGCGTTGCTCTCTCTCCTCCCAGCTCTCATCGTGCGTGCGTTCAATCAAAGCCCGTCAAGGAGGTCTCGCCTTACCATCTCCTTTCCATGATCACTCCCAAATCCGACCTCATAACAATGTTCAGAGCAGGAATCGGCACTCTTCGCTTCTTCTGCGCTTCCACAACCTCCAATTCCTGATCCAAGAATGGAGCTACTGGAACGGTGGTGGTTTGCCCACTTACACCGCTGTACGCCTCCATGTTCCGGGGGAAAAGAGGAAATGAAACCGCAGGCCTCACTGGAGGCCGATCCTGGACTTGCGATGCACGAACTCCATGGTTGGATCGTCCGGTGCCTGCTGCACCTACTGCTACTGAATTTGGTGCGGAGAGGGACCTCTTCAGAGAAATGTCTCTCCTCAATCCTACCCCGTCCTGCTGAAAGTTAGTAGGAGCAGCAGCACCAATTGGATTGCATACTGTCGCCATTCCTTCGTCTGAATTTTCTGGATTACTAGATTTTTTCCTCAAGGACTACCCTCAAAAGGGATGTTCCGGACTACCGGATCGTTCCAGATAGCTCACTCACTGTCAAGTTAGTAAGAGCTGTTAAGGCTCTGTTTCTTCTTTCTATGACTCTTCAGTGTGGCTCTTCTGTTTGGCGATAACTTCCGTGCACAACCCCAAGACCTTATATCTCTGGGCCGATCGCCCTCAGGGCTGCCTGCTGGCTTGCTAGGCCAGCCCGCAGACCCCACCAGCGAAGCTCCCGAGCTCTCCGGTCCCGTCGTTCGAAATCATTCATTATGGTCGCGCGTTTCTAAGGATTCGTAGGGATTCGTGCCAGTTCTTGGATCTATTGAGATGCTACGGAGCGCACGTAGTTCGACGGAAGTTCGACGTTAGTTCGATGGAAGTTCTCAGCTGTCACGTGCCACTAGGCGTTCCTCCAGTTCGGTCGGTGAGGTCCCTACTTTGCAATCAACGGGAAGTCACATCCGAGCATTCTCCAACAGAATCGTGGATCCGAGTGACGTCCCACGTGATCCCGCACTCGTGGCGAGCTCATATTGACTGCATATTGACAGTGGCAATACCCGAGTATGCGAGAATTTACGATCTGCTTGCCATCACTAAACTTTACCAGTTAGTGTGTATTACACCATTAAAAGTGTACAGAAACTTTTTAGGGTGTCCTCAATCAAAGAATATTTAGACCCGAAATCTGGGAAGATTCATGGAAATTTAGAAAGGTACATTATTAAGGGTCAAATAATTCTTGACAATCTAGAGAATAGTTGTCGTCATAATCTGCAATTATAAGTTGTGGCCAGGTAGTCATTCGAGTGTATATTGAGAGCGAAGTACACTAGGAAAAGGGAAATAGAGTAGAGAGAGTTAGGATCGCGAGTCCAATTTATTTCAAGGACAAAATGCAATATGTAATATAGAGAATGCAATATTTGCTATTAAACAAGAGAGGTAACGTAATGCCAGATGAATCATTGCAGATGAGGCTCCTAATAGAAAAGACAAGCTTGTCCTCGGGCCGTAGCTAAATTCCCAAGTTCATATTATGGGTTTTATAAGGCTAACTTTATATGCGGCAATCACAACCTCTGTGCACGGAGAGGTTGTGGTTAGACCGTATGAAGTTGGTGAGCACCCTAGAATCAAATCCCATGTCCATAATTTCATCAAAAGATTCTTCTTAAAGCTGGGCTTGGTTGAGGCCGACAACAAACCACAATTATCAGAGTTTTATGGTTGCATGAAAATCTTTGAAGTGAAATGATAGATTGTGAAAAGTCGGGATAGTTTGATAGATTGTGAAAAGTCGGGATAGTTTGATAGATTGTGAAAAGTCGGGATAGTTTTTTCTCTCAACTGAAGTAAATGTGTAGGTTGTATATAGTCGACCGTTAAGAGTTCTTGTAAAAATCCCCAAGAAATAGGAGAGAAAATATGATTTTATTTGTAGATTGTATAAAGGTTGACGATAAAGAGCTTTTTGAGAAGATTCCACGAAATAAATGAGAGTTTGTAAAAGATATCCCAAGAATAAATGAGACATTTTTCCAACAATTCACGAATAAATGAACGCGTTTTGTGCATCTGGTTTAAGAAATGGTTACGAAATGAAATCATGAAAATCTTTGGTCGGTAAATTTTGGCTTACTTTTGTCTTTTTGATAAAGGCCAATCTCGAGTTGTAGCAAAAACTCCATAACCTTCCGTTTCCGACAAGACTGTGATACTTTTACTTATTTTACTTATGTTTCTAAAAAGCGTAATACATATGAGTAAGTTTACCTCGAAACAAAATAAATCTACAATGATTTTTTGATCAGTGGAGATTTAAAAATAACTTGTCTATTCCTTCCAAATTATATTTTTCAATTGATATGTGTTACTGTGATACACACTCATTGAAAAAGAGCATAGAGAATCCAAAACGGTGCAGAAAAGACCAACCTACTACGGTCCAACTGCACCAAGAATAGACAATCCTTTCTATGTGCACCGGTCATAGCTTCCTAGGGCTCCTAAGAACCCTCCATTTTGCGGAGAAGTCTCCTCCCTTTGCCTTCCCGAACCATCTCCCATGTGGACAATTTGCCACAGTTGCTTGGCTCAAGTTCCGTAACGAGCCATCGAGAGAGAAGGGGCATTAGGTGAAGAAAGCCAACGTTTTTGATGCTCGTTTTCAGGGCCAGTCTTTTCGCCCCTTACATTCGTTGGGTTGGCGGCTTTTGAAGCCGCCAAACCAAGGGCGGCGGTTACCACATGTACTGTACTCGGTTGACCCTTGACCCGGACGTCCCACCTACCTCGCTACGATTCCTTTCTACTCGTCTCCACTGATAGCTGCTCATACGCCATCCATTTCGTCGTGCGGGTACGAACTCCACTTCGCAGTAAGGACCCATGGTACTGCAGCTCTCCATAAAGTCTTTTGAATATCTTCCGGTTCACGATATAAAAGATCCGCACGTACTCCATAGAAGAAACTACTATAAACCTATGTATCTATATAAATATATAAATCTACGCCAAGAAAGGTTAATTGAGACTTGAATGGTGTCGAGATTTGCCTTTCTCCGATTTTATACCATATCCGGATTACTACTTCTTTTTCTGAGGAAAGACGGAAACAATGCATCGTACTCACAACCTATTGACTTGATGAGTTCCATAACAGATCCTCAATCATGGGTTGTTCTATAAAGTGTATTCGGAATAGATTGGAAACTGGACCAAAATTCGCCACTGCTACAAGCAACTCTCACTGTTTCAGATATCAAGGCTGTACACTAGTATCTGGTACAGTAAGCTTTTAAGATAGTTTATTATATTCAGCAAATTAATTTGGAATTTAACCTACCTTCGGTTACAGTTAGTAATCCAAGTTTAAAAACCCAGAAGAAAATCAACCATGCAATCTATCGCACATACATGCCAATAATCCCATGTATACACTAGGTATCACCTGTGATTTGCGCAAACTTAGCATGCCAGAATCGAGATTTAAGATTTATTCAGTTCATGTTGACTTGAGATCTCAAAGACGAGCCAAAGGATAGTATAGGAGCTATGCACCTTGACACTGTAAATCAGCCTGAATGTCAAGTACTGAACATATATTTCCAATTTTGATGAGTTGAATGCCATATTATTACAATTGGTCATGAGCTATATGATCAACCACGTGCGCTCAAATTTTGTGACACTGTAAATGATGAAGCGTTTAATTTGTTTCATTGGATAAGAATATTCTTCCATTAATTATGTGTTTTTGAAGGGTGGATAATCGTCTTATTCTCAACTGTTTGGTTACATGACTGGATTCTCTGTGAGACGTGACAGAGGGATAAGAATGTCCTCAAAGAGCTGATGATAGACAAGGAATCCATTTCCTGACTACAACTGCATTAGAAGCAACTCAGTACGCTGGTACGAGAATAACTTATCTCTCAAAGCATTTCATTTATGTGCATATGCTTGTGTCAGATTTGTCACTGGGTGATGGTTATGGTTCTCCTTCTGTCGCGCAAGATGCAATCCTCACGAACGATTCACTTTATTCTTTTATGTATCGAATTTGGTGGACAAGTATATATAGTTCTCCTTCGTATGACCTGCTTTCGCTCACACATTGGGGCTTAGCCCCATGTTACCTTTTTTGTCTCTCCCTTGTACGGCTTGATGGGGTCTTCCCATCCTTCATTTTTCCTACGCGGTCGCCTTTTTTCGTTTCTTTCGCTCACACAAAGGAGAACTATTACCAGTGGGATCCTTCCCGGTACGAAAGAGTTCACGCACTGTATCGAAGAAACCTGTACAGTGCCTGTATGGTCCACACTGTGAAGCTTGTGGCTCAGGGTTGACGTACGATCAATCCAAGAATAATTGCGCAAACAATTTGCGTGATAAGTAGAGATTTTGAATGCAGGACGCATACTAGGCGAAGCTCTGGGATATAAGAAAATACCTCAACTCATCCAATATTGAATGGTTTGTGGGTTCACTCTGAAAGCTACTGTCGTTGTTGTCACTTGCCAGGACAACAACGACAAAGGGGCGTTTCACGAGCCGGTTGACTCTAGACCACGAAAGACCCTATCAATCCAGGTCGAACTACAGTAAATGTGGATGGCTTCAAGTCTTAAGTAAAATGACAGTGCCCTCAAACGGTTGAATCTCAAGCTGATCTTGGTGGAGCGTCTGGAGACAAGCTTTTCTTGAAAACCCTGTTCAATTCACTCTGAAAGCTACTGTCACTCTGAAAGCTACTGTCGTTGTTGTCCCTTGCCAGGACAACAACGACAAAGGGGCGTTTCACGAGCCGGTTGACTCTAGACCACGAAAGACCCTATCAATCCAGGTCGAACTACAGTAAATGTGGATGGCTTCAAGTCTTAAGTAAAATGACAGTGCCCTCAAACGGTTGAATCTCAAGCTGATCTTGGTGGAGCGTCTGGAGACAAGCTTTTCTTGAAAACCCTGTTCAATTCGTGATGAAAACAAAGAGTACGAAGGACTCCCAACACTGTACAGCTCTTTCTTGGAGCACCTCCGTTGTGCAATATATTGGAAATCGGACTATCTCTGCAATGCATTGACTTAGTGACCTCCACCCTGCTTAAGGAGCTTAATCGGATCAGATTTTCAGGTTCTTGGAGTCTGGAGTTTATCTTCCGTAATCACGAAGTTTCTACTTGCACATGTTGCAATCGCGTGGTAGAAAATCTATGATATCAAACCTCTTGGCTCCAACCTGTAGTGACCTAACGTGGCAAAAGATATAGGAATTGTAGTTTAGATTGTCCTTGACAGCATGCACTGGGCTCAGACGAGACCATTTTGACGGGGGATATGCTTTGTCTTTTCTCTGAAGAACTATTGCAGTGTCGTAAGAATATCTCCAAGGCATGTTGACTTGGAGGGAATTCCAAGTTTGTAGTAACGTATTACATGGTTAAGGGAGAAAGTACTATAAAATATATAGTATCCTTCTTTATTGCAGACAAAAGATATTTGTAGATAGATCGATGAAAACACATTGGAGATCTGCTATACTTGATCCTGTTGATAGTTCCTATAGCCCAGGGAACTGGTAGCATCGGTGAGTGCTCCGGGGCACTCAACATGTGAGGACCAGGAAGCACCAGGGATATGCTGAACGAGGTCACATATAGTACATCCTACCAGTGAGACGTTGACTGCTGTCCTTCAGCACAGTTCCCTCTTGATTTGCATGATGCACTAAGCACAGAAGATATATACTTTTATCCGCTGTGGTGGGAGCTCAATTTGGATCGTCACTGAGAGCAGTACTGTTCATCCGTGTTGTTTCACCTGGCAGTTGACACAGTTTGTTTCTGGGAACAAACATATATGAAATCGTAAGCTTCACTTCAATCTTCGGGCACATAATGACGCATTCTAGGGCACTGCATCTGCTTATGTCTCCACGAGGCAGCAAGCGTCGGATTCGGCATATGGATTGGCAATTGTCCAGAATACGCCTGTGCAGATTTAACCTCTACCCATTTGAAAGCGTAATGGGTCCACAGGTTGCATCTCTAGCCAAGGCACACACCTATCTTTCCTACGACAGACAACATATCAAAGTCAATTTGTAGGAATACAGGTTACAAAACGTCACAAAACTAGGAAACTTTTACTGTACTAAATGAAAGACGTCAAACGTACATGAAACTGCTCGATCAAGCCGAATATCCCTCCCTTAATCCCAAGAGCCATCAGCTGGGGCCACATTCGTCTCTTTATGTAGCACAGACACTACCTCAGTAAAGTGGATTGAGTGATCAATTATATTTGAGTTGCTTCTGGGTTAATCAGCCAATATATAGCATGCATATGACATCCATCCTTTCACAGATGAGCCTAAAGGACTCTAAAACAAAGAGTCGCAATATGTCGTTTGTGAATGATACCGGATTGAATTGCGTCTCTGACTCCACTTACTAATCACTGCGGAGGATATCATGAACTAAACATTCCAATCTCTGAAACACACAAATGAGCTTTCCGAGTCACGAGTATACTCATTTCGGGAACTTCATTCGTTATAGAAGATGGTATAATGTAATCTCTTTCCAAGTGCAGGAAGAACACCTTGATTTGCGTGTGCCACCATTTTCCTGATAGTGGAGGAAATTCTTGTCCGCGCAGATCGAACATTGTTCAGTGCAGCGTTCTTGTATGGCTACGTCAGTGCTTGGAATGTTCATACGGAGGCAACTGGAGCGTCGCTATCGACTTTGTTCAGGGCTGGCGGACATGGTACTTCAGAACTTACTGCATATTGTGAGGAGACTCATTCCAGTAAATTCTGGGTCAGATCTCAGGGTTCGATGCAGTTCAAGGACTTGACGAACTTACCAAATCACAAAGAGATTTGGGAATTCGATGACAATTCCAGCTTCTATAAAAATAGTTTAGAGTCATAGTTGCTGCTGTTCCGAGTACTCGGCAATCTCGTTTGTCTGTTGACGTGAATATATCATTCCTCATGGTTGAATTATGATCAGTCTATGGGGACGGTATGAACGACTGCATGTAAGATTAAAATCACAATCAGAAGCTCGTCGGGAACTTAAAATCAGAATCTATGACCTTAAAATCAGAATCTATGACCTCAGCTCTAATTCAGAAGGCAGAAATGGCAGTAAGCCAATAAACTCGTGGTACACGTCGATACAACGGATTCGGTTGAAAATTTATCATTCAATTCGAAGGAGTGAAGTTGTAAGATGCTAAACTGGCAATCCCTTGTATTAATGAGAATCTCGTATGGAGAATTTTATTGCTAGAGCACGTTCTGCATTCAGCTCCCTTATATTGTATACATTTCTTGCTGCACGGGCTTGAATCCAGACGATGGTTGATTTGTTGTACCTCAGTTTCACCCATGTCAGGAGTCGTGCGCTACCGGTCGTCTCGAACAAAACTCATACTCCGAAACCCCATAATAAATTGTGTGGCTGCCGGAGACATCGATGAGATGGTGACCGTCTGTTTCCGTCCGGACGGCCTGCGGAAAGGTATTTCTCTTGAGAATAGTTAACTGTAGTTGAAGATTACTGGAAGACCGGCAATCTTGTCCGAACGTAACAACGTAGCTTGTCTTTATGAGCCGCATCTACGCATTTACGATTTGCCGCGTACCGATTTAACCATTTACGGATTTGATTCGTCAAATTTCGTTCGCTGGTTCCGGAATCTGCGAAACCTCGAAACAGCTTCAGCACCGTCTCTTTCGGGCGCCACATCGCTTTAAACGTTAAACGTTTAAAAGAGAATCAAATTGAGCATATCTCATGTTCTCGACCAGGTCAACTCTATTATCAATCATTTCTGTTGTAAAAGACCAACTCTATTATCAAGCACCGTCTCTTTCGGGCGCCACATCGCTTTAAACGTTAAACGTTTAAAAGAGAATCAAATTGAGCATATTTCATGTTCTCGACCAGGTCAACTCTATTATCAATCATTTCTATTGTAAAAGATCAATTCCATTCTCAATCATTTCTATTGTCAAAGATCGAGGAGAAAACTAAGAAAATGGAGATTCACATTGAAATATTTGAATGCGTGAAAATTTAGAATGCCTAGGATGACTTTGACTTTGGTTTGGTATTTATAGGTAGTATACAAAACCAGTAGAAGTTTCCTTGAGTCATTTTCTTAAAGTGCAAGCAAAGTTAATTAAAAAGCTTCTCAAAAATTTTCTTCTTAGAAGTCATCTACTTGACATGCAAGCTAAGCTAATAAGAAACTTCTTAATAGGCGGTTCAAAATCTCCTAATAATAGACTGCTGCTCAATGACTAATGGTTTATGGCAGGCACTAACAAGTAGATTGGCAAAGTTACTAACTAGACTCATCATTGAGCGAGTTCAATTCACACTTGGAGTTGTACTACTAGATAACTAGAGGAGGATTTTCTGTTTGGTGAGAAAGGAAGGTCTATACACCACAAAGGGTCATATTAGACTTTGGCGCATAACCCTTTATGTTGAGGAAGGCTATAATTTTGGTTTGGAGCTACGGAAGACCAACGTGGAGAGGTGTCCATTTTAGATCCATACATCTCTAGGTGTGGCCTACACAATACATCACATTTGGAGAGTTCATTGTCCAAATTCAACCTAGTCATTTGATTGATAGCTTTATGGTGAAAACTCAAGCCATTGCAACAGTAGTAGAGTCATATGATGTGCTAGTTGTTGGAGTAGTCTGATATTCCATGGGTTTCAATATTGACTATTGGGAGGAGACAACCTCCTATAGACTAGTTGGCAATCAAGTGAAGGATGGGCATGGCATCTGCTAGTACACTTTAGTAGTGGTAAACTTGGCTCATTACAATCAAGGACCTTGACATCAATTTCAATTTTAATGGTTCTATTCCTTTGCTTGACGACTTATTGGAGAGGAATGCATATGTAGAGGATAGATACTCCATTAGCAAAGGAGATCACTCGGATTGGGAGTATGAGTGTGATTGTTCTATCCACCTTGGATGTTCCATTGTGGAGTTTTGAGGAGGCATTGCAGTAGCACGTAGATCAATTGGTGTAAAAGGCATGGAGTGAGGCCTTTGTACCACCAAGAGACCAATGTGAGGATGAGCCTCTAGAGTCTATCATATTGTCACTTTTAGATACCTCACTCATTACTTGGTAGTATCTAGTAGAGTGAGTATCTCTATTGAAGTTGTTTGGTGAGATTAGCACTAGACTAGCTTCAGTATTACAAGTAGGTGTATGAGTATAGAGGTACTTGTATGTGGTAAGAGATGAGATTTCTAGGTGAGTCTCTCTACATCATGTGGTACACTTGGCCTATTAGTATCTTTAGTTATAATTGATATAAGCCATCATGGATTACCGAAGACCCTACAAGTAGATATTTCCTTACTAGGAACATAGGTTTAGAGAGACATGGTCCTATTCCTTTGGTGATTTTTGAATGGCTATATCAAGGATATACTTGTGCTAGCCAAGGTCAAGGTCACCAAGATCTCCATTTTGGTGTGTTTTGGGAGATGTTATGTATACTACAATATCTCCAAGTTCATTAATCTAGTTTTCCAATTTAAGTTTTGGAGAACATCCCTTTGATGGGTGATTCTTGCACCCAAAGTGATGGCAAGTACACATCAAGTCCATTCTTGGATAGGACCTACTGTGTTGTTGGATGCAACCAAAGTGGGATCATAGGCTTATCATCTTTGTCTTTGGTGGACAAACCTCTTACCTAAAGAGGTTCTATAATATGCTTATGATGGAATTCAACAACTAGATCACCTTACTATTGATGATATTCTAGATGTTGGGTGCTAGTCTCAAATGGTGATAGTGGTGAACCTTGTTGGATAGCCTAGAGCCGCTTTACCCACACTTATGAGTTTCCTAAGCTCCCATGCTTTTTGAGAGTGAAAACTTGTTTGGGACTCATAGATATAGCAATTAGTGGAGCCCAATGCCAATGAGAAGGAGTGGACAATGGGTTTTTGTATAGGTATTGTCATTGTTACAACAATGTTAGAGACATCCAAGCATTAGGTGTTAGGTTAGGCTGAACTATTTGACCTAGATTGAGAGCCTTGGCTTGGTAGAGCAATGTAGGATGTGCTTGATAAGCATCACCACTCGAAGTGAGCTCTATGTTATCAAGATGATTCAAGCACATGCTAGGGTTGATGGACCAAGTGGGCAGGTGTAATATTCCAAGGATAGAGAAACACAATAAAGAAAACAAAAATTCAACACTTAAACTTTAATGCTCCAAAGGAGCACCTTCTCTTTATTATATAGCCAAAGAGGATCTCCTCAAAGGAAGCTTCACCATAGGATTAGATACATGGATAGGTGACATGTCAGTGAGATCCACCTTTATAGTACTTTCTTGGATGGGTGACAAGTTGGTCTTGGTCCCATCTGGTTGATCAAATAGACTTCGATTAGAGGGATTTTTTTAGAGAATCTTCTTGTAGGAATCTCATAATCACGTGGGTGAGGTACTGTTGAAAAGCTCTTAGTTAGACAACCTAGAGGGGAGGAAAAGTCATGCCTTTCCTTTGTTAGAGGAGGAGGGGGGGGGGGGGGGGGGGGGGGGGGGGGGGAATCTGCATATTTTCAAGGTATAATTTATCTGTTTAGGCCTCCAAAATTACCTCAAGTTCCAAGCCTATTTTGGCTTCTGCCCTATTAATAAAAGTACTCTTTTGGTGATAACTCTACCTGATCTACTTTCTCCATCATGTGTAACAACTTTCAAGATATCACCGCCCTAAGTTTCACCTTTAGATCATGTGCATAACTATTGATTCTAAAGTTTCCAAACATATTTTGGTTTTTGGTTTATTAGTAGAAGTACTCTTTTGGTGATACCTCTATCTTATCTATTTAGTCCATCATGTTTAACATCCTTCCAAATGTTACCAAAATAAATTTCATCTCTAGATTATCTATCTAACTATTGGTATTATAGTAAGGTATTCTTGGGACACAACTAGTAGTTACTAGTGAGAGTGGTCTACTTGAGGTCCATCCAAGTGAGCATGGTCTACTTAAGTTACACTCTTGGTCTACTTGGGATGCAGCTAGAGGACATATGGAGCTTGAAACTAGATTGGAGAGTGTTTTCCACACTAAGGTTGGGCACTCTAGTGGTTGGGGAGATGAGACTATTGCTCTCAAGGGCCAAGTGTAGCAGCCAATGAATATGTCTTCCACTCTTATATCAATTAGAGAGGATACTTGGGAACCAAATATTGGACCCAACTTACAAGAGGGAAAGACAAAGAGTTTGGAGGAGCTACACAAGTTATTTTATCTTCAATATGAAGGATTTGGGTGCTCTTAAAGGACTTGGTATTTGGACTGAGCTTACTAATGATGCACCAATTTTTGGATGTCCTTATAAATATAAGGACATGGAGAGGACATTGATTCAGAGTTGGAGTAGAGACCTTTGTGAGGTTGGTTTGGTAGAAATTTCACATGGAGAATATGCTATAATTACAATGATGCTAGCCAAGAAAGATATGCATGGAAGCTACACAGATATGTGGAGATTAATATTCTATCAACCAATAGACTAGGGCTACTTGGTATGCCATGCCTACACTAGAGGAGATCTTTGATACAATTAGGCATGCAAAAGTCTTTAGTGCTTTGGATCTTTGAGCAAGATATCATTAGTTTCCAATCAAGGAGGAGGATAAATCCAAGACAACATTTTGGGTTATTGATCATCACGGTAAGAATATATTGTATTAGTGGAGGTTCTTACCATTTGGGTTAAAGTATGCTCTTGTCTAGTTCCAAATGGTCATGGATAGGATCCTAGTAAGATTGGATTTTGCTTGGTGCTACATTGATGACATTTTGGTCTATAACACTATTTTGGAATAGCATGAGAGACATTTGTTGGAGGTGTTTGAAATATTGAGATCTCATAGACTCAAATTACATCTTGGGAAGTGTAGATTCTTCCATAGCAAGTTGAGTATTTGGATCACACTATCTACCCTAGAAGACTTGGTGTTCAATAGCCCAAGGTGTAGGCTATTGCACATATTCCTATGTGCAATAGCATATGGATGTGAGTAGAGTGCAAGCATTCATTGGGTTGGGAAACTTCTATTATTGCTATGTTAGAGGATTTAGTGCCAGTGCCAAGGCCTTCACAAAGCTAACCAAACTTACATAGGAATGATATTAGGAGATGAGCACGTCTAATACCAATAGCTAGACAAATTATCTAGAAGTAAAAGTTGGTTTGGTAACATTTAGAAGGATGTTATATATGATGAACCAAGTAGATTAGATAGAGGTATCACAAAAAAAGCCCTTTTACTAAAAGAATAGGAGCCAAGAATTGAAAACTTTAAAGCCAATTTCAAAGGCTTAAATGGGATTAATTAAATCTAACAAATGTGTAGATTCCACCCCCCTTCCCAATGGAGGAAAGACTAGTCTTTCCTCCTTTTAGATTTGTCTCATCAAGAGCTTTCCAATGGTATCTCACCCATGTGATTTTGAGATTCTTACAAGAAGATCCTCTAAAAGTTTTCTCTAGTCAAACCTATTTGACCAACCAAATAGGACAAGGACCAACATGTCTTCCATCCAAGCAACTAATTTGAGGGTTGAACTCACTAACATGTAACCAATCCATATATTTGATCCAAGGGTGGAGCTTCTTTTGAGTGGATCCTCTTTACTATATAATAAAGAGAAGGTGCTCCTTTGGGGCATCGGAGTATTGAGTGTGAAGCTTGAGTTTTCTCTCTTGTATCTCTCTTGGAGAGTTCTCCTGTCCTTAGAGTATTACAATAGGATAGAGTTTTAATAAAGCTCAAGGACAAGTTTCTTATGAGACCGATCAAAGGATGGCCATTTCAAATTCACATTGATTGGAGTACATTGGGGCTTGGAGTAGTGCTCATCCAACATGACGATGAGGGGAAGGAGTTTGGTGGCCTATGGTAGTCACTCAAATAATTCAGCAGATGGTACAGTATAGTTCATATGAGGGAGAGTGCTTGGTAGTATTATGGGCAATAATATATTTTTGATGTTACTTATTTGGTAACCCCTTAAACTCTCATCATTGATCATCAATTTCTAAAGTGGTTGATAGAGTCTGACAAAATTTCAAGGAAGCTTGCATGGTGAGCATTAATTTGACAAGAATATGATTTCATGATTATTCATAGGTTTGGAGTGGTGAACCATGATGCAGATGAGTAGAAACCCATATCCCAACCAATAAGATCAAACAGGAGCATGTTAGTATGGTGAGATAAGTGAGGCGATGGTGCCATGTTGCTATGCATCTACCTTTCTATCTTTAGTTTTTGAGGCTTTGGTGGTATCTTTATCAACACATACAAGAGGAGTTAGTGAGGTCATAGATCCAAAGAGTAGAGATATTGATATAATTTAGTGAGACATTCATGATGATGTCTTAGTGATGGATTATCTTCACATTGGTGTTGTGGGTGGCACAATTGGTACCAAGGAAAGAGACCATGTTCTTTAATGAGCCAAGCGGTTTAGATTGGATGGCAAACATCTTCTTTGTGTATGAGAGGATGTAGAGTGCAAGGAGTACCACTTTCATCTCAAAGACTATAGTTGGTCCATCATGCTCATGAGGAGCTAGGATATTTTGGGATAAAGCGTACCTATCGCTTACTCCAAAGTCATTATTATTGGTACAATATATAGATTGATGTACAATATTTTGTTGCCAAATGTGTGGTTTGTGATCAAGCTAGAGCATCATTTAATGCTATTATGCCATAGTTACACCCATTACCTATCATGGGATTGGGTTACCATTGCAATTTAGACTTTGATAGACCTTTGAAAGTGAGACATCATTGGTACATTTTGGTGATGGTGGAGAACTTCTACAAGTGGATTGAGTTGGTGGAACTTCCTAACAAGTCTAGTGAAGAGATGGCTTATTCATTCTTGGATTGGGTTCTTAGTCATTTTGGTACACCAGTTGAGGTTAGATTGATGCAGGTATAGAGTTCTTGGAGAGTTTCAGATCTTGTATGACAAGACCTCGATTGATCATTATACTACTTCCCAAGATCACCTTGAGACAGATGGCTTAGCACACACACACACACACACACACACACACACACACACACAGAGAGAGAGAGAGAGAGAGAGAGAGAGAGAGAGAGAGAGAGAGAGAGAGAGAGAGAGAGAGAGAGGTTCAAACAATGAAGAAAGGATTGTGTAAGTACGGTTTGCAAAGAGGCCACTTGGGAGATTGGGATCTCCAATTACCTTGGTTGGCCATGGGCGATCAGTTCAGCCTGCAATCCTCCTTACCATCCAACTCTCCTTACTTTCTACTCTATGGATGAGATCCAAATTTACCTACAACCATTTGCCAAGATGCTACTATAGTTTGGACTTGGATGATCCAAACATATGGGTGAGCACATGTTCTCAATGGGCAGAGATCTTTTGGAGAGTGATACTAATGACCTTTGAGAACTTGGCAATTGCTGAACATAGGGATACCTTATGCTATACTAATATTCAAGGAGGAGGTTATAGATCCTTGATCCATCAATTTCATCCAAGTGACTATGTATATCTACACCATGACACTTGATATTATTACATACCTCTTATAACACCTATTTGCACATGTATATGCCATTGTGATATTAAGTTTAGTATTGCAAGTACTTGAGAGATATTATTTACATAGAGAAATAAGATGATTCTATGTTTGTTATGATGAGCTAAAGTTAGTCATAGCTAAGATAGAGGGGACTTTAATTTAGAGGAAGTGGGAAAGATGAGCATTACTAATTTGGATTCTAGTGTATTGACTTGGTATTATTGCTAGGTGTTTGGCTTTGAGTAAAGAGTTAAGAACTCTTGGACCCACAAATGTTTTTTACTTGGATTCTTCTATAGTCCAAGGATAATCCTTGTAAAGGAATCATTCACTTGGTGGTTGGGTCAAGATAAGATCACATGCTTAGGGAAATATTCTTATGAGTATGAATATTTTATTAGATTTTGACTTTATTTAACTTTTAGCCTAGTAACTTGAGTTACTCCAATAACTAATAACTTTGGTGTATAATTATTTCACAAGTATATAAACCAGGGTTGAGGAGATTTTCATTATCCTTTCATTTGAACTATCTCTCTCTTATTGAGTTCTTTTTGAGCAATGGTTTAGTCTTGGAGTGTTAGCCTTGGAGGAGTATTATATAGTTGAGATTCCTTGTCTTCTTAGTCCATGGTGCACTACCATATAACCATTGGAGGTTCATCATGAGTGAGAGACAAGTTGTAATACTCCAAATATAGGAGACCTGAAGAGAAACAAAAAAGAAATATACAATTTTACACTCAAAACCTCTGATGCCCCAAAGGAGCACCTTAACTATATTATATTACCAGGCCAATTTTCACTTTTAGCTAATATTTCTAGCTATTGGTATCACACAAGTTGACTCACAAGCCACACAATCTTGAGAGGTTTTGCCTTCTGGAGTCCTCATGTTGGAAAGACGGGATGGTGTTGTTTGGAAGGATCATGTGCACAATTGTGCACCATTCTACCTCCAAACATTGATGATGCTATGGACCCAAGCTTGGCACTTGTACTTGCAAGCTTGCGGTGTATGTTATGTGACTCTTCTAGCAGAATTGCTACTATGTTGGTGTGTGATAGTTGTTTGAGCATATGCCATATGGCATGTTTGACTCCTCCCCCCATGGTGGTTCTTCAAGGACATTGATTATGTCCTTGATGTAATTGACTTATAGCTAGTTTACTCTTTTTGTGATATAGATTGCAGACAGACAACTAACAATGGGGCTTGACAACACCTGACCTTCTAATCTTTGTCCACCATAGAGTATACCACATACTTGGAGTCAATGGCTATATGGAGTTAGAGGGACCTAACTACCAGCTAGTGTGGGAAGGGTGGAAATTTTTTGGCACTTTAGAGTTCATGTATGACTTATGTGTGAGTTGTGCTTCTAAAGTGTATGATGTTGACAACAATATATGTTTTGTATTGATGTGTATATGCACAGAAATTGCATGACATTTGTAGCATCAAAGCTAGGTTACTTGGATGTTGGAGTGTTAATGTTGATAGTCACAAGTATTTTGGTAGTTATTCATGGACTACTTGCTGTCTGTCCAATTTTAGGTTAGGGCTATTGATCACATGGTGAAACCCACCATCACTTGCACCATCCACAATGTTAAATGTGCCATCAGCAGTGCCATTTGGGTTGGAGACTTAGGTCATGCAAAGAGGTATACCTTCAAAGTGTTGCTCTAAAGAGCTCACTTCTCTAATGTTGAGCCTTTGAGTTCCTGGCTATGGTGGAAAAAGGCCAACAAGCATCACCTGGAGTCTCTTAGCTAGAGTGGGTGACTTGATTTTATTTAGTGCCCAGTTGATGGTAGATTTTTGAGTGAATGATCACTACATAATTGATTTGAGTGTGATTTGAGTGAAAGAAGACCTAATTATTGTGGCACTTTAGAGTTCTTGTATGACTTATGTGTGAGTTGTGCTTCTAAAGTATATGACATTGATAATGATGTATGTTGTGTAGCAATGTATAAATGCATGAAAAAAGAGCCCAAGCACCTATATATACTATTGGTGTTGTGGCCTCTTGCCCTATGAGGCCACATCCACCCATGACTATGGGGAGAGCTAATTGTTGCCTACACCACTCATCTAATAATTGTAGGAGCATGCGTGGCCCTAATAGAGTGGAGAAAGTATGTACTATCAAACATCCACATTTAGCAACAATGCCCCTACAAGTGGGAAAGATCATGCTAGATATGAAGCCCGAGGGAGGTAACACCCCGTAAGAATGGAGTAGACCACTTGGGTATTCCCCAACATGAGGAGTAGCTGATCATGGGTTATAATATGTACTAAGGTGTCCAATATGAATAAATTATAAAAATCCTCTTGTCCCACAAGAGAGCCCAAAACTCACAAACTCCCAACAAGGAACTGGAATCCTGGTGGGAAGTCAAAGGGAGTGAGTACCGTACAAGGGCTCCAGATATTGCATTTATGAGGTTGGAGTAGTAAACCAAGACCTATAAGTTGAGTACAAAAGCAGACACTGCTCTAGTGACATCCTCTAACGGCCCAATATATGAATCATCCAAAATGGATGGAAAAAGACATGACAAAAAAGCTATTGCAACCTTGTTATAAAGCCATTATCAATTAGCCTTGTTATCAAACTGACTCTATAGAAGTTGATAGGGCATGAAACAGTGTATATATGGGAAGTTAATCCCCATAACATATATTCAAATAACCATGCATCAAACGGAAATGCTATCTTCATGCATTATGCAATTTCCAAATTTGGCATGAGAGGCAAAAGAGAGACTTTAACATGGTTAACTGATTTCAATGTTCAGTTGTAAGCCCAAAATGTGGACTGCTATTAATATAAATGTATATGAACCTACATAAATCCAATAATTCTGCTTTATAGAACAGCAAGACACTTTGTTTTTGTTCAAAATCTCTTAGCTTCATCATTTAAAAAGAAGTAGCAAGAGAAACGTGGCCTGAAGGTAAGCATATTGAACATGCTCTTGGAATATATTAAACCTTCAGATATAAGAGATTATCTCAAATTTTCTTTCTCAGGGCTGAGTGTAGATTAAACACCTTAGCTGAGGATGTAACTGCCTTTTTTTTGTTTTGTAATTTTGACTTTTATGTCTTTATTTGTCAACATAGCAAAGTCGCTAATAGCAGTCAGATTAATGATTTTTCTAGAAGTCTCAGCCTGCGGCATGTGATGAGATTTGCAAGTCTAAAAGTATATACATATTCAGTTTCTCTTATTGACAGATGGTATAGATTAGTTTAATTCAGTATAGAGTTTCAATTCTTGTTTTTGTTGCTGTTATTGATGATTCCATGCATTCTCTATGTGTTGTTCAGGAAGTTTCTCTAGAGTGTGTTCAGTGAATTCCCGTAAATTTCTATTGAACGATACTACACATCAGTTTCTTTGAGTAGGACTTTTAATTCTGTTGAATTGGTTCCTTATCCTTCTACAAAATTTTCTATCGGTGATCAAAAGGAATTATATACAGGGTGTTTCTAGCAATATTAGTATATTCTATGGATCGCTACTAGTAAACTAAATTCAGTCCAGTTGCATTTTATAAGTGGCTCATTTCTGACTACAAATCGATCGTTTGGCTCGCTGAAAGTGCCAACGATTGATCATGATTTACTTTGATGAACACCTTGAAATGATACTTTGGTCTGCTTTCCTCAGAAGAATCAAGTAAGGTTAAATTGGGTTCTTGCTAAATATTTAGTAATTTATTTTCTATAATCTTGATTGGTACTACAACATTTTAACAAATAAAAAAACATACGAAATAAAATACATTTTCGTCAGCTAGGTTAGAGCCTGAGTATGTTCCTGAAGACAGAAGTAATTCTAGTTTCAAACGTTACACATGTGTTCTGCAGGATATTTTATTTCGATGTTTAAAAAGTTCTTTATCACTGAAACAAACTTTGTTTTTGCTTATTACAGAACTCTTCAGAGTTGTACTTGGTTCGTTTCACCTAGTACGCGGGATTAGGAAAGGACTTTCAAGCTTTCACCAAATAAAAACCTTCCATATACTAAACCAAAGACGCTATTCAAATCCAGTACACGCGGATATGTAGTAAGGTATAATAATCAATCAACAATTCCCCGCTGGCAGGCGTTGAGGGGGGGGGGGGGGGGAGGGATATCCGTTATATGGTATAGATAGATATCGTGTTCCATTGAAATAGACCTCCAACGAGAGACAAAGCCTATAACCCAAGCTTTGTATAGCAACCTCAGGCACATAGTTCAAGCGGAGTTGGATTGGCAACTAACAATGAAATGCACAATTTTGAAGAGCGAAGTGGGAGAGCCAAGGCTTTCGACACATCTGACCGCTTTGAACCATCTCTTACCTCCATGATTTGTTGAGTTCTTTTTGTCAGGTTTTGAGGAAAAGTGTGGAAACACTCTGCCTGTAGTTTAACGTATAATCTGTTTGTCTTCCATCCGAGGTCAAGATCTGTACACCTGACCTAGTGATCAAAATTCATTTATCCATGATTCATCGAAGTCCTGCTTAAAGATTACTGTCAGTACTGTGGTGTAGGCTATGCGCGAGCCATTCTATTCACAAACTTTCTACTTAACTACTCCTTGAGGAAAATGTTATCTATCACCATTGACATATTTTCCAACCTAATTGAATAGTTAGAGAATTTCCATTACCTTGAAGATTTTGTTTAGCCACAAAAGAAAAGGACTTCTAATAATCCCCACCTTTTACTTGAGAATATTCTTCTGCTCTCAATGGGATTTACATTTCCATTTGGTGCGTTTAGCATTTTTGCTTTTATGGTAATTTCACCAATTTCCAAGTTTTATTACTGAGATAGCACATATTCACATCCATTTTCAATAGACCACTTTATACTACAGTTTTATTTACTTCTCAGTAGAAGCTATTGGATTGCCTTTGCCATCAAAGCTACATTTAGAATTCCTCTAATCTACCCTTGTGTACCATACATAAGGAGGCGTAGTTTTGGGGTAGAGGTTCCAATCATTTGCCACTCCTCACCTCCAATTCCCCATTTTGAAAAATATTCCGAAGCCTTGAACTTTAAGACTCTTACAATCCTCTATTATTAAAACTGAAGATTATCTAGAAGTATATGTTTCATTATCAATCTGCTCACCATCGTTCTTATCATTTCACATCTCTATTTAAAGATTTACCTTCATTTTCAGTTTCTGTCCAAACAGAACTTCCTCTCAAGTTATTCCCATAAGTATTCTAGTTCGACTTTAATTTAATGATACCTGTTTTATTCACCACTTCACGCTCACCCAAACATATTTCTATCAATGGTTTTTCATGAGTATTATGCTTGCCATTTCTACTTAAAATGCAGGACTGTTATTCCCATAAAATTTCCTCCCTACCACATGTACCATTTTATTTTGAAGAATGTTGTGAGTGGTCTCTTTATCCATCATATTGCAACCAATTCTCGAAAGATCTTAAAAGAAATCTCAGGTTCTTATTTTATCTTATTAATTATTATTATCTTTTAGTGGTCTTTTGGTTTTCACCTAATTTAGTAAGCTCATTGCAAAAATTAAATTCCATAAGATTTCCTTTCATGGACATTATGAAATTTATCATAAGTCTCTTTTCATATGCTGTGATAACGGTGTACACATAATATCTTCTCAACTTGGCAATGCTTTCAACTTCAGATTACCATACTCTAATTCTTGCTATTCAATGTTCTCATATCATTCAAAAAAATTTCTTTCTATTATGTGAACTAAACAAATAGAATCCTTAGTCAGAAATTCACGTCTTTCTTTCACATGATTTCCAAGATTGTAATTATAGTATTTTATTCATTCTGGAAGATAAATTGACATCAACCAATCCAATCTAGATAGAACCAAAATTACAAATGCACAAACCTCAATCAACCAATATAAAACTTCATTACTCTTATATATATATATATATATATATATATATATATATATATATATATATGTGTGTGTAAATGATATCTTGACAATATATCAATAGACGTTGAAGATATCACATAACTGTATATATTAAACTCTATATAAATATATATGCTGATTAATGTAATTAATTGATTGGTTAAGTAAACAATTTGTTTTAGTTTAATGTGTAGAGGGATTCCTAAGAAATTGCAAGGCTACAATTTCAACTTCAGCAATCGAGTGTCGTTCCTTTTGTATGAAGAATAGAAAAGGAATGAAAACTATAGATACGGATTACCAAGCATGACCCACCATCCATCATAACTGCTGTCTGTTGTCTACATGCATGATGGGTACAAACAAAAATTTGACTAACACGAGGAGTTAATGGACACTGATTTTCAGAAAATTAGCAACCTACGTATGTGATGAATGGCTTCCTCCGGGATCCACCCCACTTAGAGCTTTAACATCCGTCTTCGTGAAAAGAACAGCTCTCCTTTGTGGCATCCGTTCAGTACGCCGGTACTCTTATTTCCCCAGGTGCAAGAACTACTGCCGAAGTTCATAGTTCCCAAGGGGTTACCTCGGAACCGCGTACTTTTGTGGAGTCTGAGAGTCCTACTGCTATTTAGGGGATTCTAGAACGATTTTGTACTTGTATGACTGGAAAAAACATAAAAAATGGCTATCTGCCAACCAGATGAACATACTGACCAGCGTAGGCAGTAAAAGTTAACTTTGACGATACAGAAGCAAGTATGAATACCCCACAGCAATCGGTAGTCGATGAAATTTCTCTGTTGATATCTCGACATACTTCCCATATCCTGATCCCGTAGTGTGTTCGACCATCGCAAGTAGACGATTCGATGAATTGCAATAGTACATGGCGAAACACACAAGTTTGGGAAAAAAAAATCGACAGCGAGATTAGGGACTCCACATTGAAGCATTGACTTTTTACTGTGAGAGGTACATTTACAATGTCGATACTTTGGGGTAGCAAGTTTGGATGTGATTGAATTCGAGCGACCTAAGATTACATCTCGAAAGGAAAGGAAGGGTCTGAACGAGCAAGTCAAATTCACGGAGCCCACAACCTCAAGATCAAACCCGAGAGCAGGTGAGGGTTTCATAGAGTGGATAGAATACATTGCACACAGAGAGACATTGCACATCTCATAGAAGATTCCAATCTCGCGTCAATAGAGCTTGAACTTTATTTCATGAATTGTGCTAGCAGTGTCTGCTTAAGTAAGAAAACGCCAGTTGGAAAGCGGAAGTGCTCAAGAGAGTATTACCTCAATCAAGTAGGCATGATATGTTCCTCGAATTAGCTGAACAGTCGTAAATAATTTGGTTGATCGTGTTCCCGTATTTAGAGAAACTGCTGTCAACCGCTTTGCAGATGCAGGAATCGGTAACGCTTGCCAGATTGCCCACTGCGTAGCAGCACGAAGGCCTAATTTCGTTGCAAAATCTTGGAGTCTTCATCTCGACCACACATTGGTTCAGCTCTTGTTGAACTACGGCGTTAGTGCTTGAGCTACAACTTTTGAAGCATTGGGGTTCGGCAGAAACTGTGTGGAGGGAGGTCCCCAAGATGGTCACGACCACAAAGATCAAGGAAACGCGAAGGAAGTCAAATCTTGCCATTGTATTGGAATAGAGAAGTGGAACTCTTCGACCAAAACAGTCGAACGAAATGAACTGCGGGGAGAAAGGATGAAATGATGGACACTGAGTGTGCGTGCAGGTTACACTTACAAACTGGACAGAAAGGATCCATAAGAGAAATATGCGCACTTGTCAACACAGGATTCTGACATCTAAATCTGCACAATTATAAATTTCGCAGGACAATGTCTTTGATTTGGAGTCTGCTCTAGTCAGATCCACATGATCAAGGAAAGTACTTTTTACGTCAGTCGGAAAGTTACATGATGGATTGATTGTTAACCCGAAATGGTCAAGGAGGTGAGTCGGAAGCCCTTTACTAGTTAGTGTCCTTTTTTTCTTCGTTAGTGTCTCAATAAGGTCATTGTAGTTTACCCCCAGAACAGGATCAGGAACGACGTAAAAAGGTTCTCATTAATTTATTTCAATGAAATTAGGTGAAGTCTTAATAACAGTACTCTCCGCACATAGTAGTGCTGCTGATCGTCTGGTCACTTTAACCTTCATGAATGGGATATGGTGTACACTACGTGCAATTTCGAAAGCACACGATCAAAGAGACTAAACATAGTACAAGTGACTGTGCATCGTGATACGACATTCCACTGATAATTCTCATCTTTGGATATTAACCACAAAGACCCTGCTATTCAGATCACATTTGCACAACTGGAGTGGGCATGACTACCAGCTGCTGCTAAAAAAAGTTTCCGCTTTATCGAACGACAAGGGAGCTGTTCTTTTCAGACTGCTGTAAGATGAAGACAGAACCTTCTATGGTGAATCCTAAGCTGAGGTATACGGTCACATCGTAATCACAAAAAATTCTTCTCCTCCCAAGGTCCAATATTGACCAACGATGTCCGCACAACTCTCCTGGAGGTGCCAAAATAGCAATGTCAACTTTTCGGCATGCCCAGATACACCCAGAGATCTACTCGATTATACGATATTCGTTTATCCAGTTCGAATGTATCATTTATGTAGTCAATTCAACCGTCGCACACACAGTATACTACCTTCTGTTCAACTCATGCAAATCGTGGTATGTTTGCGTCGACATCTGTATTCATCACTAAAGTTGACAAATTGCGTTGACAAACAAGTACTAATGAAGGATATAGTAGCATATCATGAAGGATATTTCACCGACTTGGTGCTTTGCAGTGTCAACGGGGATTCAAGACCTGCAGTGATCAAGCTAGAAAGAAGTCAAGGTCTGTTGTCAGAAATCATAATAGCTGAAACTCTTTTGACAGTCTGCTATGAGGCTTTACGTCAGAGAATCCAATATGAAAAGACTTCCTTTTGTGTCAAATACGACGGATAAGTGTCTTTTTCAGATCTGGTTTTCTTCTCTATGAAAGGAGTTAAAACTCAGTCTGCTTCAGATAAGTGAGTAAATCAATGCCTAAAGCAGCAAAGGTGTTGCATATGTATCCAATCCAATCCAAGCCCATTGAAAATGTATTGGATCTTCCCCGAAATTCATCACATAAACAGAATATGTTCGTATGTTTCTCTTTTCAATAATACCAGAACACACGACCTGCGTGCGAAACCTAGATCTGAATAGATGTCAAAGTCACCATCTCAGTCTGTACGCGTATGTTACAGACGAAGAGTAAAGCTTTAAGCTTCATATGTCGAAATTATCTTTCATAGCTGAGACTGTGATATGCTAATACAACTTTGAGGTTTAATACCAGACCAAGAGCAAAAAATTTAGCTGCATAGGTCGAAATTATCGTTAATACCTACGACCGTGACATGCTTTGAACTTTGAAGATAGTAATTACTTTGTCAGTTGATTGCTCCAAGGCAGTGTCTCCAATGTCTGATGTCAGAATCAGCCAGAAAAAGAACCCTTCTAGCTATATGATCGACCTGAATTGAGAGTCATTGTTGGCAATCCATGCTAGAGCCAATGTTCACTCAAGAAGCTTTAGTAAGTGAAATTGGTCATCTTTGTAATGGACTGAAGTATCTTGCATCTTGCGCCAATTCACCCAAACTTGGTAACGCTGTGGACATTGTCCAGTCTGAATTATGAAGATAACTTCACAATACACGAACAGGTACTTGCACCGAACTATACTTGTTTGCTCAAGTCAATAGGCATGTCTATAGTTAAATGTATGGAGATCCTGTAGTAATTCATTTGGTCCTCAAGGTAAGTAAATCCTCGTCAGTTTGTTTATCAGTTTTATTCAGAGATAATACACTCCATGGAATTTATCTCATCTTTCTGATTTCCTCGCTATATTTGACAAATGTCTTGCAGTGTTTAAACATTAAACAAAAATGTGCATATCGGGTACTAGATCTAGGTCATATGATCAAATGATAGATGTATAACGAACTTTATCTGATTCCACAAACACAATGTTACTGGGTGTAAGAGGACTGGGCATTCAAGTGCATCATATTGTTATATCAAGAAGCTAGGATTTGAAATAGCTTGTACGCAGGGTTCATAGTCTGAGTCTTTGGTGCTACCTTTTATTCCGTATTTTGTCAGTAATTGTTCGTCAGTAGTTTGTTTGTCCATGATCAGCGGGTACTACATTCAATGTGGGCTAATTTTCATTCCTCACGTCGTTATCATCACACGCTGCAGCTTCTCTCGATCCGAAATGTATATTGCATGACATCCATGTCCCGAATTTGGCTAGTCTTGGTCGTTATGCTAGCTGTTGACCAATTGATTCATTCATTTGAAATTTCATTGATGCTTGTTCTTGCGGAACCATACAGTTGAGACAAAGAACATGTAGACGTGTACAGAGTTCCTAAATCATCATGCTGGTATCAGATTTTAATGTTTTCCATTAAATATGCTGCCTTTCTACGACAAGAGGAAGAGATTTCTCAACTTTAACTGACCAGGACCTGGTTATAAAAGCCTTTAATTGATTTTCTTGATCATGAAGGGTGAAAACAGGGAGGGAGGACCAGTCACAGGACACGACATCGTTCGGATACAGAGAGTCTGAAACCCAGATCAGGATCGTGCAGGTGTGGAGGAAACTTCAACTGGCGTAGATGGTCGCAGTTTCATGATTACCTTAGTGGAACCATGACCAGGTGATAATATACCATTTGTTTATTTGTTTGGTCGAAACTCTGGACAATTCCAGCGTACACATAGAAGCAGATCGCTTGTAGCAGCCTAGATAATAGGTAACGACCTAAGTTGAAGGATGGGGCTGTCCATCTTTCTACCTGCAATCTACTCTCTACACTCAATGTGAACGTCGTGAAGGCGTTCATCTCCATCTTTGAACAATTTGGGCATGCTCTCGTGCCTGCATTCATGGCCAACAGTACGCAGTACGATCAGGAGATCGCGAAATATGTCTCTCGGATTAACTTAATTCATTCTCCGGAACCTGGATCAAGAATAATAATCTGCAAAGTACTGATTCAGATTGTGTGAATATGACATTCAAATAATCTGAATAACTAGGGACCCGTGTCCCCTGGACACAATAGAAAGAAAACCTCTGTTAGCACACGCAACTTTGAAGCTGCACTTTTCAATGCAGGGACTTGTAGAGCCTGCAAGTTCGACCACTCGCGGATCTTTAACGTCTGCAAATCCTTAACGTCTGCAATTGCTACAGCTGCCCGAGTGTATCTGGTACAGCCTGCCGGCACTCGGGCAACTCCTGCAATTGCAGACGTTAAAGGACAACCGCACATAAACCAATTCTATTACATATCTAGATAGCATTGTCGATGCTGGAAATGCACATGTCGTTGAAAAATTGCTTTGTGGCACATTCCTGAATAGAAGGTGTACATGCAAAGCCGATTCGCGATGCATGAAGCCTCAGGAAGTAGTTACAAAGTAAACTAATCTACTCACAGATCTCTAGCGCACTTTCTGGAAGTTTACCTCCATGATCCCGGTGTGTCGAATCTAGTAGCATTTCAATTCCCGCTGACCATCGGAGCACAATCGGAACTGCTCTGTGTATTGTTCAACATCAAGTTCAAGCTTGCGGATAGCTTTGCAGATACAAGAATGTCCAACGTCCTTCAGTTTCCCCAAGCCGTAGCAACATGTAGAATTAAAACACGCAAACCTACAAATTGGGCACGGTTTGCACTTCAACAATGCATCTTCAACGAATTTAGAGTCGCATTTCCCACATTGAGCATCCGCTGTAGGTGTCAATGCACACACAATCAGCAGAAAAGCCGCGACCCCTACAAGGGACAAAGAACAGAACTGGAATCTGGCCATATCAGAAAGTGAAAATTATGAATTATTCCCAATACTAACTGTAGGTTCTTTCCGCAACTGAAAGGAAATAGCATGTACATGCACTAGTTAACTATCTGTTTGTGTGTTTTGCCGCACATATACGAAACTCTGGCTCCTCTGTCTATCTTCGCTATCTAACTAGCTTGAGTCGGGTACGAGGAAAATCCCAAAACTCTTTCTGCACGTACTTTGCCCTTCTACAACCAGACCAAGTACGGCCAGGACTTGACTCGCTGACGTTGCTATTGTCCAGGTTTGAGGAGAATCATCAAGGATCTCCCAGTTCATGAGGGCAATTAATGACCTTCAGGTAACTTTGTAGTACATCGTTCTGGGTGTGCAACCTCTAATGGGGAACCTCTAAATGGTTGACTAGATCCCGCTACTCTAAATGACCCCTGCTAATATGATGCCTGGCACTATATTGAAAAAATGTCTAGTGCCCATCCATATGCAAGGTCAATTATAAACTTCAAGCTCTGAATCTGTAAGCGTCAAACTGAAGCTTTCCTGTCTTGAGATAATCAGCATGGAGGTTACGGAGAGAAGTGCTTTCAGCAACCAGGAACTACCAGTATGATTTGAATAGAGCGGGAGTTGACACCCTACAGCGTGTTCAGCTTATGAACAGGAGTGATGTTTGACAATCGTGTCAAATACTTTTCACATGGTTGCAGCAATCATCTGTCACTACCTGCATGTAGAATTTGCCATACAGAGCCTGTTTTAAGAGAATCTCACGTAACCCAGATCATCTCTCAAGGAAAAGAAACTTTGAAAAAAGTGTACAAATAAATTTACTGTCAATCGTAAAGTGAAAAACTTGCAATTAAAATCTACAAAGTTGACGTTTATTCAATTATCAAGAATGGGTAGAAAGAAACGGAATTCCAATGATGTGCACCGACTTATATAGACTGGATGGTCACTTTTTCAACTCCAAGTTAGAACTCTTTACTTGTACATGTACCTTTCGTCCACTGATTATGCTCGGACATATTATCAGAACTATCGACGCCTGTAGTCTTGACGTGCAAATATTGCTTTGAACGTGAATGTGATCATGATGGGTCCATAGATTTGTACCGGGCCAAAGGTTGGTCGGTTTAAATAAAGCATCACGGCGACGTGCCCGAATCAAAAATACGAAACCACGTCTCCTTCATCTCTACATCTACGTCTGTCTGCACTACGCATGCGTTGACATTACAATCAGATTGAAGCCCCCTTGCAAATATAGGAGTGTCAGGGATTCTTCTAGAATCTAATCACTCAGTTGCTATACACAGTACGTAGAGATAGAGCCTTGGTGATAAAGAGCGGCTTGTGTCCATTCCGATGTGTCAAATTTGACATGGTAGGTGGAGAGGGAAGCACTTACTTCGAAACAAACAAAATTGTTATGAAATCAGCATGAAATACTTTTATTGCTAAGTGAAAATTTACACGAAGGACAACTAATCCTTAGGGTCCCCTCGAACCGACCCTTGGAGTTATGGCTCAATGGCTTGTGTTCGGGAGAGAACCAATATATATCATATACTACTACCAGTCTATAAGAACGTCCTATACTTACAGGTATATGTATGATAACCTATAAGTAACGGAGTCACACGTAGTGGAACATCCCTCATGGGTTTATTTCAACACTCTTCCCCTACAAGGTCTACAAGGGGGACTACAACATTATTATGAACTAGCCTTAACATATCTTGCAAGTAATGAATTGAGATCCAGCAGGTGGTTTTGTGAAGATATATGTTACCATCCCTTGTCACACCATACTTCAGTTTGATCTCTCCTTTTTCTATACCTTGCCTGTTAAAGTGATGTTGAATGTCATAGTGTTTGGTGTGAGCGAGATGTGTGGGGTTTTTCACAATTATATTGCACAATTTGTTTTTATCATGTATGACAATTGCACCTTCGTTGTTAGATCTCATAATCTTGCTCTACCTTTTGTAATCATAGGGTGCCTCCTTTGTAGCTGCAGAGGCAATGACATACTCTACTTCTGTTGATGAAAGGGAAATAATATTGTTTCTTGCTCGAGTAGGTCACTACAGTTGTGATGCTTCACCTCTTTCCACAGTACACTTAGAAAATAAAATAAAAATTAAACAAGAAAATTGTAGAAACAATCATTCAGAAACCAAGATGGGAGGTAGATGGTCAATTACCTTCCACCCTAAGGGAAACTCCACCTTCAAAGGGGAAATGACATGGAAGGGATATGCCACGGATGAATTAATGGTAGAAGATCTTGACCAAGTGAATGAAGCCTGGGTCTCAGAGAAGGAAGATTATCAGTAAAGAGACCCTTTGGTGAGGAAACCCTTCACCTTGGAAGATCTTTGTCTTGAAGATAGACCCTCTGCTAAAAAAATTCCTTGGATTGGAATCCACTCTGCCTGAAGTTTCACAAATAAATATGGCACTGACAGATCAAGAACCACAATTAATGACCATTCAATTGTACTAAGCACTCACATGTTTGAGTAGTGATGGCTCACCAAAGGGCGTACTTACCTAAAGTTTGTAATGGTTGGGCAGACACCTTAAGTATCCATATGGGGCCTGGAACCTTTTCAATTTTTGCAAAATCAAATCCAAATTAGAGAGGTTGTGCTTCCTTCACCCTCAGCAAGAAGTTTTACTTAGGCCTTCAAACTTTGAGAGAGTGTTTGTGTGAGAGGAATTAAGAAGTGAATAATAGAAGTGTGAATGATGAGAGGACAAAAGGGAAAGGAAGTTGTTATCCCAAATGCGCCAAGGAGGATGCGTAGGGCACTAGAGTTCATTATCAAATCCCCAAGATGAGTCAAGACTGTATTGTAGACAAGAGCTGGTCCTTAGCAAGAAGCTCAAGTTATTGATGTGGAATGGAGAATTGAGCATTCTTGCAATGTTGCATGAAATTAGAGATAACCTAGACCCATGGCTAGTGAATTTTAGAGTGAACCTATTCATTTGGAGAGAGGATCATTGGTAGAGAGTGTTGAGGACCAGCAATTCACCCCCCCAATGGTATAACTCTGGACAGTGTGTGGTATTGACCCGACTTGACCATTGAGTCCAAGTTCAAGGTCACTCTAAGAGATATGAAGACCAACAATGGTTGGTCTATTCTTGATACTAAACATCTTGTGAGGAGGATCTTAGTTGAGTTGGTCATGAAGTTGTTTAAATCCAAACAAAAACAACTTACTTGAACAACAACTAGGCAGTTTTCTTTGAATACTTATACCAAGGAAAACATGTGATAGCAATGTTTTGGGTGAGGACAAAGGATTCAAATGAACTATGAGCAAAAGAAGGTGGAGTAAATATGGTATCCACCTTCATCATCCATCTCTATCTAGGGGTGGATTTTCTTACCAACAAAGAGAGAAGAAGTATCCAGACCACCTTGTACTGGTGGGAGATTTTGACGAGCATAGAGAAAGAGTCCTCATGGTACAAAAGTACTTGGAGGCAAAAGGTAGAGTTTACCTGCACAAGGAAGTACAAGGAGGTGAAAGAAGGCTCCAACACCTTGTGCTTTGAGAAGTAGAGACAAGAGGAGATTACCATGGAGCCCATACTTTGGAAATTGCCTGCAACTCCTTCCAAGCCAATGGCAAAGGCCCCATGAGGATGAGGAGGATCCTTGTGCAGAACAAAGAAGAAGAAGTCCAGAAAGAAGGTGGCATTGAGCCACCGCCAGATCCTAATGTGATAGCTCAATATTGATGTACTTATAGTATAGTCAATAAGAACAATTTGTTCCCACGAGGATACTATTTGAAAATGCATGAGAGTGAAGCAAAACACACACTTATCACCAAATCTCAGCTCATTTATTTTTTCCTATTTAATTCTTGGGCAGGAACCACCCTAAAAGACAGAAGTGTCACCCTCTATGGCACAGTAAAGCAAAAATAAATAAAATCACAAAGTAATCATTTTCATTCTAAAATCTAGCCAAAGTTGCTCCTGAAGGTGATGGTTCATCCAACTCCAAGTGCCACTCCAGTCCAAAGATGAAATGCTTGCAAATGTGTTCTACCCTTCTCATAAGGTACAACTTGTAGGATTCAATTTCTTGCTACTCCTTGTCTAAAATTTTTGATTTTGTGGTAATGCTTGTGCAATGAGCTTCCCAATCCACTTATTGCACAAGTACACTCCTTTGAATCATTCAATTCACACCTTGATCAGGGGCAAGTACCTACTTGGCACTAAGCTTTGAAGACTTACCATGAAATTCCTCACATCTACTCTTGCCTAGACATTGAAAAACAAACACATAACTTGCAAAGATGTAGGCTTACTTTTTAATGGTAACAAAATTTTGTGGTACAAAAAAGCACAAGCACAAGTGCCAATGGCACTCAGCCTTATATACAAATATGGCTCCAAACCAAATGGATCAAAATCCTAAGTGAGTCTTGAAAAATCTGGATCTAAACTGTCCATCCTTGATTTTACTATCCTAATCATCTATAGAATGATTAGGCTCCTGCATGTGTCAAGGGAGATTTGAGAACCTGTACAAACTCAAGTGCACTTCTCTTCAAGTATATAGAGCTCCAAGTTCAATTTGATTTTGAGAGCACTCATCTAAAATTCTATATAGCTCTGAGTGCCACTTAACTTTGAGAGCACTCTTCTAAAATTCATACATTATTGAGTGTAGACATGACAAGCCTATTTAGAGTGTTTGACTACTACACAACTCTGAGTATCTAATCCTTACTAAAGAGTGCTTATCTTACTAAAGAACTTCATCTCGAGGGAGTGCCTTGGACTATAACTATTGGGGATGAAGGACTTCATTCACATCTCAAGTATCCAATAAGTTGATCCTTCTAAGCTTGATCCTTAGCTATCTCCAAGTAAAAGGTATGGCATACTTCATTGAACTTCTAGTCTGAATGCTCCTTGAAGTACAAGGAAAATTTGTTCATGCATTTCTCTTTGTAGGCTTGATTTGCAAGCACTAGACATGCATGTTCAATTCATGGCATTTGGTCCTCAAGGCCTGCACTGATCCTTCTTCTTTAGTATCTCCATGAACAGAGCCTTGGTCTCTTCTAGCTAGCATAGTGCCTTCAATTGGTCCTCTTCTCTTTGCTTTGACTGCTTGCACTATTTGGCCTTTTGTTCTTCTAACACTTGGAGGCTTTCTGCATGCTTCATTCTTTCTTCCTTTGCATCCTTGGTGAGATGTTCTAGTTTTGCTACCACTTCCTTCCAGTACTCTTGCATCTACAACTCCAACATTACTACTTGGTCATGCTTCTCCTTTAGGGCACTGTAAGTGCTATCCACCTCTTGGCACTTGTTGTGAAGTCAATATTTGGCTTTGTTCTTAAACTGATTGAACTCTAGGTGGAGTGCCTTTCAATCCCCTCTAAACCTCTTGGTCTTGGATGCTTGATGATCTTGTCCTTTTTCAATAGTGGCATTTCTCCTCTTTGGCTCTTGGTGCTCCTTCACAAGGCACTTATCTTCCTTGTATGGATCTCTGGCCTTTGTTGCATTGTCCTTCACCAATTCTTCTTTGGCTTTCCAAGTATTGACTTGCTTGTGTATGGCCTTGATCATCATGGTGTAGTCCATCACATCAAGGCACTTGGCTTGATATTGTGGTAGTAACACCTCCATTAATTGTAGTGTAGTGCTTATTGAATGATGAAATTCAAGCCCTCTTCCACCTGCACCAATTTGGACTTTGTGTGTGCCTCATGCACTTTGATCTACACTTCCAATGTAATCTCACAAAGATCAGTAAAAATGTTGACATCCTCTTCTTCTTCAATATTGTCTGTTATTTGATCATCTTCCTCAATGCAATCATTGGCCTCCTCTTTTATTCTTGGCCAAAGTTCTTGGTCCTTTGAGCACTTGGCCCAATCTTGCACCTTAATATGGTTTCTTCTTGCTGCATCTGGACTCACCGGTGCCTATTTGGGCTGTGATGCTTCCTCCACCATATGCTCTTCTTCATCTATAGGGCCTTTGTCCATATTAGGTCCTACACTTGGGGAGCAGATTGAGCATCTTCCCAAGTTTCTTCTACTTCTTTGTTGTCTAGTGAGATGGGGGTTAATCCTTGTAGGATGAAAGTTCCTTGCTCCTCTTTGTTCTCATCTTCATCCACCTTCAATCCATGTACTTAATCCAAGGGTGGAGTTTTCTTCGAGGGGATCCTCTTTGCTATATAATAAAGACAAGGTGCTCCTTAGGGGCATCAAAGTATTGAGGGTTGAAGCTTTGTGTTTATTCTCTTATGTTTCTCTTGGGGGTTCTCCTATCCTCAAAATATTACAATGGTATCAGAGAATGTGTTTTAATCCAAGAGAGTGGATCACCCCTCTTAGAAGAACACGGGCTACTAAGATTGAGTAATTTTCAAGAGAGAAAACATAGTGCATCAAAAGACTAGGTGTGTTTTAGAGAGAGAATGGGATGGAGTCTCTTGGAGGACAACTTCATGCACTCTACTTTTTATTCTTGAATCCATTCCACATCAAGATTATATATATCTTGTGTAAGCAGTGAAAGTATGTCTAGTTTATCATTTTGGAACAAAATTCATGGAGATTAAGGATGAATTCCCCAAACTCAATGATTCTACCTATGATGATATACAATAGAGAATGAGATTTGACAATCTAAATTTTGTTATGATATAATGGATCTGAATATACCAAATACTCTTCCTTCCAACACTTAAGAAATCCATTATGTAGTTAGACCAAAAGTGATGTTTAGCAATTTTGTAGTTTGCAATTTGGTGAGGAATATTATCAATGAGTGATAGCCTTTAAGGTCCCAATGGTAGTTCCAATAGTCCGTACTCCCTCTCAAGTGGTCATGTTAAGCCTCTATTGAAGTAGGAAGTAGAGATTGAGTATTTGCCATGTGTTCAAATCATGGAGTTGTAGTTGTAGGATTTGATGCAAGTAATGTAGAGAATGTTAAATGAGTCTCAAGAGATGAAGATGATAATGGATGCATTGCAAAGGCAAGAATATACCTTTAAGTGCTATCTGGTAATGCAAGAAGGGGAACCATCTCAAAATCTGACACCAACAACTAAAGTACCTAGAGAGTCAATCATGCCGATGACACCAACCTTGGTCAACGATGAAGTCACATTGTGACTTTGGATAAAGAAGACATGAAAAATTGAGCCTTAAAAGGGATAATGTTCCATGGGAGTTGTAGAAAATTGGATTTCAAGGATGAACTAATGTTTTATATTATTCACAATTGAGATAACCGATCATTTTGCATGCATGTTTGCATGTGTGTACTTGATTGATAAAGCCCTCACATGGTACAATGCTTGGGAATAATCATTATTGGCAAAATGAAGAGATATTACTTGCACAACAATGCAAGAAGTGCTGCTAAAGAATTTTCAATACATGAATTCCATGTAGATGGCCCAAACCTGACTATAGGGTTTGAAGAATTGCAAGAGTACAAGAAGGCATTTCTCAATCTATAGGTCATGATAACCAATAGGTAGTCCCCTCCTCCTATCCTTATCAATGTTCATGAGGAAGTATGAAGTTGATTGTATCCTTATGCGTCGACATATGAAATGAGACCGCCAACAATATATGGAGTAGAAAGCCCTCTTGAAAGGGTATCCCCTCCATATGCTACTTGGGAACCTCTTTCTCATATCCAAAATTCATAAACAGCTATCTAGGAGTTTAAAGTTTCCATGTCGACAAGAATGTCACCAAGTAGCAGTGGGGGAATATGCAACAATACGGAGCTTATTGATGAGTTAGTCAACACTAACAAAGTAGCAAGTAAGCCAAATTAGCTAAGAATATACTAGAAGCATCTAGGAAGCCAATTGGCACCTTCCAAGTGTTGGGTAATGTGCATGCCAAGGAAGAAGCTTCTTAGGAAGTTTCCTGGCTAGTTTGGCTTGCATGCCTAGTAGGTCATTTCTAGAAGGAAGCTTCTTGAGAAGCTTCCTAGTTAGCTTAGCTTCCAAGTTAACTTGGCTTGCACTCCAAGCACATGGCTTATAGCAAACTTATTGAGAAGCTTCTCAAGAGCTTTGTACATTTCTCTATAAATACCATAGTCTATGCTCATGCTAGGCATTTGGAGTTTCCTCATTCAAGAGTGCCAATTTGATCTTTCACTTTGATCTTCCAGTCTCATATTTCTCTCCTTGGTCTTGGTCTTTTATACAATGGTTCAACATTACAATCATACTATATGGAAGGCAAAAAGCAACTTGCATATGCATTCACACAAATGCCTATGGCTAACAATATGGTGGTAGAGGTCCATATAAACCTAGAATTTAGGCCAAAGATTTTTATTGCTATGAGCATTGACCCATATATTGTAAGAGCTCAATCATCCAAAATTGTAACCAATACCCAAGGACTCACCTTTTTTGATGGCAAGTTATGGACCCCAGATGCACCAAACGTAAGAACCATCATACTAAACTTATGATTCCACCATTGTAGGTCATGTTGGAATGGACAAGACCTTAGATGTAGTCAAATGCCATTTCTATTGGCCCAAGATGAGCAACAATGTGATGGAGTACATCTAAAGCTGCCTACTCTTTATCAACAAAACAAGGCCTCTAATCAAGGTCCCATAGGACTTCTTTAACCCTTCTCTACTTCTACACTACATTGGGAATAGGTCAACATGGATATGGTTTGTGAATTGCCCAAGACCAGTTTTGGGTTTGACTCCATTGTAGTCTTTGTAAACCAACTCAACAAATTGATTCATATGCATCTTATGACCAAGGACGTGACTACTCTACAATTAGCTCTATTGTACTCAGTTATAATCTTTTCTCACCATGGCATGTCTTGAATGCTTATCATTGATCTAAGGCACTCAATTCACTACTTTGTTTTGGAGAACACTCTTTGGCATCTTCAAAATCAAACTGGCCATATCCACAACATACAACCACAAACCAATGGACAAACATAGTGGGCTAATCACACTATTGAGGACATGCTCCAAGGTTTTACCTTAAATGAGCAAGAAAGGTAAGACACCTGTAATATTCTCAAGATAAAGAAACATATTAAAGAAAACACAAATTCCACACTCAAACTCTGATGCCCCAAAGGAGCACCTTCTCTTTATTATACAGCCAAAGAGGATCTCTTCCAAGGAAGCTCTACCATAGGATTAGGTACATGGATAGGTGACCTATCAGTGAGCTCCACCCTTAGATTACTTGCTTGGATGGGTGACATGTTGATCTTGGTCCCATTTGGTTGGTCAAATAGGCTTTGACTAGAGAAAATCTTTTAGAGAATCTTAGAATCACGTGGGTGAGGTATTGTTGGAAAGCTCTTGGTGAGACAAAGCAGGGGGGAGAGAGGGGGAAGGCTAGCCTCTTCTTACATTGGGGGTTGGGGGGGAGCCGGGGGCAAGAATCTGCATATTTTTGAGGCGTAATTCATTTGTTTAGGCCTCCAAAATTACCTCTAAAGTTTTTGGGCTTTTGCACTATTAGTAGAAGGATTCTTTTGGTGACACATCTATCTGATCTACTTCTTTATCATGTGTATTCCAAATGTCACCACCCCAAGTTTCACCTCTAGATTGTATACCTAGCTATTGATTATAAAGTTTCCAAGCATATTTTGGTTTCTAGCCTATTTGCAGAAGTACTCTTTTGGTGAGACTTCTATTTATTTACTTAGTCCATCATGTTTAACATCTTTCCAGATGTTACCAAACCTAATTTCATCTTTAGATAATCTGTCTAACTATTGGTATTACAACACCTTACTTCCATTGGTGGAATTTTCCTTAAACAATTTAGTAAATGCATCTACATACGTCATACCATTCTTTTTCATGTATGGAGAGCATTTTCTCACAGCCTCAAGCTTGGTTCGCCTAGTGGCTACAAAGGTTGATGCTCTCAACACTTTTGTTTCTAGAATCCAACTGGTTGTGGAGAATGCCAAGCATAGGTTGTAGATCATCCAAAATTGGTAGAAAAAATATGGAGATGCACATTACAAGCACATGAAGTTTAGCATAAGGGATCAAGTCTAGCTATTTGCAACCAATGTCATGATAATTTGGCCCTCAGAGTCTTTGATCTCATTTTATTGAGCCTTTTCCCAACCTTTGTTGAATCAACGTAGTGGCCTTTCACCTTGAGCTACCATAATGCTTGCAAATCCATCTAGTGTTCCATGTTTCCTTATTGCAAAAATATGCACCCTGATTGCACTTTCCTTCTATAAAAAAAGTTAGACCTTGTCCAACACTCATTGATGGCACCAAGGAATATGAAGTTGAACATATTCTCTAGAAATGCATCCATGGTATCTGCCATCTACATGTCAAATATCTTTTACATTGGAAAGAGTACCCATTGTATGAGGTAATAAGGGAGCCAATAGCCAATTGACCAATGCATTGGTGTTAGTGCAATCTTTTGAGAAATAGCTTTGCAACAAGGACATTGCATCTTAAAGGGAGGAGGTTTGTAATACCATTAACTAGACATATTATCTAAAGGTAAAAATTGGCTTGGTAGCATTTGGAAGGATGTTATATATGATGGTCTAAGTAGATAAGATAGAGGTGTCACTAAAAGAGTATTTCCATTAGTAGGGCAGAAATCAAAAACACCTTGAATACTTTAGAGTCAATTTCAAAGGCCTAAAAACGGATAAAGTAGGCTCAAAAATGGAATGGTTCATCCCTCCAAGGCATAAGGGGTTGCCTTCTACTCCATGTTTTTCTAATTGAAAGCTTTACAATAGTAACTCATCCATGCTATTTGGAGCTTCTTACAAAAAGATTCTCCAAAGATTCCTTTGGGTCAAACTTGTTTGACCAACCAGATAGGACAAGGACCAACATATCACCCATCCATTTAACAAATTGTAGGGTGGAGCTTGCTAACATATCATCAATCCATGTATTTGATCCAAGGGTGGAGTTTCCTTTGAGGGGATACTTTTTGCTATATAATAAAGATAAGATGTTATTGACAAGGTGCTAGAGGCATCGGAGTATTGAGGGCTTAAGCTTTGTGTTTTTTCTATTGTGTTTCTCTTGGGGGTTCTCCTATCTTTGGAACATTACCGGAGCTCAGCCAATTGTGTCTCCTTTTGTGTAATACCAATGTGAGTCTTGATTAGCTTCTTTTCTACTCCCAACTTCTCCCAAACGACCTTTTAGGTTTGATAGTGTAAGAATTCTATCAAGTGCTTGTAATCCATCATGGTTGGGTCAATGTCTTGGTATGATAGCAACAAGTCGTCCATAGCCTTTTAGATTGGTTCCAGTGTGTGAACAACCTAGGTCAACAAGGATGGGTAATTCACAAGAGAGTGCAATCTTGGCTCTTTGTAGCATGGTGGGGTTGGGTTAGCCCTCATTTCTCCTGGTTGCAGTGTTGGGAACACTTCTCAATTTTGGAAGTGGTCATGGATAAGTGTCATTGCTATTGGAGTGGGTCCTCATGGGGTTCTTGGTGGAGAACTTGGCAGTATCTTCTCCCTTGCCAATCTTTTGCCTTGTGACACATCAAATGTTGCTATGGTTGTAGCAATAGCCACTATCACTTCATTCAAGGCTAAGGAGAGTTATCTCCTTAAACCCTTCCTCTTCCCTACACTTGAGAACCTCCTCTCTTGCAATTGTGAGGTGGTCATCCAAACGTCCTTAGGTATAGATACATGGGGTAGAGTCATCACCCATTGCCCTTGGGAAGGTTCTATAGGTGAGCTCTACACTATCTCAACTTTTGGTGTCGGAGGAGGGTTCTTCTTGAGTTGTCATTAGGATATAGAAATTTCCTTCTCCTCATCCACCACAATGTCAGCTTCTCTCTTAGTTGTAGGCTGATCCAACACTTCCAATACCACCGTGACCTTGGAGGTGGATTGCACTTCCATGCTCAACTCTAACTCACCTCTCTTTGCTTTAGAAGACACTTCAATTTGGGAGAAGGAGGTCTCCTTGTTCACAAGGGACAATTCCTTCTCCCCACTCACTTGGGTCTCTTTGACACAAGGAGTTCCCTATGAGTGATAGTCACTCCTTCTTTGCTTCTTTACCCCGACCCACCCATGGATTGTGAATTCTCTTTGTTGAAAGAACTCACAGCATGAGGATTAGGGTTTAGTCTCTTTCTTGATTGGGTTGGCACTATGGTCACCTTTTGTTTGCTCACACTTACTCCTAGAACCTTGTCTATCAAGGCCCATTTCTCAGTCTTTTGGTAATGCAAGAAGGCCTCCTTGTACTTCCTAGTCTCCACCCACATGTTTGGGTTGGGCCAAATGGTAGCTCACCAGGTAGTAATGCATTGGAAAGAATGTTCACTTTTCCTTCTTCAACAACCACATCCCAATGTAAAAATGCAAGATACATAGGTAGAGGAAGGTGTTTTATCCCTATGATTGGATCTGCTCCATTATCTCCCAAGCATGATGATAAAACATCTTTGCCCAATGCACATGTTTTCCTTTGTGTATTAGTTGGAAGAAGGTGGCTCCCCAATGTTGACACAAGTTGTCCTTGTTGATTTAAAGAGCTTTTGAGCAAGGTCACCACCAATAGGATCATTGTACCCATTCACCTTCTAGCCATTCCTTGTCTTAGCAGTCTTAAACAAGGCCTTGAATTTCCTCATCATTTCTTCTCTTGGTCTGGGCCACTCGTGGTCGAGGTACAATGCTCCAAGTGTAGAATCCAACCTAAGCACCTTCTACCAATGCTCTTTTGTCCAAGCAAACATTTTACTGTGCAAGTCAATAAAGTTTAATTTCTTTTGCTCCTTTATCTCCAACACCATTGGGAAATAAGAAAAATCCCAAATCCACAACAAGAACCACAAATGCTTGGAATTGAGATACTCAATGTAGGAATAGTGCACCCATTTTCTCAACTCCTAGAGTTTGAAGAGGAAGTGCGGCTGGTGTTTTCTTCTTCTTGGACACAATTACGTTGCCCAACAATGTAGAATTGAGCTCTCTCTCAATTTCCTTTCACTCTCTCAAATCCCAATCACATAGCCTCATAGCCTCTTGTGCTACAGTCCCAAGTCAAGACTACATATTCCATTATCACCTAATGTGCCTCATGGCTTCCCTTGTGAACTTGGAAGCAACATGAATTTGATAGACTAAGAACTTACCCTCTCTTTGCGACAAGATGTTTATATCTTTCAATCAACCCATTACAAGTTTTTGCCAATCATGAATGGTGAAATGTTATTATTCCCACATGTGTGAAGCGGCATGTAGATTGATGGCAATCAAAATTGGTTCTTTCTTTGATGTGGCAACAATTGCTCAAGGAAAGTCAAACTTTTGAAGAATGAAAACCGAATGCTAACATGGCACCTTGTACCTATAATTGTGATAGTGGTCTTGTTCTTGTGTTCTTGGGACCATCATCATCATGGTTGTGACCATCATCATATCTATAGTGAGCTTCACTCCAATGATATCCCCTTGACTGCATGTTTTTAGAATATCTCTTGGGGAGTTGGGCTACAAGTCCTAAATTATAATTGCTAATATGAACCTAACCTAAGTAGTCACCCAATTGCACACAAAAAAAAGAAAAACACAAGAATTTTCATTAGGAAGCATGGAGTGGGTCATCACACGTTTGCCTCCTAAGTCTTGTATGCTACTTGGAGTCAATCCTTATTCTACAAAAAGGCTCAACTAGTATACCCAGAATGTTAATCTACCCATACCACTAACCATTTGGTGCCACTAGAGCCATTTATATTAGAGTATCCAAGATCTGATATCACTACATCCTGAATGCCATATGCATGCTTATGTCTATCACAAAGAGATCATTGGTGTGCTTTACAAACAATGCACAACTCACAAGTAGGTATGCTACCATTCTCTCCTTTGATGATCAACCCATCAACTACTCCTAAATGTTTAGCTTCATGTATTGTATGTATCTATGTAGGTGCTAATGCTCAATGTCATTCCATAATCAAAAAACCACAACTACTTGTACCAGCTACAACCACAATCTCCTCAATCTTGCAAGTCATAAGGTAAGCTTTACCATTTAGTTTGCTGCATATAAGTGCATCTCTTGATTGTACTATCCAATCAATTCCAATTTCATCCAAAGTTGAACATGCTACCTTTCTGGCATAACATTGCTATAGATAGAAGTGCACCACATGCTCTAGGAAACCAATGCACATCCTTGATAATGAAAAACACATGTTTACCCTTGAGATACAAGATCTTGAGATGCCTCTCACTTGAGCCTCTTGATTCACTTACATTCCCATAGTAACCTTGAAGTTGAATTGTTGCATGCTTGAAGTTGTGGAGTTTCTTTTTGTCTCCTTGGAGGCGTGTGTTAGATGTGTGTGTGGTTGACAATTAATAGAAACATACTCTAATATTTGATTAAACAATGCAATCGTAACTCAAGATTCATGCTTGACTTATTGAGTTGATAGCACAACAACAACGCTAGTGCTTTCCTTGTTGCCATTTGACATAGAGCATTTTGGATCTCCCTTCAAATGGCAGGTCTGTCCACAAACTATGCAGGTGCTCTTGGACTTATCCATTTTTTGTTTTTGCTTTGCATGCTTCAAAATAAGGTCTTCTCAAATTGCTTTTTGACCATATTTAGAGTAAGAGTTGAGATTGGAGAGTCTACTCTCTCCTTCCTTTGTGTATCCTCTTCAAGGAAGTATTGATCACACTACATCTTCTCATCTCCCTTTTTAAACCCTAATGGTTGTAACAAGGGATCCCACAAATCTGGTAATGCATTCCATACAAGGAAGGCCACACTCCACTTGCTCATCTCCTCCTAGCTTTGATATATTGATATCTCAAGTCAAAGATCTAGCGAAGAAACCTTTCTATTGACTCAACATCTAGTAATGGCTATTGTACAGTTTTTCCTACCGGGATGCTTGGTCATGACTCCTGCAAGTTTGTGGGTGTCTGCTAGTTTGTCCCACATCTCCTTTGTTATGTCACATTTTGCCTATGTGACTATGCTACAAAGCTTTGGCTTTAAGGAAAATCTTCATATGTGCTTCCAATTCCTCTACATTCTCTCTCTCTCTCTGTCTCTCTTGTGAACTGGTTTTCTATTGTACATGTCATGCGTTTATACATCACTACACAATATACATTGTTGTCTTCATCACACATTATAGAAGCACAACTCACACATAAGTTATACATGCACTCTAAAGTATCACAATGATCAATTTGTTCTCAACTCAAATCACACTCAATCAGATCAGTACTTGATTTGTAACTCAACAATTTGCCAACAATTGGACAATGGTGCAAGTGACAATGGGTCCCACCATGTAGTACCCTTGAACATGAAATCTGACCATCAACAAGTAGTCATGAATAACTGCCAAAATACCTCTGACTACCAACACTACTACTCCAGAGTCCAAGCAATCTAGGTGCGACACTACAAATGGCGTGACATATGGATGTTGTGATGACAAAATGATATAATTGACAAGAACTCAAGTAGTACTGCATCAAAAAGCTCCATGTCATATAGTTCCTCTCCTCCAAGTGATCAATGGGTTGATTGCTAGACAATGAATTTAAATCCATCACCCTAGGAACTAGACTGCAACAAGAAAAGACTAAAGTGTTGTGTTACTACAAGATGCACTACACTCCACTCAATATGCAAGTTTCATATGACCTTGCAAGGAGATGCCCTTAACCTAACATGGTTACTTAATTCTTGTAAAGAGGAAATCCCAATATTATGGCAAGGTCATATTATTATTATTATTATTATTATTATTATTATTATTTTGTAATAAAAGTAAAATTCTAAAAACTTGGAGACTTGTAATAAAAGTAATGTCTAAAAACTTGGTGATGCATAAATTCTTAATACTTTGGGGACACCAATAACCCTAAGTATTCCTTTGTCTCGATGAAAAAATAGATCACTAACACTTGTTTGCTTAATCAAATCACTTTTATTGAAAAGAATAAATCAAATGTCCTCAATCATGAGTGAATCAACACTCGGATTGTAACCCAATCATAAAAGTTCAATCACATGTTATGAAATTTGCATGGAATTATGTTTAGTGTTAAATTAAAATTTGACACATCACTCTTGTTGAAAAGAATAAACCAAATATCCACAACCATGAGTGAATCAACACTCGGATTGTAATCCAATCACAAAAATTAAATCACATCATGAACTCTGCATGGAATTAATTTTTTGGTTAAATGAACATTTACGCTCAACATTACCAATCCCTTGGCACCCTTCTCCCAAAACCCTAGGGAGTTGTGGCTTGGATGTGTAAGACCTATTTTTGCATGTGTGTGGTATTGTGATATTTAGTTTGGCATTACAAGTACTTGAGAGATATTATTTATATAGAGATAAAGGATAATTCTACCTTAGTCATGATTTGCTAAAGTTAGTCATAGCTAAGATAGAGGAGATATTACTTTAGAAGAAATAGAAAAGATGAGCAACATTATTTTGGATTTTAGTGTATTGATTCTTATTATTCTTAGGTGTTGGCTTTGAGGAAAGAGTTAAAAACTCCTGGACCCAGAAGCCTTTTTGTTTCAGATTCTTTTATAGTCCAAGGATAGCTCATGTGAAGGAATCTTTGACTTAGTGATTGGGTCAAGATAAGATCACATGCTTAGGTGAATATTCCCATGAGTATAGATATTCCTTTAGCTTTTTGACTTTATTTGACTTTGAGGCTGGTAACTTGAGTTACTCCAATAATTTGTAACTTTGATGCATAACTATTTCACAAGTATATAATCTAGGGGTGAGGAAGTACTCATCATTCTTTCATTTGCAACTATCTCTCTCTCATTGAGTTCTATAGTGAGCAATGTCTTTAGTGTTGGAGTGTTAGCCTTAGAAGAGTATGATGGAGTTGGGGTTCTTTGCCTTCTTAGTCCATGGTGCGCTACCACAATAGCCAATAGAGGTTCATATTGAGTGAGAGATACATTGGCTCATAGATGACAGTAAGGGACAATAGACATAGATCATATATTGCTAGTGGTCGATCACAATGTGCTATATTTATGGGTTTATGTGTGCTACTCTATAAGTAATCCTTGGAGCCCCATGTAGTGGGCATTCCATATGGGTTTATTTGGACAATAATGCTTAGCACTCAAGCCATAGGGAAAAGATACAATGTGTGAAGTGGTCCAAGAACTGTGATGCTTGATCAAATCTCCTTTTGGGGACATCATAAGAATTTTCTCTACTTACTAATAACAAAATGTTTACAAACTGAAAACGGTGACCGTGTAGAGAACACAAAGGATGAGAAGACCCCATCAAGCAATAGAAGGGAGAGACAAAAGAGGTAGAATGGGACTGGGCCCCAATAGAGTCTATGTGAGGAATCTGCCCTATTGCACCTAAGATATCCAAGCTATGCAAGTAGTATGGTCTACAAACAATTGGAGCATCCAAAGAAGCATCACCTAGTATGATTGCTCTCCTATGGATTGCACTAGCCATTGCCCTCTATAGAGCAATAGACACATGCTGCCTAAAATATGCTACAAATTATGAGTGATAGTGTTACCCCTTGGTGCCTAACATGATAAGCACTTGTGCACTCCTTGAAAATGTGTCGAATGCTATCCATCGCTCTATATAACTCCAAGGCTAGAGGAACAAAGACATGATCATGCTACATGCCCCTATACTTGGAGACCTTGTGACGTGCTGCTGCACTTGTCGCTCAGCTAGGGGGATGGGTAATCACTCCTTACAAAACTATATCTCACATAGGGTCTATAAAAACAACATCCACTACTATCACAAGATCATCTTGGACCAAGTATAAATCTGCCCTGACATGTGTCATCTGCAAAGCATACAAATGCTCCCTCTAAGCCAAGTATCTACTCTCTTATGCCATAAGAAACACTATGTCCCTAATAGCCTCATGGGTAGCTATCTTCCATCCTCAAAAAGGACATTGTGTCATATGGACAGCTGGTGCATCTAATGTAGAACCACACTCACAAGTGAGTATTGAAGATGCAGATGGGTGGACCAAACCTAGGCAAAACCTCATTGCTAGAAAGAAAGTAGCAAGTGCAAGTTGGAATGCCCTAATGCATGGTCAAGCTAGGATTCAAGAGCCTACATCCTTGCTAGAGCAAGAGCAAGAGCAAAGACATGCTCTAGTAGCATGAGGAATGGACGAGTCAACTAAGAGAGAATGTAGCATTTGCTCATATTGTCACTCCATCAAGGAAGATTGTAAACCTCTAGTCCAATCTGATGATAGTGAAGCAAAAGATAGAAATTTCTCTTGTGACCATGGGGATAGACTATCTCTCATCTACTACAATAACATCTTGAGACAATAGGATCCCTCTTCCACCTTTGCCACATAAGTCTCCAAAACTGGCCTATCAACAACCACAAAATGAGAGGAGAGTAGGGTTGTCGAGAGAGCACAACTACCCAAAAATACTATAGGTGCTATCTCCTCCACAAATAGCAAGCCAAACCTTCCACATGAGATTGATAGAGCCATCTATCTATGTGCCAAATCCCCTATCACACATTCAAAAGTCCATGGTCCAATAATATCATCAAAGACACCCGTAATCCTCCTATCAAAGGCTCTCAGATGTGATAGGAAGGACAATGAGGGAGGAACTGTGCATATGAGGTACATTAGTTGACGATGAATACTAAAAGAGAGTAAACCAAATGCAACCAATGGATCTCCTGATTATAGAAGGTCATCTACATGGAGAACATCCTCTACAAGTGTAGCATCTAAGAAACATGTGACAAAATCCTCAGATCTTGTTGGCAATCCAAGAACATGAAGTCCATTTGTAGATGTGATACATCCCTTTGGAAGCTCAAGGTGGGGAGGGATATCTTAAGGGGACTAGGCCCTACACTTTGACACCTTGACTCTCAAGCCTACTAGGTGAAGCTTGGAAGTCAAGTGGTCAAAGGCCTACCTAATCTGATCTATAGGTGCCATAATGTGTGTATCATCTACTAAGGAGAGAAATACACAACCTAGCATGGCCAAAGTAGTAGATGGGAGAGCTCTAAAGTAAGCCATGGCAAATAAGGTCCCCCTAAAGGATCTCCTTGACGTGTACCAACAGTTGACTCTAAGATGATGACTCACTCTTGTGAACAACCATGCTGGTAGTAAAGGTAAGCAGGAGAGCCATAAAAAGACCACACAAAAGGAATAACATTGTCCAAGGATTCATAGCCTCCCTAAGCTCTCTAAAGATTGATGCCCATGAGATGTTATTAAAATCTTTCTCAACATCCACCTATAGGATGACCCACTCTGGATGGATATCTAGGAGTGCCATAATGCTAAGAGGTATAGCCTCACATCCTTGAGGTGCAGCTACTCCAAATTGATGTGGATTGAGGTGCTATCAAAAGTGAGAATGGTATTGAAGGACAATGGTACAATTGACCAAACACAAAAAGATCTCTCCAATAGCAATTTTTCTAATGCTCCCCGTGTCCTTCTCCATCGTGAGAGGTTGACTAGCACCTAATACCCAACTAACATACATAGGAATGTCTCCTCTTGCTATTGTTGCAGCCACTTGAAACAACTCAGTAAAACCACACTAGAAGGATCATCTACCTAAAAGCAATCTCTAGGTGCTCATAAACCATCCCTAACAAGCCTCTTGAGGAAAGACAAGGGGTAATGTATAATACTTGTGCAAAACATGACCTATCAAGACATAAAGGCGGCTTAGGTTGATAATCTAAGACCTCTAGTGGTAGTCCCTCTATTGCCATAAGATATAGTGAGCATAGGAAGAGATAGTCTCATCAGGAGGACTAGCTATAGACAAAGGGTGTAGTGCTCATGCTGCTCTACTAGACTCTCCTACTTGACCTAATGTCCTACACCATCATAATCGAGTGGACTATGTGGTATCTTGTGGCAAAACCTATATCCTAAGATGTGTAGCCCTAATAGAATCCTCTTGAAGGGGTGCCCAATCCCCCCCTTAAATTTTCCAAAATCTAGCAGCCACCTCTCTATGCCCGCACATCCCCTCTAGCATAACAAAGACACCATCGAGAGAGTAAGAGGAATAGGAACCATGCTAACTCGTCCAAGGGATCATGTGCCAAATGATCAAGTGGTACGCAAAAAGCCTATCTAGCCTCATCCGGGAGTGTGTGGGGTAGCCTTTGGAATTGATGTGGACATGGAAAACTAGTCTCAAATAACCCCAAAATGAAACCCGCCTGCCCATGACTCAATCGGTATCACTGGAATGGTCAACAAAATGATAGAAGAAGTGTGCGTAATCCCAAATGTCACTGGTGTCAATGTGGTTACTTGCCTCACTTGTGCATCCTTCCCACATGGGTCTTTAGCCCTTGTGCTGTAAAGCGTTGATTACACACCGGGCATGGTGCATCCTAAGCCACTCTAGGCGGCCCCACATGAGGAGGTGTAGCCATGGCTAGCATAAGAATAACAATAGTAACACATTATGCTCCTCTTCATACCTTCCCATACCTGCAAAACCACAACCCCTCACATCCCCACTCATATAAGAAAATACAATCTCTCCAAACCCTAAAATCTATAAATTTAAATCTATAAATTTATAATCTCATAACTTTCAAATTCCATCTCCAAAATTTTCAAACTAAATTCTTACAGAACTTAATCATGAAAACCAAGAGATTAGAAATGAAAAATACCTGACACATTACTATCAATGTGTATTGATCACTCTTAACCCTAAAAAAACTAAAATCCTCATAATTTTCTACTCAATTCTCCGTAGTCTTCAATCTAGTACCAATGGAACAGAAATTGACAAAAAAAAACAGGATTGACTATTCACTTGAGTGATATATGCTAAAGAGCACTCAAAAAATATAGATTTTTACTCTCACATCTCTCCTCCTCCTCTCCTGTCTCCACACTCTCCCATAGTCCCGACGTCCAAGGATAGGCAGAACAAAGATGAATATCGATCAATCTACAAACTGAATAGACGGACTTATCCACTCTAGACTGCACAAAATATTTCATCTGGCACACTCTAGCAACTCAAACGGATATCCAACGGATTCATTTCACTCCTGAATGGAAGGATTTATACCTTATGTGGGTGGATCGGTGGAGTTTGTCCGTATCTATGCTCATGGGATACTTCGTATTCGGATTCCTACTTGAGGTTCTCTCATTCTATGCGCAATCTTGTCACATCTACACATTAGATACTAGATTGCATATCAACCAAGTCAGAACTGAAGAACTTATGCTAATCAAGCATTATTTCCCTTAATAGTACTCTCAACACACTCCAACTACATTGAACATTAACCAAGTCACATTGAAGAACTTACGCCAAAGAAGCATTCGTCCTTTAAAACCGTCAATACACTCCTCCTAAATGCTTACGTCCCTAAACTAATTTTCATTACCCAGCAGTGCTCCAAAACTACCACATTTAGTTGTTGTGGAACGCTTGTTAGAAAACTTTTGGCGAAAATTTATACACATTACTCTTTGGAACAAATCCATATGGGAATTAACTCCACATTTTATATTTCCTCTGGGACAAAGAGATACTGCATTCTTATATTATTTTCCTTTGTATTGACTAGGAAATTCATCGCAAATGTATTAGAGTTGGAATTATTAATGAATATATCTATTAGAGTATATTGGTTAGATCCCAAATCTACTTGAAATTTTGGTTTTCCAATAACTAAATTACTTCACATGTAGCATTAAGGAGACCCTTAGGAACTTCAATAATCAAATTGCTTCACCTTCTGCAGCTTTAGTGCTTCACATTACTTCACATGAATGTTTATATTCAACGAGATCGTTATATTCGGCCTTTACATACGATAGAGCTTATTTCACGGTGGACTAGGAGATCACTCCCTTCATTACCAATATATCCTGATGCAAGCCTGCTTAGCCTGTATATCCGACCTAAATTGAGCCGGTTAGTGTCACCAATTTAATTTAATTTAATTTATTGATTTGATGAGTTACTGTTGAAGTGTGATGATATAATATCTTCCTGAAACGATAATGCCAAAGTATGGAAGACGAAGAATGTGGATGAGCTCCCCGATGAACCCACATAGGAGAAGATCCATAAATTCCAAGTAACACCATCACAATGAGTTAATTTATAGGGGATATAAACGACTATAGGATACTTACGGGGTTCAGTATTCCAGGAGCTTACATGTATACTTTGGCAATTGCATACATTCTTTACAAGTACAATGTAAAGGAATGCAAGCAAAAAAGCGCCAAGTCATTCTCAAAGTAGAATATCTTTTGATATGGTATCTAACTTTAAACAATCACTATATCAGCTTACTGGATTATTGTGGTATTACACTTATTGTAATAGTTTGGCACAGTTGAAGAGATGTTATATAGGAGTATGGACCTGAGTTGGCTACATGGTTTGATGAGTTAATTTAATTAATAACTTTTGGAGTAATTATCAGCCATTTTCTTTAGAAGCTTTTCATTCCTTCATTTGATTTATTCTATTTATACAATATATTATAATTTATTTTGTTCTAACATGTTCATCTGTATAGAAAAAAGAAAAATGTTTAATATTTTGGTAGATTTCAATCAACCAGTAGAAATAAGCCTAGTATATTATGATTGAATATTGAACAAAAAGAAAGAACCTGATTCTAAAACATACTCCGGTACTAAGAATAGAACGGAGTGTAGTATATCCTCTTTTAGTCAATGAAATATCCAGTTGTAAGACAACAGTGAACGGATCTATAGTTGATGATCTCCTCGATAATATATATCAAAAGTCTAAGGTACTAGTTGATCTAGTTGATCAACTAGTATTAGTTGATCACCGTGCTTTCTTTCTAGGGCAGAGGATAGCGTATTGGACTTGCGAGTGAATAATAGAATCACTTTGTTGTGCTTGATCTAGCAAATAAAATGGAGGAGTTGTGCAGTGAGACAAGCATTGTGGGAGCTACATTTGATGACGATTGTTAATTGCAAAGGATAAAATCTACGATTACGGCTGAAGTTCCTTTTACCGTTGTGTTGGTTGCGCTTGTTAATGGTCAAAGATAAATCTCCGATTCTACTGAGTTAATTGACTGAGGTTACTTTTACTCTTGAGTTCTAGAAAGAACTAATCCAGTGAACGAGATGTATGTTATGTTTGGCTTGTTATCAATAACTTGACTAATAAGAGCAAGAGCAAATGTGATTGATGAAACATGCGGTGAGGATAGGGACAGTCACTTGTCTAGATATGTTTAGTCATTACTATGTTCAGTCATTACCAAGGCTAAGTATTAAAGTGACTAGATATCTTGTGTGGTCAATATTAATGAAGTTCCGCAAGTCAATATTCAGGAGTTTCAGTAGGATGAGCTTGCTTAAGGACGATCCCTGTTTGTTTGTTTATATATATATATATATATATATGCAATGAGAAATAAAGATTTAGAAGGGATGGTGTGAGCCTGTTTCAGCCGTGGAGGTAGCTTACGGGGTAGGGAGTGAACCACGGTCTTTCTTGTTGTGGAGGTAGGTTCAGGGATACGGAGTGAATCATGTTATTCCCTGTTGTCCTCTGATTTATGTTTGATGGGCTTTATGATGTGCTATTGCTAGAGGTCTTGGGGACTTTGTTTTCTAACAATGTATATCATGATTCCATCTTTAGTGGTTCCATTTTGAGAGCGTGTTCCATCACAATGGAACACGCTCTCATAAGCTGATATCTACATAACTTGATCTACAAAGTCTTGGCACCGTTAGAATCAACCACTTTTTGCTTCCCGGGTAAAAAGGTTAGAAGACACGTATAAATCAGGGCTGAAATGGCACGTACAAAAGGCGGCAATATGACAGAGGAACAGATATCACAAGAACACTAACTAAAGGAATCACTCATCGATTCTGCGCGAAGACCGAATTGAAACATGTGCACTAACAAATGCCATTCAGAGCCAGTCACTGACGAGCTTTCTCGTCAATTTCCTCCTGTCACGCATTGCTGTATGCCAGATCTGTGCCAAATCCATGGGCGCAGCGACTGTAGCAGAAATAAGATGACATGGATTTGAATCATGTCACGAATGATACACGCCAGGTACCTGCCCAATAAGGGTCGTCTTATTTTCGTTGAGGTATTGTCAAAGCTACGTCGAAGTTAATGAGGCCATTGTCTCAGAGTCGGGAATTGTCCGATTCCGATTGTCGCGTTTTCGTCACTAGCTCAGCGTCCTTCGAATCTTACTGGCATTGTCACGATGAAATCTAAGATCAACAACTTTCTTTTTGTGAAAACACCAAAAAGAAGTTTAGGTCCTCGATTCATGGCAGGCCAGGTCATTAATTAACTTCTAACATTTTGCAGGCCAGGGCAAGACTTACACTAAAATACTTCATCATCTAATAATGAAGTGGATTAAATCCTCTTTTTAGACATACTTCTTTTCTTTACTTCTTAATTCCGCTTTAAAACGTCTGGGTAATACGTTACATTTGCAAATGAAAATCAATATTTTCAATATTTAGAATCAAATTACTTTGTTAATTAGGATGTAGCTATAGTGAAGTATAAAATATTTGATATATGATATAATCTAAAATATATTTTATTTGAAAATTTAACTTGTCAAATTTGTTTTTTCTATCCCTTCAGAATTGTGCTTAAACATATTTATAAGGCAAATTCCCGGACAACTTCTTAATAAGACAAATTAAAAGGTTGTGAAAATTTTAAAATGTAAAACAGAAATGAATATTATACCTTTCAAAAATATATAAGTTTTTAATGAGAAAGGAAATCAAGAGGAGAATGCTTAAATTCTATGACTTCTTATCCTCCCATGTGAAATAAGTGTTTTACTGCAAAAAGTTCTCTTTTTGTTCCTCGAATGAAAGTGGGATGTGAGTTGAGTTCAGCATGTCGTTCCTATCTACCTTTGATGTTTTAGAGAGAATTGTGAGAACCCGACCCTAGTACTAGTATGAGAGGAGTTCGGATTTCAAGTCACCCTATGGTGGACAGGTTGTTATGCCAGACAGCAGCGCCGAGTAGCTAAGTTGGTATGAAAAACTGCTGAAAGCAATGTTGAAATAGTGAATAAATTATAAACTTTGTTAACACTACTGTATAGCTTCTTGGGTGACTTCCTGAGCTATATAGTAGATTGTAATACTAGTACATAGCTCAGGAAGTCACGCATCTAGGAAGGTCTTTCTTTTTTGTATTTTCATAATCAGTCAAGGCCGATCTAAGAGGATTCACACGTGGTTTAGGTAGGTGCCTTGTTGTGTGGTGAATCTACTTCACACTAAGGCCAGGCTGATTTTCATGATGCACTAAAATAAGTTATCAATCACAGGGCCTGGTAAGATCTACAGATATGATGAGAAGATTTGACAATGCTCAACACGATCAGTCAAGCTTGGTAAAGTATACAAGGCTACGACAAATGAACTGTCGCATGTTGCATGTATTTGGCCTCCACAGGATTTATACTAATTGAAACTCTATCTCCAAACACATGTCATGGCATCTGTATTGCATTGCTCGCCAGATCACTTTTCATCACGCATAAGCAGCCCAGTAGACCATGCTCTTCTTATTCGGTGCACTAGTGATTTACTGCAGCTGTCACTGCAAATGCCTCTACAGTACCAGTTCACATGCATCTCAAGGGGCACACCATTAGATCTTGTGTGCGAAATTCAAGTTGCGATTTAGTACATAGTCTGTCCTGGAATCACCTCCCGTACATCGGCTTTCACACATTCACTAGATCTCTCAAGTCAAGTCCTTCTACATACACTTCCAACTTACTGCTGTTACCTTATTCATTACATTGTCTTTCTATTAGCCTTTAAAACTCTTCAGCTTCCGTGTACTGGTTGGGCTTTTTCAAGTCGAATTACTCAGTTGAATTGCAGAATCTTCTCCCGAATTACTCAACCCATTTTCGAAGATAATAGACATCCATCATGCGTCCAGCGGTTGCTCAGCTTTTTATTGTTGCGGCTTTCGGGGTGTCCAGTTCTATATTGGTCACCGCACAGGAGAGTCAAGTCCAAGCCCCAGCACCAGGTCCAATGGGGGAGTCTGCAGCAGCTGCAGTCTCGACATCGTCCGTCTTGTTCACAAGCTTGATCGTCGCTATGATTACTTCCATTGCAGCCAGATTTCTGTCAATTGCTTGATTCTCATGTCAGACCTGGCCCAGAGCAACTGTAGTTATAATAGATGTCCTGATATCTGTCTTGAATCGATGACTCCTTGTTATCATGATTCTTCAAAATCTTTAGCATTGATTATGAGTTGGACTTAAATAGACATTCACTGCAGTGGGAAGAAATGAAGACCAGAAGTACAGATCTTTTCAAGCACAATATCCACAAAGTTGAATGCAAAGTAGTGCTAAACAGGAGTACCTAAGAACAATTACTTCTGATTAGATGCGGCCAAGTGGGAACGACCAAGCAAGTGGGAATTAACGATGCAAAATTTCACTTTTAGAGATATAAATTAAATATATGCTGTAACAATTTCGGCTAGGTTTGCTGATATATGAATTATGCTTTCAATTATGCTTTCACAATTGAGACTTGGAGATTACTATGAATGCATCCAAGTCTGCTTGTAGTGCTCATTGTTGGTTGACCGTGAGGATCTGTTATCGTAATGTTCTATTATCGGTCACAAAACAGCCCATGTTTCATACCGTAAGGAATTTCTTTGTAACAGATATTAAGTGAAGAGTGATTGAGGATTAAGAAATACATCGAATGTTGCAAGAATCACAGATCATGATGAAAAGAAGTTAGTAGTCGACATATATTCATCAATTATAAGTTACATCAGCAACGGATCCAATTTGAAGATACTTTTCATGGTCTAACAGACTAGAAGATCCAACAAGTATTTACTAATCACATTATCAAGACCAGAAGTGAAAATTATAGGTCCACAAGTATCATCAATTCAACGTCAAGAAAAGCGGCTCATGTATACTACAGTGTTTTGTATCCTGCTGCAGGAGCCAAGAGAAGTTTACATTTCTCTCAAGGAGAAAAATTGGAGTACTTATTCTTTCCGCAATCTTGAATTGCGCGCTTCTTTAACTGCAGAAAATGTGCAAAAGAAACGCATTGCAAACAGCTGGGCCGGTAGGCGGCATAGCAGTAACAGGTTTTGAGCGCCACTATGTTGCAATTGAAATCACCTTCAAGCTGAAGCTTGCTCCATTCGGATGAGAAGGTCGAATGGGCTCAGGAGATCGACAGAGGTGTCTTGTCTTATTCTCCTCTGGTTGTACTTGTCTTGTGGTATTGTTATCTTTTAACGAACACCAATTCTAAACGTGTGAGAATTTTATTCCCCTAAAGAAGAATTTTACCCTCCGGTCCACACAGGAAGATGTCACTGCTAGCAAGAACAAAGCAAACCGTCAAAGATGCCGGATGTAAACAGAGAGATAACTTCCGAATTCGACTGTATATGTAGGTTATTCTTAGGTTTAAACTGATATCCAGCAGAGCATTGGCGGAAGAAATAGCATATGTATAATTTATCATGTTTTCTTCATCTCCGTTAGTGGACTATTATAATCATTTAAAGCTACAGCAAGAGTGATTCTAAGTCCAACAGCTCACATTGGGATTTTGCCACCTAGATCTGTATAGTTTTGCACTTTTGGTAAACCCGCTGTATCTGGTTCATCTGAACTTCGTTATTTAGCATGTTTACAACTTACAAATACTTTATGTTGTAGAAATCATACGAGTCAGAAGGTATAGATGAGATTGTTCTACATAAGATTCCCAAACCCATGCACATTCGTGCACAGAAAGCATATCATTGCACGGGACCCTTGCTTAACTTATTTTACCTCAAGCAATTGAAAGACTCTTCTAGTAAAACGGTGAACCGATTGTGCGCGATATGGTGATGCGCGAATAGACTTGTACCAGTAGATGTCTTGGTGGGCGGTGGAACTAATTAAATCCACGAACAGACTGGATGGTGTACTTGAAAGATCTGGACTAGCCAGTTCTAGTACCGGTTCACTTAAAGCCCTACAGATCTGACAAGAATATAAGTTAGGACAGCGTTTAACAGGATTTTGCAAGCTTGGAATCGTTCACCAGGACTGCAAAATATTACTGTTACGCATTGCAAGAGTTCTTTTTAGTGAAGGTACGGACTGAGAATGCTAGTTGGAGCCAAGTGCATTATTATCATCAGATCTCTAGTAATCTTCTCAACAGAACACACTATTGATCACGCATGAGCGGTTGAATAGTTCATGCTCCTAGAATCTGGTGCACTAGTGGCTTGCTGCAGCTGTCATTATAGCGATGCCTATACTGTTACAGTAGTAGCTCACACGCCAGCTTTAGAGAGAAGATTCAAATTACGCATTCTTAGTGCTGAAGTCCATCACTTGATTTGTATATGTAGACGGTTCTTTGTGTCATCATCACATCAGTTTTCGCGTAATCTCTTGATGTCTATAGCATTTGGAGTGATAGGGAGAATCAAGCCAATCTACTAAGAGTTCGATTTATTCCGGAATTGGATTCATTGCATCATCATTCCAGTAGCCTCTAAGATCTGCAGGTTCCGGATTTGGTCGTTCACGGTCTAAACACTCGGCTGAATTGCAGATTCTACTTTTGAGTTTACTCGACGTGCTTCGAAACATAACATGGCATTCATCATCCGTTCAGCTGCCGCTCAGCTCCTGATGGCCGGAGCTTTGGCTATCTTCAGCGCTGGAATGGTCACAGCTCAGGAGGGTAATTTGCATGCCCCAGCACCAGGTCCATTGGGGGAGTCCGCAGCAGCTGGAGTCTCGCCTGCCTCCGTCATGTTCACTAGCTTGATGGTGATCATTACTGCTTCCGTTGCGACAAGATTTCTATGAAGCACTAACTATTCACTGCTTGCCCTGAGCAGCTGGCTGGTATGTCGATGATTTACTTACATCTGCCTTAACTAGAGGATTATTCATGGTTCTTCAAAATCTTCAACCGTTGATCTTGAGGAATTGGATCCTCACTACAATCCCAAGAAGTGGAGAACTGAAATATTGGTCTAAACAGTGTCAAGATATGCCTCAAATTAGGAAAGTAATGTGATGATTTGAGAACCTTTATTCCTGATTACATCCCCTAAAAAGTACTCTAATTGAAAGGCAGGAGAAGCACAGCTCTAGTTCTGAATCATAGAGACGAAGACCTATGAATAGGTAGGTATAGATTGTGCAGGTTGCACGCTCTTCGCCCTCTGATTTTTGCATTCATGATTATTATTGGAATTTAAACACAAGTCTTCTGAGCTTCCTACTGTTGTTTGAGCATGATATCTTCGACTCCTAGATCACCATTTTTATTACCACAGCGCTGTTGGGTTAAAGATACTAGGCAAAGCTTTAGCTTTCTGAATCGTGCTTCAGGAGACAACATTCTGCATTGATAGTTACTACAAGAACTATGCTGTGTTACCTCAGCTTGAGTGCAACTAAAATGTGGAAGGAAGACAAAACAGTCCTAAGAGTTCAGGCCGGTCAGTCGCACGCTATAGTGGGTTTCAAGTGGCCATAATGAGCAAATTGTTTCATCACGGAGAAAGATCAAAGTTAACGCTCCATAATCAAGGTCTTCCAGATCCTAAACTCCTAAACTCTGTAATTACTTAGGTACCTCCGGAGTTTAGGATCCTAAACTCATAACTCTTAGGAGGATCCTAAACTAGGAACCTAGACTCCGCAAAATAGATTTGTGAATTAGAGTATGTCAGAATCTCAAATTCACATATGGGATTCCTTCTGGCATGCTCCTGCAGGGATGTTGGAATCTAAACGAGAAAGTAAGTCAAATATACGAAGTTTGTGAAGTTATTTTATGTCTGACGTTCTCTCAACTTTCGGATAGTTGCAGCTAATACTGCAGATAATAGAAACAGCCGCCACAAACTACATAAACGCCTGACTCCTCAAGTTGTACTTTCAGTAGCTCTAGAATGACAGTGCAAGGAAGTGTGCTAATAGGAATGTTCTTCGAATTCAAGTTCCATAACCATACAGCAATTGGGTGTTCCTCTTGCTTGTGATGTGGTCCCTTGATAACACTACATCATAGCACCTGCCCGATTTTGTATACGTTTGCTAAGTTTACTCGTTTATGTTTCGGATGTCATTGCAGAATGAACTTGATCATATCGGACTGTTCACGAAGTTGAATAGATCGAGGAACTTGTTTAGTCTTTCCATTTCCTTCTTCTACAAACAGGTGCACGTTTCATGTTCTTCAGGCACTGTTAATTGAGCCTCTCACAGATTTTTGAACTTCTCTGTAGTTAATGTCATATTCTTGATCAGAACTCTTTCTGTCGTTATATGACTAACATAAAAAAGTACTAGCATACATATGTTGATTTCATATGTACTGGTTTTTCCTTGTCATGTTCTTAAGTTGATAAGTTCTGTTTGCACTATACAGCAAGCGGTATGGCAGCGTTCTGGGAGATTTTATGTTTGCTTGTGTTGTTAGTGGTCCAACACACATATCTGTGTCGCGGTCCATACATTTCTAGCTGTAGTCCATGGAGCGAATCTTCATCAGTGTCCACTTTCTTGGGTCATGGAATTGGACTAAGCACCTTCTGGCCCCAATCCAGTGGCCAATGCAGGCCCACCTGTACGGCAGGAAAAGTGGAGCTCAGCCATATGCTTTCTGGAGAATGCTAGGAACAGAAATGTAAGTTCCAGATTGAGAATTCCCTGATGTACCGATCTACTTATGTATAAGAGAGTTTTGCTCCAACATAAGATCTTCTCTAGCGATCGCAAACTCAGTATTGTAGAGCTAGTCCCGTTTGAGTTTAGGTCTATTTTTTATGCATTTTGAGCAGTTTTTGACCTCTGGATCCGTCGGTTGGTAGCTTCAGTTTTGATGTATGTTAGAAAGTAAAATATCTAAGCACAGAGCTGATCATGGACCATAAAATTTTGAGATGGTCAGAATTCGGTCATTTTCAGGTAACATACATTTCTAGTGATTTAGATAGTGTTCTACAACTCTCACTCTTGGAATCGTTCATCAAGAGTAAACAAAGTTACTATTGCACAAGTTCCCACATTCATATGCGGGAAGGACGTTTGCTGATTGTTAACAGAAGTGCAAACCGTTTCATCTTACTAACTGCCACCTCCACACAGCAAGAGGATATGTCGCTGTCGAAATAACTGCTTTTAGCAAGTTCAATCTCTGATAGGTTTCTGGAGCTCGAGTTCAGTTTAGATGGTTCTGAAGTCCCGAGTACTTGTAAGCGTTTCCATTCTCGTACTGATCGTTTTCCTATGATACATGCATGGAGTAATAGGAGGTTGGTTTATCATCAATCCAGCATCAATTTGCGCTGACAAAATTTCGTTTCAGTCATGCAGGTAACGCAATCAATGGCAGTACCAGGAGAAATCAAGCCGTGGCACGGTAACCTACTCATGAGCGATGAAGCCAGTATAAGCGTCGTGGAGAGAGAGGAAGTATTCTACAATTTATTAGGTTCACTCCACGACTCAATTGAAGACGCAACGTACACGACGATGGTTTTTAAGTAAACCTGACTCTGATAAGCTGAGAAGTTCGGAAAACCCCTTTCGAAGTCAGCTGTTCGATTCTTCTTCCTTTGGTAGCGTAGTCTATCTCCTTGGCTAGCGAACGCTCTAATTTGTTATCAGCAATGGAGCGTCCGTGTGCGAGACGAGCATGACTCAAACAGTCGCGAGTAAAATGTCAGGTCCAAATATTTCTCACGGATTACGGAGCAGATGCACTTCTCAGAAGTGGTGAAGAGGGTGCCCAATGAGTAGCAACAAGTATCCTGAGTACATGGAAACATGGTTTCTCTGGGTTCTTTGGGACATCCGCCGCCTTCTAAGGCTCTAAGAACGAAAGCTTCATCACATTCGCCACATTGCGCGCTGACAGTAATGGACTGTAAAGACATACCAATAAACAGTACTGCAAGGACCGTGAGGCTGAAGGTACAAGACTTCATGGTTGCCATGACACAGGACCGAAAGAATTAATCCCTCGATATGAAGGAAAGCAAAATGGAATTGATGTATAAGATGTTCACCTGCACGCGATGTTCATCAGACAATCTTCCGGCCTAGAGGCGTAGGGAACTTATCAAGGAGGTGAATCGAGAACTGGAATATATAGTATACTTCAAAGATCATACAATACCATTTACCAGAACAAAGAAACTCTTTACCACGGAATAATACCGTCAGTCAAATCAATCTTGAAACCGCCAGTCAAATAATCCTGGGGTACTCCCAGCAAAATTTGTCTACACTGGTGTATCTATGTCAACAACAGCATATTCCTGTGATCATAAAACATCCATAGCAGCTGACGACGTGTCATCGTTCTGTATCCTGTTTTGATGGCAAATAGTTGCAATCCGCTGTTTGAATTTGTGGCCAACAATATCTCAGCATATATTGTCCGCAGGTGTCCGTTCCATCATTGGTCGTCGATCGTTGATATCTCAAAGCGTTACAGTAGCTTATCTTTCCACGATGCAAAGTTAAAGTGGTGTAAAGTACATCTACCGTAGGTCTCTTGTGATCACGTTGACTCTGATAGCTTGTTCGTCGTCGAGTATCAGTCCCGATTATTGACAAGTGTTTTGGCATATCATGAAAAATTAAATTGAGCATGCTATGAAGGAAGGTCAACTTCACCAAAAGCGTAGACCTAGCATTATGAGGATAAGGAAACAAACACGTACAGAAGAACACAATCTGCGCATGATGCAAACATATCTGGAGCAGAAAGAATTTTGAGTAGCACGTAATAAGTGAATCTAACTTCTTTTATAAACGTATGTATGGTCATGTCATTATAATGTTGGTATTGCGTGTAAAGTATCTTCAGTGGAATTGCTCAAAGGAACCTGAGTTACATGATCAAGAACTGGTGAAGCCTACATTCCTTTTCTCTGCATCACTACAGCAGCAATGGCAAGACCTGGCTTTTCTACCGTAAGTTTAGTCCTGGCTCTGATTTTGACGGTTTCTTTGGATACTGTTGCTGTGAACGCCCAATCCAAGGACAAGTGCGATGAGACTCAGAAGAAGTTCGTCAACAATGCTTTGCGTGTATGTCTGGATCGTTTCAGCATTGACGACTCTGCAGGGCAATGTCCGAGTAGTTCGTGCTGCTACAACTTAGCAATCCTCTACTCGGTCCCTTCTTCCTGTATATGCGAAGTGATTTCCGAGGAAGGTTTTGATTCTAGGGCATACGCCACGTATTTCAAAGACTGCTCTCTTGGCAATAGAACAATCTCGTGCACCAAGTACTGATTTGACACTTGATTTAGAAATAAGTTTTAGCGCCGCCTTTCCCAGATTCACAAGCACATGCTGTGTGGGATGAGCATGTACGCATCTCACTTGTTCGAATGGTGATATACAGAGTACTGAATTCTTGAATGGCCCAAACGAGAACTATTCGTTCACTTTTATCGACGTTAATGAAACATGTCCATGTGGCAGTCTAAATTGAATTGCAATAGGTAAAATGCATCTTGATTTGCATTTAAGATCACAGTTTACAGTAGTAACTGTTTACAATGGCGGGAGTGGACTCATCATTTGCCCTGTTGGAATAAGCATGCATACATGTTGAGCCAAGACAGACTTTTGTAACTAGATTGATACGTTCAGTGATCAGTTACTTGTAGGAAACAATCCATGCTATCTGACTGCTTTTGTAACCATTGTTGCTGTGTTAAACTGAGACACACGTCCCTCTGCCACCAAAAAGTAAACGTAAAACTTTGGCAACCGAAAGGAGCTAACGCTAGCATTCATCCACCAGACAGTGATCATTATTCTAACTCCATCCTATAGAAGACCTTGTTTCCAGAATAATATATAGGCGGGTTGTGCTATTTGACGATCTCACATCCTCAGATCCGATACCGGTACTCGAACTAGCAACAACGAGGTAGAGAAATTTTCCAATGCCGCAAGCAATCGTCAGGCTAGGAACTTCCACAAATTCTTTGGAGGAGTAGCACTCCCTGAGATACAAGCTCAACCTATCTTGCAACGCCCCATATGAACTCCGTCTGAACTCAGAGACTTCCATGCGTGTGCCTGTGTGTTTGATCAGAACCCGAAACTAACATTAGGTGTTGCCCCCAAACATCAAACTGCGCTGTAATCGAAAATGGAGCAGAACACCGTTAGCTTCTATCAGTTCTAGACATGGAAGGTCACCGGAGCAATCCTCGTGAAAGAAAAAGTTGGATCGATGATCGTTCATCAGAAGTGTCCACCACTCATCAGCAGGACAGTAACTTCACAATTCGCAGAACGTCTCAAGAGAGATAGATATCAAACAGTCAAGGAGAGTAAGAATCGATTCTTTAGTTCTTAATATCAATTCATCAATTCTTGATCCACGAAATCCCGATTGCACTAGAATATTCTTACGGTCCCATCGTACTGAGTAGTTACGTCTTGCATCGATTTGGAAAGACATCTCTGTATGTATCCAGCATCAGACGTGCTCAAACCAGTATTGACCAGGCCTTCTCTACCTCTCTGACAGTGAAAGAAGTACTCAATACGGTTGAGACCTTGAGAATACGAACTAGTAAAAAGTTCTCGTGCTTAAAGCTAGCTCGTGTGTGGATTGCATAATGCAATACACACACGAGCAACGTTGTACGATCCGGAAGCATCCTCTTTGGTCTTTCTCCTCTTATTCATAGCTGGCCTAATAACAATACCATCCGCCCTAGGTTGCCAAGGCTTCCCTTGGATACCCTCTCTATCATTGCAAGTAATTGACAATCACTGTTAAGAGACTCATTTACTATTCTTTGACTTTTATTTCTAACATCGTTAACAATAGTTCATATATTCTCACCATCCTCATTTACATCAGGTATGCTGACAGTCTTCACAACTCATATGCAATCATCATATCCTACACTTAATCCTTTTCCGAGGAGCCATCTGTTAACGATCTGTTGTAATGATTCAAGAAATGGTAGAGTGTTGTCTCTGTTATTGTTTATAAAGATGTCTCTTATTAAACCTTTTATTTCATTGGATGTAAATGGACCGAGCGTCGAGTCCTTTTTGTTCTTTGCTGCATGTCTTAGAGAAATTAAGAGATCTCTTGAAGTCTGTATAGTAGTGTCGTCGACATAAATACTGGATGTTGTAAGACAATCATGGAGCGTTGCTTTCCTTAGTGTCTTATTCAATCTTATATATAACGAAGGATCCGGTAACCGTATCTTGTAGTGCATAGATTGTAGGCTTTGAGCTCTGCGGTGACAGTATGCACTTATTAACAGCAAGAAGTTGTTCACACACTGCTTTTGAAGGATATGAAGAAGCAAACAATATCTTCATTTGGTCTCCGTCAAATTCTGCGTTGAATGCTGGACAAACAGATGGATTGATTCCTATTGTGTAAGAGTCTGCTGTTATTCTTGCTCTAAAACTCATAAGGGGCATTCTTTGAAGAGACGGCTGTCTGTCGAGTAACACATAGTCTCCTCCTTTCTCTGCTTTGACATTACTAGAGAAAGTTTCAGGAATACCTACTTCATCAATGCACAAGTTCGGATCCGGAGTTCTAACGGCTCTCGCACAATGCTTGTTTCTCTTGCCTAGAATGTAATTTCTGAGTGTACCATTTTTTCCAGATATTCTGCTTATCAAAGACTCATCATCGACCGCTTGAACGTCCTTACCTATTACCCTATATCAATCTCTATAGATGGCAGGTGCATTACTACTATTCCTCGAGATAGAGTTGTAGAGCCTCGATGAACTATCATGAGAACTCGATGATATTCTGGTACAATTTGGAACGACATGTATTACACCCATTATAAAGTCTTTAGGATTAGACGACTTATAGCTAGGGTACGCTGTTAATCAGGAGTCAGAGTACAAAACTTACACTTTACACATGTAGGTGAGAGCTTACCGTATATATCCTTTATGCCTCTCTCTTCATGGGCTACTATGTATCCCGAACACCTCTCTGTTACCGTGCTACAGTGCTTGCTTCTGTGGCATGTTAGGCCAAGAACTTGTACAGCATCGTTATTTGTGTCATCATCGGGTGAACAAACAGAAACTGTGTGAGAGCTGTCAAAAGAGAATGCTACGTTGTTGGTAATTGTCCCTACAGAGCTAAGAGACGATATGAGCCTGTAGTCGTTGGCATAGCTGGAAAGAAGTAAGCATGTGTGTTCTTTTCGGATGTCTCGAAGACTACACACATTCCATCAACATCCTCGAGGATATACTTCTCATTATAGGTGTCAAGGAACTGTAACATTGACGCTTTAAATTCTTCTCGATCAGGGTCGTGAAAGGTAGCAAACGTTGAAGTCATTGTGATGTGCAGTATAGCATCGCGTATAGTCGTAACTGAAAGTATATCCCTTCCTAGGTTATCATACAATACAACCTCGATATTATAGCAGTAAGCAACCACTACATAACACCAATATGTACAAAGGAAAGAGATTTTACAATGCTATAAACACTGGACCGTTACATCACGTATTGACAGAGGGAGACATATGCATAGTACAGAGAGTAGATGACGACGACAGGAACATATTTTGCACTCTTTGAAAGCTTGGAGTACTTTTCGACAAGGTACAAAAAACTGTCCTCGAGAAAGAAGATTTTCAGAGGTGATAAGAGAGGGCCCTCAAAAGTTCAGATTCATATAGATTGCCCAGCTGACAAATGTAATGTAAAGACAAATGTTTTCATCAGCCATATTTCTTCTGTCCTAGAAAGAGTGCCAAGAGAGAAAGTAGATATCCTTGTAAACCAAAGTATTGATGAGAGTAAGAAAAGTTTCCTTCCATGTGGTTGTATCTGATATATACTTTGTACCTTCACAAGATCGTCTAGAGACGAGCGTAGTAGATATGGTAGTGTATAAGAGCCTGCAGTGCTTCAGAATAGAAGGTAGTACCAAGCAGAGATCAGATAGATTTAAGTACCTAACAGGTGAGTCAAATATATCTCAACAATTCTAGATGGTCTTTTAACTAACATAATAACTGTTCTCGTTCGCTGTTGAGCCAAGCCTTTATTAGAATTGCTGTATCTTATTGCAAGTACAGTAGCCAAAAACCTGACTCAGAATGTGTAATAGCGGGGCAGGAATGCTTTTAGTATGCTAAAAAGGACGGCATCGAGAAAAGGAAAGAAATGTGTTATCACGCGTCTGCCCCCATACATGGTGTTACGACTTTGCGGAGACATGTGTTTCTGGTAAACACAATCTCTTTCTTGCTATAAAGTAGTAGACATAACTCACATAGGCCCTGCAGTACCAAGTGCACACAGCTGGTAAGCTTCCTTTTATTCTAGATATATAGTGCCCACTATAAGTTTCTAGAATAGTGATGGAAAAATAGACGCTGTCATGATCATTGGTACTATAGGGCGTGCATTCTCGCTCTAAACATCGGATGCAATGGCGTCAAATATTTTCGCTATCTCAACACAAAGGTTGTTAGACTCGGCCAAAAGATTCAGGACTGACGACGTTCTTTCTACTCATGAGAAAACACTGAATGTCGATACAGAAGTGGATTTTACTCAACGCAAATGATGGTATTTGTAGATGATGCCAAGAAAACGCTGTCCAAAGTGTAGGGTATGGAAGAGTTTGGTGACCAAATAGTACCATGTGTAACACCTTTTGTTACAGCTCTGATTGAAGATAAAGAGTTGGCTGCATTATTTCATCTTTCTATTGCTCAAGTCAGAGCAATAAGAACCTCTGACGACGAGATTATATGTAAATTTTTAGCAGTTGTGGATGAGATAAAACGTTGGTATACTTTATACACAACATGAGTCACAGTAGATTTGTATTTGGTTCAAGAGTATCAAGTGACAATATTGGAGGTTGTGTTATGAATCTCACATATGATATAGTTTCCAAGGGGTGATTACCATACTCCTAGATGAGTGGGTAGAGAAACGACAGTAACCAAGGTCTCCAAGTATAGAAGTATACACAAAGATATTTCTCTGTTCTTCTAACTTTGGAGTTATATGGAGTAATAATGTATATAGTGTTTTTTACACATTTGTCAAAAAGTGATGAGCGTTAGTAAGGTCATCCCTTTGTTCCTCTCGTCTTACTTAGACATAGTAATGGATATAGCATTTTAACACACTTTTCAAAAAGTAATTAAGAGACTATCATAATAGTAAACTTTAGATTACGCATGTCCATTATTCTACCAAGAATACTAGTTGGTGCAATTATAAGAAAACAATCACATTAGGGGATTTTTTTTATGTTCTACTTGTACTTGATGACTTGTATAGCTCAGATCTCTTGACATATTGACAAAATTTCTCATGCTATACTATTGGTACATAGCCCCATTTTACCCATTGTGCTATAATGTTGCGGTTTAGCCCCTAAGACCCATTTTACCCTTGTCGGGCTTGATAGGGTCTTCCCATCCTTGTTATACTACGTGTACACCCCTTAACGGAGGTTATGACTTGCAACCATATCCACGCTCTAAAACAATTACCTGCAAATCCACGCAAATAGATATTCACCATCCATATCCATTACTTCGCATGCAAACTTTACAATAATCACATTTACAAGAAAGTCGAAACTTTAAGGACTAGATATTAGAGTACACCTTATCGAGTCCATATAGAAAGAAACTCTTTTCATGTTCGTCGAAGGATAAAATTTGCAGAATAAAATTGCATACTAGAATTAAGAGTTTTACAAGAAAGTTTATGTTAAACGCCTCAAAAGGAAATGGGTGCATTCGAAGGGAGGGGTATCAATGGACGTGGAGCTTCCCGAACTCGTTCTACTTTTGATTTGTTTAGATCTCGAACACGCTGGAGAGCACCGAGTGCCAACGCTGAGGTCGATGCCTTGGATCCGAACTTCCGAACATTACCTTTTAACCAGATATTCATATCCCACAATCCGTCGGGGTTTTGGTTTGAGAAGGTGCTAATCTCTCTACATTGCGAACATCAGGCTCGATTCGGAGGTTTGAGGCAAGTGAGAATGACCACGGCTAAGTCGAGGTGCTCGGTGATTTCCTGCACACGAGCTGTGAGTTTGGGTGGGGGGGGGGGGGGGTGGGGGAAGTCGCTAGGTAGGAAGTGATTCTCCCTGAATTCGGCAGTCCTTGACAGGGAGTAGAACAATGACGCGGGACCAATGTAGTATTGTGAACCTTCGACATGCGCCTTGATCATCAGTACATTATAAAGGAATTCTCCGCTAGGTGCAGGAGGTCGATGACCGGCCACGTGAGAAAACTTCGTAATATGGCGCGGGCGACGTGACAAGTTCGAGGCCGTGAATGGTCGAAGTAAGTCTGGAAAATTCCATCCTCGCTGGCGTAATCCAACATTTGATCGACGACGGGGTTGATGACCTCAAGGCTTACCTTCTTGTTCTGATACTATACTGTCATTCCGACCGCAGTGGTGTTCAGATTAGTGGGCAAAGGGTGAAGGATCTATTTGTCCATTTTCTGGGATTGGAAGTCTGGAAAACAACGCGAATCCTAAAGGACTTCCGCAATGTAAAATTCTGAGAAGTGGTCTGGTAACCTCGCACCTTTCTTCGAAACTGTCTCCAAATCATGTCGATCGTGCTCGAGGACCCGGTCGAGGCAGCCGCCAAACGGTCCTCTTCAATTCGGAGAATAAAGTTAAGTTGCTGTACTGAAGATTCGCTGCGTTCACAGAGAACGGCTGTCATGCCCAACGACCTCGCTGCAACAAAATTTTGGATCGAGTTGTCCACAAAGACGATTTCTGACGCATTTATCCCCGCCTGCTGCAATACATCCCGAAAGAACTCCATCGTGGGCTTGCGCAATCCCACGGATGCGGTGGTGAATTTTTCTGAAAATCCATTCAGGTTTCTGGGTATTTTTTTATGGATGTAAAACTCCTGGGATGGTACATTCGACATGCAGAAGTGTCGCACTTTCCCACGATACTCATTCACTACGTTTATGATATCGGGAAACGGGAGCAAGCTCCTCTGTCGCAAGTGTTGCCGCAGCTCGAATGCTTTCTGCAACAACTCCGTACGTTTGCGAAAGCTGGTCATGTGCTTGCTCGCTGTTCAGCTTTCCCGTCTCATACTCATTCCATATAGAATCTTGTAACATATGGAAGAAGAGTTTGGGATTGGAGAGATTCGCAGTTCCTGGCGCTCCTCTCTCTCTCACTTCAACAAAACTCTTTATATATATATATATATATATATATATATATATATATATATATATATATATATATATATATATATATATATATATATATATATATATATATATATATATATATATATATAATCTGTGAACCAACGTGTTTAGAGAAATGAAGAGTCAACTCATCAAGAAATTGTGAAGTAAGTAAATGTGAAACAATAAAAAAAATTGAATAAATTGCGAACAAATTGTAAACCAAGTCTAATACAAAATTGTACAAATTTGGAAAAAAACTGAATGAAAATTATAAACCAAGACTAATATAGTAATGTACAATCACATAAAAGCTTAAATGTAAGGTTAACCTAACGCAAAATATGTTAAGAAGTAATAAACCATTGTAAACAAAGACCAATTAGTTGTACATTGACTTATCCGCAATTCATGAATTGAACATCAAGTAATAAGAACAAGAAGTTAAGGAGAGTAAGGTTTTATGCCTAAGAATTAATTGAAAGAATCCTAGGTTTGGTTATGAAAAAGTAGAGTGGAAATTGTTCACCAAACAAGGAAGTAGGGCAAAGCATTAGGGAGAGGATAGAGTATATCACTACATGCACTATGGACACATGAGTCTTGAAATGCAGAAACAGCAAAAGGAAGCAAAAGCTCGCCATAGTAAGCATTCCTTAAAGCACTAACAACTTCATCAATCCCAAACATAGTGCCAAAATAGCTAAGCAATTGTTAGTACTCCTCAAATTAAGTTTATGTTTAAAGCTCATGAGTGCCAAGGCATATGGGAACCATAATATATGTCCGTATCTCAAGGGGTGAAATACACAACCTGGCATGGTCAAAGTCGTATATAGGAGAGCTCTAAAGTGAACCATTGCAAATTAAGGTCCCCTAAAGGATCTCATTGTCATGCACTAACAACTTACTCCAACACGTTGACTACCTCTTGTGAAAAAACTGATGAGTAATAAAGGGAAGCCTGAAAGCTGTAGAAGGACAACACAAAAGGAATAAGACTTGCCAAGGACTCACCGGCCTCCCTAAGCTCTCTAAAGGTGGATGCACATGTGACACTATTAAAAGCATTCTCAACATTCATATGTAGGACAACCCACTCTCAATGGATATTTAGGAGTGCACTATTACCTAGAGATATAGCCTCATATCCTCTAGGTGTAGCTACTCCAAACTAATGTGGACTGAGGTGCTATCAGAAGTGAGAACTATGCTAAAGGACAATGATGTGGTTAACTAACTGCAAAAAAACCTCCACAGTAGCAAACATAATAGAAAGACAATTTAAAATTGATATTCCATTTGTCTTGATCTTGTATGGAGTATGATATATAACATATTATAAAAAACAAAAGTTTCTCCTTAACTGATTCAATTTCTTTCAGTTTCTAAAAGCCTTGCAATACTACATTATAGAGAAAGACATCAGATGTTGAAAGCATACTAAGAGAAATAAGAGCAATTTCTTGTTGATAGTATAAGTCATTTATGATCCTTAATGATTTGTTTTTAAATATAGACATTAACTAAGAGACAGAAGGAGTATTTAATTCCTTCCTTACTTCCTTCTTTGGAAGAGTCAATAGAAATTTAAATAAAGTAATATACAAAAAGTTTAAAATGTATGAGTGAGTGCACATCTTTCTAGCATTCACCAAAAATCCAAAGGACCCCGTTGGAGGAGGATGACTCTAGATCTAATTTAGATGTGCATCCCTTGTGTCATATGGACTTTGTGCCTAAGCTAAAGGTTTTAAAGGACCTTGGTAAATCACCATTGATATTAGAGGATATAGAGAGTATACTATCTACCCTCAAGTATGATCCAAATGTTACCAAGGAGGAGAAGGTAAGATTTGAGGAGATTTTCTACAAGTTTATCCATGTGTTTGCTTTTAGTTACAAAGATCACAAGGAAGCCACCTTGGAGGAGAACCAAGATTTGGTGGAGTTGAATGCAAGGCTATTCTGCAAAAAAAAAACATTGCATTAGCACACCAATAGCTTTGGTTGTGAAGGAGTAGATTGATAAAAGCAAGGAGGTTGAGTTTATTTTTGAGGTAGAGAATTCATAATGGGTATCTTTAATTGTGATTGTAAAGAAAAGAATCACAAGTTTTTTGTATGTGTTAATTACAAGACACTCAATGTTGTTACCAAGAAGGAGTACTATTCCTTGCCATTCATTGATGAGGTCTTGGAGGAGGTTGTAGATCATGAGAAGTACAATTTTGGATGATTATAGTGGCTACATCCAAATCAAGGTTGCACCAAAGCCTCAACAAATCACAACATTCACCACACATTGGGGAACTTATGCTTTCAAAAACATACCTTTTGGGCTTTGTAATGCTCAAACCACATTTCAAAGTTTCATGAACAAGGTGTTTGAACCTTTCATTGGAAAATTTATGAGAGATCTCATTGATGACTTTTGTGTCTATGGGAGCAAGGAGGAGCACTCTGAACACTTGATCAAAGTTTTGCAACACTTGGATGAGGCAAATGGATCACTCAATATAGAGAAGTGCAGCTTTGGTTGTGAAGAAGGTCTACTTTTGGGGCATATGATTTCCAAAGATGGAGTAGCAATGGATCTTGAAAAGGTGAGGTAAATTTCAAAGCTTCCATTCCCTTCAAGCTTGACAAAGTTACACTAATTCTTGGAATGGTTGGGTACTATAGGAGATTCATCTTCTCATTTTCCAACAAGGCTTATGCATTGACCATTTACATGAAGAAAGGTGTAGAATATATAATGATTTTGGAGGAAAATGAGGCTCCCAAAGCTTTTGAGGAGCTCAAGAAGTCCCTTATTATGGCTCCAATTCTTACTAAATCTGATTGGAGTAAGCTTTTCATCCTCTACATTGATGCTCCCAATGTAGCTATAGGATGCACTCAAAGGTGATGATACATGATCATCAACTTTGAGCATGAAATTAATCATGAGAAAGTCAACTTCCTTTGGTGGTCTTCTACCGCGCATGATATGAGAGGAATTTGAGGTGTCCTTTATTGCCTCTCTTTTCATTTACTACATAGGGAAATTTGATTGATACCTATTACCCATTACTAGCTCTACAAGCTAGTATCTTGGTGAGATCATAACAACCAAGAAAGGACATACTGGACCAGATGTTTTAAGTTAGTGCTTGGCTCATCATCAATATAAGTTACCTTGGATCAATTTTACCTCCAATAAGACCAAGATGGGCATGATTATCCAATATCTTATGCTAGTAGATAAATGGTTTAAGTAGAGAATAACTATTAATCACAAAAAAGGAATAGTTGACAATAATTTTTTATCTCAAGAAGTTTTGACACTACTTGATTAGGAGAAAGGGCACCATTGTCATAGATCACAAGGCTTTGAAGTAAACTTCAAAAACCCTAATGTGGAAGGGAGGTTAGCAAGGTGGATGATATTCTTGTCTGAGTATGATTACCCCATTGAAGATAGGCCAAAAAAGAAACATGCAAACGCTGGTTTGTTATCTAAGACTTATGATCATGATGGGGATGAGCCAATAGATGATTCCTTCTTGCATGAGGAGCTCATGTAAATCTCAATCACTCAAGAGGTTCCAATGGAGTACAAGGAGATAGTAGACTTTGTTACAAGATGTACACTATTTGTATGCAATGTATGCTAGCAAGAGGAAGGCCCTTGCAACAAGATCTAGACCTTACACAATGGTGAAGGACATCCTTTTCCATCAAGGAGAAAATCTTCTACTTGAAAGAGCAATGAGTAAGAAAGATCTATCCTACTCATGAAGGAATTTCATGATGGTTTGGTATATATGGGTCACGTTGCAAGAAAGGTGACCGCTTTCAAGATTCTAGATGTAGGTTATCATTGGAGTGGAATTTTAAAGGATTTTCTTCATTATTACAAAGCTTGAAAAGGTTTTCAAGCTTTTGCCAGGAAGTCTACCTCTAGTCCACTTCTTAGATCAATTTTATTGCTAAGACCTTTTTAGAAGTGGAAATTGACTTTATAGTTCTTCTCAATAGAACATGAAGCAAGCATTGGTACATTGTGATATTTATTGATTACCTTACCAAGTGGCTCAAGGTTAGACCATTGAGAGACAAAAATGAAGATGAAGGTGATAGATTTCTTTATGACCATATTATTACTAGGTTTGGGTGCCCCTTAGAGTTTGTTTTTGATAGAGTAAGAGACTTTACAAAAAATATCATTGCAGCCATACTACAACATTTCTCTATCACATATAAAATGACTATCTCCTATAAGCAACCTCCAATGGCTTGGTAGGAAGAACTAATCAAAGCTTGTGCATGATGTTGGCCAAAGATGCATAACTAGATGGGGCAAAACATGATTGGGACAAGAGGATTCATGTGGTTCTATGGGAGAATAGGATAACAATGGAGACATTCATAAAATGTTTTCCATTTGATGTATGGTATTGAATATAATTTGCCTATTCACTTTGAACTTGGTACTTTTCAAAGCATTCATAAAAACAATTGAAGGAGATGATGCAGAGAAGTCAAGGAAAGAGAAGCTCAGAGTAGTTGATACGGTTCAATTGGAGCAAGCACAAGGGAAACAAAAGGAGAGCTATGACAAGAAGGAAGGCAAGAAAAAGGTGGAGCCATTCAAGGAAAGTGATAGGGAAATGTTGTTTGATTCCATTTTATTCAAGAGGATGCAAAAAAGCTCTTGTTGAAATAATTTGGATCTTTTATAGTGGAGAAGGTGTGAGAAACTTACACCTATGATCTCAAGGAGTTGGGAGGAAGACACTTTGATATGATTAACAATGATAAATTAAAGTTATATCAAAGGAGGTAAAGAGACCTTCACTCCAAGGACAAAGTGAAATCTTACTTTGGGGTTAAATGTAACACCCATTGATGCATGTATGCTCTATAGGGATATTAAGTTTGGTATTGTAGAATGTGGAGAAATATTATCTATATGGAGTTTAGATAAGCTTCTACATTAGTCATGATTAGCTAGAGTTCATCCTAGCTAGGATAAAGGTGGCCCTATTCTCCATGAAGGGAAAAGAGTGAGCACCACTTGTTTGCTATAGTATATTGACTTGGTATTATTCCTAGTTATTTGAATTTGAGGAAAAAGTTGAGAGCTCTTGGGCCAAAAAGCCTTGTTGGTGCAAAAAAAATTTTATTGTCCAAGGATAGCCCATGTGAAAGAATCATTGACTTAGTTGGTAGGTGATGATAAGATCACCTACTCATGGATTCTTCCTATGTGCTTGGATATTCTTTTAGAATTTTAGACTTTATTTTACTTTTAGCCTAGTAACTTGAGTTACTTTGGTAATTAGTAACTTTGGTATATAAATTTTTCTGAAGTATATAAGCTAGGGGTGAGGAGGTACTCATCATCCTTTGATTCGCAATTTTCTCTCTTATTGAGTTCTCTAGTGAACAATGTCTTGAGTCTTGGAGATGCCTTGGAGTTGTATCCTTGGAGGAGTGTGATGGAGTTGGAATTCCTTGCATTCTTAGTCTATGGTGCACTACCATAATAACCATTAGAGGTTCATCTTGAATGAGAGATAGGCTGGCTCACAAAACATATTTATAAACACTACATCTTGGACTAGAATGGCACTTGAAGTTGAATGAACCATACACCTTCAAGAGCAATCTTGGCTAGATTTTAGAGTGAAAGTCATTAGTTGATGATTTATTTTGTTGTAGTGCACCAAAGAGGGTGGCACTACCCTCTTCTAGGAGTGGTTTGTGCCCAAGAGGTTAAACAAGAGATAATAAATGAACTATGATTTGATGATAGTGTGTGTTTCACTTCACTTCCGGGTATTTCCAAACAATATCCTTGTGGGAAAAAACTGTTCCTTATTGACTATATTATAAGTACATCAACACTAAGCCATCACATATGGTTCAGATCAAACATGAATCGCATTTTTATACATCAATATGTGATGTTGACATGTTTTGGATTCATGCCCATTAATTATGCATGATTGTAGGCAAAGATATCTCTAAATTTGTAGAAGAGTTCATAATATATTGGATGCTTGTTGGTACCCATGTTGATACTCAACAAAATATATCTAGGAGCTTCTTATACATGGGAGATATCTAGATCTTTGAATTTTTCCATGACTTGTAAATGTAGAGGAATGGTCTTTGTTGTATGTTCTAGAGGTATGTCCAAAAAGTAGTGTGGCAATTCTATATTTTGTACGGTATGATAGACCTCTTGCTCTTTTTCATTTCTCTTTGGAATGATTTTTTTGGTGGTTGCAATGATGGTGCAGGATGGAGAGTTTCTTGCCTCACCCATATCTTGTATCTTGCACATTGCATACTATGGGCATGTCTCTCTCTTCAGAACTGGTTGAGGAAGTTGTCACGGCCCACTTGATGTTCCGTTAGGTGATTTTCTGTTCTATTTTTGTTTTCCCAAAATAAGTGGGTCATGCTGAGTAGGATGATGCTTGAAGTTATAAAGTATGGCTTATACCTCAATCACCACAAAGTTCCTACATAGTCACCTTGAGAAGGGAGTGGATGTCCAAGTTCAAGTGTACCACAAACAAAGGTACCATGAACAAGGATACCACAAACATGGGTTCCATGAACAAAGGTACCACAAAAAATGGTACCATGAACAAAGGTACCACAAACATGAGTGTGGGATGACTTGTCAGAGGCTGCCATCAATTGGTAATGCTTCACCTTCCTATTTGACAAGGATTTGACACATAGGATAAAATTTCAATTTCCATCTCCATCAGTCCTCATGCCATGTCACACAAGCACAACAAGCACAAACTATGATGTTTTACTAGAATTGTCCACCAAAATCTTGAACAGATTGGCTGAAATGTAAAAGTGTAGCACCTTGCAAGGAGGTAAAGTTACATTGAATTCTCTTGACACCTCTACACATTCTTGGAGCATTTGAAGTTTTACAAGTGGAAATAGTTTAGAAGCAAGAAGAGCTTAGAACCTTTGAGCAATTTAAGAGATTGTGAGGGAGGGTGATCAAAATTCAGAGCAAAAAGTGAGAATCAAATTTGAGGTATGCCTTCCTATAACAATGTCTTACCCAAAGAAGAAGACTGGTATCATGTTGCCATTGCCTAGAGTAGAGAAGTGGATGCACTAACACTATGCCAAGTACTTAAATTCAACACTTTTATGCTTTCTATTATGGATTTGGGATTTCATAAACCTCCAAATGGTAGTGGAGATTAAGGAGAAGAAGAACTCAGACTTCTCCAACTTGAGAGGGAAAATTTTTGCATGGGCTGAGGAGCACTAGCAGATAGTGCTTCAGTTTGATTCAAATCCAAGGGCAATGCACCTCATCATTTTTTATCTAACCATCAAAAGAAATGACCAAGAAATTTAAATCCTTGTTCAAACACAAGAAGATAAGGAATGGCTGGAAGGTTCTAGGATACCATGACCCTACTTAGCATACCATAGTCACCTTGGTCATGAAGTTGTTTAGATCCTCATGGACAATGTACATTAACAATGGGCAAGTGACTTTTTGCCAACTACTGCATGACGGGTTACATTATGCTACTATTCAAGGAGGAGGTTATAGACCCTCGATCCATGAATTTAATCCAGGTGACTATGTATATCTATAGTAGATAGCACCGACAACACTTGATGTTTTGATAGGTTGTACTATCTTGAGAGTGTGTGAGGTTTTGCCATCTAGAGTCCTTGTATTGGAAGGATGTGATTGTGTTGTTTGGAAGGATCATGTGCACAATTGTGTGCCATACCACCTCCCAAATATTGATGGTACTATAGACCCAAGTTTGGCACTTGTATTGGCAAGCTTGAGGTGTATATTATGTGGCTCTTCCAATAGAACTGCTACTATGTTAGTGTGTGATAGCTGCTCGAGAGGATGGCATATGGTATGTATGATTCCTTCCCTCATGGTGGTTCCTCAGGGATAGTGGTAATGTCCTAGATGTACTTGACCTATAGCTAGTTCATCCATTATATGGTATAGATTGTAGACATGCAACTAACTATGGAGCTCCATTGTACCCGGCCTCTTGATCTTTGCCCATCATAGGGTATACCATATACTTGAAGTAGATGGCTATTTGGAGTTAGAGGGACCTAACCGCCAACTAGGAGGGCAATTGTGGCACTTTAGAATTCATGTATGACTTATGTGTGAGTTGTGCTTCTATGGTGTATGATATTGATAGTGATGTATGTTGTGTAGGGATGTATATACGCACGACAACTATCATGCCATTTGTAGTGTCACATCTAGATTGCTTGGACACTAGAGTTCCAATGATAGTAGTTGGAGGCATTTTGGCAGTTACTCATAGGCTACTTTTCAATGGTCAAATTTTGTGTTTGGGGTACTTACTTCATGGTGGGGCCCATCATCACTTGCACCGTTCTTAGGGAATTTGTTTGGCCTTGAGAGTGCACCGGGCACCTGGCTGCTTGTGCTTAGTTTGTCCTTGTAGTAGTTGAATTAGAGTCCTTGTAGATTGATATCCTCTTCCTATTCCGGGTGTGCTTGGAAATCTCAGCTTTGTAAGAATTTAGGGTTTTCTTTGTTTCATGAGGTCGGGTTTCTCAACGGTTTGTGTTTTTCCTTGGCCTTCACAAAACTGGCTAGCTCACGTGGTTTCAGCTATGGTTCTGGGACCTCACGGTTCCTAAGAGAGGCAGGAATTTTTACAAACAACAACTAGTATTAGCTCAACCCGGCTAGACTACTAAGTCAAACCATTCATATAGACGGACTGAGAGCTCCTTAAATGAAGCTTCCTTGATGCTAGTCACAAGTCAAACACACCATCATCTCAGGATTTGTCATTCATAAAATTTTCAGATACAAAGTTCACAAGATCAACAACCCAACCAATTCCAGTTCATACAGTGTCTGCTTTAAATTATGACAAAACTTCACTTCAGCTGGTGCTTCTCACACACACTTTGTTCGATAACAGTAAAGGCAACTCACCCTCCTGACCTTTTCTTCACCTCCCAGTCGCACTCCCATCAATGTTTCCTTGCACCAACATCCATCAGCTCTTCAATTTTGAAATTTTCTCCCTGGTCATGTCATTGCTAATGGCCTCTCAAGGCATCTCTCTCTCTCCTTCCTCTATCTTGTCGCAGACCAGCCTAACAAATGCTTGAAACTACACTCTCTTTCAATCTCCCGGTCAATTTGTGAAGCTCCACACTCAGCCCTCCTGCCCTTCTCTAAACTTCTGTTGTCCAAGCATCAACTCCTGAGGCACATTCTTTCTGCAAATCCTTTCTCGTTCTTGAACCCTCTCTTAGCACTACTAGTCATGCAAAATTTTCTTTCCTATCCTGTGAGCCGGCCTGTCTCTCACTCAGGATGAACCTCTGATGGCTATTATGGTAGCGCACCATGGACTAAGAAGGCAAGGAACCCAAACTCCATCATACTCCTCCAAGGCTAACACTCCAAGACTCAAGACATTGCTCACTAGAGAACTCAATGAGAGAGAGATAGTTGCAAATGAAAGGATGATTAGTACCCCCTCACCCCTTGTTTATATACTTGGGAAATAGTTACGTACCAAAGTTACTAGTTACCGGAGTAACTCAAGTTACTAGACTAAAAGTCAAGTCAAGTCAAAAAGTAGAAAGGAATATCCATTCACATGGGCATATTCCCCTAAGCATGTGGTCTTATCTTGACCCAACCACTAAGTCAAGGATTCCTTCACATGGGCTATCCTTGGACTAAAGAAGAATCCAAAACAAAAAGGCTTGCGGGCCCAAGAGTTCTTAACTCTTTCCTCAAAGCCAAACACCTAGGAATAGTACCAAGTCAACACACTAAAATCCAAAATAGTGGTGCTCATCTTTTCTACTTCCTCTAAAGTAAGGTCCCATCTATCTTAGCTATGACTAACTTTAGCTAACCATGACTAATATAGAACCATCCTTTATCTCTATAAATAATATCTCTTAAGTACTTGTAATACCAAGCTAAATATCACAATACCACACATGCACAAATGGGTGTTACATTTACCCCCGGACTAAGTTTTCACTTTGTCCTCAAAGTGAAGGTCTCTCTACCTTCTATAGTACATCTTCAACTTATCATGGTTAATCCTATCAAAGTGTCTTCCTCCCAACTCCTTGAGATCATAGGTGTAATTGCCCCACACCTTCTCCACTATGAAAGGTCCAAAGTACTTAGGCAAAAACTTCTTTTGCACTCTCTTGAATCGAATGGAATCAAACAACATTACCCAATCACCTTCTTTGAAAGTCTCCACCTTCTTCTTGCCTTGCCTCTTGTCATAGCTCTCCTTTTTTTTCCTTTGGGCTTGTTCCACTCCAACCATAGCAACTGCTCTTGCCTCTTCCAACTCCATGAGTTGATCCTTCCTTGACTTCTCTGCATCACCTCCTTGTGCTTTCTTCAATCTCCTATGAATGCTTTGGAAGGTAGGAAGATCAAAGTGAATAGGTAAGGTAGACTCAATACCATACACCAATTGAAATGGAGAATATCCAGTGGAAGTTTTCATGGTTGTCCTATACTCCCATAAAACTGCATGAATCCTCTTGTCCCAATGATGTTTAGCCCCCTCCATTTCTGCATCTTTGGCCAACATCATGCACAAGGTCTGATTGGTTCTCTCTGCCAAGCCATTGGAATTTGGCTTATAGGATGTAGTTACTCTATGTGTGATAGAGAAATGTCGTAGCATGGCTGTAGTAATGCTTCCCGTAAACTCTCCTCCTCTATTAGAAACCAACTCCAAAGGGCATCCAAACCTAGTGATAATGCGTTCATAAAGAAATCTACCCACTTCATCTTCATTCTTGTCCCTCAATGGTCTAGCCTCAACCCACTTGGTAAGGTAATAAGTAACTACCACAATGTACCGATTGTTCCTTGGGGTTCTATTGAGAGGTCCTACAAAATCAATTCCCCACTTCTCAAAAGGTCCTAGCAATGGAATTGATCTAAGTGGTGGAGTGGATGTAGACTTTCTAGCAAAAGCTTGACAAACATGACAAGTTTTGCAATAATCAAGACAATCCTTGAAAATCCCTCTCCAATGGTAACCTGCATCTAGAATCTTGAAAGCAGTCACCTTTCCTGCAAAGTGTCCTCCACATACTAAACCTTCATGAAACTCCTTTATGAGTAGGATAGACTCTTCCTTACCCACTGCTCTTCGAAGTAGACCATCTGCTCCTTGGTGAAAAAGAATATCCTCCACCATTGTGTAAGGTCTAGATCTTGCTGCAAGGGCCTTCCTCTCCCTAGCATGCATTCCTTCTGGATAGTTACCTCTTGTCACAAAATCCACAATCTCCTTGTACTCCATTGGAACCTCTTGAGTGACTGAGATTGTCATGAGCTCCTCATCCGGGAAGGAATCATCCACTAGCTCATCTCCATCATGATCATAGGCTCTAGATAATAAATCAACATTTGCATGTTTCTTTCCTGGCCTATCTTCAATGGTGTAGTCATACTTAGACAAGAGTATCATCCACCTTGCTAGTCTCCCTTCAACATTAGGCTTGTTGAAGATGTACTTCAAAGCCTTGTGATCCGTGACAATGGTGGCTTTCCCTCCAATCAAGTAGTGTCTAAACTTCTTGAGACCAAAGATCACTGCCAACCCTTCTCTCTCCGCGATAGAGTAGTTCTTCTCTGCTGAAACCATCTGCCTACTAGCATAAGCTATTGGATGATCATGCCCATCTTGGTCTAATTGACTAAGAGTGCATCCTATAGCTACATTAGAAGCATCAGTGTAGAGGATGAAAGGTTTACTCCAATCAGGTTTAGCAAGAATTGGAGCTACAACAAGGGATTGCTTGAGCTCCTCAAAAGCTTTGAGAGCCTCCTTGTCTTCCAAAATCACCATGTAATCTACACCCTTCTTCATGTAGATGGTCAATGCAAATGAGAAGATGAACCTCCTATAGTACCCAACCATCCCCAAGAATTGGCGTAACTTTGTCAAGCTTGAAGGGAATGGAAGGTCTGAGATTTTCCTCACCTTCTCACGATCAACTGCTATTCCATCCTTGGAGATGATGTGCCCCAAAAGTAGACCTTCTTCACATCCAAAAATGCACTTCTCTGGGTTGAGTGATGCATTTGCCTCATCCAAGCATTGCAAGACTTTGATTAGGTGCTCAAAGTGCTCCTCCTTGCTCCCATAGACACAAAAGTCATCAATGGAATCTCTCACAAATTTCCCAATGAAAGGTTCAAATACCTTGTTCATGAACCATTGGAATGTGGCTAGAGCATTGCAAAGTCCAAAAGGCATGACCTTGAAAGCATAAGTTCCCCAAGGTGTGGTGAATGTGGTGAGTTGTTGATGCTCTGGTGAAATCTTGATTTGATTATATCCACTATAACCATCTCCAAAACTGTACCTCTCATGACCTGCAACCTCCTCCAAGATCTCATCAATGAATGGCAATGGGTAGTAGTCCTTCTTGGTAACAACATTGAGCTTCTTGTAATCCACACATACCCGAAGCTTGCCATTCTTTTTCTTCACAATGACAATTGGAGACACCCATTCTGAATTCTCCACCTCAAAGATAAATCCAGCCTCCTTGAGCTTATCAATTTCCTCCTTCACAACCAAAGATATTGGTGGGCTAATGCGACATTGCTTTTGGCGGATTGGTCTTGCATGTGACTCCACCTCTATCTTGTGCTCCTCCAAGGTGACTTCCTTCAAATCCTTGTAACTAAAAGCAAACACATGGATGAACTTGCGGAAAATCTCCTCAAATATCACCTTTTCCTCCTTGGTAACATTTGGGCCATACTTGAGGGTAGATAATCTTCTCTCTACCTCCTCAAGTGTCAATGGTGATTTATCTGGGTCCTTCAAAACCTCTGGCTTAGGTGCAAAATCCATAGCTCACAAAGGATACACATCTGAATCAGATTCAGATTTATCGTCCTTCGTGGAAGTCTCCTCTTCCATGCTTGTGTCCACACCTGAAGCTCCTTCTTCAGAATCTAATTCCCAATAATCAGAAGATGGTGTATCTGAATGTGAAGTGTTGGTGGTGTTAGTCACATGAACTGTGACTCTATGGTTTGATGGCCCAATCCTCAAGTACCCTTTGTGCCATCGATCAGTTGTGCGTGCTGCTCTCAACCATGGCCTCCCAAGAAGTAAGTCATAGCTTGAATCCTTCAAGACTTGGAAAGTCATGAGATTTTGAACTCCCATAACCAAAACTACCACCTTATCCATCACCCCTACTGGTCGAACTTGTTGCTTGTTTGCCATGCTCACCACAAATGTTGAAGGTCTTGAGGGTATCATACCCAACTTCTTCATCAACCTTTCTGACATGGCATTCACTACTGATCCTCCATCAACCAATGCATCCTTGATGTTGTGACCATTCACTCTCACATCAATCTTGGAGGCATATTCACAAGCCTCCCATGGTGCTGGCTTGGCATCCACCACCCCCATTGATACTGGAACTTTTGCCTTCTTCTTCTTCTTGCTCCTTGTAGAACTCAAACCACCTCTAAGCTCCTTTCTCAAGGTAGGGTTCAAAGCAATTAATTGGCCCACTGTGATGTTAGCCTTGTGACTACCAACATCCTCCAACACATTGTAGTTCCATTGTTGCTTTGAGATCAAGAAGTCCTCCATCCCCAACTTCTTCCTTGGAGTCTTTGTTGTTGATGGTGTTGAGGTGCGAGTGCTCCTAGTAGACATAGGAGTATCCCTGCTTGAAGTAAATCCTTGAGAAGAGTGAACATCCTCTGCAAAACGAGCTCTCTTCTTCTCTTGTGCCAAAAGCTCCAAATTAAGACCCTTGGAGTTTGAGCACTCTCCCTTCTCATACTTGCTCTCAACCACATCTATGGATGCTATCTCCTTACCTTTGTTGGGATTAGGAGCCATTTGGGTTTCACTACCTCCCTCTTTCCCTCTATTGGCTCCCTCATAACCCCTTCCTCCATGGTAAGTGGAATTTGGGCAATTCCTTTGGATATGGCCTCTTCCTCCACAACCAAAACAATTTCTATCATTGAAATTGTTGGCTGGTTGGCCTCCTCTATATGGATAGTTTCCATAACTCCTAGGCCCTCTCCCTACATTCTGATCCACCTCTCTCTTCTCCCATAGTTGCACCACATTGATCTTGAGATCCGCAAGTTGTTCTGTGATGGTTTGGAGTGGATCTTTTGGTGGAGGTGCAAGAACTGGAGCAACTACTACTTGTGGTGCAACCCTTGTCACCAAAGTATCAGAAGTTCCACCATACTTGTAGCCTTGAGGAGGATGCACAACCTCCTTCACCACCAAATCACTCTCATCCCCTTCCAAACTCTCCTCCATACGAATTGCGATCTTGATAGCTTCAACCTTGGAAGAAGGTTTCTCATATCTCACCTTGCTTCTAATTTGTGGTCTCAACCCTCCCACAAAATTATTGGTGAGCATGGCCCCTATGCCAATCATTGTAGTCTCCACATCATCCCCACCCTTCCTCAACACTATGCGAAATCTGGACTCTAACTTTTCCACTCTTTCCACATAGACTCTCACTTTCTCTCCATCTCCTTGCTTGAGAAATATAACCTCACTCATCAATCTCTCATAACTCTCATCAGGAAGAAAGTTCTCAATGAGTGCTGAAGTCAAAGTCTCCCAAGACTCCTCTTCCCCCTCTCTCCTCTCTCTCTTTTGGTATTCTGACTCATACCATGTAAGTGCTGCATCCTCAAAGAAATCTGGTAATAATGAGGCCCACTCATTCTTCCTCCTCTCATTGTTTCCTATGCAAGCTCTCTTGAAGTCTCTCACAAAGGCCTCCACATCTTCTCCATCCTTGCCAAAGAAAACCGGAAGTTTCCCCATCTTAACCCCTCACTATCTTTCTTTTCTCTCAATTTTTTTTTCTCTTTTCTTTTCTCTCACTCTATTACTAATAGAGTATATACATGACTAACACCATCTGAGAATAATCCACTCTAGGGAACACAAAAGGTTTAAGTTGCTCCAAGATTTCTATAGCAACATCAAATCCTAGAGTGCATATTAATCTAACTCTCATGGATAGTTTATCCATAAGTTGAAAGATTATCTCCATCACTAATCTTGAGTACTAGCTGATGAATGTGGTAGTATTTCTGTAGCTGTACTAAGACTCTCTCCAAGATCCTTCACCAAAGTTTCCAAAAGTGCTTTTACTCCACTACACTCATGTCCTTTTGGAAGTCCTTCAACTCCACAAACCTCACACAACTCCTTGGTCTTAGATCTTCTCCCTCCCAATCTTGGTGAAAAAGGTCCAACATGCAAACCCAAGTCAAGTAAGCCTCTCCTTTCCCTCAATCTCTTGCTCTCAAAGGTCAATGGACATGAACTTTCCTTATGTCCCTTCTCTCCACATAGAAAGCACTTAGACTCACTCTTTCCTCCAAGTGGTGTAGGTTTTTGGATCCTCTCAATACTCTCTTCAAATTCTATTGTAAACTCTCTTTTCCTCAAATCAACCCCTACAATCACCTCAAACCCTTGGGGAACCTTGCATAATCTCAATTTCTACTCTTGATGACCCTCCATGTTCCCAAGATGAATCTAAACACTCAAACATGCTTTTTGTTGATCTCAAACTTCTCATGCATGAGATCTCCACTTTGTAGAATTGACTCTTCCTCACAATGTCACTCAAATCTCCCAACCAATATGTCACAGTCCTCTGAAATTTCGCACACTTGATAACAACTCTAGGGTGGCCCTCCCTGCAAAATTTCAGATCTTTTCATCAAGCCATTTGGCCTACACACCTTTCTATTCAGCACCCATATTTCAGATTTGGTCTAAAAACCACCCCCTCACTTCAAAAACTCATTTCTCCCTACGCAAGAACAATCTCTCTCTAATTTTTTTGGCAGCAGGTAAGACACAATGCACTAAATTTTCTTGGAAATTCTCAGGACTATTCACTGAAAATTGAAGAAATGGCAGACTTTGTACAATTTTCCAGAGAGCATACAGTTGCGGGAGCACTTTACCCTATCAGTTTTCAAAAATTCTAGCCCAGTGCGCATAGAAGCTCTCACAATAATTTCAAGTGTGCTAACTGAAAGATAACCCAAGCTTTCATGTGTAGAAATCTCAAGTCCAGATCTCAAACTTGAGATTTTGCCCAAAATCACCTTAATCCCCAAAATCTGCAATCCACCTCACACAATCTCTCCAATTCCTCTCATGTGTACAAGATGTACAAAATCACCTCAAAGACATCATAATGAACTACAGGGTATACAAATGGATCTTGGTTCTCTAACATAAGTTCAGCCCTCTCCTCTCCTAATGTTCTCTCCAAGTGAGCTCTCATAGCCTCCTTCTGCCTAATGTAGAATTGGACGCGGAACATTATCTTGCCTTCTAGAGAGGTCCCGACAACAGAACCAAAAATGTGAGCCGGCCTGTCTCTCACTTAGGATGAACCTTTGATGGCTATTATAGTAGCGCACCATGGACTAAGAAGGCAAGGAACCCAAACTCCATCATACTCCTCCAAGGCTAACACTCCAAGACTCAAGACATTGCTCACTAGAGAACTCAATGAGAGAGAGATAGTTGCAAATGAAAGGATGATTAGTACCCCCTCACCCCTTGTTTATATACTTGTGAAATAGTTACGTACCAAAGTTACTAATTACCGGAGTAACTCAAGTTACTAGACTAAAAGTCAAGTCAAGTCAAAAAGTAGAAAGGAATATCCATTCACATGGGCATATTCCCCTAAGCATGTGGTCTTATCTTGACCCAACCACTAAGTCAAGGATTCCTTCACATAGACTATCCTTGGACTAAAGAAGAATCCAAAACAAAAAGGCTTGCGGGCCCAAGAGTTCTCAACTCTTTCCTCAAAGCCAAACACCTAGGAATAATACCAAGTCAACACACTAAAATCCAAAATAGTGGTGCTCATCTTTTCTACTTCCTCTAAAGTAAGGTCCCATCTATCTTAGCTATGACTAACTTTAGCTAACCATGACTAATATAGAACCATCCTTTATCTCTATAAATAATATCTCTTAAGTACTTGTAATACCAAGCTAAATATCACAATACCACACACATGCACAAATGGGTGTTATAGTCCAACCTTCTCTCTCCTGCAAGGTCCTTCATTCTCTTGCAAAGAAACCCATTTTCTGCCTGCACTCTCAAGGCCTTTGCTTTCTTGCAAAAACTTCTCTCCTCCACCCTGCACACCTTCAAGGCATACTCTCTGCCATTTGTTCATCTGGCCACTGTCATGCTCAATAGCACTTCCAAAAGGTTTCCCTCTCCTTCTGTCACAGACCAAGGCCAAGCAACCTTCAAAAATCTCTCTTCAATAGTTCACTCCTGTCCAGACTCTCATTCACTTTGTCCAGTCTCTCATTCACTCTACCCAGTCTCTCATTTGTGAGAATTCTTCACTACTACATTTTCAACAGCACATCCTTTACATTCAAAATTCATTCTATGTACACCTCTTCATAACAAACATTCTTCATCCAGAATTTGCTCTCCTATCAACATTCTCACAATAAACATCCTTCCACATTCAAACTCATTACTTGTCCAATCCTAAAGCATTTTGAAAATGCCTCTAGCCCTGCAAGACTCTCTCTCAACCTTCAAAATTCTTCTCTTGGCCCTGTCACAACCCTAAGGCATCTCAAAAATTTCCTCTAGCCTTGCATGACTCTCTCTCAACCTTCAAAATTCTTCTCCTCGCCAACAACACTCTCACTCAACTTTCCAAACTTTCCCTCCCTGTTATAGCCCTAAGGCATTTCAAAATTCCTCCCTGGCCTACAACACTCTCACTCTCACTTTCCAAACTTTCCCTTCCTGTCACAGCCCTAAGGCATTTTGAAATTCCTCCATGGCCTGCAGCACTCTCACTCAACTTTCCAAACTTTCCTTTCCTGTCACAGCCCTAAGGCATTTCAAAATTTCTCCCTGGCCTACAGCACTCTCACTCTCACTTTCCAAACTTTCCTTTCCTATCACATCCCTAAGGCATTTCAAAATTCCTCCCTGGCCTACAACACTCTCACTCTCACTTTCCAAACTTTCCCTTCCTGTCACAGCCCTAAGGTATTTTGAAATTCCTCCCTGGCCTGCAGCACTCTCACTCTCACTTTCCAATCTTTCCCTTCTTGTCATAGCCTTAAGACATTTTGAGATTCCTCCCTGGCCTGCAGCACTCTCACTCTCACTTTCTCAAAAACCTTCTTCTCCTGTCACACCCCTAAGGCATTTTGAAAATTCTTCTCTGGCCTTGCAAGACTCTCACTCAACTCCTGAAAACCTTCTTCTCCTGTCATAGCCCTAAGGCATTTAAAAAATTCTTCTTTGGCCCTACAAGAATCTCACTCAACTCCCGAAAACCTTCTTCTCTTGTCACAGCCCTAAGGCATTTCGAAAATTCTTCTTTGGTCCTGCAAGACTCTCACTCAACTCCAAAAAACCTTCTACTCCTGTCATAGCCCTAAGGCATTTCAAAAATTCTTCTCTGGCCCTGGCAGACTTGTCTTTCCCCTGAAACTTTCCTTTCTCCTTCAGCCTTTTTCTCTCAAAGCATAAACCTCCTTGCTGTTCCTGCCCAAGCCTAAACCTTTTACAATCCCTCCAAATCATCTACTACTGCCCCTAATTAAAATACTCTTGAGATCCCAATAACATAACCCCAATAACAAACTTCCCAATAACAAACTCCAACGCTTAAGTGATATGGTAATAAACCCCAAGCTTATGTAACCTTAAAGAAAATCCACCACTCAATTTCCTCCCTCTCTTAACACAAGAGAAAATCCTTGAGCTCAAAGGAACACAAACAAATACCGATTTCACCATAACATAAACTCTTGAGTTCAATAACATGGAAACTCACACCAAATGGCACCAATACTACGTGTAGATTATTTCCCCGACGACACTGTACACACCATCAAGTGTGCCATAGTGGTACCATTGGGATAAGACCTAGGTTGAAATCAAGAGTATACTTGTAGTACTCCGAGGACAAGAGAAGAGAGAAAACACAGCTTTCACATTCAATCATTCAAGCGATGCCCCAAAGGAGCACCTTCTCTTTATTATATAGACCAAGAGGATCTCTTCCAAGGAAGCTCCACCATAGGATTAGGCGTACAAATAGGTGACATGTCAGCAAGCTCCACTCTTTGATTACTTACTTGGATGGGTGATGTGTTAGTCCAAGTCTGTGAGCTGGCCTGTCACTCACATAGGATGAACCTCTTTTGGCTATTATGGTAGCGCACCATGGACTAAGAAGGAAAGAAACCAAAACTCCATCATACTCCTCCAAGGCTAGCACTCCAAGACTCAAGACATTGCTCAGTAGAGAACTCAATGAGAGAGAGGTAGTTGCAAAGGATGATGAGTACCTCCTCACCCCTTGTTTATAAACTTGTGAAGTAGTTACGCACTAAAGTTATTAATTACCGTAGTAACTCAAGTTATTAGACTAAAAGTCAAGTGAAATCAAAAAGTAGAAAGGAATATCCATTCACTTGGGAATATTCCCCTAGCATATGATCTTATATTGACCCAACCACTAAGTTAAGGATTCCTTCACATGGGCTATCCTTGTGTAATACCAAGAGCTATCCATATGATCTAGATATGAAATTTGGTTTGGTAACATCTGGAATGATGTTATACATGATGGTCAAAATAGATTAGATAGAAGTATCACCAAAAAGGTACTCCTACGAATAGGGCAGAAAACCAAAATAGATTTGAAAACCTTAGAACCAATAGCTAGACATATGATTTGAAGGTGAGAATTGGGTTGGTAACATCTGGAAGGATGTTACACAAGATGGACTGAATATATCAAAAAGAGGTATCATCAAAAGGGGACTTCTACTAATAGACTTCTACAAAATATGCCTGATCTTTGAAGGCAATTTCAGAGGCCTAAACGGATGAATTAGGCCTTGAAAATGTGCAGACCCTTTGGAATGATCAAGCAATGCAAAAAGAAAAGCCGTCTCAAAATCCAATACCTGCGACTGAAGTACTTGGAGAGGCATCCGTGCCTACAAACCCTATCAATGATGAAGCCACATTACTACTCCGGATGAAGAAGACCTGCAACATCAAGCCTTACAAGGGGCAGCGTACTATGGGAGTAGTGGAGAATTGGATCTCAAGAATGAATCAATATTTTTGCTTGTTCTCAACAAATATCACTGAGCATGTTGCAGGCGTGTTTGCATGTGGGCACTTGATCGATAAAGCCCTCACATGGTACGATGCTTGGGAACAATCCATGTTGGCCAAGAGAAGGGAAGTCACATGGACAAGAATGCAAGAAGGATTGCTGAAGAATTTGCAATTGGTGGATTCTGTGCAGATGGCCTGGATCCGACTATGGGAATTGGAACAGAAGAACAACATACAAGAGTATGTGGAGGCATTTCTGGATCTACAAGTTGCAATAACCAACATGAGTCCAGCAAATGCTCTCGACAATTTCAAATGAGGGTTAAAGGAGCGAACTTGCCAAGAAGTCATGGTACAAAATCCTCTCACGATATTTGAAGCCATCGCTTGTGCACAAAGAATAGCAGGAGCATTAGGTGGAGGTGAAGGAGTAGTCCCACCTCAACATTATTGGGCAGAAATGTCATCCATGGGTGGACCAATACCGATGAAATTGGGCAACCTTCGGTTTTGAGACCGAGGAGCACGACCGCTTCAAGGAGAATGGGGATGGGTAGAAGAATTGTGAGATGGAGTCCCACAAGGAGAAGGACCTCAAGGAGAACAACGCCATTGTTACAATTGTGGTAGTATTGGGTATATATCTACCAACTGTCGTGCTCAACTTCCCAAAGGCCCTTGACCTTCATACAGGCAATCTTTGAACAACATGGAGAGACGCATTGAAGAGGAGGAGGTGGAAATCACTTTGGAAAATAAAGATCGCCAATAAATGTACCTCGTGGCCTTATTGGCTCAATAAGGAAGCAAAAAAGCAAGGGAAGGAAGAAGACAAGCGCACAAAGGTACCAAAAGGCAACCTCACAATTGATTGTAGTGAATGGGGTCCTAGAAGGCAATCCAGTGAGAGTGTTAATAGATCCGGGAATCACAAAAAATTTCCTATCTCACTCTATTGCAATAAGATTGGGAATGGATCTAGAGAGAGATGAGAGTGAAGAAGTAGAGTTACCTAACGGACAAACAGAGAGGATTGAATCATTACCCAAGTGGGTAACACTCTCTGTAGGAAAATTGAGTGGCGAGTGATACAATTAGCTCATTATGATGCAATCTTAGGTATGCTATGGATGGAGCATTACAACCCTATGGTAGATTGGAGGAAGAAAGTAGTGAGAACCCACGAATGGTCGATCATTGGGGTTAACAAAAAATCACATAGGCAAGAATTGCCTCTCTATGTCATAGGGACAACAGCTATTTGTAAGACTGATAGGTGTTTCATGTGCTGATAAGAGAAGTCCAGAGTGCATAACTTGAGCGACAAATTCTTGAGAAATTGAAGGATGTTGTAAATGAGTTTCAAGATGTCTTTCTTGATGATCTACCCTCAAGATTACCACCAAAAAGGAGAGTAGATCATAAAATTGAGACACCCCGGGGAAGACACCGCCCTATAAGGCCCCATATTGCCTATCATCTCATGAGTTGGAGGAGTGCAAGAATCAAACTGAGGATATGCTACAGAAAGGGTTCATCCAACCTAGCATATCACCATATGGGGCTTTGGTCTTGTTTGTGAAGAAGAAAGATGGTACAATGCGCATGTGCATTGACTATCGGGGTCTCAATCAGCAAACGGTGAAGAACAAATACCCCTTACCTCGCATGGATGATCTATTGGATCAACTCAATGGAGCAAGACACTTCACCAACTAGATTTGCAGAGCGGTTACAATCAAATCTGAATTGCAGAGGAGGATGTGTACAAGACTGCCTTTTGAACCAAGTATGGCCACTTTTAGTATCTTGTGATGCCTTTTGGTCTCACCAACGCATCTGTCACTTTAATGAGTCTAATGAATGATATATTTTGTCCATATTTGGATAAGTCTGTCATCATATTCCTGGATGACATCTTAGTATACAGTAGCATGATGATGGAACACAAACAACATCTACAAGAAGTCCTCCAGATTCTAAGATAGAATTGATTGTATGCCAAAATCTCAAAGTGTGAGTTTGGCAAGTCTGAAATAGACTACTTGGGGCATAGAGTAAGTGCAGAGGGTATTCAAGTATTGACAGAAAAAATAGAGGTCATTCAAAAGTAGAGTGCCCCAGAAGATCAGACTCAACTCAAGAGCTTCTTGGGTTTGACGGGATTCTGTTGTCGATTTGTCAAGGACTTCTTTAAGGTTGCACATCCTTTAACATCATTGCTTGGCAAGGGGAAAAAGTGGACATGGTGAACCGCACAAGAGTTGGCCTTTCAAGAATTGAAAGCCACCTTGCTACATGCACCAATCTTGAAGTGGTATGACCCAAAACGTCCAATCAAGTTGGCTACATATGCATCAAGCATAGCAACCGGAGCAATCCTACAACAAGAATGGCATGACGGATGACATCCCATTGCATATTTCTCTTGAAAGTTCTAACCGGCACAACGCAACTACCACACCACAAAACAAGAAGAGTTGGCCTTTGTCTTGGCAACCAAGCATTGGAAGCACTATTTGGGCAAGAAGGCATTTGTAGTAGTGACAGACCACAAACCTCTAGTCTACCTCAAGATGCAAAAGGATCTATATCATTGCCAAATTTGATGGGCAGAGTGGTGACAACGCTTCAACATGACAATCACCTACGTTGAAATTAAGAAGCAACTTGCAGATGCATTCACCCGCATGCCAATGGCAAACAATTTGGTGGTAGAGATTCAGATTAACCCTAAATTTTGGCTAGAGATTCAGGAAGCTACAAAAACTAATCCACAAATTGTAGAAGGACAATCATCCAAAGGCGTTCTCAGCACCCAAGGACTCACCTATTGTAATGGCAAATTATGGATTCCAAATGTCCCAAAATTACACACCACCATTCTAGCGGAATGTCATGATTCAGCCATTGCAGGTCATGTTGGAGTGAACAAGACCTTGGATGCAGTCCAGCACCATTACTATTGGCCCAAGATGAGCAACGATGTGATGGGCTACGTGCGCAATTTCTTACTTTGTCAACAAAACAAAGCTTCTTATCAAGCTCCTATAGGGCTCCTGCAACCTCTACCCACTCCTACACAACATTGTGAACAAGTGTATATGGATCTCGTATGTGAATTACCCAAGACCACATCAGTTGTCTTGGGTAATTCACATCGTGGTCTTTGTGGACCGGCTCAGCAAAATGATTCATGTAAGCGCTACCACCAAGGAGGTGACCGCTCCACAACTTGCTCAATTATACTTAGATGCAGTCTTCTCCCACCATGGCTTATCTTGAGTACTCATCACCGATAGGGGTCCTTCAACACCAAGTTGGCCATGTCCACAGCTTACCACCCACAAACACATGGACAAACCGAGTGGGCTAATCGCACTATTGAAGACATGTTACACGGCTTCACCTTAGAAGAGCAAGAGAGGTGGGACACCCTACTCCCGTTGGTGGAATTCATGTACAACAATTCAGTGAATGCATCCACCCAGGTCACTCCGTACTTCCTCATGTATGGTGAGCATCCCTTCACACCTTCCAGCTTGATGAAGATCCATCCGGTGGCTACCAAGGTCAATGTAGTCAACACATTTGTTTCTAGAATCCAACAAGGGGTGGAGAACGTTAAGCACAAATTACAGATTGCACAAAATTGCCAGAAGCAGTATACTGATGCACACCATAGGCACATGGAGTTCAATGTTGGAGATCAGGTGTGGCTATCGACAACCAACCTCACATTAGTGGGACCTTGTAAGCTCAGACCTCATTTTATTTGGCCCTTCTCAATTCTCCGTCGAGTTGGCACTGTGGCCTATCACCTTGAGCTACCACCACACATGAAGATCCATCCAGTGTTCCATATTTCTCTACTATGCAGATATGCTCCCCGATCAGTCTTGGGTCATTCCACACAAGACATTCGACCTTGTCTGACACTCATTAATGGCAATGAGGAATATGAAGTGGAACGTATTCTCCAAAAATGCATGCATGGTACTTGTCATCCACGGGTGGATTATCTTGTCCAGTGGAAAGGTTATCCCCTCTATGAAGCAACCTGGGAACCCGTTGCCAATTTGACACATGCACCGGTGTTGGTGCAAGCATTTGAGCAATAGTTGCACAACGAGGACATTGCGTCTTAAAAGGAGGGAGGTTTGTAATACCAAGAGCTAGCCATATAATCTAGACGTGAAATTTGGTTTAGTAACATCTGGAATGATGTTATACATGATGATCAAAATAGATTAGATAGAAGTATCACCAAAAGTGTACTTCTACGAATAGGGCAAAAAACCAAATAGATTTGAAAACCTTAGAATCTGTAAAAGACCGAAACCAAGGAGAGAAATAGGAGAATGGAAACTCACATTGGGACACTTGAATGAGAGAAAACTCCGAATGCCTAGCATGAGCTTCGGCTTTGGTATTTATAGGTAGCATACAAGACCCTTGAAGCTTCTCAAGAAACTTCCTTGAGCCGCTTTCTTGGAGTGCAAGCCACGTTAACCAAGAAGCTTCTCAAGAAGCTTCCTTCTAGAAACCGCCTACTTGGCGTGCAAGCTAAGCTAGTGGGAAGTTTCTAGAAGCTTCCTTCTAGAAACTACCTGCTTAGTGTGCAAGTTAACTAGTTGGGAAGCTTCCCAAGAAGCTTCCTAGATGCTTCTAGAATATTCTAGGCTATTTTGTCTTATTCTCTACTTTGTAAGCCCAACTAACTTCGTCGCTAAACTCCATATTGTTACATATTCCCCCGCCGCTAGTTGGTGATGTCCTCGTGGCCAGTGAAACTTTGAATTCCTTGATGGCCATCTGTGCATTTTGGATGTGAGAAAGAGGTTTGCATGTGGCATCATGAAGGGGATACCCTTTCCAAAGGACCTTGTACTCCGTATGTTGGCGACGGCCTCGTTGAATATGACGACGCGCAAGGATACAATCAACTTTTTACTCCTCATGCTCATTGATAGGGACAGGCAGAGGAGGAGGTTGGACTTAAGAGGAAAAGGAAGAGGGGTTAGGAACAAAGGGTTTCAACTTGGAAACATGAAAGACATGATGGATATGCATGTGACAAGGCAAGGCAAGTCAATAAGCAACACGAGAGATAATGTGGGTGATATCAAAGGGTCCTATCCAATTAGGAGCAGGTTTACAAACTTGGGTATCAAGTGGGAGAGGGAGGTAACTAGAGGTTAGCATGACTTTATCGCCAACTTCAAAGGTGAGATCACGACGATGGTGGTCCGCATATTGTTTTTTGCGATTCTGAGCAACAAGGAGGTGAGACTTGGCTTGTTGGAGAGATTGGGATATAGTGGTCAAGAATGTGGAAGTATGAGGAACCTAAGAGGGAGAGGGAGCAAGAAGAGAATCTGGAACAAGCGGATCTTAGCCAAAATTGAGAAAGAAGGGAGAAAATCCAGTGCTTGCCTGTTTGGAATTGTTGTAGGCAAATTCTGCAGCTGCAAGACATTCATCCCAGTTGGTATGGTGGACTTTGACAAAGGCCCGCAACATATCCTCCAATGTATGATTTGCATGTTTGGTTTGTCCATCAGTTTGAGGATGATAGGCTGTGGACAAAGCAAGCTTGGTGTCGAGTATTTGGAAGAGTGTTTGATAAAACTTCTTGGTAAATCAAGGATCACGGTCGGAGATGAGTACATGTGGCATCCCATGATGCTTGAAGACATTGTCGAAGTAGATTTGTGCTAAGGTTGGAGCATCCACGGTATCACAGGTTGGTGCCAAGTGGATTTGCTTACTAAGCTTATCCACAAACACCACAATTGCGGTGTGTCCTTGTTTGTCTTTGGCAAGGATGTGATGAGATCCAAGCTCACATGCTCCCAGCAAGCGGATGGAATGGCGAGTGGTTGAAGGAGTCCACTTGGCTTTTGGTTGCTGGCCTTGTTCCGTTGCCAACTCTCACATGATCGGACAAAGTCTCAAACATCTCGTGTCATGTTGGGCCACCACCATTGGTGTAAAAGACCGAATCCGAGGAGAGAAATAGGAGAATGGAAACTCACATTGGGACACTTGAATGAGAGAAAACTCCAAATGCCTAGCATGAGCTTCGGCCTTGGTATTTATAGGTAGCATACAAGACCCTTGAAGCTTCTCAAGAAGCTTCCTTGAGCCGCTTTCTTGGAGTGCAAGCCAATTTAACTAGGAAGCTTCTCAAGAAGCTTCCTTCTAGAAGCTGCCTACTTGGCATGCAAGCTAAGCTAGTTAGAAGCTTCTAGAAGCTACTTGCTTAGGGCACAAGTTAACTAGTTAGGAAGCTTCCCAAGAAGCTTCTTAGATGCTTCTAGAATATTCTAGGCTATTTTGTCTTATTCTCTACTTCGTAAGCTTGACTAACTTTGTCACTAAACTCCATATTGTTACATATTCCCCCGCCGCTAGTTGGGGACGTCCTCGTCGCCAGTGAAGCTTCAAATTCCTTGATGGCCATTTGTGCATTCTGGAGGTGAGAAAGAGGTTCCCATGTGGCATCATGAAAGGAATACCCTTTCCAAAGGACCTTGTACTCCGTATGTTGGCGACGGCCTTGTTGAATATGGCAACGCGCAAGGATACAATCAACTTTGTACTCCTCATGATCATTGATAGGGACATGAAGAGGGGGAGGTTGGACTCAAGAGGAAAAGGAAGAAGGGTTAGGAACAAAGGGTTTTAACTTGGAAACATGAAAGACAAGATGTGACAAGGCAAGGCAAGTCAATAAGCAACACGAGAGATAATGTGGGTGATATCAAAGGCTCCTATCCAATTAGGAACAAGTTTACAAACTTGGGTATCAAGTGGGAGAGGGAGGTTACTAGAGGATAGCATGACTTTATCATCAACTTTAAAGGTGAGATCACAACGATGATGGTCCGCATATTGTTTTTGGTGATTCTGAGCAACAAGGAGGTGAGATTTGGCTTGTTGGAGAGATTGGGATATAGTGGTCAAGAATGTGGAAGTATGAGGAACCTAAGAGGGAGAGGGAGCAAGAAGAGAATCTGGAACAAGTGGATCTTGGCCAAAATTGAGAAAGAAGAGAGAAAATCCGGTGCTTGCTTGTTTGGAATTGTTGTAGGCAAATTCTGCAGCTGCAAGACATTCATCCTAGTTGGTATGGTAGACATTGACAAAGGCCCGCAACATATCCTCCAATGTAAGATGTGTGCGTTCGGTTTGTCCATCAATTTGAGGATGATAGGCCGTGGACAAAGTAAGCTTGGTGTCGAGTATCTGGAAGAGTGCTTGCCAAAACTTCCCGGTAAATCGAGGATCACGGTTGGAGATGAGTACACATGGCATCCCATGATGCTTGAAGACATTGTCAAGTAGATTTGCGCTAAGGTTGGAGTATCCACGGTATCACAGGCTGGTGCCAAGTGGATTTGCTTACTAAGCTCATCCACAATTGCGGTGTGTCCTTGTTTTGTTTTTGGCAAGGATGTGATGAGATCCAAGCTCACATGCTCCCAACAAGTGGATGGAATGGCAAGTAGTTGAAGGAGTCCACTCGGCTTTTGGTTGCTAGCCTTGTTACGTTGGCAACTCTCACATGATCGGACAAAGTCTTGAACATCTCATAGAGCCACCACCAATTGGTGTTGGAGGGTGCCCAAGGTCTTGTCCACTCCCATGTGACCAGCTATTGGTAAATCATGGGCTTCTTGAAGGCACACAAGTCGAAGATCACCTTTGGTTGGAACATAGATCTGGTCTCCATGGAATAAAAGGCCTTCCTTGAAGGAGAAGGTGTTGTACTCCTTGTTGCATGCTATTTGACAACCGTGCACCATTTGGAAGAAGGGATCTTGTTGTAGAGCTGATTGAAACTCATTATGGACCTTAGGGTCAATGGACACTGTTGTAATTGCCGTCGTGATGAAAGGAAGAGTCTTCAAATCAGGTTGTCATGATAGGGCATCGGGGATGACATGGAACCGACCTAGTTTGTACTCAAGTTTGATGTCAAAAAATTGGAGTTGCTCTTCTCATCGATGATGCCGACTCTTCATGTGCTCCAAGTGTAAGGTCAACAACAATGGCTTGTGATATGTTTGCATGATCACTTGCTTCCCCAAGAGATAATGTCTCCATACCTTGGTGGCATATAGCATTGCAAGTTGTTCCAGATCTTGAGTAGAGTAATTTATTTTAGCTGTATTTAGTCGGCAAGACACAAAGGCAATAGGATGTAGTCCATCTGGAAATTCTTGTTGCAACATAGCTCCAATTGCAAAGTTAGAAGTATCAAAATCAACCACACAAGGTAGTTGAGGATCATATGGTTGAAGAATGGGTCTCGAAGACACCATAAGCTTTAACTTTTGGAATGCTTCTTCATGCTTGGTGGTCCATTGGAAGCTCGAGTTCTTTCCCAAGCGGTCAGTCAATGGTGCAGCCACGTGAGCATAATAGTGAATGAACCGTCGGTAAAAACTGGCCAATCCATTGAATGCTCGTACTTCTATAGCATCCTTCATGGTAGGCCAATCAGTAATGGCTTGATCTTCTCTTCTTCCATCTTGATCTCCTCTGATGAGATCTTATGACCAAAGAAGGTAACCTCCTTCTGCCAAAAAGCACACTTTGACTTCTTGTAGTAAAATTTCCACTATCGTTGTCGTCTTAGGACTTCTCGCACATGATTCACATGTTCTACCTCTGTCCTCTGATAGATTAAGATATCATCTAAGAACACCACCACAGACCGATCCAATAGTCCTTCCAACACCCGATGCATCTGATCCATGAAGACTGCTGGAGCATTAGTGAGTCCGAAAGGTAGAACTCTCCACTCAAAATGTCCATACCTTGTGCAAAAAGCAGTCTTTTGCACGTCCTCTCCTTCAATAGGAATTTGCCAAATAGCCGCTATGAAGATCCAGCTTGGAAAAGTAGCTTGCTCCACTTAGTTGATCAAGCAGGTCATCGATCCGAGGCAAGGGATATGCATTCTTCACGGTTTGCTTATTGAGTCCACGGTAATCAATGTAGAAACAAAATCCTCCATCCTTCTTTGGAACAAATAGTACCGGTGCTCCCCAAGGAGAGGTACTACGTTGTATGAAATCCTTCTCCAACAACTCTGTAAGTGTTGTTTGCAACTCCTCCAACTCCTTTGGTGAGAGCCGATAGATTGGTCTACTCACTGGAGTACTCCTTGGCAATAACTCGATCTTGAAGGGCATACCTTGATCGGAGGGTAATCCCTTTGGCAAATCATCCGGAAACACATCTACAAACTCCTGAACTATCTAATCAACCATTGCTTGATGAGGCTCTTGGCCCTTCTCAGATTGTTTTTGTGCAATCGGCTTGATCCACACTACAAATACAGACTTATCTTCCTCCAAAGCTTGCTCTATGGCCGCTTCATTAACAAACTTCCCTTCTAGGGACCCATCTCTCTTCCAAGCTTGCCCTATGGTTGCCTTCTTGGCAAACTTCCCATCTTAGGACTCATCTCTCTTCCAGATTCACTCTATGGCTACCTTCTTGACAAACTTCCCATCTTGTAACTGACTATTCTTAGGCGTCTCACTCAGAGGTGCCAGACAATCAAATCGGAAATTTCTACCTTGGTGTTATACTTGAATTTGTTGTCGGATCCAATCAAATTGAACCTTATGACTTCCAAGCCAAGGTAGACCCAAAATGATATCATAGTGTAGAGGTGCCACTACAAACCTCATACACTCCAAATACTCCTTCCCAATCTTGAAGGTATGAGGATGTGAGGTGCAGAATGTAGAACCCTTTCTACCATCCGCCATCATCAAACTACTTCCAAACATTGGCTTGATAAGAATACCCAATTCCTTTGCTACTTGCATAGACATGCAATTCTTTGAACTTCTAGAATCAACCAAAATCCTACAACCCCAATTAGATATCATACCTTGCAAGTGAAGCAAACTTGCATAGGTCGAGCCTTCAATCCCATTGGAACTAATCAAGCTCCCAATAGGTGGCTCAAAGTCTCTTACTTGGATTCTTTGTTTCCCTGATCATTCTGTTCCACAAACTCCATCTGGGCAACTTGTTGAGGTCGCCCATTCCTAAGTGGACATTCAGCAATGCGATGTCCAACTTGGCAACAATAAAAGCAACCTCCATTTTGTCGTAATCTTTCTCTATCTACTATGCCAAGTGGTCTTCGTTGGATAGCATCAATCTCCATTAGTACCGGTTCTTCCACTCGTACGTAGTGTACTGGTAGGCTTTGTGTAGGTTGAGGTCAAGACCAAGTTGTTGCAACCAAGGAATCAAAATGCTCAATCAATTGCATGGCTTCTTCTATGTTTTGTGGCTCCCGTATGGTCACTTCCAATTTGGTTCGTGAATTCAATCCTTGCACAAATCTATCCAGAACTTCACCTTCTTGGATATCTGGAATTTGCATGATGATGTTTAGAAATTGTGTGATGTAGTTTCTCACTGAACCAATCTACTTCAACTCCACCAATTTATTGCATGCGGCTCAGGTGGTATTTATAGTTTGAAATCAACCAAGTATTGCATCTTTGAATTTTGCCCATGTCAAAATTGGTGTAACAATTTGTCGTTCAGCTCTTTCTACTCGGAATTGCCACCAAAGTTTTGCCACACCATCCAATTGGCTAGAAGCCAAGAGAAATTGTTTCCGCTCGTCTTGAAGATTGGTGGCTTCAAAGTAACGTTCACAATCAAACACAAAATTCTCCATTGTGCCTAGAATATTATTGCCTTCAAACACCTTGGGGTTCGGAAATTGAATGCAATCTTCTCCATCTCAAACTGGCGCTCTGTCTATCTGTTCTTGTCATTGCTGGTCTAGTTCATCCAAAAATCAAGTAAGATGCTCAATTTGTTGTTGCATTGCAAGGATAACATCCGGTATTTCCGCCATTGCTACTAATCTATTCCTCTGCCCTCAATTTATCTAATTGATTAACACATAGATACAACATGTTCACCATTCTCCATAAGTTACAATTGGAAGTATCAAAGGTTCCTCTGACACGGTGATCATATGCAGAAAATCCTACTCAAAGCGCGAGGTGATGAATTGTGTGAAACAATGCTTTGGTAATATTTGGACATGAAAGTCCCAATGGTTTGGTGGAAGTGGATTTGGTGGTCCATAAATTCCATCCATCCTATTCTTGCTCTGATACCAATGTAAAAGACCAAAACCGAGGAGAGAAATAGGAGAATGGAAACTCACATTGGGACACTTGAATGAGGGGAAACTCTGAATGCCTAGCATGAGCTTTGGCTTTGGTATTTATAGGAAGCATACAAGACCCTTGAAGCTTCTCAAGAAGCTTCCTTGAGCCGCTTTCTTGGAGTGCAAGCCAAGTTAACTAGGAAGCTTCTCAAGAAGCTTCCTTCTAGAAGCCACCTACTTGGCGTGCAAGCTAAGCTAGTTAGAAGTTTCTAGAAGCTTCCTTCTAGAAGCTACCTGCTTAGGGCACAAGTTAACTAGTTTGGAAGCTTCCCAAGAAGCTTCTTAGATGCTTCTAGAATATTCTAGGCTATTTTGTCTTATTCTCTACTTCGTAAGCCCGACTAACTTCATCGCTAAACTCCATATTGTTACAGAACCAATAGTTAGACATATGATTTGAAGGTGAGAATTGGGTTGGTAACATCTGGAAAGATGTTTCACAGGATGGACTGAATAGATCAGAAAGAGGTATCACCAAAAGGGGACTTCTACTAATAGAGTTGGAACTGAAATATGCTTGAAATCTTTGAAGGCAATTTTGGAGGCCTAAATGGATGAATTAGGTCTTGACTATGTGTACATTCCCCCAACCCCCCGCCACCCAAATAGAGGATAGGCAGGCCTTCCCTCCCCTTGCTTTGTCTCGTCGAGAGCTTTCCAACAGTACCTCACCCACGTGATTCTGAGATTCCTACAAGAAAATTTCCTAAAAGATTCCCTCCAGCCAAAGCTTATTTGACCAACCAAATAGTACCATGACTGACATGTCACCCATCCAAGTAAGTAATCCAAGGGTGGAGCTTGCTAACATGTCACCTATCTATGTACCTAATCCTATGGTGGAGCTTCATGGGAGGAGATCCACTTTGCCTATATAATAAAGAGAAGGTGCTCCTTTGGGGCATCGGAGTTTGAGTGTGAAAGGGTGTGTTCTCAAGGTGTGTTTCTCTTCAGGTCTCCTATCCTCGGAGTATTACACCTTGGACTATAGAAGAATCCAAAATAAAAAGACTTATGAGCCCAAGAGTTCTCAACTTTTTCTTCAAAGCCAAACACCTAGGAATAATACCAATCAACACACTAGAATCCAAAATAGTGGTGCTCATCTTTTCTACTTCCTCTAAAGTAAGGTCCCCTCTATCTTAGTTATGACTAACTTTAGCTAATCATGACTAATGTAGAACCATCCTTTATTTCTATATAAATAATATCTCTCAAGTACTTATAATAACAAACTAAATATCACAATACTACACACATGCACAAATGGGTGCTACAAGTCCTATATGGTTGGTCAAAGCTTATTTGACCAAAGGGAATCTTTTAGAGAATCTTCCTATAGGAATCTCAAAATCATGTGGGTAAGGTACTGTTGGAAAGCTCTTGATGAGAAAAACCAAAGGGGAGGAAAGGCCAACCTTTCCTCCATTTGTGGAGGAAGGGGGGGATTCTGCATATTTTTGAGGCCTAATTCATCCGTTTAGGCCTCCAAAATTGCCTTCAAAGATTTCAGGCATATTTAGATTCATACTCTATTAGTTGAAGTCCCCTTTTGGTGATACCTCTTTCTGATCTATTTAGTCCATCATGTGTAACATCCTTCTAGATGTTACCAAACCAATTCTCATCTTTAAATCATATGTCATATGGTTCTAAGGTCTTCAAGTCTATTTCGGTTTTTGCCCTATTAGTAGAATTACTCTTTTGGTGATACTTCTATCTGATCTATTTTGACCATCATATAAAAAATCATTCCAGATGTTACCAAACCGAATTTCACATCTAGATCATATGGCTAGCTCTTGGTATTACAATACCCTAGTAGTGTAGCTCCAGAGATCTCACTTCTTTGATGTTGAGCCTTCAAGGTCTTGGCTAGAGTGGACAGAAAGCCGGTGAGCGTCACTTGGAGTCTCTTAGCTAGAGTAGGTGTGGTTTGACTTTGATCAATGCCCTGTTGTTGGTAAGTTGTTGAGGATTAGATCAAGTATTGATTTGATTTGAGTTGATTCAAGTTGTAAAATATTTTATTATTGTGGCACTTTAGAGTTCATGTATGACTTATGTGTGAATTGTGCTTTGAAAGTGTATGATTTTGACAATGATGTATGTTATGTAGCAATGTATACATGCACAACAAGGTAGGAACCAAAGGTGGAGTAGTTGAAGTAAGAGTACATGTGACTTTGGGTGAGTTATCTAAGTTATTTGAAGAAGTTAGAGTAGAGTAGAAGAAAGAAATAAGCATAGTATTGAATTCAACCATAGTCTAAACTGAAGATAAGACAAAAATATAAGAAGAAATAGAAGATGAACTATGAGCCGGCCTGTCTTTCACTTAGGATGAACCTTTGATTGCTATTATTGTAGCGCATCATGACTAACAAGGCAAAGAATCCCAACTCCATCATACTCCTCCAAGGCTAACACTCCAAGACTCAAAATATTGCCACTAGAGAACTCAATGAGAGAGAGATAGTTGCAAATGAAAGGATGATGAGTACCTCCTCATCCCTAGTTTATATACTTGTGAAATAGTTATGCACCAAAGTTACTAATTATTGGAGTAACTCAAGTTACTAAGTCAAGTCAAGTCAAAAGTATAAAGGAATATCCATCCACATGGGCATATTCCACTAATCATATGATCTTATCTTGACCCAACCACTAAGTCGAGGATTCCGTCACATAGGCTATCCTTGGACTATAGAAGAATCCAAAATAAGAAGGCTTGCGGGCCCAAGAGTTCTCAACTCTTTCCTCAAAGCCAAGCACCTAGGAATAATACTAAGTCAACACACTAGAATCAAAAATAGTGGTGCTCATCTTTTCCACTTCCTCTAAAGTAAGTTCCCCACTATCTTAACTATGACTAACTTTAGCTAATCATGAGTAATGTAGAACCATCCTTTATCTTTATATAAATAATATCTCTCAAGTATTTGTAATACTAAGCTAAATATCATAATACCACACATGTAAAAATGGATGTTACATAACCCAAAGTGAAGGAAGCAATTGTAGTTAGATTGGGTGTAGAAGCCAAAGTAGAAGTAGACATTTGATTAGATTAATGTAACAGTTTTGAAGAGGAAGATATGAAGAAGTGGAGTGATACTTTGGATCTAAAGATCTATAACATAGTAGTTGAAGTGGGTTAGGCAATTTAGATAACTATTGAGTGCTTTGCCTATTTAAAGGAGGTATTTGCAATGTTGTGTTATTCAATATTCATATTTTTGAAGTTGAGTAAAGCAAAGTGTTGTAACTTAGTACTTGTCATTTCAACTTAATTTTGAGTATGAATCTTGTATTTGTGGTTGTGAGTGTTTGGAGAAGTTCAAATTGTAGTTGGAGGGTGTTAGATGTTGGACTTTGCAACTCTAATTTCCATTCTGTATGTTTGATCTTGAGTGGAGTGCAATTGAGGCAATACTTTGATAAAAACTATGACAAATTGTAGTGTTGGTAGTATTTTTCATTTGTGATCATAGTGCTAGATTCACACAAAGCAATTTTGATTATGGAAGTTGTGACTTTAGTGTAGGGGTGGAACACAATTCCAAGGTGAAGTCACTTCATGGTGATTTAGTTCTTCAAGAGAACTAAATCATCACAATTAATATCAATTTGGAAAGGATTTGAAGAATTCTGATTATGGGTGTTGTTTATTTGTGATAAGATTGCAAGCTTAGCACTTGTTTCTCTCTTTTAGGCGTGGTTTCTACCCAAGACATTAAATACTCAACCAAGAAGAACTGATTTGTTACTTTTACTTTATATTTTATCATCTTTTATGAGTATCTCTATGGGAACAAACAATTACTTTTGATTATTGCAAAAATGATACTTGTTGGATTGTAACAAGTATGGTCCAAATGTTACCAAGGAGGAAAAGGTAAAATTTGAGGATATTTTTCATAGGTTTATCCCTATTTTTTCTTTTAGTTACAAGGATCTCAAGGAAGTCACCTTTGAGGAGCACATGATAGAGGTAAAGTCACATGCAAGACTAGTCCACCAAAAGCAACATTGCATTAGCCCACAAATAACTTTGGTTGTGAAAGAGGAGATTGATAAACTCAAGGAGGTTGACTTTATTTTTGAGGTAGAGAATTCAAAATGGATGTCTCTAATTGTGATTGTAAAGAAGAAGAATGGCAAGCTGTAAAAGACCAAAACCAAGGAGAGAAATAGGAGAATGGAAACTCACATTGAGACACTTGAATGAGGGAAAACTCCGAATGCCTAGCATGAGCTTTGGCTTTGGTATTTATAGGTAGCATACAAGGCCCTTGAGAAGCTTCTCAAGAAGCTTCCTTCTAGAAGCCGCCTACTTGGCGTGCAAGCTAAACTAGTTGGAAGCTTCTAGAAGCTTCCTTCTAGAAGCTACTTACTTAAGGTGCAAGCTAAGCTAAGGGGGAAGCTTCCCAAGAAGCTTCCTAGATACTTTTGGAATATTCTAGGCTAATTTGTCTTATGTGCTATTTCATGAGCCTGACTGACTTCGTCGCTAAACTCCATATTGTTACATATTCCCCTGCCGCTAGTTGGTGACGTCCTTGTCGCCAGTGAAGCTTTGAATTCCTGGATGGCCGTCTGTGCATTGTGGAGGTGAGAAAGAGGTTCCCAGGTGGCATCATGAAGGGGATACCCTTTCCAAAGGACCTTTGTACTCCATATGTTGGCGACGACCTCGTTGAATGTGGCGACGTGCAAGGATACGATCAACTTTGTACTCCTCATGATCATTGATAAGGATAAGAAGAGGGGGAGGTTGGACTGAAGAGGAAAAGGAAGAGGGGTTAGGAACAAAGGGTTTCAACTTGGAAACATGAAAGACAGGATGGATACGCATGTGACAAGGCAAGGCAAGACAATAAGCAACACAAGAGACAATTTGGGTGATATCAAAGGGTCTTATCTAATTAGGGACAATTTTACAAACTTGGGTATCAAGTGGGAGAGGGAGGTTACTAGAGGATAACATGACTTTATCACCAACTTCAAAGGTGAGATCTCGACGATGGTGGTCCGCATATTGTTTTTGGTGATTCTGAGCAACAAGGAGGTGAGACTTGGCTTGTTGGAGAGATTGGGATATAGTGGTCAAGAATGTGGAAGTATGAGGAACCTGAGATGGAGGGGGAGCAAGAAGAGAATCTGGAACAAGCGGATCTTGGCCAAAATTGAGAAAGAAAGGAGAGAATCCGGTGCTTGCCTGTTTGGAATTGTTGTAGGCAAATTTGGCAACGGCAAGACATTCATCCCAATTGGTATGGTGGACATTGACAAAGGCAAGCAACATATCCTCCAATGTACGATTTGCACGTTTGATTTGTCCATCAGTTTGAGGATGGTAGGCCGGACAAAGCAAGCTTGGTGCCGAGTATCTGAAAGAGTGCTTGCCAAAACTTCCCGGTAAAGCGAGGATCATGGTCAAAGATGAGTACGCGTGGCATTCCATGATGCTTGAAGACATTGTTGAAGTAGATTTGTGCCAATGTTGGAGCATCCACGGTATCACAGGTTGGTGCCAAGTGGATTTGCTTACTAAGCTTATCCACAAACACCACGATGGCGGTGTGTCCTTGTTTTGTCTTTGGCAAGGATGTGATGAGATCCAAGCTCACATGCTCCCAACGAGCTGATGGAACGGCAAACGGTTGAAGGAGTCCACCCGGCTTCTGGTTGCTGGCCTTGTTACGTTGGCAGCTCTCACACGATCGGACAAATTCTTGAACATCCTGTGTCATGTTGAGCTATCACCATTGACATTGGAGTGTACCCAAGGTCTTGTCCACACCCATGTGACCAGCAATGGGTAAATCATGGGCTTCTTGAAGGCACACAAGTCAAAGATCACCTTTGGCTGGTCATTTTGGAATGCTTCTTCATGCTTGGTGGTCCATTGTAAGCTCGAGTTCTTTTCCAAGAGGTCAGTCAATGGTGCAGCCATGTGAGCATAATAGTGGATGAACCGTTGGTAAAAATTGGCCAATCCATTGAATGCTCATACTTTGGTAGCATCCTTCGGGGTAGGCCAATCAGTAATGGCCTTAATCTTCTCTTCTTCCATCTTGATCCCCTCTGATGAGATCTTATGACCCAAGAAGGTAACCTCCTTCTGCCAAAAAGCACACTTTGACTTCTTGCAGTAAAATTTCCACTGTCATAGTTGTCTCAGGACTTCTCGCACATGATTCTTGTGTTTTGCCTCTGTCCTACTATAGATTAAGATATCATCTAAGAACACTACCACGGACTGATCCAATAGTCCCTCTAACACCCAATTCATCTGATCCATGAAGACTGCTGGAGCATTAGTGAGTCCGAAAGGTAGAACTCTCCACTCAAAATGTCCATACCTTGTGCAAAAGGCAGTCTTTTGCACGTCCTCTCCTTCAATAGGAATTTGCCAATAGCCGCTACGAAGATCTAGCTTGGAAAAGTAGCTTGCTCAACTTAATTGATCAAGTAGGTCATCGATCCGAGGCAAGGGATATGCATTCTTCACAGTTTGCTTATTGAGTCCATGGTTATCAATACAGAAACAAAATCTTCCATCCTTCTTTGGAACAAATAGTACCGGTGCTCCCCACAGAGAGGTACTATGTCGTATGAAATCCTTCTCCAACAACTCTGTAAGTGTTGTTCGCAACTCCTCCAACTCCTTTGGTGAGAGCCGATAGATTGGTCTACTCACTGGAGTACTCCCTGGCAATAACTCAATCTTGAACGGCATACCTTGATCAGAGGGTAATCCCTTTGGCAGATCATCCGGAAACACATATGCAAACTCCTGAACTATCCAATCAACCGTTGCTTGATGCGGCACTTGCCTCTCCTCAGATTGTTCTTGTGCAATTGGCTTGATCCACACCGCGAATACAGACTTATCTTCCTCCAAAGCTTGCTCTATGGCTGCTTCATTAACAAACTTCCCTTCTAGGGACTCATCTCTCTTCCAAGCTTGCTCCATGGTTGCTTTCTTGGCAACCTTCCTATCTTGGGACTCATCTTCCCTCCGGATTTGCTCTATGGCAACCTTCTCAACAAACTTCTCATCTTGGGACTGACTATTCTTAGGTGTCTTACTCAGAGGTGCCAGACAACCTAATCAGAAATTCCTACCTTGGTGTTGTACTTGAATTTGACGTCGGGTCCAATCAAATTGAACCTTATGATGTTCAAGCCAAGGTAGACCCAAAATGAGATCATAATGTAGAGGTGCCACTACAAACCTCATACACTCCAAATACTCCTTCCCAATCTTGAAGGTAATAGGATGCAAGGTGCGGAATGCAGAACCTTTTCTACCATCCGCCATCATCAAATTCCCCTCAATCACTGGCTTGATATGAATACCCAATTCCTTTGCTACTTGCATAGATATGCAATTCTCTGAACTTCCAGAATCAACCAAAATCCTACAACCCCAATTAGATATTGTACCTTGCAAGTGAAGCAAACTTGGATAGGTCAAGCCTTCAATCCCATCGGAACTAATCAAGCTCCCAGTAGGCGGCACAAAATCTCCTATTGGGATTCTTCATGTCCTTGATCATTCTGTTCCACAAACTCCATCTGGGCAACTTGTCGAGGTCGCCCATTCCTAAGTGGACATTTAGCAATGTGATGTCCAACTTGGCGATAATAAAAGCAACCTCCATTTTGTCGTAATCTTTCTCTATCTGTTGTGCCAAGTGGTCTTCGTTAGATAGCATCAATCTCCATTGGTACCGGTTCTTCCACTCGTGGTACTGATAGGTTTTGTGTAGGTCGAGGTCGAGACCAAGTTGTCGCAACTAAGGAATCAAAACGCTCAGCCAATTGCATGGCTTCTTCTATGTTCTGTGGCTCTCGCATGGTCACCTCCAATCTGGTTCGTGACTTCAATCCTCGCACAAATCTATCCAAAACTTCACCTTCTTGGATATCTGGAATTTGCATGATGATATTTTGAAATTGTGTGATGTAGCTTCTCATTGAGCCAATCTGCCTCAACTCCGCCAATTTATCTCGTGCAGCTCGGGTGGCATTTATAGTTTGAAATCGACCAAGTATTGCATCCTTGAATTCTGCCCATGTCAAAATTGGTGTAACAATTTGTCGTTCAACTCTTTCTACTCGAAATTGCCACCAAAGTTTTGCCACGCCATCCAACTGGCTAGAAGCCAAGAGAATTTGTTTCCGCTCGTCTTGAAGATTGGTGGCTTCAAAGTAACGTTCACAGGCAAACACAAAATTCTCCACTATGCTTGGAAGATTCTTGCCTTCAAACACCTTGGGTTTTGGAAATCAAATGCGATCTTCTCCATCTCGAACTGGCGCTCTGTCTATCTATTCTCGTCATTGTTGGTCTCGTTCATCCAACAATCAAGTAAGATGCTCGATTTGTTGTTGCATTGCAAGGATAACATCCGATATTGCCGCCATTGCTATTACTCTATTCCACTACCCTCAATTTATCTACTTGATTAACACATAGATACAACACGTCCACCGTTCTCCAAAAGTTACAACTGGAAGTATCAAGAGTTCCTCTGACACGGTGATCATATGTAGAAAATCCTGCCCAAAGCGTGAGGTGGTGAATTGTGTGAAACAATGCTTTGGTAATATCTGGACATGAAAGTCCCAATGGTTTGGCGGAAGTGGATTTGGTGGTCCATAAATTCCATCCATCCCATTCTTGCTCTAATACCAATGTAAAAGACCGAAACCGAGGAGAGAAATAGAAGAATGGATGAGGGAATGCCTAGCATGAGCTTTGGCTTTGGTATTTATAGGTAGCATACAAGGCCCTTGAGAAGCTTCTCAAGAAGCTTCCTCAAGCCGCTTTCTTAGAGTGCAAGCCAAGTTAACTAGGAAGCTTCTCAAGAAGCTTCCTTCTAGAAGCCGCCTACTTGGCATGCAAGCTAAGCTAGTTGGAAGCTTCTAGAACCTTCCTTCTAGAAGCTACTTACTTAAGGTGCAAGCTAAGCTAATCGGGAAGCTTCCCAAGAAGCTTCCTAGATACTTCCGGAATATTCTAGGCTAATTTGTCTTATGTGCTACTTCATGAGCCTGACTGACTTTGTCGCTAAACTCCATATTGTCACACAAGCTTTGTATATGTGTTGATTACAAGAAGCTTAGTGTTATTACCAAGAAGGACTACAACTTGTAGCCATTCATTGGGTTTAGGGTTTAGGGTGAGAGATTTTGTTGATGACTTTTGTGTTTATGAGAGCAAGGAGGAGCACTTTGAGCACTTGATTAAATTTTACAATGCTTGGATGAAGCAAATGCATCACTCAACCCATAGAAATGCATCTTCAGTTATGAAAAAGTCTACTTTTGTGGCATATTATTTCCAAGGATGGAATAGCAGTAGATCTTGAAAAGGTGAAGAAAATCTCAAGGTTTCTTTTCCTTTCAAGTTTGACAAAGTTATACCAATTCTTGTGGATGGTTGGGTATTATAGGAGGTTTATCTTTTCATTTTCCAACAAGGCTTATGCATTGTCCAGTTACATGAAGAAGGGTGTAGATTATATGGTGATTTTGGAGGACAAGGAGGCTCTTAAAGTTTTTGAGAAGCTCAAGCAATCCCTCTTTATGGCTACAATTCTTACTAAACCAGATTGGAGTAAGCCTTTCATCTTTTACATTGATGCTTCCAATGTAGCAATAAGATGCACTCTTAGTCAAGGAGACCAAAATGTGCATGATCATCCAATAGCTTATGATAGTAGACAAATAGTCTCAATAAAGAAGAATTATTTATTCATAGAAAAAGAAGGGTTGGTGGAGAGTTTTGATCTCAAGAAGTTTTGACACTACTTGATTGGTGGGAAGGCTACCAATGTCATAGATCACAAGGCTTTGAAGTTTATCTTAAAAAAGCCTAATGTGTAGAGAAGGCTAGCAAGGTGGATGCTACTCTTGTTTCAGTATGATTAAACTATTGAGTATAGGATAGGGAAGAAACATGCAAATGTTGATTTATTATTTCGGGCCTATGATCATGAGAGAGTTGAGCTAGTGGATGATTCTTTTTTGGATGAAGAGCTCATGATTATTTCAATCATTCAAGAGGTTCCAATGGAGTACAAGGAGATTGTGGACTTTGTTACAAGAAGTAACTATCTTGATGGGATGCATGTTAGGGAGAAGAAGGCCCTTGTAGCAAGATCTAGACCTTACACAATGGTAGAGAACATTCTTTTCCATCAAGGAGCAGATGGTCTATTTCAAATAGCCGTGGGTAAGGAGGATTCTATCTTATTCATAAAGGAGTTTCATGATGGTTTAGTATGTAGGGATCACTCTGCAAGAAAGGTGACCACTTTCAAGATTCTAGATGCAGGTTGCTATTCAAGTTGAATTTTGGGTATCCTTTGGAGTTGGTTTTTGATAAAGGAGGATATTTTTTCAAGAAGTATCACTATAGCCATGCTATGACATTTTTCTATTTCACATAAAGTGACTACCATGGTACCTAAATTTTTGTTTTTGGTAGAATTGAGAGTAAAATTAATTACAACAAGTGAAAAGAGTTAGAAAAAGAGTTAGTATGTAGGTTAAGTCTTTATAAGTCAAGTTAGGAATTGTAGAAGAAAGAGTCAATTAGAAGTTAGAATAGAAAAAGAGGATAGTGTTAAGATACAAATGATTTTAGTTTCAATTTAGACTGAAGATAAGATAGAAATGGAAGAAGAAATAGCAATAGTAGATGAACCCAAAGTGCAAGAGGTACTTGTAGTTACATTGGGTGTAAAAGTAGTGGACATTGGTTTGGATCAAGAATAATAGATTTCAGATTTGAAGTGACAGATTTGAAGCAATAGTAAGATACTTCACATCTGAAATATTGTAGGAAGCAGTTTAGGCATTTTCTAACTATTGAGTGCTCTGCTTATTTAAAGGAGACATTCACAATGTTTTAAATTATTCTATTCAATATTTATATTTTTGAAATTGAGTAAAGCAAAGTGTTGTAACCCAGTGCTCATCATTTCAACTTAATTTTGATTATCAATCTTGTATGTATGTTTGTGAGTGTATGGAGAAGTTTGAATTGCAATCAATGAGTGTTAGCTGTTGGAATCTATAGCATTGACGTTCATTTTATGTGTTTGATCCTAAGTGAATATAAATTGAGGCAATGCCTTGACGAATCTATGAGGAATCATAGTGTTGGTAGTATCTTATAGTTTTGATTATAGTGTTGGATTGATACGAAGCAATTTGGATTGAGGAAGTTGTGAGTTCAGTGGAGGGGTGGAACACAATTCCATGGTGAAGTTGTTTCATGCAACACAATTCCATGGTAAAGTAGCCTTCTTCAAAAGAATTGAATCATCACAATCAATATCAATTTGGAAAAGATTTGAAAAATTGTGATTATGGTTGTTGTTTATTTATGACAAGGCTGCAATTGAGTGCTTGTTACTCTCTTATGAGTGTGGTTTCTATCCAAAAGATTAAAGATGCAATCAAGAAGAATTGTTTGTAACTATGTCCTTTGTACTTGACCATTTTTTACCTATATCTCTATGGGAATGAATGATTACTTACTGATTACCGCAAAAGTAATACTTGCTAAGTTGTCACAACTACCTCCTATAAACTAAACTCCACTAGTGTAATATTACTATTATAGGAGAACCTTCAAGAGAAACACAAGAGAAGAAACAAAAAGCTTCACAGTCTATACTTTGATGCCCCAAAGGAGCACCTTGTCTTTATTACATAGCAAAGAGGATTCTCTCAAAGGAAGCTCCACACTTGGATCACATACATGAATTGGTGATATGTCAACAAGCTCCACCCTTAGATTAGTTGTATGAATTGGTGACATGTTGGTTCTTGTCCTATCTTGTTGGTCAAACAAGTTTGATTGAAGGAACTCTTTAGGGAATATTCTTGTAAGGAGGTCAAAATTGCATGGGTGAGGTACTATTGGAAAGCTCTCAACAAGACAACATGGGAGGAGAAGGCAAGGCTTTTCTCCCAAAGAATTGAGAACCTTTTTATTTTTTAGGTCTAATTCCTCTGTTTAGGTGTAATACTCTAAGGACAAGAGAACTCTCCAAGAGAAATACAAGAGAGAAAACACAAGCTTCACACTCAATACTCCAATGCCCCAAAGGAGCACCTTCTCTTTATGATATAGCAAAGATAATCCCTTCAAAGGAAGCTCCACCCTTGGATCAAATACATGGATTGGTCATATGTCAATGAGCTCCACCCTTAGATTAGTAGCCTTAACGGGTGACATGTTCCTTATCCTATCTAGTTGGTCAAGTAGGTTTGATCAAAAGGAATCTTTAGGGAATCTTCCTATAAGAGTCTCAAAATCATATGGGTGAGCTACGATTAGAAAGCTCTCAATGAGACAAAACTGGGAAGAAGGGAGACTAGCCTTGCCTTGAGAAGGTAATTCTACATTTTTGAGGTCTAATTCATCCATTTAGACCTCCAAAATTGGCTTTGAAGTTTTTAGGCTATTCTTGGCTCCTACCTTATTAGTATAAGTAATCTTTTGGTGAAACTTCTAGCTAATACTTAGTCCATTACTTATAACATCATCCCAAAGGTTACCAAACTAATTTCATTTTTTAGATAATATGTCTAGATATTGGTATTACAAACCTCTCCCTTCTTAAGACGCAACGTCCTCATTGCAAAGTTATTGCTCAAAAGATTTCACTTGCACCGGTGCATGGGTCAACTTGGCTACTTGCTGCAATGTTGCCTCATATAGTGTGTATGCTTCCCACTATACAAGATATGCTATACATGGATGGCAAGTACCCCAAATGCATTTTTGAAGAATGCGTTTGACATCATATTCCTCTGTGCCATCAATGAGTGTTGGACATGGTCAAATATCTTGTATGGAAGAAAAGTGAGGTGGTGTCATGTTGTGGTTTCCATAGCTTATGAAAAAGTAAATTAGCATGGTTTATCTCCATATTATTGGATAGATTGTAGGACGGATCCCACAGTTGAGTTGTTGCCATGTGAGCAATCTATTACATGTATGCAAATGGCCACATGGAGTTCAAACATATCCTTCTCAAGGGCTTTGATGTATATAGGTGTGAGAGAGTTGAGAGAAAGGGGTGCTTTTAGTTTGAGGAGTCTCGAGCGAGAGGAGGATGTTGGAAGTGACAATTGTAGCAAAGAGTGAGTGCTAGAGTGTGGGAAGAATCAATTGAGCAGGAGATGTCTTGTGCTCCTAATCTGCCACTCCCAAATCCTTTTCTCATCAAGCTTCAAATTTCACATTGTGATGGCTTATGAGATTGGATGGTGGTACATTTTGGGGCAGTATTCATGAAGTCAATGATGGAAAACCCACATCATATTGTCCTTCTAGTGCTAACTTACAACCAAGTTTGGGACTTAGCAATCTATGAGCTCTTGTAGATTGAGAATGATTCAATTTTGCTCTGTAACACCCATTTGTGCATGTGTGTGGTATTGTGATATTTAGCTTGGTATTACAAGTACTTAAGAGATATTATTTACAGAGATAAAGGATGGTTCTATATTAGTCATGGTTAGCTAAAGCTAGTCATAGCTAAGATAGATGGGACCTTACTTTAGAGGAAGTAGAAAAGATGAGCACCACTATTTTAGATTTTAGTGTGTTGACTTGGTATTATTCCTAGGTGTTTGGCTTTGAGGAAAGAGTTGAGAACTCTTGGGCCCGCAAGCCTTTTTGTTTTGGATTCTTCTTTAGTCCAAGGATAGCCCATGTGAAGGAATCCTTGACTTAGTGGTTGGGTCAAGATAAGACCACATGCTTAGGGGAATATGCCCATGTGAATGGATATTCCTTTCTACTTTTTGACTTGACTTGACTTTTAGTCTAGTAACTTGAGTTACTCCGGTAATTAGTAACTTTGGTACGTAACTATTTCACAAGTATATAAACAAGGGGTGAGGAGGTACTCATCATCCTTTCATTTGCAACTATCTCTCTCTCATTGAGTTCTCTAGTGAGCAATGTCTTGAGTCTTGGAGTGTTAGCCTTGGAGGAGTATGATGGAGTTTGGGTTCCTTGCCTTCTTAGTCCATGGTGCGCTACGATAATAGCCATCAGAGGTTCATCTTGAGTGAGAGACAAGCCGGCTCACAGCTCATGACCTTCAAGGTGGAGTTGTGGGGTCCATTGTCAAAAAGTGAAGAGACTAAATGACAAAATTGCAAGAGATTAGGTCCCAAGAGGAGAAGTCTAGAAAATTTTTCATCAAAGGAGTTAAGGAGAGCACTCAAGTAAAGAAGACCACAATTGGAGAGAGGCATTGATAGGCTATAATCTGGAGACAAAATCAAGTCTTAAGTAGCTTTGAGAGATTTCATCAACTGAATCAAGGGAGGTAGAATTCAAACCCAAAAGCACAAAGTAGATAATTTGGAGAGCACTTTGAGACCTTTTCATGATCTATGCAAGAGTTTGTAGAAAAGATAGAGTGTTTATAGTGCTTAGCTCAATAAATTTTAGGGTTTGATCAATCTCAAATTAGATCTGGTCAATTGAAGTTGGAGTTCTAGAAAGTGAGGAGCTGGATATGAGATGCTAATTAGGTTTGAAATTTTGGTCACTCCTTAAGTTGTGATACAAATCACCTTATGGAAATTTCTAAAGTTTTTGGTGGTTAAGGCTTGCACCTCTATGCAAACGTTTCATTTTAATTCCTCAAATACAGAATTTAGGGTTTGGATCAAGTATACTTGGGTCTATAGAGCTCACAAGTTAGCCAAAATCAAAAATTGATCCATATCTAGGGTTTGGAGTTGGATTAGGTTATTAAACTTTGCAAGGGTTTAGACAAGGTCACAAACAATTGCAATGAAAAGTTATATTGACTTTGGGTCCATGGAGAATGAGAATTGATGCAACAAACTCCATCAAAACTACTATTGGAAGCTCAATAGAGCATTTCTATCTTTTATCGTGATTGAGTGTCAATTGTCTTATTTGTGTGACTATGATTGAGGATTTTAGACTTTCTAGAGTGTCTTTGAAGATTAAGTGTACTTTTGATCCATAAATCTAGAGAAAGTTACCAAGAACCAAGAGCAAACCCTAAATTAGGGATTTTGAAATAAGGTTCGGAATTATAGAAAAGTGGTCAAGTGTTTAGATGAGAGCTATAGTTTTTAGATCATGGCTTATTTAATATCATTTGAATGATTATCTTACATGCTTTCTATTGAAATCTAGAGCAATTGAATCCAAGCCACACAAAAAGGTTATGTTCATTTGAGTTGCATAGAGTTTTCCTCATCAATAAGATATAAAATTACTCCACTTGGAGTACAAATTGATTTGAAGGCTGAAGTACAGATTGGAGGAAGCTTTGAGTAAAAGTTGGAATTATCTTGATGACAAAGCAAGAGAGCTCTGAAGCTAAATTCTAACAAAAAGCATGGAGATTTATTGTCAAATTCTTGTGATTGGATCTTCTTTGTGCTTGCATGCTTGTTTGTACACCTAGTTGGTTTGGATTGGTGTGTGAGCATAGTTTTTAGGTTCTTTTCCTTCTAGGAGTGGTGTGTATTTCTCCTTGGTAATGCTAGAAGTGATGACCACATGAAAGAGTGAACTTGAGCAACAAGTGGATTCGGAAGCTAACCATACAAGCAATACCATGGAATCAAAAAATTAGACAACAAAGTGCATGAATTCCAGTCCTACAAGTTATGCCTTTTGGGTACCAATTGTAACTTTGGAATGTAGTTGCACTTGAAGTTGAATGATCCATCCCTTGTAGGAGTAATCTTGGTTAGATCTTAGAGTGAAAGTAATCTTTTGTTTTCTTTTTTCTATAGTGTGCCATAGAGGGTAGCACCACTTTCTTCTAAGAGTGGTTCTTGCCCAAAAGGTTAAATATGAAACAACAGATGAATTGAAGTAAAGTGACAATTGTGCATTTAGATTCAATCTTAGGTATTTTTATCCAATATCCAATATGAACTATTCTTACTGATTATACTACAAGTAGATTGATACTAGGCTATCACGTGTTCTATCAATGGAATTGATCTAAGAGGTGAAGTGGAGGTAGAATTTCTAGCAAAAGCTTGACAATCAATATTAGTTTTACAATAATCAAGAAAATCCTTGAAATGAATTATTCTTTTTGATTATACTATAAGTAAGTTGACATTAGACTATCACATGTTCTAGCAATGGAATTGATCTAAGAGGAATTGATCTAAGAGGTGACATGGAGGTAGACTTTCTAGCAAAAGCTTGAAAAACACTATTTGTTTGGAATAATCAAGACAATCTTTTAAAATCCTCCTCCAATGGTAACTTACATCTAGAATCTTGAAAGTGGTCACCCTTTGTGCAAAGTGACCTCCGTACACAAACCATCATGAAACTCCTTCATGAGTAGGATAGAATTCTCCTTATCCACTATTGTTCGAAATGAACCATCTACTCTTTGGTGAAAAAAAATCACTTCCACCATTATGTAAGGTCTAGATCTTGATCCAAGGGCCTTCCTCACTCTATCATGCATCCTATTTAGATTTTTACCTCTTGTGACCAATTCCACAACTGCTTGTTCTCCATTGGAACCTCTTGAGTGATTGAGATTGTGATGAGCTCCTAATCCAAGAAGGAATTGTCTACTAGCTCAACTACATTAATCATAGGCCCTAGATAACAAATCAGCATTTCCATGTTTTCTTCCTTGGCCTATCCTCAATGGTGTAATCATACTCAGACAAGATTCTCATCTAACTTGCTAGCCTTCCCTCGAGATTAAGCTTATTGAAGATGTACTTCTTCAATGCATTGTGATATGTGATACAATGGTGGCCTTCCCTCCAATCAAGTAGTGTCAAAACTTCTTGATACCAAAAATCACTACCAACCTTTCCCTTTGTATGACTAAATAGTTTCTCTTTGTTTAAAACCATTTATCTACTAGCATAAGCTATTGGATGATCATGACTATCTTGGTTTAATTGACTAAGAGTGCATCCTATAGCTCCATTAGAAGCATCAATGTAAATGATGAAATGTGTACTCCAATCAGGTTTAGCAAGAATTGGAGCTATCAAAAGGGATTGCATGAGCTCCTCAAAAGCTTTGAGAGCCTTCTTATCCTCTAGAATTACCATGTATTCTGCATCCTTCTTTGTATAAATGGCCAATACATAATTTTCTTGGAAACTTAGATAATGAACCTCCTCTAGGACTCAACAATCTCCAAGAATTTGCACAACTTTGTCAAGCTTGAAGGGAATGGAAGCTTTGAGATTTTCACTTCCTTTTCAAGATTTTTTGTTATTCCATTCTTGGAAATTATATACCTCAAAAGTAGACATTCTTCACAACTAAAGATGCAACTTAAGTTGAGTGATACATTTACTTCACCCAAGTGTTTTAGTACCTTGATCAGGTGCTCAACAGGCTCTTCCTTGCTCCCATAGAAACAAAAGTCATCAATGATATCCCTCACAAATTCTCCAATGAAAGGTTCAAATACCTTGTTCATTAACCATTGAAATGTAGCTGGAACATTACAAAGTCCAAACGGCATGACTTTGAAAGCATAATTTCCCCAAGGTGTGGTGAATGTGGTGATTTTTTGATGCTCTTGTGCAATACAACCAGAGCTAGTTAGGACCACATGGTTTGGATTATTAGGTGCACTTACAAGCTTGAAGTGATTTTGTCCTTTTTGTCTATGGTCTTGATTTGGTTATACTCACTATAACCATCTCCAAGATTGTATCTCTCATGACCCACAACCTCCTCCAAGATCTTATAATTGAATGGCAAGAGGTAGTAGTCCTTCTTGGTAACAACATTGAGCTTCTTGTAATCAACACATACCCAAAGCTTGCCATCTTACATTTCACAAGCACAATTGGAGACACCCATTTTAAATTCTCCACCTCAACAATAAACTCAACCTTCTTGATTTTATCAATCTTTCCCTTCACAAGCAAAGCTCTTGGTGGGCTAATATAACATTGCTTTTGGTAGATTGGTCTTGCCTACCTCCATCCTCTAGCTAGTGCTCCTCCAAGGTGACTTTCTTCATATCCTTGTAATTAAAAGCAAACATATGGATAAATTTTTAGGAAACCTTCTCAAATCTTACCTTGTCCTCCTTGGTAACATTTGGACCATACTTCTCCTCTCTATCTCCTCAAGTGTCAATGGGGATTTATCGAGGTCCTTTAAAACCTCTACCTTGGCATAAAATTCATGATTAGCTAGAGCTAGTCATAGCCAAGATAGATGTGACTCTACTTTAGAGGAAGGTGAAATATTGAGCACCATTATTTATATTATAGTGTATTAACAAATACACTATAATAACACCAATTCTACAAGTATACAAGAAGTCACTGGGCAGTGGATTCGAGAGGCTAAATCCCTTGGAAACCTCAAGGTTGAACAAGAAGTTAGACAACCACTAAAAGATCTATTTAGGTAGACATTATGGAGAAGGTGGAGGAGCTCAATAAGTTCCTGAACAACTTAGACTTTGGTCAAGGTAAGATAACATGGTCTTGGTATTATTCCTATGTTTTTTGCTTTGCCAAAAGAGTTGAAACTGTTGGATCCACAAGTCTTTTTGGTTTGGATTTTTCGATAGTCCAAGGATATCACATGTGAAGGAATCCTTGACTTAGTAGTTGGGTCAATATAAAACCACATGCTAAGAGGAATATTCCGATGAGCTTGGATGTTCCTTTAGAACTTTGACTTTATATGCCCTTTTGCTTGGTAACTTGAGTTACTATTGTAGTTAGTAACTTTTGTATGTAAGTATTTCACAAGTATATAAAGTAGAGATGAGGAAGTATTCATCATCCTTTCATTTTGTAAAAGACTGAATCCGAGGAGAGAAATAGGAGAATGGAAACTCACATTGGGACACTCAAATGAGAGAAAACTCCGAATGCCTAGCATGAGCTTTGGCTTTGGTATTTATAGGTAGCATACAAGGCCCTTGAGAAGCTTCTCAAGAAGCTTCCTCAAGCCGCTTTCTTAGAGTGCAAGCCAAGTTAAAAAGGAAGCTTCTCAAGAAGCTGCCTTTTAGAAGCTGCCTACTTGGCATGCAAGCTAAGCTAGTTGGAAGCTTCTAGAAGCTACTTACTTGAGGTGCAAGCTTAGCTAGCCGGGAAGCTTCCTAAGAAGCTTCCTAGATATTTTTGGAATATTCTAGGCTAATTTGTCTTATGTGCTACTTTGTGAGCCTGACTAACTTCATCGCTAAACTCCATATTGTTACATATTCCCCTACTGCTAGTTGGTGACGTCCTCATTGCCAGTGAAGCTTCAAATTCCTGGATGGCCATTTGTGCATTTTGGAAGTGAGAAAGAGGTTCCTATATGGCATCATGAAGGGGATACCCTTTCCAAAGGACCTTGTACTCTGTATGTTGACGATGGCTTTGTTGAATATGGCAATGCACGAGGATACAATCAACTTTGTACTCCTCATGATCATTGATAGGGACAAGAAGAGGGGGAAGTTGGACTCAAGAGGAAAAGGAAGAGGGGTCAGGAACAAAGGATTTCAACTTGGAAATATGAAAGACAAGATGGATACGCATGTGACAAGGCAAGGCAAGTCGATAAGCAACAAGAGAGTCAATTTGTGTGATATCAAAGGGTCCTATCCAATTATAGGCAAGTTTATGAACTTGGGTATCAATTGGGAGAGGGAGGTTACTAGAGGATAGCACAACTTAATCACCAATTTCAAAGGTGAGATCACGATGATGGTGGTCCGCATACTGTTTTTGGCGATTCTGAGCAACAAGGAGGTGAGACTTGGATTGTTGGAGAGATTGGGATATAATGGTCAAGAATGTAGAAGTATGAGGATCTTGAGATGGAGGGAGAGCAAGAAGAGAATCAAGAACAAGCGGATTTTGGCCAAAATTAAGAAAGAAAGGAGAAAATTTGGTGCTTGCCTGTATGGAATTGTTGTAGGCAAATTTTGCAGCTGCAAGACATTCATCCCAATTGGTATGGTGGACATTGACAAAAGCACGCAACATATCCTCCAATGTACGATTTGCACGTTTGGTTTGTCCATTAGTTAAAGGATGATAGGCCATAGACAAAGCAAGCTTGGTGCCGAGTATCTAAAAGAGTGCTTGCCAAAACTTCCTGGTAAATCAAGGATCACTATTGGAGATGAGTACACATGGCATCCCATGATGCTTAAAGACATTGTTGAAGTAGATTTGCGCTAAGGTTGGGGCATCCACAATATCACAAGTTGGTGCTAAGTGGATTTGCTTACTAAGCTTATCCACAAACACCACGATTGTTGTGTCCTTGTTTTGTCTTTGGCAAGGATGTGATGAGATCCAAGTTCACATGCTCCTAGCGAGCGGATGGAACGGCAAGTGGTTTAAGGAGTCCACTCGGCTTCTGGTTGTTGGCCTTGTTATGTTGACAGCTCTTACACAATCGAACAAATTCTCAAACATCTCGTGTCATGTTGGGCCACCACCATTGACGTTGGAGGGTACTCAAGGTCTTGTCCACACCTATGTGACCCGTGATGGGTAAATCATGGGATTTTTGAAGGCACACAAGTTGGAGATCTTCTCTTCTTCCATCTTGATCCCCTTTGATGAGATCTTATGACCCAAGAAGGTAACCTCCTTCTGCCAAAGGGCACACTTTGACTTCTTGCACTAAAATTTCCATTGTCATAGTCGTCTTAGGACTTCTTGCACATGATTCACATGTTCTGCCTCAGTCTTACTATAAATTAAGATATCATCCAAGAACACCACCACGGACTGATCCAATAGTCCATCCAACACCCAATGCATCTGATCCATGAAGAATACAAGAGCATTAATGAGTCCAAAAGGTAGAACTCTCCACTCAAAATGCCCATACATTGTACAAAAGGCAGTCTTTTGCACATCCTCTCTCTCAATGGGAATTTGCCAATAGCCGTTGTGAAGATCCAACTTGGAAAAGTAGCGTGCTCCACTTAGTTGATCAAGCAAGTCATTGATCCGAGGCAAGGGATATGCATTCTTCACGGTTTGCTTATTGAGCCCATGATAATCAATATAGAAACAAAGTTCTCCATCCTTCTTTGGAACAAATAGTACCAATGCTACCCAAGATTACCTTGATTGGAGGGTAATCCCTTTGGCAGATCATTCGGAACATGTCCGCAAAATCCATAACTATCCAATCAACCATTGCTTGATGAGGCTCTTGGTATTCCACAGATTGTTCTTGTGCAATCGGCTTGATCCACACTGTGAACATAGACTTGTCTTCCTCCAAAGCTTGCTCTATGGCTGCTTTACTAACAAACTTCCCTTTTAGGGACTCATCTCTCTTCCAAGCTTGCTCTATGGTTGCCTTCTTGGCAAACTTCCCATCTTGGTACTTCACTTCCTTCAAGGTTTGCTCTATGGCTACCTTCTTGACAAACTTCCCATCTTGGGACTGACTATTCTTAGGTGTCTTACTCAGAGGTGCCAGACAATCTAATCAGAAATTCCTACCTTGGTGTTGTACTTGAATTTGGCGTCAGGTCCAATCAAATTGAACTTTATGACATTCAAGCCAAGGTAGACCCAAAATGATATCATAGTGTAGAGGTGCCACTACAAACCTCATACACTCCAAATACTCCTTCCCAATCTTGAAGGTAACAAGATGCGAGGTGCGGAATGCATAACCCTTTCTACCATTCGCCATCATCAAACTACTTCCAATCACTAGTTTGATAGGAATACCCAATTCCTTTGCTACTTGCATAGACATGCAATTCTTTGAACTTCCAGAGTCAACCAAAATCTTACAACCCCAATTACATATCATACCTTGCAAGTGAAGCAAACTTGTATAGGTTGAGCCTTCAATCCCATTAGAACTAATTAAGCTCCTAATAGGTGGCTCAAAATCTCTTACTGGGATTCTTCATTTCCTTGATCATTCTGCTCCACGACCTCCACTTGGGCAACTTGTCGAGGTCGTCTATTCTTGAGTAGACATTCAACAATATGATGCCCCAATTGGCGACAATAAAAACAACCACTATTTTGTCATAGTTTCTCCCTATTTGATATGCCAAGTGGTCTTTGTTGAATGGCATCAATCTTCATGGGTGCTGGCTCCTCCACTTGTGTGTAGTGTATTGGTAGGCTCTGTGGAGGTCGAGGTCAAGACCAAGTTGTTATCACCAAGGAATCAAAATGTTTGGCCAACCGCATGGCTTCCTCCAAGTGTTGTGGCTCTTGCATGGTTACCTCTAATTTGGTTCTTGCCTTCAAGCCCCTCACAAATTGATCCAAAGCTTCACCTTCCAATATATCTAGAATTTGCATGATGGTGTTTTGGAATTGCGTGATGTAACTTCTTACATAACCAATCTGTTTCAACTCTGCCAACTTATCCCATGCAGCTTGTGTGGCATTTATATCTTGGAACTAACTAATTATTGTGCTCTTGAATTCTGCCCATGTTAAGATTGGTGCAACAATTTTTCATTCCACTCGCTCCACTTGGAATCTCCACCATAGCTTTGCTACTCCATCCAATTGGCTAGAAGCCAAGAGAATCTGTTTTTGATCATCTTGTAGATTGGTAGCTTCAAAATAACGTTCACAATCAAACACAAAATTCTCCATTGCACCCAAAAGATTCTTTCCTTCAAATACCTTTGGTTAAGGGAATCTGATCCGATCTTCTCCTTCTTAAATTGTTACTCTCTCCACTTGCTCTTGTCGTCAAAGGTCTTGTTCATCCAACAATCTAGTAAGGTGCTCAATTTGTTATTGCATAGCAAGGATACCATCGGGTATTGTCGTCATGGTTACTACTCTATCATACCACTCCCAATCTCTCTAATTTATTAACACATAGAAATAGCACATCCACCGTTCTCCATAAGTTACAACTGGAAGCACCAAGGGTTCCTCAGATATGGTGATCATATGGAGAAAATCTTGTCCAAAGTGCGAGGTGATGAATTGTGTGAAATGATGCTTGGGTAGTTCTTGGACAATAAAAATCCCAATGGTTTGGTGGAAGTGGATTTGGTGGTCCATAAATTCCATCCATCCCATTCCTACTCTGATACCAATGTAAAAGATTGAATCCAAGGAGAGAAATAAGAGAATAGAAACTCACATTGGGATACTCAAATGAGAGAAAACTCCAAATGCTTAGCATGAGCTTTGGCTTTGGTATTTATAAGTAGCATACAAGGCCCTTGAGAAGCTTCTCAAGAACCTTCCTCAAGCTGCTTTCTTAGAGTGCAAGCCAAGTTAACAAGGAAGCTTCTCAAGAAACTTCCTTTTAGAAGCCGCCTACTTGGCATGCAAGCTAAGGTAGTTAGAAGCTTCTAGAAGCTACTTACTTGAGGTACAAGCTAAGCTAGCCGGGAAGCTTCCCAAGAAGCTTCCTAGATACTTTTGGAATATTCTAGGATAATTTGTCTTATGTGCTACTTCGTGAGCCCGACTAACTTCGTTGCTAAACTCCATATTGTTACACATTTGCAACTATCTCTCTCTCTCATTGATTTCTCTAGTGAGAAATGATTTGAGCCTTGGAGGTGCCTTGGAGTTCTAACCTTGAAGGAGTATGATGGAGTTTAGTTTTTTTGTCTTCTTAGTCCATGGTGCACTACTCTAATAACCATTTGATATTCATCTTGAGTGAGAGACATGCTAACTCACAACTTGGAAGTTTAATGATCATCTATGCTTGCTCCTAATTTTCTTTCTCATAGCCTTGGAGTCTACATTTCAAGTGGTCTAGATTATTGCTCATTAAATGAGTGATTTTTATAATTATACAAAGTCAAATGGATCTTCTTGAGAAGTTTAATGCTATAAAGAGAATAAAATCCATTGCATAGTGTATTATAAGAAAATAGATTCTAAGAAGTCTAAAATGGGTAAAACAACTCTCCTAATATTCTCCATAGCAAGAGCTCTCTATTCACTTGGGACAACATCTATACTTTGTCTACCTTTGGTTTGTACAGTATATTGATATGCACTTTATCCACCTTTGGCTCTTCTTGCTCAGAACCCACATTGACCTCTTTCCTACTATCATCTTGCATGGTCACCTTAGCTTGCTCAGCAGAATTGGTTTCTACATTTGCATCAAGAGGCACATTGCCATTCTCAAACAAGGATAGTATTTGAACTATGGTACATCTCTTCCTTCACTCTTGGTCTCCACTATTAGGTGATCAACAAAGAAGACTTGCTCATCTTTAGTCAATAATTTCATACCTACATAGAAATGGATTACAAAAGGAATCAAGTATGTTTGCCTCTTCTTGTGAAATATCTTATACATCTTTTGTGTGTCATGGTAGAACATCCAAGCCCAATCTATATTCTCCTCCTCAAAAACCAACTCAAAAAAGATAGCCTGGATAATTATAATAATTATCAGGTACTCCTTTAGGCTTGGAGAAATCAAATCAATGCCCATACAATGGCCTTCTCCTTTGGATCTTTATACAAGTGAATCGCAAACCCATTGTTGTTTGTACAACACATAAGAGAACTATACAACTAAATCATCATCTCCTCATTTTTTTATAGTGTGCATTGAGAGTGTGGTTACCAAGGGTTCCTTCATCATATGCAAGAACATGTTGCTATGATCTTCTGTCCAATTAGGTAGATTTCCTTGCAATATATCATATCCTATATGAGCACTCATCTTCAATTCATGTGTAATGTCTACACTAATGCAATCCCAATCCCATAGCAACAAACTAAGATGTTTATGCTTTAAATATTCTGGCACATGGCCATCTCAAATTTCTCAATTACGGGAGTCTTTAAATTCAATGCTCCCTTTCAAATTTTTCCCCAACTCGTCATGAATATCAAGCTAGACTCTACTATCACTGTATTCAATTGACTACACACAACTCATTCTCAACTAAGAACCATCACTCAAGATTCTCAAGTACCAATTTTAGAAGTTTTCATTCTTGCATTGAGTCAATGACAATTAACATTGCTATGACATCTTCTTGCACTTCTTCCATTTTGTCAATTGCCTTTGTCATCTTTCTTGCATGTTTCTCTTCACTAATATGGATTAGTTCAGCCATTCTTTGGTGGTGATTTGAAGGAAGTCAAAGCATCTCCATCAAATTTTTAAACCTCCATCTCTATGTCTTATTTGGCAATCGTGACTTTGGGATTAGTCCAAAATTTGGACTTTTATTTTGTCACAAAGATACTTTGGTTTCCTCATCCAAAGTAGTCTTTGTACCACTAGGGAGTATATCAAAGACAAGTTACACATGATTTATCTTAACTTCTATACATCTAAGGCTACTTTATCAATACATTTAGAGTGAAAGAAAACAAAAACCAAGAAAATGAAAAAAGTTCCAATACCACACAACAAAGTATTATTGGCTTGCTTGTGTGAAGGAGGAAGGAAAAATACTATAAAGAGAGGTTTTCTCACTAAATTCCATTTAATTCACCAAGTCAAGGATTGTTGCAAGATTGAGTGTTCTTGCTTTGGTTAGCAAGTGATAGTCTTAGGGCAAGGTTTCTTCAAGTCATTGTTCTGTGAGTATGAGATAGCAAGATGTTTTATGGGGTTTTCATGAAGGAGAAGGGTAAGAGAGAGCAAACCCTACACCTTTGCACTCCTTGGGTCCATCAATGGCATATGTATGCCCAAGAAAAACTGATCAATGAGTTGCACATAACCTTTCTATTAAGGGATTGAATTATAGTAGCTTTACACATCAAGCAAAATATTTTGACAATGAAGAACCACAAAATACCTAAGAGAGAATCCTCATTGCTAGATAGAAGACCATCAAAGAGTAGTATTGAGAAGTGATGTAGAGGTAGATGGGAGACATGATTTTGATTCCCAATATGTCAACATCAAGAAGAAGATAGAGCCATAGCTTTGGATATTGTTTAAACATAACAAACCGCTTAAGAATTGGTGGGTGATGCAAGATGATCAAGATCCAATAAAGAGAGATATAGATAGATCAATGGTGAAATTTTTTATTGGGGTCTAAAAAACATGCATGGCATATCTTTTTGTGAGTCAAGTTGTTTTCTTTGAGAATGTGTTCATTGGTGAAGGTGTTGATTGGGCTTACATGTTTCTTAAATGTACTTAGTTCATGTCTCATTCTTTCAACAATAAGTAGCCTTGTTATTTAGTACCATTTGCCTTAATTTTATATTTGGATATGGAAATATTATTTTATAGTGAATAAGATGCATTTGGCCATGGAAAAATCCCGGAGTCTTATTTTCCATCAAAGTCTAGAGGAGCAATAATCTTGAAGAACATCAAGAAAAAAGATGTTGAGTTTTAGGCAATGAAATAAAAAACCCAAGTAGGTGGATATACCTAAGATGTCAAGAAAATGCCAATTGAAACTGCTACTAGCAATGTCAATGCAAATGTGACTTCAAAAGAGAACCCAAGTGTTGTACACTGAGGAGGAAGAAAACAAGGCTGTGGTACAAGAGTTGTCATTTTCTACCAAGGAGGATGAAGTGGACCATGAAGAAATAGATTTGGGATCCAAAACTGAAGTATTACCCACACTTGAGCAAGAACAAGATGTTGAGCCATCAATGGAGGACTTGGACCCTGATACACTCTTTCATCCACCAAAAATGGACTTGCAGCAAAGACATATTTGCAAGTATGCCTAGTCATTACCAAAAGACAATATGGACTTTGGGAGGGAAGGTCCGCCTTTGGTACCAAATAGTATTTCAGTTAGACAAGTGCAAGAGGCAATGAGTATGATGATAATACAAGTAATTTCTTTTCTTCATAAAATTTATCCCATGTTTGTGAAGGAGTGGCCTAAGATGCATGGAATGGTAGATCTAGTTAGGTGGTTGCGTGCTATGGTATGCACTTACAAGGTAAAAAGTTCTATGCTAAAACAAGAATGAGCAAATGTCCAAGAATCCCTCAATACCCAAATTTTGGAAGAAGAGGATTTGAGAAAGTAGTTGGTAGCATTACATGTGCAATTAAAACTAGAAAGAAATGGTAATTGGTTCTCAATTATTTTGATTGAAAGAGATGGAAGATGATGCTGTTCATGTGAAGAAGGTGAGACTTGATGATCAATGGGCATCTGGTTCCTTGTAGCAAATCTTACCAAGGAGTCTATTTACAAAGAAAAATAGAGGAAGGCGGTAGAAGAAATCTAGAACAATGTTGAACTCAAGCTCTACAAGAAGAAGGAAAAATGCATCATTGAGTTGCAATGAGTTTGAGTAGTCTTTGATTAGGTTGAAAGAGTTGGCCAAGAAACAAGCAAGAGCACAAGCAACAATCACTACATTGTGGGGACTAATAGCTAAAGGAATCCTAATTATAGCACCCAAGATCAAAGAGGGTGAGAAAGAACTTCTGATCAAGAGATTGATGAAATTTCAAAATGAGAAACAAAGGATATGTGTAAGAATTTGAAGGAAATTATACACAAGTATGTAGGAATTACTTTATCAACATCAAAACTCAAATAATTTAAGAGAATCACGAAGATACTTAGTGAGAATACTAGTGTTTGAAGGAAGTGAGAGTACAATTAGCTGATAGAATAGAAGGTAAGGTTGTTGAAATTTAGAAAATCTGAATTAGGAATTGGCTAATGTCACATATAAGTTAGACCAGATTGTAGAAAGCATCAAAGAAGATACAAATCTTTAGTGAGCTCCAAAATTCTTGGGATTTGGAAGAAGGTAGCTACTCTTAGAATTTAGACAAGTTTTTCCTTTGATGTAGAGCTTACATTTTTGGTAGTTCAGATTTGTATAGATGCATCAATTATTATTGATTGTACAACTATACAAGATGACCATCAAATATCAATTTTTTTTATCAAGATGAATAAAAAAAAGCTTATGCTTTTTGTTATTTTTCAAAACTCTCTAGCAATTGTCCATTGTTAAGTATGATTCAATTCTTGCATAAGCAAGATCCAAACACTTAGAATGTGTTAGTGAAAAAAACATTGAACTTTGGAAGTTGATGTTGAACTTTGAAGTTTCATATGTCCAAAAAGTACTTTGGAGTTTTATGGTGATTTTGGAAGAAAGCATCCAACTTTGGAAGAAAGTGCTAGGCTTTGGAAGCTAGTTCAACTAAGTATTTTCAAGAGAGTTTGCCTCTTTGAATTGAAAAATCACTTTCAAGTGGTGACTTGATTAATTTTGTGTGTCACTAAGTGATTCCCTTTGTAGCTTTTTGGAGTGCACTTCTATGGTGACATTAATCTCTTCAGAGGATATCTGTTGTTGCATGAGAGGTTAAAGTTGCAACAATAAAGAACCAACAGTTTCCTTTGTATCTTGTTGTATTAGATCATTGTAGAAACAAATTTTTTCTTAGCAAAATAATATCATTTGGATGTTAGTGTGTTGTTACAATACTATCTTGTTGAGGATTATTATCCTTATCATATTCTTCTTGCATTATAGATTGATCCACACTATAAAAATTAGAAATAACTCTCTTCAAAGCTTGTTTTAAAGCCGCTACACCAATAAACTTCTTATCTCAAAATTGATTGCTCTTAAGTGTCTTTCCAAGTGGTGCAAGATAACCTAATTAATAATTCTTACCTTGGTGTTCTATTTGAATTTTTCATCAAATCCAATCAAATTGGACTTTATTAAATTCAAGCCAAGGAAAATTTTAAATTAAATCATAATGTAGGCAAACTACTATACACTCTTTCAAATCTTGAATTCAATAATATATAAAGTACCAAATGAAAGACACTTTCTACCTACAATTGCAATTATCATTGTTCTACCTACAATTGCTAGAAATGATAATTTGGTAGTACATGAAACAAAAATCACAACGGTTTGGGAGAAACTGATTTGGTGATCCATAGATTCCATCCATCCCATCCATACAATATTACCAAGATGGAAAACCAAGAAGAGAGATACTAGAGTGGAAGATTAAATTGAAACTCTTAATTAGGGGAAACTCCAAATGCCTAGATGAGCCTAGGCTTAGATTTGTAGAGGTAAACTAGGCTCAAACTTCCGTAGAAGCTTCCAAAGAATTTTCCTCTAGAAGCCACTTTCTTTGGAGTACAAGCTAAGCTAGTCATTTACTTGGCATACAAGCTACTCAGCCCTTTGGAATTTTCTAGAAGCTTCTCAAAAAGAATTTTCCTAGATGCTTCTAAAACATTCTTAGAATTCTTAGGTGTATGCTAATTCTACCCTCTTATAACTATACTTAGCTTGTACTAACTAGGTATTATTACATATGTATTATTGTTCTTGATTTACTAATTTATCTCTTCTCCATCTATTGTGGATTTTTCTATAGTGTTTGTCTCATTTATGACCACTATAGGTCTCTTTGACATGAAGCTTATAATCATCTAGAATTATCAGATTAGGGAGCCTTCTACATTAAACCCTCTCCCTCTGAGTACCTCTCCTAATGTGTGTTGTATCTCTCACATTGTTCTTGTTTCCATTGTGTCCCAATCTACTCTAAGATTTGAAAGATTTCTTATTGTCTCAAAATCTATCTAAAATCTCATTGTCTCGAAATCTATCTAAAATCTCATAGCAAGAACAACCTTCTATCACTCTTGGCATGTTGTAAACATAGGTCTATAACTTGTTGAAAATTGCTGTGAAATTGGTGCAAATCTACACATCAATTACAAATACAAAGAGCATTTAAAGGTACTCAAAGCACTTCCACTTGTTATAGATCTACTCACATAAAATGAGAAATAGAATATGTGTATGCTAGTATGCATGTTCCAACAAATGGAACACTTGGATGTGTTGTTTGACCTTGCCTTTCCCACTCTACTTTGAGTTGTTGCCATGCAACCCTTTTCAAATTCTTCAAACTTGCAATATATCATATTAGTAGCTTGAGATATATGATAATGTCAAGCAAAAGGTTCGGCTATCAGAAGACAATAAATGTTCCAAACGCATGTCCATGCTCATGTGTTAGCACATCAAGCACAAAAATCAAGACCAAAAGTGGCCAAAGCATTTTTCATGGTATTATTGTACTCAAGAACAAATGAAGAGTATGATCAATACTTCAATTCATCAAAAAGTTAGGTATGGTTTAGGCAAATACAGATGCTAATTCCTCTTTTCATTGACTAAGAAATTTTAGTGAATCATGAGTTATATAATGAAGTATTATTGTTGTTCTTGATATATAATGACAATAATTATACAAAGTTATATAAAATTGTATATCTTACTAAATGCTCGTAAATGTTTGAGTCGGACATTTGGCCTTGGATATTGGGCATAGACATTTTGGCCCATACACTTGGCCCTAACTTTGGCCCTAACTTTGGGTTGAACTCACGGTGGATCTTTTGGGGCAAATTCAAGCCCGGACGTTGAGATGACGTTTGACCAGACTTTAGGCCAAATATGGGCTTAGATGCTGCAGAGAAATTCTTGGATAACTGCAAATCCTCAATAAGGGCAATCTCCAGGCCGGAACCAAGGCATTGCACTTGTCGAGAGTCGAGTGTACTGTCCTGTAACATCGACCAGCATCTCAAGTTGTCACTTTCACTGCACGGATGATCCTACATACTGTGGGTCCAGACGACAACCGACGTTGCAGTGTACTCCATTAGGTTCGGTATGTCAATACAACCTCTGACTTCTATTAACGACATATTGTACATGTATGCGATTTAAGGATGTCTAGTTTTGCTACTTTCGTTCTGGAAACTAGTATCTAGATACTACAGTCTTCGAATGTACTTTAGAATCACTGGTAGTAGCGCACACGGCATGATATGATTGGAAATAGAGACTGGAGACAGAAGTAGACACAACAAGGTGAGTAAGTAGACAGAACAAGGTGCAACAAGCGAAGTGTTTAAATTCAGGTTACGTTCAATGTATAATACTTAGCTTTTTCTGAGGAATTATGAAGATTTCTGCAGTTTTTCGTACATTTACTTGAAGCAAGTCTTGAGCTATGCACACTCACCCGATTGAAGTAGTATTTCATTTGAAGTAGAGTGTTGTGAATATTGTGACTGCGACACTCTCTGGACAATGGAGCAATATTTGCCGTCCCATGGGCAGATTCGGGTCGTATGACAACGCAGGCGCTGAGTGAGAGACCACGCAAGCTACAAAGCGTTATGTACAGTACTGAATTTTACTTTTAAGTACGAGGTGTGGTCTCTGTTACTGAACTTGAGGGACGCAGAGAACGGGGAGACGGACAGAATGATTGAAACTCAAGGACCTGTGGCCAAGAATCTTGGAGCGGAAGCTTTTGTCTGTATCTGGGGCCTGTACCGTAACACACTCCAACGTTAGCGGCTAATAGAAGTTTAGACCGTCTCAGCAAGCTAATCTTTAGGCGTTTCTCCCGATTAGGGTCAGGAATTAGTAACCAGTTTTTGGCTGTACCTGTATGTACACCTTAATGTACTGCAAGTACTGTCTTCAGAAATCAATGAATCTGCACACAAAACAAGTGAAAATTGCTTCTACAGTACACAGATCCGTGGAATTATAAGAAGATGTCGACACTACCGGATCGAAACGTCGGAAAATTGGCTACGTTCCATCCGAGATATGCACTCCGAGGGCGTTCACTCGCGGATCTAAGGAGGAATGCTCGCAATTTGAAACCGGCCTCTTCCCCACCTTAACTCTCTCCGAGTGCTACAGCACAGAGGTACGATTGGTTCCCCCGCGGTGCTGTTCCCCTTGGGATGTTGCCAGATTTATGGTCTTCGGATTCTTCTAGACGAAAGAAATTGCCATGTGTGTTACACACCACCTTTTCTGTGCTCAGATTCTTCGGAGTTGATTTCCTATCAAGAAATGTGGATACAGTATCCACATATCCACAAACTAGAGGGTTTAGGTCTTTCAGTGCAGCAGTTGATTTCACGCAGATCTAGTGGGCTGGCGCCCGCATGGACTTGGTTGGGATGGATGTCGTAATTGTGTCGCTGGCGGATTAAATGGTTGGTAATATGATTGTTAAAGGCGAGAGAAGATGAGAGAGAATGATGACAGTGATCCGCGTTTTATCTGCTGATGTCGTTGTTCTTATTTCCTTTTTCCGAGTACAACAGTGAAATTCAGTTGGGGAGGTGATTGTGTGCTATTTTGCCACTACAGGCAGCTGGAGGTGGAAGGAAAGAATGCAGTTTGGGAGAATATTGTTTCCCAGGAATCATGAGGTCTGAGGGGCAGCAGCACCAGAGTTGATTGACATTCTCGAGGATTTGGCTCTGATCTTCCTGCTGGAAAGTCGCGAGAACCTTGAGAGGATCAGGGGTCATCACGACTAAAATGATTGACGGTTGGTCATAAAGTCCCCGGAATTCTGAGGAACGACCAGTTTTTTGGGAGGAGGAGGTTAAGCTATTGTACATGAAGGAGACCGTGCTGGAGAAAACTTTTCTGTATTACTTTGTAAGGATTCGGGGCTGGTATTAGACCGTGCAGTACGGAGGAAGTGAGTACAAGATCCGAGCTTCTCGTGAAGCTGGTCCAGTAAAGGGACAGGTTTGGGGGTGCAACTTCCCAGGAGTAGGTGGAAATTTAGTATATATGTGTAAGTATGGAAATCAGTCCAGAAGCAGGGAGGTTGTTGGTGAAACGATTGAAATGCCGGGTCTTGAACTGTAACAACCTATTGTCACCACAATCCACAATAGTCGGACGGAAGCTAATTAGTCAACTCAACTTGCCTGAACATTCGTAGCAGTTCCGGAGCAGAAACTGAGGAAATGGAGTGGAATTTGTTGGTTACTTGGTTGCGGATGGAGAGACTTTGTTAGTAGAGGTTTTGAAGACTTTCGGCTATTGGACATCTCATATATCTTCAGGTGAGGAGTTCTATTCAGTCAGTCCTATTCTGGATGTCGTAATTGCCTGAAGTCACTGAATCGATTCATCAAAACGCTCTCTAACATGAAGGTGTATGTACCACAAACCTCGGGCCTGCTTTCAAGAGAATTTGACTGCACTTGACTTCACCTTGGAGAGAACTTTGATCACTTATTTCTACTGTAGTAAACTACCGATCTATGCTAAATTCTGTTGAAATTTCTATCGAAAAGAAAAGAAAGCAGAAATTTTAGGAGGAAATCAAATGGCATGTCCGCGACTCCGCTTGAGAGAAATCATCCCCTTAAGTCAGTCAGCATGATGACAGCCAGGAGCTGGCTTGCCTCGGAGAATGCTTGGAGCTCAATAACGATAATGATGGAGCTTTATGACTTGTTCTTCGGCTAGTGATGTCAAGGATTACCGAAAATTCTGAAGCCCAAGAAAGTAAGCAAAAGGATCGTAGCTTCGACTATTGAGAGTGTCTGTTTTTCGAGCGATGAGCTCCTGCCCGCTCCAGTTCCATTGCCAAGCTGACAACGATCTACTACAGTAGTACTTCCTCAAGGTTGAACCTTTATGAGTTTACTTTTTCATGATTGGTGCTGACCTACTCTTTATGGCGAACTTGCAGAGGAACAGTCGTCATGTGTCCGGTGAGGAACGATCCAGGGTCACCCACTATGAGTAGCAATGGAAACTTTGGTGAAAAGCCCTTAGAATTTCAAGAGGCATGTAGCGGAAAGAGGAGTAGTCTGAAGTCGAGTTGTTGTCATATCAATGGAAACGTAAAATCGTCAGATGGGGACTTGCAGGGTGAACAGGACTTAGAGCGAGCATCAGCCAGCAGGAAGCTGCAGAGAGTTCTAGGAATATGTTTTGTTTTCATGGTGCTTGAAATCGTGGGAGGAACTTTGGCTGGCAGTCTAGCAATGTTATCAGAGGCTGCACACTTACTCTCTGACGTCGCCGGCTTCGCCATCTCTCTCCTGGCCTTAAGAGCTTCACAGTGGTCGGCCACTCCCCAGCACACTTATGGTTACTTGCGTCTGGAAGTACTGGGAGCCTTGATATCAGTCCAGAGTATCTGGATAATGACAGGATTCATCGTCTACGAGGCGATCCAGAGGGTCTACCTTCAGACACACCTTGTTGATGGGCGCCTGATGTGCGTGGTTGCTACCCTTGGGGTTTGCGTGAATCTTGTTATGATTTTCTTGCTGGGGCATGGTCATGACCATGCTGAAGGTAGTTGCCAAAGACATTCTCATTTTAGTTTTCACAACCACGAACATTTTAAGCTTGATCTTCAAAATGAACCGGGTCTCAGCCATCAACAGAGGGTCGCTCATCACGAAGAGGAGCATATTGGTTGTGAAGGTGGTGTCCACCATCATGACCATCACCATTATGACATGGAGAAGCCGGTGATGACAAGGGTTCAAAAATTTGCCACCACAGTCGAGATACCTCTAGCTTCTGAAGCCGGAGAGGAGATGGTCAGTTTGGTAACTGTGGCTAACGAGGATGAACCTTGCCACAGCGAGATCCATATCCACACAGCTCACGTGGAATGCAGAAACAAGGAAAATATCAACATCAACGTAAGAGGGGCATATCTCCATGCTTTGGGAGACCTCATACAAAGCACAGGAGTCCTAGTCACTGGAATAGTGATCTGGATCAAGCCTGAATGGCAGCTCATTGACCTTCTGTGCTCGTTTCTCTTTTCCATCGTGGTGATGTCAACCACCTTCAAAATGGTCAGGGATGTGCTCAGAATATTAATGGAAAGTACACCTCAAGATGTGGACGTCGAGGCTGTGAAAAAGGGATTGCTGGGAATCCAGGGAGTAGTAGCAGTTGATAAGCTTCACATATGGGCTCTCACGAGCGGGACCAATGTTCTCACTTGCCATTTGCATATCAAGTCAGGAGCAGGAGGGTCTGAACCCAAAGACATTCTTCACAGTGCCACCCAATTTTGTACTATTCAGCAAAAGATCAAGCATGTAACCATACAGCTGGAGGATACCCCGCTTTAATATCGAGCTGTGGAACCCCACGACCGTGGTGTTTGCACTCAGGTATAGATTTGATCCACGCTGGTCTTGGTGAGTATCTCTCTGTGCTTTTCACGACTTATGTTAAGCTTCCCGAATGGGTTGGGTTTCTGCTTCAAGTATAATCCCTGAAAACTTCAAACCACCGTACGAGGGTCAACTCCAGAGAATGCGAACATCCTCAAGTTGGTCGGCCTGGACATATGGTCGTCAAAACTAGTTGAGACTTTCATTCTCGTACTTCAATCTTCGCATCCGTCCTTCAACCTGACCAGCTTCATCTTTGAAGTCATGGATGCAAAGTCACATTATCCAGGATCATCATTTGTTGTATCATTCATGGTAATTCTACCTGCGACTTTGTCTTTTTGGATGAGATAGATGTACTAGTATCTGGGATACTCAACAGATACAGATCAGCTAGTTCTGGAATGGTATGCGAGTTTCGTGACAAGAGAGCAGTGAGGCTTTTGATTGCTGTACGGTGTCAACAACTATTGTTGTGAAGGCGCACCTACTGTGCATACCGAAGTTTTGGACACAACTAAGCAATTGCAGATGTAGTAGTGTTCGGTTAGATTCACATCGTCTCAGCTCGCGAATATTTTCATACTCTCTATCCAAGCTTGCAAAAGCAATTTCATTTACACGTCTAGAGTTCTCTTAAATTAAGTTGAGACAGGAATATTGTAAATTTCAGTTTGCTGATTCAGCCTGAATCACTATATTGCAGTCCTGATATACAGCGTGCTTCCGTGAAACGAATCCCCCCCATCTTTCACTTCATCTCTAGTACCAGACTTTCGAACAAAGATGAGCATAATACTCTGTGACAGCTCACAGCAATTGACCTGTGCTTGCACTACCGAGAGGGGCAAAGACCACCCTTGATTTTCAGCAGTTACAAGTCTGCATACTTACTGTATACTGCAGGCTCTCTTTCACCATCTGCCATGCTAAGCATGACGGTTTTCAAGTAGTCTACCAACTGTCAAAATATGCATATCCATGACAACTCTGACCTACCCTCATCTAAAAGGCTTGATCTGTGTTTAGTAACGTTTGCAAAAGCCAGCATCGTTCTGTCCGGCTGGCATAGAGCTGGACGACCACCACTTTATCAACGGCCGAAACAGACAACAGTCAGTGGCAGGTAAAACTTGTTAGGAAAGAAGCTTAAGCTCCTGGACGTCTTCTATAGCAGCCTGAGTGCTGACCAACACAAAATAGATCATGATCACTAAGCTTATGTAGACAGCTTGCATTGAAAATGAAATATTATGAACCAAATGCATGCCGAACCTTTTGAGCACTTGTTTGAAAACCTGGTCGTCTCAGTGAACCAGATCATCGTGAGTGGGATTTCATTCAAACATGTGAACACTTGCTTCAGCAGTTCGAGATCTCAGTCGGGACTACTCATTACACAGATAGGATAAACAGTGTTACAGCATTCCAATCATCCTATGCTTGTGATCCTGTGGTGTTCGGTGATGTACATGATCGCCCACTTGTCCTAGTCTGATTTTAACTTTTAAATAATAAGAGACAAACAGATTTACAAAGGCTGTTGAATCATAACAGATATATATTTATTATAGAAAGTCAATGTAACTCTATAAATCAATTATACACTTGATAGTTAATATAGGATCATTAATAAAAATACATCAATATGAAAATATCTCTAGGCTAATAACTACATACAATTCATGCATAAACTTCTTCATTTCAGAATCCAATACTATGAAGGTTGAATTAATTACTTAAATTAAAAATAACCTATGATTATTGTAGGTAAAATAAAAAATCAAAATATTAGAGTAAAAATGCATAAAATAGTAAAACTCATTATAAGTAGAGCTTTTGAAAGATAAAAAACTTATAAATGCCACACATGCTATAAAAATATCTTAATGAATTTAATTAACTAATTTAATTTAATTAATTAGCCTAATAATATTTGTTGCAAATGCAAATAATATTTTGATAGATGTTAGTTTATTACCTATAGACTACACTCCTCAAAAGGTAAGTTATGACGCCTTTTGAATCTATTTCTAGTATAGAAATCATTTAATTAGCATTCACAACAAATAATAACTAATTCAGTTTTAAGGATCTATTAATAGAAAAAAGGGTGACCATGTAGAAAAAAATCAAGGATGGGAACTAGTAATATATAAATGGTCTTGTTTATTTGAGTTGTATGAATTCTCAAAATTTAATCTTGTTGAAGAAGAGTTCAAAAAAATTACCGAGTCTTGTTATAATATTTTAAATTCCATAATTTCGTAAATTTTAATATACCTCTTTTTAAAATGTTTTATGTACTTTATGCTTGGAAGTAAAATATGCAATATAGAGAGGTTTTCTTTTTTAATTCCACATTTTGGAAAAATAATTTTCACCTTATATTTAATTATTTATAAATGATGCACTTGAAGTAAAGTATGCAAGAAAGAAAGACTGTTTTTCTTTATTTTTCTCTAATTTATTAGCTTTATGACAAATATGTTTAGAAAAATATCTTTGATTTTGTGTGTCTATACTCTACTCTTTAAATGAATTCTATACTAGAAAGAGATTCAAAAGGGCGTCATAACTTACCTTTTGAGGAGTGTAGTCTATAGGTAATAAACTAACATCTATCAAAATATTATTTGCACTTATGTTTTCTATGAACACCCTTCAAATGAAAACTATGCCGAAGCGACCTTCTAGGAATCAATTTTCACATCATGAGCAACTGCATCTTCAAGATTCTCATTCTCCTTTCTAACTTCTGCTAAACCTTAAATCTTGTTTATGCAAGAATACTCGCTAGTAAACTTGAGTTATGCTTGTGCTTTTCCTAAGGAGATAAATTTTGGGTCAAGGTAAAATTGATTACTAACCAATATTATTCATGGTATTGATGTTCTCCTCTTATAGTAGTACGAGTCCTATGGTTCTACCCAAATCCTAGTCTGGAGCTTTTAGGCTCTTATACTCCCTAGCTTCATGGCTTTATCTCATTTTCTTATATTGAGTTGTGAACTAACTCCTCAATAGTTTATCTGTATGGTTTGAATCAAATATGATAGAGCATCGATGAGTGAGGCTCTTCCATATTTCTTACATCTAGGCCTAAAATGACTTGAATCTGCTTTATATTTTCTAGAGTACATTCTTATGTAACTCATTTAAGAGTTTACTTTGACTTTCGGAAGGGATTATAAGTAAAACTATAAAGCAAAGTTGTAAAGCATTCAAATTATAGGGTGAATATACTGCCCATAAGGTAATGATACCTTTTGTGGATATTAGAGAGGTAATGAAGCTAGCCTACGATCTCAAGGAGGAGACTCTCATCCCAAAACCTAGTGGGGTAAGGATTCTCCCACAAGAATCATGGTGGTCGTAGTGGAGGTTCAAGAAGTGGTAAAGCTACCCATTAAGTGGAAAGGAGGAGGCTCTCATCCCAAACACGGGAAGGGAGGAGGAAGAGCTAGCTCAATAGACTGGCGAGAAGTTAGAGACGTACAGGATCTCGTCATCTGAGAGCTAGTTCATTAGACGCACCAGGGATTAGATGTTTAGATTAGAAGAAGAGTTGGATATATAATTTTTATTCAATAGATAGATAAATATATATATTAAATACAAATCTAGATATTCTTGCTACTGTGGAGAGCGAGATGTGAAATACCTCTGACCTCCTTGATTTTCTTTCTTTATGCATTCTTTATACACATATTAATAAAAAGGTTGGTAAAAAAAAAAGAAGTCTATAGTCCAGATGTAAGTATTTTAACTCTTGTTATTTCATTCAATTTAAGAATATAAAAAATTCACTGTATTTTTTCATATAGCACTTTTGCCAAAAAATATTTGAATTCTACAACCAACGATAGTTCTGCTTGCTGTGAGCGGGCTGATATAATGAAAATAATATGATTTAGTTCATAGATTATAAAATTGTAGACTCAAGTACCTTAGGACTGTAATTTAACCACTATAAGCTTATACCCTTGCACACCATTCATTTATCTAAAGCTAGCATAGATATCTGTACTCCCATAAAAACACTGTTATCAATACCGAAATATTTGGATCGGTCGTGACCTAGTCATACTTATATCTTTGAATATAATCTGTACCATCAATGTCTGATTAGAGAAATCCAGTAGTGTTCAATTTGGAACAATATTGTACTTTTCGATTACCGGTTACCTGGGTCTATGATCCGTGGCCAAAGAACGCGTAGAAACTGTTATGGGAGAAGAACTTCCTCTCACCATTTGATGGCATGTTTGAAGGAAATTAGAGTATAACGGGAGTGAAAGGAATAGAAAGTTCTGAATTTCCTTGTCTAATTGCTTCATCTAATAGTTTATTAGGATTAGTCTCGTGTATCATGCGCCGGTTCAAAAGCCCCCAATATATTACTACTGCAGGTTTAATAATGAGAGGCAATGTGAATTAATAGTGTAAGGCAAGTGATGAACAGTTGTACAGATTCAGTATAGCTCTCATATGTTCTTTTTGAACGGTGAAGACATTACGTGTACTCTACAACAATGGTATTCATATCTTGCATTATGTTGGAATATATCAAGATTTTAATTCTATTATGGATATAGGAGACTGAGTATGGTCTTTGTATCTCTACCTTTGTTGCCATAGTTTGTGCTTGAGCTGCAACTTACTTTTTCTATGCTATGGTTTTCTCACCACAATCATGGTTTTGCCTTCCTATGGTATCTTGATCTCCACAATGGGTGCTGGCCATAGAATTTATGACATATGTTAAAAATCAAAATGTAATCAAAATGAAAATGCAGGGGAAATGGAAGTCTACTCAACTATATGTTAGTTATAGTCAACTATATGTTAGTTATAGGGTCTTTTAAGGTCAACTGTAATAATTTGTCAACATACAACTGAGACACTAGTTGAAGAAAAACTCTCAATGCCATATAAAGTTTCAAATCACTTTCCTGGAATATCCCTTAAATCCACTTCCTGTCCCATGAACTTATCTTGCTATCTCGTCCTCAAATGTTTTGAATAAATTTTCGGTAGTATCCATTTCATGTCCCTTAGAACTGACACACAACCTTCACTTGCATGGAATTCCATCAGAAGTAGGTTAGACTTTTGGACTTAGCCTTCATTAAGTCTTTCACGTGGAAAAAACGTACTAGAACTTAGAGGTTGTACAACATGAGGCCCTGTTACTAAACAACAAATAAATGGCATAAAAAACTCTTCCAATAGTTATGCAAGATGGAAGGGGAAGTATATATACAACACAAGGCATGTTAAGAGGCAAGCCTCATGCACCGATACAAAATGATGGGGCTTAAAAAGCTTTGATCTATATTTTTCCCCCTCCACATGAATGTCCATCTCAATATATTACTATCCTTGATCACTATCAAATGCTCCTTTGTGAAGACTATCTCAAACAAAATCTATCTTGAATTTTGTTTTGTCACATTCTTCATTCATAAGAATTGGACAACCTGGGGTTAAGGACGGCCCCAAGTTTAGGTAAGCAAGTACTTGCAGCTTCCTCCATTGTAGGAGCATTAGTGTACTTTTTGGTTGCTTAGGTCATTGCACACCGGTTTTTCTTGTTTCTTTCTATCAAACCCCATACGTCAATATATTACTAATGAAAGCTTACCTTAAAAGTGGAGATTGCACTTGCACTTATAGAACTGAGGAATTTAAAAAGTTTAAAAAAATTTAAAAAATATACTCATGCCAAATTTTACTCTGGTTTTGATAACAAAAATAGGAGAAAGTGTGAAATTTAGAGCCACTTGAGAAAACCAGTATTGTATTTTTGTTATTTTATGTCAATGAATGGGGTAGAGATTTATGGCATGACAAGTCTGCTCCAAGAAATGATATTCCAAACCAATCTGCCACCTAATTGTAATACCATTAGCTAGGCATATTATCTAGAGGTGAAATTGGCTTATTAACATATGGAAAAATGTTATATATGATGGACTAAGTAGATGTAATATTTTGAGGATAAGAGAACTTAAAGAGAAACACAAGAGAAAAAACAAAGCTCAGTCTATGATGCTCCAAAGGAGTGCCTTGACTATATTATATAGCAAAGGGGACCCCCTAAAGGAAGCTCCACCCTTGGATCAGATACATGGATTGGTGATATGTCAGTGAGCTCTATCCTTAGATTAGTTGCATGCATGGGTGACATGTAGGTTCTGATTCTACCTTGTTGGTCAAACCATCTTTGAACAAAGGAAATCTTTTGGGAATCTTCCTATAAGAATCTCCAAAATCAAGTGGGTGAGGTACCATTGGAAAGCTCTCAATGAGACAAACTTGGGGGGTAGGGAGGGCCAGCCTTTCCTTTTTTGGGAGAGAGGGAATCTACATATTTTCAAGGCTTAATTCATCCATTTGGCCCTCCTAAATTGGCTCTAAAGTTTCCAGGCTATTTTTGGCTCCTGCCTTATTAGTAAAAGTACTATTTTGGTGACAACTCTATCTGATCTACCTAGCCCATCATAACCAATTTTCATCTCTAGATAATATATCTACCTTTCAATATTACAAATTCAAACTATTTTTGGCTCCTACGCTATTTGTAGAAGTACTCTATTAATGACACGTCTATATGATTTACCTAGCCCATCATACATAACATCCTTCCACATATTACCAAGCCAAATTTCACCTCTAGATGATGTGTCTAGTTATTGGTATTACAATAGATAAGATAGAGATATCACCAAAAGAGTACTTCCACCAATAGGGCAAGACCCAAAAACACCTTGGAAAATTCAAAGCCAATTTTGGAGGCTTAAACAAATGAATTCGGCTCAAAAATAGAAACATTCCCTATTGGTGGAATGTTTCTATTTTATGCACGTCTATATGATCTACCTAGCCCATCATACATAACATCCTTCCAGATATTACCAAGCCAAATTTCACCTCTAGATGATGTGTCTAGTTATTGGTATTATAATAGATAAGATAGAGATATCACCAAAAGAGTACTTCCACCAATAGAGCAAGAGCCAAAAACACCTTGGAAACTTCAAAGGTAATTTTGGAGGCTTAAACAAATGAATTAGGATCAAAAATAGAAACATTCCCTTCCTTTTAGGGAAAATAGGCTTGCCTTCTCCCTCCATTGTTTGTCTCATTGAGAGCTTTCCAAGGATATCTCACCCATGTGATTCTAAGTTTCCAATGAGAAGATTTCCTAAAGATTCCCTCCAATAAAACTTGTTTGACCAACCAGATAGGACAAGAACCAACATGTCACCCATCCATACAAACTAATCTAAGGGTGGAGCTCATTGACATAAGATCAATCCATGTATTTGATCCAAGGGTGGAGTTTCCTTTGAGTGAATCCTCTTTGCTATATAATAAAGACAAGGTGCTCCTTGGGGACATAAGAGTATTGAGTGTGAAGCTTTGTGTTTCTTCTCCTAAGTTTCTCTTGATTGTTCTCCTTTCCTCACAATATTACAATGGTATCAAAGCGTGGGTTTCAATCCAAGAGAATAGATCACCCTTCTTGGAGGAACATGGGCTATTGAGATTGAGTAATTTTGAGGGGAGAAAACATAGTGAAATTGATAGATTATGAGTGTTTTAGAAAGAGGGTGGATGAAGGCTCTTAGAGGATAATTTATTGCACCCCTCTTTTTGTTCCATATCAAGAATCTGTTCCATATCAAGATTATGTACATACAACATGAGCAAGTGAGAGTATATCTTGTTTACTATTTTGGAGTAGAGTTCATGGATATAATGATGAATTCACCAAACATGATGATTCTACCTGTGGTGATATACAATAGAGAGTAAGATTTGACAATCTACATTCTATCATGATGCAATAGATCTAATATACCCTATCTTCTCCCTTTTGATACTCAAATATAAATCCATTATGTGGTTAAACCAAAAGTGATGTTTAGAGATTTTGTAGTTTGCAATTTTTATGAGGAATATTATCAATAAATGATAGCCTCTAAAGTCCCAATGGTAGTCCTAATAGTCTATGCCCATTCTTGAGTGATCATATTAACTCTCTATTGAAATAAGAAGTAATAATGAGCATTTACAGTGCATAAGAATCATGGATATGTAGTTGCAAGATCTGATGCAAAGAATGCAGAGGATGTCAAAAAAGTTTTGGGATATCAAGATGACCATGGAGGCATTGCAAATTCAAGTACGTACCTTTAGGAATGATCAGGCAATGCAAGAAGGAGAACCATCCTAAATTCTAATACCAATGACCAAAGTACTTGGAAAGTCACTCATGCCAATGACACCGACCTTGGTCAACAATGAAGCCACATTGTTACAAATGAAGAAAACATGTAGTATTGAGCCTTATAAGGGATAATTTTCCATGGGAATAGTGGAAAACTAGATTTCAAGAATAAATCAATACTTTTGATTATTCACAATTGAGATCACCAATCATTCTGTAGGCATGTTTTCATATGGGTACTTGATCATTAAAGCACTCACAAGGTACAACCTTGGGAATGATCAACGTTGGCAAAATCAGGAGAGGTCACTTGGATGAATTTGCAAGAAGGGCTGCTAAAGAATTTTCAATCTGTGGATTTTGTGCAAATGGCCCAAACCAAACTATGGGGTTGAAGCAAAAGAATAGAAAAAAGTGTACATGGAGGCATCTTTTGATCTACAATTCACAATAACCAATATGAGTCCAATAGAAGCTTTGGACAATTTCAAACAAGGGTTAAAAGAATGGATTTTCCAAGAAATAATGGTACAAAACCCTCACACTATTTGGAAGCTATTGCATATGATCAAAGAATAGCAAGGGTGCTAGGAAGAGGTGAAGGGGTAGTCTTGACTCAACATTATCGTGCTGAAACACCACACTTTGGTGGACAAGTTTATGTGGAATTGGGTGACATTTGGTTCCAAGATCTAGGAGCATGATTGCTCCAAGGAGAACAAGGACGGGTCAAAGAAAGGAGAGATGGAGTCCCATGGGGAGAAGGGACTCAAGCATAAGAACGTCATTGCTATAATTTGTGGCTAAGTTGGGCATACAACCATCAATTTGTTGTGCTCACCTTCCTAGAGGCCCTCGGCTTCCATACAAGCAATCTTTGAACAACATGGAGAGAAAAATTGAAGAGGAGGATGCAAAAATCACATCAAAAAACAAAGACCACTAGTAAATGTACTTTGCAACCTTATCGGCTCAATAGAGAAGAGAAAAATCATGAGAAGGAAGAGGACAAGTGCGCAAAGGTTGAGGAAGACAAAATCACAATTGATTGGTGTGAATGGAGTCCTAAAAGGTAATCAAGTGAGAGTATTGATAGAACCTAGAGCAACAAAGATTTTCTTGTCTCAATCAGTTGCAATGAGGTTGGAGATGGATGTACAGAAGGATGAGAATAAAGAAGTAGAGTTACCTAATGTTCAAATAGAGAGTATTAAGTCATTATCTAGAAAGGTAGTACTCTTTTTAGGAGAGCATCAAGAAGAGGTTGAGTGGCAAGTGATATGTTTAGCTCATTATGATGCAATCTTAGGCAGCCATGGATGAAGCACTACAACCTCATGATTGATTGGAGAAAGGAAGCAGTGAGAACTTGCCAATGGAATATCATTGGGGTTAAGGAAAGATCACACATGCAAGAATTACCTCTTTATGTTATAGAAACAATAGATATTTGTAAGACAAATAGATGTTTCATGGGCCTAATAAGAGAAGTCTAGAGTGCACCATTGTATGGAAAAATTCCTGAGAAATAAAAAGATGTAGTCCATGAGTTTTAGGATGTCTTCTTGGATGACCTACCCTTAGGATTACCACCAAAAAGGAGAGTAGATCATAAAATCAAGATACTTCTTGGGAAGATAATTCCTTGTAAGGCCCCGTATTGACTATCACCTCATGAGTTGGAGGAATGTAAGGCTGAAATTGAGGATATATTACAAAAAGAGTTTATTCAACCCAACATATTACCATATGGGGCTCCTATCTTGTTTGTGAAAAAAAAGGATGATATAATGCACATGTGCATTGACTACAAAGGCCTAAATCAACAAACGATGAAGAAAACATATCCTTTAGCTCCCATAGATGATATGTTTGATCAACTCAATGGGGAAAAACACTTCACCAAACTTGATTAGTGGAGCAATTATAGTCTTCCAAATTCTATGAAATAATCAATTATATGCCAAAATCTCAAAGTGTGAGTTTGGCAAGTCTGAAGTAGACTACTTGGAGCAAAGAGTAAGTGAAGGTATCCAAGTGTTAATAGATAAAATAAAGGTCATTAAAAAATGGGGCACTCAAAAGATCAAACTCAACTCAAAAGTTTCTTGGGATTGACAAGGTTCTATCATCAATTTTTTGAGGACTTCTCCAAGATCACACAACCTCTAATGACACTACTTGACAAAAAGAAGAAGTTGATGTGGAAAACTAGACAAGAATTGGCCTTTCAAGAATTGAAAGACACATTACATAACAATATGATGTTACCAAAAATTTAGTCAAGGATAATGGAGGAGCAAATAAGACAAATTAGCCTAGAATATTCTCAAAGCATCTAAGAAGCTACTTGGTACCTTCCAAGTATTTGGTAACATGCGTGACAAGTGACAACTTCTAGTGGCTAGCTTAGTTTGCACCCCAGATAAGTAGCTTCTAGGGGAAAGCTTCTAGAAAGCTTCCAACTAGCTTAGCTTGCACGTCAAGAAGGTTGCTTCTAGAAGGAAGCAACCTTCTTGAGAAACTTCTTGATTAACTTGACTTGCACTCCAAGAAAGTGGCTTAAGGAAGCTTCTTGAGAAGCTTCTCAAGAGCCTTGTATGCTCCCTATAAATACCAAAGTCAAAGCTCATGCTAGGCATTCAGAGTTTCTCTCATTCAAGAGTTCCAATGTGATCTTCCATTCTCCTATTTCTCTCTTTGATCTCAATCTTTCACATTGGTATGAGAGCAAGAATGGGATGGATGGAATTTATGGACCACCAAATCCATTCCACCAAACCATTAGGATTTTCATATCTATGTACTACCCAAGTATCATTTCATTCAATTCATCACCTCATGCTTTGGGAATTTTTTTTGAATGCAATCACCTTGTTCAAGGAACCTTTGATATTTGAGGTTGTAACTTATAGAGAATGGTGGACATGTTGCATATATGTATTAAATAGATAAATTAGAAGTAGCATGATAGAGTAGTAGCTATGGTGGCAATGCTTGAGGTTATCATTACCATGTAGCAACAAATAGAGCACCTTACTTGATTAATGGATGAACAAGACCATCAATGACAAGAGCACATAGAGAGAGCACCATTTTGAGAAAGAGAAGAGCAAATTTGATTTCCAATACCCAAGATATTTGATGGCAAGAATCTCCCAAGTGTAATGGGAAATTTTGTATTTGATTGTGAATGTTATTTTGAGGTTACAAATCTTCAAGATAAATTTAAAAAAATTCTCTTAGCTTCAAGCCAATTGGATGGAATGGCAAAAATATGGAGATAATTTTGAGTGGAGTGAGCTGAATGGCAGTTTGTTGTGCCAATCTTGACATAGGAAGAATTCAAAGGTGCAATCCTTGGGTGATTCCAAGCAATAAATGCCACACAAGCCACACAAGATAAGTTGGTTGAGTTGAAGCACATTGGTTCTATAAGAAGTGACATCACACAATTCTAGAACACCATTATGCAAATTCCAAATATATTGGATGGTGAAGCTTTGGATCAATTTTTGAGGGGCTTGAAATCACAAACCAAATTGGAAGTAACTATACAAGAGCCAAAACACTTGGAAGAAGCCATGCAGTTGGTTGAGCACTTTGATTTGGTTGTGACAATTTGGTCCCAACTTTGACCTTCACAACAACAAGCAACACCACCACTCACTTGTTGCTATTGACCCAAAAATGAAGGTAAGGGTCTAGCTATAGTAGGTCCTCTACTTGCTCCATAAGATCTAGGCTGTCCACCCTATCCTCAAAAACCAACCTGGCATGGTGCACTCTACTACACTTTGGAAGAAGTAATAGTTGTAGATGAGGTCTCCTTACCAAATCCAGATGTCACGCTCTCTCCTCCACCATGTTGAGCCCAATACGCTCAGCCAAACCAAAGACTGTTAACAAAGTAGGCAAAGTAGTCTATAATAATGTAGCATCATGGACTCTACATTGCAACTCCATGTCGAGTATCCCATACCAAAAATTGGACTGCTCTGGCTTCAATAAATTCCTAAGTAAAATTGATCAGCCTTCTATGCAAGTCTATGCCTTGCATAGGCTCTCTCTAACCTTCCATTGAAACTCTTACAATCTTCTTAGCTTGTCAATTGCACTCCTTTGAAGTTATACCTCAAACATTGAAACAATCCATCATGGGGTTGAACCTCGGTACTACACCACCTCTTGTAGTAGTACCTCCACTTGTAGTAGCACCATCTTTAACATCTACCAAATGCTACTAGAGCTAGAACTTGTGGATATTGCCAATCTACCCCTAGAAACCAAGCTTAAAGTGATGGAGACATTATTTGGAGACCAATACTATCTCCAAAGCTCAATCTCTTTCAAGTAAGCTCTCCTCAACTCTTTGTAGTCATCCATTGGTGGACCCTCTAAGTGCTAAAATAACTCCTTCCATGCCATGAAGGGTGTAAAAAAAGTTGAGTTTTGCATCTACTATAAATCACACCAACTATCAAGCTCTTGGATGAAGTCATCTAGCTCAATGGTACTTATTGTACCAAAGTAACACTTGGGGCCTTTGGAGGCCGCATAAATCTTGTCCATGTCCCACAATAATGGTGCAGATTGTAAAACTCATTTGTGCATGTGTTTGGTATTGTGATATTTAGCTTGGTATTACAAGTACTTGAGAGATATTATTTATATAGAGATAAATGATGGTTCTACATTAGTCATGATTAGCTAAGGTTAGTCATAGCTAAGATAGTGGGGACCTTAATTCAGAGAAAGTAGAAAAGATGAAAACCACTATTTTGGATTCTAGTGTGTTGACTTGGTATTATTCCTAGGTGTTTGGCTTTGAGGAAAGAGTTGAGAACTCTTGGGCCTGCAAGTCTTTTTGTTTTGGATTCTTCTATAGTCCAAGGATAGTCCATGTGAAGGAATCTTTGACTTAGTGGTTGGGTCATGATAAGATCACATGCGGAATGGAATATGCCCATGTGGATGGATATTTCTTTATAATTTTTGACTTTACTTGACTTTTAGCCTAGTAACTTGAGTTATCATAATAAATAGTAACTTTAGTGCATAACTATTTCATAAGTATATAAACAAGGGTGAAGGAGGAGGTACTCTCATTCTTTCATTTGCAACTATCTCTCTTTCATTCAGTTCTCTAGTGAGCAATGTCTTGAGTCTTGGAGTGTTAACCTTGGAGGAGTATGATGGAGTTGGGGTTCTTTGCCTTCTTAGTCCATGGTGCGCTACCATAATAGCCATCAAAGGTTCATCCTAAGTGAGGCCGGCTCACAGGACACACCAAGTGCTATCTCAATTTGATCAACTCTTGTGTCAAACTCCAAATCAAAGTGAAACTCCTTCCTCACTAGAACTTGAGATACATGTTGATATCAAGCACCACTCTGAATAAACCCATTGCATAATGTAGTGCTATCTCCTTTAGAATCTCCAAAAAACTCCATTGTGACAAAGTAACCAAAAATTGCAACCCATAATTGTAACCACCCAAGTACTCCACCAAGTGCCAACACCACCAAGTGCCAATGTACCAACAAAACGTCACCCACTAATGTATCTCTAACTAAGACAACTACACTAGGAGAAAGTGCAACTTGTAACTTGCCACCACAACACACATTCTTATGGTCTATAGGTCATCTCTTTTTATCTCACTAGAGAAAACATATATAGTCTAACTGGTAATCACTCCAGCCTCACTACCAAGAGCACACTAAAGCATCAACACTCTAAAGTCAAGGTACCTCACATAAACATGGTGCATAAACAAAGTAGAGAATAAACAGGTTCCAATCATAAGAAATCTACATGAAAACTCTCCATCTCATAAATCAACACTAGAATTACTCTACCACCATTTGGCATTTGACATAATATGAGTTATCTACTTCCTAAGCTACTAGGATCACCAAGAATGGGATCAATTTGTCTCTCCTAGCCAAAGCTACAAGTGTATAGATAATAGTGGAACAATTAATAGAACAACAAGTGAGAGTGGACCAACTTGCTAGGGTGCTAGTTTAGGAACCAAAGATCTAGGGGTCAAACCCTATTGCGCACAATCTAGTAGGGAAGGTAGATTTTGCCAAAAAATGATCAAATCTACTCTAAACTAGCTAGCCTTATGCCAACAAGTTGGCTTGCTAGCCCTTCTAGGCCTTCATTGCATCTCATAGCCACACCTCTATGCCTCAAAGCTAGCCAAATGAGGCATTTCTTCTTGCCACTTTGAACTTGGTCTTGCTTTCAACTCCTCAGCTCAAAATGACAACAACTACTACTTTAAAATTGCATTGCTTTGCTCAAAATTTAGACAATGCTTCTGCACATTGTTTGCCTTACTGCCAAATCTTTATCAATCAAATGAGCTTTTTCACACAAAGGAAAATCTGAACTTCAATTGAGCTACCAAAAATCAACTAGTCTTGGAGATACCACCAACACTCTCAATTCTAGCATCCAATTTCCCCTTGACCTCACTTCTCTAATGTAATCAGTTTGTTTACATAACTTGAATCACACTTAATCAAATTAGTACTTGATGTATCACTCCATAATTGTCCAAAAATTGGATACAAATTATAGTCAAGCCACATCCACTCTAGTTATGAGAATCCAAGTGATGCTTGCTGGCCTCTGTCCACCATGGCTAGGAACTTGAAGGCTCAACATCAAAGAAATGAGCTCCCTAGAGTTACTTTCTGAAAGTATACCCCTTAGTATCCAACCCTAATGGTCCCACTGATAGCACATCCAATATTGTGAATGGTGCTAAGTGATAATGGGCTCCACCTTATAGTTAGTACCCAAACACAAAATCTGACCGTCAACAAGTAGTCTATGAATGACTACCAAAATACTCATGATTACCATTACTACAACTTTAGAGTCTGAGCATGCTAGGTGTGATGTAACCAATGGCATGAGATCATGAGCTTTTTATCTAGGAAGGAATCATCCACTAGTTCAACTCCATTATGATCATAAGCTCTGGACAACAAATCAGCATTTGCATGTTTCTTCCCTAACATATCCTAAATGGTGTAGTCATACTCAAACAAGAATATCATCTACCTTGCTAGCCTCCCTTCAACATAAGACTTGGTAAAGATTTATTTCAAAGCCTTGTGATCTGTGACAAGGGTGGCTTTTCTCCAATCAAGTAGTGTCTAGACTTCTTGAGGCCAAAGATTACTGCAAACCCTTCTCTCTTCATGATTGAGTAATTCTTTTTGGTTGAAACCATCTATCTACTAGCATAAGCTATTGGATGATCATGCACATCTTGGTCTAATTGATATAGAGTGCATCCTATAGTACATTGGAAGCATTAGTGTAGAGGATGAAAGGCTTACCCCAATCAGGTTTAGTAAGAATTGGAGCTACAACAAGGGATTGCTTGAGCTCTTCAAAAGCTTTGAGAGCTTCCTTGTCATCCAAAATCACCATGTATTCTACATCCTTCTTCATGTAGATGTTCAATGCATAAGCATATTGGAAATGAAATATGAATCTCCTATAGTACCCAACCATCTCCAAGAATTGACATAACTTTGTCAAGTTTGAAGGAAATGGAAGGTTTGAGATTTTCCTCATCTTCTTAGGATCAATTGCTATTCCATCCTTGAAGATGATGTACCCCAAAATTAGACCTTCTTCACAACCAAAAATGCACTTCTCTAGGTTGAGTGATGCATTTGCTTCATGTAAATGTTGCAAGACTTTGATCGAGTGCTCAAAGTGCTCCTCCTTTCTTCCATAGACACAAAACTCATCAATCAAGTCTCTCATAAATTTTTCAATGAAAGGTTCAAACACCTTGGTCATGAAACATTATAATGTGGCCGAGAATTGCAAAGCCCAAAAGACATGATATTGAAATCACAAGTTTCCCAAGGTGTGGTAAATATGGTGAGTTGTTGATATGTGACAACTTGACAAGTATCACTTTTGTTAGAATCAATAAGTAAAGTTTGTTCCCACAGAGATACAAGTAAAAAATGGTCAAATGCAAAGTTAAAGTAACAATGTAGTTCTTCTTGAGTTCTTCTTTAGTCTCTCAAGTAGAAACCACACCTAGAAGAGAGTAACAAGCATTGATCACAGTCTTGTCACAATCACAATTCTATCTTTCCAAACAATCTTGATTGTGATGATTCAGATTTTTCCAAACAAGGCTACTTCATTACAAAACTACTTTGCCTCAGAATTGTGTTCCACCTCTCCTCTAAAGGCGCAACTTCCTTGATCAAAATTGCTTTGCATTAACCCCATACTGCACTCACTAATGCAAAATACTACCAACATTACGTTTCTTCTCAGATCTATCATAGCATTGCTTTGATTGCTAATCACTCAAGATCAAACACACTAAATGAAATCATAGTTTTGGAATCCAACATTTAACAAGCTTACTAACTTGCACTTTAAAATTCTCCAAACACTTACAAACACACACATAGAATTGATCCGTTGAATTAAGCTAAAACGACGAGTACAAAGTTATAGCACTTTGCTTTATTCAAGTTCAGAAAAATGAATATTGAACAACACAACACTATGAATTCTTTCTTTAAATAGGCAAAGCACTTGATAATTACTAACTAATATATTGTTCTTTAACAATCTCTACATCCAAAATGACAACCCACTCTTCATATTTGTTGATTCAACTCTCAAATTGGTTATGAATCCAATCTGATGTCTACCTCTTCATATTCTAAACCCAATGTAACTTCCTTTGCCTCTTGTACTTTAGCTCTATCAACTTATACATCTTCTTCCATTTCTCTGATCTCTTCAGTTTGCACTACAGTTGAACTCATGGGTATTCTATCTACTTTCTTATCTTCTAACCCACTTACTTCTAATTGCACAGATAACTCCTCCAAAGATAATTGCACTCCTACTTCTCTTCATCTTGGGTTCCTAACTTCATGCTACTATGGATCTGCTCTAACTCAGATTTAACTAAATCTAATCTGAGACATAGTCTCCTACTTCAGTAATTTTCCTATCTACTTAATCTCTGAGGCAAATCAAAAGATTGTTCAGATCTATATCCTTTGCCTTTCTCCTTCTTGTCTCATGCACCAACAGCTTCAACTTGTACATACATACTTCTTCCACCTTTACTTCAGCTTCCGCTTTCAACATTGCGCTGAGCTTCTCTACTGCTCCTCCTACTTGCTCCAATGTATGATCTTGAGCTCTCTCCACCTGCAACTCTTCACAATACATCTTTAATGCATCTTCAAACTTGGCTTTCAATGCTTTCTCCTCCATGTATTGGGCAAGTTGGGCTTTTATGTCAATAATTGTCCTCGTGTACACTCTTCTTCTCTATTCCTCCCCGCTGACTCTTGCTAGCAGACTTCATCATTCTACATTACCATCAACTTCAAAGTCTCCAACTCTTGCTCCATCACAATAGTGATTGCCCTGAAATGTATAACCTCAGTGCACACTTCATCAAACTCTCCCTTTAACTTCTCCCAAGATCTTCTGCTTACTCACCTCTTCAGCTTGGCTCTCAAGCTTACCTCCTTGCTTCTCAAAAGACTTTTGCAAGTTCTGAATTCTCTTTTGTCAAAGAACTTCATCAACCCAAAGCACTTCAGCTTGCTTCTCTACTTTGATTAACTTCTCCTTCAATTGCATGATCTCTTCACTCAAATACTTCACCACCTAGAATTCATCCTTTACTCCCAAATGGTCCTTCTTCTTCTTCAACATCATCAGCAAGGGATAGGCAATCTTGGATAAGTACGCTAGTTCCTCAAAATCTTCTTCTTCTTCCTTGTCTTTGCCTTCACTCATTGCTTGGATTGGTGCTTCTTCAACCGGCACCTTACTCCAAAGTCTTGATCTTTGTACCTTTAGAGTAACCTCCTCCAAACTAGCATCTTCATCTTTTGCTTTACTTGGTCCTACTATGGCCAATTGCACACTCTTCTTTGTTTTGGTTCCTTGGGGAAATGCCCACCTCAGCTCTTTGTCTCTCTACTCCTCTATTTCCACCACAAGCAACTCTAGATATGGAATGTCTCTTCCTTCCATGTGATCGATTGCCACATGGAAATCTTGATCTTCCTCCTCAGCCATTTCCTCCATTGGCTGCTGCACCTTGGGTTTTCCATCACTCCTACTGCTCGACTCCTCACTTTATAGTGTGAGTTCCACTTCTTCTTCTTCCATTGAGTCCTTTGACTTGTTCTCAGCTTCTCCTTCTGATTCTTCATCCAACAACTAGTCTCTCAAGACAACCTCGTGCCTTGGCTCCAACCTTCTTGTTTTTCCTGGCTGTACTAGGAACACCATCTCCTCTGGTTGACTTCTCAATTTTGCTTCTTCATCTTCAAGATATTCACCTCCACTCTCTTGTGTTGTTAGTCTTGGCAAAGTGATCATTGTTACTTTGAATTTGGTGGATGTATTGCTGCTCTTCTACATCCGCTTCTTTTCTTAGGTTTAGGTAGAAGTGGATCTTGAAGAGAGTTGGTTTGGAATTGAAGAGATCTATTGGGCAATTAATCTCTCCAATTCCAAAGCATATGCCTCGTTTGCTAGTGAAAGCACTTTGCCTAATTCACCGGTTCTCTTGCAAACATCTAGTGAAAGAACACAGCCTAATGCTTCATCATGTAAGTGGTTTGCTCCGGCTTGCAGATTTCCATTATTTCCGCAACAATACTTGGCCTTACTGGGTCTCAATAGGTATCCACTTTATACCTATTCTTTGTATGTACCGCACTAAATGAATTTCAAATTTCTATAGTCTCTTCTGTAGACTCTCCCTTCTCGAGGAATTCTCTAGTGAGCAATGTCTTGAGTCTTGGAGTGTTAGCCTTGGAGGAGTATGATAGATTTGGGGTTCCTTGCCTTCTTAGTCCATGGTACACTACCATAATAGCCATCAGAAATAGGCCGGCTCACATGCCTCTTCTATATGGATAGCTTCCAAAACTCCTAGGTCCTCTTCCCACATTGATCTAGAGTTATGCAATTTTTTTTGTGATGGTTTATAGTGGATCTTTTGGTGGAGGTGTAGGAACCATAAAATTACTATTTGTGGTGCAACCCTTGCCATCAAAGTATCAAAAGTTCCACTATACTTGTAACCTTGAGGAGGATGCACAACCTCCTTCACCACCAAATCATTCTCATCCCCTTCCAAACTTTCCTCCATACATATTGTAATCTTGATAGCTTCAACCTTGGAAGAAGGTTTCTCATATTCCATCTTGCTTCTAATCTATAGTCTCAACTCTCCCAAAAAATTCTTGGTAAGCATGACTCCTATGCCAATCATAGTAGTCTCCACATCATCCCAACCCTTCCTCAACATTATGAAAAATCTGGACTCTAACTTCTCCATTCTTTCTACATAAATTATCACTTTCTCTCCATCTCCTTGTTTGAGGAAGGTTATCTCACTCATCAATCTCTCATAACTCTCATTTGGAAGAAATTTCTCAATGAGTGATGAAGTCAAACTTTCCCAAGACTCTTCTTGCCCATCTTTCCTCTCTCTCCTTTGATATTTTGACTCATACCATGTAACTATGCATCTTCAAAGAAATCCAGAAATAATAAGGCCCATCCATTCTTCCTCCTCTCATTTTTCCCATGCAAGCTCTCTTGAAGTCACTCACAAAGGCCTCCACACTGTCTCCATCCTTGCCAAAGAAAATATGAAATTTACTCATTTTAGCCCCTCATTATCTTTCTCTTTTCTCTCAATCTTTTTTTCTTTCTTTTCTCTCACTCTATAACTAATATAATATATATATATATATGACTAACATCATTTGAGAGTAATCCACCCTAGGAAACAAAAAAGCTTCAAGATGCTCCAAGATTTCTATAGCAACATCATATCCAAGAATGCATATTAATCAAACCCTCGTGGATAGTTTATTCATAAGTTGAAAGATTATCTCCATCACTAATCTTGAGAACTAGTTGATGAAAATGGTAGTTTTTATGTAGTTGTACTAAGACTCTCTCTGACATCTTTCACCAAAGTCTCCAAAAGTACTATTACTCTTCTACACTCATGTCCTTTTGGAAGGCTTTCCACTTCATAAACCTCACACAACTCCATGGTCTTAGATCTCCTCCCTCTCAATCTTGGTGAAGAAGGTCCAACATAAAATCCCAAGTCAAGTAAGCCACTCCTTTCCCTCAATCTCTTGGTCTCAAAATTCAATGGACATGAGCTTGCTTTATTTCCCTTCTCTCTATATAGAAAGCACTTAGAATCACTCTTTACTCCAAGTAATGTATGTTCGTGAATCCTTGCAACACTCTCTTCAAATTCTATTCTAAACTTTCATTCCCTCAAATCAACCTTGACATCACCTCAAAGCCTTGGGGAACCTTGCATAGTCTCAACTTCTCCTCTTGGTAACCCTTCATGTTGCAAAGATAAATCTAAACACTCAAACATACTCTTGGTTGCTCTCACATTCTTCATGCATTGAGATCTCAACTCTCCAAAATTGACCCTTCCTCACAATGTCACCAAATTCTCTCAACTAGTATATCACAATCCTTTGAAAACTTTCACTTGATCAAGACTCTAGGGAATTTTCCCCTACAAAACTTCAAATCTTTTCATTGAGCCATTTGGGCTAGGCAGCTTTATATTCAGCACACATATTTCAAATTTGGTCTCAAAACCATCTCCTTACTTTAAAAACTCATAACTTCCTATTCAAGATTGATCTCTCTCTAATTCTTGGCCAAAAGCTAGAAAACTATGCATTGATTTCTCTTGGGAGGGTTGAGAAAAATCCAATGAAAAATGAAGAAGTGGAAAACTCCCTACAAAACTCTAAAGAGCATGCAGTTTGAAAAAATAATTTACCCTATCACCTTCTAAAACTTCTAGCTCAATGTGTATAAAATCCCTTACAATAATTTCAAGTGTTCCACCTAACACAATCCAACCTATCCTTTGTGAAAATTTTGAGTCCAGATCTTAAACTTGGAGTATTGCCTGAAATCATCGTAATCCCCAAACTCTGCAATCCACCTCACATAATCTCTCCAAATCCTCTCATGTGTATAATATGTACAATGTCATCTCAAACACATCATAAAAAATTACAAAATATAAAATGGGTCCAAGTTCTCTAACATCACTTCAACACTCTCCTCCTCTAATGTTCTTTCCAAATGAGCTCTCATACACTCCTTTTGTCCAATATAGGATTTTACGCATAACATTATCTTGCCTTCTAGAGAGGTCCCAACAATGGAACCAAAAATGTGAGCCAACATGTCTCTCACTTAAGATAAACCTCTGATGGCTATTATAGTAGTGCACCATGAACTAAAAAAGCAAGGAACCCCTACTCCATCATACTCCTCCAAGGCAAAAACTCTAAGACTCAAACTATTGCTCACTAGAGAACTCAACGAGAGAGATAGTTGCAAATGAAAGGATGATAAATAATTCCTCACCCTTATTTTATATACTTGTGGAATAGCTATATACCAAAGTTACTAACTACCAAAATAACTCAATTTACTAGGCTAAAAGTCAAAAGTTTAAATGAATATCCATACTCATGGGAATATTCTCTTAAGCATGTAGTCTTATCTTGACCTAATCATCAAGTTAAGAATTCCTTCATATGGGCACTATCCAAGGTTTGTGGATCCAAGAGTTCTCAACTCTTTCCTCAAGGAAAAACACCTAAGAATAATACCAAGTCAACACACTAGAATCCAAAATAGTGATGCTTTTCTTTTCCACTTCCTCTATAGTAAGGTCCACTCTATTTTAGCTATGACTAACTTTAGCTAATCATGACTAATGTAGAACTATCCTTTAACTCTATATAAGTTATATCTCCCAAGTACTTATAATACCGAACTAAATAATATCACAATAGTACAAACATAGTACAAATGGGTGTTACAGGCTTTGTTTCAGCACCTTCAACTCTAGCAGTATTGTAAGAGTGGATTGAACCTCCACTCTCGCATACTCTCTTGCTTCCACATTGTCAGAAGACACTTCTATCTTGGAGAAGGAGTTCTCTTGCTCTAGGAGTGCTCATTCCATAGTTGGCAAAGGTACCCACTCTTGTGCTATGAGCATAATGCCTTTTACTAGGTCCACCTTGTGAGTCTTGGTCAGCCCTTCCATCATGATCAATTCCCAATTGTGATTCATCATTAGCCTAGGAAGCCTCCTCCACCAAAGAGTCCACTACTTGAGGATTTGGTTGGTGTCTCTTCCCAATCCTGAATAAAGTCATGAACACCTTTTGTTTTCTAGTTCCTTCCCTCATAGCCTTGTCAATGGGTACCCACTTACCTGTCATGCAGTAGTTGGCAAAAAGTCACTTGCCCATTGTTAACGTACATTGTCCATGAGGATCTAAACAACTTCATGACCAAGGTGACTATGTTATGCTGAGTAGGGTCATGGTATCCTTGCACCTTCCAGCCATTCCTTGTCTTCTTGTGTTTGAACAAGGATTTAAATTTCTTGGTCATTTCTTTTGATAGTTAGATAAAAAATGATGAGGTGCATTGCCCTTGATTTTCAATCAAAGTGAAGCACTATCTGCTAGTGCTCCTCAGCCCATGCAACAATTTTCCCTCTCAATTTGGAGAAGTCTAGGTTCTTCTTCTCCTGAATCTCCACTACCATTGGGAGGTTTATGAAATAATAAATCCATAGTAGACAGCATAAAAGTGTTGAATTTAAGTACTTGGCATAGTAGTAGTGCATCCACTTCTCTACTCTGGGCAATGGTAACATGATACAAGTCTTCTTCTTTGGGGAAGGCATTATGATAGGAAAGCATACCTCAAATTTGATTCTCACTTTGTGCTATGAATCTTGATCACCCTCTCTCACAATCTCTTAAATTGCTCAAAGGTTCTCAGCTCTTCTTACTTCTAAACTGTTCCCACTTGTACAACGTCAAATGCTCCAAGAATGGGTAGAGTTTCAAGAGAATTCAATGTAACTTTACCTCCTTGGAAGGTGCTACACTTTTACATTTTAGCCAATCTGTTCAAGATTTTGGTGGAAATTTCTAGTAAAGCATCATATTCCGTGCTTGTGTGAAGTGGCATGAGGACTGATGGAGATGGAAACTGCAATTTTATCCCATGTGTCAAATCCTTTTCAAATTGGAAGGTGAGGCATTACCAATTGATGGCAGTCTCTGACAAGTCATCCCGCACTCATGTTTGCGGTACCTTTGTTCATGGTACCATTGTTTGTGGTACCTTTGTTCGTGGAACCCCATGTTTGTGGCACCTTTGTTTTTGGTACCCTTGTTCATGGTACCTTTGTTTGTGGTACCCTTGAACTTGGACATCCATTCCCTTCTCAGGGTTACTATTTAGGAACTTTGTGGTGATTGAGGTATAAGCCATACTTTATACCTTCAAGCATCATCCTACTCAACATGATGCACTTATTTGGAGGAAAAAAAAACGGAAAATACACCTAAGGGAACATCAAGTGGGCCGTGACAACTTCCTCAACAAGTTCTGAAGAGAGAGAGAGAGATATGCCCATAGTATGCAATGCACAAGATACAAGATATGGGTGAGGCAGGAAACTCTCCAGCCCACACCATTGTTGCAACCACCAAAAAAATCATTCCAAAGAGAAATGCAAAAGAGCAAGAGGTCTATCATACCATACAAAATCTAGAATTGCCACACTACTTTTTGGACATACCTCTAGAACACACAACAAAGACCATTCCTCTACATTTACAAGTCATGGAAAAATTCAAAGATATAGATATATCCCATGTATAAAAAGCTCTTAGATACATTTGGTTGAGTATCAACAGGGGTACCAACAAGCATCCAACATATTAGGAACTCTTCTACAAATTTAGAGATATCTTTGCCTACCATTATGCATAATTAATGGGCATGAATCCAAAACATGTGAACATCACATATTGATGTATGCAAATGAAATTCTTGTTTATCTAAACCATATGTGATGGCTTTGTGTTGATGTACTTATAATATAGTCAATAAGGAAGAGTTTGTTCCCACAAGGAGATTGTTTGGAAATGCCTGGAAGTGAAGTGAAACACACACTATGAAGTGAAGTGAAACACACACCTAAACCCAAATCATAATTCATTTATTATCTCTTGTTTAACTTCTTGGGCAGAAACCAATCCAAGAGGGTAGTGCCATCCTTTTTGGTGCTAATCACTTTCACTCTAAAATCTAGCCAAGATTGCTCTTGAATGTGTATGGTTCATTCAATTTTAAGTGCCTTTCCATTCCAAGATGTAGTGTTTATGAATATGTTTTGTGAGCCAGCCTATCTCTCATTCAAGATGAATCTCTGATGATTATTAAGGTAGTGCACCATAGACTAAGAATGCAAGGAACTCCAACTCCATCACACTCCTCCAAGGTTAGAACTCCAAGGCCCCTCCAAGATTGAGGACATTGCTCACTAGAGAACTCAATAAGAAGGACAATTGCAAATCAAAGGATGATGAGTACCTCCTCACCCCTAGCTTATATACTTGAGAAAAATTTATATACCAAAGTTACTAATTACCAAAGTAACTCAAGTTACTAGGCTAAAAGTCTAAAAGAATATCCAAGCAGATAGGAAGAATCCATGAGTAGGGGATCTTATCCTCACGTACCAACTAGGTCAAGGATGCTTTCACATGGGCTATCCTTGGACTATAAAAAAAATTTGCACCAACAAGGCTTTTTGGCCCAAGAGCTCTCAACTCTTTCCTCAAAGTCAAATAACTAGGAATAATACCAAGTCAATAAAATACTATAGCAAACTAGTGGTGCTCACTCTTTTCCCTTCATGGAGAATAGAGTCACCTTTATCCTAGCTAGGATGAGCTCTAGCTAATCATGACTAATGAAGAAGTTTACCCAACCTCCATATAGATAACATCTCCACATCTTACAATACCAAACTTAATATCCATATATATCATACATGCATCAATGGGTGTTACATTTAACCCCAAAGTAAGACTTCACTTTGTCCTTGGAGTGAAGGTCTCTTTACCTTCTTTGATATAACTCTAATTTATCATAGTTAATCATATCAAAGTGTTTTCTTCCCAACTCCTTGAGATCATAGGTGTAATTGCACCACACCTTCTCCACTATGAAAGATCCAAAGTTCTTCAACTTCTTTGCATCCTCTTGAACAAAATGGAATCAAACAACATTGCCTTATCACTTTCCTTGAAGTGCCCTACCTTTTTCTTGCCTTCCTTCTTGTCATAGCTCTCCTTTTGTTTCCTTTGGGCTTGCTCAACTTGAACCATAGCAACTACTCTTATCTCTTCCAATTCCATGAGTTGCTCTTTCCTTGACTTCTCTGCATCATCTCCTTCAAATTTTTTTATGAATGCTTTGAAAAGTATAAAGTTCAAAATGAATAGGTAAAGTATATTCAATACCATACATCAAATGGAGTATATTTTATGGATGTCTCTATTTTTATCCTATTCTCCCATAAAACCACATGAATCCTCTTGTCCCAATCATGTCTTGCCCCATCTATTTCTGCATCTTTGGCCAACATCATGCACAAGGTTTGATTGATTCTCCCTACCAAGCCATTGGAGGGTGCTTATAGGTGATAGTCATTCTGTATGTTATAGAGAAATGTTGTAGCATGGCTGCAATGATACTTCTTGTAAAGTCTCTTACTCTATCAAAAACAAACTCCAAAGGGCATCCAACCTAGTAATAATATGTTCATAAAGAAATATATCAACTTCATCTTCATTTTTGTCTCTTAATGGTCTTACTTTGACCCACTTAGTAAGGTAATCAATAACTATCAAAATGTACCAATGGTTGCTTCATGTTCTATTGAGAGAAACTATAAAGTCAATTTCAACTTCTAAAAAGGTCTTAGCAATAAAATTGATCTAAGAAGTGGACTAGAGGTAGACTTCCTATCAAAAGCTTGACAAACTTTACAAGCTTTGTAATAATGAAGAAAATCCTTGAAAATTCCCCTCCAATGATAACTTGCATCTAGAATCTTGAAAGCGGTCACCTTTCTTGCAAAGTGACCAGTATTTACCAAACCATCATGAAATTCCTTCATGAGTAGGATAGATCTTTCTTACTCATTGCTCTTTCAAGTAGAAGATTTTCTCCTTGATAGAAAAGAATGTCCTTCACCATTGTGTAAGGTCTAGATCTTGTTGCAAGGGCTTCCTCTCCCTGGCATACATCCCATACAAATAGTTACATCTTGTAACAAATTCTACAATCTTCTTGTACTCCATTGGAACCTCTGGAGTAATTGAGATTTCCATGAGCTCCTCATGCAAGAAGGAATCATCTATTGGCTCATCTCCATCATGATCATAAGCCCTAGATAACAAATCAATGTTTGCATGTTTCTTTCTTGTCCTATCTTCAATGGGGTAATCATACTCAAAAAAGAACATCATCCACCTTGCTAACATCCCTTCCACATTAGGGTTGTTGAAGATTTATTTCAAAGCCTTGTGATCTATGACAATGGTGCACTTTCTTCTAATCAAGTAGTGTCAAAAATTCTTGAGATAAAAAATTATTGTCAACTATTCCTTTTTTTAATTAATAGTTATTCTCTACTTAAACCATTTATCTACTAGCATAAGCTATTGGATAATCATGCCCATATTAGTATTATGGAGGTCAAATTGATCCAAGGTAACTTTCAATAATCTTTGCATTGATGATGAGTCAAGCACTAACTTAAAACATCTAGCTCAGTATGTACTTTCTTGGTTGTTATGATCTCACCAAGATACTAGCTTGTAGAGCTAGTAATGGGTAATAGGTATCAATCAAATTTCCCTATGAAGTAAACACAAAACCCAAAAGAGAGGAAACAAGGACACCTCAAATCCTTCTCATATCATGATGCGGTAGAAGACCACCAAAGAAATGTGACTTTCTCATGATGACTTTCATGCTCAAAGTTGATGATCATGTATCATCACCTTCAAGTGCATCCTATAGCTACATTGGGAGCATCAATGTAGAGGATGAAAAGCTTACTCCAATTGGATTTAGTAAGAATTGGAGCCATAATAAGGGATTTCTTGAGCTCCTCAAAAGCTTTGAGAGCCTCATTTTCCTCCAAAATCATTATGTATTCTACACCCTTCTTCATGTAAACGGCCAATGCATAAGCCTTGTTGTAAAATGAGAAGATGAATCTCCCATAGTACCCAACCATCCCAAAAATTGGTGTAACTTTGTCAAGCTTGAAGGGAATGGAAGCTTTGAGATTTTCCTCACCTTCTCAAGATCCATTGCTACTCCATCTTTGGAAATCATATGCCCCAAAAGTAGACCTTCTTCACAACCAAAGATGCACTTCTCTATATTGAGTGATGTATTTGCTTCATCCAAGTGTTGCAGAACTTTAATCAAATATTTAGAGTGCTCCTCCTTGCTCCCATAGACACAAAAGTCATCAATGAGATCTCTCATAAATTTTCCAATGAAAGGTTCAAACACCTTGTTCATGAAACTTTAAAATGTGGTTTGAGCATTACAAAGCCCAAAAGGTATGTTTTGAAAGCATAAGTTTCCCAATGTGTGGTGAATGTGGTGATTTGTTGATGCTTTGGTGCAACCTTGATTTGGTTGTAGCCACTATAATCATCCAAATTGTACCTCTCATGATCTACAACCTCCTCCAAGACCTAATCAATTAATGGCAAGGAATAGTACTCCTTATTGGTAACAACATTGAGTGTTTGTAATGAACACATACACAAAACTTGTCATTCTTCTTCTTTACAATCACAATTAGAGATACCCATTATGAATTCTCCACCTTAAAAAATAAACTCAACATCCTTGAGTTGATCAATCTACTCCTTCACAACCAAAGCTATTGGTGTGCTAATGGAATGTTGTTTTTGGCAGATTAGCCTTACATTCAACTCCACCTTTGGTTAGTTCTCCTCCAAGGTGACTTCCTTGAGATCTTTGTAACTAAAAGCAAAGACATGGATATAATTGCAAAAAATCTCCTCAAATCTTACCTTCTCCTCCTTGGTAACATTTGGATCATACTGGAGGGTAGATAGTCTCCTCTCTATATCCTCTGATATCAATGGTGATTTACCAAGGTCCTTTAAAACCTTTAGGTTAGGCACAAAGTCCATAGGCCACAAGGGATGCACATCTGAATCAGATCTAGAGTCATCCTCCTCCAATGAGGTCTCTTCTTCCATGCTTGTATCCACACCTGAAACTCCTTCCTTTGATTCTGATTTTACAATAATCAAAAGATGGTGTATCTAAATGAAAAAGGTGGTTGGTGTTGGATATAGAAACTATAACCTAATGGTTTGATGGCCCAATTCTCATGTATCCCTTATGCCATCAATCAATTGATAGAATTGCTCTCAACAATGGCCTCCCAAGTAGCAAATCATAACTTGCATCCTTCAAGACTTGGAAAGTCATGAGATTTTGAACTCCTGTAATTGATACTACCACCTTGTCCACCACACCCATTAGTTAAACCTATTGCTTGTTTTCCATGCTCATTACAAATGTTGAAGGTCTAGAGGGTATCATACCCAACTTATTCATCAACTTCCCTAACATGACATTCACTATAGATCCTCTATCAACAAGTGTCTCATTCATGTTGTGACCATTCACCCTTGTATCAATGTTAGAAGCATATTCAAAAACCTACCATGGTGTTGGTTTTGTATCCAACAACCCCCATTGATAACAGAGCCTTTGCTTTGTTATTTCTCTTGCTCCTTGTAGAGCTCAAACCACCTCTAAGTTCTTCCCTCAAGGTATGATTTAAAGCAATTAGTTAACCAACTATGATGTTAGCCTTGTGATTACCAACATCCTCCAACACATTGTAGCCCCATTGTGGCTTTGAGATCAAGAAATGATCCATCCTTAACTGCTTCCTTGGAGTCTTTGTTGATGGTTTTGAACTAGTAGTGCAAGTATTCCTTGTGGGCATTGGACTATCGTTTCTAGGAGTGAATTCTTGAGAAGATAATATATTATCTACAAAAATGGGTCATTTTTTTCCATTGGGCCAAAAGCTCCAAATTAAGACCTTCAAAGTTTGAGTATTCTTCCTTTAATACTTTCTCTCCACCATATCTATGGTTGTTATCCCCTTACCTCTATTTTTGCATAAGAGGTACTTGAGCTACCACGAGACCCTCCTTCTCTCTATTTGCCTCCTCATAACTCCTTCCTCCATGGTACATGGAATTTGGGAAATTTTTGGATGAAACCTCTACCTGCACAACCAAAACACTTTCTATCATTGAAATTGCTAATTGGTTGTCTTTATATGGATAGTTTCCATAATGCATAGGCTCCCTTTCAAAATTCTTGTCCACTTCTCTCTTCTCCCATAATTGCACTACATTGATCTTGAGATCTGCAAGTTGCTCCATGATAGTTTGAAGTGGATCTTTCGGTAGATGTGCAAGGACAAGAGCAACAACTACTTGTTATACCACCCTTTCCACCTAAGTATTATTAACCTCACCATACTTGTAAACTTTTGAAGGATACACAACCTTCTTCACCACCAAATCACTCTCATCCTCTTTCAAACTCTCATCCATAAAAATTGCAATTTTGATAGCTTCTACTTTGGAAGAAGGTTTCTTATATCTCACGTTGATTTGAATTTTTTTATTTCAACCTTTCCACAAAATTCTTGGTGAGCATGGCTTCTATCCTAATCATGGTAGTCTCCATATCATTCGCACTCTTCCTCAACACTATATGGAACCTAGACTGTAGCTTCTCCACTCTTTTTGTATAGATTTTTACTTTCTCTCCATCTTTTTATTTGAGGAAGGTAATCCCACTCATCTATTTCTCATAACTCTCATCCAGAAAAAATTTCTCAATGAGTGTTATAGTCAAATTTCCTTAGATTCCTCTTGCCCATCTCTCCTCTCTCTCTTTTGATATTTTGACTCATTCCATGTCAAAGCTACATCCTCAAAGAACTCCAGTAGTAATGAGGCCTCATTCTTCCTCCTCTCATTATTTCATATGCAAGTCTTCTTGTAGTCTCTCACAAAATCCTCCACATCCTCTCTATTCTTCCAAAAGAAAACCAGAAGTTTTCCCATCTTAACCTCTCACTACCTTTCTACTCTCTTTCTTTTTATTTTCTTTTCTATTTTCTCTCTCATCTTATGACTAATAGATTACATACATGACTAGCACCATTTGAGAGTATTATACTCTAAATAATACAAGGGTTCAAGTTGCTTCACAATTTCTATGGCACAATCAAATCCAAAGGTGCAAATCAAGCAAAGTCTCATGGATATTCTATCTATCAATTGAAAGATTATCTCCATCACTAATGCTAAGAAATTTGTGATGAAAGTGATATAGTTTCTCTATAGTTGGACTATGTAATACTCCGAGGACAAGAGAAGAGAGAAAACACAGATTGCACACTCAAACATTCGATATTGTAATACTCCGAGGACAAGAGAGAGAGAAAACACAGATTGCACACTCAAACATTCGATGCCCCAATGGAGCACCTTCTCTTTATTATATAGAAAAAGAGGATCTCCTCCAAGGAAGCTCCACCATAGGATTAGGGACACAGATAGGTGACATGTCAGCAAGCTCCACCCTTGGATTACTTACTTGGATGGGTGACATGTCTGGTCTAGGTCCTATCTGGTTGGTCAAACGAGCTTTGATCAGAGGGAATCTTTTAGGGAATCTTCCTGTAGGAATCTCAAAATCACATGAGTAAGTTACCGTTGGAAAGCTCTCGACGAGACAAACCAGGGGGAGGTAAGGCCAGCCTTTCCTCCATTGGGGGGGGGAATCTGCACATTTTTTAGGCCTAATTCATCCATTTAGGCCTCCGAAATTGCCTTCAAAGATTTCATGTATATTTAGGTTCTTACTCTATTAGTAGAAGTCCCCTTTTGGTGATACCTCTTTCTGATCTGTTTAGTCCATCATGTGTAACATCCTTCCAGATGTTACCAAACCAATTCTCACCTTTAAATCATATGTCTAGCTATTGGTTCTAAGGTTCTCAAGTATGTTTCGGTTTCTGCCCTATTAGTATAAGTACTCTTTTGGTGATACTTCTATCTGATCTATTTTGACCATCATGTATAACATCATTCTAGATGTTACCAAACCAAATTTCACATCCAGATCATATGGCTAACCCTTGGTATTATAGACTATGACTCTCTCCAAGATCTTTCACTAAGGTCTCCAACAATGTTATTGCTCCTTTACACCCATGGCTTTTTGGACGTCCTTCCACTCCACAAACCTCACACAACTCTTAGGTCCTACATCTCCTCCCTCCCAATCTTGGTGAAGAAGGTCCAACATGCAATCCCAAGCCAAGTAAGTCTCTCCTTTCTCTCAATCTCTTGCTCTCAAGACTCAAAAACAATGAACTTGCCTTGTGTCCCTTCTCTCCACATAAAAAGCGCTTAGAATCACTCTTTACTTTAAATGATGAAGGTTGTTGGATCCTCTCAACATTCTTCAAATTCTACTCTAAACTCTCTTTTCATCAAATTAACCACTACTATCACTTCAGCCCTTGAGTAACCTTGCATAACATTAATGATGACACTCCTCATTCCTAAGAACTTAACAATTATGAAATGGTCCCTCTTCACAATGTCAATCAACTCTCCCAAATTATAACTCTTAGACCTTTGCACACTTGATCAACACCCTAGATTGTCTTACCATGTAAAATTTCAACCCTTTTCATTCAGCCATTAAGCATATGCATCTTTGTATTCAGCACACATATTTAAGATCTAGTCTAAAAACCACCCCCCTCACTTTAGAAATTCATAACCTCCTTTGCAAGAATGATCTCTCCCTAGTTCATAGGCTTGAAGGTAGGGTATCTTGTAGTGAATTTTCTTGGAAAATTCAAAGCAATCCAAAAATAATTGAAGAAATGGAAAATTCTATATAAAATTGAAAAGAGTGTGTAGTTTGTAAGAACAATTTACCTCACCGCCTTCCAAAAATTATAGCTCATTGTATGTAGTATTCCTTACAATAATTCAAGTGTCTCAATTAGAAACTTATCCAAGTTATCTTCTTTGAAAATTTCAAGTTGAGATCTCAACCTTGGGATTTTGCCCAAAATCACTATAATCCCTAAAATTTATAATCCACCTCACAAAATCTTTTTAAATCCTCTCATGTGTATAAAACGTATAGTATCATCTCAAAAAAAGTATTATGAACTATAGGGTATGCAAATGGATTCAAGTACTCTAACATAAGTGCAACACTCTACTACCCTCATTTTGCCTAATATAGGATTATACGTGTAACATTATCTTAATTTCTAAAGAGATTCCAACAATATAACTACCTATATGAGCTGGCCTATCTCTCACTCAAGATGACACTCTAATGGCTATTAAAGTAGTGCATCATGGACTAAGAAGGCAAGGAATCCCAACTCCATTATACCCCTCCAAGGCTAGAACTCCAAGGCACCTCCAAGACTCAAGACATTGCTCATGAACTCAATGAAAGAGACATTGTTATAAATCAAAGAATAATGATTAACTCCTCATTCTTAACTTATATACCTGTGAAAAACTTAGACACCAAAGTGACTAATTACTAAAGTAACTCAAGTTACTAGGCTAAAAGTCAAATAAAACCAAAAAGTCAAAAGAAATATCCAAGCATATGGGAATAATCCCATGAGTATGTAGTCTTATCCTCACCTTCCAACTAAGTCAATAATTCCTTCTCATGGGCTATCCTTGGACTATAAAAAAAGTTTACACCAACAAGGCTTGTGAGCCCAAGAGCTTTCAACTCTTTCCTCAAAGTCAAATAACTAGGAATAATACCGAGTCACTATACTATAGCAAACAAATGGTGCTCACTCTGTTCCCTTCCTCTAGAATAGGATCACCTTTATCTTAGCTAGGACTAGCTCTAGCTAATCATGACCAATGTAGAAGCTTAGTTAACTCCATATAGATAATATTTATTCACTATTTGCAATACCAAACTTAATATCCCCATAGAGCATACATGCATGAATAGGTGTTATAGTTCTACCCTTCATAGAAGGCACAAATTGCAGGACTAAAATTTATGCTACTTCTTGTCTAAAGTTTTTGATTCAAAGGGTGTTGCTTGTGCGGTGAGCTTCCCAATCCACTTGTTTCATAAGTTTACTCCTTTGAATTCTTTGGTGCACACTTGATCATGGGCGAGTACCTACTTGACATTATGCATTAAAGACCTATTATGAAATTCCTCACCTCTACTCTAGTTAGACATTGAAACAACATGCAAAATGTAGAATACAAAACTTGCAAAGAAGTAAGAACACTCTTTACTTGTAACCAAAGCTTTTATTCCAAAATAATGAGTGAATAATCAAAATTGCTAGCAGCATTGAACTTTTTATATAGATTTGGCTCTAAGCCAAAGAGATCACAATCCCAAGTGAATCCTAAAAAATCTAAGTCCAAATTGTCCATTGTTGATTCTACTATCCTAATCATCTATAGAATGATTAGGCTCCTACACTTGTGAGGTGATATATCAGACCCCACCTAATCTATTTTTAGTATACAATTCCAAGAAATGTACAAACACAAGGACCCTCCTCCACAAGTATTTACAACTCCAAGTGTAGTATTATTGCAAGGGCACTCGTCCTCAACTCTTTACAACTCTGAGTGCCACTCAACTTTGAGTGCACTCTTCTGCAATGCATGTGACACTAAGTGCAACCATGACTGGCCTACTCAGAGTGCTAGACTATTGTACAAGTCGGAGTACCTAATCCTTTCTAAATTGTGCCTGTCTGACTCAAGGGCTTCCTTTAGAGGGAGTGCTTTGGGTTGAAGCTTTGAGGGGTGAAGTGCTTTGTTTACCGCTCAGGTATCTAATTAATTGATTAGTCTGGGCTTGATACCTTGCAATTTCTAGCAAGAAGGCCTAGCATACTTCGTTAAACTTCTTATCTAAGTGCTCGTTCAAGTGCAAGGACAGGCTATTCATGCATTCCTCCTCATAGGCCTGATTCTGCAAGCATTGGACTTGTATCTTCAATTCATGGCATTTTCCCCTCAAGGCCTGCACTTCTCCCTCTTCTTTCTGCATCTCAGTGAACAGGGCCTGGGTTTCTTGTACTGGGTGTAGTGCCTTCAACTGATCTCCCTATCATTTTTTAGACTGCCTGCTCCACTCTGCCTTCTATTCCTCTAGCACTTGGAGACTCTCTACATGCTTCACTTGTTCTATTGCTGCCTCCTTGTCAAGAAATTCCAGCTGAATGGCCACTTCTGTCTGGTACTCCTGCATGTACAACTCCAGCATCACCACTCAGTCATGCTTCTCTTGAAAGGCACTTCAAGTTTGCATTCTCTTGGCATAGCAGATTTCTCATACTTGTCCAACTACACACAATCTTGGTTAAATAAAACCTGAAAACCCGTCTCAATAATCTGGCCAACAGAAACTAAGTTTCTGGTGATTGTAGGTACTTGAAGGACTTCTCCTAAACCACTAAGATTGGCAAATGGAGATGAGAAAGGGATAGTGCCTGTATAAGTGATAATATGCTCAGTATCATCACCCCATGTTTACAGACAATAATCCAGATAATGGGACCTTAGAACTGAAAATACTAACCTGATGTGTCATATAGTTGGAGCACCTTGAGTAGATGAACCACTCTTCTTCAATCTTGGTCATCAATGCAGCAGTGTGAGTCATCATTAATAGATGATCACCGGAGTAGGAATCCTTCTCCTAATAGTTCCATTGAGGGAGGTTACTATCACCTTGCTTCTTGAAACAAGTCTTCTCATAACGAGACTTTGATTTACAGTACTTGCAAAATCTCTCCAATGTGGACTTGCCTTGTGTTGCATACTGTCTTTGTGAGGATTGACCTCTACCAATAGCACCCCCACTAAGTGAACTTCTGGATCCTCTGCCTCTTGCACGACCTCTCCCAGCAAACAATACCTGATCTTGAGCAAAAAGACCGTTACCACCACCCTGCAGCCACATCTCTTCAGAGACTAACATTGGGACTAGCTCATCAAACAGAGGATAAGTATTTCTAACGACTATAGATGTCTCAAAGCTTTATACTCCTTTGGTAGACTTTGAATACTATGAAGAATCAAATCATCATCCTCGACCCTTAACATCAATGTATTCAGCTGCTCAACCAAGCCAGGAATGTTATAAACATAATCAGTTATGCTTAAGTTGTACTTCTTAACTTCCGTTAATTGCTGCTTCAGTTGAAGCTTTCTTGCCTTTGTCAAAGTCTGAAAAGCATTTGCTAATGCATCCCAAACCTCCTTGGGAATATCAACACCTTACATGTAACCAAACACTGATTGTGAAACACACAAAGAAAGATAGTGTACAGTTTGATGGGCCTGAATATTCCAATCATGGACTTTAGGATCGTAAGGAACACCTAGAGCAAACAATTCTTGGCCTTTCAAGAATGCATATATTCTATATTTCCTTCCTGAATAATTGTTCTTTGTCAAGGTCTCACCAGTGATGACACCATAAGTATCTAGTTTAGTACTCATAGTATAAACTCTATAAAATCAGATCACTTGATAATTGACACCTTCTGCCAAATTGAACTCAAAGGGTCTCACCGCCTCTCTTCTGCTCTGATACCATGCTACGAAAATGAATAATGGGAGTGGAGACATTAAAGTTCCCCAAAGAATGGTCTCGCTGGACACAAGTCCAGCCCGAATATATATAGGTAGAGAAGAAATACACAAGTAGTCGAGTCACTCTTCACCATAACTCTAAAGTGATGCCGTCAAGGCCTCCGTTTGATATTATCCAGAATTCAAACGACTACGGATTGCTGTCCAAGGCCGGCGTCCTGCAGATGTACAGATGCAGAAGTCTGTCTACTAGTGTGATGGCAAGGCTCAGAGTCTGCAAACTTGCAGGCTGTGTACCGTAATTGCTTTAGTTGTCGTCTAGCTGTCCAAGTTTTCAAGAGCATTCTGGGAAAGTGTTCCAGCCCGACTTATGGTGTGGTAAATTACGAGTACATCTAGATCGCAATAACATCATAGATAGTTCTTACATCACAGGCATCACTCATTTTGAAATTGCTTTACATCGTTGAATGTTTTGATCCACCTTTGCTTCCACAGAACTTCAACATTGCTTCATGGGCCAAATACCCGTGAGGAGGCTCAAAACTTGAAATCATCTCTCTTTCAATAGGAGATTTGAGCTACTTATAAGTTCACGATGGGAAGATCATCTTGCCAGATAAAATAATTGATGCTCTGATATATATGTACATATGAAAATACTCTCCACCTAAATAAGACTCCGAGTTCGAGCAATGCACGGGAACTCAATAAAGCATAAGCAGCAATTTACCGACAACTATTGCATCTGTCCTCCAAGCGCGATGCCATGTATTTCAACATTCTAAAGTTCACAGGGCCCTGCATGCTGAGCTATCGTCTACAGCTGCGTCCAACTATATTGCTATTGCACCTCCGAGACCATCCAGACCTTCCATGACCGTCCAACTTAAAGCCTATGGCAAATGAGTAGGCCTATTTGCTTTAGCCTCGTCCTTAATTCAGGCATGTAATTGATCATGTAACAGGAAGAATGCTGCTTTAACTCCAGAAATTCCTCTATATACTTATACAGGTTCTGGAGAAATGTTGTTCAAGTACCGCGGAAGGAGATGGCAAAAAGAAGACTTAAAACGACATTTATTTATGCTCCAGAGTTTACCAATCAGAGTGGGGTTCACGCGTGGTGAGACCACACCACAGAGTTCCCAAAGATCGAAGAGTTCCTCTGATATCAGAGACATGGCTGCAGAACTTTTGCTTCTGCCATGTCGAAACAAGTGGCTACTTACCAGTCTGGATTTTCCAACGACGAAACAAATTCGTGCGCTCTAATTCAAATTTCGGTAAGTTAACTAAATTCATACTGAATTTTGTCGACATGCTTGCAATGTAATTGGTCGGGAGAGCTTGCTTCACTTCCCGGTTTCATGAACTTACATCGAGGAATATGATAGCTATAAACGTGCGTAAGTTTCCCTTTTTGTTACTCAGTTCGATATACATGTATATCTTTAACCGGAAGATGATCTTGACGAACATGCAATTGTTGTTTCTGTGAAGGTATTGCAATAAAACTGTTCTAACGTTAGCTATCACCGTCGTGCACCGTCCTCTCTCATTTTACTCTTTCATGGTGACCAATTACTCTGAATATGTCGACTGGATTACAGTCGATTACATGTCTCGAGAGAGGTACATCTGGTGTTATAATTCGCCACTTATGAATGAATTGTATGTGGCACGATATGCGAATAACTGAGCCCGAGATAGGCCGTACAAGACAGTTGATTATTGCCGTGGACGATGTTGACAACATATACAAAGTATCCAGCCAATGGTGCTGCAGTTCTGGTAAGCATTAGATTGTTCATTTAGAGTTTGAAACCCTGGTCTCTGGGAACTCTGGTTGATGCCAAATAAATTGATCCTGGAACTAGTAAATCTGGAGACGACGAAGGAAACCTGTATTTTGATCCTCAAAGACCCGTTTATGTGAAAATAAACAAAGGAATTAAATAATCTCAAACAATCAAGACATGTACAGCGTACACGTGCATGACATTGTGCATCGGGATTACGTTGTCAAGAAAATTCAAGTTATTGCGTTGAGGCTGCTAATTTTCTCACTTCAGAACGTCTGAAACGTAAGGAATTGGTATGTGTACGTCTCACGTGCTGATCGTGAAAATCTGTATGATTGTAGTTTTCTACAGTCGTCCGCACTGGTCCCGCAGCTGTCTGTCTGCTTTACATGCCGTCAACAGTAAAGCAGTACTTGTCACTCCCGTCTCCATATCACCTAGCTATAAGAAACTTCTCTTGGAGTAGTTGTCCGGTGCTCAAGATAGTACAGCGTTTACATGTCATGATAGATTCTGATAATCTCGTGCACGATTCTGATAATGGACCGGGATGAAGACCTAGCCGGGAGCTTATATAAAGCCTCACCACTGGACAAAATCATGAACATCACTCAATTCGGAGTTTATCGTCAACACACAGTTCTTTCAATCACACAAGTCGGAGTTTATCCTCAACACACAGCTCTTTGAACCTTAAGGTACAGGATATACTTCAGGTACTCGGGTTGAGTTTTCCTGTGTTTGAGCTTGGATTGTCATTACTCCCGCGTCATTTGTCTAAAAGTAGATACCATACTCATATTGATGTGTTTTGTGTATGCCCCCCTCCAGCGTTAGCATATTGGTGCATTAAAATCTATTATTTGCTAACATGTTCAAATGTTGACTTCTCCAATACAGGTTTGATACTGTCCAAAGAATTGACGTGGAAGATGGCTTTTGTCAAGATAAATGTCCTCTTTCTTCTCCTGGCGATCATCGTAGCTATTGCAGTCAGATTACCAAGCACGGCAGCGCAGGCTGTGATCTGCCAGACAGATCGGAGTAGCCCAAAGATAGAGGATGTTAAGGGTGCCATTTATGCAGTGGAGAAGTTAAAGAACTGCTGCCAAGAAAATTGCCGTGGTGATCTTTGCACCGTGTTGGGCACTCATGGAGAGGCTGTCCTGAAACTATGTGGACTTACATCTTGCAGTAACCCAGATTGCGTCTCCTGCGACCGAGTTGCCCGTAGGTTTACGGACATAGTGAATACATGCTACAGAGACGTTGATGAGAAGACTCGAGTTCAGGGTACCCTGGCACGAAACGGATTCGTCTACCGTATCGAGCGCAAATCTCGAGATGGACGGAGGGACTAGATATGCAGTTGAATAGTAGTTGGATTTGCATCAGAATATATTGCTTTCGTGGCTGGATATTATGCGAATTCTATTAGTTTCTACTTTCCAGGATTGTCTTAGATGATAAGCTGAATCCTTAATAAGCTTAGCCTTCCGCCTGTTCCGAGAGTTCCGTTTCGAGATCTAATAATACATTTCCAGTATCTCACTGTATTTCCATTATAAGATCATACAGCTATGTTCCTATATATCTCTATGTCAAGTCTCGTTGTTGAGGTTCCTTGTAAACTAGAATCTGGAGAAGAAGGTTCATTCTGGTTCTGGTCCATGTAAATACTGTAAATGTTTGGGTAGAATGAGATCTAGAAGATTAAAGTTTACCTGTTTCTTCCAAGAAGTAACGAGAAACATTGTAACATCTGATGAAATTTGTCTCTACTTTAGTCCTTTCTAGATGTTCTTGTGATCTTGTATTTTAAAATCTTGAAACTCCTCAGTAGCTCCGTCCCCGAAGCTCAATGCACCATTGATAGTTACTTCGCGGATGTCAAAGTAAGGACGCAGGGTAATCTTCCGTGCTTAGAGAGGCCAACGTTACCAACTACCGGTACCTGCAGGGAATCAAACGTAAAAACCCGCAACACCTCTAAAAGTCATGATCCAGGTCTAATAAGACTTCCGGTCACTGATGGCGTTGTCTGTATAATATATTCTGCTTGGATTGGATATTAATGAGGTACAAATTGCTAGATCTCTCCCGGATAAGAAACGTTAACTGTATGAATCTGTCGGATATGCCTGATGATCTAACAGAATATGGACAAACCCAATTTCACTCAAAGAAGTCAATAACAGCACCATGCATCAGATATCTGCTTGAGGAGAATTCCGAGCATGACTACATTTGGCTCGCTAGTTCGATCACACCATGGCAAGGAGGAAGTAGAGCCGAAAGCGGGAGTGTAGCCAATCTGCGTTTAGATAGAAACCTGCAGGATAGATCTCGATCCATCATCATACCCAGTGATGTACATAAGGAGATTTGTTCAGGACTTTGCCTCAATCCTACAGTGGAACTGTGAACGGACAACCCACGGCTTATGATATGACCTTGTACAGGTTGCAATTCTACTATTCAATAAACCTTTTCAGGGAGGCACAAACTCGATGCCAAGATTCTTACCCTCCGCATCTTATTTTCCTGACCTGATCTCCGCTACTCAAAGTAGTGACATTCTCACGATTGAACATGGAAAAAATCACATGCTGATTCGGCTATGACCATTAATCCAAACAATGATAGAACATCAATGCACATGATACTCTGTAGCTGTTTGGATCGTGGCCGTTATACTACTCAAAGTGCCTGTACAATAATAAATGACACCTGTGAGAGGTCTACATCATACCAGTTTAAAATATGGATCTGATAGAAAATGGGCATATATTTCTTAAGAACCTCAAGATCCGGCCTTCTAGGACTTGACGTGAGGGTTAACTGCTATATATCACTCGTTGTAATTGCCAAATCCTTTATAGTTTATGGTTCCAAATCCCAAACTGTATCGGTCTAATATCTAAATCGTAAACGTCTTCCTCTGATTGGATGTGAGCACTGCTGTATAAACAATCTACTCCTGAAAAGTGCTTGATATCGGTATGTGGACTCGATGTACCTCTATATAGATACTGGAAGTTCACTATATTAAAGTAAGAATATGACGTTCCAGGAGAATTAAGAAAATTCATCAACTAATAAAAGACGGCTCAATAATAAAAGAACCTACTTCAACACCGTCCCTAGTTCAAATTCAAGACCCTAAGCAGATGATGTCCAGAGTTTGAACTCGAAACCGAAAGGTTCAACCGCTCTACATTTCAGTTTTGACTCAGCTTAGTAGGCTTAGTATATACTCCCCGCTGCATTAGAAACTTATTGGAATGTTGAGGGTCATGTTTGTGAAAGAAACATGATTTTCTAAGAAGAGTTGAATTTAAGACGGGTAGCTGTTTGCGAATTACCAAAGCGTCCGATTCAAATATCACGCTGCTGTAGTCTTGACAACGTAAACGCTCCATGGATCGACACCCTCAATAATGCTTACTGGTCATTGAAGGGAAGCTCAAACAGCAGAATAGAAGGCGCTCACACCTCTGTTGTTCAGTATCCACCAACAACCGCAAGGATCCAACTCTCGGGTGGCAACTCCACAGACAAATTAATGTGTGTGTGTGTGTTTGAATAGTCAAGATGTCTTGGTTAAACCGGGCATGTCTGGCCTTAAGTTTGATGATCTGCATCAATTCCATGGCAATTATGGCAGTTCCAGATTTAAAGACCGTTAGATTTCAAGATGCGTTCAAACTGTACTGGGATCCTGATCACGCAGGGATCTCAGAAGACGGAAATTCCGTCCAACTCAAGCTAGAATATAACGGTGGAGCCGCCTTCGAGTCTTCTGGCAAGTACTTGTATGGATATTTCAGCATAAAGATGAAACTTGTCCCGGGTAATTCAGCAGGCACCGTGACTAGTTTCTACGTTATCTCAGATGACGAAAATGGCAAACACGATGAAGTAGACTTTGAGTTTCTGGGTAACACTTCTGGCCAACCATACATTCTCCAGACCAATGTTTTCGCCAACGGCAAAGGAGAACGGGAGCAGCGAATCTATTTATGGTTTGATCCTGCCGAAGATTTCCACACTTATTCTATTTTGTGGAATCACGTTCAGATTCTGATGATGGTGGATGGAGTTCCTTTCCGTGTCTTCAAGAATTTGAAGAGCAAAGGGATTGATTATCCTGACTCTCAACGAATGGGTCTGTATTCCAGTATTTTCGATGGGAGCGAGTGGGCAACTGAAGGCGGACTGATTCATGTGGATTGGAGCCAGGCTCCGTTCTTGGCGACATACACAGATTTTGTCATTGATGCGTGTGCGGACGATGGGGGCACATGCACTAGTAACTACAACTCAAATTGGTGGGAAGGAAGTGAATACACTACTTTATCTGCCAAACAAGAACAACACATACGCAATGTCCGTGCCAAGTATCTCCACTATGACTACTGTACCGATAAGACACGGAATTCAAGCCCTCCAGTGGAATGTGCGTATAATGAATATTAGATCTCAAACGCAAGCCTTACCAGAAGAAGATCAAAGTTTTGTCAATCTCACAGAGCAATGCAGTAAGTCTGGCAACTACTAGTACAGAATTGGAAGAATATTCAATCATAGTCAGGTGGAGCGTGCTGGATATTGATCGAGAGTTGTTGCTTGTCTTTTATTCCTTTTCTCATTTTTTGTAAGTTTTTGCGGACGAGCTCTACGCTCTTAGACGGCACGAAACGGGAGGTGTGTTCCCAAAGGGGAGTAAACTGCAAATGGTGTTTTGTCCAATAAAGTGGGGTCTTCAACTAAAAACGGCCGTGACTAACCTGGCGTGCTCATGCCAGATGGCACTTTCTAGCATCCACGCTATGTTTGATTTTTTAAAAGTAATGCGAGGGATGGTTCATATGTGATTTGTGCTACGGTATGAACTCTTCTGCGAACAACCTAACCTACGATATATAGACATCTATGTTCCGAATAAAAGCGATGCATGAACACTGTGAAAGATACTTGAATTTCACGAGGGAAAGGTTTATGGTTTCGATTGGTCACATCTCGCTCTGCGCAGTCAAAAGCGTGTGAGCTTGCATTCCTCTTAACTATCATTCTTCAAATGCTGCTCTCACAATTGTCTTCCACTCCTGTCGGCGATCAACTAATCTCCTGGAGTAAGTATTCATTCTGCCACGAATCTATTTCACTCGCGTCTCTCTTTTTACCTATAGAGCTCCAAATCCATCTCTCATACTCCCCCTCAGATTACAGGCGGCCATTACATGTCGAGTCTACATGTCCCGTACATGTAGACTCGACATTCGTTACTGAAGATGCCCAGGAAGTCGTTTGACTCACTGAATCTCAACGATTAAATCATCTTCGTGGAGCTCGAGGTGAGGGAGCAAACTTGGCATTTTGTTTGGCTTATTCCTCCAAGCCGTAGTGTCTGCCACGTCTTCGAATGAAACTTGAACAAACATTTGGCCAACAGTACCGCAAACGACACGAGGCTTATGCAAACAATCGAGGGTGAAATTGCACCCTCCAAAACTAGATAGTCAAATGAGTCATTCATCGACTTTGTTCGAGTCCGTACAGTTTCAACCCTGCTTTGCTCCCGTCTATACAGTTCCAGCAGGGTCGCCCAGCTCAACCCTCTGCACCAAAACCAGTCTCGACCTTGCGCCACTTCATAACTTGCAGAAAACCTATCGAATTCGCAATGTTTGACTCTTCGTCCGATTGATCTACTGGTTGAATGTTTCATAGGAAAGCGGGTTAGTGACGAGATATGGATGTATTTCGTCCCTATGTACACCAAAACAGCATTCTACGACCGCTTGTATTCTTTTGCTCTCATGGGTCTTCGTGGAAAGTCACATCCATCCAAACGCAGAAAAAGCTGTAGATGTATCCAGCTGCCATGATGTGTAGGAGCAGAGAAGGGGTATAATACTGTCCATGTTGCAGTCTGTATCTACACCAGCAGGTCTATAAAAGGAGGTCTATATCTATACCAGCAGCATGGACTCAATCTTTTGTCCTCGATGTGCTGGCGGCCATAGAAGGGGAGACATGCAAGAGAAGTGCAAGACAATTAAGGACAACCACAACAGTATGGTGCATGCATACAAATGAGATTCGAGAGCCGACCAAGGTGAAGCTGTGTATGTCCCCTACTCATTCCGTTGTACTATAATACAAGGTCTTGCAGTATTGGAACGAAAAGGAGATCTGTCGATGAGTAAGCTGACCCAAATAAGAAAGGAAATAGGGACATCCTGCTATACAGTACAGGGATCTGTTGATATACAGAATCAAGACCTTCCTACTCCTCATCCTTTGGGTGACTTGCTTCAAAAGTTGAACGCTGTTGATTTCCACGTTGTTTTGAGAGTCTAAGGATCTTAGCTGCTCCATCAAACTTGATCACGAGGAAGTTGAGCCTCATCAGTTACATATGGAAAGACATCATCCGCACGTACAACTCCAGCGTCTCCAGCTTTTCAACTATAACGGCAATCATGTGTTTTGGTGAAGTGCTGACTTCAGTGCTCTCGTTGGATCGCTTACTCACGTAATTTTCTAGTTTCAACTGCTGTACCTACATGTATGGAAGACCTAATTTGAATGGCAGAATTTTAACAAAGAGTTCAAGAATTTAAAGAATTATACATGTATACAGAAGACAGTTGCAAAAATCTTTCCAGTCACACCGTTATTTAACCTCTATCCTCCAAATTTAACTGTGCGATCCGGCAAATTTATCCTGGTAAATAGCTAGGTAGCCCTTTACTTGTAGTATATGTCTTGATGGTGGCGAGATTGTGCCTGACGTCCAAAGCCTACCCAGTATATGTCGTGTTCGTGGCATCGAAATTGTGTCCACTCCTGTCAGACTCTGAAAAAGTTTAGAGATCCAATTGAAGGAACAAAGTAGGTTGACAGAACTTAACTTTGATAATCATATGATTTTATTAAGCAATTCATTAGAGGTTTTAATTCGATCTCAACGTTCCTATGTAGATTGACAAATAGTTCATTAGTTTTTGACAATACTATATTTTTTGTAAAAGACCTCTGGATCATCTGTGGGTGGAGACACGATTTATTAAACTCATCACGTGCACCTTGTTTTGTTTTTTGTTTGCATTTTCTTAATATTATATCGTGTAAAAATTTCCAAAGATTTAGAGAATATACATGCGCACTCGCAAATTCGATTATTATTGCAGTTGCAGTAAAACTACAATCCTCGAAGGCATGTGTCAGTATAATGGTGATATTTGTCTTCCATTACCTATAATATCGAGTGAGTGGAACTGCATTACGTCAATAAATATTACATAATTAAATTATACTGCACCTTGATTACAAGCACTCTCTTATTGCGCAGTAATATGTCGGGTTAAAAAACCAGTACAACTCATGCTAACAAAAACAAAACATATATATATATAACACGTCTTAATGGTACAATGAACATTAAAATTTGGCTAGTTACGTCTTCAGTGCACATTTAGGTGTATATGGGCTCAGGGTCCAGAAAGTAATATCATCGACAGTGTTTTTCTCCTGTTTAGTGACGGTAAGGATGCCGAAAAGAAATTGGTGTTACATGGAAAGACATTTCCACTATTTGTTCAGTATTGGAGTTGAAATTAGTCTGACGCCTTCAATCATATTATTGACATTCATGGAAAGAGTGCATTTATCGGAGACGTGTAATGATAGTCAGTTGTTATTTTTCACAATTAAAGCACAGATGATAGTTATTCTCATAGCTTGCTATTTTTCTCTTTAACGATCGCGCAGTCACGTATATGACTTACAAAAAGATTTTAATGAAGGATTCAATATAAAAGCTGCTAATTATTTTTTGAATCGCCTCTGTTTTATATTCTGCAGATTTTGTCCTCGAATTTTTTGGTTATAGATGCTAGAGTAGGTACACTTCCCTGTTTCATGTAGTTGCTTGAAATAAACAAATTCGTAATTCGGATTCAAAACATAACCTCATCAAGTATCTTTTCCTGTTTAAAAGTGATGTCTAGGAGGTTTAGCCCCAATGTTCTGTTCTTCTCCCTGAAGTCTATATGTTCTTCACCCTCACTCGTATCGCATAGAGTCCTATCGATCTAAGTCTATTTGATTCATTGATTTACTATTGTTACTTTTGAAATGGAGTCCGTAGGATAGAGAATGGATCGGAAAATTTCATCCAACAATACAAGGATAGAATCCAAAGGGTAAAACAGGTTAGTTTGCAATAATATAACAATGAAAAATTTCTTTCATTGTACTTAGAAACTCGGAGTTTTTCAAGTTAAATGACAGACATGCCATTACACTAGCTAGCTAATATTTTTTGCGAACCAAAAATATTAAAAGTAATTTAGTACACAATAGCAAATATACGATATTATTATGTAGTATAATAAGCTCTTACATAATATGAAAAGTATTGTAAATGCACATTCAATGGTCGATCTAGAACTCAGAATTTTTCAATCATGAAAAGTGTATAAACAATAGGTACATTTACTGCAAAAACCGTAGAATAATACTAACAACTTATACATACAGACTTTGTCTCAAAAATCTAGTAGAAGTATAAGCAAGGGCTGTCCTTGGGCTTAGAGTTTCACAAACTCTAACTAAAGTTTTGGTTAGCCGGTGTTTCAGTATCAGGCCATTGGTATGGGAATTTTGTGTCTCTTGTCACTTATAATCATCTTAACATCCCGTTAATTGTCATAACAAATTTTTATAGAATTAAATTCAAAATAAAAAAATCCTGTGCAACCGTTAATTAATTTATGAACAGATGATGTTATCTTTGTAAGATTTTATGGGTCCTCTCATCCTTCTTGTTATCCTATGTTATGGGTAGTCTTCCCGTGTCAAGGGGGACTAAAAGCAATGGACTATACTCTAAAGAATATATTGTACGTTTCTGAATAACTCAAAAACAAAACAAAATTTTCCCGTGGTGTTACATCAGATATTACGGATTTCATTTTAACGTTGTTGGTTCAATTCATGAAGCCAATGACACATGAGCATTTTCTAAATTTACTGTGAAAAACTTTGGAAATTTAAAATTATGTACAGTTAGGAAATAGTTCATGTAGGTGGAGTTAAAACATACACTTAAGTATGATATTATTGCAGAGAGCTTTAAGTGAAAAATTTGAAATTTTCACTTTGAGCAAAATTTATAAATTCTAACCTTACTTCTTATCTAAAACAAATTTATTTATTTGAGAAAATGATTTTCATATATAATAATTTTAATATTTATATAATTAAAAACTATTTAAAATCTTTGGATACTGCTCTATATCTTTTCTATATCATTGCATTTGAATCTAGTTTTATTTCAGATTTGTAATCGATGTGCACAACAAGGAGTTAAATTATTATTTCTAATTGCAGAATATAACTCTTCATTTTGTATAGACATTATGTGAAAAATAACATCATAATTTATACTTTTATGAAAACGTTATGTTCTTATATCTACGTGAAATGATTTCTTCGAAACCTTCTTGAAAACATAAGTGTCTAATAGTAAAGTCGATTAATAAATACAATAATTCATGACAAATGTACATGTGGGATGTGCTTTCCTCGATACCTATCATTTCTCCTTTATTTCTATCTGGTACTACTCGTGGCATGTCGGGTCGAAACTATTTAGAAAGAACTTTTAGAATCCAAAATTAGACAGAGTAGACTAGGAAAATAGAAACTTGAAAATAACACTAAATTGCACATCTCACTGTCTTCCAAGGAAATTGAATTCATAAAACGAAAGAAAGATCTTGTATTATCTTGTCATATTATTAGAGTTTTTGCGATTTTGCGTAAAAAGCCCTTCTACCCACTGTGCTATATTCAGCTTAGCACTAGCTTTTCACACAAACATACATTTTTAAGAATGGCTAGACCACTTACGAGCTATTAGTTGGCCGATGCTTGATGAGCTTTGAAGGCAAAGCTCAGAATATAGTCTTGGTAAGTGTTTGAATCTTTCAGATTTAGAACATTGGCTCTCTCTTCTGGTACCATTAAGGGTGGTGATCTTGTAACGATAAGCAATATCTACCATTTAGAGCAAGCAGGCATCATTCTAGATGCGATAGTCGTCAACGACAAAGATATCATATTCTCTCTCCAGTTCAACTTGAAAAAGCTTCATGTCCGTGAGAAGTAAATTCTGACGGATGCAGATAGGGAAGCAGTGAAAGAGATGGAAAGCAATCTCCATGTTTTATGTTGAAACCAGAAGATTGAAATGATTTTGTTTTTCAAGTTGAATTGATTTGTTATTTTCTGAAGTAAATTTAGAAAACTATATCCCTTGAAGAGGATTGTCATTAGGTTGTCCCACCTTCTCGTGGCCAAGAATGAAGCATTGAGTTGTGGGTCAAGAAGCTCGGTAAGAGGCACCGAGCTTCTCGGTGCATAGCTTGACACCCTGTTAGGGAAAATTAGGAATATTTTTGAGAGATGTGGAGAGACAACGCTCCGAGTTCTGGGCCCATGAGCTTGGCACCAAATTCTAGAAATTTTAATAGTTTTTAAGAAGGGTCTTCCCCTTCTAAAAATTATAGGAAGGGGAAGGGGTTTTCCATCGTTCTTGTTAGACTATGATGATTGTCTTTTTGGCTTTAAAGAAGAAGGACCAAGCTATGGGCCAAGAAGCTCTGCGAGAGACACCAAGCTTCTCTATCCATGATTTGGCTCTCTATTTTGAGCTTGCCTAACTTGCTTTCTAGGACATTTTTCAGATTGTTTTGGTAACTGGTCAATTTTTCTGAGGTTGAGGTTGGTAACTACTTTGTGTACTTGATTCTACTTTGCAAAGACTGGAATTTGAATCAAACTTGACTTGGTAAGAAGACCATTGTGTTTTGAGCAGGGACACTGCAAACTATAACTTTTATCTTCCGTGCCTAGAGGTGGGCACTTTGTACCTCAATTTAGGAGTTTACTGGACCCTTTTTCTTGTAACTAAACCACAATCAAGACGAGAGGCTACAAAGTCAAAGCGAAGGAGCCAAATGTGACAGATCTTGAGAAAGAGGAACCTTCAACTTTGAAGAGAGCTAGATGGGACTTGTTATTGCATTTCCGATGGTAGTACATGTGATAATACTCATCACAGTGGTTATTATAGTTGAGGTAGTATATCTATTGTAATATAGTTTCTTATAACAAGTAAGATAATAGAAGTTAGGGTTTTCATAAAGCACCTAATGCTTATATATAGGTTTTATAATCTCATTCCATTAAGATGGTAGAAGCAAAGTGAAGAAGGGCTGAGTGACAAGAACATATGAGTAGCAGTTGAATTGAGAGAGAGGCATGTTAAGAGTGATAGAATACTATTCTTGGTGTAAATTTTTAGATGGACTAATAGACTAGAGAATATCTTTCATATCTAAGAGTAGATTGGAATACGATAGGGATAACGTATGTTCTGAGAGATATAGCACACATTAATAGATTTAAAGGGAAGAACTTTTGTATTAAAAATTTCCGATGATGATCATCGTCAAGTTGAAGAGACTTATCAGTGTCATAAATTGGACCAAATGCGACAACACAATGTCAACATACATATAGTATAATCAGTAAGAACAGGTTGTTCCAATAAGGATATTGGTTGGAAATGACTAAGAATGGAGCAAACACCACAATGTCACAAAATCACAGTTCATTTATATTTCATATTTAGCCACTTGGGCAGGAACCACTCTTAGAAGAGGGTAGTGTCATTCACCATGGTGCACTACAACAAAAAATAAATTAAAGGAATCACTTTCATGCTAAATTCTAACCGGGATTGCTCCTTAAGGGGATGGATTGCTTCACTTTGAGTTCCACTCCATTCCAAAGTAATCATCACTACAAGTGCATTCTACCCTTCCCATAAGGCACAACTTGCAAGATTCACTTCATGTTGGCTGAATGTCTAAGGTTTTTGATTCCATGGTATTGCCTATGCCGTGAGATTCCCAATCCACTCCTTGCACAAGTTCACTTCTTTGGATCCTTTAGTGCAGACCCTGATAATGGCAAATACCTGCTTAGTATTAAACACTTGTGAAATTTCTTCATCTCTACCCTTGCTTAGACGCATTGACAACACATGAAAGGGAAGACAGAAACTTTGCAAAGAATTCAGAGTACTTGTAATTAAATTATGGAAAATGAACACAAGTGCCTTTGCTCCTAAACTCTAAGTAATATTTTTGGCTTTGAGCCAAAGGGATCAAAAGCCCAAGTTTATCTCCTAAAAATCCTAATATATTATGTAGATCAATTGCTTATATTATGTAGATCAATTGCTTAATATACTGATCACCTACAAGTTGATTAGACACATAGTAGGTATCAGGTCTTTTACCCAAATCTAATTTTATCCTAAAACATTTCAACCTATAGCTTCAAAGTCTTGTATAACTCCGAGTGCCTACTATTACAACTCTAATCTGGTAGAGTGCTAGTGTCTAGAAAGTGCTTCCTTAAGGAGGAGTGCCTTTGGGATGGATTGTTGGGATTATTGGACTATGTGTGCCTCCCAAGTACCTAATTAACTGATTTTTTTGGGCTTTGTACATAGCTATTTCTAACAGGTAAGTCCAGCAGGTCTCAATGAAATTCGTGTCAATGTGTTCTCTTAACCAAGAGGACAGCAGGTTCATTTGTTCTTTATTATAGACTTAATTATCCATCTCTCCACTTTGAACTTGAGCTTATGATGCTTTGTTTTTAGTGCTCAAAGTTGTCCTCCTCTTTCAATTTCTCCACAAAGAAGTTCCATGCATCCTTCATCTGATGACTTACTAGGAGCCAATTCTCTTCCATTTTCTTTGTTTGAGCATCCCATTTTTCTTTTTGTTGATCTTGAAAGTAAACACTCCCTGCTTTCTTCACCCTCTCTGCTTTCTTCACCCTCTCTTCTTTTAATTCCTATGTCAAGCAATCCAATTGCAGTGCCTACTATTACAACTCTAATCTGGTGAGTGCTAGTGTCTAGAAAGGGCTTCCTTAAGGAGGAGTGCCTTTTGGATGGATTGTTGGGATTATTGGACTATGTTTGCCTCCCAAGTACCTAATTAACTGATTTGTCTTGGCTTTGTACATAGCCATTTCTAACAGGTAAGTCCAGCAGGTCTCAATGAAATTCTTGTCAATGTATTCTCTTAACCAAGAGGACAGCAGGTTCATTTGTTCTTTTTTATAGACTTAATTATCCATCTCTCCACTCTGAACTTGAGCTTATAGTGCTTTGGTTTTAGTGCTCCAAGTTGTCCTCCTCTTTCAATTTCTCCACAAAGAAGTTCCATGCATCCTTCATCTGATGACTTACCAGGAGCCAATCCTCTTCCATTCTCTTTGTTTGAGCATCCCATTTTTCTTTTTGGTGATCTTGCAAGTAAACACTCTCTGCTTGCTTCACCCTCTCTTCTTTTAATTCCTATGTCAAACAATCCAATTGCAGTGAAACCTCTTGATGATATTCATGCATTTGCAATTCCAAGGTGACAACTTGCCTTCCTGCAACTCACTTTGGGTGTTGTCCAACTCTAGCACTTGCCACAGAATCAGTCCTCAGCTTCATTCTTGTGTTGGTCAAACTCAAATTGGAATGCATTTAGATCATTCTAAGACTTTTGGTTTTTAGTGGCTTGGTGATCAATTTCATTCTCTATTGTACACTCCATCTCTTCAATTCTTGATTTTCTTGCAGCAATGCACCTACCTTGGTTGCCTCTTCCCTATACAAGTCTCTTGCCTTTATTGCTTCCTCCTTGACCAGGTCTTTTTTGGCCTTTTGAGTGTAGACTTGTTTGTGCATGTTTCAAATCAATGTGGTGTAATCCACAATGTCAGAGCATCTGGCATGGTAGTGGGGCAGAAATACCACACCAAATGCTCTGATGGAGTTATTGGGGCAGCAATACCTCCATCAGCTATAGAGTGGCTCCTATTGAGTAAATGATGAATTTAGCTCCTGCTTGTACTAGCACTACCACTGAAGGGCTGGACTCTAATTTGAGTGTTGTCTTTTCTCTTGATTTACGGTATGGTACATCAACATTGATATCAACATACTCTTCATTGGCATAATCTATGATTTGATCTTCTTTTAGCTGTAGGACTGTGGTGTTATCTTGAAATAAGGCAAAAGTTCTTGGACATTTGAGCAACTTGGCTTGATCTTGACATTCTTCTATATCCACCTCTTCTTCAATGGGACTAAAGGGAGCCTATTTGGGCACTACAACTTCTTCCATCACATCTTCTTCTTCTTCTTTAGCATACCCTCATCCACGTCTTTGTCTTGCAAGTTTGGAATAGACTAGGCATCCTCCTAAGTTTCTTCTTCTTCCTTGGTTCATGTTGAATTCAATGCCTACACTATAAAGGACCCTTGTTCTTCTTCATCATCTTTATCTACTTTGGGGTCCTCTACTTCTCCCCCTAAGGAGGATACTCCACAACTTGGGTGATGGCCCTTGGCTTCTTGGCCAAGGAAGGTTGTTTCTCTGGGGTAATTATTTTCCTCTTTTCAGCCTTTGGCACTACAAATTCTTTATCCACAAGCACAAATAGGCATGTGCTTGCAAATTCTGCATCTGTTACTTTGTAATTGGCAATCAAAGTTGGTCCTCTGAGTTGGTCATCAAAATAACCTATAAGATGGAAGTGGTGGGGAACTTCTTCCTTTAGTCTTTGGTTAGGAGGTTGGCTCCCTTGTAGTAACGGTATGGCAAAGTGAGCAAGTTAAGTAGCACCCTTGTCCTCCTCAAAGTCTCAGTGTAGTATCTTGGCTTATAGATCAAACATTTGTGCCTAATCTATAGGCTTGCCTGAGTACATGTCTTAAAAAAATACTACATGACCATTTATCAGGTAGGTGGTTTTGTTTGAGTTTGAGGAGTTTCATGACCACCTGCACTATGGCTCTTCAAGTAAGGTCTTTGTAACTAGCTACTCTCCACTCATTGTTCTTAGACCTGTTATTTTTTAGTGGCCTTGATCTTGGCCATAAGCTCCTTGTCTGCAAATTTTGAGTCCATGGTCATACTCGTGAAACTCTAGCATCTAGGCTAAGTACCATTTGCCAGTGATACTTCATCCAATTGTAAGGATTTTCTCTCATTTCCCCTGATGTCTTTTACCTTTCTTTGCTCTAATCTCATGTATCATGGTGAAGTCTATCAATTCCATGTTATATAGCAAGAACCTCACATGTTTGCTCTGGATCAGTGCAGTCCTATAGTGAATAGCCCATTTTTTTATTGCAAGAAACCTATGGATGGCTGTGGAATCTTTATATATGTCATGGTGTAGACACCATGTTCCTTGATAGCAAAAGAGAAAGGAAAAGCAATAATTGGTAGTACTCTGAGTACTCTATGTCACTTTGAGTGCTACCTCACTAAACAAATGTTAATTGCTCTCAGCTCATGATTCTGGACAAAGTGCAAGCAATCAGCAATACATGCAATTGGATGTATGAAAAGTACCAATACTAGCCAAACTACTCATTTTATAGTCCAGATCCCTAGTCATTCATTGGCCCTTTGGTGGTTAAGGAGCAGATGTGCACTCACAATCCATACATGCAAAAGGATCTGTATGGCATCTTTGATCAAGTGTTGCTTTTCCACATGCAAATTGTTCTCTTCCATTCATTTCCCACATGCCAAGCTTATCTGCTAAATGCCAATAGTTGTCTTGAATGTAACAACCATTAGTGGCAACTCCAACTGATCTAGCAGCACATTCAAATTGCAACAGCACTTAAGTACAAATTGCTAATGGTTACTTGGTACTCAAGCCTATAAGGCTCCCTTGCTGGCAATCATTCTGAGTGCCCAATGTCCTTAGAGCACTCCAAATGCTGCTTCTCCTTCATGCACTCAAGATTATCCTACATCCCTCCAAGTGCTACTCGTTTTGAATTTTTGTGGCACAACTATGAGTGCAATCTTCTTTTAAGGGTATTCCTCTAATAAGTTCTTTTCTCCATGGTCTTTCCCTAGCACTTGAGCATGTTTTGATCAACAAAAGAAACTTCAAAGAGATGGGAGAACCATGCCAAGACTACAGAACAAGCCACAGTAGATGGAGAAGAGAAAAATTAAAAATCCTTGAACCTATTGGTTTTCCCTTTTTTTCTTGCAATCAATCTCCCATCACTCTCCACTCATGTGAGCCATCTTGGAGGCAGTCTTTGTTCTTGAAATTAATGTACCATTGGTCTTTCTTCACCAAAGAATCCTCATGCTCTTCCAATGATAGCTTGTTTGGCCTTCCAAAGACTGGAGTCTCATATTAGGAAGATGGTTTCTTCTCTTCACTTAAAAAATCATGACCATTATTTGGGAAGACACCAGCTAGTGAATAGGCATATCTTTCAAAGATAGGCTCTTCATCCATAGTCCAATTTCACAAGATTTCTCCCCTACAAGCAAGAATTTTGCTCTTCCTTCTATTCTCAAACAAGGAAAAACATGATAGAAGTATGAAATTTTGAAATTTTCTGTGCACTATAGCAGGAGAAATTGCATAGGCAAAGGCATCTGCATGTCTTCCTTGGTTAGGTGTCACCCTCCCACATGCAAAAGCTCCACCAGCCACTCCCTCACATGCCAGGCTTGCACACTGAGTGGTTATCTTCACTATAATGGCCCTTTGTGACAATTTGTAGCCACACATTCAAATCATGGTGGCACTTAAGATGAAAGTACTTGGGATTATCCTGCATCCCTCTGAGTGCTGCACCATCCCCTTGACTGATGTGCCACAACTGCGAGTGCCACAACTGCGAGTGCCACCTATTTTTTGGGAAGTTCCCCTAACAACTACTAGTCTCCATGGTCTTTCTCTTAAGCATGATTTGATCAACAAAAGCAAATTTCAAAGAAATGAGAGCACCACACTCATCTAAAAATCAGGTTATGTTTCTTAATTTTCTTCACTCTTTTCCTAATTTTGATAGAGTGTAAAAATTTTCATCTCAGTGTAGATTCTTTTGTAGACTCTTTCTTAGACACCATAAAAACCTAAGTAAACTCTCTATCATGTTCTTTCTTATGGAAGCTTGTTTTGTCATTGGATTTTCTCCATCTCTCTCTCTCTTGAAGATAATCAGTGTCTAACTTCAATTTTTGTGACTATGACTGTTTGTGCAACTCCTCTTTGAATGATTTTTTACTTAAACAAAAAAATTGCTTTGTATAATTGTATCATCTGAATGCTTTCTATTTTTAACAGTATCCAACAAAAGATATCTTGTGTTCTTTTAGATCAAGACTTTTAGACTTTTAGCAATCAAGAGCTGTTAGACATATAAATTTTGGGTTATTTCCATGCTAAAGCTCATACAGAATTGTTTCTGAAATTTCTGAACATCCTACTCAAAATATATATAATAGCTCATATTGATTTTTTCTACATCTCTTTAGGCACCTTGCTACAAAGCAACATGATTCTTGCTACTTCAAACACTATTCTATGATCACTCTCAAAAGTACCATTGTTCTCTAGATTATAAGGTGTTGTACGCTCATAGACTAAGCCAACGCTGTATACAAACCAAAGAAATTCATTCCTAACATATTCACTTCCTTTATCAAATCTAGTTTCTTGATGTTTACTCCATATTGAGTTTCTATATGTACAAAGAGGTTTTTGAAACAAGAGAGAGTTTTTACTTCTCTTTAAAGAAAAGTGCAAATGTACAACTACTAGTATCATTCTTGAAAGGAGATAATATCTTGATCCTCCTCTTGAATTCATACTCATAGGACCATAAAAATCATTATGGAAGAACTCTCTAACCTTGTATTTGCCTCTGTTCTTGGTGGATTTTGCAAAGGTAACCTTTTCTACTTTCCTAGAGCACGTCTATAATAATAATTTTGACTACTAGGCCCCTTTACTTTCAGACTGCTACCCTTAACTAGTCCTTCTCTTATGATCATCCTAATGTAGGAAGATCAAGATGACCAAGTCTTGGTGCCAAAGTGCAATATCTAAATTGGCATTCTTTCTTCTCTTCTAGCTTCCCACTCTTCACATGGCTTACAATGATAGAGTGATCTTGGGAATTGCTACCTATCTTGGTAACTCTTTTGTGGAGTATGTAGGGCTTTCTTGAACACTGGTCGTCATCATTGCTCCATTTTTCTCAATGTAGCAACCTTCTTTTGGTCAAGGTGGTTTGGATGCCTTTGCCTATTGCTTGACCAACAGTAGAAAAACTTATCTTGAACTCTAGAATGTAAAGAGTTCCTTTAATGACTTCTTATGTTCTTCCACTACTATCCCAATAAATTGGTATGTCTACTTCACAACAACCCAAACTTCACAATCATCAACATAAAATTGGCTAGATCCCTTCTTCAATCTTCTTGAAATTTTTAGAATGATTCCAATATGTTATTCATGTGCTTAAAAGCTCCCCCATTAGCATATCAAACATCTCTCCATAGACATTCATCAAAACTTGTGGTAGTGCTAGAACTTGCAATAAAAGAAACTTAGTGTTATTAGAGCATTGGCTTTTCTCAAGGATTAGGTGCATTATGGGGCATTCTACTCACCTTTACATTCTCTTGTCCTATGCCCCTACTTTCTTGCACTTGTTACAATTGTTTTTCTTCAGTTGAGAAGTATAAGTGTGATTATATGTCTTGTTCTTAGTCCTACCATTACATCTACCTTCATTGCTTCTTCTACTCATCAACTAGAAAGGCTTTTTCTCTTTTTCTCTTTTTTTTTTCTCTTCTTGGTCTTCTGCACATTTGTTTAAGGTCTTTTCCATGACCAAGCTTTTAGTTAGTCTCTCAATGGTACATTATCCCATGCTGGTATTATATGGTGATGAGTCTATGGCAAACTTAAAATAACTTGGTGATGATTGAGGAATTATCTATTCTCACACAAAGGTTGCTTAACTAATTAGTGAGGGTTTCTACTTCACTTACAAATTCACTCTCTCTTCTATTGGTTTCATTTGTAACTGAAGAAATATCTATTGGAGAATGGGCTTGTTCTTTGAAGCACATTGCACATACAACTTAAATGAATCTACTCCATATCTGGTTTGTGGATTTGCAACTGATGGGTCTTTTTAAGTACTTCTCCTTTTTGGCTGCACAAATATACACTTTTGTAGCCTCATTCTTGCTTTGTTAATTTCTCTCTTCTCCATCTACTATGGCTTGTTCTATAGTCTTGGTGTGGTGCTCTCATTTCTCCAAAATTTTCTTTTGTTGATCAAAACATGCTTAAGTGCTAGGGAAAAACCATGGAGACTTGTACTTACTAGGGGAATATGCTTAAAAGAAGATGGCACTCTAAGTTGTGCCACAAAAATCCAAAACGAGTAGCAGTTGGAGGGATGTAGGATAATTTTGAGTGCATGAAGGAGAAGTAACATTTGGAGTGCTACTGTACTGTTTGAGTGCTCTAAGGACATTAGGCACTCAGAATGATTGAAGGCAAGGGAGCCTTATAGGCCTGAGTGCCAAGTATCCATTGGCAATTGTACTTAAGTGCTGTTGAGTGTTAGTTCTTCCATTCATTTCCCACGTGCCAAGCTTGTCGTCTCGCTTTGAGTGTCAGAACTAACACTCAAAGTCACTGTTGAGTACTCTACGTCACTTTGAGTGTTACTTAAGTATCGTAGGTTAGGTTGTTCGCAGAAGACTTCATACCATAGCACAAATCACGTATGAACCATAGTTCGGATTACTTTTTAAAATTCAAACACGTGGATTCTAGAAAGTGCCATCCGGCATGAGCACGCCAGGTTAGTCACGGCCGTTTTTAGTTGAAGAAGGAAGAGTTGTCACTTTATTAGACAAAACACCATTCGCAATTTACTCACGTTTGGGAACACACCTCCCGTTTCGTGCTGTCTAAGAGCGTAGAGCTCTTCCGCAAAAAACATACAAAAAATAAGAAAATAAATAAAAGACAAGCAACAACTCTCGATCGATATCCAGCATTCTCCACCTGACTATGATTGAATATTCTTCCAATTCTGCACTAATATTTGCCAGAATTACTGCAATGCTCTGTGAGATTGACAAAACTTTGATCTTATTCTGGTAAGGCTTGCGTTTGAGATTTAATATTCATTATACGCACATTCCACTGGAGGGCTTGGATTCCGTGTCTTATCGGTACAGTAGTCATAGTGGAGATACTTGGCACGGACATTGCGTATGTGTTGTTCTTGTTTGGCAGATAGGGTAGTGTATTCACTTCCTTCCCACCAATTTGAGTTGTAGTTACTAGTGCATGTGCCCCCATCGTCCGCACACGCATCAATGACAAAATCTGTGTATGTCGCCAAGAACGGAGCCTGGCTCCAATCCACATGAATCAGTCCACCTTCAGTTGCCCACTCGCTCCCATCGAAAATACTGGAATACAGACCCATTCGTTGAGAGTCAGGATAATCAAGCCCTTTGCTCTTCAGATTCTTGAAGACACGGAAAGGAACTCCATCCACCATCATCAGAATCTGAACGTGATTCCACAAAATAGAATAAGTGTGGAAATCTTCGGCAGGATCAAACCATAAATAGATTCGCTGCTCCCGTTCTCCTTTACCGTTGGCGAAAACATTGGTCTGAAGGATGTACGGTTGGCCAGAAGTGTTACCCAGAAACTCGAAGTCTACTTCATCGTGTTTGCCATTTTCGTCATCTGAGATAACGTAGAAACTAGTCACGGTGCCTGCTGAATTACCCGGGACAAGTTTCATCTTTATGCTGAAATATCCATACAAGTACTTGCCAGAAGACTCGAAGGCGGCTCCACCGTTATATTCTAGCTTGAGTTGGACGGAATTTCCGTCTTCTGAGATCCCTGCGTGATCAGGATCCCAGTACAGTTTGAACGCATCTTGAAATCTAACGGTCTTTAAATCTGGAACTGCCATAGTGGCCATGGAATTGATGCAGATCATCAAACTTAGGGCCAGACATGCCCGGTTTAACCAAGACATCTTGACTACTCAAACACACACACACACATTAATTTGTCTGTGGAGTTGCCACCCGAGAGTTGGATCCTTGCGGTTGTTGGTGGATACTGAACAACAGAGGGAGTGAGCGCCTTTTATTCTGGTGTTTGAGCTTCCCTTCAATGACCAGTAAGCATTATTGAGGGTGTCGATCCATGGAGCGTTTACGTTGTCAAGACTACAGCAGCGTGATATTTGAATCGGACGCTTTGGTAGTTCGCAAACAGCTACCCGTCTTAAATTCAAGTCTTCTTAGAAAACCATGTTTCTTTCACAAACATGACCCTCAACATTCCAATAAATTTCTAGTGCAGCGGGGAATATATACTAAGCCTACTAAGCTGATTCAAAACGCAAATGTAGAGCGGTTGAACCTTTCGGTTTTAAGTTCAAACTCTGGATATCATCTTCTTAGTATCTTGAATTTGAACTAGGGATAGTGCTGAAATAGGTTTTTTTATTATTTAGCCAACGTTTATTAGCTATGCCCCCATTTTACCCTTACATACAATAAAATTCTAGAGGAATCTAATAAACCTCTAAAAATTAGAGAATTTACTAAACTAGAAATTACTAAAACTAACGCTTAATGAGAGTTTAAGACAATTTTCATTTACATTATACATTTTATGTGTTTATCTTTAGGTAGTGTCTTTGTGTTTACAAAGGCACATCTGCTGTTATGTCCTATCTAAGACAGTAAACTAACTTCACACCATTCTCTTTTTCTTTCTCCTCTACAAATCTTCTTCTAATCTCAATAATGTGCTTAGCCCTTGCGTGATGTATAGGATTTTTGCTGAGTGCTATGCTTCCTGTATTGTGTATTGTCATAGTATAATGTCAAAGTACTTTCCTGCGCAAAACCCAGCTCCTTAAGAAGTCTCCTTTTCCAGATGACTTCTTGAGTAGCATTTGAGGCCGCCATAAATTCTGCCTCCGTAGTAGACAGTGCAACAGATGTTTGTTATTTTACTACGCCAGCCGATTGCTCCACCACTAAGCATGATTACATATAGACTAGTTGATCTGCTGTTGTATGTGTCATCTCCCCAACTAGCATATGTATATGCTTTAAGAGGAGGAGCAAGAATGTTCCCTTGCTTTCTGTACACCAAGAATGCATCTTGAGTACCCTTTGAGTACCTGGATACTCTTTATACCTTTCCAATGTGCTTGTGCAGGTGTGCTAGTATATCTTGCTAGTGCTCCCAATGTATAGCATATATTTGGTCTTGTATAGACCATGATAAACCTTAGAGAACCAAGAGCACTCTGATACAACATTTTGTCACAGTGATTTTGTTGTGCTTCCACCTAGATCAAGAGGTGTAGAGACAGGATTTGCCTCTATCATATGATACTTAGCTAGTATGGATCTTGCATACTGTGGTTGACTGATTCAGATCCATTTTGTTTCTTTGTCTCTGCTCACTTTGATTCCCAAAATGAGTTTCACAGGACCAAGGATAGTCATCCAAAAAACAGAGCACAAAAATCTAGTACTCTATTGATAAATTGACCATTCCCCAACAATAATAGATCATCTACATATACAGCTATGTATACATCATCTCTAGTATACACACTCACATCAGAATCTGCTTGTTTGAAATTGTGCTCTCTCAAGTATGAGTCTATTTTCTCATACCAGGCTCTAGGAGCTTGCTTAAGACCATATAAAGCCTTCTTAAGCAAGAATATTTTTCCTTTGCCTTCAGTACATCCATCTGGAACATCCATGGAACATCTCTCAAATCTCCTTTGAGAAAGGCTATTTTCACATCTAACTGCTCCACTTCCCAATCTCTCTTTGCTGCAAGAGCTAGAAGTATGCAAATAGATCCATACTTGGCAATAGGTGCAAAATTTTCTGAATAATTATTGATGCTTTATGATTGAAACCCTTTGCAACAAGTCTTGCCTTATTTCTTTAGGATCTCATTCTAAGCTCCATGTTTGACCCTGAAAACCCATTTACAGCCAATTCCTTTCCTACCTAGTGGTAAATCAGCTAGTACCCATGTACCATTAGTCTGAAGATACTATTTTCTTTTGCTATAGCCAACTCCCATTGACTCAAATCTAGTCTGAGCATAGCTTGCTGTAAAGTGTCTAGATCACAATCTTCATGACAAATCTATCTCTCTTCTGATAGAAAGCCAAGTCTGTCAATAGGTTTTCTATCTCTCTGAAATCTTCTTGGCTCTGTGCCCAGAAGTTTCATGTCATCTCTTGACATCTTTGGAATTTCACTTAGAGACTCTGCATCTGTGGTCCACTTTTGCGAGTCTTCTTCTGTAGCGTCAGAATCAAAAACCACCATTTGTTTAGGCCTTCTTTTGTACACCTTCAGACTCTCCTTTGGTAAACAATTAGCTTCCGGTAGGGATTGCTCTTCTCATGATTGATCTGAAGAACTGACTTTGCAGCTTGGGAAGATAGATTGATCAGGCTGATGAAACTGATCAGCTTGTTTCTGCATCTCATCTAAGTTCTCACCCCAAGTCCTCAATTCATCAAAGAGTAAATCTCTACTTCTGATGATCTGTTCAGACTTAGGATTGTACAGAAGATATTCTTTCAATCCCTCTTCATATCCTACAAAGAGCATTCTCTTAGCCCTCTTTGTGAACTTCCTCCTTTGCTCTTTGGGAATATGAACATAGGTAGGACATCCAAATACTTTCAAAGCTGAAATATTAGGTGTCTTACCACGTGACCATTCTTCAGGAATTCTTCAGTGCAATGCTGTGGTACCACTGATATTTCTAAGAAAATGTGCAGAGCTAATAGCAGCACTCCAAAACTTTCTCTCCAGCTTGGCATGTTGGAGCATTGCCAATGCTTTGTCCACCATTGTCCTATTCAACCTTTTTGCAACTCCATTTTGTGCAGGAGTTTCTTTGGAAGTAAAATCAAGAAGAATTCCTTTCTCTAAGAAAAAAAAGGGAGGAATTCCTCATTCTTGTGCTCTCTTCCTCCATTGCTTGACTTTCATCCCAATTTGCAACTCCGCCATGGCTACAAACTTCTGAAGTTTTTGCAGCACTTCATCCTTGCTTTTCATGAGATAGATAAAGCTCTTTCTACTGTAATCATCCACAAAGGAAACATAGTAGGCTACTCCACTCAATAACTCCTCAGTCATGTATCCAATACATCAAAATGTATGACATCTAGAAGACCAAAAGCTCAAGATGAAGATTTCTTGGGGATAGGAGCTTTTTGTGCCTTACCTTCTGCACACCCAATGCAGAATTCAAGTTTTCCTTTGGGATCTAGTTTCAATCCCTCCACTACCTTCTCTAAAGCATGTAGTTTTTGCTCTAACAAGTGAGCTAACCTCAAATGCCTGAGATGGATATCATTTATGTTTTCTGCTACCAACGCAAAATCAGAACAATCAGCTTCCATCAACTTGAACAACTTCCCTTTGGCAGTACCACAAGGACCAGCTCTCCTTTCTTCAAAGTGCATTGATTTCTGTTGCTCTCAAACAAAACTTTCACTCCATGCTTCTTGAGACGATGTACTGATATCAAGTTCTTGGTGTAATCTGGAACATAGAGCACATTTTCCAAATAGCTCTTACAAGAACTTGTATTAGATCTTCCATGAAGGCAATAGGAACTTTGTCAATTCCTAAGACTAGATTCAGAATCCCAAGTACACAAAGAACACTCTTGGGAATCTTTAAAGGTGGAAGAGTTGAGAACAGCTCCTTTGGTAACAAATATGAGATGTGGCTCAAAAATCCAAGAACCATCCAGAACCGTTTGAGTACAATTATAATTCTGACAACAATCCACATTCTAGCTCTTTTGCTGAGTACTCCTCCTCATCACTTTCTATCTCATGGCACTCTTGATTTTCATGATTTTGAACCATTTACTTACTGGTTGGGGTCTCTAGCCTCTCTTTGTCGGCTCTCATTCTCTCCTTTCTCCTTTCTTGGGACATACAGGTGCAATATGACCTTTCTCATGAAAGGAATAATAAGTCCTATCATCAACAAAACTAACTCCTTTCCCAGATTTACTCACTCTTCTATTAGGCACTCTTCTTGACCGAGAAGAGGCATTGAGCAGAGCAACATCTCCTAGCTCATTTAGCTTCATCTCTTTGTACTCTCTGTCTTTGCTAAATACTAGCAATTTGTTTATCACATCATCCCATGTGACAACTTCAACAGGTAAAACTTTCAGAGCTACTAGAATAGAGTGATAGCTTGAAGGAAGACTCTCTAAGAGATGGTTGATCTCATATTTTTCTATAAGTACAACAACCCCCACCAACATCTTCCATGACACTATTGAATATTTTCTATTGTTTTGATAGATGAAGGGTGAAATCATCATCATCTTGCAATTTCAAGTTCCACATCGCAGAGGAAATTTGATTAGAACTCTCAAGAGCAAATTTGATTGCAACCCTCAACTTCTCAACAGAGGAATAACTCTTGAGTTTTTGTCAAATCTCCCAACTCCAAGCATAATTATCTACTAGGTCTTTGATCCACTCTTGCATAGCCCTTCGGAGACACCTCCTAGTAGTAGAGTGCTTGACTCTCTCCTCCTTGTTGGACTCTAGCTCATCTATATCATGAGCTTCTAATGCCAAGTCTAAACAATCATATCTATCTAAGATACACTTCACATCCAAAGCCCAAGATCAATAGATAATGTTCCCGGTCTCTCTATCTCTATGAATTCTAGTATCAACCCTAGTGGTAATTGCGTGCACTTATCCTAATGAGAACTGTTATTTTTCTCCTTGAAGTAGAAGATTTGTCTATCATTTTAATCTATGATGTATAGGTCATCACTAACTCTCAATAATACTAACCCTCTTCACTTGAGTCAAAGTTCAAAGAAAGCACACAAGTTCACTCAAGTAGAAGTATCAGCACTCAATATTGAAATAACATAGAACTCCTGAGTTCATTTAAAGCAACTCAAGACTGATAGATATTTTAAGGGTTGGTTATAGTAATCAAATTTGTAGAAGAATTAATTCAAAACAATGAAAAACGTATTCATATATATACATAAATAAATTTAAGTTTTTTGCACAACACTAATTAGAACTATGCTCCCCTTTACTCTAATATATAATAGAATTCTAAAACAAAGCACATCAAATATTAAAAGATTCACTAAACTAAAGATTAATAAATATTATCACACTAAATATGTAGCAACTACCAAAAATTATATTTAACAATTATCCCTCCTGTCATCCAAGTCCCATAAGGCCGGATCTTGAGGTTCTTAAGAAATATATGCACATTTTCTACAAGATCCATAATTTAATTTAATCCATGCGTGGTATGATGTAGACCTCTCGAAGGTGTCATTTATTACTGTACATGCACTTTCCGTAGTATAACGACAAAGTTCCAAACAGCTACAGAGTATCATGTGCATTGAAGTTCTATCATTGTTCGGATTAATGGTCATAGCCAAATCAGCATGTGATTCTTTTCATGCACAATCCTGAGAATGTCACTACTTTGAGTAGCGGTGATCACGTCTGGAATATAAGACGCGGAGCGTAAGAATCTCTGCAGAGAGTTTGTGCTTCCCTAAAAAGATTTTCTTGAAATAGTAGAATTGCAACCTGTACATGCGCATTGTCATATCATAAGCTGTGGGACGTCCGTTCACAGTTCCACTGTGGGATTGCGGCAAAGTCCTGAACAAATCTCCTTGTGTACATCACTGGGTATGATGATGGATCGAAATCTCTATCCTGCACGTTTCTATCTAAACGCAGATTGGCTACACTCCCGCTTTCGGCTCTAGTTTCTCCTTGCCATGGTGTTATCAAACTAGCGAGCCAAATGTAGCCATGCTCGGAATTCTCCTCAAGCAGATGTCTGATGCATGGTGCTGTTATTGACTTTTTCGATTGAGAATTGGGTTTGTCCCTATTCTGTTAGATCATCAGGCATTGCGGACAGATTCATACAGTTAACGTTTGTTATCCGGAAGAGATCCAGTTTCTTATCCGGGAGAGATTTAGCAATTTGTACCTCATTGATATCCAATCCCAGCAGAATATATTCTATAGGCAACGCCATCAGTGACCCAAAGTCTTATGAGACCTGGATCATAACTTTTAGAAGTGCTGCGAGTCTTTACGTTTGATTTCCTGCAGGTATCGGTAGTTGGTAACGTTGGCCTCTCTAAGCACGGAAGATTACCCTGCGTCCTTACTTTGACATCCGCGAAGTAACTATCGATGGTGCATTGAGCTTCGAGGACGGAGCTGCTGAGAAGTTTCAAGATTTTAAAATACAAGATCACAAGAACATCTACAAAGGACTAAAGTAGAGACAAATTTCATCAGATGTCACAATGTTTCTCGTTACTTCGTGGAAGAAACAGGTAAACCTTAATCTTCTAGATCTCATTCTACCCAAATATTTACAGTATTTACATGGACAATGAACCTTCTTCTCCAGATTCTAGTTTACATGGAACATCAACAGCGAGACTTGATTTAGAGATATACAGGAACATAGTTGTGTGATCTTATAATGGAAATATAGTGAGATACTGGAAATGTATTATTAGATGTCGAAACGGAACTCTCCGAACAGGCGGAAGGCTAAGCTTATTAAGGATTCAGCTTATCATCTAAGACAATCCTGGAAAGTAGAAACTAATAGAATTCGCATAATATCCAGCCATGAAAGCAAGATATCCTGATGCAAATTCAACTACTATTCAACTACGTATCTAATCCCTCCGTCCATCTCGAGATTTACGCTCGATACGGTAGACGAATCCGTTTCGTGCCAGGGTACCCTGAACTCGAGTCTTCTCATCAACGTCTCTGTAGCACGTATTCACTATGTCCGTAAACCTACGGGCAACTCGGTCGCAGGAGACGCAATCTGGGTTACTACAAGATGTAAGTCCACATAGTTTCAGGACAGCCTCTCCATGAGTGCCCAACACGGTGCAAAGATCACCACGGCAATTTTCTTGGCAGCAGTTCTTTAACTTCTCCACTGCATAAATGGCACCCTTAACATCCTCTATCTTTGGGCTACTCCGATCTGTCTGGCAGATCACAGCCTGCGCTGCCGTGCTTGGTAATCTGACTGCAATAGCTAGGATGATCGCCAGGAGAAGAAAGAGGACATTTATCTTGACAAAAGCCATCTTCCACGTCAATTCTTTTGGCAGTATCAAACCTGATTGGAGAAGTCAATATTTGAACATGTTAGCAAATAAATAGATTTTAATGCACCAATATGCTAACGCTGGAGGAGGGCATATACAAAACACATCAATATGAGTATTGTATCTACTTTCAGACAAATGACAATTCAAGCTCAAACACAGGAAAACTCAACCTGAGTACCTGAAGTCTATCCTGTACCTTAAACTTCAAAGCTGTGTGTTGAGGATAAACTCCGAATTGAGTGATGTTCATGATTTGGTTCAGTGGTGAGGCTTTATATAAGCTCCCGGTTAGGTCTTCATTCCGGTCCATGAGATTATCAGAATCGTGCACGAGATTATCAGAATCTATCATGACATGTAAACGCTGTACTATCTTGAGCACCGGACAACTACTCCAAGAGAAGTTTCTTATAGCTAGGTGATATGGAGACGGGAGTGACAAGTACTGCTTTACTGTTGACGGCATGTAAAGCAGACAGACAGCTGCGGGACCAGTGCGGGCGACTGTAGAAAACTACAATCATACAGATTTTCACGATCAGCACGTGAGACGTACACATACCGATTCCTTACGTTTCAGACGTTCTGAAGTGAGAAAATTAGCAGCACCAACGCAATAACTTCAATCTTCTTGACTACGTAATCCCAATGCACAATGTCATGCACGTGTACATTGTACATGTCTTGATTTTTCAGGACTATTTAATTCCTTTAGTTATCTTCAGATAAACGGGCCGTACATGTCTTGGTTGTTTGAGACTATTTAATTTCTTTGGTTATCTTCACATAAACGGGTCTCTAAGGATCTAAATACAAGTTTCATTTGTCGTCTCCAGATTTACTAGTTCCAGGATCAATTTATTTGGCATCGACCAGAGTTCCCAGAGACCAGGGTTTCAAACTCTAAATGAACAATCTGATGCTTACCAGAACTGCAGCACCATTGGCTGGATACTTTATATACGTTGTCAACATCGTCCACGGCAATACTCAACTATCTTGTACGGCCTATCTCGGGCTCAATTATTCGCATATCGTGCCACATAGGGTTCATTCATAAGTGGCGAATTATAACACCAGATATATCTCTCTCGAGACATGTAATCGACTGAAATCGAGTCGACATGTTCAGACTAATTGGTCACCATGAAAGAGTAAAACGAGAAAGGAGGACGGTGCACGACGGTGATAGCTAACTTTAGTACAGTTTTATCGCGATACCTTCACAGAAAAGGCAATTGCATGTTCGTCAAGATCATCTTCCGGCTAAGTATATACATGTATATCGAACTGAGCAACAAAAAGGGAAACTTACGCACGTTTATAGCTATCATAATCCTCGATGCAAGTTTCTGAAACCGGGAAGTAAAGGAAGTCCTCCCGACCAATTACATTGCAAGCATGTCGACAACATGAGCATGAATTTAGTTAAATTACCGAAATTTGAATTAGAGAGCACGAATTTGTTTCTTCGTTGGAAAAACCCACAGGCTGGTAAGTAGCCAGTTGTTTCGACATAGGAGAAGCAAAAGTTCTGCAGCCATGTCTCTGATATCAGGGGAGCTCTTCGATCTTCGCACCTCTGTGGTGTGGTCTCACCACGCGTGCATTGCCCCACTCTGATTGGTACCTCTGGACCATAAATAAATATCGTGTAAGTTTTCTTTTTGCCATCTCCTTCCGCGTTACTTGAACAACATTTCTCCAGAACATTTCTCCAGAACCTGTATAAGTATACACGGGAATTTCTGGAGTTAAAACAGCATTCTTCTTGATACATGATCAATTACATTCCTGAATTAAGGACGAGGCTAAAGCAAATAGGCCTACTCATTTGCCATAGGCTATAATTGGACGGTCATGGAAGGTCTGGATCGTCTCGGAGGTGCAATGGCAATATAGTTGGACGCAGCCGTAGACGATAGCTCAGCATGCAGTGCCCTGTTAGCTTTAGAATGTTGAAATACATGGCATCGCGCTTGGAGGACAGATGCAGTAAGTAGTTGCCGGTAAAGTGCTGCTTGTGCTTTATTGAGTTCCCGTGCATTGCTCGAAACTCGGAGTCTTATTTAGGTGGAGAATATTTTAATATGTACATATATATCAGAGCATCAATTATTTTATCTGGCAACGATGATCTTCCCATCGTGAACTTATAAATAGCTCAAATCTTCTATTGAAAGAGAGATGATTCAGGTTTTGAGCTTCCTCACGGGTGTTTGGCCCATGAAGAAATGTTGAAGTTCTCTGAAAACAAAGGTGGATCAAAACATGCAACGATGTAAAGCAATTTCAAAATGAGTGATGCCTGTGATGTAAGAATTATCTATGATGTTATTGCGATCTAGTTGTACTCGTAATTTACCACACCATAAGTCGGGCTGGAACACTTTCCCAGAATGCTCTTCAAAACTTGGACAGCTAGACGACAACTAAAGCAATTACGGTGCACAGCCTGCAAGTTTGCAGACTCTGAGCCTTGCCATCATACTAGAAGACAGACTACTGCATCTGTACATCTGCAGGACGCCGTCCTTGGACAGCAATCCGTAGTCGTTTGAATTCTGGATAATACCAAACGGAGGCCTTGACGGCTTCTACGCTTGGACTGAAAATCGTGGTCTCGCACTTCGGATCGGGTCCCAGTATAGCTTCAACGCTGAGAAGATCCCAAGAGAGAGAAGACAATGCTTTTCTGAGAGGAACCATTAACAACTGTGAAACCTGCGCCACACAACGTGAAATTGCCTGAATGTCTTATTCATGTTGATGAAGTATCACAAGCTAACACTCTTGGCGCGTAGTGAACGCAGGAGAGTTAATCCTTAGTCACACTTTATTCATTTCTCGTTAGTCATCGCTTCAGAGTTATGGTGAAGAGTGACTCGACTACTTGTGGATTTCTTCTCTACTTATATATATTCGTGCTCGACTTGTGTCCCGCGAGACCATTCTTTGGTGAACTTTGATGTCTCCACTCTTATTATTCATTTTAGTAGCATTGTATCAGAGCAGAAGAGAGGCGGTGAGAGCCTTTGAGTTCAATTTGGCAGAAGGTCTCGATTATCACTTTACAATGATTTCATAGAGTTAATACTATGAGTACTAAACTAGATACTTATGATGGCATCATAGGTAAGGCCTTGACAAAACCAATTATTCTGTATGGAAATATAGAATGTCTGCCTTCTTGAAAGGCCAAGAATTGTTTGATCTTGTCACAGGTGTTGAGACTTGTCCCGTAGGTGCTCCTTTAAGACCCTGAAGTCCATGTTTTTCAGACATCCACAAAGGCAAGAAAGCTTCAACTGAAGCTGCAATTAATGGAGGTTAAGATTACAATTTAAGCATAACTGATTATGTTTATCACATTCCTGGTCTGGTTGAGCAGCTGAATACATTGGAGGTAAGGTTGAGGATGATGATTTGATACTTCATACTATTCAAGGTCTAGCAAAGAAGTATAAACCTTTTGAGACATCTGTAGACATTAGAGGTACTTATCCTCTATTTGATGAGGTAATCGCAATAGTAGTCTCTGAAGAGATGCAGCTGCAAGGTGGTGGTAATGGCCTTGTTGCTCAAGATCAGGTTTTGTTTGCTAGGAGAGGTCCTGCAAGAGGCAGAGGTTGCAGAAGTTCACTTAGTGAGGTTGCAGAAGGTAGAGGTCAATCCTCACAAAGACAGTATGCAACACAAGGCAAGTGCACAATGGAGAGATTTTGCAAATACTGTTAATCAAAGTCTCATTATGAGAAGACTTGTTTCAAGAAGCAAGGTGATAGTAAACTCCCTCAACAGAACTATATGGAGAAGGATTCATACTCCAAGTATCATCTATTAATGATGACTCACACTGCTGCATAGATGACCAAGAGTGAAGAAGAGTGGTTCATTGACTCAAGGTGCTCCAACCATATGACACATCAAGTTAGTATTTTCAGTTCTAAAGTCCCATTATCTGAAATTATTGCTGTAAATATGGAGTAATACTGAGCATATTATTACTCATACAGGCAATATGCCTTTCTCATCTCCATCTGGCAATTTTAGTGGTTTAGTAGAAGTCTTTCATGTACCTACAATCACCAAAAACTTATTTTCTGTTGGCCAGATTATTGGGTCATATTTTATTTAACTAAGATGTTGTGTTTGTGGACAAGTATGAGAAATCTGCTATGCCCATAGGATGAAAACTTGGATCTAAAATTGGGGGGATGTTTAAATTAGAAATCAAGATCCACACTATTACAAATAAGACTGCTATGTTTATTCATGACTCAACTGATTTTAAGTCTTGAGATGTGGCATAAATGAGTGGGTCAGATGAACCTATAAAGATTAAAGGTGCTACCTACCACAGATCTGGTTAAGGTGCTTCCAATATTTTTTGATCCTTTGCCTACAAGGGTTTGTGAGGCTTGTCAATTTGGTAAGCAAGCTAGACAACCTTTTAGCATCATGGTACAAGGGTCTCCTAGCAGTCCACACAAACGTATGGACTGCTTCAGAAGAGACTTTAATAGGTTCTAAATGTTTTGTCTTACTTATTGACAATGTTTCAAGATATAACTGGGTCTACTTTCTGAAAGCTAAATCAAATGTACTTTTAGTTTTCCAAATATTTAAGCAGCTTGTGGAGAAGCAATATGGTTATAATGTCATGTAGTACCCCGGGGAGTCATTTCTTTGACTATTCTGTCTATTTACGTACTTCACCCAAGAATCAGTCGAGCGGAAATCTATTTTCTCCAAAAAGCCTACACCCAAATGGTCCACGGAATGAAATAAAAAATGGTCAACATAAATCAATGCACCCCTTTGGTGAATGAATGCTATATAACTCATCTAAGACTAGCCTTGCGGACGTAGTGTGCGGATTCCCTTTTCATGGTAGTTGTCTCGTAACCGTTGCAGTTTCGTATGTACGTCCTCAAATTTTGTTCCATCCAAGTCCCTCTATTCTGCTTCAATTGAGTGTGACGATGATGGAGGTTTCTAGTCTCTTATATCGCTGGATGGTCATGGAAGGATGCCTCATACTCGCACGTAGGCTATAGAGCTATGGTTTATATCTATCTCTCTTCCTTTGTCTCTTTAAATCGTCTGACATCTGGATGAGAATTGTAGTGAAGTTTTCAGTTTTATTATCTGTGTTATTATATTTAGATTTTTTGAGGTGTGGAGTGATTAATTTTTGACAAGAATGATGGGTTGTGAAATATTCAATCTTATTATCTTGGCTTTTATATTTTATTTTTATTGAATTTAGTTTTCAGATGACAGAGATATAAATAATAAATTATGAGGAATTATTATATTTTAAAGCTTTGAGAATCAACTCATGTGAGGTATGCTGGGAGTGGGTTGTAGTTTTGCAAGAATGGAGAACTATGAAGTACGGTAGTATTTATTAATAGCATTATTCTTGTTTTAGCTATGGCTTTATTTCCCCATGTGAGGCCATATAGAGTGGCTTGTTATACACTATGCCGAAAAGTTTCAAAGACTCTTTATCTTGCAAAGGGTACAGACTCATATGTGAAAGATGCACAAGGACTATGCTTGGACCACTTGGGATGTTCATGTGAGACAAGTAATCACATCAAGATTGTTGACACTCGTGATTACATATGTTTTATCTATCCCTTTGTTGACTGCCGAAGGATACCAATCAAATCATGGGGTTAGCATCTCATACGGGTTGTATTTTGGAGTTATTTGAGAATGGTTTTCCTTGTTGATACCTATTCCATAATCTTACTTTCACATTCCATGATGAAGCTAAATAGGTATTTTGCTTACCATTTGATCAACTGGCTTGTGATTCCATGGATGAGTTAGTGTGGTTCTTATTCCTTGTACTCTCACAATGGTGTCTTCACTATACTAGAGGGAGGCATGTGGGGCAGCAAGAGATAGCTACTAGATTTTTCAAATTTTGAGTGGAGGATTGGCTACCTTACATGAGGAGTCTATACAGCCTGCACTTCATAGGAGAAATGTTCAGCCACAAGATACTACATATTCCATGTAATGACAATGGTGTAAGAAATTGGGTTACTTAGGAGAGTATAGTAGAGCAGCACAAGCACAACATCCTTTGTCTATGGCTAGTCCCACTAATGAGACAATCTCTTTCTTATGTTTATTACATCTTGTTGCAAGAGAAGGAGTACCACTAGAGATCTTAGACTATCAGCTTGAGCAAAAATTTTGTCTTGATGGACCGCTTTTTGTGTAGGCTTTGTGCACTACCCCATGCCTCTCCTTAGGAGGTATGTTAGGGATGTTATATGAGCATCTTAGAGATTACTTCCAAATAGATGATCCCTTTAGTGGTTTTATTGAGCTATTTCAAGTGGTTGCAACAATAGCAAGGGGAGAGATTCCTACATCAGTTAGTTGTGTTAAGTACTAGTCTTCTCATGCCCTTCTCATGATGGAGCAGTGCACGTGAGACATTTGATCCATTGCTATTGGCAAGGTCTTTTTGCATCTTGTTAGCAGTTCCAGTGTCCTTCAACATTGTTCTCACTTACAACATCACCTTAGTCCACATCAGTTTGGAGTTGCAACACCTAGAGTTTGTGAAGCTATATCCTTAGGCATTAGAGTACTCCTAGACATCCACCTAGAATGGGTTTTTCTATTGGTGGATGTTGAGAACCCTTTTAATAACATCTCATGGGCATCCATCTTAGAGAGCTTAGGGAGGTCGTGGATACTTGGCAAGTCTAATTCCTTTTATGTGGTCTTTCTATTGCCCTCCTTCTTCCCTTTATCACCAATATGTTTTTCACAAGAGGGAGCCATTGTCTTGGAGTTGATGGTTGGTACATGACAAGGAGATTATTTAGGGAGACCTTAATTTGCTATGGTTCACTTTAGAGTCCTTTTATCTACTACTTTAGCCATACAGGTTCAAGGATCCTCCTTATGACCTCTTGTGCTATCTTGTCTCAAGGGGATGGTATGCCCAGGGGACAAAGCTTGGTTATGTTTTCTTCCTTCCTTGGGTGATGATCACAAATTTTGTGCCCTATAGATCAGATTAGGTAGGCCTTTGATCACATGACTATCAAGCTTCAACTTGTATGCTTGAAAGTCAAGGTGTCAAAGTGTAGAGCATGGTCCCCTTTTGGTATTCCTCCTTTCCCCTAGCTTCCAATGGGGTGTATTACATCTACAAAGGGCCTACATATTCTTGGAGTGCTAGTAGGGTCCAAGGATTTTATCAAACACTTCTTATGCATAGCCCTTGAAGAGGATATTCTTCATATGGATGACCTCCCTCCACTAGGAGACTCGCATATGGCATGTGATATACTCTCTTCTAGTATTTCTCATAGACAAACCTACCTTATCTATATGATTCTCCCTTCTATGGCCTTTTCATCATGTTTGAGTGCATTTAATAAAAGAATTATGGGTTTCTTTGGTGATATCATTGGACCAAGGACATTTGACTATGACATGGGATTTGGCATGTAGATAGACATCTCTATTGATCTTGTGTGTAGGAAGAGGCCTATTAGTTATGGAGGAGATATATAGCATTATTGGGTTCTCTTGTCACCTCTACTTTCCCTTGCATTTTGTGGTTATTGATAAGCAAATCTTGGAAACCTATGTGACCAAGGTGGCGGAGGGATCTTTTCCCCTCCATCTATTATTGCGGTAGATGAGAGATGGTACATCTCCATAGGCACAAAAGGACCTTCCATCCTTTGCTTCTTTATTTTCACATTGGACCAAAGGTTTATAAATGTTTGCAGTCTTCCATGATAGAGTGGTAATTTTTTGCATAAAATACATTCTCTCTTAGTTGACTAATCCATTCCTTGTGCTACTAGAGCACATCTTTACTCTTGCTCTAGCAAAGATACAAGTTCTTGGATACTAGCTCAACTATGCATTAGGGGATTTTGACTTGCACTAGCTACTTTCTCTAAAATGATGAGGTTACAATTAGGTCCACCCATCTACATCTTTATTACTCACTTCTGAGTGTAGTTCTACACTAGATGCAGCAACAGTCCATATGACATGCTGTAATTTTGGAAGACAGAAGCTAGCTACTATAATGCTATCAAGGCTTTAGTGTTTACCATGGCACAATAAAATGGATACCTTGTTTGGAAGGAGAGTTGGTATGCTTTGTAGACAACACAAGTCAAGGCAGACTTATACTTTGTCCAAAATGATCAGATGACAATAGCATATATTGTGGCTATGGACCCTACACATGATGCGGTGGTAGAAGGAGTGATCACCCATCCTCTTGGATAGGCAACAAGCAATGTCTCCATGTATAAGGGTATGCAGCACAGTCACATCTTTGTCCCTTTAGCCTTAGACTAATAGAAAGTGATGGATGTAGCATTTGAGACATTTGTCAAGGAGAGCACAAGGGCATATCATTGTAGATGTTAAGGAAGTATAACACTTTTTCTCTTATTTTAGATAATGTGTGTTCATTGCTCTATAGAAAAAATTGGTTGGTACAATCTATAGTAAAGCAATTACACTCAATGATGCTTCTTTGGATGCTCCAATTATTTGTAGACCACATAACTTGCAAAGCACAAATATCTTAGGTATTGTAGAGCAGATTCCTCTTCCCAATATTGCACAAATATCTTAGGTATTGTAGAGCAGATTCCTCTTCCCAATATTGTTGGGGCTTAGCTCCATTTTACCTTCTTTGTAGACCGGATTCCTCTTCCCAATATTATAGGGACTTAGCTGCATTTTACCCTCTCTGTAGAGAAAATTCCTCTTCTTGATATTATTAGAGCTTAACTCTATTCTATACTCTTTGTATTTTTCTTATATGGCTTGATAAGGTCTTCCCATTCTTCTTGTCTTCACATGTGGTTGCTTTTTCTTACTCCCCCTATTGTCAAGTGAAGCAAATGTGTTTGAAATTGCAAATTCTCCTACCATATTGCAATATCTTGCTCCTTAATGGCATTTTAGTCAAATTTATTTTTATAGCTTATGTTGTTCAATCTCCAATGATACTTTTTATACTTAGTTACAAAATACTTCTGGAGAAGCTCACCATAGTTAATGTATGCTATTAGCTGGAGTTAATTTTTAAGCTTGGAGGCGGTGGATAAATTATGATTAACATGGAATTACTCCCTTATGCTCATTCATATCTAGCTCCATGGGTAGTAATTATTGGAGCAATTCATATAGTTTTTTTACCTTTAACTTTTTGAAGCCAAGGTAATTTTATAAAGAAATTGCTTATTCTTCAGTATCACAAATGGGATTTTTTGCATTGTAAAAAGATCCATAAGAAAGTTGGATCATAATGGTTCTATTTTGCAGATTGTTCTTGTGAATTGATTGGCCCGTCACTTCCGATTTTTTAGCCAAATATCAGTTACAATAGTCCATAAAATTTTTCTTGGATCAAAAGGGTCAAATAAGTAGTTTTATGACAATAATATTTACTTTATTTAATAGTTTTTCAATGGCATCTTTATCACTGCAAGGTATGAGAAGTTTTGTAGCAAAATTAATGATTATTTTTAAGAGTAATCAATACCGTGTAATTAGACACATACTAACAAACCAAAAAATACCTAAATTATTTGATAATAGCATAAAATTGACAAATTTGACAAAAATGGCTAGTTCTTCTCTTAACATAGCTGTGCTATCTGCTAAAAGTTATTCTTTTCTTTTTCTTTTCTTATGAGCTTTTGTATGCATAAATGAACTATTATTATTAACATCTACATGTTCTTTAAACTTTTCATTTTTTATTATAAATTTATTTTATGACTAGAGATATTGTCTTATACAAGTATTATCAGTACCATTAATATATAGACTAGCCAGATAAATGAATATCAGAGGACGAAGAAGTACTTCCACTATTTATCCCTTTGGGTAAGAAGTTCTATCATCTCATGTATTTCAACTGTCTTCCAAATTGCACTCGCGTACTTTGTAGCTTCTAGCTTTTCTGATTAGAAAAAACCATATTTATGATTATCTCATTGTATATATTCACATTTTATTATATATTCAAGCACAATTGAAGTATACCTTTTTCGTCTCTCCCTTGTAAGGCTTGATGGGGTCTTCCCATCCTTCGTGTTCTCTACGTGTTCCTTCGTGTTCTCTTCGTGTTCTCTACATCTTTTTTCCATTTCGAAGCGTTTCAAAAGAATAATGAAGAATCTTTATAGCTCAAGTTGGTCTAGGATCGTAATTTCCTAAGCAGGTGGTCTCCAAAAATATCAAAGAAAAGAATTAACAAATTCTTTTTTTGATATTTTTATTATGTCATATTTTTTTTAGACAATACTTGTAACTGACTTTCAGGCAAACATTTTGGTTGAAATGCTGATCTTTATGAATAGGAATATGAAAGGGTAAGGGAAGGTTATGACAAGAGAGAATAACTCTATCATCCAAAACATAATGATAGGTATTAGTATATGTTTTTATCATTTTAAAACAACAATTATATGAGCTTTAGCTTCTTGTAGAAGAATAAAATAAGATAGAAAAATGGTAAATGTACTATGAAAATTAAGAGACTCAAGAGTAAGCAAGCTATCAAAAAATTAAAGGGTTTTTTGCACAATGATGAAAGATAACCCAATAATTACTTATTTTGAGTCAATATATGTAAACTCTTTGGTTGGAGAGAGAGTATTTCAATCTCAAAGATATGCATAAATGTAAAAAGTAAAGCTTTTGAAATGTAAAGATTTTTTACCACCATACAGTAAAGTTGTTTAGTGTTAGATCTATGTTAAGATTAGATTGACACCACCCAAATCTATATATAACTTAGTTTGATAGTTGATCATAAAATTTGGCCATGGATTCACCTCCTATTATCAAGTCAACCCCCAGCATCTACCAAGAGTTTGCTTGCATTTTAAATTGCCTTAAGCACACTCCTCTTAGATAATTTATAACCTCCTGAAGACTCTCTCCTCTTTTTGTCTTTTGGAATTATATCTCAATAAACTTCTACAATTTCCTTATTAGCTTGAGTCGAACTTAAATTTGAAAGACAACTTTCAGAGGACTACTTTCTAGTGGTAGGTATTGCTCCTTGAACGAAAAACTGAAGTTGTAAGAAAAAATATATTATAATATGTTAGATTTTTTTATCTTTCTCTTGTTCAGTATGGAATATTAATCTTAGTTTCCATACCACATGATCTTTATTTTATTAAAGTACTTAAACAACAAACAAGTCTAAGGCTTTTCTCATTTCTAGACTATGCTTAAAGTCTACCAAACTTTACTTGAGTTTTAGTGCTAACCATTATTTGAAACATAAACATCAACCAAGATTTTACCTTGAGCTAACTACTTTAATGCATGCAATATACAATTATAATGCTAATAATTCTCTAACATTACCAAATATACAATTATAATGCTAATAATTCTCTAACATTACCGAGTTTGATTTAATTCTATATTCTCCTAGTTTGATGTGGAACACAAACTAAGATCTCATATCTATTTAGTGCTCTAATGATTTTTTGGTTTGGCACAAGGGGTTTACAGGAGTTGAGATAATAACTATTCAAATTTCAAATTTAAGAAAACCATCACATCTTCTCATGGATTTGCCCACTTGTTATGAGTTTCACTTAAATATTTTTTCTATTGAGTTGTAATCCTTTTCCAAAAAATACTTTATTTTGTGTTCATAACCTTGAATTGATGAGTTATCTACTTTAACTTTAACTATTAACAAAAATTTGTCTTGAAAGAGTTATGGTAGACTATTGAGTTTTACTCAAGACAAGTTTTATATATAGTATGTAGCTTAGTAGAGATGGTCAAAGACATTACAAAAATAAGTTTAAATCACCTAAAAAGTACCATATATAATATCAACCTTCATCTCAATCAATATCATCAATGATATAGGGAGTTTTTGAAACAAAGATTGATCCTTCTTATTATTAGACCATTCAAGGATGAAACTAAATCATATGTTATGTCAAAAACTCTTGCTCCTTCAATACAATACTAGCTAATTTTGTCCCTTTGCTTAGATTCAGATGTGTTTTGGTGTCCTTAGGTGTTTTAGTTGTAAGCAACTAAGTATCATTAATATTTCTTTAATTGTTCTTTGTATGACATGTAACTAGAGTTTACCTTTAAGAATAATATTATCACTCTTGTTCTTTCAACAAGGATTTTTTATGAAAAAAATTACTACAAAAATACTTTGTGTCTTATCTACCATCTTTTTCATCTCTCTATAAATGGGCAGATGACCTAAAAGCCATCATCTACTTGAGACTAAAATGTCTTATTTTTTGTCTTATTTTAGGTGCAAATCATATCTTTGTATAAAGAGCATATAATATCATTTTGACTTAAATTTTTTCCTAGTTAGCGATGAATAAGCATTTCTAACAAGTACTACCTTTTTTTATTGCTAAGATTTTGACTTGGAAAGGACTGCTTGCCGTAGAGTTTTGTACCATTAGAATCGTTTCAACCTTGTCATTTTAACTACTTTTATTGTATATGTTTGGCTCAAATGTACCATACAAGATAATATACTATAGCAATCTGATATGAGAAAGCAAAAGACTGAACTCTAGAATTTCAAATTTTCGTTTGTAATGGAAGTGATGTAAGTAAATATTTATTGAAAAGGTAATAATTCTTCTATTTTGAAGTTAGAAGTACTATTGTACAGGCAAGAGTAAAACTAAAGATTGATGTGCTTTTTTCATTTAATTTCACAAAAATATTATATCAATTGAAATGATATGGAGACTAAAAGAATTTAATTAGATTTTTGGCTAACCTCACAATTTTTGGGTTTTTCAAATAATTACATATTCTCAAAAAATTGTGTTGGCATGGAAAATGTTTTTTTTCAACCATGTTGCTTGTATAGAAGTGATACCTTATTTGATATGTATTTGAAAGGTCTTATGTTTGACCAATTTAATAAGAATTAAATAGACAAGTGAAAATCCCTACAACAAGGTAAATATATCTTTATAAACTTATGAATTCTTTCAACAAGATTTACCACCATATAGAAAATAAATGGTGACCAGTCTATCATTATTCCCTATGATTTATATTTTAGTGATGCTAGAATCAAGGTGAGAGAGTACATTGATAGAAGTTTAAAATTTCACTATATTTTTGCAATCTGAACTATAAGCTTTATATGTGCATTAGCAATAATTAGCTAATTAACATGAAACAGTACTGCATTTCATTCTTGAAGTTAAATTCTTACTATATTTTGTATGACATGAACTATAAGCTTTATCTATGTGGCAGTAGTAATTATTGTGAAAGAGTATTGCATTACATCCTACACAATGTTGTCCATGGGTAGGGATTAACCTCACATAGCATAAAGGTAGATCTCATTGATTGCATGTGTCAACGGAGGCCACCACTAGCAATACACCTCTAGAGACCCTATTATAACACCGGTTGTGGCTCTATAGGCTCTCCCATACTCATGTTTGCTGTCACAATCTTTAGACACTCTCCAAGCATACCTATTAGGTTTGCCTCAACCATGGATTTACATTCAAATTCCCATGTCTTTGCCTCCTCTCATTGCCTCCACATTCTTCTTCCTCCTATTCAGTGCTATTTTGGCCAATGATCATGACAAAGATGTCTCCACTTGGACTTTTTTGCTTTACAAACCCTACATTCGTTTGCCACTAATGACCTCCCTTTGTTCCTCCATGATTACCAACCAGATAAAGAGTTATAACTTACAAAGTCTTTCTTTGCACATACGCTACTCCACTCTACATGTTTCTCAATAGATGGCCATCTAGGCTAGTTTTTGAGCACCTATAGGATTGCTTCTCTCAAGATATTCCAAACTCAAGATTTCCTCTTCTCTTTTCTTTTTGTCAATGCATTGCCTCAAGTCATATGCCCCTTAGAATAGCTTGTCTTTTTTGGTGCTTCTCATCTCCTAGCTCTTGCAAAGGAGACCTCAAGAGTGCACACCATTGCCATTGGTGATGATTTTTTGCATTTGGTTTCCCAAACTCTTTACATCCATCTTTTTTATCCTTGTTATCTCTTCATCCTTTTTGTGGCTACTCTAAGGAGATGCAAGACATTTATTATTGGTATTCAAGTACCCTTGGACATTCATCCAGATTGAGTGGTGGTCCAAGTTGATGTCTCCATAGCTCCAATATCATCTCTCATCCAACATTGTTTTGTGCTCTTTGCTAAATTGGAGATCAAATCCACTCCTTGATCTTGTTTGCTTGTACTTTCTATGGTATATAGACATCTCTATTGAACAACCACCATGCTACTACTAGAGAGTTCATACAATTGACATCAACAGAGGACACATGGCAAGGGGATCCCTTGGGAAGGCCTCTCTTTGCCATAATAGATTACACAACTTTACAATGGGTGGCAGTTGATTTTTGGTCTTGTCTTTTCCCTTCTCTCTTGGATGAAACTCATATTATAGGTGCTTTGGAAGATGAAGTTTGAGTGGTGTCTACTTTCACACTCAACTTGGAGGCCTTGGGTATACCAGTCCACACTCATAAATGCAAGATCTGAAGCCCATGCATGGTTTTCACTTCCTCTAACTTCTCACCATGATTCTAGTACCTTATATGTGTTTTGAGAGTTTGGGGCTATCTCTCTTTTGGGACAAGATGCTTTTTGTAATGATTTCATTTTAGACAGCTTTTTCCATAAGGAATACCCAAGTGTCCTATTCTAATCTTTCTCAATCTTACTTCCTTGGAGCCTCATATTTGTCATGGACTTTCCTTCTACATAGATATTGTTGCCACACTTAATGTAAAAGACCAAGACCAAGGAGAGAAATCAAAGAAGAGAATATCACAATGGGACTCTTGAATGATGGCAACTCCAAATCCCTAGTATGAGCTTTGGCTTTGGTATTTATATGGAGCATAAAAGGCTCTTGAGAAGCTTCCTTAAGCCACTTTCTTGGAGTGTAAGCCAAGTTAACCTGGAAGCTTCTCAAGAAGCTTCCTTCTAGAAGTTGCCTACTTGGCATGAAAGCTTAGCTAGTTGGAAGCTTCTAGAAGCTATCTACTTGTGGTGCAAGCTAAACTAGCCAAGAAGCTTCCCTAGAAGCTTCCTCCTAGAAGTCACCACTTGGCATGCATGTTATTCAATACTTGGAAGTAACCAAGTAGCTTCCTAGATACTTCTAGAATATTCTAGTCTAATTTGGCCTATTTTTTATTTTGTTACCCTTGACTAACTTGTTGGTAAATTCCATATTGTTACGTATTCCCCTATTGCTAGTTGGTGATGTCCTCATCACCATTGAGGCTTCAAACTCTTGAATGGCCGTTTGTGCATTCTAGAGATGAGAAAGAGACTCCCAAGTGGCATCATGAAGGGGATAACCTTTCCAAAGGACTTTGTACTATGTATGTTGTAGACGGTCTTGTTGAATGTGGCAATGTCCAAGGATATGGTCAACTTCATACTCCTCATGATCATTAATAGGGATATGAGGAGGAGAAGAGGAGGAGGTTGGACACAAGAGGATAAAGAAGATGGATTAGGAACAAAGGGTTTAAACTTGGAAACATGAAAGACAAGGTGGATGCACATATAACAAGGCAAGGCAAGGCAAGTCAATAAGTAGTAAGAGAAATAATTTGGGTGATATCAAAGGGTCATATCCAATTAGGAGAAATTTTATGGACTTGGGTATCAAGTAGGAGTGGTAGGTTAATAGACAAGAACATGATCTTATCATCAACTTGAAAGGTGAGATTGTGATAATAGTGGTCTACATATTGTTTTGATGATTCTAAGCAACAAAGAGATGAGATTTGGCTTGTTGGAGGAATTGGTGGCCAAGTAGGTGGAAATATGATAAACATGAGATGGAAGAGAAGCAAGATGGGAATCTAGAACAAGTAGATCTTGGCCAAAATTAAGGAAGAAAGGAGAGACTCTGGTGCTTGCCTATTTGGAATTATTATATGCAAACTCAATATTTGCAAGACATTCATCCCAATTGGTTTGGTGAATGTTGACAAAGGCATAGAGCATATCCTCTAAGGTGAAATTTTCATGTTAAATTTTTCCATCATTTGAGGATGATAGGCCATGGACAAGGTAAGCTTTGTGCCAAGTATCTCAAAGAGTGCTTGCCAAAATTTCTAGTGAATCAAAGATCACAGTTGGGGATGAGTACACGAGGCATCCCATGATGCTTGAAGACATTGTCAAAGTAGATCCCCGCCAATGTTAGAGCATCCATGGTATCAAAGGTTGGTGCCAAATGGATTTGCTTACTAAGCTTATCCACAAACACCAAAATTGATATGTGATCTTGCTTTGTCTTGGGCAAGGATGTCATGAGATCTAAGTTAATATTGTCATACTTTGCTTTTCTCTCTCTAGGAACACATAGGGTACCTAGCTGTGGAGTTTATGGATCAGATTTCATGCATAGAATTGTCACTACTAACTTGAGAGCATGTAGTACCCAACTAGTAGAACCCTCCATTCTTGTTTCTAAGATTCCTTCTATTGGGTAGGGGAGTAATAAGCAACCTAACCCATCTTCTAACACGCACTCTTGGTCTGTTGGTCATCACTTCCAACATTACCAAGGAGGAAAATACAACACACCTTGAAGGAAGGAACCAAAGTGCAATGCTTGCATAGCAACCCAAGCCAACTAGGCATACAAACAGGCATGCAATCACATAGAGGATCCAATCGCAAGAGTTTAACAACTCTTTGTGCTTTTTGTCAAAAATAAGCTTTAAAGCCTTCTTGCTCTATCTCCAAGCCAATTCAACCTATACTCCAAGCTTCCTCCAATTTTCACTTCAAATTTCAATGAATTTCCAATCCAAGTGGAAAAGTTCTATGTCTTTTTGACTAAGAAAACTCTTTGAAACTCATGCATATATAACAATTTTTGTGTGAATTGGATTCAAGTATTCTAGTATTTAATGGAAAGCTTTGGATTCAAGCATTATATTATTTAATGGAAATTATGTGAGATAATTTTTAATGATATGTAATAATCCACAATTTGATCACTATAGTTCTCCTAACAAGCTCTCAAAATTGGCCAGTTTTCTATAATTTTACCATAAATTTAAAATCCCTAATTTAAGGTTTGCTCCTGGTTTGTGGTAACTTTTCTCTAGATTTCTGAATCAGAGGTACAATTGATTCTCACAAACACTCCAAGAATCTAAGATCCTCAATCATAATAACAAAGATAGGAGAATTGTCATTCAATCATGATTGAAGATAGAATTTCTCTATTGAGCTTACAATAGTAGTTTTAGTATAACTTTTGCATCAACTCTCACTCTCCATGGACCTAAAGCCAATAAGATTTTCTACAATACCTATTTGTGCCCTTTTCTAACCCTCTATAAAGTTTGATGGTCTAACACCAATCCCTAGATATGGATCAATTCTTGAGCTAGGCTAACTTGTGAGCTCTATAGACCCAAGTATACTTGATCTAAGACCCCAAATTCTCTTTTTGAGAAATTCATATGAAACCTTTGCAAAAAGGTGCAAACCTAACCACCAATAATACTGGAAATTTTCATAAGGTGACTCAAATCACAACTTGGAGAGTGATCAAACCTCCAAAACTTATCATTAGGTCTTTTACAATACCTTACATCCCAAAAGCAACAACTTTAATCAAGCAAATATGATTTGAGATGGACCAAAAACTAGAATTTCTTATGCTTAGCACTATAAGCACTTTGTGTCCGCTCCAACCCACTAATAGATCATGAAAATCTCTCCTAAAGCCCTCCAAATTGCATATTCTGTGCTCCTTAGTATGAATTCTACCTCCCTTGATTCAATTGATCATATTCCACCTAGAAACTGCTCAAATTTTTATCTCCAAATTGTAGCTTGTCAAATCTTCTCTTCAATTGTGGTCTTCACTCTCCAAATGCCCTTCCCAAACTCCTTCAATGGTCAAAAAACTTGCAAATTCTCCTCTTGGGGCCCAATCTCTTGCAAGTTTGTCATTTAGTCTCTTCACTTTTTGACAAATGGACCCCACAATTCCACCTTGAAGCTCATAAGAAAAATTTAGTCATTTTCCATCTATTAAAGCACATAAATTGTTAGATCCTAGACTTGCTCATAAGTACTGGAAAGCACTAGAAGGACAACAAGATCCATCACCAATTCCATGAATGCAATGCCAAAATATATCACCATCTAGTCTCATAAGCTTTCATGGTGTATAATTTGAAGCTTAATGAGAAAAGGATTTAGGAGTGGCAAATCAAGAGCATGAGGCCATCTTGAACTCAATTGTCCTCTCCAATGCTTGATCTCCGTGCTCTACTACAACTCAATCTCAATGTCCTCTTCATACTTGAGTTCCTCCAACTAAAAAACCTCTCTCTCTCTCTCTTTACTCTCCACCACCTATATACATCAGTGCACTTGAAAAGGATAAGATCATAACCCACATGGCCAATTGCATATATGTATATAGATTGCTCATATAGTAATAGCTCAATTGGGGATCCATCATACAACCTACTCCACTAATGTCGAGATAAAAATTCTAATTTACTTTTTCATAGGCTACACAAACCACAACATGATAGTGTGTTCCCAACAAGCAATGGGATGGGGAGTGGTTGAAGGAGTCCACTTGGTTTCTGGTTGTTGCCCTTGTTGTGTTGGCAGCTCTCAAAAGATTGTACAAACTCTCAAACATCTCGTGCCATGTTGGGTCTTATTCACAGCCATGTGACTAGTGATTGGTAAGTCATGGGCTTTTTGGACACACTCAAGTTAGAGATCACCCTTGGCTAGAACATAATCCAATTTTCACAAAATAGACGCCTTCTTGGAAGGAAAAGGTGTTGTAATCCTTGTTGCATGATGCAAGACAACCTTGTACCATTTGAATGAAAGAATCTTGTTGTGAAGCTATCCTAAACTTGATTTGGACTTTGGAGTTGATTGATATCATCATAATTGCTATTGTGATGAGAGGACGAGATTTCAAATCAGGTTCCCATGATAGGGCATCAAGGATAACATGGAATTGACCAAGTTTGTACTCAAGTTTGATATGAACAAATTGTAATTGTTCCTCCCATCAATGATGTCAACTCTACATGTGTTCCAAATATAATCTCTACAACAAGAGCTTGTGATCAATTTGCATGATCACTTGTTTTTCTAAGAGTTAATGCTTCCATATGCTTGTGGCATATACCATTGTTAGTTATTCCTGATCTCAAGCAAAGTATTTTCTTTCTATTGTATTTAGTTGGCCAGACATAGAGGCAATAGGATGTAACCCATTTGGGAATTCTTGATACAACACAGCTCCAATTGCAAAGTTAGAAGCATCAAAATCAACCACACAAGGTAGTTGAGGGTCATATGGTTGAAGAATAGATACTTAAAGACACCATCTGTTTAAGCTTCTAAAATACTTCTTCATGCTTGGCGGTCCATTGAAAGCTTGAATTCTTCCCCAAGAAGTTGGTCAATGGTGCCGCCACATGAGCATATTAATGGTTGAACCATTGGTAAAAAACCACCAATCCATTAAATGCTTGTAGTTTTTTAGCATCCTTTGGAGTAGGCCAGTCAGTAATGGCCTTGATTTTCTCCTCTTCCATCTTGATCCACTACAATGAGATCTTGTGACCCAAGAAGGTAACTTCCTTCTACTAAAAGATATGTTTTGACTTCTTGCAATAGAACTCCACTAACATAATCATCTTAGGACTTCTCACACATGGTTTGTGTGTTCTACACCACCTTTAACAACTCTATCAATGTTGTTTGGAGCTCATCCAACTTATTTGGTGAGAGCCAATAGATTTATCTACTCACTAGAGTACTTCTTAGCAATAACTCAATCTTAAAAGGTATACCATGATTGGAGGGTAATCCCTTTGGTTGATCATCTAGAAACACAACTAAAAACTCCTTGACTATTTGGTCAACCATTGCTTGATGAGGCTCTTGATCCTCCTCAAATCCTCCATGCGCAATCAGTTTGATCCACACCACAAAAATAGGCTTACCTTCCTCTAAAGCTTACTCTATGGTTGTTTCACTGACAAACTTCCCATCTTGGGATTTATCTTCCTTCAAAGCTTGCTCTATGGCTGCTTTCTTGACAAAATTCCCCTCCTAAGATTGACTATTCTTAGGCGTCTTACTCAAAGGTGCCAAACAATCTAATCAGAAATTTGTACCTTGGTGTTATACTTGAATTTGTCATTGGCTCCAATCAGATTGAACCTTATGACATTCAAGCCAAAGAAAACCTAAAATGGCATCATAGTGTAGAGGTGTCACTACAAACCTCATACGCTCCAAATAGTCTTTCCCAATCTTGAAGGATGTTAAGTACATAAGCTTCTAGAATCAACCAAAATCCTACAACCACAATCAGATATCATACCTTGTAAGTGAAGCAAATTTGCATAGATCAAGCCTTCAATCCCATTGGAGCTAATCAAGTTCCTAGTAGATGGCTCCAAATCTCCTATTGGGATTCCTTGTTTCCTTGATCATTTTGCTCTAAAAACTCCATTTTGGGTGATTTGTTGAGATTTCCCATTCTTTAGTGGACATTCAGCAATGCGATATCCAATTTGGTGACACTTCCACTCTAACTAAGAGACTCCATGTGATGCTCACGGGCTTCTTTTTGCCGTAGCCAAGAACTTGAAGACTCAACATTAAAGAAGTGAGCTCTTTGGAGCGCACTTTCAAAGCATACCCTTTGATCTTGACCTAGGTCTCCAACCTTAACAGTCCCAATGACGGCACACCCAACTATATGAACGGTGCAAGTGATGGTGGGCACCACCATGGGTATCCCAAACATAAATTCTGATCATCAATTAGTAGTCTATGAGTAGTAGTCAAAATACCTCTAACTACCAACACTGCTACTCTAAAGTTTGAGCAATCTAGGTGTGATGCTACAAATGGTGTGATAGTTGTTGTGTGTATATACATCACTAAACAACATATATCATTGTCAACATCACACATTATAGAAGCACATTTCACACATAAGTCATACATGAACTCTAAAGTACCACAATTGCCTCCTTAGCTGGTGGTTAGGTCCCTCTAAATCTAGATAGCTATCTATTCTAAGTATATGGTATGCAGTATGGTGTGCAAAAGATCAAGAGCCAAGGTGTCCCATTATTAGTTGTTTGTCTGCAATCTATACCATATAAGGACAAACTAGCTATATGTAAAGTATATCTAGGACATAACCATTGTCCTTGAGGAACCACCATGAGGGAAAGAGTCAAACATGCTATATGTCATCCTCCCAAACAGCTATCATACACAAACATAGTGGCATCTCCACCAAAAGAGCAGCATAACATACATCGCAAGCTTACACATACAAGTTCTAGGCTTGGGTCCATCATACCATCAATATTTGGGAGGGCACAATTATGCACATGACTCTTCAAAACAACACCATCATGTCCTTCCAACAAGAAGACTCCAAATGGCAAAACCTCGCACACTCTCAAGATAGTGCGGCTTGTAGAAACATCAAGTGTTATTGATGATGTCTATTGTAGATATACATAGTCATTTCGATGAAATTGATGGATTGAGGATCTATAATTTCCTCCTTGAAAGGTAGCATAGCATAAGATATCCGTATGCTAAGCAATCACCAAATTCTCAAAGGCAATAGGCATCACTCTCCAAAAGATCTCTACCCGTTGAGAACATACGCTCATTCATACATTTGGATCATCCAGGTCCAAAACTACAATAGCATCTTGACAAATGGCTATAGGTAAATCTGGATCTCATCCATAGAGTACAAAATAAAGAGAGAAGGATGCTAAGGAGGCTTGCCAGCTAATTGATAGCCCATGCACAACCAAGGTAACTAGAGATCCAAATCTCCCAAGTAGTCTCTCTACAAACCATACTTCCGCAATCCTCTCTTCACCATCTAAACCACTTTCTTTGCTAAGCCATTTGCCTCGATGTGATCTTGGGAGATAGTATTATGATCTATAACACCCATTTTGTGTATGAATGTGTTATTGTGATATTTAGTTTGGTATTATAAGTACTTGAGGGATATTATTTATATAGAGATAAAGGATATCTTTACATTAATTATGTTTAGTTAAAGTTAGTCATAGATAAGATAGAGAGGACCTTGCTTTAGAGGAAATAGAAAAGATGAGCACCACTATTTTGGATTCTAGTGTGTTGACTTGGTATTATTCCTAAGTGTTTGGCTTTGAGGAAAGAGTTGAGAACTCTTGGACCCACAAGCCTTTTGTTTTGGATTCTTCTATAATCCAAGGATAGCCCATGTGAATGAATCCTTGACTTAGTTGTTGGGTCAAGATAAGACCACATAATTAGGAGAATATTCCCATGAGTATGGAATTTCTTTAGCTTTTTGACTTTATTTGAATTTTAGCCTAGTAACTTGAGTTACTCCTGTAATAAGTAACTTTGGTGCATAACTATTTCACAAGTATATAAACTAGGGGTGAGGAGGTTCTCATCATCTTTTCATTTGCGACTATCTCTCTTTCATTGAGTTTTCTAGTGAGCAATGGTTTGAGTCTTGGAGTGTTAGCCTTAGAGGAGTATGATGGAGTTGGGATTTGTTGCCTTCTTAGTCCATAGTGTGTTACCATAATAGCCATCAAAGGTTCATCTTGAGTGAGAGACAGGCCGGATCACAGTCCATCTTGGCAACTCTATGCATGTGTTCTCTCTCTTTGCTTTCCTTCTATCTAACAACACTAACTTGGTGTCCTAACCTCCCATGAATAGAACTCTCCTTGGTAGATAACTGCATCTCCCGCTTGACTAGTCTTGTCTCTCTTTCCATAAGAATATGCTCATCTAGCCTCATCTGCTATTCCTTCTCTCCTAGTATACTCTTCCAATTGCTCATCCTAAACTCAAACTCCGCTAGTCTATGCTCTTGAAGACAAATTTGCTCCTCTCTCAACCAGATGCTCTAGAGGTGTATACATATGAGTCTCTCTAGGTAGAGTAGGAGGTTCAACTTCCATGGGATCACTACAATGGGGTGAGTGAGCATTGAGAGTGCTCCCATGGGCCTTTGTGACAACCCAACAAGTATCACTTTGGTAGTAATAGGTGAGTAATTGTTTGTTCTTAGAGAGATATAGGTAAAAATGGTCAAATACAACTTAAAAGGTAACAATGTAGTCCTCTTGATTACATCTTTAATCTCTTGGGAATCCAAACCTAGGAGAGAGTAGCAAATGCTTGATAGAAATATTGCCACAATTAAGTGTCACCCTGTAATACCAATAGCTAGATAGATAATTTAGAGATGAAATCTGGTAACATTTGGTAACATCTGGTATTTGGTAACATCTAGAAGGATGTTATACATGATGGACTAACTAGATAAGCTAGAGGTATCACCAAAAGAGTACTCTACTAATAGGCCAAAAATAGAAACATGCTTGGAAACTTTAGAATCAATAGCTAAGCATATGATCTAGAGGTGAAACTTGGGGTGGTGACATTTGCAAGGATGTTACACATGATGGAGGATGTAGATCAGATAGAGGTATCACCAAAAGAGTACTTCTACTAATAAGGCATAAGCCAAAATAGGCCTGAACTTTGGAGGCAATTTCTGAGGCCTAAATGGATGAATTAGGCCTTGAAAATGTGCAAAAACCCTCCTCCCCCCTCTCTCCCCCCCCCCCCTCCATCAAGGAAAGGAAGGTTGGCCGTCCCTCCCCTCTGCTTTGTCTTGCCAAGAGCTTTCCAATGGTACCTCACCCATGTGATTTTGAGATTCCTATAAGATTCCCTAAAAGATTCCCTCTTGTCAAAGCTATTTGACCAACCAGATGGGACCAAGACCGACATGTCATCCATCCAAGCAATTAATTTAAGGGTGGAGATTGCTGATAGGTCACCTATCCATGTACCTAATCCTATGGTAGAGCTTCATTGGAGGAGATCCTCATGCTATATAATAAAGAGAAAGTGCTCCTTTGGGGCATTGGAGGATTGAGTGTGAAATCTGTATTTTCTCCCTTGTATCTCTCTTGAAGAGTTCTCTTCCTTGGAGTATTACAGACCCTAAATCACCTGCAATCTTCTGCAATTACATTCCGAATTGGTCTTGATTGTGATGATTCAAGTGATACAAAGAAGATTACTTTGCCACAAAGTGACTTCACCTTGGAATTGCATTCCACCCCTCCATCAAGGGTACAACTTCCCAATCCAAAATGACTTTGCATCAGTCTCTTCCATGTAATCACAAATGACAAATACTACCAAAACTATAGATCTCACAAGTCCATCAAGGCATTGCTTTGGATGCACTCCATTCAAGATGAAACACACATGAAAAGTTATAGATCGAGCATCTAATAACTTCTCTATACACTCACAAATGAAGACAATTGATTGATACTTGGAATTAAACAAAACAATGAGTGTTGCTCCAGCACTTCACTTTACCTTTCTACTCAAATATTGAACCGTAGTGTTGCAGATGGCTACTTTAAATAGGCAGACCTGTAACACCCATTTGTGCATGTGTGTGGTATTATGATATTTAGCTTGGTATTACAAGTACTTAAGAGATATTATTTATATAAAGATAAAAGATGATTCTATATTAGTCATGGTTAGCTAAATTTAGTTATAGCTAAGATAGAGGGGACCTTACTTTAGAGGAAGTAGAAAAGATGAGCACCACTATTTTGGATTTTAGTGTGTTGACTTGGTATTATTCCTAGGTGTTTGGCTTTGAGGAAAGAGTTGAGAACTCTTGGGCCCGCAAACCTTTTTGTTTTGGATTCTTCTTTAGTCCAAGGATAGCCCATGTGAAGGAATCCTTGACTTAGTGATTGGGTCAAGATAAGACCACATGCTTAGGGGAATATGCCATGTGAATGGATACTCTTTTCTACTTTTTGACTTTACTTGACTTTTAGTCTAGTAACTTGAGTTACTACGGTAATTAATAAATTTGGTACGTAACTATTTCACAAGAATATAAACAAGGGGTGAGGAGGTACTCATCATCCTTTCATTTGCAACTATCTCACTCTCATTGAGTTCTCTAGTGAGCAATGTCTTGAGTCTTGGAGTGTTAGCCTTGGAGGAGTTTGATGGAGTTCGGGTTCCTTGCCTTCTTAGTCCATGGTGCGCTACTATAATAGCCATCAGCGGTTCATCTTGAGTGAGAGACAGGCCGGCTCACATTTTTGGTTCCGTTGCCGAGACCTCTCTATAAGGCAAGATAATGTTCCGCGTTCAATTCTACATTAGGCAGAAGGAGGCTATGAAAGCTCACTTGGAGAGAACATTAGGAGAGGAGAGGGTCAAACTTATGTTAGAGAACCAAGATCCATTTGTATACCATGTAGTTCATTATGATGTCTTTGAGGTGATTTTGTACATCTTGTACACATGAGAGGAATTGGAGAGATTGTGTGAGGTGGATTGCAGATTTTGGGGATTAAGGTGATTTTGGGCAAAATCTCAAGTTTGAGATCTGGACTTGAAATTTCTACACATGATAGCTTGGGTTATCTTTTAATTAGCACACTTGAAATTATTGTGAGAGCTACTATGTGCACTGGGCTAGAATTTTTGAAAGTTGATAAGGTAAAGTGCTCCCGCAACTGCATGCTCTCTGGAAAATTGTACAGAGTCTGTCATTTCTTCACTTTTCTGTGAATTGTCCTGAAAATTTCTAGGACAATTCAGTGCATTGTATCCTACCTGCTGCCACAAAAATTAGAGAGAGATTGTTCTTGCACAGGGAGTTATGAGTTTTTGAAGTGAGGGGGTGGTTTTTAGACCAAATCTGAAATATGTATGATGAATAGAAAGGTCTCTAGGCCAAATGACTCAATAAAAGATCTGAAATTTTGCAGGGAGGGATGCCCTGGAGTTGTGATCAAATTTGCAAAATTTAAGAGGACTGTGACATACTGGTTTGGAGATTTGAGTGACATTGTGAGGAAGGGTCAATTCTACAAAGTGGAGATCTCATGCATGAGGAGTTTGAGATCAACAAAAAGCATGTTTGAGTGTTTAGATTCATCTTGGGAACATGGAGTGTCATCAAGAGTGGAAATTGAGATTATGCAAGGTTCCCCAAGGGTTTGAGATGATTTTAGGGGTGGATTTGAGGAAAAGAGAGTTTACAATAGAATTTGAAGAGAGTGTTGAGAGGATCCAAAAACCTATACCACTTGGAGGAAAGAGTGAGTCTAAATGTTTTCTATGTGGAGAGAAGGGAAATAAGGCAAGTTCATGTCCATTGACCTTTGAGAGCAAGAGATTGAGGGAAAGGAGAGGCTTACTTGACTTGGGTTTGCATGTTGGACCTTCTTCACCAAGATTGGGAGGGATAAGATCTAAGACCAAGGAGTTGTGTGAGGTTTGTGGAGTGGAAGGACTTCCAAAAGGACATGAGTGTAGTGGAGTAAAATCATTTTTGGAAACTCTGGTGAAGGATCTTGGAGAGAGTCTTAGTACAGCTACAAAAATACTACCACCTTCATCAGCTAGTTCTCAAGATTAGTGATGGAGATAATCTTTCAACTTATGGATAAACTATCCATGAGAGTTAGATTAATATGCACTCTAGGATTTGATGTTGCTATAGAAATCTTGGAGCAACCTGAACCTTTTGTGTTCCCTAGAGTGGATTATTCGCAGATGGTGTTAGTCATGTATATACTCTATTAGTAATAGAGTGAGAGAAAAGAAAAAAAAATGAGAGAAAAGAAAGATAGTGAGGGGTTAAGATGGAGAAACTTCCGGTTTTCTTTGGCAAGGATGGAGAAGATGTGAAGGCCTTTGTGAGAGACTTCAAGAGATCTTGTATAGGAAACAATGAGAGGAGGAAGAATGAGTGGGTCTCATTATTACCAGATTTCTTTGAGGATGCAGCACTTACATGGTATGAGTCAGAATACCAAAAGAGAGATAGGAGAGATGGGGAAGAGCAGTCTTGGGAGACTTTGACTTCAGTAATCATTGAGAACTTTCTTCCTGATGAGAGTTATGAGAGATTGATGAGTGAGGTTACCTTTCTCAAGCAAGGAGATGGAGAGAAACTGAGAGTTTATGTGGAAAGAGTGGAAAAGTTAGAGTCCAGATTTCGCATAGTGTTGAGGAAGGGTGGAGATGATGTGGAGACAATGATTGGCATAGGGGCCATGCTCACCAAGAATTTTGTGGGAGGGTTAAGACCACAAATTAGAAGCAAGGTGAGATATGAGAAACCTTCTTCCAAGGTTGAAGCTATCAAGATTGCAATTTGTATGGAGGAAAGTTTGGAAGGGGATGAGAGTGATTTGGTGGTGAAGGAGGTGGTGCATCCTCCTCAAGGCTAAAATTATGGTGGAACTTCTGATACTTTGGTGACAAGGGTTGCACCACAAGTAGTAGTTGCTCCAATTCTTGCACCTCCACCAAAAGATCCACTCCAAACCATCACAGAACAACTTGCGGATCTCAAGATCAATGTGGTGCAACTATGGGAGAAGAGAGAGGTGGACCAGAATGTAGGGAGAGGGCCTAGGAGTTATGGAAACTATCCATATAGAGGAGGCCAACTAGCCAACAATTTCAATTATAGAAATTGTTTTGGTTGTGGAGGAAGAGGCCATATCCAAAGGAATTGCCCAAATTCCACTTACCATGGAGGAAGGGGTTATGAGGGAGCCAATAGAGAGAAAGAGGGAGGTATTGAAACCCAAGTGGCTCCTAATCCTAACAAAGGTAAGGGGATAGCATCCATAGATGTGGTTGAGAGCAAGTATGAGAAGGGAGAGTGCTCAAACTCCAAGGGTCTTAATTTGGAGCTTTTGGCACAAGAGAAAAAGAGAGCTCGTTTTGCAAAGGATGTTCACTCTTCTCAAGGATTTACTTCAAGCAAGGATACTCCTATGTCTACTAGGAGCACTCGCACCTCAACACCATCAACAACAAAGACTCCAAGAAAGAAGTTGGGGATGGAGGACTTCTTGATCTCAAAGCAACAATAGAACTACAATGTGTTGGAGTATGTTGGTAGTCACAAGGCTAACACCATAGTGGGCCAATTGATTGCTTTGAACCCTACCTTGAGAAAGGAGCTTAGAGGTGGTTTGAGTTCTACAAGGAGCAAGAGGAAGAAGAAGGCAAAAGTTCCAGTATCAATGGGGGTGGTGGATGCCAAGCCAGCACCATGGGAGGCTTGTGAATATGCCTCCAAGATTGATGTGAGAGTGAATGGTCACAACATCAAGGATGCATTGGTTGATGGAGGATCAGCAGTAAATGCCATGTCAGAAAGGTTGATGAAGAAGTTGGGTATGATACCCTCAAGACCTTCAACATTTGTGGTGAGCATGGCAAACAAGCAACAAGTTTGACCAGTAGGGGTGATGGATAAACTGGTAGTTTCAGTTATGGGAGTTCAAAATCTCATGACTTTCCAAGTCTTGAAGGATTCAAGCTATGACTTACTTCTTGGGAGGCCATGGTTGAGAGTAGCACGCACAAGTGATCGATGACACAAAGGGTACTTGAGGATTGGGCCATCAAACCATAGAGTCACAGTTCCTGTGACTAACACCACCAACACTTCACATTCAGATACACCATCTTCTGATTATTGGGAATCAGATTTTGAAGAAGGAGCTTCAGGTGTGGACATAAGCATGGAGGAGGAGACTTCCACGGAGGAGGATGAATCTGAATCTGATTCAGATGTGTATCCCTTGTGTGCTATGGATTTTGCACCTAAGCTAGAGGTTTTGAAGGACCCATACAAATCACCATTGACACTTGAGGAGGTAGAGAGAAGGTTAGCTACCCTCAAGTATGGCCCAAATGTTACCAAGGAGGAGAAGGTGAGATTTGAGGAGATTTTCTGCAAGTTCATCCATGTGTTTGCTTTTAGCTACAAGGATTTGAAAGAAGTCACCTTGGAGGAGCACAAGATAGAGGTGGAGTCACATGCAAGACCAATCCGCCAAAAGCAACGTTGCATTAGCCCACCAATATCTTTGGTTGTGAAAGAGGAGATTGATAAGCTCAAGGAGGCTGGATTTATCTTTGAGGTGGAGAATTCAGAATGGGTGTCTCCAATTGTCATTGTGAAGAAAGAGAATGACAAGCTTTGGGTATGTGTGGATTACAAGAAGCTCAATGTTGTAACCAAGAAGGACTACTACCCATTGCCATTCATTGATGAGATCTTGGAGGAGGTTGCATGTCATGAGAGGTACAGTTTTGGAGATGGTTGTAGTGGATACAACCAAATCAAGATTGCACCAGAGCATCAACAACTCACCACGTTCACCACACCTTGGGGAACTTATGCTTTCAAGGTCATGCCTTTTGGGCTTTGCAATGCTCCAGCCACATTCCAATAGTTCATAAACAAGGTATTTGAACCTTTCATTGGGAAATTTGTGAGAGACTTCATTGATGACTTTTGTGTCTATGGGAGCAAGGAGGAGCACTTTGAGCACCTAATCAAAGTCTTGCAATGCTTGGATGAGGCAAATGCATCACTCAACCCAGAGAAGTGCATTTTTGGATGTGAAGAAGGTCTAGTTTTGGGGCACATCATCTCCAAGGATGGAATAGCAATTGATCCTGAGAAGGTGAGGAAAATCTCAGACCTTCCATTCCCTTCAAGCTTGACAAAGTTACACCAATTCTTGGGAATGGTTGGGTACTATAGGAGGTTCATCTTCTCATTTTCCAACAAGGCTTATGCATTGACCATCTACATGAAGAAGGGTGTAGATTACACGGTGATTCTGGAAGACAAGGAGGCTCTCAAAGCTTTTGAGGAGCTCAAGCAATCCCTTGTTGTAGCTCCAATTCTTGCTAAACCTGATTGGAGTAAGCCTTTCATCCTCTACACTGATGCTTCTAATGTAGCTATAGGTTGCACTCTTAGTCAATTAGACCAAGATGGGCATGATCATCTAATAGCTTATGCTAGTAGGCAGATGGTTTCAGCAGAGAAGAACTACTCTGTCATGTAGAGAGAAGGGTTGGCAATGATCTTTGGTCTCAAGAAGTTTAGACACTACTTGATTGGAGGGAAAACCGCCATTTGCACGGATCACAAGGCTTTGAAGTACATCTTCAACAAGCCTAATGTTGAAGGGAGACTAGCAAGGTGGATGATACTCTTGTCTAAGTATGATTACACCATTGAGGATAGGCCAGGAAAGAAACATGCAAATGCTGATTTGTTATCTAGAGCCTATGATCATGATGGAGATGAGCCAGTGGATGATTCCTTCTCGGATGAGGAGCTCATGACAATCTCAGTCACTCAAGAGGTTCCAATGGAGTACAAGGAGATTGTGGATTTTGTGACAAGAGGTAACTATCCAGAAGGGATGCATGCTAGGGAGAGGAAGGCCCTTGCAGCAAGATCTAGACCTTACACAATGGTGGAGGATATTCTTTTTCACCAAGGAGCAGATGGTCTACTTCGAAGAGCAATGGGTAAGGAAGAGTCTATCCTACTCATAAAGGAGTTTCATGAAGGTTTAGTATGTGGAGGACACTTTGCAAGAAAAGTTACTGCTTTCAAGATTCTAGATGCAAGTTACCATTGGAGAGGAATTTTCAAGGATTGTCTTGATTATTGCAAAACTTGTCATGTTTGTCAAGCTTTTGCTAGGAAGTCTACATCCACTCCACCACTTAGATCAATTCCATTGCTAGGACCTTTTGAGGAGTGGGGAATTGATTTTGTAGGTCCTCTCAATAGAACCCCAAGGAACAACCGGTACAATGAGCAATGTCTTGAGTCTTGGAGTGTTAGCCTTGGAGGAGTTTGATGGAGTTTGGGTTCCTTGCCTTCTTAGTCCATGGTGCGCTACCATAATAGCCATCAGAGGTTCATCTTGAGTGAGAGACAAGCCGGCTCACAGATCTCTTTGCACTTATAAAAGCAATCTTAACTACTTTATTAATACCTACAAATATCCAAATACAAAGTGTTATTCTACCACTTCAAATCTATAACTACTATTATTTTAATCTGATCCAAGTACTTCCTTGATTTTGGCTTCCTCACCCAAATCCACTACAAGTGTCTCTTGCACTTTGGGTTCATCAACTTCTTCTACTACTATTTCTTCTTCATCAATCTACACTAAGAAAAAAGTCATAAGTGTCCTATTTATCTTCTCCTTCTCTATTCTAGCTAGTTAAGACGACTCTAGTAACTCATCCAAAGTCACATGTACTCCAATCTCAACTACTTTGCATCAGATTATTCTACTCTCACTTAGAGTGCAAGCGAGGTAGTCTAAATTAGTCTAAACTAATCTTATCTAAGGCAATTGTTATCTACTACCTCATCATCTTCATATCTACTCTGCATTGTTCACCTTTCTCCTTTGGGTGTCTTGCACTATCAACTTGAGCTCATATAGGTAGGCCTCTTCTTACTTCACATTGGCTCCAATACTGAGCATTGCCTTCAAATGGATTGCAACCTCACTAATTGAACTCTTCTTTAATGAGAGTGACTTGCCTTGAGTCACCTCCTTCTCCAACTTTGTATGAAATAGTTGCAATTCCTCAGCATGCTTCACCTCCATCTTCTTTCTTGTTACTTCTTCATGAGCAACTTGAGCTTCTACTTGCTTATCCAGATCAGACAATTTTTTCTCTTCTTCTATTCAGCTGGCATGCTCCCTTTGCCAAGCTTGATCTTTCTCCGCCATGACTTCCCTTAGTTCCTCCATAGCCTATTCTTGCATTTGTATTTGCATTCTTTGATAGACTACGTCAGTCTATGCATCATCCAACTCCTCCTTGGATGCCTCTTTTGCTCCTTCAACTCTTCTTTTTGGCGCTCTAAGTAACCGCTATGTTGCTCAAAACTCCTTTACAAGTCATTGAATTTTTTTGTCAGAATGTAGCATCAAGCCAAAGTACCTCAACTTTATCTTTACTCTAGGCCAACATTACCTTGAATTTTAGGATCTCTCCACTAAACACCTTCAACATCTAAAGCTTTTTCCTTACCTCCAAATTCTCCTTCTTTGATTCTTGCATCTTCTCCTAGAAATATACCAACAAAGTGCAAACCACACTCAATAGGTAGTGCATGCCTTGAAATGTATCTTTGTCTATTCCTCCTTTGTTTTTGGAGACCGCTGCTTGTGCCACAACCCAAAGTCAAGATCATCTTCCCTTCAAACTTAATTCTTTCAAGCTCTCTTCTTCTTTTGCAAGCTCACTTGTTCCGGAATGCATTGTTTTGATGAGACATTGAGATTTTACTCCTCTTTAGAACACCATCTTGAGCTTGTCCTCCTTCTCCTTTAGAAGATCATCTTCCAGCAAGTCCATACATAGAGGATCTCCTCCCTCCTATTTCTCAATTTTGTCATGAAAGTCCCAATCTGATCCTTCCTTGGCCACCTCTTTTGCTGGTTGCTGAACCTTGGGCTCTCCCTTGCTCTCACTACTTAACTCCGTACTCTTCAAATTCAGCTCCCCCTTAGAGTCCTCATCATTGGACTCTACTTCTTCCTCTTCCTCTACCCCTTATGATAGGTTTACCACTGAGTTGTTTGCCTCTTTGTTGGAGAAACTATGTCTTTGGGTTGGCTTCTCTTCTTTGGTCAAGGTACTAGAATTGACAAGTCTTCTCTCATCTACTTCTTGCAAAGTTTTGGTCACTCTCCTTGACCTCCGACATGTATCTCTTCTCTTCCTTATTTGTATCCCAATGCAAGTTTGGATGGAAATGTGATATCATCTGTCTTCTCTCCTTGGGGCTAGGTAAATTCAACCCTAAGTAGTAATGGGCTAAAAAAAGGTACAAAGTAATTGGGTGGCATGTCCATCTTCTATTGTCCTATCATTTGCCTTGTCCTCACATAGAAACACCTCACCCAATGTACTCTTTCTCATGCAAACATGAGATGGAAGAATATGGCCTACTACTTTGTTACATAGGTAGTCCGCTCTGGCTTCATCATTGCCATCACTGCCCAAATAATAATTTGCCTCATTGGGTCTACATAGGTGTCTACCTTGTGTTTGTTTTTCTTTTGAGGTTCATTGAAAGGCTCCTTCAGTTCCTCTATTTGTGTCACAAGATCACACTTCCAATCAAAGGTGATCCTTGTATGCTCTCTTGCATCCCATCCTAATACTTAACTCCTATCAGATTCAGTCCAAAAACTTGGGTTTCCTCTCTTCCTGCTATTTCCTCCTTGCTCAGACCTTCCTCACAATTGCTAGCCGCAATTCTATCATGAACCTTAGAAAACTTAGATTCCAATTCCATGTCAAGAAAGTGGTCCAAGGTCAGCTCAAGACTTCAAATCTAGCTACAACATCAACTTATCTAATAGTAAGATTTCAGACCAAGATGGCCAAAACCTGTCTTCCTCCCTTGAATGGCATTATGCTTATCTCCTCACTTGGCTTTGCACACAAAATTCCCATGACTCAGCTTGTAATTCTAACACAATTAGGACAACAACTCAAAGACATAAGATAATCTTTCAACAATGCAAAATCCCCTCAATGAATTCTCAATTTTATACTATTTTGATTAACATTTATTATTTAGTCAAACATCAATTGAAAATCACCTCTTATGCATGCATTACTTTTGTCGCTTTCAAATTTATCCTAATATGAATTAACCATTCACGTCAAGTGTACCTTCTTGGTTGGTATGTCTTGAGTCAAGGTTATTAAGGATCCTTGGATTGGGTTCTTTATTTTGATACAAAGTGTCCTCACTTTGGGTCTTCTATCCTTCCAAGTCTGATCTGAGTCTTCATCTCCACCAATACAAAGTCAACTTCCTTGGGTTGGATTGGATCTCCTACTTTAGATCCAAACACACCAATTCTCTTGATCTAACCTCCTTTTCTACTTAAAAATACACTTTCTATCCTAAAAACTATCAAAAACAAAAATTTTAGGTACCACAAGCTCAAATGTAGGATTTTCCACATGCAAAAAATATGGAAGGAGATGGTCTCATGGGAAGAATTATAACCTATACATAAAATCTACACATGATCATGATCAAGTTTATGAACCTAGTTCAAGTCAAGACTATCAATTTTTGGTATCAAGTCAAGTCTATCAAGTTCATCAAAGCTCTTGTCAAAATCATATCCATGAAATATTCATTGAGTCTATCATGCTCCATCATAAATGTACAAATAAATAAATATTCTGATAAAGATATATATTGTTCCATTCAATCACCCTCACTCACCCTTGTAATCATCATGGTCATTGGGTACTTCTTCTCCTTTGCCCTCACACTCAATGCCATAAAACTCCTTGGTCTCTCATGGGCTATATACAAGCACTTCCACCATACCCACCATACCTCTCTCCATGAACAAGTGTGTAAGGAACTTCCCTACATGATCACACAAAAGTGTCTCATCCTTGGGTGGTGAAGTTGCCTACAAACTACAACTAGCTTTGCCTCAATAGCAAGATAAAATAAGCTCTGCCCAATCATTAAATACAGAGGTAGAGCACTCCATCTTGCTTTGATCACATCAAAATGATATTCCCATGTACTACTTTGGCATGCCTAGAGGAATGAGAATATAACATAGCATTTGAGAAAAAGGCCTTAACATAGGGTATGCACAATCTCATGCTAAATATCTCTTGGCCTTGTGGTCTCTAAGATGAAACCAATTGTCAACCAAACTTTGAAGGATTTTCTTCCTCCTTGGAGTGCTCCTCTTAGGCAAGCAAAAGGCCTCCCATTTTATCTCAATATTGAGAACAAACTCTTGCACTCTAGTACTCCCTTTACGAGTATCCTTGTTCCATGTTTGGGCAAATTTTGTACACAAAGCAACCTGCATATCATACCACAAGAACTTGTTGGAGCCAAAATTACTTAACTTTCTTTGCACGTTCTCATCCATGTGTGCTTACAGTTTATTGCATGAGTTGTTGAACCAATGGACCCTAGAAATATTTCATAAAAAAATGTTTTTAGTAGAAATGAGTTTATAAGAGTTCATGAATCATGTTCTCTAGTTGTTCAATCCGCCATTCAAACCACTTGGCTGTGCAAACCACTTTGCCATACAAACTGCTTGGCTATGCAAACCATTTTGTTGCAAAAACCATGTGCTAGGTGGTGTGCATATGGAGTGGTATGCGTGGCTAGATTTTTTGCATAAGCAAGAAGCAAAAATTGTAATCAAAGACAAAATTTTGATAAATAACTTACATTGGACAAAGGATACTCCATCTTGAGAGCAATATTCAATTCTAGTGCATCCAAATTAATCTCATGTATTCTCTTTACTGCTTCTTTGAGCTATGTTCTATCTATCCAACACTATTTTCCATTGGGCATGTAATTGATTAGGGTATTGAAGTTCACCAACCAAGGTCCTTCAATTGTTTCTCCTCCACTATGCCCATCATCCTCAACCACTACTCTTTTGTATCCTTGCATTCCATGTAATTTTTTTGTTTGTTCTCAAAATTTGGTTTTTCTCTCTCTAATTCTTGGTTTCTCTTCTCTTTATTTTTTGCAGGTCTTCTTCTTCTACTTCACTTCCAAGTTGACTCTTCCTTCTACTCTTCCTCTCTAGAATTACATTCTCCACTACCAACCACCTCTTGCAGATTGCAAATGTTTGAATATTTGGGTCAAATGCATGGACCAAGTTTCAAATACTGAACCCTAATTTATAGTTCTATGCCTATCTTTCAAACATGCACAGCCTCCAATCTTTGATATGTGAAACCCTCTAGATATCCATCAATCAATGCAAAAACACTAAGAAAAAGTGATAGAGTGTTTCTTCTCTTGTTTAAGTTTAGTTTTAATACTTGGTAGAGTCTTGAGAGTGTGAACTTCCTATTGGGAGTCTCAAGAGGGTGAAATATTAAGGGAAGTGTGATTTTTGGTGAGGAGGGTGAAGAGTCATCCTCAAACCTAGTGGGTGAATGAAGACTCATCCTTGAACCTGGTGGATGAAGAGTCACCCTTGAACCATCAGAAAAATTCTTGAACTAAGGGGTTAAGAATGCTCTGTCCTTGCATTCTTAACCCCTTAACCAAGCAATACATTATAAATTGAATAAACTTGAATACAAAATATTACTTTAACCAAGAAAATTAACAAAGCAACACACACTAGATTAACCAAACAAATCAACAAAGCAATGCAACAATCTGAGGGAGTACAAAATGTTCCCTTAACAAAGCAAATCAACAAAGCAAATAGACTAAGCAAAAGATCAATAAAGTAGATGCATCAAGGAGAAAATTGAGCAAAATGTTATATATTAAAGCGGATGCACTCAAATTATATATACAGTATATAGGTAATTCAAGTGTGAAAACATTTCACTTGGTCCCAAAACTCACATATGATTGATCACTCACTATTCTCTATATGAGATGGGCTTCCACTATTGTCTATAGGGATAGTATCTCATCCAAGCTTGGAACCATGCTCATTAGTCTCATGATGGTCCTAACTTTGTTAAAGGTTTTCACTACTTTTGCTAACTCTATAACTGCTTTTTGAAACCTTTTGAACTTAGCACTCCTTTCTTTGATTCTCAACTTCTCCATTGTGGCAAGTCTTTTCTTGTTCTTGGAATCAAAGTATTTTCTCTATTTCACTTTTCATTCTAAACTTCTCTATCTTGGAAAGTCTTTGAGATTCTATTTTTGCAAGCCTTTGTCTCTTCCTAGCTTTGATAGTTTCTATTCTCAATTTTGTAACATGTGAAAGATCATGTGCAAATGCAACCATTGTAGATGAGGCAAGCGTCTTCAATCAAGAGATCTTTCTTCTCTCCTAGATTCACTCTCTTGCCCAACTCCATCATTCTTTTAATTGAGCTCTCCTTCTCTTTCTTGATCTCCTTCAATGGCTTGTGGATTCACACATGGTAGAGACTGATACTTTGGATCTAGATGTGATGGGGTTGTGCTCTTCTTCTTGTTCCTTTGTTTGTGTTCGTCGTCCTATTTAGTTCAACTCTCTTTGTGCATATGCTCAATTCTGCTCTCCTCTTGCAAGTGCTCAACTCTAATGTCTTGAGAATATGGTACACAATGAACATACTCTGATTCTTGTGTGCTAAGATCAAGAAAAATTGGAAAACCAATATTCAGCAAACCTTCTTGATGCATTTGGGGACTGGACAGTATGATAGTGCATTGGATGGACTTGGAGTTCACATGTGACTTGTGAGTCTTCTTCAATATCATCATTGCAAAATCATTCTCTACTCCTAGAGTTACAAGAGCAAGTAGAGCAATATTTTCTCTACTACCTAACAACCTATCCATTCTTGCATAATGAAAATAGATATTATTAAGCTGGTCCTCAATAGCTTTTAATCCTTGTCTTTGCTCCTTAACTATCAAGCCTTCCCTTGTGCATTTGGCTTTCCAATTCCAAGCTAATTTATATGATGCCTTGTAACATGACCACTTCTTGGTTAATCTCTCTCCATTCATCAATTTAGGTAAACCTCTTCCAAAATTTACAAGGTATGTGGCCAAGTAGCTGAAGGCAGTGCTCTTCTATACAAGCTTCTTACATGTGCTTCCTTGGATTTGCTTGGAATGTTCCAGGTCTTCAAGATAATCAATAAGCTAACTATGATGGTGTGATACCATTCTAAATCTATCATCCTGTAACCCTGAAGAAGGATTCTTGGATTGTGATAATGATGGCCCCATGGATACTCTTTGCTTCCTCGGATAGTCCTAAAGATAATACCATGTTAAGAAGATCTTGGAATTTGCATGGTGGTAAAACAACAAGAGTAGTAGTTATGGTTGAATCTAAAGTGCTTATAGGTTTTCCTAAAAGTGTTATAGAGAGAGAAAGAGTTGACAAGAGGTGGATTTTAGAGAGTACTTCAACACAAGCTGCAAGATAAGGAGTTTGAGCATCAACAATAGTGCTAAGTACTTCACTATAATCACTAGGGTGCTACATATAACTCTTTGACAATTCTAATGGCAAAGTGTAATCTTTTGAGGATAGGAGACTTGAAGAGAAACATAGAAGAAGGAACACACAATTTCACATTCAACCTCTGATGCCTCAAAGGAACACCTTGACTATATTATATAGCAAAGGGGACTCCTCCAAACGAAGCTCCACCCTTGGATCAGATACATGGATTGGTGACCTATAAGCAAGCTCTGCCCTTAGATTGGTTGCATGCATGGGTGACATGTTGGTTTTGATCCTATCTAGTTGGTCAAACCATCTTTGACTAGAAGGAATATTTAAGGAATCTTCTTATAGAAATCTCCAAATCGCATGGTGAGGTACCATTGGAAAGCTCTCAATGAGAAAAACCTAGGAGAGAGGAAGGCCTACTTATCCTTTGTTTGTGAGCATACGCACATTTTTTAGGCCTAATTCATCCATTTAGGCCTCCAAAATTGGCTCTAAAGTTTCTAGGCTATTTTTGGCTCCTACCCTATTAGTAGAAGTCCTCTTTTGGTAACACCTCTATCTAAAGTACCTAGCCCATCATGCATAACATACTTCCAAATGTTACCAAGCCAATTTCCACCTCTAGATAATATGTCTAGCTTTTGTTATTATAAATTCAAGCTATTTTTGGCTCTTGCTCTATTAGTAGAAGTACTGATTTGGCAACACCTCTATCTGATATACCTAGCCCATCATACATAACATCCTTCCAGATATTACCAAGCCAATTTTCAACTCTAGATGATATGTCTAGCTATTGGTATTACATAAAGGGTCAAGAGATTGAAGCTTTTATAAAACTTTATTCTTGGATAACACTTCTTCTAGAGGTCCTAGGATCATAAGCAAATTTCCACAAGAGGAGTTTGTCCATTCCATGGTATTATTATCCATCATACCCACCTTGCACCCACCACATTGCATCCAAGACCTAGTGCCCCAAATTGTAAATAATGTCTGCCCAAAATTAACCTCTTATAGGGTGCACCTCATTCAATAGGGTGCCTTACTTCTAACCAATTTACAATCTTCCATTTCCTGTCATTTTTTTCCATCCTGGCACCTCTCTCTCTTGCTCATCCTATCTCTCCTTTCAATCCATGGTCCCTCTTTCCTCTCTCTCTCTTGCCTTGCATAGGTCTAGTTGAGAGTATTTCCTTGCACATCTATTTACCTCTTTACTACCTAGCATATCCTGTTTATAAACATCAGAGCTCTCTTGTCAACAGGAGGATTTTGATTTTGAAACTTCTCTCTCTCAAGATCTAAGCTCTCCTCTTGATGAGGACTACTATGACTTTTAAAATTCTTAATCCACAAGGCCGTTGTCGTGTTGTGGTTTGCGTAGTCCGTAAAAAGCGACTTATTATAGTTTATCTCCACGTTAGTTTATCTCCACGTGGTTGCATGCTAGTTCTGACGGATGAGATGTTGCCATGTGAGCCATCTATGTACATGTATGTGATTGGCCACGTGGGTTCCTTTCTTATCATGTTTGAGGGCTCTGATGAATAAACATGAGGGCGAGTAGAGAGACGGGTGTGTTTTAGTTTGGAGAGTCTCGAGGAGAGAAGGAAGTTGGGAGAGAGTTGTAGTAAAGAGCACGTGTTAGAGCATCGGAGGAAGCATTTGAGCATGAGATGTCCCATGCTCCCGATCTGCCACTCCCGAATCCTTTTCTCATCAGGCTTCAGATTTTACACCGTGACGACTTACGGGATTGGTTGGCAGGACGTTTCGGGGTGGTGTTTGTGGAATTGGTGATGGGAAACCCAGATCCTATCGTCCTTCTGGTGCTTACTTATGAGAATGTATGGGACTTGACAATTTATGTCCTTCTATAGTTGGGGAATGCCTAAAATTTAGCTCATAAGCTTCAAGGTGGAGTTGTGGGGTCCATTTGTCAAAAAGTAAAAAGAGTAAAAGACAAATGTGCAAAAACTTGGGTCTCAAGGGGAAGTCGGGAGTTTTTTTTACCATTGGGGGAGTTCAAGGAGGGAATTTGAGTAATGGAGGACATAGTTGGAAAGAGGAGACAACAAGCTACAATTTGCAGACAGAAATCGCTCGATTTGAGCTGAGTATGAGAGGGATATGATCAATTGAGTGAAGGGGGGTTGAATTGATACCCAAGAGTACAAAGTAGTCAATTGAGGGAGTTTCTTGAGACCTTTTCACTATCTGTCAGTGGGATTGGAAAGTAGACAATATTCTCACAGTATTGAGTGCAATAAATTCCAGTTTTGGGTCAATCTCAAATCAGATCCCATTGATTGAAGTTGAAGCTTATGGGATGTAAGCTGTTGGAGAAGAGCTAATGATCAGGTCAGGTTGGCCGGTACTATCCTTCCCGATAGCAAGAATATTAGTCCTGAGAAAGGAGGGTTCCGGCAATAAGGGTCACATGTGTGTTTTGTCAAGCCATTACGGTTTACCTCTAGCCTCTGATCTGTAGTTTCCACAGCTAGGCACCCTATGTGTTCCCAGAGAGAGAAAGGAAAGTAAGACACCGTGCAAACCCTTTAGCTTGTTTTCATTCTCATTTTCTAGATTCTTGTCTCTAGAGGACAATTTTGATTTTCAAAATTCTTAATCATCAAGGCCGTGCAAACCTTTTAGCTTGTTTTCATTCTCATTTTCTAGATTCTTGTCTCTAGAGAACAATTTTGATTTTGAAAATTCAGTCTCAAGATACACTTACAATAAACTCTCTAAATTGAGGAATACTATAGTTTTGAAAATTCCCTCTTGACACCAAAGGTTGGACCTTGCAACTCCTTAGCTTATTTTGACATGCCCACATAAGCCCTTAGCTTGTTCTAGTATTTACCACGTGGCATCCCCTCCTTGGCATGGTACATGTAATTAAGATAGTCCTTGGCATGCTAATCAAGGCCTAGAACTTTAAAAAATAGACCAAAAAATCAACCAAGTAAAAAAGGAAATTAACCCACAGAGCCATAAATCTATTTATATATGTTTCCTTTTTCTTATCTTTTTCTTTTTACATGACCTCTAGGGCAAGTTTACAAGACCCCTTGCTACTCCCATGAATATCATATAATACATATTCTTGAAATGCACTATTACTACAAGATGTGAGAGGAGGGTACATTTTTTGTAACTATATAAAGGTACACAATTTATGTAACACATAAAATTGTATGGACTATTGAATATCCCATAGACCTAAAGCACAAAAATTTGGATCAAAATTTGCACCTAGCAAAAAGTAAGTCTAAACCCTAAATTTGTATGGACCTATTTGTTAATAAACTAGGAGGTTTCAAAACTCCATTTTCACCTCCCATAAATATCCCATCAAAAATTAATGGTGGGTACTTGAAAAGTCTGTGGTAGAAAAAATAGAGTAGCTGAAATATCTATGGAAGGTTATCTATTCCCATAAAGGTTAATGGTAATTTGAAATGTCTCTTGTGGAAATTTATGGTACTAAATGTGCTTGCTTATATTCTTGTAAATATTAAGTACTTGGTAGTCATATCATTATGAATTTGAATAAGAATTTAAAATTTGAAATAAAATGAAGTTTGGCAGGAATCCATGAACCAATGAACCCTTCACTTTCACAAAACACATAAGTGGCTTGGACGAGAGTGGTCCAACTTTGCTCTATAAATTTTGAGAATGTGGGTCAAGCTTCACAAATAGTGCTGCTAAGAGATTGTAGGGGGTTGAGCTTCATAGGGAGTGTGGCTTAAGAGAGTGTAGAGGGTTGAGCTTTGTCAAGTGTTGCAAAGTAATCTTGTTTCACCAAGAGTGTTGGCTTGAGAGTTTGGTGCTTTGAACAAGAATAGTCTAGTAGTCATGCTCTTGCCAAATTTTGCTTGGTTGCAAATTCTATTGAGAGTAGTCAAAGAGAGAAATTAAAAAGAAGAATGCAAATCTATTGATAGTAGCCAACGAGAGAAATTAGAAAGAAGAATGAAAATTCTATTCAGAGTAGCAAAAGAGAGAAATTAGAAAGAAGGCAATGAGTATTCATATTCAACCATAGAGAAATTCAAGACAAGCAATGAGAATAGGATTTAAACTGAGAGAAAGTCAAGGAATAAGAAGTGTGCAAGAGAAGTATGTGGGTTAGATTGATTTTCTACATAGAACTTGTGTATCTTTCTAGAAATTGAGTAAGAGACCTGGTTGGATTTTTCACCCAAATTAGGGAGGATGAAAGAGAGAAGATAAATGGAGAGAGTGAAATTCTATCATACAAGAGTAACCTCTACATAATGTTTGTGGACATAGCAAAGATAGCCATATCCATTACCAAATAGATAGTGTTTCAAATGTCTATTTGATTATCAATATGCCTTGCATTATCTATTTGCAACAACTGACCAATGAAATAAAGAGATGGATGCACTTGCAAGTGGTGGGCTGGCAAGGTGAATTATACATGGAACCAAAATAGCAAGGTGAGTGTGACATGGAGTTAGATATGAGTAATGATGGAACATGGGAATAGCTTAAGAACCTAGATGAAGAAGAATGAGACTTAAATGATCCACTTGAGAGTGTTGGAAAATACTTATTAAAGTGGTGGGACTTTGCATACTCTTCAAGATATTTGTTATACAAATGGTCCATGGTGGACAAGAATAGGAACAACAAGGTTGTCTCCCATTTATTCATAAATCTAAAACCATGGCAATTTAAATAATTGATGAGGATGGATGTACATTCATTATATATGTTGTTGGAACTCATCCAAGATCATAAGGTGTTTAGAGAGAGTGAGACAAGGAGGAAACAAATTCTAGTTTAAATTCAACTTGCAATAGCATTGGGCAGATTTTGTCATAATAGAAATATAGAATGTATTGCAAGTGGAATGAACTTGTGGGATATTAATTCAAGATCCACTACAAATTTCATAGAGAAAGTTATCACAACCATTTTATCTATTATGGACAATGAGGTGATATGGCCAGATGCAAAGGAGAGAGAGAGAGAATTTCAAATTTTTTTGATATGAAAGGATTTCCAAGGTGCACAAGACTAGTCAATGGAACATTATTCCCATTACCACAATGGCCTAATATAGATGGAGAAACTTACTTTGCAAGAAGGGGTCTTATTTTATTAATGGACAAGTGGTATAATAAGATATAAGACGGATTATATATTTCTTCATGGTAATTTATTGTTTCATAGTTATAGAATTTACACTATATTTTCATTGGTTGAACATCTATTTGTTCATTTCAAATACTGTATATTGTTTTTTGGTTGAGTTTATGTGTGTGTTTGTGTGCATGGTAGCTCAATTCTTGTCATGAAATGACCTGTCTTAAAATATCTACTCTTTAGAGAGATTTGGACCATCAAGGAGCCAACATCTTATTCAAACATCAACAATACCTATTAAGTGATTTGGGTTATACTCCCATGAACAACTTGGTATTATCATTTAAAGTGCAGTGCATCCCAAATAGGGTAGATCTCAATAAATTTTAGCCACAAACTAGGGTAGTCAATGCTTGTATAGGAATTTTAAAGAGAAAATAGTATTTTTTAGAGTTAAGTATGCAATTGAATAGTAAACCCAAGCAGAATATATATCTGCCAAGGTGGATCAATACTTGTATTATTTTACATAATTTTCTTGTTAATAGAAGAGATATGTGGGAGAAAGGAAATGAATCAGCTCAAGAAGACAAAATGGAAGTAGATGAAATTTTGGAGTTCTTTATTCAGGCTAGCTTAAACAAAGAAGAGAGAACAGATGTGGTGATGAATACATGTTTAGCCTTTACTAGAGTTGTGGGTTTTCAAAATTTTTTGTAACAATAGCTATTTGTAACATGTACATTAATAAAAATATTGTATTATCTCCATGGAAGGTGCTACTAGTGTCTTGGACATGGAAGAAGTTAAAGGGTGTTTGCATGAGGTGGAAATGTGTCTTTTGGTTGGTAGGGTGTATGGAAGTTCAAAAGGTGTTGGAATGAGATGAAAGGTGTGAGAGGATGGAAGGTGTAGTTAAGTTAAGTCAACAATGAAGAGTCATAGTCAAAACATCAAAAAATTTAAGCATCATAATATCAAAGATCAGAAGATGTTTTCAGAAATTTAGTCTCAACCTTAGGAATGTCAAAGATTTTGTGAAGATTTAAAGAGTGTTCATTTTTGGGAAGATTTAAAGAGTGTTGTTTTTGTATTGGAAATGTAAATGGAAATGTAAATGGAAATGGAAATGAAATAGATATCTAGAGCCTATAACTAAAGCCAATAATGAGAAACTAAATCATGATTTTCAAACAAAGGTAGGAGTGACCAGAAGGAGAAGAGAAGGTGAAGAAAATAAGGAAAAATGTGGGAGATGTGGAAGATTAGAGACAAAGGCAACTGTTAATAACCATTTTGATTTTTTAACATCCACAAAAACCATGGTAGACAGAAACCATGGTGATTTTTGAACAAGAACATTAGAGCCAACAAGAGGAGAAGATAGAGACAAGGTATAATTTAAATCTCCAACCTCTAATGATAAGGACTTCAAGTGGCAAAAGGAGGGAACATAGGTTTTGGGAGAAGAATTTAGTTCAAGAGGCAACAAAGGAGGGAACTCAAGTCTCACGGGAAAATTTGAGTTCAAGAGGCCATAGAGGAGAGACTCAGGTTTTAGGGGAAGAGTTTAGTTTGAGAGGCAAAAGAGGAGAGAATTGAGGTTTTGGGGAAGAGGCACTTCAAGAGGCAAAAGAACAAAGAAATGAAATTTCAAGGAAGAGAGGAATTGAGAGAAGAGTGGATTTTGGAATGAGAGAAGAGAAGAGAAGAATAGAGAGGTTTTTGGATGAACCATAACAAGAACTATGGGAATGACAAGAAAAGAGGGGAGAGAGCATACTAAAAGGAGAGAGGTCTTGAGTGAATTTTAGAAGACTACGGTTTTGGAGCAGTTTTGGAAGATTATCAAAGGGAGGTTTTGGAGAATCATTGAAGTTTAGAGAACCCATTTTCTTCATTTGACCAGATAGAGATGTCAAATATATATCAAAATTTGTAGGACATGCCAAACATGGAGGATTTCAAGGACTGCAAATGGCTGGTCAGCAAGACTTGTTCAATGGTAGATAACATGACTTTTATCAAGTGGGCTTGGCTAAATTAGACTTAAATCCAACGTTTAGTGGAGTGCATTAGAGAAGTGGATTTGGATTCACTCAGCATGAAATTTGCAATCAGGTTGCATTATCCATGCACCCATTTAGTTCTCTTATTTATCATTTGAATTCACATTCAAATTTTTGTTATGCTTAAACCCACCAACCTCCTTGAAATCCCCATCATCCTATTCCAAAATGTGCCAAACACCCTCTTGATTTTTGTGAAACCTCACCAAAACCTCTTGTCTTTCCATGAAACCTCAATGAGATCTCACCATACCTTGGATTTTTTACAAACCCTAGTCAAATCCCTAACAAAAACCATGCAAAAACTATCTTGGAACCAAAATCCCTAGTGAAACCCTAGCAAAACAAAAATGCCTTGCAAACCCAAGCAAATTGCTATACTATCACAAAACCCTAGCAAAAACCCTTACATCTATAGAACCCTAGCAAAACCCCTAATCTATTCCAAAACTTTCAATGCTTCCACAAAACCCTAAGAAAACCCAACCCCTTAACTAAATCCTCATGAAACCCAACAGAAATCTATTTTCTCTTTGGTATGATACACATGTCTCATTTTTTTTCTTTGTTGTTTCTCTTGTGTTTTGCATGCAAATTTGTTCTTGTATTGAGTTTATGAGGACATAGGATGCTACTACACATGCAGGTATAGTGAGTGGTAGGCATTCCCTTTAACTCTTGAGATGATTTGACCAAATTTTGCATAGTCACTTGGGAGTGGAAGGAGGAGGTATGTCCCTTACTTGCTTGTGCAAGATTGGTTTCCTAAACATAATCACACAACAAGAAGATACTTGTCATAACAATGCATTTATCTTGTATGGAGGCCACTTTTCCATATGCTTGCTACTCTTTTTGTCCCTACATGCCGGCCAAAGGTGGTGCATGGTTATCTTGCACTTATGGCAAAGTGGAAGGTCAATAGGTCTAGGGTACACTTGCAACAAGAAAAGGTGGATTATGATTGGGTGGAACTCATGCTCTAAGTAGTTAATGTAGAGATATCCTTCTTACAAAAATAGATCCAATTGGCCAGATGATCAAAGATACAAGGTGATATTTGTGGGTCAATTTCTCACTCACATGTTCATGGAGAGTGGATTCCTAGATGAGTGAGAGGTAGAATATAACACCATAGTCCAAGAGAGAACATATTTTCACAATGAGAGAACCAAGGACTAGAGTCAAGACAAGGAAGGTGGATGAGAGTCATTTTGTAAGCATGTTTTTTAGAAACACACCATTTTATCTTTTGCCATGTACCATGTTTTATCTTTTTTTATGTATCATGGTACCATACAAATAAATGATATTCTATATGGAAAATTGCCTTGGATTCACTTGAATGTTTTCTTGAGTTTATGAATGAAAGTATCATGTACCCTTATCAAGCTATGTATATAAAGATGATGTTACCCAAAGAAGGAGATGAGGCAAGAGGTTTCTTAAATCACCCTTGCAACATTGCTCTACCTTATCTCCTTCTTTTGTACAAATGGATGAGCTTCATATGACAACCCAACAAGTATCACTGTTGTGGTAATCAACAAGTAATAGTTCATTCCCACAAAGATACAATTCAAAAATGGTTAAATATAAGTAAAATGTAACAATCAGTCCTTCTTGATTTTTTCTTTAATCTCTTAGGTAGAAACCACACCTAGAAGTGAGTAACAAGCATTGATTCACAATCTCATCGAAATAACATGTCACCCATAATCACAATTCTTCAATCTCTTTCCAATTAGACTTTGATTGTGATGATTCAATTCTCCAAAAAAAGGCTACTTCACTCTGAAAAACTTTGCCTTGGAATTTCATTTCACCCCTCCATGGCAGGCACAACATCCTCAATCAAAATTGCTTTGCATCAATTCAATGGTGTGCTTACAATTGCAACATATTACCAACACTACAATTCCTCATAGATTTGTCAAGGCATTGATTTGATTGCTAGCCACTCAAGATCAAACACACATATTGAAATTAGCACTATGGGAACCCAACATCTAACAAACTCACTGACTTGCACTTTGAATTTCTCCACACATTCACAAACACACACACATAGGATTGATACTCAAAATTAAGTTGTAATGATGAGCACCGAGTTACCACACTGTGCTTTATCAACTTCAAAAATATGAATACTAAACAACAAAACACTCCAAATTCATCTTTTAAATAGGTAGATCATTGGACAATTATCTAATAACATATTATTCCTACCAACTTTAGATCCAAATCTCAAATCTCAAATCAATTACGGATCCGATCTGATGTCTACTTCTTCTTTGGCTTCGACACCCAATGTAACTATAATCATATCCTACAATTTGGGTTCATTAACTACTGCAATTTCCTCCTCTAATTCAATCACCTCTTCATTTTGAATTGCAACTAAATTCATGATTGTATATCTATCTTCTTCATCTCTACTCTAACTTCTTCTAATCTCTCAAGTAACTCATCTAAAGACACTTGCACTTCTACTTCACTCCTACTTTGCATTGAGGTTCCTTCTTGTCTTTACTCCAAAGCTCATCTTACTCACTTCTAGCTAAATGTAATTTGAGATAGACATTGTCTCCTACTTCTGACATCTTCTTATTTACATGATCTCTCAAGAAAATTAGAAGATCTTCCTATTGGCTACATTCTTTGCCTTCTTCTTCCTTGTCTACTACATTAACAAACTCAACTTATGTAGTTTTGCTTCCTCAAATTGAACTTCAGCCATAGTACTCTTACTCCCACAATCACTTTAGTTTTTGTCTCTAACTTACTCTTCTCTTTTCTTGCTCTCTCTCTACCTACAACTCCTCTTGATACATCTACAACTCAACTTCAAACTCCACTTTCAAGGTTTCCTTCTCCTTCACATATTGACCAAGTTGAGCTTCCATGCATTTGATCAGTCTTCTCAATCTTTCTTCTTCTTGACTTCTTATTGTCAATTCACATTTCCAAGCTTGATCCTTTACTACCGCACTTGACTTTAAGCTCTTGAACTCCTACTCCATTACTGTTTCAATGGACTTCAAATGTACAGCTTCAACTTGGGCCTCATTGAATTCCACCTTCAATTTCTTAGTCGGAGTCTTTGGCTTCTTCATTTCTTCATCTTATCTTTCAATCTCACCACTTGGCTTCACAAACTCTTCCTATAGATTATCAAAACTCTTCCTCCAAAGTATTGCATCCACCTAAAGTTCTTTGGCTTCCTCTTCTCCTTAAGTTAAATTCTTCTTCAAGTCCAAGATCTCTTCACCCTAATATCTCACTACTTACAATTCATCCTTCACTTCAATATGATCAACTCTGCCTTTTGTTTTTGTAGTTGCAATAGCAACAGACATATTGTAACAATATGGAGTTTAGCAACAAAGTAATGAGGGCTAACAAAGTAGCAAATAGGACAAATTAACCAAGAATATTCCAAAATTATCTAGGAAGCTTCTTGGGAAGCTTCTTGGTTAACTTAGCTTGCACTCCAAGTAAGTAACTTGTAGAAGGAAGCTTCTAGAAGCTTCCAACTAGCTTAGTTTGCAAGCCAAGTAAATGACTTCTAGAAGGAAACTTATTGAGAAGCTTCTTGGTTAACTTGGCTTGCATTCCAAGAAAGTGACCCAATGAAGGTTCTTGGGAAGCTTCTCAAGAGCCTTTTATGTTCTTTATAAATATCAAAGCCAAAGCTCATGTTGGGCATTTGGAGTTTCCTTACATTGAAGTGTCCCAATATGAGCTTCCATTCTCCTATTTCTCTCCTTAATTTTGGTCTTTTACATTGGTATCAGAGCAAGAATGGGATGGATGTAATTTATAGACCACCAAATCTATTTCCGCCAAACCATGGGGATTTTTGTGTCTAGGTACTACCTAAACATCATTTCACACAATTCATCACCTCACGCTTTGGACAAGATTTTATGTATTTGATCACCTTGTCTAAGGAACCCTTGGTGCTTCGAATAGTAACTTATGGAGAATGGTGGATGTGTGGCATCTATGTGTTAATACATTAGATAAATTGAGGATAGTGTGATAGAGTAGAAGCCATGGCAGTGATGCCTGAAGTTATCCTTGCTATGTAGCAACAAATCAAGCACCTTACTTGATTGTTGGATGAATGAGACCATCATAAACAAGAGAATGTAGAGAGAGCACCAATTTGAGAAGAAGAAGAGTGAATTTGATTTCCAAAGCCTAAGGTATTTGAAGGCAAGAACCTTCTAAGCACAATGGAAAATTTTGGGTTGATTGTGAATGTTACTTTGAAGCAACAAACCTTCAAGATGAACAGAGACAAATTCTATTGGCCTCAAGCCAATTGGATGGAGTGGCTAAATTATGGTGGCAATTCAGAGTGGAATGAGCTGAGTGGCAATTTTTCACATCAATCTTGACATGGGAAGAATTCAAGAGTGCAATAATAAGGCGGTTCCAAGCTATAAATGCCACACAGGCCGCATGAGATAAGTTGGAATAATTGAAGCAGATTGGCTTGATAAGAAGCTATATCACTCAATTCTAGAACACCATTATGCAAATTCCATATATACTAGATGTAGAGGCTCTAGATTGCTTTGTGAGAGGCTTGAAGTCCCGCACCAGATTGGAAGTGACTATGCATGAGCCCAAAGACTTGGAGGAAGCTATGTAGTTGGTTGAGCACTTTGATTCCTTGGTTGTGACAACTTGATCTTGACCTTGGCCTTCCCCAAACCCACCCACACGCTACACATGAGTAGAGGAGCCAATACCAATAGAGATCAGTTTCATCCAACAAAGACCGCTTGGCACAATAGATCATGAAAGATTACAACACCATGGTGAATGTTTTTATTGTCACCAAATTGGACACCACATTGTCCACTCAAGAATGAGTGACCTTGACAAGTTGCCCAAATGGAAATTGCGGAGTGGCATGATCAAGGAAAGAAGGAATCCTAGTAGGAGATTTGGAGCCATCCATTAGGAACTTGATTAGTTCCAATGGGATTGAAGGCTCAACTTATGCTAGTTTTCTTCACTTGCAAGGTATGATATCTAATTGTGGTTGTAGGATTTTGATTGATTTTGGAAGTTTAGAGAATTTCATGTCTATACAATTAGCAAAGGAATTGGGTATTCCTATCAAGCCAATAATTGGAAGTAGATTGATGATTGTGGATGGTAGAAAGGGTTTCATTTTATACCTTACATCTTGTTACTTTCAAGATTGGGAAGAAGTATTTGGAGTGTATGAGGTTTGTAGTGGCACCTCTACACTATAATGTCATTCTAGGACTACCTTGGCTTGAACATCATAAGGTTTAATTTGATTAGACCCAACAACAAATTCAAATACAACACTAAGGTAGGAATTTTTGATTAGGTTGTCCGGCACCTTTGAGTAAGACACCTAAGGATAGCTAGTCCCAAGATAGGATGTTTGTAAGGAAAAGAACCATAAAGCAAGCTTTGGAAGAAGAGAAGTTCCAAGATGGGAATTTTGTCAAGAAAGTAGCCATAGAGCAAGCCAAGAAGGAAGATAAATCCCTAGATGGGAAGTTTTTCAATGAAGCAACTATAGAGCAAGCTTTGGAGAAAGATAAGTCTATTTTTGTAGTGTGGATCAAGCAGATTACACAAGGAGAATGAGGAGAGTCATGAGTCTCATTGAGCAATGATTGACTACATAGTTCAAGAGTTTATGGACGTGTTTTCAGATGACTTGCCAAAGGGATTACTCTTTGATCATGGTATGCCCTTCAAGATTGAGTTAGTACCAGGGAGTACACCAATGAGTAGATCAATCTATTGGCTCTCACCAAAGGAGTTGGAGGAGTTACAAACAACACTTACAGAGTTGTTAGAGAAGGATTCATGCAACATAGTACATCTCCATGGGGAGCATCGGTATTATTCATTCCAAAGAACAATGGAGGACTTCATTTCTATATTGATTATCAGAGGCTCAATAAATAGACAATGAAGAATGCATACCCCTTGCCTCAAATTGATGACTTGTTTGATCAATTGAGTGGAGCACAATACTTCTCCAAGTTGGATCTTTGCAATGGCTACTAGCAAATCCCTATATTGCCTTTCACACAAGGTATGGACATTTTGAGTGAAGAGTTTTGCCTTTTGGACTCACTAATGCTCCAAAAATCTTCATAGATCAAATGCATCAGATGTTGGATGGATTGTTGGATCAATACGTGGTGGTGTTCTTGGATAATATTTTAATCTATAAAAAGATAGAGGAATCACATGTGAATCACGTGTGAGAAGTGCTAAGATGACTATGATAGTGAAAGTTTTATTGCAAAAATTCAAAGTGTGCCTTTTGGTAGAAGAAAATTACCTTCTTGGATCAAAAGATGGAAGAGGAGAAAATCAAAGTCATCACTGATTGGCCTACTCCAAAGAATGTTATTGAAGTACAAGCATTTAATGGATTGGCTAGTTTTTATCGATGGTTCATCCACTATTATGCTCATGTGGCCGTACCATTGACCAATCTCTTGAGAAAGAACTCAAGCTTTCAATGGACCAACAAGCACAAAAGAAGCATTCCAAAAGCTAAAACATATGGTGTCTCCAAGACCAACCAATTCTTCAACCATATGATCCTCAACTACCATGTGTGGTTGATTTTGATGCCTCTAACTTTGCAATTGGAGCCATGTTGCAATAGAAATTCATAGATGGATTGCATCCCATTGCCTTTGTGTCTCAAAGACTCAATACATCAGAAAGGAATTACTCTACTTGGGGATCTAGAACAACTAGTGATAGTATATACCACCAAGGTATGGAGGCATTATCTCTTGGAGAAACAAGTGATCATGTGAGTTGATAACAAGCCCTTGTTGTAGACATTACATTTGTAATACATGAAGAGTCAACATCATCAATGGGAGGAACAACAAAAATTATTTAATATCAAACTTGAGTACAAACCCGGTTGGTTCCATGTCATCCCTGATCCCCTATCACAATGATCTGATTTGAAGTCTCTTCCTCTCATCATTAAGGTAATTACAATAGTGTCAACTGACTCCAAAGTCCAAACCGAGTTCAGGATAGCTCTACAAGAGGATCCATTCTTTCAGATGGTACAAGGTTGTCTTGCAGCATGCAACAAGGAGTACAACACCTTCTACTTCAAGGATGGCCTTTTATTCTATGAGGACCAGATCTATGTTCCAGCCAAAAGTGATCTCCAACTTATGCACCTTCAAGAAGCCCATGATTTACCAATTATTGATCACATGGGTGTGGACAAGACCTTGGTTACCCTCCAACTCCAATGGTGGTGGCCAAACATGGCACGAGATGTTCATGAGTTTGTTCAATCATGTGAGAGTTGCCAATGAAACATGGCTAATGATTAGAAACCAAGTGGACTCCTTCAACCACTCCCCATTCCATCTACTTGTTGGGAACATGTGAGCTTAGGTCTCATCACCTCCTTGCCCAAGACAAAACAAGGTCACACAGCAATTATGGTGTTTATGGATAAGCTTAGTAAGCAAATCTATTTGGCACCAATATTTGATATTGTGGATGCTCCAATCTTGGCACAGATCTACTTCAACAATATATTCAAACATCATGGGATGTTGTGTGTACTCATCTTTGACCGTGATCCTTAATTCATTAAGAAATTTTGGCAAGCACTCTTCCAGATACTCAGCACCAAGCTTGCTTTGTCCATAGTCTATCATCCTCAAACTAATGGACAAACTAAATGTTAAAATTTCACCTTGGAGAATATGCTTTGTGCCTTTGTCAACATCCACCATACCAATTGGGATGCATGTCTTGCAGCTATGGAGTTTGCATACAATAATTCCAAATAGGCAAGCATTAGATTCTCTCCTTTCTTCCTCAATTTTGGCCAAGATCCACTTGTTCCAGATTCCTTTCTTGCTCCTCCTCCATCTTATGTCCCTCATACTTCAACCTTCCTGACAACCATATCTCAGTCCTTCCAACAAGCCAAATCTCATCTCCTTGTTGCTCAAAATTGGCAAAAACAATATGCGGACCACCACATTCGTGATCTCACATTTCAAGTTGTTGATAAAGCCATGCTCTTCTCTAATAACCTACCCCTCCCACTTGATACCCAAGACTATAAACTTGCCCCTAATTGGATAGGACTTTTGATGAATATCACCCAAATTATCACTCCTATTGCTTATCAACTTGCCTTGCCTTGTCATATGTGTATCCATCTTGTTTTTCATATTTCCAAGTTGAAACCCTTTGTTCCTAACCCATCTTCTTTTTCCTCTTGGGTCCAACCTCTTCCAATCTCTATCAATGATCATGAGGAGTATAAAGTTGATCATATCCTTGCACGTCACCACATTCAACAAGACCGCCGGTAACATACAGAATACAAGGTCCTTTGGAAAGGGTATCGTCTTCATGATGCCACATAGGAACCTTTTTCTCATCTCAAAAATGCACAAACAGCCATCTAGGAGTTTGAAGCTTCAATGGCGACAAGGATGTCACCAACTAGCGGTGGGGGAATATGTGTCAATATGGAGTTTAGCAACAAACTTAGTTAGGGATAACAAAGTAGCAAGTAGGACAAATTAGCCAAGAATATTCTAGAAGTATCTAGGAAGCTTCTCAGCTAGCTAAGCTTGCACCCCAAGTAAGTAGCTTCTAGAAGCTTCCAACTAGCTTAGCTTGCAAGCCAAGTAGGCAGCTTCTTGAATGAATTTTCTTGAGAAGCTTCTCAGTTAACTTGGCTTGCATTCAAAGAAAGTGGCTCAAGGAAGCTTCTTGAGAAGCTTCTCAAGAGCCTTGTATGCTCCCTATATATACCAAAGCCAAAGCTTATGCTGGGCATTTGGAATTTCCTAAATTGAAGTGTCCCAATGTGAGCTTCTATTCTCCTATTTCTCTCCTCAATTTTGATCTTTTACACATACAATATTTGACAACTACGTTATTCTATCAAAAATCTCTACTTTGTTATTGTCTTTGTACTAAACTTCAATAGGCTCTTCTTCAACTAGTTCTTGAACCCAAAGTCTTGATCTTCTCACCTTCAGAATAACTTCTTCCGAGCTTTCTTCATCTTCATCAACTTTAATCACTTTACTTGGTCCTACAAGTGCAATTTGTGGACTTCTCTTTATCCTTGTCCCTTGCTAGAACACCAACTTCAGCTCTTCTTCTTGGTGTTCTTCTATCTCAACCACAAGCAGTTCCAAACAAGGAATATCTCCACTTTCCATACAATCAATCATCGCATGGAATTCCCAATCTTCTTCCTCAACATCGGTCTCCACCACCTGCTGAAATTTGGGTTCTCCATCACTCACACTACTAGATTCTCCACTCTAAAACATGAGCTTTTCCTCTTCTTCCTCTGAGTCTTCTGACTTATACTCAAAATCCACTTTTGACTCTTCTCTCGATGATGGATCTTACACTAGAACCTCGTGCCTCAAGTCTACTCTTCTTATCTTTTGTGGTTGTATTGGTGACACCATTTATTTAGGTCAATTTTGCTTCTTCTTCTTCTTTGGAATGGTCACCACCACTTTCTTCTATTGTCCTATCCTAGCAAAGTGGTTATTGCTACCTTTGATCTGATGGATGTACGGCTGCTCTTCTACATCTGCTTCTCTTTGCAAATCTAGATGAAAATCAGAAACCATCTTCTATCTATCTATTGCACTCAAAAATTCAACCCAAGGTAGAAATGCATTGAAAATGGCACTGAAATAATGAGGTGGAAATTTATTTCTCTAGTCTCAAATCATTTGTCTTGTTTGCTGGAAAATACTTTGCACAATTCCCTGGTACTCTTGCAAAACATTTGATGAAAGAACACCACCTAGTGCTTCATTACATAAGTGGTTCTCTTGGGCTTAAAGATCACCATCATTGCCCAGAAAATACTTTGCTATATTGGGTCTTGGTATATGTCCACCTTGTACCTATTTTTGTATGTGGAGCACTAAAGGAATTGCACACTTTTGCGGTCTCTTTTGCATACTCTTCCTTCCCATAAAATGTGACTCTAGCCTCCTCACCAGCCTCCTTCTCCATGACTAATCTCCAATCTTGGAGGTTAGTCATGGAGAAGTGAGGTCATGAATTTCTCCATCAAGCCAGATTGCCTCTCTTTCCTACTTCTTTAGGACCATCCTCACCATTACTTGTAGCTATTTTTGTCATGAAACCTAGAAAACTCAAGTTCCAATTCTAGACCAGAAAGGTGATCCAAAGTCTACTCAAGACTTTGATCCTTGCTACAACATCTAATCTCCAAACCATAGGATTCCTTACTGCAAGTAAAGGACTCTTCTTCATGCCTCTCATTGGTATTGTGCAATCTCAAACTCTAGGTCACTGGAAAATCATTCACTCGCTTGGACGTGAAATCCTCACTCCCTTAGGATTCTTGAGAATTAAACTCTTGGTTGGCTTTATGATACACATTGCCTTCGGACAACTATGCAATGGCTTAGGATACTTGGATGAAATTTAAAAAATTCCTCAATAAAGTCTTAACCTTATAGTGTTACGATATGCGGTCATTCCTCAATCACTCTTCACTTGATAATCACACCTTTTGCATGCCTTCCTCTTATCATTATCAATTTTATTTTGCTCACAACTTAGCCATTTATTGATTGTATATTTTTAATTGGTGCTCTTGAAGGAAAGTTGTCATTGTATCTTTGCATTGAGTTGATCATCCCAAGGCAAAGTTTCCTTTGGGTTTAACACCTAACAAGTCCAATCCAAGTTCTCCTTCTCCTAACATAAAGTTTGCTTCTTCAGCTTTGACCCAAAGACATGATTCTTCTTCTTCTTTTGCCCATTTGGTTCCAATTTGACTTCAACTATACACTTCTTCTATAAAACACAATAAAAATGAAAAATATAGGTACCACACTTCCCTCTTCATTGTTTATACTCAAGCAAGGCAAGAGTAAAGGACTTGGAGAGAAGATTTGGGAAGCTAGGGAAATAGAGTCTAAAGAGCATGAGGTCAAGCCCATGTTGGTAGAGCTCCATGTAGAGGATTTTCCATTGACACCTAGAGAGTTATTATTGGTGCAAGGAGACATCTTTACACACACAACATTAGATTGTGGAGAGAGAGTGATATAGGTGTAATTTTAGCTGCTAGTGCTAAAGTTGCAGACTTTAATGAGAGAGAGTGATTGGCTCAAGACTTGCAAAGGAACTTGGAGGAGAGAGTGTGTGTGTGTGCCATGGGATGCCTAGAAGAGAGGATAGAGAGTGTTTTTTGGGAGACTTGGAGGAAGGGGAGCATAATTGGAGAGGAGAGACTAAGAGCAAACTTAGAGAGAGTTTATATTTGACTTTGGTGAGAGATGTGAGAGAGTAAGGATTTAATGAGCTTGAAGCTAAGAGATAGATGGCGGTAGAGGCTTATAGGTTGCAAGTATAGAACTTTCATCAAGAGCTCCAACTCTCCATGGGAGAGTTGGAGAATACCCATGTTGAGTTGGAGAGATCTTGGATTGAGTTGGTCAAGGAGAGGTGTAATACTGTGAGGATAATAGAACTCTTCAAGAGAGAAACATAGATCTCAAACTAATTCACTGCTCCAAAGGAGCACCTTCTCTTCATTATATAGCAAAGAGGATCCCCTCAAAGGAAGCTCCACCCTTGGACCAGATACATGGATTGGTGACCTATCAGTGAGCTCCATCCTTGGATTAGCTGTTTGGATGGGTGACATGTCAATCCTTGTCCTATCTAGTTGGTCAAATGGGTTTGACCAAAGGGACTCTTTAGAGAATCTTCTTGTAGGAAGCTCAAAATTGCATGGGTAAGGTACCATTGGAACCATGGCTCTCAACAAGACAAATCATGGGGGGAGAAGGCAAGTCTATTGCTTTAAAGGGGGGATTTTTTTCCATTTTTGAGGCCTAATTCATCTGTTTAGGCCTCCAAAAATGGCTTTAAAGTTTCTAGGCAATTTTCAACTTTTGTCCTATTGATAGAAGTGCACTTTTGGTGATACCTCTATCTGATCTACATTCTCTATCATGTGTAACATCCTTCCATATGTCACCACCCCAAGTTTCACCTCTAGATCTTATGTTGAGCAATTGATTCTAAAGTCTTCAAGCATGTTTTGATTTTTGGCCTATTAGTAAAAGTACTTCTTCAGTGATACCTTTGTCTGATCTACTTATTCCATCATGTATAAAATCCTCCAAGATGTTACCAAACCAAATTTCATCTCTAGATCATGTGTCTAGCTATTGGTATTACAAACCTCCCTCCTTTTAAGACGCAATGTCCCCATTACAAAGTTGCTACTCAAAAGATTTTACTAACATTGGTGTGTGGGTCAAGTTGGCTGCTGGCTCCCATGTTGCCTCATATAGTGGGTAACCTTTGCATTGTATGAGATATTCTACATGTGGGTGACGAGTCCCATGGATGCATTTTTGGAGAATGCATTCAACTTCGTATTCCTCCATGCCATCAATGAGTGTTGGGCAAGGTTGAATGTCTTGTATGGAGGGACAAGGGTCTGCTTGAGGTGCATATCAACATAGGAGGGAGACATTGAACACTAGATTGATCTTCATGTGTAGTGGTAGCTTGAGGTGATAGGCCACAACACTAATTCAACGAAGAATGAGAAAAACCCAATAAAGCAAGGTCTAAGCTTGCAAAGGCCAACTAATGTGAGGTTGGTTGTTGACAACCAAACCTAATCTTCCACCTAGAAGTCCATGTGCATTGGCATACTACTTCTGTCAATTTTTGGCAATTTGCAAACTGTTTTTGGCATTCTCCACGCCTTGTTGGATTCTCAAAACAAAAGAGTTGACAAAATCAACCTTGGTAGTCACCAAACAGATCTTCATCAAGCTCACAGGTGTGAAAAGATGCTTGCCATACATGAGGAAGAATGATGTGACTTGGGTGGAGGCATTTATTGAATTGTTGTATGTAAATTCTACCAATGGAAGTAAAGTGTCCCACCTCTCTTGCTCATCTAAGGTGAAGCCCCAAAGCATATCTTCAATAGTACAATTGGCTTGCTCTGTTTGGCCATCAGTCTATGGATGGCCAATCTGGTTTTGAAGACACCAAAGACTGTTCTCCACAAGAGACTAGTAAATTGAGTGCCTTTGTCAGTCATGAGTACTTGAGATAAGCCATGGTCAGAGGAGATTGCATCTAAGAACATCTGAGCTAATTGTGGAGCCGTCACCTCCTTGGTGGTAGGACATACATGAATCATTCTGTTGAGTCGGTCAAAAAATTCTACTATGGAGTCAAACTTTGAGGTGGTCTTGGGAAAATTGCAAACTAGATCCATACTCACCTATTCCCAACATTGTGTAGGAGTAGGGAGGGGTTGCAAGAATCTAGTAAGAGCTTGATTAGAAGCTTTTTTCTGTTGACAAAGTAGGTAGCTCCAAACATATTCTATCACATTGTTGCTTATCTTGGGCCAATAATAATGGTGTTGGACTACATCCAAGGTCTTGTCTACTCTAATATGACGTGCAACGGCAAAATCATGACATTTTGCTAAGATGGTAGTGGGTAATTCTAGGGCATTTCAAATCTATAATTTACCATCATGAAAAGTGAGTCCTTGGTTGTTGGTGATGCCTTTGGATGATTGAGCTCCTACGATCTAGGGATTTTTTTTTGTAGCAGCTAAAATCTTTAGCCAGAATTCAAGGTTCATCTTGACCTCTACTACCAAATTGTTTGCCATTGGCATTCTAGTGAATGCATCCGCAAGTTGCTTCTTACCTTCCACATAGTTGATTGTCATGTTGAATTGTTGTTGCCACTCTGCCCATCGAATTTGGTGACGAGATAGATCTTTTTGTGTCTTAAGGTAGACTAGAGGTTTATGGTCTATCTCCACCACAAATGCCTTCTTGCCAAGATAGTGCCTCCAATGCTTGGTTGCAGGGAAAATGGTCAGCTCTTCTCACTCTATGATGTGATAATTGCATTATATCGGTAATAGCTTTCAAGAGAAGTATGAAATTAGATGCCACTCATCATGCCACTCCTATTGTTACGCTTGATGCATCAATAGCCAATTTGATTGGACATTCTGGGTCATACCATTTCAAGATTGGTGCATGTAGCAAGGCATCTTTCAATTCTTGAAAGGCCAACTCTTGTGCAGTTCTCCATGTCCACTTCTTTTCCTTGCCCAATAGGTGCTATAAAAGGTTATATCACCTTGGAGAAGTCCTTGAAAAATTGACAATAGAACACCATCAACCCCAGGAAGCTCTTGAGTTGAGTCTGATCTTCTAGAGTGCTCCATTTTTTAATGACCTCTATTTTAACTGTTAATACTTGGACACCCTTTGCACTTACTCTATGCCCCAAGTAGGCTACTTTAGACTTGCCAAACTCACACTTTGAAATTCTGGCATACAATGATTCTGTCTTAGAATTTGAAGAACTTCTTGTAGATGTTATTTGTGTTTTGTCATCACCCTACTATATACTAAGATGTTATCTAGGAAAATGATAGCAAATTTATACAAATATGGCCAAAATATGTCATTCATCAGACTCATGAAAGTGGCAGGTGCATTGGTGAGGCCGAATGGCATCACAAGGTACTCAAAGTGGCCATACTTGGTTTGGAAGGCAGTTTTGTACACATCTTCCTCTACAATCCAGATTTGATTGTAACCACCCCGCAAGTCTAATTTGGTGAAGTGTCTTGCTCCACTAAGTTGATCAAACATGCCATCCATGCGTGGTAAAGGATATATTTTTTGTTCAGTGTTTGCTTATTGAGACCCCGATAGTCAATGCACATGCACATTGTACCATCCTTCTTCTTCACAAACAAGACAAGAGCCCCATATGGTGATACGTTGGGTTGGATAAACCCCTTGCAGCATATCCTCAATTTGAGCCTTACATTCCTCCAACTCTTGAGGTGATATCCGATATGGGGCCTTACAAGGAGAGGTCTTCCCCAAAAGTATCTCAATTTTATGATATACTCTCCTTTTTGGTGGTAATCCTAGGGGTAGATCATCTAGGAAGACATCTTGAAACTCATTTACCACATCCTTCAATTTCCCAGGAATTTTTCCATCAAGTTGTGCACTCTAGACTTCTCTTATTAAACCCATGAAACATCTGTTTGTCTTACAAATAGCTATTGTTCTTGTGACATAGAGAGGCAATTTCTGCTTATGCACTTTGTCTCTGACCCCAATGATCGTCCATTGGCAAGTGCTCATTAATTTCTTCCTCTAATCTACCATAGGGTTGTATTGCTCTATCCAAGGCATGCCTAAGATTGAATCATAACAAGCTAATTGTATCACCCGCCACTCAATTACATCTTGATATTCTCCTACAAAGAGTGCTACCCTTTTGGATAACAACTCAATCTTCTTTGTTTGCCCATTAGGTACCTCTTCTTCTTTGCTCTCATCTTTCTTTGGATCCATCCCCAATCTCATTGCAACATAGCAAGACAAGAAATTCTATATTCCTCTAGGATCTATCAATACTCACCTGATTGCCTTTTAGGGCCACATTCATGACATTCATAACAATCAATCGTGAGTTTGCCTTTCTAGATCTTTGCGCACCTCATCTTCTTCCTCCCTTTGCTTGTCCACTTCCCTATTGAGCCCATAAGGCTACAAGGTACCTTTATTAGCAATCTTCATTTTTTGAGGTGATTTCTACCTCCTCTTCCTTTGTACGATGCTCCATGTTGTTCAAAGATTGCCTATATGGAGGCTAATGGCCTCTAAGGAGATGAGCACAATAGTTGATGGAGATGTGCCCAATACAACCACAATTGTAGCAACAATGTTGTTCTTCTTGAGTTCCTTCTCCTTGTGGGACCCCATCTCTTTGTTCTTCCACCCGTCCTTGCTCTCCTTGAAGTGGTTGTGCTCCTCTATCTCAAAACTGAAGGTTTCTTAATTCTATAGGTGTTTGTCCACCCATGTGTGGCAGTTCTGCCTAATAGTGTTGAGACAGAACTACCCCTTCACCTCCTCCAAGTGCCCCTACTACTCTTTGAGCACAAGCAATGGCTTCAAATACAAGATGAGGATTTTGTACCATGACTTCTTGGCTAATCTGGTCCTTCAACCCTTGTTTTAAATTGTTTAGAGCCTATACTTGACTCATGTTGATTGCAACTTGTAGATCCAAAAATGCTTCCACGTACTCTTGTATGCTATTCTTTTGTTTTAATCCCCATAGTTGGATTTGGGCCATTTGCACAAAATCTACAGACTAGAAATTATTCAAAGGTCCTTTCATTGTTGTCCATGTGATCTCCCTCCTTTTTGCCAACATTGATCATTCCCAAGCATTGTATCATGTGAGGGCTTTATCGATCAGGTACCCACATGCAAACACGCCAAAGGCATGCTCACTGATCTCCATCAAGAACAATTGGAAGTATCAATTTATTCTTGAGATCCAATTCTCTACTACTTCCATAGCACGCTGCCCCTTGTAAGGCTTGATATTGCAGGCCTTCTTCATTTGTAGTAACAATGTGGCTTCATTATTGGCAGGGTTTGATGTCATAGGCACATATGCCTCTCCAAGTACTTCAATTGCAAGTATTGGGCTTTGAGAAGGTTCCATTTCCTACATTGTTTGATCATTCTTGAGGGTTTGTACTTGATTTTGTAATGCCTCTATTTTCATCTTGATTTCTCAAAACTCGTTCAACAACCCATGCATTCCTTGCATCAACTCTTGCAATTGCGGATCCATGATTCCTACACACAATTGATGTTCACTTGCTACTTCCTACTTCAATAGAGGGTTAGAATGATCACTTGGGAGGGTGCACAAATTATGGGGACTACTATTGGGACCTTAGAGGCCATCACTTGTTGATAATATTCCTCACCAAAATTGCAGACTACAAAATCCCTAAACATCACTTTTGGTCTAACTACGTTATGGATTTCTACTTGCATGTTGAAAAGGTGAGGATTTGGTATATTCAAATCCATAACATCATAATAGAATGTAGATTGTCAAATCCCACTCTCTATTGTATACCGTCACACGTAGAATCACCAAGTTTGGTATATTCATCACTTTGTCTATGAATTCCGCTCCAAAGTGATAAACTAGCAATACTCTCATTTGCTCATGTTGGATGTACATAATCTTGATGTGGAATAGATTCAAAAATAGGAAGCTAAGTGTGGTAAACTATCCTCTTGGTGCATCCATCCCATCCGCTCTCTAAGACCCTTCCCAAGTCTAGCAATTGCACTATGTTCTCCACCTTGAATTACTCAATTTCAGTTGCTCGTGCTCCTCCAAGAGTGGTGATCCACTCTCTTGGATTAAAACACTTGCTCTGATACCATTGTAATACTCCAAGGACAAGAGAACTCTCTAAGAGGGAAAACATGAATCTAACACTCAATCCTTCACTGCCCCAAAGGAACACCTTCTCTTTATTATATAGCAAAGAGGATCCCCTCAAAGGAAGCTCCACCCTTGGATCAGATACATGGATTGGTGATGTGTCAATGAGCTTCATCCTTGAATTAGTTGTTTGGATGGGTGACATGTCAGTCCTTGTCCTATCTAGTTGGTCAAATGGGTTTGACCAAAGGGAATTTCTAGGGAATCTTCTTGTAAGAAGCTTAGAATTGCATGGGTAAGGTATCATTGGAAAGCTCTCAACAAGATGGATCATGAGGGGAGAAGAAAAGTCTTTCTTTCTTCTCCCCTCAAATTTTGGAGGCCTAATTCATTTGTTTAGGCCTCCAAAAATGGCTTTAAAGTTTTCATGCTACTTTTTGCTTGTATCCTATTAGTAGAAATGCTCTTTTGGTGATACCTCTATCTGATCTACATTTTCTATATGATCTACATTCTCTATCATGTGAAACATCCTTCCAGATGTCACCATCCCAAGTTTCACCTCTAGATCAAATGTCTAGCTATTGATTCTAAAGTCTTCAAACATGTTTTGGTTTCTGGCCTATTATTAGAAGTACTCTTTTTTTGATACCTTTGTTTGATCTACTTAGTCTATCATGTGTAACATCCTCCCATATGTAACCAAACCAAATTTCATCTCTAGATCATATGTCTAGTTATTGGTATTTGTAATATTCTGAGGACAAGAGAAGAGAGAAAACACAAATTTCACACTCAATCATTCGATGCCGCAAAGGAGCACCTTCTCTTTATTATATAGACAAAGAGGATCTCCTCCAAAGAAGCTCTACCATAGGATTAGGTACACAGATAGGTGACATTTCAGCAAGCTTCACCCTTGGATTACTTACTTGGATGGGTGATATGTCGGTCTAGGTCCTATCTGGTTGGTCAAATAAGCTTTGACCAAGAGGAATCTGGTCAAAGCTTATTTGGGAATCTTTTAGGGAATCTTCTTGTAGGAATCTCAAAATCACTTGGGTAAGGTACCATTGAAAAGCTCTCAATGAGATAAAGCAGGGGAAGGAAGGCCAACCTTCTCTTTGTTTAGAGTGGATGTGCACATTTTTGAGGCTTAATTCATCCATTTAGGCTTTCAAAATTGCCTATAAAGATTTCAAGCATATTTTGATTCCTACTCTATTAGTAGAAGTCCCCTTTTGGTGATATCTATTTTTTATCTATTTAGTTTATCATTTGTAACATCCTTCCAGATGTTACCAAACCAATTCTCACCTTTAAATCATATGTCTAGCTATTGGTTCTAAGGTTTTCAAGTCTATTTTGGTTTTTGCCCTATTAGTAGAAGTACTCTTTTGGTGATAATTCTATCTGATCTATTTTGATCATCCTGTATATCATCATTCTAGATGTTACCCAAACCAAATTTTACATTGGTCTAGATTGGTGGAGAAGGATGGATGGGTCCTATTTAAAGTGAATAGTATTGTAGATATATCTTCCATCCTAGCTAGCCTTAGAGATTTCATGGAGTTTTGTGTGACTCATTTTGAGGTACTCATTTAGACAGACACCACAAGGTGAGACAACAAGCATTTATTGAGAGACATGTGGAGCCATGGTCTCTTACCCAAGGGTGTACACACTGGTGCTTACCTCATGGGTGTGTTTGATTGTATCGATGGATATTAAAACCAATTTAAAGACTATATTGTTAGACCTTATTGTGTATTTATGACTATGGATTTACAATTGCACAAGATAGTGATAGTGGATAGCGCGTTTGAACCATATTGTAGGAACCATCCACATGGTGCTATTCATCCTCTTGCATTTACTCCTTTTTATACTTGAGTAGAGGATTAATATGTATCTTCATGTGACCACTTGAAAAATTTAGGAGATATATAAGATCAACCATTGGGTTTCTCATCCACAAGTCAACATCAAGTAGGCCCTTAGAGTATTGTTTGGATCCCTGTGGATCCCTCTCTGTGTGTGTGTGTGTGTGTGTGTGTGTGTGTGTGTGTGTGTGTGTGTGTGTGTGTGTGTGTGTGTGTGTGTGTGTGTGTGTGTGTGTGTGTGTGTGTGTGTGTGTGTGTGTGTGTGTGTGTGTGTGTGTGTGTGTGTGTGTGTGTGTGTGTGTGTGTGTGTGTGTGTGTGTGTGTGTGCAAAACAATCATGGAAAATAACTAAATAGAGACAATGATAGAAAACAACCATGAAATTGAGCCTTGAGCATTTGCAATGGACACCACTTTTGCTATCATTATTGGAAATGTCAACCAGGTTATTATCTATATCCACAAGTGTACTACTATCTATATCAAGTATGGTATCTAAGCGTGGCATGCTACTCATTATACTTTTGATCTCTTCAAGTGTCTTCCTTGTCTTTGCAAATTCTAAAATCATGTAATGAAACCTTTTAGGAAGATTAGGAATTAGGAAGATTAGGATTAGGAAGATCTTTCTTTATCCTCTTCTTCTCTAACTTGGAGAATAAAGTCCTCTCTTTGATTTTCCTTTTCTCCAACTTTGAAAATAAAGCTCTTTTTTCTATTTCACCTTTGAGTCATAATTTCTCCATCTTGGCCACCTTTTGAGCTTCTATTTTTCCAATTTGCATTTCTCCTTGTCCTCTAGAAGCTTTCTCCTTAACTTGGTCATATTAGAAAGAATGTAGAGACTATTGATGACAAAGGTATCTTTGAAGTAGTTGTCTTTTTGCTAGTTGACATAGTCTTGGTGCCTTTGTGGAAGAAGGCATATTGGTTTTAAAGGCCTTTCTTTGCTTCACTGATCTATTCTCTGACTCACCTATCTCTCATCCCCTTCCCTATCACCCTCATGGTCTCCCTCTCTAAAGGCTTCTCTTGTAAGTGGTTCCTCATCTGCAAAGGGATTTGGTGGACATGGAAGGTAATCAAAATCCAATTTTGGACTACTCTCATCTTCTTGCCCCTTTGATCTACTCTTGTCCTCTTGCCCCTGCACATGATACTCCTCAAAACTATGAGATAATGTGATTATTGTGTGTTATGAATAGAAAACTCCTCCGTGCTAGGACCACAGCACCCATATGTAGGTGTTTCATAAACACAATCCTTAGATGGAAATTCAAATATAATTTGAGATCTCATATCCTCTTTAATAACCATCTCCTCTTAAAGTCCATTTTCAACTCCTAAAGATACAAGTGCAGATGGAGAACAATTAGCTCTAAAACCAAACATAAGATACATTCTTGAATATTGTGTGCATTAATGATTTATTTTATCATCAATGGTTCTCCATCCTTGCTTGATTTCTTTCTCAATGAGCACTTCTCTGGTGCATTTATCTTCTGTCTTGCAGACTAATAAGAAACCATGTACACATTTCTTCTACAATCTATCTCCCATCATAGATTATAGAAAACCTCTCCTAAACTTCACTAGATAAGTAGCCATATAACTAAATGTGGTGCTTTTCTATACAGGTTTCTTACTATTCACTCCATGTATTTGATTGAAATGGTCAAGGTCTTCTAATTAATCAAAGATTTGAGTATAATGGTGAGATATAGTCTTCATCTCCTTTGGATTTCACACCATAAGTTTTTGCTTTGACACCTTCAAAAGAAGATCCAAATAACAGACCAGAGGAAACCATGGCAAGAAGAGCTTGAAATTTTAATACAAGAGAATGAGAATGCAAGGCACAACAAGACTTTTTGAGAGAATGTGGAGGATTTAAATCTTCAAGAGGTGAAGTAACTAATATAGAATGCTCAATATTAGATATACCATGAGAAGCAAGATACTACAATTTAACAAGAGGACTAGAAGTTGCTAATGGGAATGAAACTCTCATGTCAAGCGGTTGGAGCTTGAGTGCATTGCATAGTTGTTCGTCTTGAATCTCAAATTTTCATTTCCTAGGCCAGCATAGTTGCTTCTTTTCTCCACTCCCACCCATGAATGTGCTCTGCCAAAAATTGTTGCCACCCATTCACTAAATTTTAACTTCTTATTGAAACTTCCATTCTCCAAGAACAAAGAACTAACAAACCCACACCAGATCAATCTCTACTTGGCTAATAAAGTGAGATTTTGAAGGGAATAAGATAAAATTGCTCGTATCTTTGGGTTTTGGAGGGCGTTCGATCAAGTGAGAATTCAAGAGAGTGGATTGGGTACTTAAATTACACATCTCTTTATCAAAGTAGAGTTTCCAAATTCCAAATCCACCCAACCACCAGTGCAATTGCCACATCGCCTTTGCACAAGCATCCATGTTTGATGAGGCCTTGATCTCTTATCATATTTATTACCAGATATCAATCATATTCATTCAAATTTCACCTGACTTGCCAACTAATCTCTAGTGCAATAACCACCTAATCTCTCCTCGTAATATCGGATATGGAGAAAATGAAATGACCCGTATATTATCAAAGTTCCCTTACAATATTTCACATCCATTTCATTTTTAGGGTAATGATTATTACGGGTGGTCGTCAAAATTATTATGGGATCCCACCTACCCCGCAAATATACAGTAGAAACAGTTTTTGAAACCCGTACTGAATTCTATTTTTGGGTCCCTTCAAAATATTGAAGGGAGGAGTTTTACCAGTAGGTATAACTGATATATACACGTGAGCATCGTTGCCTTGTGACTTGGAAAATAGTCTTGTGACTTGGAAAATAGTTCACCTGTTGAAGAAACGTGTGATCTTTCTATACCAGTACACATAATTGACATATACAAATGAGCATCTTCGCCTTGTGATCATGAAAATAGTTAACCTGTTGAAGAAACGTCTGATCGTCCAGAGACGTTTACTTTGAAAATTGAATTGCACATGCAGATACGTGTTGTCAATAGCTTTCTCGGTGAACTACATAGAAGAAGACATATGATACTCCAAAGAACATAGAATAGATGAGAAAGTGTAAACTTTTTTAACATGTGCTATTTCTATTGACTTGAGAGATATTTCTATGGCTATTGATTCTAAGTTATAGGCTAGAAAGCTGACGCAGGAAGCCATCAACGTGCAATGTAATCAACAACAGCAGTTTGATGCAACAACTCAAGTAACGTAACAATCTCTGACTTCTTTTATGTATACAGTCGAAATGCTGCCTAAGTTGATGAGATCAAATCAAATAGTGGTTGCTCTTTGAAACCGAATTTTGGCATTTGTGAGAAAGCTGAACAAGTTGTCCCTTACTTTTGATTTTGAGGCATGTCATTTAAGCGGGGATTCGGTTAACCGACACACTATGTTCCACAAGCACCCTTTGGATTTTTTACTTAGTCACTATTAGAAATAATAGAATTGAAAATACCAAGTTTGCCTACACTTAGGATGTAAAACAAAAACAGTTCAGTTTGTTTTATCAATTCTTTGTATTGTGTAAGTTATTACACTGGAGGGATATTAAATTACTGTAGGTTATTTAACATTATTCAACTTTGGCAGTTAGACTCTACGGCACCGAAAGTTTGGCAAGTCTAACGGCACTCAAGTTGGCAAGTGTAACGGCACCCAAGTTGGCAACAAGACTTGACTGTATCATATTATAGGGCTTGACGTGAATGTTGTCAGCCTGTTGTCTTGAATGACTATTTTTTTATTATGTGGGCTAGTTGAAATTTGTTATTTTCTTTTGTGCATAATTGTGTTATACAATCATCGAACAAATGAACTTAATGGAATTCTATGGGTGATCTGTGTGATCAACGCCATTTCCAATATAGGCCATAGAAACTTCTCCACTGATAGTCGCAATAATTATCTTGTAATCTATTGCAATTATGAAGTGAACCTTCATCCTCTCGGATGAGGTTTGCTACCATCGGGAGTGGTAGTTTTCTTCCTTATACTATTAAGTTGGTGGAAGTATTACTTATAACCAACGTTTTGACCTATTCAATAAATTAACAAAAGGCATATTTTTCAGTCTTTCATTGTAGTCTTTAACTTGAAAATGACTATATGTATTCTAATTCTTGTAATTCTTCTTGCTCAACATTTCTACCAGTAGAGTTAGGGGGAGCAGGTAATAATGCCATAAATCCACCAGAGAGATCAGAAGTATGGCTAATCTGGCAAACGGGGACTAGAGAGTACTTCTTCCACATATGATAAAATATCAACAAAACCTGTGGATATGATAACTCCGGTAAAATGCAATCTGATCTTGGTAAAATGCAATCTGATCTTGGTACAAAAATGCAATCTGATCTTGGTACTTTCAATCGCCTACCTAGCAAAGGAATAGCCATGCACGTTGAGTAAATCAACAAGTTTAACGTAATTCTAAATATTTTTAGTTAGAAAGCGAGATTGTATTAAGAAAATCCCTTAAAAGTTTCAATAATGCTTGGTGAAATCCTTATAATGGGATCTCCTAGAATTTGTTTTTAACTGATGTATCCAATTCATGTGTCAATTCCTTCAAATAGACAGAGCAAAACAAACAGAAACTTTGATAGAATTTGATATTAGCTTATTAGTTAAATATTTAATTTTAAATACATCAGTTGAAAATACGTTTGAGAGTTTAAGGGTTTAGGGTTTTGAGAGACATTTGGCCTTCAACTCAAAAAGAAAATTTGAATCATTCTTTAGAATTGGGGTGAGCTTTCTGAATCTGAGCTTAAGCAACGTCCTTGAAAAATTAGGATTACTCCAAGAATATAAATAAATTTAGAGATAAATATTTTTTTATATTTTCAAAAATTATAATGATTTGTGTTAAATTTATATTAAGGTTTAAAAGAAAAATATTCACTTCTTCTATAATTTCAATATAAACATGGATTTACTACATCCACATAAGGCAATGTAAGCCAACTTCAAATCTATTGTTAAATACAATTAAATCAAAATGCCAAAGTAAGGGTTATGCTAAGTAAGAAAAAGTGACCATGCAGGATAATAAGAAATGTATGATGATAATAAGGAAGAAGGAGACACCACATCCATATAATTATAAAACATAAGATAGGCTTAACTTAAATATTATTCATAAAAATCTTTTTGTCTTACTTCACCTATGATATTGGAGCTATGAAAATTGTGCAGTCTACCTACTACTAGTGCATGCAAAGAAATATCCCCTAGTGTGATTGCTCTCTCTAGTGTACCAACCAATGTTCTTTGTAAAGCAATGAATATACATGGTCTAAAGTGTACTATAAAGTGACAAAGTAAGAGTGGTCCCCTTGAGGTCTACTATGATGAGCTCTTGTGCACTCCTTGCAAATATGTCAAACATACCATATCCATTGCTCCATATAACTCTAAGGCTAAGGGAACAAAGATATAACCATGCTACATATCCATATAATAGGAAACTTTGGTTACTACTATTTTGCTTGCCACCCATGAAAGGAATGACTAATCACACTCCCAAAATTATATCATGCATGGAATCTATAACTACTATAGATCCCACACTACATCCACTATTGTCAATTGATCATCTTGGACCAAATACAAGTCTTCCTTGATTTGTCTTATCTACAAAGTATACAAACATTCCTTCTAAGTGAGATATCCACTCTCTTATGCTATAGTAGAGTGATGGCATTGTGAGTAGTTATCCTCTACCCTCCAAAAGGACATAGTATCATATGGACTCTTATTGCATCTAGGGTAGTATAATCACATGTGAGTAATGAAGATGTAGAGAATAAACTAAACTTATGTGGAACTTCATCATTGTAGAGAAAGTAGCTAACGCAAGTCAAAATACTCTAATATACAATTAAGCTACAATCCAAGAGCATGCATTCTTATTAGAGCAACAACAAAGACAAAGATATTGCATGATCTTTAAATCTATTTGTGTTTTATTAAATCCATTCTTGTCATTAAAATAGATAAGTAGACAACCCAATATCAACATACTAATAGTGTAATTGGTAAGAACAGATCATTTCCACAAGGAAATGGGTCGGAATTGATTAGAAATGAAGAAACAATGTCACTAGTTGTCTATTCTTGCTTGTTAACCCGCCTTGTAGCCAAGGGTGCCCACCTTGTGCACTATTAATTGGGAAAGAGACACTTCTACAATTTGCCTAACCTCCTTCTTGCTTGAGCTTTCTCCCCTCCCAATCTTGAAGGAAGCCAAGGACCTCCTCTGTACTCTCTTGATATCTACAAAGATAGTTAGCTCCCACTGCTAAGATACTAGTTTGGTTGGTATTGGTGCCTCTATCCTAGACAATCCTTTGTTTTGCCTTTGATTGTGTTGTTGAAGCTTATCTTTGGCCTAGAAGACAACATTGTCTCAACACAAACCTACATCTTCCGCTTCAGTACTTCTTCTACACAAAGGATGCCATTTTCTCTTGACTCTACTTCTCCTTTGGTGGGGAATATTTTTCATCCCCAAACTCTCTTCCATGCTTTTTTGGGGTTGCAGAGTCTTGTGTTATGGTTGTAATACCAGGGGTGGGTGTTTGTTCTTCTTCTTGAAAATTGATCATTTGGGAAGAAGTTGGGGCTAGGGATTGTACTTCACCACCTTCATGATCTTTTGATGCATCCTTGTCAAACAAGATGACATTCAGTGTGAAGAATTGCTTGTTTGTCATGGGTATATGATCTGGTTATGGTCTTGCCTCGTCTTCTTCTTTGTCTTCTTCTTCCTCCTACAAGAGGATTCTCCTTGTCCTCTTGGTGGCCTTTGCCTTTGGCTTGGCAGGGGTAGCATGTTCTTTTTTGAGTGTTGGTTATATAGTAATATCCTCTTGCCTCTACTTCTCAAAACTTGGGGTGTTGTAAGCTTTCTTTACCTCCACATATTTCCTTATGTGGGAAAACTATGCACATACATCTATATATTTCCACACCATCAATGCTCTTTCTAATGGCTTGTCAAAATTTCCTTCCAAAGAAAATTGGTCAGGGTATTTCTTCTTCTCTTCTATAGTCAAGAATTCCATGCCATAGAGAAATAGATAAAAAAGGGGGGGATGAGAGTTACTCTACCTTCTTTATTCATTGATCTTGTAAGCTCTTGTCTTATCCCAAAACATTGCTGCCCAATTCACAAGTCTTCCTTGGTACAAGTACTCAAAGAAGATAACTTGGCTATTGTTCAACTAAGTTGTTTGTTTGGACTTGAAAAACTTCATAACCAACTCTAGCAAGATCCTTCTTGCATGATCATTAATTCCAAGGATAGACCAACCATTGTTTGTCTTCTTGTAATAAGAGGTAGACTTGAATTTGGTCTCAAAGGTCAAATATGGTCTAGTCCATATGTTATCTAAAGTCATGCCATTTGGGGTGAATTACAAGGCACCAACACTTTCCACCAATTCTCTTCTGTCCAAGCAAAAAGATTCCTCCTTGATTTTGATTAGCTTAGGATCTTGGTTCATGCAACATAGCATGATCACTCAATTCCCAATTCCATAACAAGACTTTGAGCTTCTTGCTACAAACAAGCTCTTGTCTAGAGTATAGCTCTCACTTGACTAGTCCAAGGAACTTGAAATGAATTTGGAGCAGTATACATCCTTCATGGTACAAATGGAGTAGCTACTTTCTTTCCTTTCTATCCTCTTATCATTACTTGCTCTTGTTTACACTTTCCACTTACCTTCATGTAGTCACTCTTTCTTGAAACACACAAGTCTAGGCAGAGATTCCTCATCAAGGAACAAGGTAGTGTGGCTGATCTAGCCTAGATGATTATGCAAAAGTGAAGAGATTCTAGGCTCCAAACAAATATTTATTTATCCTATTGATTCAATTTTTATAGCCTTTTGCTAAGTGCATCCTTTGATGAATTTTCAATACTCATTTGTGAGTGGTTAGACCAATCAAATGGTCTCAATTATGGTTCTTGATCTTTGGCATCGTCTTTATGCATGTTGCTTCAAGCCGAGGGCCTTCCAAAGCAAATGATAGTTTTGGCTGAAGGTCTTCCCAAGACAAAGGTTTGCCTTCAAGGCAAAGACTTTCCTTGCCCAAGGTTGTCTTTGTAAATTATTTCTCTTGTTTGTTTACCAAATGACTATTCCTATACTTTCCCTAGCTAGAATCTACAAAACAACCAAAAAGAACATACTCTAGACAAAGATGTGGGATCATAGTAATGGAGGAATTAACTACCCTACTACGTAGCATAACATATCTTTATAAAAAATGCTAATAAGAGGTTGATTTGGATATTTCTTCATGCATAAAAAATGCCTTACTATGGATATTGCTAACAAAAATTTAACCTTTAGAATAAATTAGTAGTGGAAATCTACTCAAAAAATGTTTGAAGCCATTAGTTACATAAATAATACTGAAAGATAATCCAAGTAAGTAAACTCTTTAGACTCAATGATGAAAAATTTGGAGGAATAAGGTGAAAATGTATCTTGCTATAAGTACAAAGCAAAGGACTATATCATCCTTTCTATGGAAATACATGATGACTAAAAACAATAGAATCAAATTAGATGTGAATGTTATTTTAGACCATGCATATTCATCTTAAGAGTAGATTATCAAAGACCATGAACATTAAATGTATGCATATAAAGAGCTTAAGTAGAAATGCATATCAACAAATTATTCAAAAAACTTCAAGATGAAACATTATCCAAAATATGTCCAAAGTGAGAAGTAGTATTATAATATTTGATTCTATGCTTCAATGGAAAAGGTAATAAAGCTTACAACACTTTTCAAGATAGCAAGCTTATTAACCCCTTAGCTCAAAGAAAATGCAACCATGTAGTAAACATAAAGGATGAGAAGACCCATCAAGCCATACAAGAGAGAGACAAAAGAGGTAAAATAGGGCTAGGCTCCAATAGTATAGATATGAGAAATTTGCCCTATTGCATTAAGATATCTAAGCTATGCAAGTTGTAAGGTCTACAGACTATTGGAGCATGCAAAGAAGCACTACCTAATGTTATTGCTCTCCTATTGATTGCATTAACCAATGCTCTCTATAGAGCAATGGACACATGTCTAAAGTATATTACAAAGTACAAGAGTAAGTTTGGTACCCCCTAACATCTAATATGATAAGCTCTTGTGCACTCCTTGACAAATATGTCATGCCCTAAAGACACCATGTCCATAGCTCCATATAACTTTGAGGTTAGAGGAGCAAAGAGGTGACCTCACTACATATCCATATACTTGGAGACCTTACATGTTGTTTCTTTGCTTGACACCCATCCAAGGAGATGAGTAATCACTTTCTTCAAAACTTCATCATGTGTAACTATAACATTTACCACTGTTACTTGATCATCTTGGAACAAGTATAAGGTTTCTTTGATATTTGTTGTCTGCAAAGCATACTGGTGCTCCTTCTAAGCAAGGTGTCCACTCTCTTATGCCATAGCAAACACTGTATCATTGATGGCATTATAGTTACCTATCTTTTGTCCTCCAATAGGACATTGGGTCATATGGACCATTGTTGCATCTAGTGTAGAACCACACTCACAAGTGAGTAATGAAAGATGCAGATGGGTTGACCAAACCCAAGCAAAACCTCATCATTGTAGAGAAGGTAGTTGGTGTCAATAAGAATGCCCTAATGCATAGTTGAGCTAAGATCCAAGAGTCTACATTCTTGCCATAGCAAGAGCAAAGATGTGCTCTAGGTCCAAAAGAATGGAAGGGTCAACTAAGAGAGAATGTAACATATGCTAATATTGTTGCTCCATCAAAGAAGATTGCAAATCTTTGGTCCAATCTAATAGTAATGAAGCAAAGAATGGAAGGTACTATTGTGCCCATAGGGATAGACCATCTCTTTTCTATTGCAATAACATCTAGAGAGAAAAGGATCCTTCTTCCACCTTGATCATATATGTCTCTAAAATTGGCCAATCAACAACCATAAAATGGGAGGAAAGTAGGGGTGCCAAGAGAGTCTAACTACCCAAAAATACTATAGATGCTATCTCTTCCATAGATAATAGGCCTACCCCACCACACTAGATTGGTAAAGATGTTTGTCTATGTACCAAGTCCCTTGTCACAGACTTGAATGTCCTTGGTCTGATGATATTACCAAAGATTCCCATAATCACCCTATCAAAAGCTCTTAAACATGATAGGAAGGTCAAAGAAGAGGTAACCCTATGGAGAAGGTAAGTCAATTGATGGGCAATGCTAGAGGAGAGTATACTAAATGCCACATGTGGATCTCCTAGTAGAGGAAGTCATCTATATGGAGAATACTCTTTGCAAGGGCAATGTCTAAAAAGCATATGAAAAAATCCTTGGATCTTAGTGGAACTCCAAAAATATTTAATCTATCTATAAATGTGATACATATCTCTAGAAGCTCAAGGTGGGGAGGTATATCTGAAGAGGACTATGCTCTACACTTTGACACCTTGACACTCAAATCTACAAGATGTAGCTTGGTACTCAAGTGATCAAAGGCCATACAATATAAGAGATCTTGGATACACACATTGGCCCACAATGTGTGTATACCTCTCTAGCAAGGACGGAATTATACAACCTAACATAGCCAAAGTAGTAGATAAGAGCTCTAAAGTGTTCCATGGCAAATAAAGGTCCTCCTAAAGGATCTTCCTATCATGTTTTGACAATTGACTGCAAGATGATGACTCCATCATGTGATCAACCATGCTATTAGTAAAGGGAAGCAAGAGAGCCATAGACTAACCACACAAAAGGAAGACTTGCCAAGGGTCCATGAGCCTCTTTAAGCTCTCTAAAAATGGATGCTCAAGAAATTCTATTAAAAGCATTCTCAACATCCACTTGAAGGATGATCCACTCTAGATAGATATCTAGGAGTGTTATGATGCCTAGAGATATAGCTTCACAACCTCCAAGTGAAGCTACTCCAAATTGATGTAGATTGATGTGCTATTAGAAGTGAGAACAATGTTAGACAACGGTGCAACTAACCAAGTGCAAAAAGATCTCTCTAATAAAAATTGGTCTAATGCACTCTATATCCTTCTCCATCACAAGTCAAGTAGCACCTAACACTTGATTGATTGACATAGAAATATCTCTCCTTGCTTGTTGGAGCTTCATGAGACAACTTGGTAAATCCACTAGAAGGATCATATGCTTGACAAAAATCTCTAAGATTCTTATATACCATCCTTGATAAGCCTCCTTAAGAGAAGCAAGGAGTGATACACAATGCTTGTGAAAACTAAGACTTCAAATGGTATTCCCTATCCTACCATAAGATGTAGTGAGCATAAGGAAGAGATAGTCTCATCAATAAGACTAGCCATAGACAAAGGGCGTAACTTTCATGTTTCTCTATTAAACTTTTTGGTTTGACCTAATGTCCTACATTGTTGTAATCGAATGGACTCTATGGTATCTTGTGGTAGAACTTGCCTCCTAAAATATGTAGTCCTAAGAGACTCCTCTTATAGTGCAGCTCAATCCTCTGCTTAGAATTAAAACATCTAGCAATTGCCTTGCTATGCCCTATAAATCCCCCCTCTAGTATAACAATGACACCATTGGGGGAGTAAGAGAAATAATAACCATGCTAACTTGTCCAAGGGATCACATCCCAAACAATCAAGTGCTAGATAAAATGCCTTTCTAGCCTCATTAGGCTAAACACTTGATGAGGCTAGCCTATAGAATAGACATGGATATAGAAAACTAGTCTAAAATAATATCCAAAATACAACTTGCCTAAGATGTTATCCACTCCCACTCTAGAAAAATCAATAAAAGGATAGAGGAAGCATGAGTTATCTTGAGTGTTACTATTGTTGATATGGTTGCTTGCCTCACATGAGCATCCCAAGTGGTCCAATCATATTCCTTGTGCATCTTTCCCACATGGGTCTTTATTTCTTGCAAGGCAAAATCATCAATGACAAACCAAGCGAGCCACTTTGGGCTACCCACATGGGAAGTGTAACCATGGCTAGCACAAGAACAATGATAGTGACAAACAATGATCCTCTTTGTATCTCCTTGTACCACAACCCCTCACATCCCAACTCACATGAGTAAATGTTATCTCTCCAAACCGTTAAAACTATAAAGTCTCATAACTTTCAATTCTCATCTCAAAAGTTTCAAACTAAGTTCCCATGGAACTAGAGTATGAATACAAAGAGATTTAGAATTGAAATTCCCAACCCATCACTCTTGATGTGAAATAATCACTCTAAACCCTAAAAACTTGAAGTTATCATAACTTTCTACTCAATTCTCCATAGCCTTCAATCTAGGTACCGATGAAACCAAAATTGAAAACCAAAGATAATGACTTATTCAATCATTTGATATATGATTATGAGCTCTCCAAAAGTCTAGAAATCTCAATTGAAGCTTACAAAACAATATTTAAATTAATGTAAAGTCTGAGGAGAATCAATTCATAATTTACATACTCTTATGTCCAATTTTTTTCTAGATCTAAATGTTGTATTTTGTTTGAAGTTTTCCAATCAATTCAAGTGTCTTGAAATCTCATTTGAACTAATTTTAAGTCACTAATTTATGAATGACTACCAACCACTAGCTACCTTTCCTACAACAATGAGATTCCACCTAAGTTTGGTCCACTCATCTGCATCTTTATTACTCACTTATGAATGTGGTTCTACACTAGATGTAGAAGCTGTCTATATGACCCGGTGTCCTTTTGGAGGACAAAGGATAGCTACCCATGATGCTATCAGGGATATAATGTTTGCTATGGCACAAGAGAGTGGACACCTTACTTAGAGGGAGCATTCATATGGTTTGCAAACAAAAATGTTAGAGCAGACTTATACTTGGTCTGAGATGATCAAGTAATAATGGTAGATGTTGTGGTTACCAACCCTACACATGATGTATTTTTAGAGGGAGTGATTAGTCATCTTTCTAGATGAGTGGTGAGTGGAGCAATAGCACATTATAATACAATAGCTAGGGAGATGATCTATAGATGAAATTAGGTTTGGCAATAGCTAGAAGGATGTTATACATGATGGAATAAGTAGATTAGATAGAGGTATCACCAAAATAGTACTTCTAGTAATAGGCCAAAAATAGAAACAATCTTGGAAACTTTAGAATCAATAGTTAGGCATATGATCTGAAGGTGAAACTTGGGGCGGTGACATCCGGAAGGATGTTCCACATGATGGAGAAAGTAAATCAAGTAGAGGTATCACCAAAAGAGCACTTCTACTAAAAGTGCAGAAGTCAACATAGGCTTGAAAACTTTAGAGGTGATTTTGAAGGCCTAAATGGATGAATTAGGCCTCAAAAATGTACACATATCATCCCCCCTCTCCACAATAGAGGAAAGGTTGGCCTTTTCCTCCCCCTTGTTTGTCTCATCAAGAGCTTTCCAATGGTACCTCACCCATGTGATTATGAGATTCATACAAGAAGATTCTCTAAAAGATTCCTTCTGGTCAAAGCCTATTTGACCAACCAGATGGGACCACAACTGACATGTCACCCATCCAAGGAAGTAATCTAAGGGTGGAGCTTGCTGACAAGTCACCTATCCATGTACCTAATCCTATGCTGGATCTCCCTTGGAGGAGATCCTTTTTGGCTATATAATAAAGAGAAGGTGCTCCTTTGGGGCATTGTAGTCTAAGTGTGGAATTCATGTTTTCTCTATATTGTGTTTCTCTATCCTTGGAATATTACACACATAAGGTCTCCAGGGATGGGAGTATGCAGCAAGCTCATCTTTTTGTTCCTCTAGCCTTGGAGTTATATGGAGCTATGGACACGGTATCTGACATATTTATCAAGGAGTGTGCAAGAGCTTATCATATTAGATGTTAAGGGATACCATTCTCACTCTCATACTTTGTAGCATACTTTAGACATCATGTGTCCATTGCTCTATAAGTAGCATTGGATGGTGCAATCCATAGGAAAGCAATCACCCTAAGTAGTACTTCTTTAGATGCTCTAGTAGTTTGTAGACCTTACAACTTATATAGCTTGGATATCTTAGGTGCAATGGGAGATATATGTCATATCAATACTATTGGGGCCTAGCCCCATTTTACCGCTTTGATATCTCCCTTATATGGCTTGAAGTGGTCTTCTCATCCTTATTGTGTTTGCTACATGGTAGCTTTTATTTTTAATTTTTATTTATGAATGACCCATTATAAATTGGTATATCAAATGGACAAACGTAGAACAATGTGAGAAAATTGCATCATGTCTTGTAGGTCTTTCAATTTGCAAAAAATTAAGTTATGCAATAGATGGAAGGAGCATTTGATTAAAATAAAACAAAGTTACAAAAAGTTAACTACTACAACGTAATATGGATAATATTTAACATATCAAAGAAGACAAAAGAGAATTTTAGTAAAAAGGAAACTGCATAAAAAACACAAAGGATGGGCAGACCCCATCAAGTTGTACATGGGAGAGACAAGAAGGTAAAATGAGAGCTAAGCTCTAATAGAATCTATATAAGAAATATACCCTAGAGTCTATATGAGAAATCTCCCCTACTGCACCTAAGATATCCGAGCTATGCAAGTCGTATTGTATACAAACAACTTGGGCATCCAAAGAAACATCACCTAGTGTGATTGCTCTCCTATGGATTGCACCAATTACTAACTTTTGTAGAGCAATGGACACACAATGTCTAAAATATGCTACAGAGTATGAAAATGAGAGTGGTACCCCCTAGCGCCTAACATGATAAGCTCTCAGGCACTCCATGATAAATGTGTCAAAAATCACGTCCATTGCTCCATATAACTCTAAGGCTAGAGGAACAAAGAGATGACCTTGTTGCATGCCCATATACTTGGAGACCTTACAACCTACTGCTGCACTCACTGCCCATCCAAGGGGATGGGTAATCACTCCCTTTGAAATTGTACCCCATATAGGGTCCAGGACCACAACATCCACTATGTCAATTGAACTAATGGCCCTTTTGTCTTTTCCCATCACAAGAAGTTAAGTAACACCTAACACCCGACTAACAAACATATGAATGTCTCCTCTCACTACTACTACAACCATTTGAAACAACTCAATAAGATCACTAGAAGGATCATATATCTGAAAATAATTTCTAAGGTGTTCATATACCATCCTTGACAAACTTCATGAGGAAAGACTATGGGCAATGCATAATGTTAGTGCAAAAAATGATTTATCAAAACATAAAGACTAATCAGGATAATAATCTAAAACCTCTAATAATAATCCCTCTAATGCCATAGGATGTATGAGTGTAAGGAAAAGATAGTCTCCTCAATAAAATTATCCATAGACAAAGATCAATAAACTTAACCATAGACAAAGAGTATAGCAAACTAAAGAAAAAGAAAAGAAAGGCACTACGAAGAAGAAAAAGAAAAGCAAACAAAACGTTTTGGCCTCACATATATGACCAGGCTTCTTCCTTCCTAAAACTCCTATGGAATCCCGTGTTCCCATGACCGAAAATTACGGGATTTCGAATGTGGATGAAATGCTTGTGGACGTCCAGGACGATTCTTGTTGAGCTATGGTAGCCCCTACGGGGTCCTTTCTTACTTGGCAGCCTGTGACGCGCCGACCGCGGGTAGACTACGTACAGGCAATACAGCGTACTGTTGTTCAAGTCGTCATCACAGCATTGCCTACTGTCCCATCCAGGCCTACCGTAGCGTAGGGCACAGCCTCCCTTCAGGGACTTCCTCCAAGAACCGGAAAAGATATTGACTCGTAGCAGGATTGAACCGTACAGCCAAGTGTATTTGCTCATACGAGTGACTGAAATGAAATGAGAGAAGAATAAGTTCTAACCAGCCCTCTCGACCAAAATTGATATGTTAACCATTTCCTCACGCATCAAAATGAGGAATACATCTAGTCACTCAGTATTCGACTATATAATATTTTCTATTTATTTTCGTGACGTTTTATCATGGCCGAGGACCAAGTCACATTCGATACGAGAGTGACAGAATTCATAACAGGCGAGGGACTTGATTCAGAATTTAAGATTAAGTTTTACTTGTCTGCTCATTGAGTAAAACATTAATCGCCCATTGTAAATGAACATGCAGACTACGAGTGAAATCGAGATTACCATAGTGAACGAATTCTTAATGCATTGATTTGGCCTGACCATCCGGTATAAGGCGAAATTAGCAACAAGAAATTCTGATGTTTGGGCAATATTCGTGGAACATCCTTGTCCACTAAGGGCCAAACAGATGTAAATGACTACATTAGCTGGATTAAGTACAAGAAAATTCATACTTTGGGAATATTCGTGGAATCTTACCGGCTGAGACTTGTTCTAGGCGACAATTTCGAAGTTGACCGGCACAACTTCGACAGCATCCCGGAAGTCCTGGATGAGAGAGAGATTTGCTGAAGACTACTGAGGAATGGACAGGGCAAGCAGACGAGTAGGAAGGACGAGGGAGAGAGGGAGTGTGCGTATCTGCGCTGCTGCTTCCCTCCCTCCTTCCTTCCTTCCTTTTGCTGGAGCGTCCCTCCAACTCTGCAGCTGTTGTTGATGCTGGTGGTGGTGCAGTGGACTGGTCCGGGTCTGAGCGCTGCGCTGGAATCTGGTGCGGATATTTGAATGCTGTGCGGCCTTGGAGTCTGTAATCTACTGTCGTGCATATATAGATTGGGAGGGATGACCAGTGGAAGGAAGGAGAAGGAGGAGGCGGTATTATAGTATCGGTAGATCCGCAGAGCAGCAGAACGCGTCATACGGTATGGATATTTTAATGCATGTTGTCTCTGAAACGGGTTTAGTTGCTGTTATAGAGGATGGGGAGAAGGAATGAAGGCATGGTTGCAGACTTAAAGAAAGGAAGAATTGGAGGTTTTGATTAAAGGTAAATTGGCCATGCTGGCAGGTAGAGGGGAGAAAGGAAGCGGGGAGGAAAGGTAGTGAAATACGGTGTGTAGGCAATGTAGCAGGAGAGGAGGATTGGATTATGTCGACTGACATTAGTAGTAACTTTCGATTTGGAAGAGCTGATCGGTCAGTTCTAGCTTCGGGCTCGAGTTTACGAAGCCCGTGAATGGTTAACCAGTTTCCGGAAGATATTGTGGTACTGATAGATCGGTCAGTGCGCCAGTGAGCGTTGTGACGAAAAGCTGCAGCGGGATACGGTTTGTATGCTAGAAATGGTGATGAATTCACACTCATTGCAACAGGAGAAGGAGGGGTTGACTACATTTTTTTCAGTAGACGTCGGGTACGGCAGTAGATGGATTTTGCAATAGATTGCAAAGTTGGGCATTGCGTCGTACTCTATGGGCCGTGCAGTTTAATCTAGTAGACTTGCCAGGGTGCCAAAATGAACTGAAAGTGTTGGGAGTGACGAATTTATGATTGGGTGGAAGACTATATTGTGACCTTCTTGACCACTCGTCTTAGGGCCTAGGCCCTGAGATTTGTTTCGGTCATTGTGCTAGTAAGGCTGCAGTCCTTCGGACACCGCGTTGATAATTATCGGTGGGATATTGGTCTAGGTTTTTGCTTTGTAGGTATAGTAGTACACCAGCGTACAGACAGTGTGTGGAGATGATGGAGTGATGTCAGTTTTGAAATGAGTTCGTAGATGGAGTGCTGTGGTTGGGCAGGAGCTCAGGTGCGCAGTTTTGAAGAACAAATTTAACTGTATTGCGGGTCGAATTTCTCTTAGTTGCAAGTAAGCTTTTCTCGTATCGTACAAAATAGTATGCAGGAATAGAGGTAATTGACCATGGCTGAGGTGATGTGAGGGTATCGTGTCTCGAGGTTGCCAGTCATCATGTGGTCCTTGATTTCTTGCTTGCCAAAGCGGAGAAGCTTTTGCCCTCTTCACTCCGTGCAGTCTCTGGATATATAATGTACACTTTCCGTGGTCGTTGTTCGTGTGCCAGGTGGCGTTTTCCCAATTGATATAAATCTGGTATATTGATCGTGCAATTCACATGTACACCGGGCCGGCCCAAGCGGTGTGATAGGAACGAGTCACGGAGAATGCGGTGGATGACACCCGTCTGCTTGAGAAATATTTGTGAGAGCGAACTTCTGCCGAGTGTGAAGGCCAGTACGGGTCTCAGCTTTGAGCATCATGCTTTAGAGAAAATGCCTTACAATATATTTGCTGACTTGAACATGGCAGAGCAAGGGCTATGAATGTAAAATTCAACCAGAGTGGCAACGCCAATTTCGTGCTCCGCTCTGCGATTTGCCTGTAATCATCTTGTTAGAAAAAAGCAAATTGCATGTCGACTGAGAGCGTAGCCGCTCTGCCGCTCAGCAAGGCGGTTCTGAGCATGGAGATCGATACCCCTGGCAACGGCTCTTTACTAGGAAATGTCGCCCCAGAGGACTGGCGTAATGCTTTGAACAAGGTTGTCCCAGCTGTTGTTGTCCTGCGGACCACAGCAACACGGGCTTTTGATACTGAAGCTGCAGGAGCCAGCTACGCTACAGGGTTTGTCGTGGACAAGCGCCGTGGCATTCTGGTAACAAATCGCCATGTTGTCAAGCCAGGTACTGAGTTTTACCGCATTACACAAGTTGAAGTTGGTACGGACAAGTTCGATGCTTATGATCACTTGCCGGAGGCTACATTTTCTTCGATGATCATTGGAAAACCAAGGGCGCACATCTTAATAGGCCTCTTAATAACTCACAATGGGCTCCATGTTTTGTTCCAAAGTTCCACCTCGGACTTTGTTCCCGAGTCGTGTGTGGATCTTCAGTACATGATATCACTGGGAGTACTTGACAACAAATTTTTTCAGCGTCACTCTGGGTTTTAAAGGTTACCTTACAGGAATCTTGTCTGGCTTCAGGAAAAGTATTATAGGTGCCACATACCTCTCTCGCGAGTAACACATCGACAGTTACAACACAGACATTCGATAATGGTTTAGTGTCAATCAGGGCAGCCAGATTCTCAGTCGCGATCTCTCGTTTGGATTAAGTTCGATTGTTTTGTGAACGCACAATGCAATTTGGTGTCCGCTCAAGTTTTTGTGATTAGATGTCATGTTGACACTAAATATACATGGAAAGTATCAATTGGTCTCAAGTGATTATATAGAATCTTCCTATTGACACCTTAGGAGGGACCTGTCAACTGGCCACTCTGGCTCTGTAAGCTGGTTTGCACATGCAGTCAGCAATTGATGCTCTTTGATGTATCCTTCCGTGCTATTTAAGCACCTTTCCCCCGGGGTGTGTCGGTTGAGACAACTGTTTGGTTGAAACCACAATACGGGTGCCTGTTAGGCTCATTTTAAATCTTGGGGAAGTGTTGATCAATTTTCTAACTATTGAAGAAGATTATGAGGAGTTATGCAATTTCATAGCTGGCTAGCTGTACCAGGTCCTTTCATCGTACATTTGTTTAATATTGACTGGTAGCTTTCTGCTTGCCAGGACCAATCGTGGCAGAGGCTATGTTCCTGAATCGAGAGGAGATCCCTGTTTATCCTGTGTATCGCGATCCTGTAAGTCGCTGACACTAACAAGTAGGTCTTGGACCTTGTTATCAGGAAATATCTATTACATGTTGAAATGATGAAATGGTTTCTCAGTACTGCATTTTTTTACGTTCGATAGGGATCGTAAACTTAGTCTTTTAAGTTGACTATCTGCTTTTGCACAGGTCCATGATTTTGGGTTTCTACAATTTGATCCAGGAGCAGTGCAATTCATGGAATACGATGAAATTCCTCTTGCGCCTGAAGCTGCTACTGTCGGCCTTGAGATACGAGTAGTTGGGAATGACAGTGGTGAGAAGGTGGGTGGTTTTGATCTCTACCTTATCTTGGTGGCTGGATGCACCTTGTTGTGGCTTATAAGTTGACGTTGACTTGTAGAAGTATCCTATGTAATGCGTAAAGGGTGAATGAAGTCCACGAATCAGGCAAACACTGGCGCCTCTACGTCCTAGAGAGCAAAGAATGCTGATATTGCAGGGAACTCAATGCTCAGGTTCTGAGAGTGATATGGTGTTATAATCGTTACTGCCTTGAAAGTAAGGGTCTTTGGTCAACGCTGTATAGGCCAGGTGCAGAAATAGTCTTGAAGGATCATAGTGTTTAAACTTACTCACTTCCAGCAGTCATGACTGTTAGTTGCAAACTTGTACATGTGATCAGGTGTCAATACTAGCTGGGACACTTGCCAGGCTGGACCGAGATGCTCCACATTATAAAAAGTAAGGGCTTAGACATATCAATCTTATTAGAATTTCTTTCGAGGAGCAGCGTCTTTCAAGTATGTTGATTCATTTCAGCCGTTCTTCGAACGGCTTCTGCTCTCATTTCCTATATGTTGATTCTTTTAACCTCGTCGGAGCTCGCTTGTCCATTAAGCGGCTGGGACAGCTGCTTATCGATGTTTTCACTTTCGATTTAGAACCTCTTGCTTTCTAACTCCTGGCGTGTTACTTTATGTAATTGTGCTTTACTTGAAATAGAAAATTCACGTAGCTGAAAGTCTCGCTGAAATTAGATCAGCTCACGATAAGTACCCTTTTTTGACCCTCTGCACCAGATTTTGTGTGACAAATGGATTTTGTTCTGTTAATCTATTATTGATTCCTAAGTGGTGCAATGGCCAATGTTTACGCAGGGATGGTTACAATGATTTCAATACATTTTACATGCAGGTATGGGCTCCCAATAGTTTGATCTGTTTGTATCTTTGAGTCTTGGAGTCTTCTAGCCGGAGTTAAAATACGACATTTTTTATGAAAATGTCGTAAAAAAAAGCATTTTTTATGGCAGGCAGGAAGTGAGTTTGTTCGTAGCGAGGATTCTATGGTACAGATTGAACTTGCGTCTAGACTCCAAATCATTCATCCCATGTGTGTGAAGTCCTTGTCTTGAGATATGGAGTTTTTCCTTCCGTTTGCCGTTTTCCTTGGATTTTTTGGATATCATTGTATGTGCAAGTCAAGGGGCCATTGCTGACTCTCATTGTTTATTACTATTTTGCAGGCAGCTTCAGGAACAAAGGGAGGTTCAAGTGGTTCACCTGTAATAGATTGCAAGGGTCGTGCAATAGCTCTCAACGCAGGCAGCAAATCTGCCAGTGCCTCTGCGTTTTTCCTACCCCTAGAACGAGTAAGCTCCCTCTGGATTTTGGACAACTGAAGCACACTCAAATATTGTACGCTCGGACTGTGTGATGACACTGAGAATGTCCATATACTTGGGATCGCGCACAGGGACTGTGACGCTGTTACGTGCAGATTTAGGGCCGTTGTTGAGGACCAACCTATGTTGTGTGAGAGACGACGAGGGCCTAAGTGTTGCACCTTGACAGGTCTGATTGTGATGTGCATGGCCCTATTGACGTTCTAGGCTGTGCTGTCAGGTAGTCAGAACACTGAAAGCTTTGCAAGCAACCAAGGATGCTTCCAAAGAGGGATGGCAGCCAGCAAGTATCCCTAGAGGTACTCTTCAGGTAACTATAGTAACATCATATGTTTCTTCCAGGGAACATTGTTTCAATTAATTCTCTTCTAGAATTTTCCAATCCAAGTTCCGATTATTGTGAGCTTGACGAGATATTCTTTACCGCCATCATCTGTAGATGACTTATGTGCACAAGGGATTTGATGAGACGCGGCGCCTAGGATTGAAGCGAGATACAGAGCAGGTACAAGTCGGAACACTCTCCTGCCTTGTCACGACGACAGATTTTGGTTTATCGATTTAGTTTCAAAGCACTGCGGTTCAGTGGATTTTGCAGAACTACTGTATATTACATTTTAAGTAGTTGAGATTTAGATGTTCATATGATCATGCAAGTATTACGTCGCACATGTGAAGCCCTGTGCTCCTGGGTATTTGCACTTGCACTTATGATTAAAATAATTTCCAGTTGTCCAGCTTAAAAGTCGTGGTTCGTTACTTACTGGCGTGTCTCTTGATGCAGACCGTTAGAGAAGTCTCTCCTGCAAGTGAGACGGGCATGCTTGTCGTCGACTCTGTGGTACGTGTTTTCACAAGTGGTTATTCAACGGAGGCTCCATCTCTGTAGTCCGCCGCTAACGTTTTCCTATGTTCAAACGTAGGTACCTGGCGGGCCTGCACACAAACAACTGGAACCGGGAGATGTACTGGTTCGCATAAATGCTGAGGTAGAATCTGGTAGTTCATGCTGTGTTGTCGAGTGGTTTGTTTAGTAATTATCAACTTTGTTTCCTGGTTTATGGATCTGGATAGGAAAGGAAAAGAGGAAGAGTTGTCTTACAGTAGTCGTTTCTTATGCCGTCTTATCATATTCAACAGCTTTCCGGTGGTGGCACCACATATTGCTAAACGTTTGCTTTGGATACTGGATACTGGGATACTGGGATACATGAGAAATTTACATCTCATACCTGGTTCACTATGGTCAGGTCTTTTCCAGTCTTACATGAGTATAAAACCGTATTCTAATGAACGGGTTCCACATTCACACACTCAATATATACATTGGAGGATCAAACCCCTCACCTATCTGTCGGAGGCTTGTAACCGTGGTTGGCCATTTGGATGTCAATTGTGGTTTAGAAATGTCTCAATTCGACGTTCATTGTCTCGAATTTCTTCAGGTGATCACGCAATTTCTGAGACTGGAGACCTTACTGGATGAAAATGTGGGAAAGGACATCGAACTGGAAGTTGAAAGAGGTGGCCTTACTGTGAAAGCCACTTTACAGGTATATTTTTACTGGAAAAAGTCGTTATGCAACAGACTACCTGTACCTCGGCTTTTACTTGGAGGGGTGCATTAATGTATCCCTCAGGACTCTTGAGTGGAGGTGTACATAATCTTGTTAATGTCTTCCGTCACTAGTGGAACAAGCTACTCTCTGATGTTCCTTTCTTCAAACATACTAGATGCCCGGATTGAAGTAGACCCAAGTTTTCGCCACATCAAAGGGTATAACGCCTTGATGTGCTCATTGGACTGATCTAGCAGCAGGGGTTAGATCTGAAAGCTCTGTATATTGTTTGCAATCATGATATAGATCCAAGAAGTACATGCCATGTGAATTAGATCTTCACTCACTTCATTCATCAACATGCTCATAGGCAACAGACACTGAACTTGACACGAATGGATCTTTCCTGCAAGTTATGACAGTTTGTTCAGGAAGAGTGTACTAGGCTCTTTAAACGAGTGTCGTCATAGTGCAAGGAAGCAGTCAAATCGAGGGCTTCATCAGGATAGTTTTGGATTCTAGGCACAAAGTTCACAGGTTTAAGTTCTTCTCGTCAGGGTCAGGATGTGCTATGTTGTTCAACAGTATTTTGTCCGACACTTGAAAATATATGAGCAGAACTGTGTAGAATATTCCATCACATAATACCAATGTAGAGCAAGGCATTATCAACAAGCTTAGCCCTTCGTAGATGGTTTTCGGGTCTTAGAGGAAGCTTTAAAATTGATGCCTTCCAATGCAGGTACAGGATTTGCATTCTATCACGCCAAGTGACTTTTTGGAACTTAGTGGTGGTGTCATACACTCTCTCTCCTACCAACAGGTATGGTACGCAGGAGCAAATCAAGTAAAGTTCATTATAATATTTAGCTATTAAATTGACATGCAGTTATTCTACTCTAACTTCTGATTTATGATGTACTATGCGGTGGCGTACCTCGATACACCCGAAAACTCAAAATTAAGTTTCTTTGCTGCCTTCTAATTTTGATCATAAGCGGTAGATCAATAAAATGGTTTGCAGCATAGTAACTTTGGCGGACTCTTCTCCACTCATAATATCAACATTTCTCGCAGGCATTTTATATCATTTTATCATTTTATTGCCATTTCATCTACATTGCATTTGCATTTAATGAGTTCTGGATCTCCCGTTCCTCGAACGGCTTCTGTCCTCATATATCCAATATCTCGCAGGCACGCAACTTTCGCTTCACTTGTGGACTTGTTTACGTGGCGGAACCTGGGTACAGCTTTCCCTTTCTCAAGTTTCTGTGTTTGCGGTTGCAAGATCACACGACTCAACTATAAAACAACAATCCTTCTTCTTGTCGAAGTGTCGTTGTTGAGGTGGTTAGAGGACGTTGAACACGGTCCGTCAGATGCTTAGGAGATGTCAAATAAAGATGTTTGCGGAGCGGATGCATACATTCAATTTCCTTAGAATCTGTTACTTGGTGGATCTAAAGTTCAGAACCAGGGTTTTGAGCCTTGTCTTCCATCAAGATATAAGTTGGACGAAGAATGTGCTGTCGTGTACCTAATTTGATGCTGTATTGGCAGTTATATGTTATCAAGGGCCGGGGTACCCAAGCATGCAATAATCAAGAAATTAGCTGGGGAGGAGATATTGAAACTCGGGGATTTTATTGCAGTTTTTGCCAAACTAGCAAGAGGAACTCGTGTTCCTCTGGAGTTTCTAAGTTATGCAGATCGGCATAGAAGCAAGGTAGACGTTTCCCATCATGATTATTTTTCGAGGCCATCGTTTACGTCGACTGTCACGGTTATGGGCGTATCATGGATGCGATTTCCTGGCAGTCATGCACGGCATATTATTAAGATGCACAAATATTGTAAGCTATGCTGCTATATAGCAGATATTTTGGGCAGCTCATGTACTACCAAGGCTTCTGTGCTTCTGTCATCTAGTTTACCCTTGCATGTTTTCCACGCAAAGATACTTATAATGCTACGTACTGCCTGTGAACCATGCAAGCGTGGCCTATCTGCAGTCTGTACTTGTGACCATAGATAGACACGAATGGTACTCTCCTCCACTTATCTATACTCGCAATGACGCGACTGGCCTTTGGCACTCGAAGCCGGCCATTTTGTCTCCTTCAATTATACTAGCTTCTCCCTCTGTCCCGTTTGACACACCCTACGATGCGGAAAATGGAACTATTGAACCCACTTCTTCCCTTGTTGGGGAAGGTGATGTGGTGGATGGTGATTCGGCGCGAGTAAGTTCGGCCGGCAGAGAGTCCGGAGGTGCAAGTCCAAACCTGCAAGGTGGAGAGATCACTGGAGCGGCCACGTTAGACGTGCAGCCAACTGAAGATATTGGGCGAGTTGAGGCAAAGAGGCGCCGTGTTCAAGAGCTTATTTCTGACGGTGGTGCGTTAATAATGGAGAATGCTGCTGGAAGGCTGGAGGTGGGTACGCTTCCAGCGGAAGGAAATGTGGAAGGTAGCCAGAGTGTGGAAGAAAGGGGTGGAGTGCATGGAGCCAGTGCGTCGTTGGCCGAACACGTAATCGAACCAACTCTGGTTATGATAGAGGTGCGTGATGTAAAGATTATCACCCTGAAACTCACGCTCTGTGCATTACATTGCATGATTATTTTCGTTTATGCACCTCTCTGAGCTTGAATGACAAATATCTGCTATTTGAATGGTCAATGGCTTCTATGGGCAGGTACACATACCCCCTTCTGCTATGCTGGATGGGGTGCATTCGCAACACTTTTTTGGTACAGGACTTATTGTGCACCATTCACAAGACTTGGGATTGGTGGTGGTTGACAAGAACACTGTAGCTATTTCCGTTTCTGACGTTATGCTGGCATTCGCTGCATATCCGATGGAAATTCCAGCAGAGGTTTGTTCCTTTAAACGAGAAAACCTCGAGGTCTTGACGGTGTTTATTGTTCAACCTGGTATACACTGCAATACCGTTGATTGCATCAAGATCTAATGCGATGCATTGATGTTCATAGGTTGTTTTCCTTCATCCTGTGCATAATTTCGCCATAGTCGCCTACGATCCGGCTGCTCTCGGTCCTGCAGGAGCTGCCGCAGTCAAGGCAGCTGTCCTACTTCCTGGTAGTTTTTACCGACGCGAAATCCATCTGCTTTCATTTTTCACTTCTTGTCCTTTGTCTATCTTAACCAAGACACTGAAAATTAAAACCTACTCCTCTTTCTTACCTGGAAGACTATAGTTGGTATACGCCCAAGGAGCACGTTCAAAGAGAACATCCGTGAATGTTGCTGATAGGGTACTACGGGTTCTGATGATTCATTTTGCTAGCTGTACCCAGCAAATCTAGAAGTAGTAGTTGGAGTGTGCTAGTTTCCTGGAGGTACATGCTAGGCTCTCCATTTGTCAACGTATCAGACCAATACGATAAATGCAAGAGTCAAATTGTAAGCTGGTCACTTACTTGTTTAATTATAAGGAGTATGTGCCATCTACATGATAAGTCACTCTTGCGGTTCTGGCGATGTCATCCTGGCTTAAGCCCGTGCGAGTTTTTCCTTCAAGAGCGAACTCACTGTTTCCAGCACATTGTTTACAGAGCCTGCTTTACGAAGAGGGGACCCTGTTTACCTAGTTGGATTGAGCCGAAGTTTACAAGCGACATCAAGAAAGTCAGTAGTCACTAATCCAGGAGCTGCTTTAAACGTGGGCGCTGCGGATTGCCCTCGGTACAGGGCCATGAACATGGAGGTTATTGAACTCGACACAGGTAGGGGTGTACACAATGTTCCACTCTAAAGGTTGAGCAACCTTCGTAGTTTAGGGACAGACTTACGTTAAGCCTTTTCTTGTCTGTCAAAGAATACTGAGATCCGGTCATCATACGAAGTGTGCTACTTTCCAGGTAGCTAAGTCAGAAGTGCGTACTTGAGACAGGAATCAATAACCTCTTGTAAACATCAGAAAAGGTATACCTATTAAAAAGGTATTGTGCCGAATTGGGAAGATCAGTATTCACACATCGGAATCATATTGCCACGAGTAAATGACCATTTTAGATTTACAACAAAGTGCGAAGTCAAAGAAGTCACCAAGAGCGATTATAGTATTTGTGGTTCATCAGCTGTTTTGCGAAAATTTTAAAAGAGAAAGATACCGTAGCTTTTTTGTTGTAGTTTCACATTCTTGTGAAGTCTGCTACTCAAAACCATAAATCCATAAGGAAGACTGGTTCACCTTGTTTAAGAGCTGTCAAATTTGAAGTCTGTAAATTTGTAGTCTGTAGTATATACAAATCAGGAGGTCCAATTCACGATGTTAATATCAGATAAATGAACCTTTCTATATTGCAGATTTTGGGCACACATTCTCAGGCGTGCTTGCCGACGAGCTCGGGCGAGTTCAGGCATTGTGGGGAAGCTTTTCTACTCAGGTACAGGAAGTCATTTCGACCACCCGATTGAACGCTGACATGTGAAGTGTTAGTTCCTTTAGGACAGCATACCCGGAACAAACTCTCTAACTTACATCATTTTTTTCTTCAAGAAGCTATATGTATCTTGTAGTGCGTTAAGATCTGTAGATACCAGAGATTCGTTAAGATCGAAAGTTCATCCCCGACTACACGTCTGATCGTCACTTACATGGTATATCAGGTGAGACGTGCATCGTCGACGCGTAGGAAGTCCTCGGTACTCTCTCTCCTCTCTCTACGCTGTTAGGACCGTCCTCCTAGTCGAGTTTAGAATTTAGCTCTCTAACCTCATGTCCCAGTCCTCGAGAAGCCATATAAGTAGCCATATTTGTAATTGCTCAAAGATCTAGTATACATCAATGACTGCATGAGAACGGAAATTTTCCCCCACTACGAATATGATCGTCACTGCAATAAACTATCAGGTGGGTCCTGCATCGTTGCGTGTAGGAAGTTTCTCGGAGTTTCCTACCTTCTCACTGGAAGCTCTGAAGCTCGGCATCATGGTTGGCGTCGGCTCATTTGTCTGTAAGGTCACAGTGGACCTCACGGAAAACGAATACACCTGTTTCATCTTATCTGTGTTTCTCTATCTCCGTAGGTGGGTATAGCGAATGAAGATATTTATTTCTAGGTGAGGATCTGGATTTGTCATGTATAGTCATACATATCTGGCCCCTTCACCGAGGAACTGAATCTCTATGAGTTTTCCCCAGGCTTTCACCTGCTAGAGGTAAAGTGCGTCAGTAGATCAAAGGTGAGCGTTGCTTATCTGTGGCTGCATATCTTTATAGTGAGTTTTCTGTTCGATTTAAGGCATCTGCCCAATCCACTTGTAGAAGGTGTGCATTGGATTTACCCTGGAATTCGAAATTTCTTGAGGAGCTCCATATTATCTTGTGATTCAATCAAGATGGTCGATGAAAGTTGTGCAAACACATGTTTGCAAATTGGTCCAGGGTCCCCCAGGGACATGTCATACTTCGTTGTACTCTTCGTATTTTACGTTCAGTTGTATTCAGTCTACGCATCAAGTTGCATGTTCGAGTTTTACATGGCAACTTTGAGTTTGAGTTTGAGTATACACTCAACTCTGACCAGTGTGTTTAAAACGGAGTAGGAGATTACCTGGAACTTCAAGCTTTGAGTATACACTCAACTCTGACCATTTTGTTTACAACGGAGTAGGAGATTACCTGGAACCTCAAGCTTTGCCGCTTAATGAAACTTCAGTACCTACTTGTTGGAGACCGATCGTAGTTATTTTTTGACAACTTTCACAAGCTAGTCAGATATGAGCACGTCGGGGTGTAACTAGTTACTCCTCTGGTGTGATCTATCGCCTTAATGTGGTCTATCTGTGAAGTGCAGCTTAGCACCTCTTGCCTTTTATCTCTTTCAGAGTGCGGTTCATTGGGCTTTTTACCGGCCGAGTATTTTGCTTAAAGAGTTCATAAACCAATCCGATGAGCTTGGGTAAGGTAGTAATTATTATCGCCAGCCTGTTTACCTCTCTCTTTCCGTTTCAAAATTTTCTTTCCCTGTACGTTAGGTCTAGGATGACGTCCTAGATCATTAGATAAAAATCCGCAAACAAACAGCGAAGCATAAAATATAACTGCTATATAAACAAACAGCTTAAGACTAAGCATGACATTGTTTCCAGGATCATTACTAGCAATATACGAGAATAAAATTTCAACTTTATACAAATTTAATTATTGAATCTAGATGGAGAAGAAAGGATGTACTCCTTGTTAACCTAATTGCCTTAACTAAAACAGCTCTAAATCTGTTCCAGTCGATTATTTTGCCATTTCTTTTATGAGAAGACCAATGGTTTGTTCAAAAGCAATAGATTTTTTTATATTAGGAATCAATAAATACATAATTGAAGTATTTAAAGTTTTATCGAATATAAAGCGGATGCTAGATATATATTTCTAATAAAGTCTGCATACAAAGTTGCCTTAGTTCAGTGGGCACTGAATGTTTTCTCTTCCTGTAACCGTGGTCATGAATCTGATTGTGTTTGAGAAACATCTGGACGATCATCAAAGAAATTTCGAGGTCTTTCGCACGTAGTACGCGTTGTTAGACAATGTACACGTACGGAAGGGTCGAGTTTTGTCTCATGTTCTCGTGCTGATCGTCCGTAAGCTGGAAACCGGATATTGTCCATCATATATGCAGCTGACAGAGAAGCACCCTTACCTTTCTCATATCTGTTGGTGGTAGTCAAAGCATTCGATGTAGGCAGCGACGGTTGAGTAAAGGTAGCTTATGGGGTTAGGTCGTTGGCTTGAATCTTTTTCTGCATTCTTCATCTTTTTTAGTCGTGGAGTAGGTACAGTTTCTTGTTTGGAAGCAGACTGAACGTTGGATCGTTAGATTGCTGTTGAAACGTCCTTTATCCATATTCTTGAATATTGTGAAGGCCACGTCCAGAAAAAGGAAAGTTGTCGGAGTTGAGAAATTTACTGGCCTCTTGAAGTGGGGCAGGCGGGATTTATATATGTTTAATAATATGGTGATGGACGATCTTTACTGGGTTATCATCATATGTCAGGGTCAGAGTCAGTGTCAGTCCTTTCAGACTTGGGTATGGAACCGGATTGTTGACAACGGGTTCTGTATTTTATTACGCAATATGTTTGATCTTGTAATGGAATTGAACTGTTCCGACTTGCTTCTTGGTACCCCAGGTGAAGTATGGTGACAGCTCCCCGGAGGATCATCAATTTGTTCGTGGAATACCCGTGTACCCTATTAGTGAAAGTGTGGACAAAATTATCAATGGGTGCGAAGGAGGTCCACCTCTTCTCATGAATGGCATCACGAGATCAATGCCGTTGATCCGGATACTGGAAGTTGAATTGTACCCCACTTTACTTTCCAAGGCTCGTAGCTTTGGCCTTAGCGACAATTGGGTCCAGGTATGTCGTAACGTACGATGTCTTGCGTGTATGTTAGTGAGGCAATTTGTTTCCTGACGGAAATTCTGAACAGAAGTATCAGCTGTGCCCGTGAAACTGGCGAGTGGGTGAAGATGGATTGCTTGTATTATGTGCACAGTGCATATTGAAGATCTTGCTAGCTAAAATCACATGGGGCCTCGTCATTCCAGATGCAAATTTTTACATTTGGATGTCAGAGTGCGATCTCAGAGACTACGTAATCTCGAGACTCCGAAATGTCCTGTAAAAGTGATCACCAGGTCATGGAATGCTGAAAACATTTTGAACGTGTCTTCCTGTTCTCCTTCTGATTTGCCTTTTCGTATCAGCTTGGCTCGCACAGCTAGTAGTTTTCATGAGTTACTATCAACCAGGGATACATAAAGTTACATTATAGCTTAGAATGTCAGTTACAGTTATTGAGTGGAATGGATCCAGTAAGTTGCTCATTAGAACTTGGTACACTGCAGGCTTTGGTGAAGAAAGATCCCGTGAGAAGACAAGTACTTCGTATTAAGGGCTGTCTAGCTGGTTCAAAGGCCGAAGGGATATTGGAGCAAGGTGACATGCTGCTTGCAATTAGCGGCGAACCTGTCACGTGTTTCCGCGATGTTGAAAATGCTTGTCAACGGGCGGATGTGTCCCATGACGAAGCTGGAGCAGCCCTCAAGGTTACCGTGTTTCGTCATGTAAGAAATCTTAAATATGAGTATCAACCGATGCTATTGCTACCCTACAGTTACTGTTTATTTCTCACCTTTACCTCCTCGCAGGGAGCTGAGAGGGAGCTTCTTGTGGAGACGGATGTCCGGGACGGGTTCGGTACTACCCGCATGGTGAACTGGGCAGGATGCGTTATCCAGGATCCTCATCCAGCTGTTCGAGCACTAGGCTTTCTTCCTGAAGAAGGTCATGGGGTATACGTGGCAAGGTAGGTCTTCCTGCTGAACATAGATCGCGCCATCATTTCCAGATGTTCACTGACAAGGTTCTCCTTCGAACTAAGCAAACCTAATCTTGTTTCACTCGGGCGCAGGTGGTGTCACGGGAGTCCTGTGCATAGATATGGTCTGTATGCCCTGCAATGGATTGTGGAAGTTAACGGAAGACCAACACCAGACTTGCAGACGTTTATAGATGTAACTCAGGTATTTTCCCAGTTCTTAGTTTAATGGGTGTTATGATAAACCGGTGGTAGATCTGCAGTGATATCCTTGTGATTGAGAGAGAAGCTTCAAGTTCTGTTGTGGCAGAATGTTTAGTCGTCCTTTTTATCGTCATTGAGTCCTATGCCAGTTCATCTTGAGTGGCTGCCTCTAGAGTTTCCGTGAAAGTGAGAGAAGTTTCGAGTTCTGCCGTCAGTAAATGTTTTAATTTTCGTTCGAATTCTTCATCGGTTTTATTATTTCACCTGTTGAAACTCAAAACAAGAGTTTCCCTGTTGTTTATCGCTAAAATACCTTGACCATGATTGTCCTAAAGTTTATATTGATACTCTGAGTAAACTTGACTCTGTTTTGGTCATATGGTACCAAGAGGGGTGTCGGTGATCGATATGTAAAGTTCACGTATAAAGAAGAGGGTCAAGGAACGAATGTTACTGGTACTGTGCCCGAAGTTGGCATCTCAATTAGGGTGGACTTATAGTCTTAGTCTGTCAACGCTGTTCCTTTTCATATGGATTGGAAGCCAGAGATGACACGTGGTGCAAGATATGGAAAAGCGTGCCCATTGAGTCAGGATTCAGTCTTCATGGGTTTTGAAGCTGCATACTAGAGGAATCTAACATTCGGCTGAGTGAGCATGCCACTACACACTAGTATTACAGCCTATGTACTGTACAGCCCTGCACTCTAGATCTATGGCAAACTCGGAACGAAAAGCACTAGCGCTCCTGTCCAGTTCGGGCCCATTGGTGCCGCTGATGAAGTCTTAGTGATATCGTATCTCGGCAGCAGGAACTTTGAAACGAAAGTTAAAAATGTTGTCTGTAGCAAGCGTCTTCAAAGGGAGTGGGACAGGCAGGGGAAAAGAACTATATTTCCCCGACTGACTGGAGAAAGGATGTTTTACGTTTTGCAATAAATAATAAAAAATAATGGAATTCTCCACTAGAATCATGGCACTCTCGACGAGGCCCATAGGGCGGGAATTCCTGAACTCACAGCCCGGGTCGAGGTCGGTCCTACGGAAAAGAGAGACTTCTAATGAGAGTCTGTCTTCTTCACTAAAGTATATTAGTCGCGGAACTCTAGCAGTCGTTAAGCATGCTAGGAAATCCATTATGCTGGTTTGCGGTCTTTTTAAGTTAATTCTTTCCTAAGTCAGAGCGAAAGATTATCCTGTAACTTTTAGCATACTCTTTTTGAAGATTATTGGCGAGATGAATTTGCATAGTTCTGTGCCAGGAGATACAAATTGTTGATAAACCTTGATCAAGGTATAAATGTCGTACTACGTTTTTAAGGAATAGCACTTAGGTTATACAGTAGTAAGTCATATAAGAGTCTACCGCACCTGTGTCCTGCTTCTAGAGTTTTTCATTATCCTCGTCTATAGTAATATTGACGAATTATGATGGACCTGTTACGTCATAGTTCAGGTCCGTTAAAATGTCCACTTGTGGTTCAGGAACATTTTACCCTAGGAGCAGATTAAGAAATTGCTGTCTTAGATGTCAGTTTTGAACACAGATGAGTTTCCGGCGACTAACATGCACAATTTGATTGAGTTATATGTGTGGAAATTCACAGTTCCCTGTTCATTGCTTGCCACGTTGATGCATGTAGTGGGGATACTGGACCTGCTCTTGAACATCAAGAAAGGAGAACTATTGTTAGCGCCTGATAGTCGTACTGGGGATTGTCATTTTTGCCTTAAAAGGGAAGTCGAATTGGAAAGTCTAATTTCTTCTTAGTTTAGGTCCATAAAAATGTCGGTATGGTTCTGGAATATTTTCCCCTTACTGTAGATCAACATATTGCAGTTTTCAACATACATAAGCTTTTAGCGATTAACATACACAATTTGATTCAAATATAAGCATTGGTTGCCTTTGATATAATTCGCAGTTCTCTGACCAGTTCTTGCTACATTGATGCCCGTGGTGGGGAATCACAACTGCTCTTGAACATTGAGAAAGGAAAACTTTTGGCACGTGAAAGTCATTCTGGGAATTGTCATCGCTGTCTTGACAGGATTCAGAGCATGGGGCCTTCGTTCGGGTGAAGACTGTTCATTTAAACGGAAAACCAAGGGTGCTGACTCTAAAGCAAGACTTGCATTATTGGCCAACTTGGGAGCTACGTTTAGACTTTGGCACTGCTACCTGGCGTCGTCGGACGATCAAGTCCAACACAAAGTAAGGACTCAGAATTTATTGGTCTATACCTGAGGATTTTTCGAACATTTTTCCCTTTTGTACCATTCGCTGCTGTAGTTATATTTAGACGTGTATTGATTACCGGTCCATGGGACTGCACATCAAGATCAAAGAGGAGTGAGGTCGTGGGGGACACTAGGATCAAAATGGAGTGGATACGTCACTATTCCACTTCATGGTCTTCATTACTTTCCGTTTTCATTTTTTATATTATTATTATCGTGCGCATTTTAGTAGAAGATATTCTAGAAATTTGAGTGTTTACTTCTTATTTTTACTCGGAGCATCCGTTTGTCTCGCCATGGAGAAATATATATACACGAGGCTCAAGGTGAATAACGCTGAGCATAGCAAAGATCAAGGGAGATATGAAAGGGCGATTGCATTGAGTGGCCAACGCATTACTCTCTGCAGCGTAAACAAGGAAAAGCAGTTCAAGGCAGATCCATCTTGAGGGAGCGAAGTATTACCGCGAGGAACTAGAGTAGGACTTTGAGGCTATAATGTTCAGCCATTCCCATCATGTACTTGAGGGGAAACATAGAGTTCTCCCAATCATATCTGGAAAGCTGACATGCTGTTAGCACCATGATATGGACCGTCAACCGTTCTATGACCGACTAAGGGCAATCTTGTGAGACGCTGACATAGTGCATAAATTGGTGCTGAATTTGTTGGAGAATGTTTTACAACTTCCTAGTGCTGACATGCTGTTAGCATGATGATATGGACCTTAAACCGTATTTTGACCGACTAAGGGCAATCTTGTGAGACGCTGATATACGTTGAGGGCATAAATGGGTGCTGCATTTGTTGGAGAGTTTCGTTTTACAAACTTCCTGGTGTTTCTGAGAACAGCTTGGTGTCTCGCAATGCTCATTCCCTTTTCTCTGGAGAGTGTTCAGTCTCGAGAATCCTCCAATTCAGCGGCAACAGGATAGCCTCGAGCATGTTCAGCCTGTGCTTGAGGTGAGGGACGAGACGGAGGACGTGGTGAACGAAGGGGGTGTTAATGTCATCTCCACATGAAATTAGAGATCGATCAACGAGAAGTCGAAGTAAATATCTGGGAAACAGTTTCAAGACAAACCTTGAATAGACGGTACAATTGGATTGTTCATACATGTGGGTGCGATTGGATCCATGGAAGTATTCTTCTTGTAACGTGGCTGGAGAGTCGTCGGTCGAGCCTTGGGTATCCCGAGCTTCAAAGTGTACAAAGAGTGTTTCTCTCTTTGTTTTGTATATATCCAGCTGTTCAAGCGTCCATAGCTCTTGTTGCGATATACTATATATCCTCTTTCGCTTCGATATCTCTCTGCAGCAGCACCATCCACTAAGCCCCCGCATTGTTCCACTCCTCCCTTCACCCGCTAATTCCCTTCCTAATAATTTTTCCCTCGCTCTTTGCCTGCTTCATGGTTCGACCTCCCGTGTCTACAGTGTTCATACCCGACTCCAGCCTACGTTTTAATTTTCATCGTTCATGCACTGCTTACTGGTGGTCAATTACATAATGTTTTATATTTCTCGCTTTCGTTTATATAGCTGTTATCGATTTTCAGGTTGTTTACTAGCCCTTTATGTTGGTTCTCAATTTGTTGCAATTATACCTTTGCTTCAGGTTACACTTGATGCATTCTACTTTATGGATTTATCACTATTGTATCATTGTGCATAAAGTATATCTTGGTTACCGATCATTTGCATTTAATGAGTTCTGGATCACCCGTTCCTAGAACGGCTTCTGCTCTCGTCTACCTATAACCAGCTGTTCTAGGCGCAAGGAGTGTTTCTTTGGGATTTCTACGTGCCATCTTATGTCGCCTGAAGTGATGAGCATTTAACCCCCATCATGCGCGCAGGAATCCAATACGCAATTAGAACCCATTGAAGTATATTATTCCCTGTTACGAGGTTTTCCAACACTGGTCCGCATCCTCCAAATTCTGGGCCTTTGGTTCTTGTATGCAATGCAAGCAAGTCCTCTTTGGATGTCCTGATTGCAACCGAACTCCCACCGTGGAGATGGATATAAGACTATTCGTTTGAAACTTCAGCCATTTCTAAATGTCTGATCAATGCCGCCCTCCCATCCCAGGGCAGGGAAAGAGGCACCGGATTGTTGGCTTTTACTGCAGAAGTACCGAAGTCCATAGTCGGCGTTCACAGCCTCTGCAATGCTTAGCACTTCGTGTAGATTCAAGGCGTGTCAGGCACAACCATTGGTTCTGGTGCATTCTCGGCGTATCCTTTCTCTGTACATGCTATGATTCACACTGCTCCACCTCAACGACCAGCATTCATGCTTCAAGGCTCAAACTCGTACAGCACAGGAAACCACATCATGAGCACGACTATTCGCACTTCCATTCCCTTTGCGGATTACCATCCCGTTGCCCCCACAATACTTACAAGATCCTCTGAAGTCCATATCAAGCGAGTAAAGCCAAAGGATTTCATCTCAGAATATTGTATGTCAGGACTTCGACGGAGAAGATCAAATAATTCTCCGTCATCATTTTGCCACTATTTGTTTCTAGCGCTCATGAGATAGAGCTTACGAGCAACGGTGACCACGTGGTGGGTCGTCAATAATGCTTCGTAAACTCCGGCCTCCCCAATCCACAAAAACCATACTCCCTCATGTCTCTACACACATTCTTTCACCGAGACTCAATCGTATTTCCCCCGCAACAGATTCAGAAACTCTGATCTCATCAAAACCTCTGCCCAGGCAATTAAAGCCAAGACAGTTCCCAGTCATGGTTGGAGCGGGCAACACGCGGAAGTAGGGGATCATTGACCTGCAATTCCCAGTTCCTAAATTGCCTTTCTCCCTTCCTACTACTACTCTACCTCTACGACCGGATCGACTATTTCCTCTCCACCTTGTACGGGTTGATGGGGGTCTTCCCATCCTTCGTGTTTTCTACGCGGTCGCCCTTTCAGTTCTCCACCCCAACAGATTAGAGAAATAGCACAGCATAGCAGCAGGAGGAGCTAGGTAGCTAGCCAACTAGCTCTGCTTTCCCAGATCCTAAATTCTGTTTATCCCTGCCTTTCCCACGCTACTACTAGCACACCAGTCTAGCCATCTACTTTACTGTTGGTTCGATGGCCCCCTTTACTCGATTTCTTTATTGTTTTTGTTCCCTCATCGAAGAAGACCTCCTCATATGAACGGCCTAGCCTCCATGGAAGTCAGAGTCCATTACGTCCTTTCGCCTCCAGAGAGAATAGAAAATCGATCTTTCCATGTTTATCTGCCCGCCACCTGGCGCCCTCCACTCAAAAACATTCTCCGTTCATCCGTAATAATACATCACCACTGCCGAAAAGCTGCAATCCCAGACCCCTCCCCATCTATCAAACTGCCCGCCTTCGTCATCATCCTCGAGCAGCGGTAAGAAGCATGCTTTACATGATTAGGAAACTTATTATAGGCTTTGCTTTCATAGTTTATGCTTTTTCGCTCGTGAATGGGATGAAGAGGGGGCCGTGTACTCAAGAGTCAGAACGAAAAGTATAGAATACTTAAGGGTCGTAATTAGTTTAATAATCAGGGGGAGAAGCCGGCAATTGGACTGTATTATTAGGTTTGAAAAGCATTTGGTTGAAGCTTTCTACCACATGACACAGCCTTGCCTTTACGTCAAAGCTAATCGACTGCTTTTCTCTTTTTTTAAATAGATAAATCTATTGTTTGCTCCTCATTGAATCGTGACCTTTCCCACAGACAGAAACCCAGTTCAGCATGTTGACCCCTAATACATTAAGAACTCTCGACCCCATTAGATAAAGTTTTGCTCGTCAATGACTCCCCAAAGTGCAGTTCACAAGCATTTCACTCACCCAAAAAGTGCTTCCTCTTCAATACATAGTATGGCTCTCCATATATCTCCCTCTCTTTTCAGATACATATCTCCTTTCTCCAAAAGTCCCCCCAATCATTCACATTTTTCTACCGGTGATTGTGCTGTTTATGCAAAATGGTTACTTCCTGAGTAATGTAGTGTGTATCGGGATAGCATAGCCAGGAATTAAGTAATGATGATGATGATGCTGACTGGAGGCAGTTGCCATGTCATATAAAAGCGATGTTCGATGTAAAGAGCAAACTGTCATGTCATGTAATGTCACGTACTCGAGTGGCTCCCATAACACGACAGCTCGGGTTAGTTTAGTTTAGTTTACAGTAGTTAGGGTTTCCTCTGACTACTGTATTGCTGTACTTTAGACTTCTTCGTAAACCCTTCTGTAAGTCTTGACTACAGTACAGTACAGCACAGTGCAGGAGAGTGGTAGGATAGGAGTACTGTGTATCCGGAGGGAACGAAAGTCTTGACAGAAACTGCAGTATTCTGGTTCTTTTCTTCCCTCCTTCTTTCTTTCTGACTGGGAGAGGAATTCACACTTCCTCTTTCTGCGGATGTGCATATGTGTATGTACGATGGGCATCCGGACATGCACCAGCCAGACCGAGTCATACAAGTGTGTGACTAGCGACTTGGCTGGCCATACTGTAGCGTTGAAAAAAGACTCCCATAACAGAAAGAGTTCCCATCCTTTGCTTCCACTTAAACACATCCGTGGGGTCAATCCTTCATTCAGATAATGAACGTCTCGGTCATGAATAGTCTGTTAACTAAGTATGAAGTCTACTAAAATGTAACTCAGGACCAAGAGAAAAGCCGAAGACTTATGTCGGGCGATCGAATCCCGGCACTCGCAGGATTTGCCCGTTATCTTGTTATCATAAGTTCCTTTGGTCCTATCTCAAACTTCCGTGGTTAAAATGATGAGGGAAGTTTATTTAAGTGGTATGATCCCAGGAAAGTTAGAAGAACATTATCCTAATTAGATTCTCCAGGAATAGATAGAAACTAAAGCAAATAGAAAACATCCAACAAGGACCCAGACTGGGTCATTAGGGTTTGTGGTGCTTCCTTTGATCTCAAGATAACACGAATAGAAAAATACAAAAACCTTTCTCCACCATTCTCTACCGCAATAACCACATCCAAAATCTGAAATTAGCTAGCTGATCAAAACATCTTGAAATCATATTAGTACCTCCATATATATCCAGGGCCTCTGTACCTTCCAGTACAGTAACCGCCTTGCCAGTATCTCGATACAAGAGCAGCTAAACGCAAGCAATCGTTACTATTCGGAGTGATGGAGATTTGTGCTGATCTAGAGGTTCCACATCGATGAGATTCGTGAAAACCAAATAACTATACATTCAATTTCTGACAACTCTTCTAGGGTGCAATATGGAGTGTACAATAATAATCTTGAGTGGTTAACCGATTCTTAATAAGCTTGTAGACATCTATTCTAGTTCAATTGGTAAGGGTACTGTAGTCTTTTTTATTTCTAAATCTTGTTTTTATAAAACTGTTATCAAGCAGCTCAACACTCTAGGTATACCAATTACTCGAAAGTTTTCTAGTCTCTATATTTTAGTCTCGTGAATACTGTGGCTTCCATAATAACAGGAGAAGATTCGCATGTTCTTGTTGTCCATTCAACTGCCTTCACAGTTAAGCATCAAGATCCAACTAGAGTAATAATAACAATATTATGTAGCCCTTCACGACCCAGAACGGCTGGAATGTACATTATAAAAAGAATATTTGATCAAAAAGTTAGAAAGCGAGGAAAAGCTTCAGAAACCCCACATTCCTTTTTTCCCAAACCTTCGTCATTGTTCAAAAGCTTTGTCAAAGTGTAAACCGGGGTTTTTTGAAAGACCAACTGGAGAAATATAGCAACTGTCCAGTTGGAAGTCGAAATAATCGGTAATATAATCAATTATTGTTTCATTAAAGTAAAGGTTTGACCGGCTATATGTATTCTGATGTCACCAGTTTTGTTAGCACGTCTCAAAACGTCTGCGGAAGTTGAAATTTCGTATCCCTTACGCAGGTATATATAAATAAATATAGCGTCATGGAAACTGAAAGACAGGGATTTCTCCACACTTAAACATGGTCATGCCAGAATGGGTGAATGCGAATGGGAAACTTGAGGTTAATTAGGCATTAATCTCTCGCGAAACTCCATAATGAAGCACCAGTAGAAAAGGACACACATACAGAAGTACTCTAATGTCATATTGATCTTAATTTTTTACTTTGCACATGCTGGAGGTCTACAAACCAAAATAAAAGTAGTCAACATGGACCAATTTGTTGATACTTGTAGGAGATATTAATCGACCTGTCCTTGATGTTTGTATTTGTTCTTTTGTACGTAACTACTATAAGTTATTGGTAGAACATCCCTTTGCATAATGTCAAGGGTTTTTCAAAGTGGAAATCTGTGTCTGGGCCTCTTTGGGGAGATTTCAAAGCCATATAAATAAATTAATTTGTTTACAAGCCGACTGGTATTCGTTCTTGTTTGGTGAAAAGAATTTGAGAAAGTTCAATGAATATTTCTCCTATTAAATGAGTATCGTGTGGTTCACACAATACTCAGATGTGTAGAACCTCAGATACAGTCTACCCTATACATACATATCGTACAAATTTATAAATTCTAGAACAGTATTGATTTCAATCGTCCCTGCTCGGGAACAAAACTTAATGATTCCAAAAATTTTAAGTATAGAGTTTTCCCAAAAAATTAAGTCTTGCTTTTTGTATGGTTATTCGCGTGTGGCCTAACTTAGTTGTTCATGGCTGTCTCTCTCTCGATGTATACTTTCTCATGCACAAAATCTAAAATATGATGATTGAGATTTAAGGTATTAATTTGGCAAATCATAATACAGGTAATTCCACATTTCCTAGAATTTGGTGTTTTGGGTATGCGCACCATGTGTCTAATTAATCTTTATTATTTTAGAAGAAAAATATCACTCTAGAAAGATCAATATTCTTTACAAATCAGTACATGTTACACTAGAGAAAATGCATTTTCTAAGCAAAACAACATAATGATTTAGAGTTAAGAGCATATTTTGCAGATACTTATCACCAAGGGTACACATCTTGTCTAATCTGTTTTTTCTTTTCTCGATTCTTTTGAGGGCAAATTGTATTCAAGCCACACTTCCACCGGAGTATTCCTAATCTGGTTTTCACTTTTCTCTTTTCCTAGTTATGAGATCTTATTAACTTATAACACTTATTTTGCATGAAATCTTGTTATGATATTCTCATCAAGTTTTCTCATGTTCAACCTAGATTTTCATCTGTTTCTAGCCGAACCAGTCCTAGTTCAACTCTATTTAATAGGAAAATTTATTTTACCTTCAAAATACCACTTTTATGAAAGCCTTACCTCTCGAAACTTTCTAGCGTCTCAATGAATAGATCAGGTTACTCCAGAGGCTATTCATATATAGCGTCGGGCGTATTGTGAAGATTCGAGAAGTTTTAAGTTCGTATTGATTTGGATTTATTATTATTATTAGTACCTCCAGAGATGTTTTATTACAGTCAGAAGAGAACCAGCATTATATCCAATCTTTGACCACTTCGATGCCTTCAACGTACTTGAGCTGTCAATTCAAGATGAGAATGGTTATGCCATAGAAAGTCAATCTATGTATAATGTTATTCAGACTTTTGGCTCTTGCTTATTCTGAAAAAGCATATACTATAATATTCAGCCACCTGAATATTCAACCAAATTATATGATGTACTAAAGCAGATAACCTATGATGATCTCGACAGTTTTGATCCAAAGCATATGTTTTTCAGTCTTAAAGACCGACATTATGTTTTTAATTTTAAAATCGTTGTTGTTACCGATGAGCTATTAACTTTTGATTATGGACCCGGTGCCATGGTCCCCACCCAGTTCTGAAAATATATGTCTGATGAATCAAAAAGAGGCTAATTTGGTGCTTGAGCATTTAATTAAAAAATGGTTACGTACCCTAGAGAAATGTATCGGACGAAGAGTTAATATAAATGCACGCTGCACCGGAAGCGAAGGAGAAGGGCTCCGTAAGGAGGGGAAAGCAGTGACGGGCTGACGGTCGCAGGAAGGGACTGCGATAGGACTTGTCCTGCAGTACTGTATAGGTACCACAATGATTGGATCTTTCTGTAGGTCAGTCGGTGTGACAGGGAGGACATCCACGTGTCAAGCATTCTGTTGCCGGGCGTGGAAGGAGGTCCGGTCAGGACCGACAATCCCTCCGTTGTGTTACTGACCTGTTCCGTTATTAGCGAGACATGCATCTAGAACCTCGGAGAGGGAAACATGTATGGCATTCATGCCATAATGTCATGTGTATGGCATATGATGGCCTTTATAGACGATCCTTCCGCTACGTATAGACTACAGTTTATTATGCCGTACTGGATGTTTCCCAGTTCCCCACTTGAGGAACTCTTTCTCGGTTTGGACGTACCAGCCACATCTTGATTGACATGTTGTCACTGAGATTCTCTTCGGATAATACGATACTCTTATGGTAGAAATTCCTACTGCCGGTCTTCTTCCCGTTATCCTCTTTGTCTCAGGAACAAGACTTTCCGCCTTTGCTGTACAGTACTTAGGAAGCCTGAGCGTTCGTTGTGCTGAGCGCGATGAAGACCTCCGACTTCATGCCAGAATCTCCGTCGCAGCTGCAAACTTTTATTGGTGATTAAATTTAGAAGCGACAAAGATTACTGGTAACTAACCAGATTCTTCAGGTGAAAGAAGTGTACTGTACAGTGCAAGCACCGAGATTCTTCATTCCACCCACCTTGTGTGTCTAGGCACATGGTAATAGTGACGTTTCAATGCTACCTTTCTACGGTAGAAAGCTCCTACAGTACTTTGCCTTCTTTTAATCAGCTGTGATGAGTTACAAGAAGAAGCACCGGCGACACATCTGCACACCTCAAAGGAAGGATCTCCTCCACCAACTGGAGTGTTTCTTCGATGCAACCCACAAAGGGACCAAGATCGAACCAGACTTTTACTCCTTGAAACTGGATTACCGGTTACAATAACACACACGATGAACATATACAGTAGTTTACAATCCGCAGGTAATCACGACGTACTTCATGTAGGGCAAAGGAGAACCTCCAATACTATGTACGATGAAGGGCTGCATCTTCTCTTTCAACGTCCGGTCTTCAATTTCGACACCCACAGTACAGTACAGTTCATCTCTAAATTGACGGCTGCGGGGCATCTTGAGGACGGGCATCTTGAGGACCACCTCAAGATAGGGATACGACCCTACCCGACCCGACCCGACACAAGGCGTTAGATGGTGAGTGCCGAGAAGGACCTGTAGATTTCACATTACTATGATTGGAAAGAATGTTCACTTGTACACTCCGATTTGATATCCACCGGTCCTACCACAATTAAGAAAATACTGCGGTCCGATCAGTCGACGGCGAAACAGAGTTCACAGAGTTGTTTCTTTACCCTTTCCGCTATTTCCTACTACCGCTCCGGTATGAGATAAGATGATCGCTCCGCCAAGTTATCATCCGCGAGAGGGGCTGCGGCTGACCCAGGGGTTTACTACGGCTGCGCACTTCCACAGTGCGCAGCCGCACGATAGTAGGGTTTACGCGATCGGATCCACACATGACAAACCTGCTGGGTGCCCGTCCAATCTAAACCCAACCCAGGTTTCGGGTCGCGAGATTGCCTGGCCCGAGAGGTCGACGCGCATAGTCTTGTTCGGAATCCGCCATATATGGGTGGTTGATATCCCCGTCCATGCATCGTTCTGTACAAAAACATCCCTGGTTGATGTCCCTGTCCTTAAAAAGTAAGTCATTGCTTACCAGGGTGTTGGACATGTACGTGGTCGATGCCACTGTGCATAGCAGCCTCAACCTCCCTTGCGTTGCTTTTCAGTGTACTGTACTTTGGAATAGATATGATACCGACTTTTTCTCGGATATTTTTAAGCCCTTCGAGGGATTGAATACTGAGCACTGCACGAATTGGCATCTGCATTGGCCTATAGGGACATTCGTCAGGTTGTACCGAGAAGACGTAGGCAAATTTTTCGTAGTTTAGATCCAAGATTTGGGGCACAGGGGGTTTTTGACAGCGTTTGAGATTGCAGCAATGTACTCCTAAAAGTATTGTCGCGATGTGTGTTGGAACTAGTTTGGTTGATATGGCCCCAACAGGTCCATGCTTAGTCACAGGAAAAGAAGAAGGAAATATGATAATCACCATGGTGGGATCAGGAAAAGCCAGGAAAGATGTCTCAAACTGGCGGAAAAATGGAGATGAGGCTAGCCGGCTACAAAAACAAATGCCAAAAGAGTTAGTAATCGACCATTGCATTGAACAAGCATCTAGTAAGTAAAGGTGTTCAGTTGGTCAGCTTTCAGTTGGTCGCCTTTGGGGCTATTATTATTAGCATGTCATATAGAAGACAGGTAGATCCATGTCTGCTATTAAGGTATCTAGGAGGTTTTATGTGAAAGAAATAGCTAGAAATATGAACGAGAGAAGAAGCTTGCTTTAAACTGGAGTCTATGATCTCTTCCTTTGCATGCAGGTCATGATCATGGATGCCGGCCAACAAAGTATTCCCCAGCTCCAAAGATTCAACTTTGCAGTATTATTTTATCATTATAAAAATTACCGTGGATGTCCTCGTACTACGCTTTCACTACAATTGTAGACTTAATAGCAAACAAATGTAAAGATTGGACCAAAACATGACAGACGCATGAGTGAGTTTGCTGTGTGATTGGGTCAGAAGATAATGATGCTCTATGCTCCAGAGAGAGAATAACCCCAGATTGGTGTCTATTTCCGCATGAAGTAAAAAGTTGATCTCGGCTTTCCACGTGAGATGTTAGTTTCTTTCCAGATGAAAAAGAAGATCTTCACATGGAATTCAATTTATTCTATGCAGAGAATTTTCACAAAAGGTCCTTCAGGGTAGGCTCTGAAGGATGACTACAAATGAGTACCCTCGTAAATTTCTAGATACTTTCAAGTCATTGACTAGAGAAACCTGGGACATTGTACATTTTGGGTCCTGAATGGACTCCTCAACCATGACTTTCGACACAAAGATCAAGGTTTCGTTAGCTGTGCATGTGATCTCGTTTCCGGATGCAATGGAAGTGGTAAAAAGTTCTCTTCAAATTCTTTCGTTTCCGCGAAGGAACCCGTAGACGGTTCGTGTTCGGCTGTGTGCTCTACCCAGAACCACTCCGATTCATATGCATAAAAAAATATATCAACAGTGGCAAGCACTGCAATGTCTCCTTCTCACGGGAAACCTTTTCTCGAAAAAAATATTCCCAGCGACTCAAAAGCTGAGAAGAACAAGTGAGACTATACATCAGTACAGTATTATCTTGTTTCAGACCAAGTCTGTAACCCCACGTCAGATCCTATTGTCGAGTTTTTGATTACGATCACCATTTAGAAAATCCACTTCTCGTAAACCCTTTCTAGCGATAAAGATGCGGCATAAAGATGCCTCAGAAAAGATGCGGCATAATCTCCTCCTCGAGGGAATGTTCCGCATATATTATTACTTTGTTAATCAGACTGAGATACGGTTTTTACCTCAGGATACATTATGGGAAGATCAAATTTCTCATCAAGAAGATGACGTTGCTTCTGTTGATTCATCTTTACATAACCCGAGCGTGTGAGGGGATACTCATGTTCAGGGTTGAAAAAGTGGCAATTATCAAAATCATAGGGACTGATACGACTCGAAGAAATATCGTCCTGTCATGTGGGTTCAAGAAGAGAAGATTACGAGGATCAGCCATAAATTTGAGTCTGAGATCGCTGTAGCACCAGTACGCTGTTTAAACTCAAAATCTTCTACTCAATGTTGGATCGATAACATTGTATCCAGAACATACCGCAACATAGATATTCATGAAAATCATACTGCGATACTAATTACTAAATTGGATGCTGAATATCATTATATGTGGTCGATAGGAGCTTCCAGAAAGTCCACTTCAGCGCTCAGAGACCGGAAGGACTAGGGGTCAAGCTTGTGACGATCCGTATGAAAATGTGCACTGGTCTGCTATAAAGGCGAATTCACGTATTATGCCTTTAGTTTCTTTGTGCTTGTCTCTTTTAAGAAAAAAGAATCCTGAGAGTTTTTCCGATTGGCGTGAAAGTTTTGCTGTTCTTTGTCAAAATCAACTATTTTCATGCCGTCTTGTCCTTTAACGGATATGACTCTCTGAACGTTTCCCTAACCAAAAGACCTCGCCACTTTTCCTAAAATGCTGTTTGTATGCTTTTCTTCAAGTGTATGCGACCTTCTTACAGTGATAAAACTAGTATATAAGATATGTTAATAAGCAAATGACTATTCTACCGAGTATCTAGGAATACATGTGATGAATAATCTGAAGTTACATCTATTCTGTCATGTTGCTAAGGAGTGGAATAATTTGTCCCTTTCTTGAGATATTTTTGGAACAGTGGTTGACTTACGCATGTAGCCATGAGAATATGGTAAAAGTGTCTCCGTCATTGTCCATCTAGCAACTGAGATCTTGAGAGTAGATGGTATAATATATCAAATTCTAGATCCTCATTATTCTCTGAACCCACTAGTTTCTGCCACGATGCTCACCACAGCTTTGCTAGAACCTTGCGATATACAGTCGGATAATAAAAGCTTCAATCACCTGCGAAAATCTTCCTCCACCTTAGGGTCTCGGCTCCTCTAGGCCATTCACTGACACATACGCCAAACGGGGGCAGTGAGATCGAGAAATACTCTCAGTCAGCATCGGTAATGGTCTGTAGGAGTATAAACATAGATGCATGCTTTGAATGCCAACGATACAGATCGTGGAACAACAAGGGGGAAGTCATAATGAAGTCGATGAATGGGAGGTAAAGAAGCCACCATATTCCTTCTTCCATCACCAGTCTACATCCTCAAGCGAATCATACATTGAAGAAATAAGTCGGAACCTGATCCTCAAGAATGGTGAGCAGGTACACAATTGGCACTCTAAACTCTTGACACATGATGCGATGAGTCTTCTGATATAGCTACATTCTGCAATACGTATCCTTTGGGGATTGGGATCCATGAGCGAAAGTAGTACATAAGTCATAATACGAGTTGAGTTGGTGAGTTTTCAACAGAAATGCAAAGCTTGGTACTAAGATATTGGAACAAAAAGACTAGACCAACCACTCAGATCACTCACTACGCCGCCGAAAATCGTACTAAGATAAAGCATCATTTTATATCTGTTATTTCTAATATTGTAATAGCGTAATATCATCTCCTGCATGAAAGAGTTCGATACACAAGACGCGCTGTAACCATGCAATGCCTTGAGACCTCAGAATTCGGATTCAGAGTCTTCCCGGTAAGATAATTTATGCTCAACTGATGTTACCGGATTTTGAAGTGCCAAATTCACAACATACAATCTTTACTGTAATTGACTTGATGCTGTTCCTGTTTTTAATCGCTCTGTTGTGGGAGAGGAAGTGTACAGTAAGTGTCATGAAAGAGTCGGTAAAAATCTTTTCGCCGTTTCGCACAGGGACAAACTCATGTGCGCATTGTGGAGGGTCAAGTTTTAGAAGAGTGTATATTCAAGAAATCAAAGGGCAACTTGTCGTTTTAGGGTGTATGTTTAAGTCGGAGACTACCTATTCCTTTCCTTTCATAGTTCATGTTCCTTTTATCTCATATATATATATATATATATATGGCACTCATGGGTTTTCGAGCAGGGTACTAACACTTGTTCAGTTATTTTGGCGCTGCGTGAGACATTGATGAATGATGAAGTAGCATGTGTTTTAGTGGAGGTTTATTATGCTCACCTTCTGTTTTCCTCAGTTTGTTTAGTGTCTTAGCACTCAAGGTGTCCATTGCGCCTGTGGTGATATACTCTATCCAGTTGAAGCTGAAGCCTAGAGACCATCCACTCTCTCCCTCTTCGCTCCAAGTCACATTTGCTTCATAGGTCATATACCTGTTTTCTGTATTGTCTGATTGGTTTAATTTTACTTAATTTTACAACTTATCTATTTCACTACATGCTTTACTTAGCACTGAGGTTTATCTATTCTCTGCCGCTGTTGATCAAGATATATTGATATTTGGTTTGTGCTTAAAATCTCATTTAACATGTTAGATTCTTTACCTTATTTAGGGTTTCATTGCTCATCTTGAGTTTCACATATCGCATTTACATTTCATATGCACACCATTGCAAGTAATGAGTTCTGGATCCCTCGTTGGAAGAATGGCTTCTGCTGTCATGTCTGAAAGTATATTTATTTATTTATTTGTATTTATTCATATTTGATAGATGGCATTGTAGTTCACATTGATAGTAGCGCAAATGTACACTTACTGACTTGTCCAAACACTTCAGGGATTACAACTGACATGGAGGAAAACAAGATATAGAAAGTTAAACTACCGGCTCACTTGCATCCATTGTTCATAAGAAAAGTGGAGCGTCTGTTGAGTAAAAGTTGTAATTGCTATGACAAGAGAGTCATTGGTATATGAACGATCAACATATACAATAGGGGGTTTCAGTTCTGAAAGATATGGAATGCTAATGGATATGGAACATGTGCTTTCAATTCTCCGACAGGACCCATAACCAAAAAGTCATGTAAAAATGAATGACCAATAAAGTTTAGTAACAAGCTATCAAAGGTTATGATGGATCGTTTCATAATTGGGAGGTTTGGGGCAAGAGTCTCAAGTCAAGTGTATTAATGAAAACCTATCTAAATATGTCATATGTCATCATTTAAAATATGGAAACAGGTGCACGTGTTATAGATGGGATTCAAACACTCATGGTAAGAGCAAGAGTACATGAGGAGGGTTTTTGGTGCAATAGAGGATATGCTTGCAAAAGCAAGAGCAAGAGAAAAGGTGAAAATGAAGGAGTAAATGCACTAGATGAGAGAGAGAATTGCACAAGAGGAGGAGATCATTGAAAACAACTCCAAAGTATTGCACAACACTGAAACTTTTGCTCAAGACATGGCCAGCCATACCAAATTGAGGACTGAATTGTTGGAAGTGAGAGAGGTGCCAGTTAGCTCAGATTGATGCTCTCAAAGCCACTAAAATAGAAAAACTAAAGGTAGAGGTTGAGCCAAGATCAAAAATTGAGAAATTTAAATTTAAGGAGAGGGTTCCCAAAAAAAAAAGCAACAATACTAAATGACTTTAAAATTAGCCCGAGCCGAAAAGACAACCTTGGAAGTCAAGAGCCTTATGAGTATGCTTGCTTCTTTAGAAAAAAATGGGACTGAAACAACTTGCTATGAAATGTGGAGCAATCACCCAAAATATCTTATATCTTATATCCAATTATGTCATTGATTTACTTTTGTAAACATTGCAAAGTTTGAAATAATGCATTTTTGTGTTATAATGGAAATGGTTTTTGAATTTTTGTGTTTAATATTGAATGGATTTGTTCAATAAAGGAGCCTTGGTGTTATTGCAAATTGATGGGTTTGCTTTCTCCCATTTGGGATTTGCTTGTATTTTTTCAGAAGCAAAATTGCATGGAGTCGTTCATGGTTGTGTAGTGTACTCGTGGGCTTGAATGGGGCTAGGGCTAGGGCTTGGGCTTGCTTGTGAGTGGTGTGGGTTTGCTTGGAAAAGGAATGGAGTCTCTCATGGTGTCAAATGGGTTCACTCGTGGACTTGAACAGGGCTTGTGGTCACTCATGAGTGGTGTGGCTTTGCTCGGAAAAGGAATGGGCAAGATGTGCAAAGCATTTTGAGTTTTAGAGTGTTTTTAAAATGTCCAATCAAATATTGATAAACTCTTAATGCTCTACTTGTAATCATGATGTAAGGCTTTAAGTGTTTCTATACATTATTGTTTAATGTATAGTCTTTCTATACTTAGTATTTAAATAAATAAATAAATATATATATATAGTGTTTTTGTTATGTGTGTTGCCATATAGTGTTTCTATATTTAGTGTTTGATACTTACCATTTAATGTATAGTGTTTTTGTAAAGTGTTTCTATACTTAGGGTTGCTATTATGTTATGTGTGAAGCTATACTTTAAGGCTTTGTGTTTCTAAATGTTTTATACTTTTGAGACAATTCTCTGAATTTTTGGGTGCCTCTTTATCTTGATATATTCCAATATTATATGGGTTGCCTAGCAAAAATGGTTTTTTATTCAACAAAATCTATAGTAGAGTTAGATCTCCAAGGGTGATTGTCACACGCAACAAGGTTAAGACACTTTGAAGCAATTTATACACCTTGTTGCATTGCAATAAACCAACCTTGTTAGTATTTACAAGTAACAATTGTATCTAGAGAATGCTACTAAATAAAGGAGAAAGATGACTTCCAACCATGTATCAATCAATTAACACCTACAAAGAATGCAAGTTATCATATGGAAGGGAATGATGATTTACATTGTTTGAATCAACAACTCAATGTCTAACTTTTTTCACAACTGTTTAAATGAAGAATTCATCATAATAAAATACAAAATTTTACAAGTGGTCATAATATAATACAAAAGATTACAAGTGGTCATGATATAATGTCATATAATAACATAAGTATCCTATGGTGTATCTTGAGAGGATGGAGGGGAAGTAGGAGGAGGTGCTCTAGTTTGATGCACTCCAAGGAATCATCAAGCCGCCTAACTATGGGTTGATGGATCTACACAAGATTATAACACCACATACATTCCCACTCCTCCTGATGGCTCATAGGAAGATCCTGCAAGGATGCAACTAAAGTCTTCTATGGATCAACATTGTAGTTCCTAGGTCTGCTCAATATCCACTCCTCAATGAGGAACTCTATAACCAAGCAAGGGTTGGTCTAGTTCTCTCTAGGGATGTACTAAGGATATATAGTAATGAAAGACTTGCATTGACTATCTGCATGTAAGTATGAGTGAATGTAATACCAAGAGCTAGCCATATGATCTAGATGTGAAATTTGGTTTGGTAACATCTAGAATGATGTTATACATGATGGTCAAAATAGATAAGATATAAGTATCACCAAAATAGTACTTCTACTAATAGAGTAGGAACCGAAATATGCCTCAAATCTTTGAAGGCAATTTTGGAGGCCTAAACGGATGAATTAGGCCTCAAATATGTGCAGATTCCCCCCCAATGGAGGAAAGGCTGGCCTTCCCTCCCCCCTACTTTGTCTCGTCGAGAGCTTTACAACGGTACCTTACTCACATGATTCTGAGATTCCTACAAGAAGATTCCCTAAAAGATTCCCTCTGGTCAAAGCTTGTTTGACCAACCAGATATGACCTAGACCAGACATGTCACCCATCCAAGTAAGTAATCCAAGGGTGGAGCTTGCTGACATGTCACCTATCTGTGTCCTTAATCCTATGGTGTAGCTTCCTTGGAGGAGATCCTCTTTGTCTATATAATAAAGAGAAGGTGCTCCCTTGGGGCATCGATTGTTTGAGTGTGCAATCTGTGTTTTCTCTCTTCTCTTGTCCTTGGAGTATTACAATGGTATCAAAGCGAGTGTTTTAGTCCAAGAGAGTGGATCATCCCTCTTGGAATAGCACGAACTACTGAAACTGAGTAATTTGAGGTGGAGAACATAGAGAAATTGCGAGACTTAGGAAGGACTTTAGAGAGCGGATGGGATGGATGCACCGGGAGGACAATTTCCCGCACCTAGCTTTCCATTCTCAAATCCATTCTACATCAAGGTTATGTACATCCAGCGTGAGCAAATGAAGGTATTGCTAGTTTATCACTTTGGTGCAGAATTCATGGATAGAGTGATGAACTCACCAAACCCGGTGATTCTACCTATGGTGATATATGACAGAGAATAGGATTTGACAATCTACATTCTATTATGATGTAATGGATATGAACGTTCCGAATCCTCTCCCTTTCAATACTCAAGTAGAAATCCGTTATGTCATGAGACCAAAAGTGATGTTTAGAGATTTTGTGGTTAGGAATTTTGGTGAGGAGTATTATCAACAAGTGATAGCGTCGGAGGTCCCAATGGTAGTTCCGATAGTTTGTGCACCTTCTAGAGTGATCATATTGACTCTGTATTGAAGTAGACATTAGCAGTTGAGTGTCGCAGGAACCATGGATCCCCAATTGCAAGAGTTGGTGCAATGAATGCAAGGCATATTTCGAGAGATTAAGATGACCATGGAGACATTACAAAGTCAAGTGCAGATCCTCAAGAACGATCAAGCTATGCAAGAAGAAGAGCCATCTCAAAACCCAATACCTGCGACTGAAGTACTTGGAGAGGCACCCGTGCCTACAAACCCTATCAACGATGAAGCCACATTGCTACTCCGGATGAAGAAGACCTGCAACATCGAGCCTTACAAGGGGCAACATACGATGGGAGTAGTGGAAAACTGGATCTCAAGAATGAATCAATATTTCCGATTGTTCTCAACAGAGATCACAGAGCATGTTGCAGGCGTGTTTGCATGTGGGTAATTGACCGATAAAGCCCTCACATGGTATGATGCTTGGGAATGATCCATGCTGGCAGAGAGAAGGGAGATCACATGGACAGCAATGCAAGAAGGACTGCTGAAGAATTTCCAATCAATGGATTTTGTGCAAATGGCTCGAACCCGACTATGGGGATTGAGACAGAAGAATAACGTTCAAGAGTATGTGGAGGCATTTCTAGATCTACAAGTTGAAATTACCGACATGAGTCCAGCAGAGGCTCTCGACAATTTCAAACGAGGGTTGAAAGAGCGGATTTGCCAAGAAGTCATGGTGCAAAATCCTTGCACGGTATTTGAAGCCATTGCTTGTGCATAGAGAATAGCAGGAGCATTAGGTGGAGGTGAAGGAGTAGCTCCACCTCAACATTATTGGGCAGAAATGCCACACATGGGTGGATCAGTACCAATGGAATTGGGCAACCTTCCATTCCGGGATCGAGGAGCACGACTGCTTGAAGGGGAGCGGGGACGGGTAGAAGAACAAAGAGATGGAGTCCCACAAGGAGAAGGGACTCGAGGAGAACAACGCCGTTGTTACAATTGTGGCCGTATTGGGCACATATCCACCAACTATTACACTCATTTCCCTAGAGGCCCTCGGCCGTCGTTCAGGTGATCTTTGAACAACATGGAGAGGCACATTGAAGAGGAGGAGGTGGAAATCACTTTGGAAAATGAAGATCGCCAGTAAAGGTACCTCGCGGCCTTACTAGCTCAATAAGGAAGCAGAGAAGCGAGGGAAGGAAGAAGAATAATGTGCAAAGATCCCAAAAGGCAACCTCACAATTGATTGTTGTGAATGGAATGCTAGAAGGTAATCAAGTGAGAGTATTAATAGATCCGGGAGCAACAGAGAATTTCTTGTCTCGCTCTGTTGCAATAAGATTGGGAATGGATCTAGAGAGAGATAGAAGTGAAGAAGTAGAGTTACCAAATGGGCAAACTGAGAGGATCAAATCATTACCTAGACGGGTAACCCTCTCTGTAGGAGAATATCAAGAAGCAATTGAGTGGCGAGTGATACAGGTAGCTCGTTATGATGCAATTTTAGGCATGCCATGGATGGAGCAATACAACCCTATGGTGGATTGGAGGAAGAAAGTAGTGAGAATCCACCAATGGTCAATCATTGGGGTTAAAGAAAAAGCACACAAGCAGAAACTGCCTCTATATGTCGTAGTGACGACAACTGTCTGTAAGACCGATCGATGTTTTATGGGTCTAATAAGAGAAGTCCAGAGTGCACAACTCGATGGACAAATTCTTGAGAAATTGAAGGATGTGGTTGATGAGTTTCAAGATGTCTTTCTTGATGATCTACCCTCAGGATTACCACCAAAGTGGCGAGTAGACCACAAAATTGAGACACTTCCGGGGAAGATGCCTCCTTGTAAGGCCCCATATCGCCTATCACCTCAAGAGTTGGAGGAGTGTAAGACTCAAATTGAGGAGATGTTGCAAAAAGGGTTCATCCAACCTAGCGTATCACCATATGTGCCCTTGTCTTGTTTGTGAAGAAGAAAGATGGTACAATGCGCATGTGCATTGACTATCGGGGTCTCAATCAGCAAACAATGAAGAACAAATACCCCTTACCTCGCATGGATGACCTATTTGATCAACTCCACGGAGCAAGATACTTCACCAAACTGGACTTGCGGAGCGGTTACAATCAAATCCAAATTGTAGAGGAGGATGTGTACAAAACTGCCTTTCGAACCAAGTATGGCCACTTTGAGTATCTTGTGATGCCTTTTGGCCTCACCAATGCACCTGCCACTTTCATGAGTCTAATGAATGACATATTTTGTCCATACTTGGATAAGTATGTTATTGTCTTCTTGGATGATATCTTAGTATATAGTAGCACGATGACAAAACACAAGTAACATCTACGAGAGGTCCTCCAGATTCTAAGACAGAATCAGTTGTATGCCAAAATCTCAAAGTGTGAGTTTGGCAAGTCTGAAGTAGACTACTTGGGGCATAGAGTAAGTGCAAAGTGCATTCAAGTATTGATAGATAAAATAGAGGTCATTCAAAAATGGAGTGCCCTAGAAGATCAGACTCAACTTAAGAGCTTCTTAGGGTTGACGGGGTTTTATTGTAGATTTTTCAAGGACTTCTCCAAGGTTGCACAACCTTTAACGGCACTACTTGGCAATGGGAAGAAGTGGACATGGGGAACTGCACAAGAGTTGGCCTTTCAAGAATTGAAGGCCGCCTTGCTACATGCACCAATCTTGAAGTGGTATGACCTAAAATGTCCAATCAAGTTGGCTGCAGATGCATCAGGCATAGCAATAGGAGCAGTCCTACAACAAGAGTGGCATGACGAATGGCATCCAATTGCATATTTCTCTTGAAAGTTGTTACCGGTAGAGCGCAACTACCACACCACAAAATGAGAAGAGTTGGCCATCGTTCTAGCAACCAAGCATTGGAAGCACTACTTGGGCGAGAAGGCATTTGTAGTAGAGACAGACGACAAACCTCTAGTCTACCTCGAGATGCAAAAGGATCTATCTCGTCACCAAATTTGGTGGGCAGAGTGGCGACAACGCTTCAATATGACAATCACCTACGTGGAAGGTAAGAAGCAACTTGCAGATGCATTCACCCGCATGCCAATGGCCATCAACTTGGTGGTAGAGGTTAAGATTAACCCTGAATTCTGGTAAGAGATTCTGGCTACTACAAAAACTGATCCACAAATTGTAGAAGCACAATCATCCAAAGGTGTCACCAGCACCCAAGGACTCCCCTTTTGGGAAGGCAGATTATGGATCCCAAATGTCCCAGAATTACGCACCACCATTCTAGCGGAATGTCATGATTTGGCCATTGCAGCTCATGTCGGAGTGGACAAGACCTTGGATGCAGTCAAGCGCCATTACTATTGGCCCAAGATGAGCAACGACGTGATGGACTATGTGCGTAGCTGCCTACTTTGTCAACAGGACAAAGCTTCTAATCAAGCTCCTGTAGGGCTCCTTCAACCTCTCCCTACTCCTACCCAACGTTGGGAACAAGTGAGTATGGATCTCGTCTGTGAATTACCCAAGACCACCTCAGGGTTTGACTCCATTGTGGTCTTTGTGGACCGGCTCAGCAAAATGATTCATGTACGCCCTACCACCAAGGAGGTGACCACTCCACAACTAGCTCAATTATACTTAGATGTAGTCTTTGCTCACCATGGCTTGTTTAGAGTACTCATCACTGATAGAGGCACCCAATTCACCAGTTTGTTTTGGTGAACACTCTTTGGTTTCTTCAAAACCAAGTTGGCCATGTCCACAGCTTACCACCCACAAACAGATGGCCAAACAGAGTGGGCTAATCACACGATTGAAGATGTTACGCGACTTCACCTTAGAAGAGCAAGAGAGGTGGGACACCCTACTCCCGTTGGTGGAATTCACTTACAACAATTCAGTGAATGCATCCACCCAGGTCACTCCGTTCTTCCTCATGTATGGTGAGCATCCCTTCACACCTTCTAGCTTGATGAAGATCCGTCCAGTGGCTACCAAGGTTGATGCAGTCAACACATTTGTTTCTAGTATCCAATAAGGTGTGGAGCGCGCCAAGCACAGATTACAGATTGCGCAAAATCGACAGAAGCAATATGCTAATGCACACCGTCGGCACATGGAGTTCAATGTTGGGGATCAAGTGTGGCTATCTACAACCAACCTCACATAGTTGGACCTCGTAAGCTCAAACCTTGTTTTATTGGGCCTTTCTCGATTCTTCGTTGCATCGGCGCTATGGCCTATCACCTTGAGCTACCACCACACATGAAGATCCATCCAATGTTCCATGTCTCCCTATTACGCAGATATGCTCCCCGATCAGGCCAGGGTCATTCCACACCAGACATTCGACCTTGTCCGACACTCATTGATGGCATAGAGGAATATGAAGTGGAGCGGATTCTCCAAAAATGCATATGTGGTACTCGCCACCCGCGGGTGGACTATCTAGTACAATGGAAAGGTTACTCCCTCTATGAAGCAACCTGGGAGCCCGCTGCCAATTTGGCACATGCACCGGTGTTGGTGCAAGCATTTGAGCAACAATTGTACAACGAGGACATTGCGTCTTAAAAGGAGGGAGGTCTATAATACCAAGAGCTAGCCATATGATCTAAATGTGAAATTTGGTTTGGTAACATCTAGAATGATGTTATACATGATGGTCAAAATAGATAAGATAGAAGTATCACCAAAAGAGTACTTCTACTAATAGAGTAGGAACCGAAATATGCCTCAAATCTTTGAAGGCAATTTCGGAGGCCTAAACGGATGAATTAGGCCTCAAATATGTGCAAATCCCCCCCCCCCAACGGAGGAAACACTAGCCTCCCCTCCTATCTGCTTTGTCTCGTTGAGAGCTTTCCAACGGTACCTTACTCACGTGATTCTGAGATTCCTACAAGAAGATTCCCTAAAAGATTCCCTCTGGTCAAAGCTTGTTTGACCAACCAGATATGACCTAGACCAGACATGTCACCCATCCAAGTAAGTAATCCAAGGGTGGAGCTTGCTGACATGTCACCTATCTGTGTCCTTAATCCTATGGTGTAGCTTCCTTGGAGGAAATCCTCTTTGTCTATATAATAAATAGAAGGTGCTCCCTTGGGGCATTGATTGTTTGAGTGTGCAATCTGTGTTTTCTCTCTTCTCTTGTCCTCGGAGTATTACAGTGAAGCGAGGAGGGTGGATAACTCCACGAGGATGGTTCCTACAATAAAGGAGCAATGCATTATCAATTATGAGTATATCCATGAATGGTAAACCTAAAACAGTAAATGCAGCATAAGGTCTAATCATATACCCTCTCCATGGCTCAACGTACCCATCATGATCACTAAACAAGGCCATGATGCAATCTCCAATGTGTACTCTACATGGTAAGAAACCCTCCTCCCCACATGGATCAGAGCAAGGGAGGGAGGAGGATTCCCCTTTGGAAGAAAAGGCTTGCCTTCTCCCCTCACCATTTGTCTCATTGAGAGCTTTCCAATAGTACCTCACCCATGTGATTCTGAGCTTCCGACAAGAAGATTCTATAAAGATGCATTCTGATTAAACTTTTTTGACCAACCAGATAGGACAAGGACCAACATGTCATCCATCCATGGAACTAACCTAAGGGTGGAGCTTGCTTGCTTGCCACCGATCCATATATCTGATCCAAGGGTGGAGCTTCCTTTGAGTAGATCCTCTTTGCTATATAATAAGGACAAGGTGCTTCTTTGGAGCATTGGAGTGTTTGAAGCTTTGCGTTTCCTCTCTTATGTTTCTCTTGGGAGTTCTCTTATCCTCAGATATTACACCTTGCCATTGCACTTCCTTTTTGAGAATGAATAGTATAGCAATGATAACTCTCTTTGTTAATTTACTTCTGGATCCTGCACTAATCCCTCAAATGTCCATTCACCTTGCAACACAAAATCCATTATGCCAAAAACAATCTAATGCTAATGCCACTTGGAGCCATATAGATGTTTGGTGTCAGCCAGGCTCCCTCTTTCTCTTGAATATATCCCTCTTTGATCAAATTCACTAACATCACAAAAGAAGCCATATCCATCCAGCAAGAGGATCAAGTACTGAGATAAACTTTGACATTTCTCTTTCATGCATCGCCTCTCATGTATAATTGTCTCCCCTTCAAAAAGTATATCTAGCACACCCATATGTAGACCATCTTCTTCAATCCGTTCCCCTTCACAACTAAAATCTAAATCCCAAAATGAATCAGACCATTCATCTGACCATTATTCTAAACTTTCTTTAAATTCTGCTATATGAATGCGTATCGAGGGTTCAACACTTTCCTTAGCATTGTCTGAATACTCGTATGAGGCATTATGGATTCCACGGTTACCTCTGGATACAAGCTCATAAAAGGACGGATAGAATATGAAAGGCCGGATTAAGGTGTATCACCGGGACATGTCACGTATCAATCTACTGTAGCTCTTGTAATTTTTGTTACACGGATCCTGACTGCCTCCGAAAAGCTAAAACTGAAACGCCCTAGTATGTAACTAAAAGTTTTGAAATCACTATTCCTTGTACTTATCAGTTGGAAAGTGAGCCATCCCGGCATGCATGTGGGCTCATGAAGAAGTGGTGGAGATCGACCACAATTTCGAACCTATAAACGAGAGAGAGTGCACACTAACATGGTTCTCTCGGTTTTACTTTATCATCGGCGATTATCTCAGACCAGACTAGACCAATTAAACTACAGTATTCTCTGTTGGGATTTCCGATCTTTTTTTACTTGTTTGTGCTTTGTACTCCTTGCCCACGGGGTACATTAAATAAATAAATAAATAAATAAATAAATAAATAAATAAATAAATAAATAAATAAATAAATATATATATCAGTGTCTCTCTGAGCTTCTAATTGTTCACTTCCTACTCAATATAATATTGTACGAAGAACACTTTAGTTGGTTTCTCCATCCTAAACATATCATGCTTCGAAGAAGCCTAGTAAAACGTTGTACTAGTGTCGTAGTAGATGCGATCCATTAAACCGGTCAAGAACAGAAATTCCATAGCTGACTAGAGTCGTCATAAGTACGTAACTTGCAGTCAGCAACCATTAGGCAACCACATGGAGATGAATTGCTGCTAGGACACACGCAAAAAAGGTTCCCCTTTGAAAAACATTTGCATTCTACTGCATTCACCGTAAAACCTTTCCTAACTCCTTGCATACAACCCGGTAGGTTGCTTACTGTGGTTCTTCGTTCATCTGTGTCGTCGTTCTTAGACAAGGACACTTTTAAGTACGTGGGACGTACCGGCCAGTCAGTTCGAGACAGCTGAATTTCACTTGATGATGCTGAAATTTCATCGTAACGTGAAGACTAGAGTCCAAGGTATGTTCTCTGGAGCTCCGATTAGTTACATGGACGGACGGAGAAGCTCAAACAGCAGAGGAGTTACTACCGTGAATGAAGGTGAGAGTAACATGGACTGTCAGAACGTACCTGCCCTCCGATTAGTCACGACGGACGGAGAAGCTCAAACTTAGCTGCCCTCAGGCTATGCCATGCTCTGGAAACGAAAGGTAGGGGCCGTCGCCCGCTAGAAGAGGTCGAAATTACTGTACTGCGTGTGGTAACTCCAAAACGGTGAGGGTAGAAGTTCCCATGTTAACTTACCTGCTGGTAAGTTCCTACCGTCTTCACTTGATTGATTCCGTAGAGATTATTCAACATTGTTTATCAGAGACTGATCAACTACTCTGACTAAATTACGAATCGAAAGTTTTGATGAGAACAGGACTTTTAGGGTTGAGGTGATTGATTCCTCAAGAAGGGAGTGGTACTATCCACTGTCACTTCCCCTTCCAGCACTCCTTCTACGAATGTCCTCGTTGTTCGTGACAATTCTTTTCTCTATCGAGCTCTCATTATTATTTCAGTGTTCCCAAACTCTCAGGATGATTGGTTGGGTCATAGATTCCTCGGATTACTATTACTCGACATATTGTCAGAGTGAGGACATGGTCAGTGAACGATATTTCTCACAACCATACATGCAAATGCAACAGAGCATTTAGTACCGGTACGCAAGCATTGAATGGAAATGGTCAATGTCAATTTGAGAGGATTCCACGGTAACGTCATCAAACTCCGAAGATGATTGAGATCTAATTAGCGTTTTAGAGCACAGATTAGTGCCTAAAACACGAGACAAATAGTTGAAAGTTTGTGAACTGTAAAATAATGTGGTGCATCCTATGTCTTACAAAGTAACAAGAAAGAAAGCTTTTAATATACAAGGAGAAACACGGAAGCATGAGTTGAGATCAAATGGGCTGGTACCAAGTTTCAATCTTTCATGTAAGATCACAGGATCACGGAGAGGAAATAGAGCGAAACCAGGCCGGCAAGAGCCGAACCGAAGAAATACAAATGAAGCACAAAAATTTTGTGATGTCTTCAAAGACTTAAAAATATCTAAAGTCACAAGACACACATCTCAACATGGCAATGAAAATCCCGGCAAACTCATCAACTACAAGTTGATGAGTGAAGCAAATAAAGCTCTCCGTCAAGGGAATTATTAGTCTCCTTGAGACTAATAACTTGGGAATGTTAAACGAGGCAGTGAAACTGCACAGTACTGTGGTATAGTTCGTAAAAGAGTCTGAAGACTATCTATCCATGGGCCCTAGAAATTGCCGGGTGACAGATAACCACGGGCTTAGGAACTAGCGGTGTAGGGTGGGTCGCAGCGCGGTGGACCTCAATCGGTGCCATTCGCCCTTCCTTAACCACACCCGGGTGATGGAATTCCGGGTGATTGCTGTGGTTATTGTGTTGAAAGACAATGTATCTTGGTTCCCAGCTTCATCCGTTCATTCTTTTTCTTCTGGGTACCGTGATTTTTGCAATGTTATCTTTTCACGATCTATCATTTACTTTCAATTTGGCAGAAACGGTTTGGTAGTTGATATTTGGTTTGAACGCAGTTTTAGAAACTTTAGAAGTGTGAATATAAGGATATGGAATTTTTCAACGATCACGTATACGGTCCAATCTCTCAACGGTTGAAGAGAAGATTATATGCAGAATATGGTGATTATTAATTTCCATCATCCAAAGTGAGGGCTATGCTCTGTTCATCTTAAGTTGTAAATGAAGGTCGTAAGTAACCATATTTACTTTGATAGTATTGAGTTTTTATGGCTGAATCTCAAAATCAATGCAATATACAGTGCTCTATTTGGATGCATTCTGCTTATTCGTGCAGTGGCGGAGAACTTTAATTTTGCAAGCACATTGGAATAACTCCAATAACCTTAATGGAAGACAACACCTGAACATGGAGGACTTAATCTTTTAGAGTTGTTCAACTGAAATGAGTTCAAAGTCTAACAAATATCTTGGAGGAGGAGACCTTCCATATACAGGAGGACATCAACCGCATTCTTATAGACTACGAGATACAGCCCATCGCCGTCATGCACAAAGATATTATGCGCATCATAGGAGAAAATCGTGCACAAAGATCAGGGATAACATAAAGATAGAGAACGAACGATATGCACATTCACTGGTCCCATTGACTCCTTGTGAGATTTTGTTTCCCTTTCAATGGAGAGCAGCACATCCATTTGAGTTAACTGAAGTGAACTAAAGGCGAAGGGAGGTCTACTCCGATGACTCAGTTCGGTTCCGTTCTCAAAGCAGTCCCCCGACTTTGTGCTTGCTGTCTCGATTCGCTGTGCAATTTTGGGCGATCCAGGCAAAGGAGGTCACTGTTCGTGCCGTCACCTGCGGTAGCAAGTGCTCGGCCTCAACTGATTTCTCGCCGGACGCCAAATTTTCAACGAGATGACTGCCGACTCGTATCCGGCTGGTTAGAGTCTAAACATGGCAGGCGTCCGGCTGCACAGGTCTATGTGAACTCGTGTTCTCTCTTCTCCTCACCTCCTCCTTCGCACATCTCTCTCCCCTGGAAGTTCTTCCGCTCACCTCCCCCTCTCCCTTCTTTCTCTCTGTCCCTGTTGTCCTCACACACTTACTTCTCTCCTCTACGCTCATCTCGCCACCGCCTTTTCTCCGTGGAGAAAGACGAGTGAGAAACTATGTGGAATTTTCAACTGGGGAGGCCGAGGGGATGATTTCTCAGTGGGTAGGAACAGGGAAGGACGAGGGCGAGGGATTTGAAGCAAGAAGAGGAACCACCATGGAAGTCCTCATGGACTCTTACGGGAGTCAAGATTTTGGGCTGCAGTCGTGGATGGACCAGTTTGACTCTGTAGTGAATCCTTTGGATCAAGGAATTAATCAGCCAGCGAATCCGCTCTCCTTCATGGATGCCAACTTTGGGACCTACGAGCATAGTCCGTCAAATGGCTCGCCTTCTTCCTTTATCGATGCCAGCAATGGGCAAAGCCCGGCAGATTCCGTCTATGGGGACACTTCGGATTCTGGCCCGATTGTGACATCCGATTTTTCTGGCTTCAATATCCATCAGCCTTGGTTCGATGATTCTGGCAATCTCCTATCTATGTTTCCTGCTCCTGGCGCGGAGAAAAGCTCAGGATTCTCTAATGGAGCGTCCGCTCTACAAAGTTTCTCTGAACCACAGCGACCACAACACCTTCAGCAGCAGAAGCAGCAGGCTCAACAACAGCAAAGGCAACTACAGGTTGGTCTGTCTGGGACTGAGCAGCAGCAGCAGGTTGGACTGTCTGGGGCATTTGTGTCGACCTCTCAGCGACCTCTCAACACCACCAACAACAACATTACTTCGCCCAATTTCGGAGTTGTACCACTACTACCGCAACAAATTAGAAGCAACACTTTGAATTGGACTATACAGCCCCAGCAACAGCAACAACAGCAACCAGCACCGCAACCATCCCGACCATCGCCGCCTGCGGACCCAGAACCTGAAGATCCCGGACTCAAGTTGGTTCACCTTCTGATAACTTGTGCCCAAGCGATGAGTAGAGGCGACCTTAATGCTGCCGATAGCGGTGTACACAAGATCAACCAAGCGGTTTCCTTGGCTTCCAAACAGCAGCAGGCCGGGCCTATGACTCGAGTGGCTGCCCATTTTGCCGAAGCACTACACCGGCGGATCTTCGGTCAGTCTTCCCCTTCTATAGTCTTCCGGGCGAAGGTGACAGCCGCCGGCTTAAAACCAGATCCTGTTACTGAATATGTGCACTTCTACGAGATCTGTCCGTACCTCAAATTTGCCCATTTCACTGCAAACCAGGCCCTCCTGGAAGCATTCCAAGGGGCTAAGCACGTCCATGTCATTGATTTCAATTTTGAACAGGGGCTTCAATGGCCTGCGCTTTTACAGGCCTTGGCTCTTCGGGAGGGCGGCCCTCCTACTGTGAGGTTGACTGGCATCGGTCCTCCGGAACCGGAGGGGATAGATAGTTTGCAACAGATTGGGATGGACATGAAATATTTGGCCGAAAAATTGAATATTCGGTTTCAATTTCGTGGAGTGAAAGCTGCGACGTTGGACGAAGTTCAGCCGTGGATGCTGCAGACGTTGGAAGGAGAAGTGGTCGCGGTTAACTCCATGTTTGCCTTGCACAAGCTGCTGTACCGGGATGGAACGACCCAGAGGGCTGGAATTGACGCTGTTTTTAAGCTCATCAAAACGATACAGCCGAGGCCAAAGATTTTGACTGTTTCTGAGCAGGAAGCTAATCACAACACCCCCGGGTTCTTAGATCGGTTTCTGGAGGCTCTTCATTTCTATTCCTCCATGTTCGATTCTCTGGAGGGCTGCAACAACAAAAATTCCTTTCAAGGTGGTGCGAGCGGCTCCAACGTACATAGGGACCAAAGGAGAGCAGAAATGTATCTTGGAAGAGAAATTTGTAACGTAGTGGCCTGTGAGGGTCCAGCAAGAGTGGAGAGACATGAAACGGTGGGGAATTGGCGTATGCGGCTGCGCAGCGCGGGCTTTCAACAAAGGTCCATGAGCGAGAATGCGTTCGTGCAATCGAGCATGCTTCTCTCGAGGTACTCTGAGCAGGGGTTCCGGGTGGAAGACCAGCAAGGCGTTCTAACATTGTGCTGGGATCGTCGACCTCTGCTGGCCTCTTCTGCATGGGTTCTCAACTGATTCATTTTTATTCTCACCTAGATAGACTATATATCTCACACCAAGGGCTATCATCCATGCGGAAGACGAGGGCTGAGCAAACCCAGAGATTATGAGATGTGAAAGCAAATCAAGCCGTGCCATGATGCCCTCAGAGAGGACAGTGATCAATCACTTCCATTCCATTTCATGTAGTTTCTTTTCCTCTTCTTATTTGGGATCGAAGACATTCCTTTCATCCCCTAAAATTGTATATCACAGTGACATAGATTATCAAAGCAAATTGTACTTCTTCTCGACTCGCGTGTATCATTTTCCGACTCATGTGTATCCGAAATAGTAGGTTAAATCTGTGCCGAGTCGAGGAGGTTGCGTCGAGACTAGCCCAAGCGCCTACCGTAATCAACTTCATGTTACAAGCTTCGCTATCCCTAATCACCCCTTACCCAAACTTGTCGCTTTCTGGTCAGTTGGGGGCAGTTTGTGGATATATCAAGAATTTTATAGATAACAAACCATGGCTACGCTTCGGCAAAACAGAAGGCCATTGAATGCTTCTGGTTTGGTTCTAAGTGTCACGAGGTCCATGCTGATGCTATTAATCGATGCAGTCTTCTTCTTCGCAAACCTGCTTGAGATGCTTGATCCGATGAGATGCCCGCGATGTACCACAAGAAAGTTTAAGTGCTTTTACATCTCACTCACGACGTTTGTGGTGAAAGCTCGAGAGACTGTATCACCGAGTATCATGTGAGAGATGAAAAGGCAGTCGAAGGGCGGCAGGGATAACTTTAAATGAAGATAAGAGTGGTGTCGGGTAGTTCTCATTTTCTTCGTCAAATTACTGGATCCCTTATAGCAGGTGTTTACAGTGGCAACTGTAGTTTAATTGGAGACAGACCTGAATAGTGGTGGATAGACTGGCATTAGATGAATTTACAACTCGGCGTTAAAGAGATGCTAAACGACTATTCATCAGATCCAAAATGGGTAATTGAGAAAGGTTTCAGTAAGTTGCAGTTGCGAGCAAGTTGCAAGTGATGAAAACCTGTCCAGATTAGGTCGATACGGTGTCGTTGGATCCCGTGCTATGAGATACTGATAAAATCCTTAATTACTGCATTAGTGATACACGATGCTGATAATTTCAGGCTCTGATGGTATGGTGCAAACTAGAAAAGGCACATCCGCACCTTCTGTCGATTTACACCAGTGTTCAGTTTAGCTATCCTTTATGACGCTTTTCATGAAACGACATCGGCCATTTTCACACGTTCCACAGTTTTTCCAGAAAGCAACTTGCTCCAAACCTCCACATGAACCCAAATCCTGAGTTACTTGGCCAGTCGCAAGAGTTGTGGTTGTTTAACTAGCTGTGGAAGCCCGGGCTTCAGCTGCTTTTCAGTCGGGTGGCCCCAAAGGGAACATACTGGAGATATGGTCACCTTTCAGGTCCAATGTGCTTTCCTCGTCATTGCCAGCTCCAGCTCCAACAAAGATCGCTTGAGATTTGTCACGAAGATGTGCAGAGCAGTCAAGGATGCCTTATTGAAATGAGACGGCTTCAGGAAGGATAGGGCGAGAAGGTCCGGAACAAGAGAACGCTAGACTACACATTCCAGAGCTACTGTTCATTCGCTGTCGTACAGACTTACTAGTTTTCCACCTTCATTGTTTACTCTTCGATCGTTGTTTTTTGGAGCTGGGAGTAGGAACCAAGTTCTGCATGGCATCATTCGATCTTTGGACTCTGCAAACCAAAAGTTGACGCTCTCTGCATCTTAGTTCCTACAAGGAAACTCGACTCGTCCTTGTTTACTGCTTCAGTCTCAGTAAATCTATCCTGTTTCATGAGTACCATCTGTCGTGATACAATTCCATCTCCATGTGAAGTGCTTCTCTCAACGTTGCTCAATCATCGGGGAGTAACGTCAGGGCGTATTTGCAAGCTTTGAACAAGTTACCGCACTACATGCACAGGACAAGGATGCACTGTAGTAACAGAAGAACATTTGTTCATCTCTATCCATTCGAACAAATCTGCCACACCGAACTACAGGGTTTCATGACTCATGGCACGAAATCTGCTACACCGGACTACAGGGCCTCATGACTCATCGCAAGAAATCTGCTACACCGTACCACAGGGTTTGTATCGCAGATTTGTCCATGTGTCATGCTTTAGTCACCCAAGACCAGCTCCTGGTCAATCGACTCATGTAGTTACGAATCTGTGGTACTACAGGGTCTTACAGATTTGCTCACGACCCATCGCAAGAAATCTGCCATCCCGTACCACAGGCTTTTGCTGATTTGTTCATGGGCTCATGCATACTACACTCACTCCTGAAGATTACCTTCCCGTCCGGAGTTCAAGCGACGATGAAGTTTCGTTTATTGGAACGAGCGTGATGTTCTCACCAGAGCTAAAATTATCTAAACAGGGCGGGACAATCTTCAAGCCGCACCTTCGTATACAATGTAGCTCAATTCAGGCGGAATGTTCACATTACTTGGAGCCCGAGCACTTCCAATCGCCACCCCTTGTGTCCACTTCGGAAATGAAGAGCAGTTCTAAGGTAGTCCTATAACTCCTGGTTCTCAATCTGACGTCCCAGTTGCACTACAAAATATCGCCTTTTAGAAACCTCATCGACGCTCAGTGCGCTGTAGGTCGAAGGTGGAGCTCTACCCTCTGTTGCCATCCCTGAAAGCTCGAAGGCTTCATCATCTTTCTCTCGAGGTAATGCCACGTGGGCGATTTCGCTCCTGCATGGTAGGAGGAGTTGTGCGAGACATGTGGAGCTGAAAGCGTACGTGGCATAATTTTGACACGTGGGAGAATATCATCCAGTGTATGAAGTGGCACACCGTTCCGCAGGTCAGATGATATTGGTGCTTCTGATTGATGTGAATTTGATGAATGGATAACTGGAGTTCACCAATTGCCAATTGTCCAGCGATGGTGTTAAGTTCTTAAAATAATTTGACTTCGTACATGCGCAGCCTATTGATTTAGACTGAGTCTGTGCTTTGGAGCTCAAATTGGTAAGATTAGCGGGAGCGAGGAAGACAGAGACAAGGCCAGGATTTAAAGTGTCGAGCTCACAGATTTTTGAGAGGAGAAGAGAAGCGTCTGTTTGGTTGCGTAGCTGGGATGGCGAGCTATGACCAAGTTCACTCTGTGTTTCTGGAGAGGATAGGGGCGATCGCAGAGGAAGGTGTAAGATGGGTTGGTGGAAATGCTCAGACCATGAGGTTGAATCTCACATTGTTGGAGAGTAAGGTGGCCTGTACGCTGGAGAAGAGGATAGAGTTGGGATTCGCTCCAACTGCTTCTACGTCAGGTCGGAGACATAGGCGTCAGCCCCTCTTTGCAAGAATGTCCGACGCCATCGATCAGGACACTAAGGTGTGCTTTTTCTGAATTGTTTGGAAAATCGTATTTGAACTGAATCATATCAGTCTACTGTGCGCTAGAATTTTCATCGAGAGAATGTAGCAGCAATGTACGCGCCATTGTGTCAGTCTTGAATTATAAGATTAGGTTTTTGCTATGAAAAGCAAAACATAGATAGCGCTTTTGCTTTCACCTGTCTTCAGGATTTAGCTCTGGACAGGAAATAGCTATACTGAGATTGATTTTAATGGTCTATATCTCACTTTAATTAGAGGAATGCTCTATATCTGGTCAGATCCCACTTCAAACACTCTACTTCTGGGATTGATGTTGATGCTTCTAAGTGTTCAATTGACATGAATGCTAATGATATGTTGATTGCATTCATTGATTCAGGCCAAGCTAGTAGAAGTAACGGAGGAAGTTGTTGACACCGCCAAGGAATACCGGGTTCCGGTTCCTGCTGCAGACTTGCCATACATTGGCTTCGTGCACAGCTTAACTATCAAGCAGGTGAGTGCTTTGTCCATCACGTCAATAAGTTCTTTGAGTTACTGTCTCTGTCAACTTTCTGAATGACAGGGATATAGTACTCGATCATCTTGTTTAAGCGGTTTCTTCGCAAATTGTGTCCTCTTGTATTTTGGAAGTTCATGTGTATTCGTCCATCACTAACTCGCTAAAGTTTACCTGAATCTGTAGCTTTTGTGCGGAGTAATTGCTGGCGCTGTGTCGTCAACAATAGCGGTGCCATTCGATGTAGTGCAGTCTAGAGTGATTGCTGGTCAGGGAGGGCGAAATGTTGCACAAGTTGTTAGTACAGTTGCTCGAGAGGAAGGGTTGCAATCTCTTATGAAGGGAAGCCTTAGTTTCAACATCATTAAGAACAGCCTCGAGAAAGGTTTACAGGTACGTTGATAGGAAAACATACTAGCTATAAATTTCTAAGCTTCAGTTGTTTCCAAGCTCTGATTTGATGGTTGCTCACCGAAAGTTATTGCTTGCTGCAGTTCGCAACATTTGAGAGTGTGAAAAGAAACCAACAGTGGAAGAAAGGAGGGAAGCAGCCTAAAGTGCTACCAATCCCTAGAGCAATTCCTCTATCAACAGCAGGTGGTGCTGCAGCGGGATTTCTAGGCACTCTGATCAGCTACCCGCTTCAACCTGTTTTCTCCAGATTGCTACTCCAGGTTTGACTCCAAAAGTCCTTATGGTTCTCCTACCGTTTTGAGGACACATCTAGTGACATAAGGACATTAGTTCTCATTCAGAAACTTGGAGGTTCCAGCTGGACATAACGTACGATCAGATGATGGGGACTTCCAGTTACAGAATGCAAACGTTGCTTTCTCTAGAAAAGATCAATACCCGCTGTTGGAGCTTGGTTTTTGGCAATGAGTACTTGAGACGAGTTTGTGATTAAAGACTGGTTTCATGGACCAAAAGAATGAGAAACAGAAGCAGTAGCTAAGAGCTGAAGATAGAAGAGAATGGTGAAGAAGATAGATGCAGACAAAGGCAGATCATTAGTTAAGGTCATTGAAGGCATTGCATTTTTCAGATTAGTTGGAACACCAGTGCATCCATAGTTGTTAATCCAGGTAGAATTACAAAACTTTTCGTGAATTATAAATTGGAACTTCAAGGAAGATTGTTTTTCCCAGTTCCCAAAGCTGAACATTGAAAAATGTATACAGATGTCAAAGGAGATAGTCAAGCAATATCACTCATATGTTTTTGATCGATGATGCAGCCGGAGAAATATAACTCGATGGTTGGAACTCTGAAAGAGATTCTGAGAAACGAAGGCGGATTCCGCGAACTTTACAGAGGAATCACTCCTGCACTTATCAGCATCATTCCTAGTGCAGCTCTTAGTTTCTACACATATGAGACACTGAAGAAAAAGTACACTACCGCAGAGAAGGTTAAAAATCCAAATGCTTTGGCATCTCTCATCATCGGAGGATTAGCTGGTGCTATATCTAGTACAATCACATATCCACTAGAGGAAGCTCGCAAGCAGATTGTTTACAGTGCCCTATCCCCGAAGGCAGTGCACATTGGCAATCCTCATTACAATTCCATCTGGCAGGCACTGCAAGGTATTGTGAAGAGAGATGGAGTTCGAGGTTTGTACCGTGGATTGACAGCTAACACTCTCCAGATTATTCCGGCGACTGCTGTCACTTTTGCGGTATATGAGATAGCAAAGAGAGCTTTCATAGCACAAGGAGAAGAGGCACAAGATGAAGTGAAAGATGCGAGTGATCTTCCGCCAGAGGAGCAATCTAGAATGCCTTAGTGATTCCACCAAAATTTTCTCTATCCAGTTATGTTATACTTGTCACTGAAGGAACGACATTCACCCACGGTCACAGCATTTTGACGCGAAAAGGTATGGATTATCTTTGTGAACCAATTTAGCAACGACTGGGGATGTATCATAAACTTAAGCCATCTGGCATCTGGTGTCATGTAACATATTCCCTCGAGTAAAGAAGATCACCACTGGTGCATAACTGAAAGGGTATTAGCGTTGGATGCTTTGACAGTGAGATCTTGAGGTGTGGAGTTGATCTGTGGATTAGGAGTTGCCTTGAATAATTCTTCAAATTCAAGCCGTGGAGAAGTTAGCAGAACATGATAATTGGATAAACTGCCGAGTATCAGGTGCGCTCTCAACAGTTCTAAACGTTCGAAATCCAAGTAAACCGCTTCAGCCCAAGAAATAATGTTTTGCATTACCTGTTAAACACCTTCCCCCGGGAAATAATAGCTTTTCGATCTCGCAAACCCGCGTTCATAATTTCAATCTGTCCCATCCTTGTTGTTAGCAGCACTCGTCGACTCCGTCGTAAATTGCTAGAGCAATCACATCCTACAATCTTGGTTACTTTTCATTATCCATGGATCCTGCCCTCAAGCGGACAACTCCAGGGCACCAACTGCGGAAAATGAGATATGTTATCGATACTCAGATAACTATGATAGCAAGGGCATACCTTGTTCATTTATGTCCATGCTTCCATGACCCGCGAAATGCGCGTTGACACTTTATTTGTATATGACGCATGAGGACAATTGAGTTAGTTCTCCCAAAACTTACTGAAGATCTTTGATAATCCGCATCTTCGATCCCGCATACAATGCCTGGTCTCCACAGTATTATCCATTGCATCGCGATTACATTCTTCTGTGTAATTGCGATTCGGGCATATTTGCTCAAGATTACGCGTAACAGAACTTTTTCAGAAAAGTTTTACGAAACAAATCCGTCACACCATGTGAATGTCCTTCAAGAAAAAGGATGCAATTAGCCTAAAGAAATGCAGCGAACTGGTGAGTGATGAGAGCTTGCAGGAACAGCAAACTCTTGTATGTCAAGCTTATTATTGATATTATTTGCACTAACGGTTGAATTTCTTCACGGGCAGAAATCCTTGACGCCATCGTAGTGCTTTGTTTAAAGTAAACAGTAGGTTTCCCTGGTCTGTACCCGTTCCGAATTGGGCGTTCACTGGCCGAAGAAAACCACGGGCGCCGCGCGGCAGACCCGCGCATTCTTCGCCTTTCGCCCGACCCGGCACGCAACAGTCCCAGCTCGGGCAGACCCGACCTTGACATCCCACCGAGGTCGAGTCGGAGACCCGACCATGACATACATTGATTGGGGCTTAGCACCGTTTTTTTTTATCTTTTTTCTCTCCCTTGCACGGCTTGATAAGATCTTTCCGTCCTTCGCGGTCGCTTTTTGAGCTTGAGTCAATCACTGTATGTCAAGCTTATTACTGATATTGAATCCTTGTATTTGCTATTGTTAAGGTGTGGCACTTTTTCTCTTTCGTGCACATCATATATTATATAATGTGCACGAAACTGGACGGAGGGGACGGAACTGGAGAAGAGGAGAGGGAACCGGGGAGGGAGAAAGGAGAGAACACCTGGAAGGATATTTTAGAGTTTTAGAAAGCTCACTTGTACGCGACACATGAGTGAATAATAAATTCAGTTTGTTTTTCAATTTCATTGGTATTTAGATTGAAGGCTACCGAGAATTGAGTGGAAAGTTATGAGTATTTTTAGGTTTTTAAAGGTTTAGAGTGTTATTTCACATTTTATATTTGAGTTCTATAAAAATTTAATTTTAAAATTTTTGAGATGTAAATTGAAAGTTACAAGGGTTTATAGTTTTTAATGTTTGGAGAGATTGTATTTACTCATGTGAGTTGGGATATGATGTGTTGTAGCTTTGTAGGTATAGGGAGATATGGAGAGGAACATCATGTGTTACCATCATTCTTCTTGTGCTAGCCATGACTACATTTCTCTATGTGATATTGCCTAGAGTGGTTCTGAATACACCATGCACGACGTGTCACCGATGTTTTACCTCATAAGAGACAAAGACTCATGTGGGAAGGACCTTCGGGCCTTTTCTCTGATATAAAAGGACTCTCCCGCGGGTCGAGACCTTCGGACCTCAAAAACAAAAAAAAACTTTGGTGCTGACTTGAATCTTGGGTGACGAAACACTATGCTCAAGGACTATGATTTGACCACTTGGGATGTTCATGTGAGACGAGCTATCACATTGACAGTGGTGATACTCAGGATTATGCACGTGTCCTCTATCCTTGCATTGACCGTTCTAGGGATACCAATCAAGTCGTGGGAGTGGTTAGAATCTCAAGAGGATTGTGTCTTGAGATTACTTGAGACTAGTTTTCCATGTCCACATCTATTCCATAGGCTATCCTGTACACTCCATGATGCAACTAGATAAGCTTTCTGCCTACCACTTGATTGTTTTGCACGTGATTCCTTGGACAAGTTAGCATGGTTCTTATTCCTCTTCCTCCCTTGATGGTGCCTTTGTTATGCTAGAAGGGGAAGTGCAGGGCATAGAGAGGTGATTGCTAGATTTTGTCAATTTTGAGGGGAGGATTGGGCTGCACTACAAGAGGAGTTAGTTAGGGTTACATATTTTAGGAGACAAATTCTAGCACAAGATACCACAAAGTCCACTTGATTATGATGGTGTAGGACATTGGGTCAAGTAGGAGAGTTTAGTAGAGCAACACGAGCGCTACACCATTTGTCTATGGCTAGCCTCACCTAGGAGACTATCTGTAGGACATTGGGTCAAGCAAAACAGTTTAGTAGAGCATCATGAGTGCTACACCATTTGTCTATAGCTAGTCTCAGTTATGAGACTATCTCTTCTCCACATTCACTACATCTTATGGTAGGAGAGGAAGTACCATTAGAGGTTTTAGATTATTAGCTTTTATGTCTTGCTAGGTCACTTTTTGCACAAGCATTGTGCACTACCCCTTGCCTCTCTTCAAGAGGCTTGTCAAGGATGGTATATGAGCATATTAGATATTGCTTTGAGGCAAATGATCCTTCTAGTGGATTTACCAAGCTGTTTTAGGTAGCTACAACAATAGCAAGTTGGAGATATCCTACATAGTGTCACGTGTTAGGGGCTAGTCAAATTCTTGTGATGGAGAAGGGCACTGTGGGGATTAAACCGATTGCTATTGGAGAGATATTTTTGCACTTGGTTAGCTGCACCATTTTCCTTTAGCATCGATCTCACTTTTGAGAGCACCTCAGTCCACATCAATTTGGAGTAGTTACACCTAGAGGTTGCAAGGCTATTTCCCTAGGCATTAGGGCATCCATAGATATCAATTCGGAGTGAGTTTTCCGATAGGTGGATGTTGAGAATACTTTTAATAGCATCTTTTAGGCATCCATCTTTAGAGAGCTTAGGGAGACCAGTGGATCCTTGGCAAGTCTGATTGCCTTTATGCGGTTGTTCTATGGTTCTTTTGCTTCCTTTACTACCAACATGGGTGGTCATAGGAGGGAGTATGTGTCTTGGAGTAAGTTGTTAGTACATGATAGGGAGATCCTTAAGGGGGCCCTTTGTTTGCCATGGCTCACTTCAAAGCTCTCTTATCTATTTTTTGGCGATGCCAAGTTGTGTATTTTCTTCCTTAGCAGATAAAACATACATTGTGGGCCCCGTAGATCAGATTAGGCAGGCCTTTGATCACTTGACTACTGAGCTACATCTTGGAAGCTTGAGATCAAGGTGTCAAAATGTAGAGCATGGTCCCTTTCAGGTATCCCTCTCCACCTTGAGCTTCCAAAGGTGTGTCACATCTATAGATGGACTATGTATTCTTGGAGTGCCAATAGGATCCAAGAATTTTGACACATGCTTCTTAGATGTTGCTCTTGCAGAGGGTATTCTCCATGTGGATGACTTTCCTCTACTAGGAAATCCACATGTGGCATTTGGGATACTCTCCTTTAGTATTGATTGTCGACCAACTTACCTTCTTTGCATGGTTCCCCCTTCCTTGACTTTCTTATCGCATCTGAGGCTTTCTTATCATAGGAGGCTTAAAGGAGTCTTTGGTGATTTCATCGGACCAAGGACATTTGAGTGTGTGACTAGGGATTTGGCACATCAAGATATATCTTTACCAATCTCATACAAAAGGGTAGGCCTATTATCCATGGAGGAGATGACACCTACAACATTTTTGGATAGTTGGGCTCTCTCGACACCCTACTTTCCTCACATTTTGTAGTTGTTGATAGGCCAATTTTGGAGACTTATGTGACCAAGGTGGAGGAGGGATATTTTCCTCTCTAGGTGTTATTGTGGCAGACATAGATGGTCTATCTCCATGAGCACAAGAGGACCTTCTATCCTTTGCTTCACTACCATCAGATTAGACCAAAAGTTTGCAGTCTTTGTTGATGGAGTGACATTGACATATGCTACATTCTCTGTTAGTTGACTTGTCCATTCCTTGGGCCACTAGAGCAAGTCTTTGCTCTTGCTCTGTCAAGGGTGTATGCTCTTGGATCCTAGCTCTATCGTGCATTAGGGCATTTTGACTTGCACCAACCTCTCTCTTTACAGATATGAAGTTTTGCCTAGGTTTGGTCCACCCATCTATATCTTTGTTACTCACTTGTGAGTGTGGTTCTACACGAGATGTAACCATGGTCCATATGACATGGTGTCCTTATGGAAGACAAAGGATAGCTACCCTTGATGCCATCATCGATATAGTGTTTGTTGTGGCACAAAAGAGTGTATACCTTGCTTTGAGGGAGAGTTAATATTCTTTATAGTTGACATATGTTAGAGCAGATTTATACTTGGTCCAAGATGATTAGGTGACAATGGTGGATGTTATGGTTACAAGCCCTATGAGTGGTGCAGTTTTGGAGGGAGTGATTACTCATCCTCTTGGATAGGCAACGAGTGGAGCAGTAGCATGCAAGGTCTCCAAGTATAGGGGTATGAGGCGATGCCACCTAGTTGTTCCTCTAGCCTTGGAGTTATATGGAGCTATGGAGATGGCATTTGACACATTTTTCAAGGAGTACGTGAGAGCTTATCATATTAGACACCAAGGGTACCACTTTCACTCTTATACTTTGGAACATATTTTACACCATGTGTGTCAATTGCTCTAGAAAGAGCATTTGCTGATGCAATCCATAGGAGAGCAATCACTCTAGGTGATGCTTCTTTGGATGCTCCAGCAATTTGTAAACCTTACAACTTGCATAGCTTGGATATCTTAGGTGCGGGTAGGGCAGATTTCTCATATCTATTCCATTGGAACCTAGCCCCATTCTATCTCTTTTGTCTCTCCCTTGTAGTGTTTGATGGGGTCTTCCCATCCTTCTTGTGTTCTATGTGGTTCCTTTTCAAGCAATTATACATATAAAGTTTAGCTTGTTACAGCTAGCTAGGAGGGAAGCCATGCTGACACGGACCTTGTGTCCAAAGTCCATTCAGTTGACACATACACGACTATTCCTCGACCGAAGGTCTCGATGGAGAGAGAGCAGCATGAAGGTAACTTTTATAGCTTTCGTGCTTCTATCCTTTATGTTAATGCCAAACGGATCTTCATGTAGCAATAGGGCTTTCGCTACCGTGGGCAACTCTCTCATAACTTCTGCAAAGTTCTTGTTGACAAACATATACAAATTATAGACCACTATTACACGCATGTACACCGAATATTGTAGTCTACTTGACATAGAGTATACGACTCGCTCTGATCCAGTGTCTAGTGGAGAGCCAGCTCGAACTTCCACGCTCTTCTGGGTCTTATATCGTTGTGTCGAAATGAGTATGTGTCGAAAGAACATGCCTTTGCGTACGTGTGGTTTAACAAAAGAAACCGAGTCCCGGGAATTCCTGCAGTCATCGAGACCACTAGAAATTGGGACGTAAACAGCTGGAAATCTAGACCTACTGGTACTGTACTCTCTTGAAGAGGAGCTCTACACGACTTAAGACTATCGTAACCACTGATGTCTCAAGCTTTTTGATCCGATAAGTATACAACCTACTTGAAGTAAGGTCACCCATTTCAGGAACTAATCTCTCTTGGAAAGCAATAAGGGCATACGTGCTGTTAAATCATACACCACTAAGAAAACACGTGCGTGTTTTACTCCACCAAATTTCTCGAGTCCGTGATTTGAAGTGGATGATTTTCCAATGCAAGACCCAATATATACTCTACCTCGCCTACAATACATGCATTGTACAGTAAATGCAAATCTACCATTTGCCTAAAGTGATCAGATTCTAATTTCCATGCTGTTTCCCTTACTGAATGTACCGACTACTGTCAACAGTAAGTTTGTCTTTCATCTCCCTTCTCAAACGCCTGTCGTAAGAAGAGTAGATAGGCAATCTTCAAGTATGAGTTAAAGTGGAGATAGAGGAATTCTGATCACAGAACAGGAATGCTATTTGGAAGAAGGATAAGTACGAATATATCGAGTTTCGCAGGCGATGGTGGTTGAGAGTAAACTCGATGAGCACAGTTTTCATATTTACAAGTTCAACTGGAGGCTAGGTTGACAAGCGAGCAATGCTAGGTTGACAAGGGAGCTCCAGGTGTGAGTGCCGGGCTATACCATGTGGCATACAAAGAGAGTGAGTTCTCCTTATACTCCTTGTTGCCACGATCCTCGAGAAGGATTGCACTGTGTAGAGAGTTACGCAACAACAGTCATTCCTTCCCAAACATGGCAGAGGCAAATTTCCATCCCGCACCCTTCGCGTCCGCTAGTCAATGGACTCTTACGAAGCTGATATAAACAATTGGAATCTTTAAACCACTAGTACTGCATGTGGGTTTCAGATTTCAGATAGCCGGTATTTATCTGCCTATCGTGCTACATTCATCAATAGTAGCGCGATTAAAAAGTCCATATACCGGGTACATCCACAGTCAGACTTCCATTCCCCATTTCACAAGCAAGAATTTTAGTAATCGAAGCAGCATGAGTCCCATCACCAAAAACAACTGCTTTTTTTCCTGTTAAATTTCTATAGATCTTGAAAACCAAGCAGCTTGAGAAATAAATCTGGTTTGTTCATCCATAAGGGGCAATACACAATTTAAGTGCAAGTCTAGAGTAACTTGAGAAAAGTATAGAAGATATGTGTTATTGCACTCAGTTATAACTGTAGTGGGTTTTCAACTATTCTACTACTACTTATAAATCGATATGTAAAATCCATCCACTTATTCAACTAAAATGGATATGCATTACATATCTATTTCTGGAACACATAGTTACCTACAATAGTCCGCTACATACATCAGTGTTGGATTTCAGCCAAATTTGTTGAGGAAGCTGTGTCTCCTCAATCAGATCTCAGCAGAAGTTCTATTCTATTACAGAATGATAGAGAATGGTACAAGTTAGGCGATGCTTTCTGGACATAAGCATGTATAGTGATGATCTACTTCTCTCCTGAATTGATACTCTCAAAGTTTTAGTAATTGATCGACAACGCTGAGATATATCAAAGTGGTACACTAGTTCTGTCACAAATTCTGGTATAGCATGGTAAGGTATTGAAAATTTATGTGAAAATGATGCAAATATGTACATTGAAACAAAACACAAAGAGCGATAAGAAACTTAATTAATACAAAGAGCACTACAAGAAATTTAAGAAATGTATTATATTTTTCACAACGCTCTTCGTTTTCATTCTGTCCCACTCTACTCTTGGAATCCTTGTTCACATTCTGTCTCGATCTACTCTCATAATGATAATCATTCTTGACGCGTGAAGAAACGTGAATCTATAACCTGCTCAAAACTGTCATGAGAGTGATACAAATCTGTATATCAATTACAAAACAAAACAAAAACCACTAAAAGATATTAAAGCACTTTAGGTGAACTGTCTATAGTTACATAAAAACTGGATTATATGCAAGCTAGTAGGTAAATTTTTAACTAATGAAACACTTGTGCCTGCTATTTGGCCTTGCTTTTCTGGATTTATACTCTCACGTCCTTATTGCTCAACTCTTGATGATTCCGTAACTAGTATTTTGTTGAAGTTGGAATTTTACTTACTAAACGCTAAGCCCTAGGTGCTCTAACTCTAACTTGCGCCGTTCTTTCTATAGTATATTGTACTAGTTATACCAACCTCAACTATCAACCATGCCACATGTATTATGTCTAAAATTCAGTTTAAAAAATGAGATCCAATTTGGAATCCAATCCCATAATGACATACAGAATTTGACAAAGTACAAAATTTTGATACAAATAAGCTACGCCATGCTGCACTAGTCGGTCGCGGTTACACTTGGTTTAAAAGTATAATTATATTCAAAAGTTACGATCTGACTTTATTTTGAGTGGATCTCGCTTTTCCCTAAATTCCATTACAAGAATTATAATTCGTAGAACATTCCATGTGCTTATATGGGTAAGTAACTACATGGTTGTCATTCTGGCATTTATGGATAAATAAATACCTACTATGAGAGCAATTTTTGTTCGACATGCACTTAAGGAGGTTCGGCTGTAGTCCTATTTGGGGATTTCCCAATTTCGGTGTTGCCACAACACTTTTGTGTGGCCGTTTTTAACGAGCACACGCGATGATGATGTAAGAGCGAGAGTATAGTATAATCGAGTCTAGTGGAATCGGAGTCTAGTCCTTATCTCCTGGCTTTACTCATCATTTCTGTCATTCTTATTCCGTACATTTGAGTTCAGCTCGGAATCTGATGCTTATTTGGAGCATGCAATGTAAGACTGAACATTCACTTAGTGACATCCTTTACTAGTCACCAAGTCAACAATTTGATTAACTCAATTGTCACTTGTTACTGTCGTATTTGATTAGTTTCCTGCATCTTCTAATTAAGATCTAATTAGACGACTAAGGTAACTAAGGTAAACGGGACAAGTCTTGTGTCCATCAATTGATATTGTGTACACGATGTGGATGTAACAAATTAGTGCAGGACAGCAATCTTCAGTTGAAGTTGAATAGTTCGCAGAGGAATCTTCATTAGGGAACCCCATAAGCTTTTTAACTCTAGAAACATTCCTGTGCTCCACTCGTAACCGTATGCCTCCGGTGCAAAGACCATGAGATGGTTTGTTTTCGTGTTCTTGTTTCCGATTCAGCTCTAAGCAACCAACCACACATTCTTTATCTCGCTTGAACCGTTGCAAGCAACATGATGCTAAAATAACAAACGACATCATGCAAACTGTCAATCCTTTCTCTCCGTCTTTGTGTGTTCTCTTAGCGACTTGTACACAGTTCCATTGGCATCATCAGCAGGAGAGTACGTACGAATCCAAAACGAACAGTCTCTCTACGCTACTGTACTTTCTTATTGCGGCCTCGCCCTGATTGATTGCGGCATTCTGGAGACGTCTTCGATGTCTTTTGTTCTTCACCCAACAGATAGATTTTGAATGATACGACAACTAGTAGTCTGCAGGTGCTTATACTTGAATTGAACACATGGGATTGTGAGGGCAGACCTCATTTCTATTATTTACAGCCACCTTTAACAAGATCATCAATAGATCTTGGTCAGGAGTCCTGGGCTCAGAAACTGTTCATGCACAGATTCTATATTAAATTCCCAGGAAATTCGGGGGCATGGGACTCTTGACAATACTTTGTGTAACTAATTCCGCTAGGCCGTCATCGAACTCTGCGCGATGCTTGCCGTCGTCTCAACTGGAAAAGGATTCAATTTTTCTGGAATCAGGAACTGATTTCTGAATGGCCTTCCATTTCTCGCCTCTCCCTTTGCAAGACCTGAATCTTTACTGAAGTGTAGGCGTGTTCTTGTAATTACCAACTTTGCAGCTCTGTAAGAGAAATGACCGGTCCAATCTGCACCCCATAAGGACGAGCGCGGGCTAAAGATAAGCACCCCAACGCCGTTGCAGAAGCGGGAGAAACCAGGTCGACCGGAAGGACTAGCAAGTTGACTGTAAACACGCGTCACAGACCGCAGATCTGGGCAGGAATATAGCCGCCCGACACGCGTCTGTGGGCCCACAAATTTATATGTCGGAACAAATACGCAGTTCACGTAATGGCTTGAGATTCTGGGCGGAGCGTGCATGGCCGTAAGACGTGGCGATACTCTTGACAGCAGCTGCACCCTTCCATACAAAGCGTGGAAAAACGGAACTTTACGGTAAACCATGTACTATTCTCCTTTCTAAAGCCGAGGAATCTAACGACACTTGAAGGATCTGGTCCTTGATCTGCTGCTATCCGCCGTCGATCATCTAAAAAGGATAGGATCATCTGCTTTGCCTTTCACCGAGTCCACAGTCGAAACGACCAGAGACCAATGTCGTCAACTTACGTGGCTCTACCTTTAACTAAGTAGATCACCGTCCATGTAGTAAGAACCGCGGTAAGTAAGACATGGCTGCAGTATATAGTCGTCGGGGATCCGAATTAACTCATTGATTTGTTAGTCAGTCTATCCTGAAGCTTTACCCATCGGAAGGGGCTGCGACGGGATTTGCGTTATATCATATTTCGTATTGCCATTCTCCACTGTTCCGTGATCTCTGATCCTGTGGTAAAAGACTCCACTGCTCTGTATAAGCATCATATCAGCTCCTGAACTGCCTGCATTTCGAAGATTTTGTTGATAGCTCTGTCGCAGATCTTTTAGCTTAGGAATTTCACAACGTCGAACGAAGAGGCTGGTTGAAACTACAGCACATTCTGAAGATTTACAACATGGCGCTCGCAGATAATATTGTTGGTATTATAGGTACGTAGTATGCTCCTGGAGCCTGATTTGAGTAAATTTTATCTCGTCAGTGCTGGTGCTTGACGGTTACGACGATGGCGAGGTTGGAAACTTAAGGCGAGCTTCAGATGTTCTTATGGAATTGTAAATTTCATGGTTTGGTATCTTTTCAACTGACCGAATTTTTGTTGGGTGTGGAAACTTTCAGGAAATGTTATCTCAATTCTTCTGTTCCTGGCACCCATGTAAGCATCATTCACCAGTATTTCTCTGTTACGATTGCGGCTAACTTGGATTTGACTTACTAGATTCCGCTGTTTAAGTGCAATGGATACTCATGATCACTACCTGATTTGTATGATACACAGGAAGACTTTCCGGAAGATCTTTAAAGCCAAATCAACGATGAACTTCAAGTCTACACCATACGTTTGCACTCTTCTCAGCGTTATGTTGTGGACGTACTACGGGCTCGTGAAGCCAGCAACGCTCATTGTCACAATCAACGGAGCCGGAACGTTTCTTGAACTATTGTATGTCAGCATTTTCCTGTACTATGCTGACAGGAAGGGAAGGGTACGTACATGCAGTTTCTTGCACCCGCAGGTCATGAGCCACATCGCTAATGAAATAAAAAGCTGGGGAAATGCTTAAAAATATAAGTGGCAAGATTCATTAGTTTTCTTCCAGGATGAGATTGTTCCTTCGTCTTGCAATCTAGGAGTCTATCTCAACTCAAGTTGCTGAATCTTCTACTTTCGCCTGGGCCTCTTGAAGTTTGAAAGATGCACGTCGAGCTGGCTTCGAATCTTAGACAGTTCGAGTGGCAAATAATGTTGGGTCTGGAAGTTCGACTTTGATCGTCATCGACCCCTAAGGGATATAAACCTGAATAGTTTATCTCTGGCTGTGCTTGATCGTACTGACAGACATGGTCGATGGTTAGATTTCCTGCCGTTAGCTATATGTCAGCAGAAGTTCTAAGAGTATTTCTTGTTATGTAAACAGATAAGAACAACCCAATCGCTCCTGGTGGTGTTAGCATTCTTTGGCGCCGTTGTAGTGGCAACCATCACTGCCGCGAAGAATAAAGACAGACGAGTTATGGTAGCTGGAATAATCTCCGTGATCTTTTCGATCATCATGTATGCATCGCCGTTGCGAGCAATGGTAAGTGTATACTTCTTCAACTACTTGTCCTCTAAATTTGCACCACTAATAGCAGTGAACACAGTTCAGACCCTGTCACATTGCTATGCAGTTTGGAATTCTTGACTTCTTTAAATTGCATTTCTTTTGACAGAAAATGGTGGTAACGACCAAAAGCGTAACGTACATGCCTTTCACATTGTCCGCGATACTCCTTACGAACGGAGCCGTTTGGTTCATTTATGCGCTTCTAGTGAGCGACATTTACGTCATGGTACGTGATCTACAGCTGACTTGTAAGATATATATGTAATTACATTTCCGACTTTTCTTCCTTTGTACTGGAAATGTGAATAGCAAGCAGAGAATCTACAGCACACACACCGTTTCTGTCATCACCTATAGATGCACAGAAATTTGAAGCTGATAAGGTCCTCTCGTTTTAATAATTGAACAGATTCCGAATGGAGTAGGAATGGCCTTCGGGATGGCACAGCTTCTTCTATATATTATTTTCATGAGGAAATCCAAGAAGATCCAGATGGCAAAAGAAGCAGAAGAGAAGTCCCGTCTGCAGAACAACGGTTACAAATCAGACTCTACCGCCAAGGAGCATGCAATTGATATGGACGGATCAGAAGTTTCTAGGGAACAAGATATGAAGACCAATGAAGACAGGAAAGAGAAAGTGGCCCCACAGAAACTGCCTTCGGCTGTCCCAGATGGCAGTGAGGCGATGGAAGACAAAAATATGCAAGATTCTCGTACTCCTACTCGAAGTCCTACTAGAGATGCATTTAGTCATGGAAGCCCTGCAACAATACCCACTTCATCTGCGGATCAAGTGAGACCAAAATCGACCAAACCTGGTGACTCGTTGATGGCTACAGATTAGCTTAAGTCCTAGTTAGATACTGAAAGCCACTACAGTAAAGCATGTTGCCGAGAGTTCCAACCTCATTAAAGTTGTTAATAGATAAGCTGCAGACTAGTGTCCATGGTGTAATTGCCATTGCAGAAATTCAATGCTCTTCTTTAGCTTCTGTTAAGAGCTGGTCTAGATAGCTAAGCATCACTCACAGAGCTTACTTACATTGGCATTTGAACACCAAAATTGTAGATAGAATCAATTGAAATTTAAGCTTGATTCGACCACAATCAACATTTAGAATCCTGCAATCACATGATGACGCGCTCTCTGTTCTTTTATGTTCTATGAAGATTGGCCAACGACATTTCACTGTTGTTTCTAAATAGGTGATTAAAATAAGAACTCTTATCGTATCACCTAGATTTTGACACTAGACTTAGTTACAATGTAACGCTAGGATACATCTAAGTTGTGACTAGGTTGAAATCTAACCTTCACTGTTACCTCTAATCTTCACGCTATATCCTTTAGATCAACTCTCCAAAAGTTACTAGGGTTAAATTCTGATACCAAATCTCCCGATGTACCCTCACTCTTACGTGTAATGCTGGCTAGGGTTAAGTTCCGGTACCAAATATCCTTAGAAACCCCTCACTCTTACATATACACTTTATGTCCTTTAGATCAACTCTCCAAAAGTTGCTAGGTTTAAAGTTCCGCTAACCAAATCTCCTTAGGCACCCCATCCTTACATACAGTTCCAGCTAGGGTTAACTCTGTCCTTTAGATCAACTCTCAAGAGTTGCTAGGGTCAAGTTCCGTTACCAAATCTCCTCAGGTACCCTCACTCTTACTTACATACAGTTCTGGCGAGGATTAAGTATGTCCTTAAGATCAACTCTCTAAAAGTTGCTAGGGTTAAAATTCCGTGACCAGATCACCTTAGGAACCCTCACTTTTACATTTAGTTCTGGCTCTTTGTGACTTGCAGTCAGTTTTCAACAATTGCACGCAAACAAAACGATCAAATCCATGTTTTGTAGTCTTCCAATGGTGAGTTGAGGTCAAACTTGAAATTGTCGGAAGCTTGTTGGGCTCGTTGAAATTCTAACCTTACCTTCTGATATTCAAATTATTCCTCAGATAAATTCCGACCTTAGACTTGAACACTCTAAGATTCTTATGGCTTTTGGTGACTTAAATAAAATTTAAGGTTGTAATATATATTCTGTTGCTGAAATATTGAATTGAAAATATAACATATATGTTAATAACAAACGATTAAAAATGTAGTATCTTTATAATAAGAAAGTAATCATGCAAAGAAAAAAAATCTATTTCTTCGGTAAAACATAGAATAAATTTTTATTTTCTTTTAAATTGCATGTTATATTTTTTGACTAGATATTACAGTAAAAACAATGGGAACAAGATAAACTACTCCGTTCTATTTATTTTAATTTTAATTATAATTAGATCGAATTAATGTATCTATTATTAATTTATATTTAATCATTCGTAATGAAATATATATCCCTAAACATTTTTATCAAATGAGGACTCTCCATACGTTCGCATTTTACACCGGAAAAACCAAACGCAAACCGTCAATGAACATTCGATCATTCAATTGAAGTCTCACCAATATTAATTTCATGTATAGTAAGTTCTCTTGGGCTGTCTATCATACATGGCGCATTTTGAATCTGGATATATTTGAGCGTTGATAATCCAGAATCGAATACCATGATCAAATATCCACAGTAGACAGTACACCTCAGTATAAGGACAAACGGACAAGGATAATCAACTTATCAATAACCAATTATGGCACACATATATCAATGGAACGGTCTTTTAACTTGGTACTCTACTTGCAACTCGTCGAACATTCCAACCAGATACATTTTCTTACTCCAAATTCTCACACCAGAATTCCGCATCCTGACTTCAATTGACTTCAATTCCCTTGTAGGAGCTTCAAAACTTCATAATTTAGCGTACATGCATTATGGTTGTACCCTCGAGTTATTCCTCGAGATATTAAACTACGTACAGATGAAATGAGGGGAAATGATAAAGTACTTCATATTTTGTTCATAATTTCACTGCTTCTGGAAGGCAAAGGGCAATCTAAGTAGGCATTTTGATTCAAGGGTGACAGTCTAAACGTATTGGGTATGGCATGGCACCCCTTTGTGAATATGTACTACTACCGTTGGCAGAAGTCCTCTTCTGGAATTCAATTCCGGAAATCTGTACGTCAAGAGTCATCTGTCCTCCTCGTGTCCTAAAGATCGACTTCCAGATCACCTTCCCATAAGTTGAGTATAAAAGGAATAGTTTTATAGTAGTAGTATCTATCAAATCTGCACTCCAAGAGTCAAGAGTCAAGAGTCAAGAGTCATCCTCCTCCTCGTGTCCTAAAGGTCAACTTGCAGGATCGACTTCTAATAAGTTGAGTACAGGAAATCGACTTCCAACACGTTAAGTAGAAGAAAGTTGTTTTATAGCAGTAGTAACCTTTGAAAGACATACTAGTTTCGCTCATAATAGTTCGGTGAGTGGTCGGGGTGAGTCCTTTGCGGACGGGTTGATTGAGAAGAAGAAGCAGTTTCATGATTTAGAGCTGACTGCGGCTTTTTGTACAGGGATGAGGATGTTACGGTGGTTAGATTTGGGTGGAGCATTGCGTAACAAAGGATCCAGTCCATGGAATAACGAGCTCAAGATCACGAAGAATACAGAGACACCATTGGTATTACAGCCAAATCAACATCAATGAACATCTGTCTCGTTTCCAGAGATAGATGGCGAAGGAAAGTTAGCTTGACTCTTTTATTGAGAACACAGAATGTCAAACTTGTCACGAAGAACTTGTGCAGATTGCCATAGGATCGGCTGGCTGGCTGGCTGGCTGGCTGGCTGCCATACTACCTTCAGTGAAGAAGGATTGGAATGTGAAGAATATAACGGGAACTTAGGCGCTTGTTCCTGTTGGACAAAAGGTGATTTGATAATTTGCACCGACACAAGTGAACGTGCTGGACGCATCATCGTAAGCATAGCTGTAAGCCGTGGGACACGCTTCTTTGAATCTCTGACTGAATTCAGTCGGCGAACAAGTTGCGGGGGTGTTGTGGGCTCCGGAGCAGCAGTATATCTCAGTTTTAAACGCCTCACATGCACTTTTGCAGGCGACTACTGCGCCACTGACCAGGACTTGCAATTGTGCAGGACAATTTTTGTTTAGATCCGAAGTGCATCCTGGATTTCCGCATGAACCAGTTCCGCCAGTTTGAACAATAGACAGCGGGAGATTGTATCCGTCCACCAAACTCACATCGTAAAAGTCTTGTCCCCCATGGCCATCCAAGGTGAATTCAGCTAATGTTGCTGGAGGAATCCCGCCAGCTCCATTGCAATGTAATCCGCGTCCACAATCTCCAGTTTGACAAGTCCCTGCATTCGTAGCATCAAAGTTACATCCAGTTCTTCCCCAGAACCGACCAGCCCATCCAACTGGCGTTATGACCTCTTGAGATGCTCCAGCGGCCAGAACGAAACCTCCGTTCGCCAGGCTCTGTTGCCCTGCGTTAGACAAAGTCCCCGGCCATATTGTATGCTTACAGTTGTTCACAATCTTGATCGTTCTCGCTTGACTGCTCTGGAGCATTCCTGTATAAGGTCAATCAAAATCCAAAAGTTCTTAGACATACTGCAGCAGAGTGTGACGCACCATTTCCAAGTTCCTCGATTTCTGTTACTTTCTAACAAGGATCACTGCGCTCTGCCGGCTTGAAAATTGAGCTCAGAAGGACAAATGCATGACGCACAAGCGCGCCTGAAGGAAACTGAACATATAGCATACAGTAGTTTGAACTTAATTTAAGGTTAAAGGGTGGTTTTGATCATATGATCATCACGACCTCATTGCAATCATGCGGGTGAAGAGACAATACCCCAACGAGTCCAACTATATCGGAAACATTCAATCCAACACTTGCTACCTAAACTTGGGAATTTTCTTTCCCCGGCAGCATAATCCTTATATCCAGGAAATAAACATCTGTAGCACCGCTCGAATGCTAATCACATCAACGAAACATCAATTCACCAGTATACCTGGAAACAGTACCACCAGCGTTACACAAGACCAAATTCGGCCACTCAGGTTCCTCATGGTTGCCTGATAGACAGCAAACAAGAAGTTTCTGCTCTCAAGTGGGGGATGGCAGGTATTTATGTCTTCAAGCTCAATGAGGAGAAGGCAGTGGATTCAGCACTTCACACGTAGACCAGTTTGAATTTCGTTCCACGCTGCAAGCTTGACAAATGCGGACACTACAACTTCGTTCCACGCTGCAAGCTTGACAAATGCGGACACTACAACTTCGTTCCACGCTGCAAGCTTGACAAATCGGGACACTACAGTACCGGACTCAACTGAACTGTTACAATCCTTAAAATCTTCAGAATGCGGTACCTGTGAGTGTACTGAGTTGCCGCACTGACTTTTGTATGTCCATGAAGTTTCTTCCATAGATTCTGAACCTGCTCTAACCACCTGCTACATCAATCTCCCTGTCGGACGAACAGTTGTTCATGATCCTTCTCTCTTGCCACCCCACCCTTTTCTTTCAACCGCCGTATATCGACAAGCCTTTAGGTAGAGTTTTCTTTCTTTGAGAAAATACAGATTACTTACCTTATAATCCAGCGCGTGGGGCAGTTCTTTCCGAATCAAAAGTAGTCAAAGTCGGCGATGACGATGACACCTGGTATTCACTTTCTGTATCCACACAATTTGTTCAGGAAAACGTTAGCTTAAAGGTGATCGATTTGTAGACCAGAAGATCTAGGCATCTACAGTTGCTGTTCCCACGACTAAGCCGACATCCTTTGGGGACTATTTCAAAGCTTTCGACCCACCTGAGTTGACAAGTTTCATCTTCCAAGTTTTAATTATTAATTAATCTCTTAGTATATTCTAATGTATGTACTCTAATAGTGTATTTATTTTAATTACTTGTTTACTGACTTAATATACATATATAATTGTGAAGTCACATCCTCATATCCCCCTAGTCCGGCTGGCCTTGGACATCTTCTATACCATCTACTCATATGGAGAATTAGACGAAATGCAATGGCTTTTCCCTAATCTTCATAATTTCAAGCTAGAAACCTGTCCACGTTTGTATACTTTACTCAAACACAATGTTCTAAGGACAAGACATTTAATTTCGTGTGACCTTCTCCTCTACAAGTTCTTTACATCTTGCGATGTAAAGAATCGAGTCTCGCCTGACATACACATTACCTTATAAGTCGATTTACATCAAACGTACATCGTCCTCTTGCTTAGTTCGATGAAGTGATCACTTTACTGATCTCGCTATTGTTTTTTTGGTGGGTAGAGAGTCTTTCTTCTGAAAAGATTTCTTGGGATCATGTCTCGTAAGAAGTGCCGGACTACTGAACCGAAGGTCAGTGAGTGTCAGTGAGTGATATGATGGGTAAGTGGAATCGAAAATACCAAAGAGTGAGGATCTTCCCATGTGACCACCACCGGACAGGGACGGTGCAGTTCTCTTTCACAGGCAAACTTCTGGCCTTGTGGAGAGGTAAGATACGCAGTGTTGTTTTATCATTCTGAGGTAAAACAACACCGTTATAAAGACCGTGCTCATCTTTCCTCCAATGTTTAAGTTTGGTATGTCTAGCAGCTCTTCGCTGTGGCTTCAGTTTTCCTTGGCGCTTACATGCATAGGAGCTCTTCCGATGCGTTTGGGTGGACAGATATCTGTGTACGGGAGAAAAATGTATGGTGACAGTGGTGAAGTTACTCATAGTTCCAATTATTTATACCGTGATACATCGGAAATCTGGGAAAACTACGAAAGTGATCATCGAATTGACTGCAGATGATGGGCTCAATGTCTCAGGAGGACAATGTTTCTCTCGAACTCGCATTGTGCACGGCTGGGCCCTTCGGCGGTGGCCACTATCAGCTCATTACTTGAAGTGGAGCTGATATTGCCTGTCCGCTGTTCGGCAGCCCCGTGATATTCCAACCTAGGACCAAGGAAGTAGAAGTTACTGCACTCGCAGGAGTTAAGTTTCGTGAGAAAAAGCCACTTGTATAACACAAATTGAATACGAAATTCGGATCAAAGAAAATGCTATGTGACGAGATTAGTTGACCCCGCACTCTGCCGCGAGACACTCACCAACATTGTCGGGTTGACCGAAGCGCTGCATGCTGCCTGCTTATCGACATTGCAACCTACTGTACTCACTATGACCATACAAGACCAGATAGGGCGCAAATCTCACAACGGACCCTGTAAACGGATGAGTAGAAATACGCCTTACCCGTAGGCCACCAGAATAGGTTTTCAGGAGGATGGTGATTTGCTACACTCTCCTACAGCCATACAGTCCTTTGAAATACTTTCAATATCGAGCCTTGCGAAACTGAGGATCACTCATCACTCACAGAAGTGTAAACAAATTACAGGGCACGCACCAGCTACTCAAGAGCGTCGGCAGTTGGTTGACTTCCTTTACGTATATCAAGAGATATAAATTACAATCCACATTTCATCGTTTTTGATGCGGTGGATCACACATCCTACTTTACAGTAATAAAGCCATCTCTTCAGATCCTCTGACATAGGGCATCTACAAAATTAAACCACAAGAGAGACTCGCCTAGAAAATTACATGATGGATCTATGCTCATATATTACCGCGACCATCAACGTAACTTTTGCTTCTCGTCAACTTCCACCAGAGGGCTCGGCTTGTAGTTTACTAACAATACTCCTGATAACGTAATGACCCCACCGAGGAACTGAGCTGGTGTGAGCACCTCATTCAGGAACAAGAAGCCGAAGAGAGCAGCAAACATGGGAGTAAGGAAGGTGAGAGAGCTAAGCTTGGTTAAACTCCCTCTAGTTGCGTTGTAAAAGAACACTCCGTAACTTATTGCACTCCCACCTACAGATGTGTAAAGAAGGGCCAACCAGTCATTCATGTTGAGATCCCCAATGTGTCCAGTAAGAGCAGGATCTTGCTGCACTACAGAAAGAACGAGTAACGGAATACCCCCTAAAACCATGTGCCAACCTGTAGCCATAAACGGGTCGGAATATTGACACACCCAGCGAACCATAACAGTTCCTAAAGCCATACTCTGTGCTGCAAGAAGCATCCTCCATTCTCCTCGATCCCAAGAGACGAACTCAGTCAAGAAGGACGCACCACTATTCATGGCTTCTGTCAATCCACCGGTGTCACCTGCTGAGGTGAACAGATTTTGCAAGGAATCCAAGGGCACTTCCAATAGAAGAAGTCCAACGATACCCAAGGCAAGACCTGTGTAGTTGATAAATCCCAAGCTTTCTCCGAAGAACAGGGCTGCCAGTACAGCCACTGTCAAAGGCTGAGAATCAATAATCACACTCCCCAAACCAGCACTCGTCCTCTTCAATCCTTCAGCCAGAAAGCCTTGGAAGCAAGAGGCATCGATAAGACCAAAGAGGGCGATTGAAAACCAGGCCATTGCACCAGCAGGTTGCTTCTTGCCCCTCGAGGCACCAAACCAAATTAGCATGAATCCCGAGGGGATTAGCCGCACTGATGCCACAAACATTGGACCAGCTTTAGGCAACACACCTTTCATTGCAACCATTGCAGTTCCCCATAAAAAGAATGGACTCACAAGAAGCAGAGTATCCAATATGCTGTCTGGGGATGCAAGGATGGGAGCATCGTCCTTTTGCTTCTGATCTTCAATCTGTGTCAGAAATGAATTCAAATATTCCAAATCTGTCTCAGAGTCGGCGGTGGAATTTTCACTGGATGGCCGACCATTGCTGGCGTCTCGGCCATTGGGAGAGTCCCCAGTGTCTTGAACAAAAATATCCACTCTGCTCTTCTCTCCAGTAGCTCCAATCTCCGAGAAAGTGCCTTGAGATTGGTCGGCCTTCGACTGCAACGGGCACAACCTTCCTCTAAACAGGAACTTAAATGGATGGCGTAGATTCGGGAAGAAGTTTAGACTCAAAGAGGGAGAACCTAAAATAATAGATGTTGGAGAGGCTTGTTTACCCCGAGATAAACATGTAGTTAGGAACTGAGAATGCTGAGTTGCGATACACTTCGCGCTGGCCACTGCATGAAAAGTGCATGGATGTCTTTGGCTCCTCCCAGGGAAGGTGAAATTAGCGCGCGCCATCGAGGCCATTGCTCTTCAAGGTTCGCGCCTTCCCTGAAGAGCTGCCACAATTTTAGCGCAGAATGGCTCCACAAGGTGCAAACACGCAATCGCTTTAGGGACTAACCGGGCATCCTCAGCACTCAAAGTTTAAAAATTCCTCAGTTCATCCAGTGCAGAACTTCCACTGGCTGCATTTGATTTTCCTGCTGAGGAAAAATCGTTGTATCACTGCTCACCTTGCAGAGATCCATAGAAAGACATCTGAAAAAGGGTCATTTCATCTACAATAGTCAACCTGTTTAAACCCAATTTGCCTCCACTGACCCGAGCATCTCCTCAAATCTACATACAAACCCCTGAGCTCTTTTCTATTGGCCCCTGGTGTCAAAATACTTCATAGTCCTAACAGTGAATCCTTGCAGTAATAAACCGTCACGCAATCGCTCGTTTGAATTGCCTTCTACTGATCCTCTCAGTCCTCAATGCGTCCCACCCACCTCTCCACTTTTGGCTTCCTACTTCCCACGCAATCCTCTTCCACTGCATCTCTCCCCGGTGCAAGAATTTGCCCTTCAACCCTTGAATTCCGGACTCCACCTCCTGCTCGTGGCCAGTTCCAAGCAACTATCTTCGCCTTATCAAATTAACAACGACACATTCAGAACTACTTGCGATTCGACACCACTGAAGAGCTGAAGAGGAATTTCTCCTTTTCCTCTTCAGCTCCACAGTCCAATCGATTTAGTTTGTAAGTTCGATGTGGGGTGTCGAGAGCCTCGGGAAATGTGCCCTATCTTTAGTGGATGGCGCCAAGGCAGGGTTGCATTTCCTGCGAATATTCGCTCGATTCCGTTCTCTTTGGGAAAAGTACCGTAGTCAATGCAACGACGGTATTTACAGCCCCTGTTCATTAATGATTTTTACGTGTCTATTAATCTAGACTTAACGAGAGCGATTTAAAAGACAGTATAGTCCTTGATAATTGAAAAATTGTCCATTTCTATTCTACTCCCAGTTTCAGTAAAATTTCCTGATAAGATCACCCTTTTATGGGTTAGTTCAATACAGAAAATAATGTTTCTCATTTGCTTAATGTTGTTCTTTTGGAAACTCCATGTGACTAATATTTCACACAAATCCTACCTTTGAAGTTTGAAGAATAATTTGTATTTTGGAGCTGTACCCGAACATATTCCTCAATTTCGACTGCTGTCTGGCTTGAGTCTTCGTATGTAAGATAAGCTCTTATTTCCATTCCATTCAAGTTTAAGTTGAGGAATTGTGAAAGTGCGAATTAACTAACCGGACTTAAGTTTGTGCTTTCCTCTTACTGTAGAAATTTTGTACGAGATTATACTTTATTAGTCGCTTAATCTTGTGAAGAAAAATGTTTTAATGATAATTTTTAGTAAATATATTGTCCTTCATTACACATAAACCTAACATATACTAACGTATAATATCTAAAATTCAAATTCAACTTACTACTCTAGAACCAGTAGTGCTAATCAATAGTAAATAATTCGATATGACATTTCATGCAATCCTTCTCTCTTATAAACTTTAAATTAAAACCTTTGATTGTGATGTATGTATGTAGTAAATTCCTCTTTTGTGATAGATCTTAAAGTGATATCCTTTATTATCATTCTTAATTTCCTTATATCCAAACAGTTGGAGTTTCTCTTTCTAAGATTCTTCTTGGGCAAAAAATCATCAAATGATATTTTTCATTCATTTTTATTCAATTTCAGAAAAATTTAAATTCATAAAGCACTTCTAGTGGAAAGAAAGAGTTTAGAAATCCTATGGTTCTGTTTCTTTTACATATTTAATTATATGTTTTATTTTAAGGTAGATGATTCCTATATAGTTGAACACTTCAATATTAACCTTTGAATTTAAGGATATCGAACAATACAAAATAACAATTGGACTACAAAATCGCCTACATAGAGTAAGTGGAATTGAAAGAACGTAACCTACAAGAAAATTCGAGCTTTGAGAGGAATTATTTTTCCTAGAATATTTGATATTTGATCTGGAGTATTTGGAAGAAGTATATTTAGCAAAAAGATTCACGTAAGAAGAGCACTTGCCTTAAATAATCATTAGAATTTGTGTGAAACATTGAGTTTAGCTTCAATATTACGTTTGTTGAAATTAAAATTAAAATTGATTCTGAAACAAACTTAGAGTTGAGTCTGAAGTTAGGTTTAAATCAAAGATTGAACATGAAACTTACACATATCAATAACCAAATTGCTTGAGACCAAGACCCTTTGCACCAACCAAATTATTTGAGACGATGAATTTTGCAAAGATTACAGGACACTAGAAAAGAGTAGACTACTGCATTATCTCAGATTTAAGGGCATATTCGAATCCTATATCTTCACCTATTGAAAGTTTTCTCACATTCCATTCCTAAATCATGAATATGTTCGAATAAGAGAGAGCCTACTTCCTTTTATCCATTAATTCTTACTACTGTATACTACTATACATTGAAACATTTTATCTCCTCACTTTATATAAAAAATCTAGCAGTAAGACTGTGGAGAAAGATAGATATGACTAATCTTATATAGTAGGGAGGAAGAATATGAGTTTTGAATAGTGTATGGGATGTTATTCAAATCTACAAAGCTATAATACTCAAGGGAGTAAAGGGAGGAGAAGAATGATAATATGACTTAAAGAGGAAGTAAGGATTAGAATTAAAAGTAAAAGACAGGACAACAAAAGATGTTCGAGAGTATTTTTGTAGAATATACTTAAAAATAAAGTAGAATTGTGTAGTTGATTGGTATAATTTAATGCAATAATAATCAAAGTAAATTTTTATTATTGCTTTAACTATCTCATGTATGAACCTTGGATCACCTTGATATCTTACTGTATTGGTTTTTAATGATCTCTAAGCTATATATTCCTACTTGAGGTCAGGAAGTATTAAATCTAAGGAGGGAATTAAGGTTTTGTCCAGTATCACTAGCCTCAAGTTACTAACTCAATATTGGTTAAATGAGTAAAGTATTTAACTCAGTTTGAGGTTCTATTAACGAAATTCTTAAGTTAGACTTCATATCTTTTTGGTGAAAGGATACAGGTCTTTTTGATAATTAAAAAGATCTTTCAACTTTGATTAATTTCTTATAATTTATTAAATAAATATTTTTATTAAAATTCATTTCCAGATTCTCATAATATAATTTAGTTAATCTAAAGTTTCTCTTGAGATATACTCTGTCTAATATAAGAGCTTAGTTGTACACTTTTGTGCTCAAGAGCACTATCATATTAGCTAAAGGAGACACTAATATCATATTTATGCTAATACTCGTGTATATTGACTAAATTAAGGTAATATGAATGATTTGTAGTTAATACTTCTCCTTGTTCCTGTTGATTTTCATTGAATTTATCTGCTAGGGATAAGCAAAGTCTCAACTAACAAAGTTGAAGCTAATAAGCTAACCTTAATTTTATTGCAATCTAGGAAAATTTGTTGAGGTGATAAATTATGAAGTTAACGAAACAATTGACTTAGACCTCATCTACTTAGGGTTGTTTTGGTAATAAACAATTTACAAGGTTATGGATAGATCTACATCCGTACCCTAATTTTGATTTTATATTATGTTGATCTATTGAGTCAGTTATCATGAATTTTATGAAGTGAAACTATTTGAATAAGTAGATATATAATATTAATATTTATTAGCAAATATATTAATTCATATAAATTTTTAGTTACTATTTGGTATAATGAGTAGCAAAATAACAGGATAGTAATAATCTATTATTCTGATAAGTATATCATGCATATGATTTTAATTTCATGCTTAATTCTTGGCACAATATCCTACTTAATTCCATGCTTAATTTTTGCGGCAATATCCAACTGTAAAGAAGCGTCCGCGCATAATCCGGTATTACCATATTCTTTTAAATTAAGGTCATGCAGTTTGCAGGCAGACGGACGTACTATACTCCAATATTCCATCCTCTCAGTTCATCCATCCATCCATCCAACCAACCAACCATTAGGTTGGGGGTACCAGGGATTCGAAGGAGAAATCATCGAGCACATGAATAGAATAGTAGATTAATAAAAGATCAGCATTCCTCTCACACCGCTACGAATTCTTCTGATCTCAAAGATTTACGATCAGATTCGAGCTACGGTGATGCCAGTTTCATCGATACCCGATTTGCAGGGAGTTTGTTGGCTTTCTTACGGAGATTGAACAAGAAGCAAGGCTGTTTCTTATTTCTAATCAAAACACGGCCAACTGGCGAGGAAATCAAGAGTTGATGATTCTCGTTTTGCAAGATTTTGTGAAAAAATGTTCTCGACAGCCGGGCACTACGGCACGATGTGATTTCTAGCCTTTCCTGGCGGGAAGGAGATGGAGGGGAGTTCTATGGAATAGAGACAAAGTTTAATCTTGCTCTTGGAGCTGGCAGGATGTACTCACAAAATTCTGATTCGCTGACACCATCTCCATCTCCTTCTGCTTCAGCGTCTCTTTCTATCAGTGGCTCGAGCCATAAGAGGAAGCGCACTGATGAATTGACTTCATCAGGTGCTGGTGTTACTTCTTATTCTCACACGTTTAATAAGAATTACTCGTTACTTGCTTCGAATAATCACGAGCAAGCTGACAATCAGATAAATTCTCAGTTCGATGAGCACGATCCAGGGAATCTGAAAAATAGTCAGAATCACGGTGAATTTGAAGGCATGAATGGCAGCAATGACGGAGACCGAGAGGAGTTTGAGGATGATGAGGATGACCAAGAAGAGGATGGAGACGAGGAGGAGGACGATGATGAAACAGAGGAGGATGCTACACAGTCTTCCACACCAAAAGTGGAGTCTCAGTCCTCTCACTTTGTGTTGCCTCCTCAACTGGGTAATGTCAAGGCTGAGCCTATGACTGAAGTATCACGAGAAGGCGGGTCAACTCCTTCCATTGCCGCTGTGTCCAGCATTCAGGCTGCTGTCTCTTCTGTGTTGGGAGAATTGGGGAAGTCCAGCCCCCTACCAGATACGATACAAACAGTGGGACCTTACTGCGCTCGTGAAGCGGATCTCAAGAAAGAGGTATTTCCTATTCCCTACTCTTGACTTGATGTAGTAGAGCATACAGTATGTAGCAAGGTTTAGTCTCTGCTTCAGTCGTACAATGTGAGGTGTTCACCAGGTTGGTTGGTTGCTTGCTTGCTTGCTTGAGAACAGTCTTTAAATAAAACCAGGCCTTTGTATTAATTGGCATTATTTCTACTCATCCTACACGAAGTTCGTGAGGAACTCCCGTTATTTCAGCAGCAAATTTTGGATGTTGGGGAACAGCGAAATTTACTATCGTCCAAATTTTGTTTCATAGTTGCCAGTTTCCTTTTTCTCTATTGAGATGTTTGAACTCCGTGAGTGCTTTTGCAGGAAGACGCTGGAAAGCTTAAGTTTGTCTGCCACTTTAACGACGGTGTCGATCAGCACATGATATGGTGAGGACAGCAATTTCTGTTCTGGACATAACCATTAAGTTTTATCTGCGCACCAGACGCAGTTTTGTTGAAGATGTAGTTTGTGTGTTTGAGAGAATGTGGCCCAGCGGTTGTTCTCAATTAACAGGTTTTCGGACTTTCAGGCTCATAGGCCTGAAGAATATCTTCTCCAAACAACTGCCAAACATGCCCAAGGAGTACATCGTTCGATTAGTGATGGACCAGTAAGACTCCGTAAACTCGAAGCGGCTGGTGTGTACATGAATTTATTACTTATGTGGTCGATTTACCCTGTCGTGAAAAGTATGTGAAGGTTTGGTGCATGTTAGAAACTGCCTTAAAGTAGTGAGAATGTGTAAAATGTATTCCTTGTGCATGTTTGGTAGATATTTCAAAATAGTCGTTCTCATCACAATTGCCAAACATCTCCAAGATCAATAACTCTTTTGGTACTTGCGTGCACCATAGTCTGGAGACTTCAATTAGAGTTACATTCGTCCAACTGGCGAGACACCCTTGAGAACACTGATGTTAGCAACTGAGCAGTACTTTAGTCTGACACAATTACCTTGCCTCTCTTCAGAAACCACAAATCAATGATGATTATTAACAACAAAACGAATAATGTTGTTGGTGGTGTCACTTATCGACCATATCTGAGGTAACACGAAGCCAAGCCCTTGCTGTGTTTAATTCATGCACCGGTAGCTGGTAAATATCCACATGCTTTCTAAAAATACCTCACATTTGATTTGTTTTTCTTGTCTTCGCAGCCAAAAATTTGGAGAAATAGCTTTTTGTGCAATCACAGCTGATGAGCAGGTCAAAGGATACGGAACAAGGCTGATGAACCATTTGAAACAATACGCCCGTGAACACGATGGCCTCACCCATTTTTTGACATACGCCGATAATAATGCTGTCGGCTACTTCACCAAACAGGTATTGAGTTCGAGATTTGAGTATGGCTGTTACAGCTGAAGCAGAGCGACCTCCTGTACACTCAGACTGAATGTTTTGCCGAAGATGATCACAAGAGCTTTATGTACACCCGTCTATCCATCAGCGATGTGATTTTCTTACTTTGGTAGAGTATCTTTCTAGAACAGCTATCCATCTGATCATATCTTAAATTTAAAGATTCAGTCAAATGCTGGACTTCGTACTGTAAGCTGATAGGCTTATCCTCGGCCCAAGTTACATGCTTATTTTGCAATACTTGATGCAGAGTCGAAACTACCACAGAAAGAGAGTAACTTAGTGATTGCTTCTATTTCTGTACTGTTACCTTCAGATGTAGAAGTTATTGTGCTGTTGAAAGGGATCATTTTCTTCGGTTTGCACTTCCATTTGCCTATGCAATCATGTTAAGCTGCAGGATAGCTGTGGCCATCACTTCATCACATGCTTGTTTGCATCGGTCTTAGAGCAGGAAACTACTGAATAGCTTGGAGCTAGTATGTGAAGAGCATTGGAAAAGATTAAATAGAGAGATGTAAATTCCACAGTTCATTTCCTATTTGAGTTTTCGTTGAATCTAATCAAAGCTTGTGTATGAGCTCAGGGCTTTACCAAGGAGATTGAAATGGAAAAAGAAAGGTGGCACGGGTACTCCTTACTAAAACCTGGCTTCAAAACATAGTCGACGCCTGGATAGAGAAGTTTGGATAACATGTCTGGGTCCTAGTACCGTCTTCAGCTATTGGTAGAAAGTGACTTGACTGTAGTCTGCTGGCGTTGGCGCAGATATATCAAAGACTATGATGGGGGAACCTTGATGGAATGTAAGATCGATTCGAGGTTTCCTTATACGGATCTTCCATCTATGATAAGGAAACAGCGACAGGTATCTACTGCTATTCAAGCTTAGATCAGTTATGTTCTGAGGGCTTCATCGTCGTAGACAGCAGTTTCACGAGAGATAAAAGTCGAGCCTTTAAAACCAAAGGTCCCGGGACGTTTCTCAACTCGTGTCCTACTTCCTCTTCACTGCAGGTTCTCGATGAAAAGATCAGGGAACTTTCTAACTGTCATATTATTTATCCAGGGTTGGAGATTCCCAAGGTTTGTCCATCCTACCATTTCTTACCCCTCGGCTAGATACTCGTATTTAGCAAAAGACAATTTAGATGCTTTTCTTCATTTTGTTCGATCTGGGTGCTTCCTCATGTTTGCGTGTGCTAGTTGCCATTGACAATTCTGAAATGATGGCATGCAGAGGGAGGCAGGAATTCCTCGAAAGCCTCTGAAAATTGTGGATATCCCTGGTGTCAGTAAGTTGCCAGTTCTTCCCTGTTTATCTCTTCGTGAGTTATGTTATCTAATTTCTTATATCTTAGCCTTGGGACAAGAGATTTGATGCCTGTCAACACGTTCTTCTAGAGAGTTAGGTTTCCTATCCAGAGTTAGTGCGTTATGTCCATGTTGGACTTATTACTGACGTTGAACTTGAGTCCTTTCAATCGCCAGGAGAGTCCGGTTGGCCCCCCGCCTCTGATGCTCCACCATCGGCACGCCAGTCCCTGAACATAATCATGAAAACTCTACTCAAGGTAGCCTTCTCTTGATCTGTATGTCTGCTGGATTCCTAGCTGCCGAGTATTGTCTTGGTGCTTATCAAGTTATTCTGCAACTTATTCAAGCAGGGGATAGTGGTCGCGTTTATCTATATCCGTTTGCGATCAGGAAAAGTTGAAAATGCATGAATCTTACAGAGGAGCCTACCATCCTACCGTCTGTGTTGATTGAAACCTCTGGTTGTATGTGTTTAGCTGGTGATTGATCATCCAGATGCGTGGCCCTTTAAGGAGCCAGTTGATGCGCGTGAGGTACCTGATTACTATGAAGTCATAAAAAATCCTGTTGGTAAGCTATTGAATTTGACTCCGCTCATTTGCCTGAGCTGTAGTTTAGAAGTCATGTCGAGGTTGTACTTTATAAACACTACTGAAGACTTCCCGTTGTAGAATCTCAATTAGAGCGTTGCGTCTAGAATTTAGCAAGTTGAGGGAATGGAATCAGATTTATTATCACTATCATATTGATTTATTCTACTGCTGTGGAAGTAAGGTAGTTAGGTTGGAAATAGTTTGCATGCTATGGTTGCGTACCACAGAATTCACCCAATGAACTTGTGCTGCTAAATCTCTAGTGAACATAACAGTAAATTGATACGTTGGCTGATAATGTTGGCTGGTTTGTTGGCTGATAATGTAAAGATTTGAGAACAACATCCAAGAGACTGGACAGCGAGCAATATTTTTTAACATTGGACATGTTTGCTGCGGACATGAAGCGTATGTTTGCCAATGCACGAACTTACAATTCACCTGATACAATCTACTACAAGACTGCCAATAGGTACGACGAAGCACAAAACCTACTGGTGTTTGTTGTGTTCATTGTGTTTATCTTCAGAGTCTTAACATTCATTGTTGAACCTGCAGGTTGGAGTCATTTTTCACCCATAAACTCCAGTCTTTACAGTTAGGCGGACGGTAGTTACATTCTCCACCTGGCGACCTATTTTACCGACTTGTCCCTCTCACCGCGTCCTCATCCCTGCTGAATTCTAGCCCTTGAATGGACGAAGATGTGGAAGAAGATATTATTGCCGTTTCTGTTCTGGTCTGGCTAGCTATGAAAGTGCTTGGGGTGATTCCTGGGAATCGGCTGTTCTATATAACATGTACATATAACTCAGTTGCATAAGGAGTACTTGTCACTGAGGTTAATTTAATTATAAACATTCAATCTGTAGTGTTAAAATAAGAAGTTGCAAAAAGATATGTATTTTCAAACTTTCTTCATCACTGGGTGCAGCTCCAGATGCAGCTCGTATGGTCTTGTTAGAGGTTACTCATAGACTATTAAGTAAAGCAGTAGCTACTCTTTTCATGCGCCAAATTGTAACCCGCTCTCAGGAAACCGAAGCATTCAGTCCAAGGCAGAATCCCCTTCCACGAGAAGATCCATACGTCCCAAGAATGAAATTCACGATCTTGATATCACTGCAAAAGCTCTGTATCTGCAGACTTTTTAAACTCTCAGGTCCACAATGAATCTAATGCCAAAGCTCGCTCTAGGGACCGGACTGTCCCTACGGTCCACGATGGAACTGAACACAAGTTCTGAGACTTCAAATCGTCTGAAGACGTTTTATTGCAGAAGTTTCCAGGTTCCTTGTGGCGGTATGAACGAGAGAGAGAAGAATATGTGATTGGCCCCGCTGCACTCTTCGATCATCACTAAAACACTTTGGTCCTAAAGTCAAACAGCTTAAACTCTTGAAGCATATAATCCACACCAGGTGGATTACGTATATATGTCATTTTGCAAACGTTCCACTTTGTGTTGACTGCACTTGTTGGTAATGTTTATCACTCAAGATGTGTACTTGTATCAAGTCAAGATGAATAAATAAGTTCACGTGAATAACTTTCAACAAACAAATTACGAATGTGAACTTGTTGATAATTTTTATTACTGAAGATATGTACTTGCGGAAGATCCTTGTGATTTTTTGTTAATTGTTTCTAGCTTTAAATTTTAGAGTAATCGTATGTGATGATAGGGAAAACATGCAAGAATCTTCATCATTTTTCTTAATGGAAAACTGTTTTTCTATCCATATTCAAATCCTGTACTTGCAAAAGGTCTGGAATTACCGTAAGGCAAAAGATACATAACTAATTTTTGTATAAATCAATGCAAATGTTTTCTAATTAATAAGTTAAACTCTCTAAAGTGTTTCTGAGAATACTCGATCTTTGTCTTATATTTATCTGTTAGGACTAATAAAGCTATACTTTACGAATCCTCTAATTAGAACTATTTTCTTTATCATTCCTTCAATTGTTCATAGACCTTTACGATTTGATCACAGGCCAATAGCTTATATTGAATCCATAAGAGATATGTGCATCCTGCATATTGGTTACTGCATATTGATGGGGTCTTCCCATCCTTCATGTATTCTACGTGGTCGCCTTTCTCTCATATTGGTTACTATATAAATATTTGACTTAAGTATGGACGAATCAGTGCATGTTTCATACAATTGTAGCATTTTTATACCAATAATAAGTAATTCTATCAGTGGATATGTATAAGAGATTACAATACATGTAAAATTTAGTGACAAAATTTCATCAAAAGTAGACAAAATATTTCTACTCTTTCTTTACGGACTTAATGGAATGTTCATATGGCACTATAGTTATCCATACTATTGAATACCAAGAGATACTTAGGGATCATAAAAGTAACAATTGACAAGTGTATTAAGAACGTGAGTATAAACTAACAAAATGTTTTTGACAAATGAAAGGTTACTAAAAACGTCTGATAAAGAAGAATCTCTAAGAAGATTCCTAAATTTTTTGAGAAATTTGAGCTCTTTCATAAAATTTCTTAAATATGATTCATATTAGATATTTTCCATAAAAAATAATAATGATAATATATTATTTATGAAAGGAAAATCCTCTATCTCTCTACTTAGCATGAAAACTTATTTGCATCAAACACACACACCCAAACAAGCTATCTTGAATGAAATTCAAACAAAACCAAATAAAATTAATCTGAAATACACTCATAAAACCAAAGTGGAAAAGTCAATAAAAATTTTATTTTATATATATATATATATAATTAGTTTTTTTTAATGACTTTTCCACTTATAGATATAAGAACAAGCAAAGATATAGATAACGTTTCAAAAATCAGTTAGCCTCCACTTTGTAAAATGGTACTCAACTCTAAATTATAAATATAAAAAGTAAAAATTTAAAACATGAAATATTATGATGATAATATTTATTTAATGTTTTTCACCATAAATGTTTTTACTAACTCTCTTTTAATTATAAAAATTTCTATAGTACTCTTTATTTGATTTAGATCAAATTTAAAATTATTGATGCTTAATTAATTTTTAATTTTTTTCATCATCACAGCAATTTGTAATAAAACCTTGACTACAATTTTCTACTTAGATAGTAGCCTCAAAATGTTAACCAACTCATAATGGAACTTTGTGTTTTCTAAAATGTAGATTTAAATCAATTATTTTCTTAACATTTTAACTCTTGAGCAGAGTATATTGCTAAAAAGTAAACTCCTAGTCAAAGAGTCAGTTTAGTTAAGTTTTAAGTGGTATATTATTGAGAATTTACTATCCCACTTTGATAATATATGAAAATGAAATGGTTCAGAAACCATAATATGGACCTAGACAAAACATAGCAGACAAACCGATCACAACTATTAACATAAGTAAATTTTCTCCAAAATATATATTCTTTTAAAATATGAGAAATATTCATACAATCACTTAGTTGATTTTACAGAATCCTTTTCTCAATAGCTCCACCCTTAAGTTATCTCCTTCAATTGTAGTATTACAAGGTAACTTATCCATTTAGAGTCAATTGATTCTCACATTTCAATGTAAATCTTGAATGAAGGTCATAGTGGGCACAATTGAATTTTTACACCATTGTTCTCAACTCCCTCAATGTCTGCGGTTCCAAATAAACCCTTGGGCTCCTTTGAGATACACCGGTTGAGAAAAGGTTTGAATAAGGGTTCGTTGGGCTTTGGTCAGGTTTTGTTGGCTTTGTTGGGGTTGTTCAGGTTGTTCTACATTTTGGTCAGGGTTTGTTTGGGTGTGAGTGCATTTTGGTTTCGTTTGGGTCGGGGTGGAGATATAATGTGGTTGGGGTTTGTTAGGGTCAAGATGTTATGCAGTAGGCGTTCGTTCGAGTCGGAGTGTATTCCCAAAGGGGTTCACTCATCGGCATAGGATTTCAATACGGATTAGTTCTTGGGAGGCAGTGGAGAGGATGAGGATTAAGACGATGAATTTTAAATGTTTATTTAAAATATAAATGATTTTGATACATCAAAATACTAAACTTTTTATTGCACATGTAGAATATATATACATTTTAAAATGTGATATATGTAAGATTAACTAAGGGGCTAAGTTATGTTTTTAATTATGTATTATTTAATATAATATATCTAAAATTTAACATTAAAATGTAATAAATGTATGATACTATCAGATTAATTATATTATAAATATTTGGATGTGATTAGATTATGTTATAAATAGTTGATGAGATTACATTATGTTATAAATAGTTTGATGGGATTAGAAATGTTAAAAGTATCTTGATTGGATTCAAATTATTTGGGAGAATAAAGTCACATGTTAGAAGCAAATTATATTAGTAAATTTCAAAGTGGTCTTTCAAGGTGTATATAAATATGAGAATATATAAATTTCAAAGTAAAATGAAAGTTCAAGAATGGTTCTTTAGGGTCTCAGTTATACTACATGTAAAAGACCAAAACCGAGGAGAGAATTAGGAGAATGGAAGCTCACATTGAGACACTTGAATGAGTGAAAACTCCGAATGCCTAGCATGAGCTTCGGCCTTGGTATTTATAGGTAGCATACAAGACCCTTGAAGCTTCTCAAGAAGTTTCCTTGAGCCGCTTTCTTGGAGTGCAAGCCAAGTTAACTAGGAAACTTCTCAAGAAGTTTCCTTCTAGAAGCCGCCTACTTGGCGTGCAAGCTAAGCTAGTTAGAAGCTTCTAGAAGCTTCCTTCTAGAAGTTACCTGCTTAGGGCGCAAGTTAACTAGTTGGGAAGCTTCCTAAGAAGCTTCTTAGATGCTTCTAGAATATTCTAGGCTATTTTGTCTTATTCTCTACTTCGTAAGCCCGACTAACTTCGTCACTAAACTCCATATTGTTACATATTCCCCCGCCGCTAGTTGGTGACGTCCTCGTCGCCAGTGAAGCTTCAAATTCCTTGATGGCCATCTGTGCATTCTGGAGGTGAGAAAGAGGTTCCTATGTAGCATCATGAAGGGGATACCCTTTCCAAAGGACCTTGTACTCCGTATGTTGGTGACGGCCTCGTTGAATATGGCGACGCGCAAGGATACGATCAACTTCGTACTCCTCATGATCATTGATAGGGATAGAAAGAGGGGGAGGTTGGACTCGAGAGGAAAAGGAAGAAGGGTTAGGAACAAAGGGTTTCAACTTGGAAACATGAAAGACAGGATGGATACGCATGTGACAAGGTAAGGCAAGACGATAAGCAATAGGAGAGATAATGTGGGTGATATCAAAGGGTCCTATCCAATTAGGGGCAAGTTTACGAACTTGGGTATCAAGTGGGAGAGGGAGGTTACTAGAGGATAGCATGACTTTATCACCAACTTCAAAGGTGAGATCACGACGATGATGGTCTGTATATTGTTTTTGGCAATTCTGAGCAACAAGGAGGTGAGACTTGGCTTGTTGGGGAGAGCGGGATATAGTGGTCAAGAATGTAGAAGTATGAGGAACCTGAGAGGGAGGGGGAGCAAGAAGAGAATCTGGAACAAGCGGATCTTGACCAAAATTGAGAAAGAAGGGAGAAAATCCAGTGCTTGCCTGTTTGGAATTGTTGTAGGCAAATTCTACAGCTGCAAGACATTCATCCCAGTTGGTATGGTGGACATTGACAAAGGCCCGCAACATATCCTCCAATGTATGATTGGTGCGTTCAGTTTGTCCATCAGTTTGAGGATGATAGGCCGTGGACAAAGCAAGCTTGGTGCTGAGTATCTGAAAGAGTGCTTGCCAAAACTTCCCGGTAAAGCGAGGATCACGGTCGGAGATGAGTACGCGTGGCATGCCATGATGCTTGAAGACATTGTCGAAGTAGATTTGTGCTAAGGTTGGAGCATCCATGGTATCACAGGTTGGTGCCAAGTGGATTTGCTTACTAAGCTTATCCACAAACACCACGATGGCGGTGTGTCTTTGTTTTGTCTTTGGCAAGGATGTGATGAGATCCAAGCTCACATGCTCCCAACGAGCGGATGGAATGGCGAGTGGTTGAAGGAGTCCACTCGGCTTTTGGTTGCTGGCCTTGTTCCGTTGGCAACTCTCACATGATCGAACAAAGTCTTGAACATCTCGTGTCATGTTGGGCCACCACCATTGGCGTTGGAGGGTGCCCAAGGTCTTGTCCACTCCCATGTGACCAGCTATTGGTAAATCATGGGCTTCTTGAAGGCGCAAAAGTCGAAGATCACCTTTGGCTGGAACATAGATCTGGTCTGCATGGAATAAAAGGCCTTCCTTGAAGGAGAAGGTGTTGTACTCCTTGTCGCATGCTGTCAGACGACCGTGTACCATTTGGAAGAAGGGATCTTGTCGTAGAGCTGATTGAAACTCATTGTGGACCTTAGGGTCAATGGACACCGTTGTAATTGCCGCCGTGATGAAAGGAAGATCCTTCAAATCAGGTCGTCGTGATAGAGCATCAGGAATGACATGGAACCGACCTGGTTTGTACTCAAGTTTGATGTCAAACAATTGGAGTTGCTCTTCCCATCGATGATGCCGGCTCTTCATGTGCTCCAAGTGTAAGGTCTGCAACAATGGCTTGTGATCAGTTCGCATGATCACTTGTTTCCCCAAGAGATAATGCCTCCATACCTTGGTGGCATATACCATTGCAAGTTGTTCCCGATCTCGAGCAGAGTAATTTCTTTCCGCTGTATTTAGTCGGCGAGACACAAAGGCAATCGGATGTAGTCCATCTGGAAATTCTTGTTGCAACACAGCTCCAATTGCAAAGTTAGAAGCATCAAAATCAACCACACAAGGTAGTTGAGGATCATATGGTTGAAGAATAGGTCTTGAAGACACCATATGCTTTAACTTCAAGAATGCTTCTTCATGCTTGGTGGTCCACTGGAAGCTCAAGTTCTTTCCCAAGAGGTCAGTCAATGGTGCAGCCACGTGAGCATAATAGTGGATGAACCGTCGGTAAAAACTGGCCAGTCCATTGAATGCTCGTACTTCTGTAGCATCCTTCGGGGTAGGCCAATCAGTAATGGCCTTGATCTTCTCTTCTTCCATCTTGATCCCCTCTGATGAGATCTTATGACCCAAGAAGGTAACGTCCTTCTGCCAAAAAGCACACTTTGACTTCTTGCAGTAAAATTTCCACTATCGTAGTCGTCTTAGGACTTCTCGCACATGATTCACATGTTCTGCCTCTGTCCTGCTATAGATTAAGATATCATCTAAGAACACCACCACGGACCGATCCAATAGTCCCTCCAACACTCGATGCATCTGATCCATGAAGACTGCTGGAGCATTAGTGAGTCCGAAAGGCAGAACTCTCCACTCAAAATGTCCATACCGTGTGCGAAAAACAGTCTTTTGCACGTCCTCTCCTTCAATAGGAATTTGCCAATAGCCGCTACAAAGATCCAGCTTGGAAAAGTAGCATGCTCCACTTAGTTGATCAAGCAGGTCATCGATCCGAGGCAAGGGATATGCATTCTTCACGGTTTGCTTATTGAGCCCACGGTAATCAATACAGAAACGAAGTCCTCCATCCTTCTTTGGAACAAATAGTACCGGTGCTCCCCATGGAGAGGTACTATGTCGTATGAAATCCTTCTCCAACAACTCTGTAAGTGTTGTTCGCAACTCCTCCAACTCCTTTGGTGAGAGCCGATAGATTGGTCTACTCACTGGAGTACTCCCTGGCAATAACTCGATCTTGAAGGGCATACCTCGATCGGAGTGTAATCCCTTTGGCAGATCATCCGGAAACACATCTGCAAACTCTTGAACTATCCGATCAACCATTGCTTGATGCGGCACTTGGCCCTCCTCAGATTGTTCTTGTGCAATTGGCTTGATCCACACCGCGAATACGGACTTATCGTCCTCCAAAGCTTGCTCTATGGCTGCTTCATTCACAAACTTCCCTTCTAGGGACTCATCTCTCTTCCAAGCTTGCTCCATGGTTGCCTTCCTGGCAAACTTCCCATCTTGGGACTCATCTCCCTTCCAGATTTGCTCTAAGGCTACCTTCTCGACAAACTTCCCATCTTGGGATTGACTATTCTTAGGTGTCTTACTCAGAGGTGCCAGACAACCTAATCGGAAATTCCTACCTTGGTGTTGTACTTGAATTTGGTGTCGGGTCCAATCAAATTGAACCTTATGACATTCAAGCCAAGGTAGACCTAGAATGATATCATAGTGTAGAGGTGCCACTACAAACCTCATACACTCCAAATACTCCTTCCCAATCTTGAAGGTAACGGGATGCAAGGTGCGGAATGCAGAACCCTTTCTACCATCCGCCATCATCAAACTACTTCCAATCACTGGCTTGATAGGAATACCCAATTCCTTTGCTACTTGCATAGACATGCAATTCTCTGAACTTCCAGAATCAACCAAAATTCTACAACCCCGATTAGATATCATACCTTGCAAGTGAAGCAAACTTGCATAGGTCGAGCCTTCAATCCCATTGGAACTAATCAAGCTCCCAGTAGGCGGCTCGAAATCTCCTACTGGGATTCCTCGTTTCCCTGATCATTCCGCTCCACAACCTCCACTTGGGCAACTTGTCGAGGTCGTCCATTCTTGAGTGGACATTCAGCAATGCGATGGCCCAACTGGCAACAATAAAAACAACCTCCATTTTGTTGTAATCTTTCCCTATCTGCTATGCCAAGTGGTCTTCATTGGATAGCATCAATCTCCATTGGTACCGGTTCTTCAACTCGTGGTACTGGTGGGTTTTGTGTAGGTCGAGGTCGAGACCAAGTTGTCGCAACTAAGGAATCAAACGCTCAGCCAATTGCATGGCTTGTTCTACATTCTGTGGCTCTCGCATGGTCACCTCCAATCTGGTTCGTGACTTCAATCCTTGCACAAATCGATCCAGAACTTCACCTTCTTGGATATCTAGAATTTGCATGATGATATTCTGAAATTGTGTGATGTAGCTTCTCATTGTGCCAATCTGCCTCAACTCCGCCAATTTATCTCGTGCAGCTCGGGTGGCATTTATAGTCTGAAATCGACCAAGTATTGCATCCTTGAATTCTGCCCATGTAAAAATTGGTATGACAATTTGTCGTTCAGCTCTTTCTACTCGGAATCGCCACCAAAGTTTTGCCACTCCATCCAACTGGCTAGAAGCCAAGAGAATTTGTTTCCGCTCGTCTTGAAGATTGGTGGCTTCAAAGTAACGTTCACAGTCAAACACAAAATTCTCCACTGTGCCTGGAAGATTCTTGCCTTCAAACACCTTGGGTTTCGGAAATCGAATGTGATCTTCTCCATCTCGAACTGGCACTCTGTCTATCTGTTCTCGTCGTTGCTGGTCTCGTTCATCCAACAATCGAGTAAGATGCTCGATTTGTTGTTGCATTGCAAGGATAACATCCGGTATTGCCGCCATCGCTACTACTCTATTCCACTACCCGCAATTTATCTAGTTGATTAACACGTAGATACAACACGTCCACCGTTCTCCATAAGTTACAACTGGAAGTATCAAGGGTTCTTTTGACACGGTGATCATATGTAGAAAATCCTGCCCAAAGCGTGAGGTGATGAATTGTGTGAAATGATGCTTTGGTAATATCTGGACATGAAAGTCCCAATGGTTTGGCGGAAGTGGATTTGGTGGTCCATAAATTCCATCCATCCCATTCCTGCTCTGATACCAATGTAAAAGACCGAAACTGAGGAGAGAATTAGGAGAATGGAAGCTCACATTGGGACACTTGAATGAGGGAAAACTCCGAATGCCTAGCATGAGCTTCGGCCTTGGTATTTATAGGTAGCATACAAGACCCTTGAAGCTTCTCAAGAAGTTTCCTTGAGCCGCTTTCTTGGAGTGCAAGCCAAGTTAACTAGGAAGCTTCTCAAGAAGCTTCCTTCTAGAAGCCGCCTACTTGGCGTGCAAGCTAAGCTAGTTAGAAGCTTCTAGAAGCTTCCTTCTAGAAGTTACCTGCTTAGGGCGCAAGTTAACTAGTTGGGAAGCTTCCTAAGAAGCTTCTTAGATGCTTCTAGAATATTCTAGGCTATTTTGTCTTATTCTCTACTTCGTAAGCCCGACTAACTTCGTCACTAAACTCCATATTGTTACACTACATATACTAACTATATAGCAAATTTTAAAGAGGTCTTTCAAGGTGTGTATAAATATGAGAGCAAAATGAAAGTTCAAGAATGGTTGTTTAGGATCTCAATTATATTATATACACTAACTATATTATCAAATTTCAAGAGGTCTTTTAAGATGTATATAAATGTGAGAGTAAAATAAAAGTATATTGTTTAGGACCAAGTAACTTAGATATACAATGTATATTTTATATATTTTGTGACATATACAATGTTTAGTTTATAAGTTCAAAATATGAGAGTGGAGGCCTTATATATAATACAAAAATCATCTTGATATTCTACCATATTTTAATTATATACATAATGTATAGTACAAAAATATACAATGTATAGTACACACACACACACACACACACACACACACACACACACATATATATATATATATATATATATATATATATATATATATATGTAAAAATATTGAGAAATACAGGAGGATGTAAGTATGTACAAGTGATTCCGACACTAAATGTGATAGAATCATAAGCTATCATGTCTCCTAGCAAAGCCGATGTCTACTACATATCAGTGCCTCCTCAAGGCATCTATAGAACCATGTATGACAAAATACCATACTATATGTCCACATCCAATCCCATTTGGACTGGTGCATATGGAAGTCCGTAAAGGACACCATAATTCTATTATATGGATATGTGCTATACTCTCTAAGACAACCTGAAGTCCACTCTTCCATAATGAAATCAATAGTTGAGCGTGTGTCTACTATAAATCTATATAATGGAGCTCTCAAGGGGCACCCTACTAAAGTACTGGATAATCTCTACCTATCAAGAAAGGAGTAAATGGAGGTGGATGGATAATACCATGGGGATAGTTCCCACAATAAGGAAGGGATGCAGTAACAACTATTGAAATTTCACATAGTGATAGACCTAGGGTAGTAAATGCACTATATGGTCTATGTAGGAAACCTCTCACGGTGTCCAAGTAACCATCTTCTCCATCAAGCAAAGCCATAAGATGCACTCCTATCTGGAATCCCAAAGGTAAAACCCCTCATCCCACATACACTAGAGGGTGCTCACCCTCTACTCTTGTGCTATCAGTCCAAATGATAATCTCAAACCATGTACGATAATACTCCATAAAATCTCTAACTCCAAGCTATGCTACATATGCAAATGTACTCCTACTTGGGAAATATGAGACCGTAATTGCTCCATAGAGACTCTCCATTGGGTATAAAGTGGACTTGTATACCACATAATGTCTACAAGACAACCGACATCTAAAACTAGAATCTTCCTCCTCTCATGAGCATACATTATGCAAGGAATGAATTGTCTTGCTCCCATCATGGTCTCTTGCAACTAAGTAAGACTCAAATCTTGCTCTCTAGTGTCATCCTCTTTGCCTCAAGCCACTCTATCTCCTCATATGGATGTGCAAAGTTGGGTAGAAATGCAAGATCATGCAAGGAATAGGGTCTCCAAGCTATAATATCCATATCCCGCTCAATCAAATTGGACTCTCTAGTAAGCTTTCCATGTATATGTGGCTCAGTCTATGTTGCATGGGACTACATCTCTACATCAATAGGCTGAGCTTCACTCTCTATATGGTCAGTTTGAGTATGGTGAGTGACATTCTCTATGTAGTCAGTCTGATTCTACACACCTACTTGAATATCCATACCCTTCATATGCTCTCTAAGACTCCTCTAACAATCCCATAGTAATATACAACTCTCTCCAATAAACTCATTATCAAGCCAAGCATCCTTAGCACGAGTACATCTTTCTACCATGATCCTATCTAACTCACCTATTATCTATACACGTGCACCCTCTAGGTCCTAAATTGACCCTCCAGCTCAACTAGATCTCTCTCCCTCTCTAGAACAAGGCACTCCTTCTCCAACAGGTCAGACTCTCTCATGCAAATATTTGAGAACTAAGTAGTTAATCTTCCAATATAGTCAATAAGAACAGTTTATTCCCACAAAGATATTGGTAAAACATGCCTAAGAATGAAGCAAAAGACACTCTTGTCACCAGATCTCAATTCATATATTGTTTCTTGTTTAACCTCTTGAGCATGAACCACTCCCAAAAGAGGGTAGTGTCACTCTCTATGGTGCACTACAACAAAAAGAAAATCAAAAAATTACTTTCACTCTAAGATCTAGTTGGGATTGCTCTCAAAGGTGATGGTTTCTTCAACTCTAAGTACCACTCCATTCCAAAGATACAATGCTTGCAAATGTGCTCTGCCCCTCCTAGAAGGCACAACTTGCAAGACTGAACTTCATGTTATTCCTTGCCTAAGCTTTTGATTCGGTGGTACTGCCTGTGTTGTGAGCTTCCCAATCCACTTGTTGCACAAGTTCACTCCTTTGAATCATTCATTGCACACCTTGATTAGGGGCAAGTACCTACTTGGCACTAAGCATTGAAGACTTATTATGAAATTCCTCACCTCTACTCTTGCCTAAACACTGAACAACATACAAAATGAAGGACACAAAACTTGCAAATAAGTAGGCTCATTTTTTTATTAAAACTTGAAAATAAGTAGGCTCACTTTTTATTGGCAATCAAAATTTACATAACACAAAAGAACAAACACAAGTGCCAACAATACTCAAACTTATAAACTAATCTGGCTCTGGGCCAAAAGGATCAGAATCCCAAGTGAATCCCAAAAAATCCTTATCTAAACTATCCATTAAATGTTTTTTACTATCATAATCATCTATCAAATGATTAGGCTCCTACATGTGTCAAGAGAGATATTAGACCCTACTTATTCTATTTTTAGTGTACAATCCCAAGTACTTGTACAAACCTAAGGGTACTCTTCTACAATTTTGCACAATTTTAAGTGCAATATAATTTTGAGTGCACTCATCCTCTCCTTTATATGATTTTAAGTATAGACATAACTCGCCTACTTAGAGTGCTTGACTATTATAAACTTTGAGTATCTAATGCTTGCCAAAAAGTGTTTGCCTCACCAAAGGACTTCTTTTCAAGGGATTGCCTTGGACTGGAACTATTGGGGTCAAGGACTTTGTTCACCTCTTAGGTTAGTCCATTGGTGCTTGATACTTAGCTATCTCCAGCAAGAAGGTCTGGCACACTTCATTTAACTTTGTATTTGAGTGCTCCTTGAAGTGCAAGAATAGGCTGTTCATTTGTTCTTCCTCAAAGGCATGATTTTGTAAGCACTGAACTTGCATCTTTACTTCATGGCATTTGGTTCTCAAGGTATGTATTGCTCCTTCTTCTTTTAGCATCTCTTTTAACATGGCTTGGGTATCCTCTAGTTAACATAGTGCATTTAGTTGGTCCTCTTCCATCTACTTTGACTATCTGCTCCATTTAGCCTTTTGGTCTTCTAGCACTTGGAGGATTTTTATGTGCTTAACGGTCTTGTCTTTTGCCTTCTTGGTGAGATATTCCAATTGCATTGATACTTCCTTTTGGTGCTCCTATATTTGCAACTCCAAAGTTACTATTAATATTTATTTGGTCATGTTTCTCCTTCAAAGCACTCCAAGTGCTCTTCCCCTCTTGGCACTTCCTACAAAGTTGGTCTTTGGCTTCCTTCTTAAACTGGTCAAACTTAAGGCAAAGGCCTTTCCAATCTCCTTCAAACCTTTGGGTCTCTATTGCTTGATCTCACTCTCTCATTGGTCTCATTCTTTGTTGTGGCACTTCTCTTCTTGAGCTCTTGGTTCTCTTGTAGCAAGGCACTTGCCTTTGAAGCCTCTACCTTGTATAGGTCTTTGGCCTTCATTGCTTTGTCCTTCAATAGCCTCCCAATTGAAGAAATAATTATGCATGGCTTTGATCAGAGTCGTGTAGTCCACCACATCATGGCACTTGGCTTGGCATTGGAGTAGTAACACCTGCAACAACTGTAGTACAATGCCAACCAAATGGATGATGAAGCTTGAATGTTCTTGCACCTGCAATAACTTGGAACTAGTTGGTGCCTCTTGCACTTTGGGTGTAGCCTTAGGAAGATCAATCACAATGTTGACCTCCTTTGTTTCTTTGGAACTATTCATGATTCAATCTTCTTCCTCTATGTGATCCTTGGCATCCTCTTGTCTTCTCGACCAAAGTTCTTGGTCCTTTGAGCACTAAGCCTAATCTTGAATCCCCACTACGTCTTCTTCTTCTTGCACATTTAGACTCAATGGTGCTTGCTCAAGAATTTCTAATTCTTCCATCATGTGCTATTCTTTATCTACAAGGCACTTTTCCCTATTGTGGTCCTGCATTTGTAGAGAAGATTGGATATCTTCCCATTTTTCTCCTCCTTCATTGTTGTCTCTTGAAGTAGAGGTATCCTTGTAGAGTGAAGGATCCTTGCTCCTCTTTGTCCTTGTCTTCATCCACTTTTGGTGCCCTTGGCCTCATCTTTTGAAGAGCACACTTTAACAATCTGGGCACTCCTTTTTGACTTCTTTGTTGGAGGAAGAGGCTTCTTCTTTGGTATGGTGTTCTTCCTCTTCAAAGCCTTTGGCAAGGCCAATTCTTCATCTACATGCAAAAGTTTGCATGTCTTTGCAAACTTAACATTGGCCAGCCAATACTTGGTGATTTATGTAGGTCTTTTAGGTTGCAATTCAAAATAATCTGTAGGATGAAAATGTGGAGGGAACCTCTTTCTTTCTTCCTTTGTTAGCAGATTTTTCCACATGTAGTAATGCACAGAAAAAGGAGCAATGTAGGTGGCTCATCCTTTGTCTTCAAAGTTTTGGTGTAAGAACTTCCATTGCTTGTCAAACATATTGTAATACCAAGGGTTAGCCATATGATCTAGATGTGAAATTTGGTTTGGTAACATCTAGAATGATGTTATACATGATGGTCAAAATAGATCAGATAGAAGTATCACCAAAAGAGTACTTCTACTAATAGGGCAGAAATTGAAATAGACTTGAGAACCTTAGAACCAATAGCTAGACATATGATTTAAAGGTGAGAATTGGTTTGGTAACATCTGGAAGGATGTTACAAATGATGGACTAAACAGATTAGAAAGAGGTATCACCAAAAGGGGACTTCTACAAATAGAGTAGGAATCGAAATATGCCTGAAATCTTTGAAGGCAATTTTGGAGGCCTAAATGGATGAATTAGGCCTCGAAAATGTGCAGAGTCTCCCCCCCCCCCCCAACAGAGGAAATGCTGGCCTTCCCTCCCCCTTGCTTTGTCTTGTTGAGAGCTTTCCAATGGTACCTTACTCATGTGATTTTGAGATTCCTACAGGAGATTCCCTAAAAGATTCCCTCTGGTCAAAGCTTGTTTGACCAACCAGATAGGACCTAGACCAGACAGGTCACCCATCCAACTAAGTAATCCAAGGGTGGAGCTTGCTGACATGTCACCTATCTGTGTCCCTAATCCTATGGTGGAGCTTCCTTGGAGGAGATCCTCTTTGTCTATATAATAAAGAGAAGGTGTTCCCTTGGGGCATCGAATGTTTGAGTGTGCAATCTGTGTTTTCTCTCTTCTCTTTTCCTCGGAGTATTACACATATTTGCCCAATCTACATGCTCTCCTAAATACATGTAATCAAAGAACATTGTCTGGCCATTGGTCAAATAGGTGGTTCTTTTCTGTTTGAATAGCTTCATAACTACTTCTACAATGGCTATTTATGCAAGGTCCTTGTAATTGGCTACACTCCATCCATTGTTCTTGGAATGCTTGCTATTGAAGTGGCTATTGAATTTAGGGGTGAACTTCTTGCTTGCAAATTCTCTACCTATGTTCATGGCTCCTACAACCTCAACATTTGGGCCAAGTACCATTTTCCAATGGTCCTTTGTTCAGTTCAATAAGTAACCACTCATTCTCGCTGAAGTTTTCTCTTATTTGCTTCTCATCTCATGGAAATCAGACAACTCCCAATTCTAAAGTAGAAATCCCAAGTGCTTACTTTTAATCACATCCATCCTACAATATATTGCTCATTCTTTATGGTAGGGGATCTAAGGATGACCTCAAGTGCCTTCTTATAAGTCTTTGGAGTGACTATCATACCTCCTATATACAAAAGGTTGCTATAACTTACTGATCTACTACACCAAGTGCCTCACTTCACTCTAAGTACCCATAATTGTGCCTAGTGCTACTCTCAAATGACCTTGAGTAACTCATTTCTCCATGAAATATGCAAGACACTACTTAGTCAACTAAGAGGATATATGGATTTGCAAAAAGTGCCATTGCTGGCCAAGCACTTCAATTTATATCCCAATTCCTGGTCACTCCTCAACACTCTGGTAATATAGACTAGGTAGTCACTCACCATTACATATGCAAAGGCCTTTGCATGTCATCTTTGGTAAGAAATCACCCTCCCACATGTCAAAATCCATTCTCCAATCAATTCCTCCCATGGCACATGTGCCCACTGAGTGCCAATGGTTATCTTGTGGGTAATGGTCCTTGGTGGCAAGTTCAAATTGTGGTGGCACTTCAGTCCATGTGCCAAGGTGGCACTTGGCACTTGTGCTTATACACCTCACCTATTAGCACTTTGAATGAAGCATCTCCTACAAGCACTCTAAATGACTCTTCAACACTCCAAGTATTGTTCCTTCCTTAGGCACTTGAGGTCATTCTACACCTCTCCAAGTGCTTCTCGTCTCCTTTGTGACATAACTTTACTTGCCACCTTGATACTTGGCCATGTAACTCATTTGGCCTCTAGACTCATTCTTCCTATCAACATTAAAGATCATCCCAATCACTCTGAGTGTTATTCCTCCTGCCAATAGGTTGGCTTCAATCTGAGTGTTTCTCCTACCCTAGCTTGCCAACATCATTCCTCTAAGTACTTCTTTATTTGAGGCACTTCTCCAATTAATTCCATCATTCCCGTGAGTACTCAAGCACTTAAGCCTCATATGATCAACAAAAGAAATTTTTGAAGAAATAGGAGAACCCTAGAACCTCAATCTCCACTGATGGGCTACTATCCTCACATCCTAGCCAAAAAATAGGTAATTGCAATATCTCCTCACCTTCTCTCACAACTCCACCCTCTAAGATAGGGTTCTCCATAAAAGGAAGATCATGGGCTCTCACAGCTCCACCAGGTAGGCTAAGATCCTCTACCAAAGGAGTATCATGGTAAACACAACCTTTAGCTGAACTAGGGTCCTCTACAAGGGAGTGTCATCTACAACATGAGGAGAGTGATTTGTGCACACACAAATTCAATATCAACTTACAAAGTTGAACTATTAAAGTGAATCTAATATATAACCCTACAAAAATAAAAATGATTTAATACATTGAAAGCATGATTTTAAAAATATTAAACATACTAAAAGTCAAAGACATCAAAATCATAAGAGCTACTCATAAACATCAATGCACACATTTTAAAGAGGTTTTACACAATATAAACATTCTTACACCACTCTCACTCACCCTCATAGAGGTCATCCTCATGTGCACCAAGGAGAAGTGTCTCCTCCTCACACAAAGTGAGTCCATATGTAACCTCAGCCTCTCCAATAGTGCCACTCTCCAAGAAAAAGTGAGTATGGAACTGTCCAACAAAGGTCATCTTGAACCATTTTCCATTTGGATGTGTGAGTTGCTTATGGAGAAATATCAACTTGGCCTCAACACCTACTAACATCAACTCTGCACAATCATAGTCTTCCATAGAGTACTCAACCTTGCTCTTCACATGAAGAGCAAGATGGCCATCACTACCTTGGGTCTACGAATAGGCACAAGGATTGAACTCAACAACTGAAAGAATGGTGCCATGATAGGTACATACACTATCATGCAAGATATCTCCTTGTAGTGAGGTCTTCAACAAGAAACCAATCCTGCACTCATGAATTAGTAACAACCCTCCTCTTCTCCAAACTCTACCTTGGCAAAGTAAAGGCCTCTTGGATGCCATCCAGAGTCAAAGTGAATGGACTCCCATTAATAGTGCATAAATGAGTCCCCATATCCCATGTGCTAGCAAATTGAATGCAACCAATGACCTGCCACATAACCACAAACAACCTACCTCAACTCTTTATGCCTCCATGGTTTGATAGGTCATCAAACAGCTCCTATTTGTTCTTATTCATAGCCCAGTTTATATGGGACCAAGAGGACCTAGGTGAAATTATGAACTAAAGGTACAAAATGAACTCTTAGTGGCAAGTGCCTCCTATCTTGCCTTGGAATACCATACTTCTTATTCTTGCCTTTATTGTAATGATTTTTTTGGTAGCTTGTAAAGTTCAATCACTTGGGTACTATAATTGGTGTAACAATATGGAGTTTAGCGACGAAGTTAGTTGGGCTCACGAAGTAGCACATAAGACAAATTAGCCTAGAATATTCTAGAAGTATCTAGGAAGCTTCCTGGGAAGCTTCCCGGTTAGCTTAGCTTGCACCTTAAGTAAGTAGCTTCTAGAAGGAAGCTTCTAGAAGCTTCCAACTAGCTTAGCTTGCACGCCAAGTAGGCGGCTTCTAGAAGGAAGCTTCTTGAGAAGCTTCCTAGTTAACTTGGCTTGCACTTCAAGAAAGCGGCTCAAGGAAGCTTCTTGAGAAGCTTCAAGGGTCTTGTATGCTACCTATAAATACCAAAGCCAAAGCTCATGCTAGGCATTCGGAGTTTTCCCTCATTCAAGTGTCCGAATGTGATGTTCCATTCTCCTATTCTCTTCTCGGTTTCGGTCTTTTACATTGGTATCAGAGCAGGAATGGGATGGATGGAATTTATGGACCACCAAATCCACTTCCGCCTAACCATTGGGACTTTCATGTCCAGATATTACCAAAGCATTGTTTCACACAGTTCATCACCTCACGCTTTGGGCAGGATTTTTTACATATGATCACCGTGTCAGAAGAACCCTTGATACTTCCAATTGTAACTTATGGAGAACGGTGGACGTGTTGTATCTATGTGTTAATCAACTAGATAAATTGAGGGTAGTGGATTAGGGTAGTAGCAATGGCGGCAATACCGGATGTTATCCTTGCAATGCAATAACAAATCGAGCATCTTACTCGATTGTTGGATGAATGAGACCAGCAACGACGAGAACAGATAGATAGAGCGCCAGTTTGAGATGGAGAAGATTGCATTCGATTTCCGAAACCCAAGGTGTTTGAAGGCAAGAATGTTCCAGGCACAGTGGAGAATTTTGTGTTTGACTTTGAATGTTACTTTGAAGCCACCAATCTTCAAGACGAGCGGAAACAAATTCTCTTGGCTTCTAGCTAGTTGGATGGCGTGGCAAAACTTTGGTGGCGATTCCAAGTAGAAAGAGCTGAACGACAAATTGTTACACCAATTTTGACATGGGCAGAATTCAAGGATGCAATACTTGGTCGATTTCAGACTATAAATGCCACCCGAGCTGCACGAGATAAATTGGCGGAGTTGAGGCAGATTGGCTCGGTGAGAAGCTACATCACACAATTTCAGAATATCATCATGCAAATTCCAGATATCCAAGAAGGTGAAGTTCTGGATCGATTTGTGCGAGGATTGAAGTCACGAACCAGATTGGAGGTGACCATGCGAGAGCCACAGAATGTAGAAGAAGCCATGCAATTGGCTGAGCATTTTGATTCCTTAGTTGCGACAACTTGGTCTTGACCTCGACCTACACAAAACCTACCAATACCACGAGTGGAAGAACCGGTACCAATGGAGATTGATGCTATCCAATGAAGAACACTTGGCACAGCAGATAGAGAAAGATTACGATAAAATGGAGGTTGCTTTTATTGTCGCCAAGTTGGACATCACATTGTTGAATGTCCACTTAGGAATGGGCGACCTCGACAAGTTGCCCAGATGGAGTTTGTGAAACAGAATGATCAGGGAAACGAAGAATCCCAATAGGAGATTTTGAGCCGCCTACTGGGAGCTTGATTAGTTCCAATGGGATTGAAGGCTCGACTTATGCAAGTCTGCTTCACTTGCAAGGTATGATATCTAATCGGGGTTGTAGAATTTTGGTTGATTCTGGAAGTTTAGAGAATTGCATGTCTATGTAAGTAGCAAAGGAATTGGGTATTCCTATCAAGCCAGTGTTTGGGAGTAGTTTGATGATGGCGGATGGTAGAAAGGGTTCTGCATTCCGCACCTCGTATCCTGTTACCTTCAAGATTGGGAAGGAGTATTTGGAGTGTATGAGGTTTGTAGTGGCATCTCTACACTATGATATCATTCTAGGTCTACCTTGGCTTGAACGTCATAAGGTTCAATTCGATTGGACCCGACGCCAAATTCAAGTACAACACCAAGGTAGGAATTTCTGATTAGGTTGTCTGACACCTCTAAGTAAGACACCTAAGAAAGTCAGTCCCAAGGTGGGAAGTTTGTCAAGAAGGTAGCCGTAGAGCAAATCTGGAAGGGAGATGAGTCCCAAGATGTGAAGTTTGCCACAAAGGCAACCATGGAGCAAGCTTGGAAGAGAGATGAGTCCCTTGAAGGGAAGTTTGTTAATGAAGCAGCCATAGAGCAAGCTTTGGAGGAAGATAAGTCTGTATTCGTGGTGTGGATCAAGCCAATTGCACAAGAACAATCTGAGGAGGGCCAAGTGCCGCATCAAGCAATGGTTGATTGGATAGTTCAGGAATTTGCGGATGTGTTTCCGGATGATCTGCCAAAGGGGTTACCCTCCGATCGAGGTATGCCCTTCAAGATCGAGTTATTGCCAGGGAGTACTCCAGTGAGTAGACCAATCTATTGGCTCTCACCAAAGGAGTTGGAGGAGTTGCGAACAACACTTACAGAGTTGTTGGAGAAGGATTTCATACGACATAGTACCTCTCCATGGGGAGCACCGGTACTATTTGTTCCGAAGAAGGATGGAGGACTTCGCTTTTGTATTGATTATCGTGGACTCAATAAGCAAACCGTGAAGAATGCATATCCCTTGCCTCGGATCGCTGACCTGCTTGATCAACTAAGTGGAGCACGCTACTTTTCCAAGCTGGATCTTTGTAGTGGCTATTGGCAAATTCCTATTGAAGGAAAGGATGTGCAAAAGACTACTTTTTGCACAAGGTATGGACATTTTGAGTGGAGAGTTCTACCTTTCAGACTCACTAATGCTCCAGCAGTCTTCATGGATCAGATGCATCGGGTGTTGGATGGACTATTGGATCAGTCCGTGGTGGTGTTCTTAGATGATATCTTAATCTATAGCAGGACAGAGGCAGAACACGTGAATCATGTGCGAGAAGTCCTAAGATGACTACGACAGTGGAAATTTTACTACAAGAAGTCAAAGTGTGCTTTTTGGCAGAAGGAGGTTACCTTCTTGGGTCATAAGATCTCATCAGAAGGGATCAAGATAGAAGAAGAGAAGATCAAGGCCATTACTGATTGGCCTACCCCAAAGGATGCTACAGAAGTACGAGCATTCAATGGATTGGCCAGTTTTTACTAACGGTTCATCCACTATTATGCTCACGTGGCTGTACCATTGACTGACCTCTTGGGAAAGAACTCGAGCTTCCAATGGACCACCAAGCATGAAGAAGCATTCTAGAAGTTAAAGCATATGGTGTCTTTGAGACTTATTCTTCAACCATATGATCCTCAACTACCTTGTGTGGTTGATTTTGATGCTTCTAACTTTGCAATTGGAGCTGTGTTGCAACAAGAATTTCCAGATGGACTACATCCTATCGGCTTTGTGTCTCGCCAACTAAATATAGCTGAAAGAAATTACTCTGCTCAAGATCGGGAACAACTTGCAATGGTATATGCCACCAAGGTATGGAGGCATTATCTCTTGGGGAAGCAAGTGATCATGCGAACTGATCACAAGCCATTGTTGCAGACCTTACACTTGGAGCACATGAAGAGTCGGCATCATTGATGGGAAGAGCAACTCCAATTGTTTGACATCAAACTTGAGTACAAACCAGGTCGGTTCCATATCATCCCCAATGCTCTATCACAACGACCTGATTTGAAGGATCTTCCTCTCATCACGGCGGCAATTACAATGGTGTCCATTGACCCTAAGGTCCATAATGAGTTTCAATCAGCTCTACAACAAGATCCCTTCTTCCAAATGGTACACGGTCGTCTGACAGCACACGACAAGGAGTAAAACACCTTCTCCTTCAAGGAAGGGCTCTTATTCCATGCGGACCAGATCTATGTTCCAGCCAAAGGTGATCTTCGACTTTTGCGCCTTCAAGAAGCCCATGATTTACCAATAGCTGGTCACATGGGAGTGGACAAGACCTTGGGCACCATCCAACGCCAATGGTGGTGGCCCAACATGACATGAGATGTTTGAGACTTTGTCCAATCATGTGAGAGTTGCCAACGGAATAAGGCCAGCAACCAGAAGCCGAGTGGACTCCTTCAACCACTCGCCATTCCATCCACTCGCTGGGAGCATGTGAGCTTGGATCTCATCACATCCTTGCCAAGGACAAAACAAGGACACACCGCAATCGTGGTGTTTGTGGATAAGCTTAGTAAGCAAATCCACTTGGCACCAACCTGTGACACCGTGGATGCTCCAACCTTAGCGCAAATCTACTTCGACAATGTCTTCAAGCATCATGGGATGCCACATGCACTCATCTCTGACCGTGATCCTCAATTTACCGAGAAGTTTTGGCGAGCACTCTTCTAGATACTCGGCACCAAGCTTGCTTTGTCCACGGCCTATCATCCTCAAACTGATGGACAAACCAAACGTGCAAATCGTACATTGGAGGATATGTTGCGGGCCTTTGTCAATGTCCACCATACCAATTGGGACGAATGTCTTGCAGCTATAGAATTTGCCTACAACAATTCCAAACAGGCAAGCACCAGATTTTCTCCCTTCTTTCTCAATTTTGGCCAAGATCCACTTGTTCCAGATTCTCTTCTTGCTCCACCTCCATCTCAGGTTCCTCATACTTCCACATTCTTGACCACTATATCCCAATCGCTCCAACAAGCCAAGTCTCACCTCCTTGTTGCTCAGAATTACCAAAAACAATATGTGGACAACCATCGTCGTGATCTCACCTTTGAAGTTGGTGATAAAGTCATGCTATCCTCCAATAACCTCCCTCTCCCACTTGATACCCAAGTTCGTAAACTCGCCCCTAACTGGATAGGACCCTTTGATATCACCCAAATTGTCTCTCCTATTGCTTATCGACTTGTCTTACCTTGTCACATGCGTATCCATCCTGTCTTTCATGTTTCCAAGTTGAAACCCTTTGTTCCTAACCCCTCTTCCTTTTCCTCTCGAGTCCAACCTCCCCCTCTTCGTGTCCCTATCAATGATCATGAGGAGTACGAAGTTGATCGTATCCTTGCGCGGCGCCATATCCAACAAGGCCGTCGCCAACATACGGAGTACAAGGTCCTTTGGAAAGGGTATCCCCTTCACGATGCCACCTGGGAACCTCTTTCTCACCTCCAAAATGCACAGACGGCCATCCAAGAATTCGAAGCTTCATTGGCAACGAGGACGTCACCAACTAGCGGCGGGGGAATATGTAACAATGTGGAGTTTAGCGACGAAGTTAGTCGGGCTCACGAAGTAGCACATAAGACAAATTAGCCTAGAATATTCTGGAAGTATCTAGGAAGCTTCCTGGGAAGCTTCCCGGTTAGCTTAGCTTGCATCTTAAGTAAGTAGCTTCTAGAAGGAAGCTTCTAGAAGCTTCCAACTAGCTTAGCTTGCACGCCAAGTAGACGGCTTCTAGAAGGAAGCTTCTTGAGAAGCTTCCTAGTTAACTTGGCTTGCACTTCAAGAAAGCGGCTCAAGGAAGCTTCTTGAGAAGCTTCAAGGGTCTTGTATGCTACCTATAAATACCAAACCCAAAGCTCATGCTAGGCATTCGGAGTTTTCCCTCATTCAAGTGTCCCAATGTGAATTTCCATTCTCCTATTTCTCTTCTCGGTTTCGGTCTTTTACAATTGGACTATCCTTTGAGGTTGTTGTGGAACCTTAATCTTGGGACATATGGTTTGATATCACCATTGAGCTCATTAAAGACATGACAATCAAGCCATGAGTGACTTACTAATTCACCAAAGAGGCATCCAAGTGACAAAATGAACTAAAAGCAATACTAAATTGATAGTTAATTAATTTCTTAAAAGGGGTTTTGTTGGAACCCTTGACATGGGAAGAGTGTTATTCAAAACCTCCTTCTTGGGAAGGGGTTCATCCAATACCTCCTTCTTGCAAAGTTTAGTTGATAGGGTTCAAAATGACAAGTTCAATGGTGACAAGACATTATAGAGTGAAATCAAACTATATTTTGAGGTCTTGCCATCCTTTGAGGTTCAAAATGATAGGATAAATTTGGGGTGGGACAAGGTTTTGGGTTTATGGTTTGGAGCCTGGTCCAAGATGAGGGTGAAGATGGAACAAAGACAACAATTTTAAACATTCAAAAGCGATTGCATACAATGCATTCAAAAATGAAAAGCAATTATAGACAATGCATTTGAGTAGAAATTGCATAGACAAAGTAGAATTGAAGAATTTGAAAGAGCCATAGCAATTTCAAAAGTTGAGAAATAGAAGTTGCAGAAAAGCAAAATTTGCAAAAATTTGCAAACAAATCTCACATCCAATATAGGGTATTCTATCCCAAGAATGACTTTCAGACCAAGTGCATTGAAGTCCACTTTGTGGATCATTTCCACCACCTTCTTCACTTGATGCTTATCTAACCAACTCCATTTGATCCAAGTGTAATAGTTAGCACCAAAATGGAATATATCAACCAAATCCATTAGTTGGAATCCTCCATGTTTGGCATATCCTATAGTTTTGTGTAATCTAGAATTTCATCAACTATGCTTCTCTTTGCTCTCTGTAAGGTACTCTCTACCCTTCACTCTCCTTGTGTTAGTATCTTGTCCCTTTGAATGCCCATCCCTCTTGATCTCTCCTTGTGCCTCCCTCAAACCTTGTTCTTGTTTAAATGGGCTCTTCTCTTTTTGTCCTATCTCTTGGTATGCTTTGAGTTGAAATCATCTCACTCTTGATCTCTCCTTTGTGCCTCTCTTGAACCTTGTTCACCAAATTTCTATTTCTATTGGATGGTTTGCAATTCGTACCGTCCTTTGCCTTTGATTCTTTCTTGGTTGTCCTTCCTTTTCTCTCAAACTTCATTCAACTCCCTATTAAATCTGCCTTTGTCCTCCTTCCTTTCAAATCCTTTTCTCAAATACCTATAAACTTTGCACTTTGTCTTGCTTCCCTTCAAATGCTCTGTGTGGGGTCTTGATTCCTTCTCTCCTCCACTTCTTGTTTTATCAAGGGTTTTTATTCTTCTTGGGTTAGCAAATTCACTCCTTTATCTTGAGAGTCCTCTAAAACTCTATTTCTTTCAAACATCACTTTGTCAATGATTTTCTCTCCGGACTCTCCAACTTTTTACAAACAAAGCACTTGAAACTATGAATTCATATATTCATTTCATTCACTCATAAAATCTTGTATGTATAAAGTTAAAGTCCAAGAGGTATACTTATAAATCCAGCAAGCTTTGGTATATCTCATCCACTACTCCCACTTAAAAGCATACTACATTGAGTTATTCACCATGAAATCTACAAATATTCATGAAGCAAGCTATCCATATTTATATGAACCAATACCATCATTCATGGAATTCATCACCTCTTGGTTGAATCGTCATCCCATTCCCACCCTTCCAAAAAAAATTTGACACCTCTTGACATGCTCTTTACACCCCAAGAAGAGTGACCATAAAAAATACATAGTTATGGATATGGAATGGATTGGACCATTCTATAATACTCCGCGGACAAGACAAATCTCCAAGAGAGAAAACACAAGCTTCACACTCAATACTTGATGCTCCAAAGGAGCAATTTTTCTTTATTATATTGCAAAGAGTATCCCCTCAAAGGAAGCTCCACCCTTGGATCAGATACATGGATTGCTGACATGTCAATGAACTCCACCCTTAGATGAAATGCCTGATGGGTGACATGTTAATTGTTGTCCTATGTAGTTGGTCAAATAGGTTTGACTAAAGAGAATCTTTAGGGAATCTTCATGTATGAAGCTCAAAACCATGTGAGTGAGGTACCATTGGAAAGCTCTCGCTGAGATGAACCACAAGGAAAGAAAAGGTAAGTCTTTTATCACTAATGAGGAAGAAAATTTCCATTTTTGAGGCCTAATTTATCCATTTAGGCATCCAAAATTGGCTCTAAAGTTTTCAAGCTATTTTTGGCTTTTGCTCTATTAGTAGAAATACTATTTTTGTGACACCTTCATCTGATCTAACTAGCTCATCATACACAATATCCTTCTAGATGTTTCAAGCCAATTTTCACCTCTAGATAATATGTCTAACTTACGTAGTCAAACATAAATACAAGACACACAAGAGACCATTCCAAATAATGATGCTTTATTGGATGTTCATAAATTCTCATAAAGATGGTTTATAAGGTGTTCATAAATTCTCATTTTTATTATGGAATACCATACATATCTATATAACCATGGATCTTGTTTCTTCTCTAGGTAGAACTCCTATGGGATCAAGATCATCTAATGCATCTTGATCATCATCTATGCTATCATTCTCTTCTTCCTCTTCCCCCATATTAGATTGATTAATCAGGAATTGTGGAAAATAATGCAAGAGCATATCAACTTCAATAGAAAGCCACTTTTGTTCTTGGTATTCTATTGAATCCTTACTCTATACAAAGAATGTCATCTTGACTTCAATACACTTATGCAATGCTTGTTTAATATATTGGCTTTTGCAACCCATTTATTAAATTCTTTTTGCTCCTCAATGTGTGTGCACTTAAACATGGGGATTAAGTGACTTATGAGGATGTACCTTGAGCTCCTAGTAAATAATTTTGATGATAAATAACTTATATTCTCACCTCACTGCCCAATATCTTTCTACATCAAAGACTTCTTGATACAAGTCATGATACAAGTCATGTCATGACATGACTCGGCATCCTTGTCAAATAACAAAGAAAATCACTCAACTGATTTAATTTCAAGGACTACTAATGAAACTAAAGAACTACAATAATCCAAGGACTAACTATCAATCACATTGACAATGAAAAAACAAGAGCAAAGTTCAAGTGTAGCTAAAAATTTCAAGTATAGCTAAAAATTAGGAACAATTCAAACTCTTTAGATTTACTTGTGCTAAAATGGATAATTCTCAACATGTCATCACATATACCCTACTCATTGATAAAAATATGAACCTTTTCTATTGAATTGAATCTCTCTATCAATCTTTGGTGTAAAAGAACGAGATCAAGGAGAGAAATAGGAGAATGGAAGATCACATCAGGACACTTGAGTGTGGGTAACTCCAAATGCCTAGCATGAGCTTCAGCTTTGGTATTCATAGGGAGCATACAAGGATTTTGAAGAGCTTCTCAAGAAGCTTCTTAAGCCATTTTCTTGGAGTGCAAGCCAAGTTAACTGGGAAGCTTCTTAAGAATTTTCTTTCTAGAAACCGTCTACTTGGCGTGCAAGCTAAGCTAGTTGGAAGCTTCTAGAAGCTATCTACTTGGGGTGCAAGCTAAACTAGCCGGGAAGCTTCCCAAGAAGCTTCCTAGATACTTTTGGAATATTCTAGGCTAATTTAGCCTATTTGCTACTTTGTTAGCCTTACTAACTTCGTCACTAAACTCCATATTGTTACATATTCCCTCATTGCTAGTTGATGACATCCTTTTTGCCATTGAAGCTTCAAACTCTTGGATGGCCATTAGTGCCTTCTAGAGATGAGAAAGAGGTTCCTATGTGGCACTATGAAGGGGATACCCTTTCCAAAGGACCTTGTACTCCGTATGTTGTTGGCGGTCTTGTTGAATATGGTGACGTGCAAGGATACAATTAACTTTGTACTCCTCATGATCATTGATAAGGACGTGAGGAGGAGGAGGTTGGACATGAGGAAAAAGAAGATGGGTTAGGAACAAAGGGTTTCAACTTGGAAACGTGAAAGATAAGATGGATGCACATATGACAAGGCAAGGAAAGTCAATAAGCAACAAGAGGGATGATTTGGGTGACATCAAAGGGTCTTATCCAATTAGGTGCAAGTTTAAAAACCTAGGTATCAAGTTGGAGGTGTATGTTACTAGAGGAGAGCATGACCTGATCACCAATCTGAAAGGTGAGATCATAACGATGGTGGCCCATGTATTATTTCTGCCGATTTTGAGCAACAAGGAGATGAGATTTGGCTTGTTGGAGGGATTGGGATGTGGTGGTCAAGAAGATAGAAGTATGAGGGACATGAGATGGAAGAGGAGCAAGAAGTGAATCTAGAACAAGTGGATTTTGGCCAAAATTGAGGAAGAAAGGAGGGAATCCAGAGCTTGCCTATTTGGAATTATTGTATGCAAACTTTTTAATTACAAAACATTCTTCCCAATTGGTATGGTAGATGTTGACAAAGGCATGAAGCATATCCTCCAAAGTATGATTTTCATATTCAATTTTTCTATCAGTTTGAGGATGATAGGCCGTGGACAAAGCAAGCTTGGTGTCGAGTATCTTGAAGAGTGCTTGCCAAAATTTCCCAATGAATTGAGGATCATTGTCAAAGATGAGTACATAAGGCATCCCATGATGCTTGAGGACAATGTCAAAGTATATTTGTGCCAATGTTGGAGCATCCACGGTATCAAAGGTTGGTGTCAAATGGGATTTTCTAAGTAAGCTTATCCACAAACATTACTATCATTATGTGGCATTATTTTGTCTTGAGCAAGGATGTGATGAGATCCAAGCTCATGTGTTCCCATTGAGTAGATAGAATGGGGAGTGGTTGAAGGAGTCCATTGGGTTTTTGGTTGCTAGCCTTGTTGCATTGGCAGCTCTCACACAATCAGACAAACTCTCCAATATCTTGTGTCATGTTGGGCCACCACCATTGGTGTTGGAGAGTCTTGTCCACACCCATGTGACTAGCGATTGGTAAGTCATGGGCTTCTTGCAGGCACACAAGTTGGAGATCACCCTTGGTTGGAACATAAATCCAGTTCTTATAGAATAGAAGGTGTTCCTTGAAGGAGAAGGTGTTGTACTCCTTATTGCATATTGCAAGACAACCTTCTACCACTTGAAAGAAAGGATCTTGCTACAAAGCGGTCTTAAACTCAAGTTGGACTTTGGAGTCAATTGATATCATTGTAATTGCCACCATGATGAGAAGAAGAGACTTCAAATCAGATCATCATGATAGAGCATCAGGAATGACATGGAACCAATTTGGTTTGTACTCAAGTTTGATCAAACAATTGTAATTGGTCTTCTCATCGATGATGTTGACTCTTCATGTGTTCCAAGTAATATCTGCAACAAAGGTTTGTGATCAGTTTGCATATTCACTTGTTTTCCCAAGAAATAATGCGTCTATACCTTAGTTGCATATACCATTGCTAGTTGTTTCCAATCTCAAGTAGAGTAATTCATTTCTATTGTATTTAGTCTGCAAGACACAAAGACAATGGGATGTAACCATTGTAATACAAGTAGTTAGACATATTATCTAGAGATGAAAATTGGCTTGGTAATATCTAGAAGGATATTGTGTATAATGGGCTAGGAAGATTAGCAAAAGTGTCATCAAAAGAGTATTTCTACTAATAAGGCAAACCAAAAATAGCCTAAAAACTTTAGAGCTAATTTTGGAGGCCTAAATAGATAAATTAGGCATCAAAAATATAAAGATTCCTCTTCTTCTTCCCTTAGGAAAAAAATTCTTGCTTTCTCATCCTATAATTTGTCTCATCAAGAGCTTTAAATGGTACATCACCCACGTGATTCTGAGCTCCCTATAAGAAAATTCCCTAAAGATTCCCTTTGGTCAAACCCATTTGACCAACTAGATAGGACAAGGATTGACATGTCACCCATCCAAAAACTAATCCAAGGATGGAGCTCATTGATAGGTCACCAATCCATGTATCTAATTCAAGGGTAGAGCTTCCTTTGATGAGATCATATTTGCTATATAATAAAGAGAAGGTGCTCCATTGGGGCATCGGAGTGTTGAGTGTGAAACTATGTTTTCTCTCTTGTATCTCTCTTGGAGAGTTTTCTTATCCTCAGAGTATTAAACCCATTTGGGAATTCATGTTGCAACACAACTCCAATTGCAAAGTTAGAAGCATCAAAATCAACCACACAAGGTAGTTGAGGATCATATGGTTAGAGAATGGGTCTTGAAGATACCACATGTGTTAGCTTTTGGAATGCTTTCTTTGTGCTTTTTGCATGAAGAAGCATTAGTCCACTAAAAGCTTGAGTTCTTTTCCAAGAAATTGGTCAATGGTGTGGCTACATGAACATAGTAGTGGATGAACCGTTGATAAAAATGGATTGATCCATTGGATGCATGTACTTCTATAGCATCCTTTGGAGTATGCCAATCAATAATGACCTTGATTTTCTCCTCTTTCATCTTGATCTCCTTTAATGAGATCTTATGACCTAAGAAGCTAACTTCCTTTGCCAAGAGGCACACTTTGACTTCTTGTAGTAAAACTTCCATTGTCGTAGTCGTCTTAGGACTTCTCACACGTGATTTATGTGTTCTACCTCTGGCTTACTATAGATTAAAATATCATCCAAGAACACCATCATGTACCAATCCAATTGTCTATCCAAAAACCTATGTATCTTATCCATGAAGACTTTTGGAGCATTAATGAGCCCAAAAGGTGGAACTCTCCATTCAAAATGCCCATACCTTGTGCAAAAGGTAGTCTTTTGCACATCCTCCCAATCAATGGATATTTTCCAATAGCCACTATGAAGATCCAACTTGGAGAAGCATCAGGCTCCACTCAATTGATCAAGCAAGTCATCAATTCAAGGCAAGGGATATGCATTTTTCATTTTTTAATAATTGAGCCCACGGTAATCAATATAGAAATGAAATCCTCCATCCTTCTTTGGAACAAATAGTAACGGTGCTTCCCAAGGAGATGTACTATGTTGTATGAAATCCTTCTCCAACAACTCCATAAGGGTTGTTTGCAACTCCTCCAACTCCATTGGAGAGAGCCAATAGATTGGTCTACTAACTAGAGTACTCCTTGGCAATAACTCAATCTTGAAGGGCATACCACAATCAAAGAGTAATTCCTTTAGTAGATTATTTGGAAACACATATAAAAACTCTTGGACTATTTGATCAGCCATTGCTTGATGAGGTTTTTGATCCCCTTAGATCCTTCATGCGCAATTGGCTTGATCCACATCTCAAAAATAGAGTTTGGTCTATGGCTGCCTCATTAACAAATTTCCCATCTTGGGACTCAAATTCCTCCAACGCTTGCTTTATGGCTACTTCATTGGTAAATTTCCCCTTTTTGGATTCATCTTCCTCCAAAGCTTGCACTATCGTTGCCTTCCCAACAAACTTCCCATCCTAGGATGGACTATTCTTAGGTGTCTTACTTAGAGGTGCCAAACAACCTAATCACAAATTTCTACCTTGGTGTTGTACTTTAATTTATTGTTGCTTCCAATCAAATTGAACCTTATGACATTCAAGCCAAGATAAACCTAGAGTGACATCAAGTGTAGAGGTGCAGCTACAAACCTCATACACTCCAAATACTCTTTCTCAATCTTGAAGGCAACAAGATGCAAGGTACAAAATGCAAAACTCTTTTTACTAGCTTGATAGGAATACATAATTCCTTTGCTAATTGCATAGACAATCAATTTTTTGAACTTCCATAATCAACCAAAATTCTACAACCACAATCAAATATCATACCTTGCAAGTAAAGCAAACTTGCATTGGTTGAGCCTTCGACCCCATTAGAACTAATCAAGTTCCTAGTAGGCAGCTCAAAATCTCCTATTGGGATTCCTTGTTTACTTGATCAGTTTGCTCCACAAACTCCATCTGGGTGATTTTTCAAGGTCACCCATTCTTGAGCAATGTGATGCACATTCTGCAATGCAATTTGGTGACAATAGAAACAACCACCACTTTGTTACAATTTTTCTCTATTTGTAGTGCCAAGTGGTCTCCATTGAACGGCATCAATCTCCATTAGTGCTAGCTCTTCCTCCCGTGTGTAGTGATTGGTAGGTTTTGAGGAGGTCAAGATCAAGTTGTTGCAACCAAGGAATCAAAGTGTTTGGCCAACCGCATGGCATCTTCCAAGTGTTGTGGCTCTTGCATAATTACTTCTTTTTTTGTGACTTCAAGCCCCTCACAAATCAATCTATAGCTTCACCTTCTAGTGTATTTGGAATTTGTATGATGGTGTTCTGGAATTGTGTGATGTAACTTCTTACAGAGCCAATCTACTTCAACTCTACCAACCTATCTCGTGCAACTTGTGTGCATTTATAGCTTGGAATTGACCAATTATTGTACTCTTGAATTTTGCCCATGTCAAGATTGGTGCAACAATTTGCCGTTCAACTTGCTCCACTTAGATCACCACCATAGCTTTGCTACTCCATCCAATTAGATGGAATCCAAGACAATCTATTTTTGTTCATATTGAATATTGATAGCTTTGAAATAACATCTGTAATCAAACACAAAATTCTTCACTACACTCAAGAGATTCTTGACTTCAAAAACCTAAGGTTTTGGAAATTGGATTTGGTCTTCTCCTTCACAAATTGGTACTCTCTCTATGTGCTCCTATTGTCAATGATCCCGTTCATCCAACAATTGAGTAAGGTGATCAATTTGTTGTTTCATAGCAATGATAATCTTGGGCATTGCCGCCATGGTTATTACTCTATCACACCATCCGTTGTCTATCTAATTTACTAACACATAAATGTAACACGTCCATCATTCTTCATAAGTTACAACTAGAAGTACCAAGGTTCTTTGGACAAGGTGACTTTATTTAGAAAATCTTGCCCAAAGCATGAGGTGATGAACTATGTGAAACAATGCTTGGATAGTACCCGGACGTGAAAATTGCAATGGTTTGGAAAAAATGGATTTGGTGGTCCATAAATTCCATTCATCCCATTCCTACTCTGATACCAATGTAAAAGATCAAGATCAATGAGAGAAATAAGAGCATGGAAGATCACATTGGGACACTTGAGTGTAGAAAACTTCAAATGCCTAACATGAGTTTCAACTTTGGTATTTATAAGGAGCATACAAGGCTCTTGAGAAGCTTCTCAAGAAGTTTCCTTGAGCCATTTTCTTGGAGTGCAAGCCAAGATAACCGGGAAGCTTCTCAAGAAGCTTCCTTCCTAGAAGTCTTCTACTTGACATGCAAGCTAAGCTAGTTGGAAGCTTCTAGAAACTTCCTTCTAAAAGCTACCTACTTGAGATGCAAGCTAAGCTAGCCAAGAAACTTCCCAATAAGCTTCTTAGATACTTTTGGAATATTCTAAGTTAATTTGGCCTATTTGCTATTTCATTAGCCCTAATTAATTTGTCGCTAAACTCTATATTGTTATATTTGGCCAATAAGAATTAGGTCATGTCCACCAATCTAACACATCTTTGATAAGAGTGCAAGCCAAGTTAATTGAGAAGCTTCAATCTAAAAGTCGTCTACTTGGCATGCAAGCTAAGCAAGTTAGAAGCTTCTAGAAGCTACCTACTTGGGATGCAAACTAAGCTAGCCAGGAAGCTTCCCAAGAAGCTTCCTTCTAGAATCTACCTACTTGGGATGCAAGCTAAGTTAGCCACAAAGCTTCCCAATAAGCTTTTTTCTATAAGCTACCTACTTGGGATGCAAACTAAGCTAGCTAGGAAGCTTCCTAGATACTTTTAGAATAGTGTAGGCTAATTTAGCCTATTTGCTACTTTGTTAGCCTAACTAACTTAGTCACTAAACTCCATATTGTTACATTTGGCCTCTACGCCGATAGGAATAAAGTCTCGTCCACCAATCCAACACATCCTTGAAATCCCTTTGTGGCAAAAACTTTGGAAATTCTTGATCTTTCTTCTCGATTAGGCCATATCACCTCCTTTCCAAGAACATACAATATGTATATCATGACTCTTTCTATATAGTTGAAGGTTGAACCAGAATTGATGCACCATAAACTCATACTCCTAGTCATGCATGCTCCATTTCCATTGTGACCAAACTTGTGGAGTGTTATAGCAAGTTGTAGCAAAAGGGGTGTTTGCATCCTCCGTGAATCATTCTAAACACCTCATGTTCTTTAATCAACTCAAGCAACTAATGAAAGGACCACAAATTCATTTGAACTAATTGTTTGAAGGTGGAAGAGTCAAGACCTCTAGAAAACCAATGCACAAATTTGGTACTACAAATTAGTTACACTCCTTGCCACCAAATATCAACTTGAGTGTAAGAAATCCCACCATTTCATTATTATCTCATTTTCATCGAGTGTGAATTACGCCAATTATACCCATCCACTTCCAATTCTAGTATATTTTTGTCCATGGCCTCTTCCATCCCTAAAATCCTTCTCTCCATACATTATTTTATTTCCTTCACCATCAATTAGCGTACATTGCAACCCGGCATCAATTCACCCTTTTTTTGGAGAAATTGCACCAATTCACACTAATTTAACTAAACCGTACATCCCTCTCACCAGGGTAGGGTAGGAGTCAAAAAAATCATTGTCACATGAGGATGCATCAAAGGAAAATCCTTTAATCAATGCACATTAGATCTCACCCAAGCTCGATGAAGATATCATAGTAATATCAACACCGCCTCGGCCATCAAAACTCCTCCTCTGATCATCCAAACTCGTTCTCCTTTGGCCATTGCACTATACTTTACCTTCCAAGACATTCAAAAGAGCTCAACCCACTTCCAAGGCTATCAAAAAACATCAATTCACTAGCATGATCCAAAAAGATGTGAACGAAAACATGTCCCTTTGTCCTTTGTTCTTGCAAACTCTCCCTAGAATGACATGTGCACATTTCATTCATTTCACTCAAACGATATATGTACCACTTCAAATTCAATTACTCTCTTTAATTCTCATTAAGAGTTACGAGTTCATTCATTAACACATATAGGAAACCCTATAGAGCTACGTATCACGCAAATGGTGATATGTAGAGAGTTATGGGGTTTCCGAATTCACCTTAAAATATCAAAATACCCCTCCACTTTTACCCATAACCAATTTTTAAATACCCGTATAACTTCTTATAGGAAAGTTAGCGGAAATGAAAATCTCGAATTTGAAATGCTCTAATAAACCTCCATGAAAGCACACACGATATATCAGTGTCTTTCGCAATGTCTAAGTAGGTGGGTGAATGCATGTACCCTTCGTACGGAATTTCTGTTAAAAAACTCATGACCGCATGCTAAGGCAATTCTAAAACAAATAGTGTATAGATTTCCACATATTTGCAATACATGTTGAAGATATCTTATCATCCATTTCTTTTACTTTATCTCCAGCTACTGCTGCAAAGATATTATACAAAAAGCAATATATAGAAATAAATTTATTCTAGGATTACACTTAAGAGGCCCTTCAAAACACCACGATACCATCTCTACGTGCTCCAAATTTTATAAGAATATCAGCCATGTGTCAGTAAAAAAATCCACTACAAAGTTTAGATATATGTAACTTGGACTGGGGAAGTTTTGGAGCAAAATATACTCGACATAGCACATTAGTTAAAATGACAACGTGCTCCAAAAGAAATCCAGCTCTGTCCTTTGGTCCATGGTACAGGGACGAGAGGACATGTACTGCAAAGCCTTTGTCCTTTGGTACGGATACAAAGCTAGGACACGTGTCTGGTGGTGAGGCTCTACACGGGTGCGCTGGAAAGGATGAGAGCACGCGATCAGCGAATCGCCCACCTTGGACGCCTGCTACTGCCAACCTTCACCAAAACTCCCAAAATCCTGGGACATGATGACCTGGATTCTGGTTCCACCATGGCGGCCTTGGACTCCGCGTTCCTGTTTGAGTATCGCTAGGTAGAGGAGTATCTTCATGACTGTTCTTCGCAGCCAATTCGCTTCAGACAGTTTCGAAATCGCTGCCACCATCTGTAAGTGTTCGTGTTTGGCTCCGTAATGGAGTGGAGTTATGCGGGGAATTTTCATCTCGAGTTTCTTTCCCGGATCTGGATCGAACGAACATCTGGAGTTTCAGCTGTACATTCTAAATGATTCAAGTAGCGTGAAACTCCGGATGACCGAGACCTTTTCGTTTCTCTTGACCAGAGAATTCCTCTGGCTATCGTTTTCGGGTCGTGAAATATGATAATACTTCTTATTCCCGAGACTCGTCTGCAGCCAGCTTAGCCTCCGCATTATCTCCACAATGTCATAGTGGCCTGCTGCCGCTGCCATCTCCAAGCGAGTCAGTCGCGTACTCGTTTCGGTCTCCATGTTGAGTTGATTCCCGTCAGTTAGCAAAAGCTGTCCCGCAGCACCAGTCCTTCCAAACTCGGCACCAATGTGCAGATCTGTTACACCACCAGCATCCAGGTTGGACGTTACAAAGTAATGTTGCTGAATAAGTTTTCATCCAGGGATCTCCTTACCTCATCATGTGTAGATTCTGAACTCATGCCCCGCAATAACTGTAGATTCCGTACGCGATCCCTTTGCAACCGCGTTAGGGGCCTTCTTCACATTCCTTACAAATGCCTCGAATGGATCTCAGGCGCTTCGCATAAAGTCCTGCGTAGCACCACATGGGTCATCCATCGGTAGGTTCGCCTCCTTCGGATGCTTGAGACGAACTAAGTTTTTCGGCCCTACCTTTGTGTTTGCTACCCGCACAAATCGATTCCCATGTCGAAATTGGAACCGCTGAAGCCCTTGAGACAAAATACTTTCAAGTAAACTGAGGCCAGTAGGAATAAGATGAATAGCCTCTGAGAATGAAGGAAACCTTCCCTTCTGTAGGGATATCGACAGAGTCAAAAAGGCAAAATTTGCTAAGCTTTCTTCAGCGTAGAAACCCAATCTATTCTGAAATTTTATGATATTTCAAAATTCTGATCTGTTCGCGTTCCTCCCCCACATTTCTATTTCCACAGACCACGTTTCCTCGGCCCGCTGCAACAAAGGAAGGTTTCACACTATGGCTATGGCATCTTGAATTCTGGACTCTTTTCAGGCAGAGGGCTATTTCTGTACCACTTCAAGCTTCTTAAGAGAGGCGTCTAATAATACTTAGGTGTTAGTTAATCTTGAATTAGGATTTGCCGAGTTGGAGTGTTTCAGTTTTATAATTTATTCTTTTCACTTCTTTTAAACAGTAAGAAAATACTGGAAAGATTCTAAAATCTTCTTTAATCTTTATCACTACAAATTAGTTAATTGCTGAAGGTCTTAGTCAGAAAGGAACTTCTTTCCATTTAAATTTCATTCAAACTGAGAAACATTCATATCAAACCTAGAAATAAACTGCAGATAATGAAATCAAACAACAATGGTCGGATGGGCGAGCACCTCGACATGGATGATTATGAGAGCGATCAAGAGGATATGACAAGTATTGAATGTCTCTCTTTTATATAAATTTTTTCTTACTTATTTTATAATAGTCTTGTATACTCTTTAATTATATAAAGATTCTAAGTTGAAAAGTAATGTTTTATACCAGCGCTGACTTAGTTAATATTGTACACTTTAAATGGTTAAGGATCCAGTTCCGGAGGACAAATTTGCGCAAACTTTGCAGAATTGAAGAGGTGACAAATTTCTCATGCTTGAATTTGTTCCTCTCGCCTTAAGAAATAGTGCATGTTTTATTTACCTACAATAATTTTACGTTATTTTTATCAGAACAGAAAAATTATTTTCAAATCATAATTAAAATTTAAGAATGTAAATAATTCATATAAGAATAGAAACCGGATGGACCAAAACCGGAAGGTATAAGTTATAAATAAGATAATACACATTTTAGTTTTGAACTTGTTCACATGGTGAAGAAGGATTAAACTTATTGTAAGTGGTAGTTTGTTTTATTTAATCATACGTTCCAAAACCTTAGTATGCAACATATACTATTATATTGAAAAAAAATCATATCTTCTCCTTTATGTTATCCATGCGTAGAATATAGTTGTGATCAATAGGAAATATTCTCAACTACATATCAAACTATTCTTAACTACCTATCAAATAATCTCATAACCATTTTAGAATTAATTTGAGTAGTTTGTTTTTGAACTATAAATTCATTTGCAAAGGTAGTTTGGGATAAAGGATCAACTTTTGTCTAATCTATTCGTCAACATCTAATACGACATGTTCCTGTTTCTTATTCTGTAATCTTATCATTATTTGTCGTATGATGAAAAATTTCTTATTATTTTGTATTTTTATCCTAAACCTTTAACTACTAAACTGATCTAAATTTATTAGTTGTTCATATGATCCAATCTTATATGACATATAATTACGTATCAAAACTAAATAACTTAACCAAAAAAATTCTTATTTCATTCATGGTATATAATTAGATATCACAAGTAAAGTAAAAGATGTATCCTTTTATTTTACCTATGTATGGAATATTATGATAAAATAATTATTAATATCCTTATATTAATTTTATATAAAATTATTGGTTATATAAATCTATGCATTATATTATTCGAGGATATTGTCATTTTTATGACACAATACTTAATTATCTAGAACAGACTTTGTTGAATAGTGTGTAAAGTTTATTCTTTTTTTATAGGAATCATTTGAAAGGATAGTTATGTCTATGTAGGTGGTCAATTTATATTTCTACTCAATTATGTAAGGGGTCATTTTATATACTTCTAGTTCATGATGCTACTTGTTATTTGATTATTTTTCATATTAGAAATATCTTTTTACTCTATATATCTTGGGTAAAAAGTTACTCGCATGAGTGGAAGCCTTATAAATCTAAGGTCAAATCTCACAAGAAATAACGTGTTTACCTCTCATACTCCTTTGCTTTACAAGGGTAGTTTGATTGTAAGATGTTCCTTATACTACATTCAAGATCTATTACCTTTCCTTCGGCGCAAATCCAATCACCTTAAATTTAGGATGGAAAATCATTTCACGAGGGTAGCGACTGATTTTCAATCCATCACTAAGAAGTGTAAGTACTCTCCTTAGAAAGGGGTTTCAATCTTAGTTTTTATGTGTTTCATATATATTCATAAGATAATTTATGGATAATCGGTAGGAATTATATGGGCCACGTGCGGGAGTCGAATCGATTAATATGGAGAAAGTCCTCAGCTGTAAGAATTTTTTATGGGTAATCTAAAATGTGATAAAATCCTATGCCGTAAAAAAGTTTATGGAAGTATATGTAAAAAGAGTTTATGAAAGTTAATACGGTGCCGACGTGGGTTTTACTGGTTACATGATTACCTTGTAAAAATCTTGTGTTCTAATTTTGAAAATTTAGAACTTAAATCTACCTAAAATTATGTAAACCCTAAGATTGTACGAATCGATTACATTCGAGTTAATCCTTCTGTATGGATAATTTATGGTCTAAATATCAGTATTATCATTCAACTTTAAATCTGAAACCCCAATGTATATCCTAGTAAATCAATCATTACAATCCAGTAAAAATCTTCTTCTTGTGAACTTATGCATTTGGTTGATGTAATGAATGTTAAAGTTATATTGTTTCAACTTCTTTACGGGCAAAGGTTTAATTATCTACTAATATACTTTATTTTTATCTTTTTTGCAAGGTCGAGGTTTTTCCATTTCGAATATCTCTAGAATGATATTATAGATATGTGTAATGAGAATGATTATCCCATTAGTTTCCATATCTATGAGTGTTTTGACTTACCTCCTTACTTCCTTACTTAGTAGGCCGTATATTTTCAAAGTTTTATATTATACAAGATGAAAAGCATTCAAATTGTTATAGGGGGAAAGTGGTCCGAGCTATCACTGTCTTCCTTAGTTTAGTTTTTGCCACAAATATCTTCAAAATAAAACGTTTTTATCTATGGCGTTTGTCTTTGGATGATTGTAAGATTGGTATAGGCAAGAAGTATCTTAGTATTCACACCAGTTTCTTTTACAACCAACCCTGTCCTGAAAGCTCATTGAGAACATGGAATCTTGATGAAAAAGAATGTACTAACTCAATATCTTGGATAATATTTATCTTATTTTTAAGATATGAATTTCAATATAAGGTCTTGCACAGGGAAGCAGAATTGAGTTACTTGATCAATTCGTTTTCCTTTATGCTCTTGCATATTATACAACCGAATATATTTCTGAAAATGAACAAGAAAATTTTACTTCAAATAACTATATTTTCTTTTCCTTTTTTGTTAGATTTTGTATGATGAAAGATTAATTTTGATATTATATTAGACAAAGATGTCAACAAATAATTATTGCTTGCATTTGTTGAGTATCTTGATGGGGTAGATGAATATGTTAATAATGAAAGGGTAGATGGTAATGATATCGAGGTGAAAAAGTTGAGAAGTACAAGAAAAATTTTCATATCACTATGATGGACTAGTGGATGTTTTATTTAATTTTAGATATGAGAAGGTGTGGATATTGTTCTGCAACATGTGATGAGGATATTTTTATTTTTATTTTTAATGTAAATAGACTTTATGTACGTTTTATTAGTTTTGACTTTGTGATGTTTATCTAGTAAGTAATCATTTAGTAACTGAAGCTGGTAAACCTTTCCCTTGCGAGAAGCTGAACTAACTGAACAAAGTCTGGGAAACTACTCTGAGAGAATAACTCGCATTTCTTCTCGGATTAAGGCCACGAGCAGTCAATCATACATGTTTATGAATTTCTTGATTTAGTTCATCACTTATGGCAGGATGACTACATGTTCTATGGAGGGTACCTTCCCAATGGGCGAATATCACCACAGCCAAACAGAGCATCACTGTTCAAGGACTGCAGAGAACATTGCATCTCAGACAGAGCATCTCTGCGGCTGCAGAGAACATAAATGTAGCCGTGTCAAATCGTACATGTGATGCCACCGCGTCTATTGGACCGAAGATGGGCTCTTCTGTGTACCCTCCAGTTGTGATGCAGCATTGGATCTGGAAAGCACTTACAATCATGATGCGGGATTACATCAAACGATTAGGAAAAGAAGAATGATGGGAACTGTACGAAAGCACAGAAGCTCTGCTTAGCATGTTCTCGGCACACCTTCAAAGAGCTATAGGTACTTTTGTTTTCTTCAGATATCTTAGGTGCAGATTTCTCATACCGATACTATTGGGTTTAGCTTCCATTTTACGGGTTCTTCCCCTCCTTGTTATCCTACGCGGTCTCCTTTTCTCTTCTTTAGTGATATCAAATGTTTCATGGAATATGAGCGGATGTTTCAAATCTATTTCCTGGCGGATTTTCAGATTGACAGGAACGGCCGAAATTAAAAGCCCTGTTAAGATTAGATACTTCAAATCTGAACCCAAAATACTCACCTGATAGGTTGAGAGATTCACGGATCTACAGACTACAAGTCCTGCCAAAACGAAGTCGAACTGAGAAGCAATTTAGCTCTTGCTCCTGGCTATTGTACGTGAGCAGCATCTTCTCTAACAAAGTGAAATGTCACGCTCGTGATATGCATAGTAGGAGTCTCAAGAAAAGAAGTAAGAACGACATGATGAAAAATCAGCGAAGTAGACTTGACTGTAAGTCTAAAGTCATGTAAAAGAAGGGTACTTTGAGAATTACATGAGCATTGCTTTATATAATTGTCAATACACTGCCTTGCAAATAAGTTTTGTAAGTCTCACGACTTAAAACAACACACGCACTCATTCTAAGAGTAGCCATCAACGAAATCCCCGCATCTTCTCGTCCTGCTTAGGTGGGTGTGAACGCTTGGGGTAACGCACCGCTGGTAGTTGATAACACAAGCGAGACAAAATAATTTATATGGATATGATCTCAAACGTGATACGATTAGGTTCAGCTTGCAATGAAGAAGAGCTCTATCCGACATAGGATTCCCACTGCTAACGGCATTGAGAAAAGCTGGTCTCCCACCTGAGCTTTACAAGGCTCCAGGCTCAGATCGGACGGAACTCGTCCTAAGTCGGGTATGTGATGTAGTAAGTGTAGACGACGTTGGGTGCATCACGTGGCCCGGGAATAAGACCCCAAGCTTCGTCCTGAAAAGGACACAACACCTTACGACTGCGGGCGGATAGATTTGCTCGGTACACTGGTTTGAGAGTGGTCATGACTCACATGCTGAGAAGATCTTTCAGACACCACACGACGTGTACTCTGCTATTTGGTGTGCTGACCAGGTACGTGTGAACTGCCATTTGCTTGAGCTGCTACTTCTTACAGCACACATCTGGCTATGCCGTCTGTGCCTCTGTAGTTGTGTCTGATCATGTTTGAAGGCGACCTTTTAGACTTTGTTTATTCTTACTCACCCATCATCCTGTCCCTGTTCACCCAGTTGGTGGAATATTTATTGCTCATGATTCCACTTGCTCACCAAAGAAATCTATGTTACTCATCCGTTATCCCGTTCACACAGTTGTTGAAATAATTTTAAAAAGGCGACCGCGTAGGAAAAATGAAGGATGGGAAGACCCCATCAAGCCGGACAAGGGAGAGACAAAAAAGGTAATATGGGGCTAAGCCCCATGTTGGAATAATTATTGATTAGTAATTCCATGAGCGCACCAAATTAATCGTTTGTCACACCGCGTTCCTGGATTAGTTGCTTTTCTTTGATTATCTTATCTGCTGTTGCAACATTATTTCCAGAATCTTACCCTGTAATAGTGTACTGTACATGCACAACTATGTCCAAGTAATGAGCTAGATAGCCCGTTAGATCCGGCAGAAGTTTCTTGCAAAAGTATCGCAGTTGTCTCTGAGAAGATGTACTGGAGGAACACAATACAGATAAATGCTATAGTGAGACAAAACTTCACCGAGTACTTCCGGTGCGACAGAAACTAGTAATCTAATTTCAGGAATCTACAAGATTAAAACTGGGCAAGTCATCCACATAGAGATAGATATGACATTAGAGTGCAGAAAACATACTCGACATCAGGTTAAGTAAGAACAGCAAATACCATGAATCCCGATTATTTAGAAACTTTAGTACAAGGGACGGTATGTTAGAAATCGACTTCGTTCCTTCTTCGAGGACGGACCTCATGCCTGGAGTTGCAAGTACATAAGTTTATGAAAGAGAAATGTCTCTTGCTCTGTCCCTGTATTAAAAGCAGCAAAATAAACTAACGTAGAACAAGTGGACTGGAAACACAAACCCTGGGATTGATACGACGACTTATTTTGCCAGTGACGAGAAAATTCCCAAGATACTCTCAGAAAGCTCAAACACTCCTCTCTACTACCACGTGCAAATATCTCTGACAAGAAACAGCGGTAACCAATAGCAATCACCTCTCATGAGATACCAAAGTCAGTTACCCTAATGGTTCGACAAGTGGTGGAAGTACATGGTAAAGGCCAGAGTTCATTTTCCTACTTTAAGCAGCAGAAACAAATCATAACTTTTCAACGTCATATGCAACAGTGTCTGGATTTGTACTGAAAAAAGAATCATCATAATTTTCAGGAGTGCTCCCCCAGCATATGCCCCAAGATCGACAATATATTTGATTCCTCTAGCTGCAAGCTTCGCACCTTTGATCTACAAAAGTCTTCTATTCCACAACGTGTGATCGAATAAAAAACAAGTAATTCCGGCAGTTTGTTGACATTTGTATCCACAAGAACAAAATGACGCTAATTTAAGTGGGGAATTTAAGGAAACTTAAGTTATCACACAAGAGTGGTTTACATTCATTTGGTTTGGCCCAAACTAGATCCTGTCTAAGCTAGTGGTCGGCCATGTAAGGTCGCGTACAGTTTGAAGCTACCTAATTAAATTTCACAGCAGTTTTGAGGGACTCCAGTTCATATTGACAACATTAGACCACAGAGATGAGAATGCGTACAAAAACCCAATGGGCATGCACTTCAATGTACATTTACCTGTTTAAAACCTACTGATTTAGGTAAATAAGCTCACCATCACAGTAGACCAAGTTCCTCTCCAACTCCAATTCGAGCTCATCCCTACCTCTCCTTATAGACTCGATCCGTTTTGCCTTCTGGAACTCTGCTTTCAACGCCTGCTTGCTCTTGTGCAGGAGCTCTTCTTGCTTTAATTTCAAGTCGGCCTCGAACTTCTGCCTCGCCAACTCTTTCGTGTGATGGTTATTTTGAGAACCCTGTTCCCGACCTTGCTTGCCCTTTCCTCTCCCCTTATTGTGTTCTCTCAAATCCCCTCCTCCTTCACCAACCCTATGAATGCCTTTCCTGGGGACCCAATTCTTGTGTGACGCAACTTCCGCCGCGGCGCTATGCTGCATGGCCTTGATTCTGTTCCACTCTGACATTTGCTCGAATTTCTGGGGTTCTATAGTTACAGCTGACAAAGTATGTTGATGTGAAAAACTACTGCTCCTAAGCGGTTCGTGCCTTCCCCTGGACTCTGAAGGTTTTCGTTTCCATGGGTCCCTAGGTCCCTGACTCTGCTGGTGACTAAGCGGTGGTTGCTCACGGCCATGTCCATGCTTATTCTTGCCTCTGGGCTCCCTCAACGGCGGGGTCCTAGGAGGGGTCCTACCTGAGGGACCTCTCTCGTCTTCCCCGCAAAGCCCCCATTCAAGACTCGGCCTCGCTGATGCGGCAGCCAATCCGGCTTCAATATCGTACTTCTGCTCCTCCTCGTAATCAAGTATGTCCATAGAGGAGTCCATATCCTCTGCTCCTTTCATGTCGTGTTTGTCTACCTGAGGCGACTCTGCTGCCAAGTCTGTTTGAGTTTCTAAGCCATTACCGCTGACGCCGACTTCGTTCTCCGGCTTCTTGTCCAACTCTTGCACTCCTGCTGTTGATGTAGTAGCACTATTCGTCGTCATAATGTGTTCCTCAATTTGAAACGGGGAATCGACTTCTTGACGTTCTTCGGGATCCTTTGACTTTTGTTTTCCTCTATTTTTCTTCCACAATCGTCCTTTCTTCGCCCTCTTCTTACCTGTCCCTGCGACTGGAGCGTCTTCCGTAGACGTGGGGCCGCTGGATTCTTCAGCGGCACGAGACTCACCCAAATTGTCCACAACAACGGACTCTTCGGCTGCGCGTCGTACAACAGAATTACTTGTATATCCGAGTCATCGGCTGCGCAAGAGGTAATATCTGGACAACATGCGTGAACCGCATTGTTCCCAGAAACAAAAAGTTTTGAGAAGCAAGCACCAGCCATAAAATACCTGACAGAGAAGATCCGCGGTGCTTTGCATCCACTGAAGTCACCTCCCTCTTCGGCTCCTCCGTTGCACTAACTGCGTCGAAAGGGGATGCTCTTGCTGAAGCTGCGGGACTGTCCCCTCGTTCACGAACTTCGACCTGCCTCTGCTTCTCAGGAGGTTGCCGCGCATCTTCCAGGACTGCCTCTGTCTCATGACCGTGCAGCTCCTCTTTGACTTCCTGGCACAACATTCAAGGATTTGTAACGTGCAGCACAATGTATGCAAGATGATAGAGAATTCGACGATAATTGGCCTCAATTGTTTTAACAGTTGAAGATACTGATCTTTTCGCTCGGATTTCCTACAGCCTTAACCTCTATACACATGAGCTGAACCTACAAACTGTTCGACCTTCATCTCCGCTTCCATTTTCCCCTGCTCCTCACGTGCAATCATCTTCACAAGTCCTCTTCCTCCACCTCCTCCACCTCCTCCTCCTCCTTCCCTTGATCCTTCCCTATCGTTCCTCTGATCAACCGTCCGCAATTGGTCGTCTGTGCATAGTCAGTTCCGTAAGCTCTTCCCCCGTAGACTGTAGCTTTACAGTAAGCCTCGACAAACCTCACTAAGCTTCCAATATCAATGTCTCCTTGCTTGAACTTCAACTTGACCACTACTTGCCATGTCTCTCTTCCCCTCTCTCTCTAAAATTACTACGCTTCTCTTTGAGTTGTCCGCTCCAGGTCCTCGCCTCTCCGTCCAACATGCCAAATCCTCGGGCATTTCCGAAACACGTACTTCTCTCCACCCCCAAAATCAACCTTCGAATCACCACCACGACCTGCGGTTACTCTATCTTCCGCTCCCACCTCAAGCAACCACATAGCCGGGGCATGAAATTCACTCTCGATTCACAACACGTATCTCACTCAACGAGCTCTAGGTCTTCCTTCCCCAATTGCAATTCCCACTTAAGATCCCGCAACCTTCCTTCCTTCCCTCCTTATTGTATTCCAACTCCCCCTGCTGCTGCTGTCACACACTCCTTCTCCTGTCTCCCTTCTGTCGTTCCGACTGTCACAATATCCAACGAAACAAAGGATACTACTCCTCTGCCTCCTCCTCTCTTCTTCGAGTCAACAGCCCGTAAACACCCAGACTGCTGCTGCTCGCTTTCTTTGGCTCTTTGTTCCCGTCTGAAGATGAGAGATCCACTCGAGATCCTACCGCGACCAAATCGAATTGTGCCTGTTGTAGTAGACCCGCATTGTCCCCTCCCTGCGACCTGGGCCCATCGTCTTCGCGATCCAATTTCCCCGCTCTCGTGTGGTGGGGTCATTAAGAAAACAAAACTCAACCCTAATTAGGTCACTACTTACTGCACTGCACCACTTCCGCATAACTGTTAGCCCTCAAGTCCACCTGTCACTGTTGACCCCCTTAGTGATACCTCCACCTACTGAGGAGCTCAAAACACATCGTGTCTCCCGCTCCAGTGGACACATGTGGAGGAAGCAACATTTAAAGAGCCCATCGGAGATTCCACGTAGGGAGTTGTTGGGCTACTCTACTGCTACTACTACTGCCCTTCTCATCATCTTTCTGTCTTCTTCCAACAGAAATTCTTATGTCCTCATTGGGGAGTGAAGTCGTTCGCGGTTTCAATAGTACTTCAAATCAGGCGCTCGGTTCAAAGTCCTGAGAATGAGGCACTCATGAAATCATTACTAGACCTTTGAAGACAACAACAACATGAACAAACAAATTGTGTTTAAAGGAGATGTAGATCTGTCCACATTCATTTCTCTTTTTTCTTTTTCTTTTTTCTTATTGGAGACGCGAGGAAGAATCTAATGGGAAGGGAGGAAGATCTGTCGACAATTTGATTCACTACTGTTGATGGTGAGAACATTTAAATGGACGGAATTTAAGAGGATGTATCTTTCCAGGACTTCTTGTTGCCTTACATCTCTTACACAAGTTGTTAAAATAAATAAGTTGGTTAAGTGTGTAAGGATATGATGAATCGCATGTTTTCAAGATGCAATATTCTATATTTAAAGTAATTCTTACAGTATTATGTTTATGAAATTGTTGATTATTATGGTCCATTGAAAGAAAGTTCTATGATTTATTTTATGATTCATTTATGTTGAAAGAATCATAATTTCAGTTAGGCTCGGGTGCTTCCATTTTATTGGTCCTAAAAGGAGATGGATAAGAGTGCATTCTTTTGTCTCAGTGCACCACCATAACAGAAGAGGTGGCAGGAGCAAATTCACCATCTGGATACTATATATTTTGACCTTTGGATAGAGAGAGCTTCTGTATCTAATTTCTCGTATATGATGCATAAGCCAACCATAATAAATTTTTTACCCTTTATCAATAAAGGGTAAGGCACTGCCATCATTTTTCCTTCAACAGATGGACAGGAGACTTGCTCAAGAAGGAATAGATGTCAAGGAAGGAAATATATATATATATATATTTCTCCTTCCTTGACATCTAGAATCTTATGACTAAGCTATTATAAAACTTAGCATATTAATGAGACAATATTCACACGATCTTTTGTAAATAGGAAAATTTATACTTTAGATATAACTCCACTTTAATTGAAACCTTACAATGGTTAAACATTCCACACTCAAGGCATCTGAAGGGGTTCTATTCAGTAGAAGATATTCTACAAGCATCAACATTTCTTCAGTTGAAAATAGTGCTCTCATAGTACAAGCTCAGTAAGTCACAAGATAACGTTTAGAAGTAGGACTCAAGTAAATGTAAAAAAGGTCCCTAAAAGTAATTAGTATGCATCCGAATCTTATTATAAACTTCCATCATTATAATTCTATTTCTCACCAAGGAGATCCATTAACTCCCACTTGCCTTCATACAAGCCATTACTTAGGAACATTCTATAGAGATTGATCGAGTTGTTTAGTCGTACTCAAACACTGAATTAGACAAACTTGACAAGTCCTTCTCTGTGCTATTCAAAGGGAAACCTTAGCTATATGAATAGACATAAACTCAAAGTACTTATACGATTAACCTTAGGAAGCTGGAATAGTAACGATATAACTAAAGTCATCCCTCAAGCAAGCAAACTGAGGGAATGGCATGACATGACAACGACATGACTTTGTCGTTGTCACGTCATGTCATGTCGTTGTTGTCATGTCATGTCGTTGTCCTATAGCTTCACCCACTACATCACTTACAAACAAGTATTTTGACTTCCTTCTTGAGGTAAGAAATGGACAAAGTCTTGTGAGGAGGTTAATCCGTTCCATTCAAGTGGAAAAATGTAGGAATTTGTTATTGTGGGTGGGGATTGAATGCAGTTAAGAACGAAACATGGAAAGAACCTGAAAAGCTCCTCAATGTTTGGATTGCCTTGGTACTTTTGTCAGGAACAGCAGCACTGCTTTTCCCAGACACGATAGAGTTCGCATCTGCAGATTGACTGCAGGATGAAAAGAGGAGCCGCAATCCCCTTTCTTCTCGGGACGAATGTTGATTGAGATCTATCTGACACTTAGATTTTACCTTTGCGGCTCCTGGCCTTTCTTTCTCCAGCTCGAGCATCGTTCCCGAGTTTACCAACGATTACAGTACACGCTTGGCGTGTCTGTTTCTGTGTCTGTTTTCCCATCTTGTTTGTAATGCGCCTCGCCTTTGTGGACTTGGGAGAAACCCCACGAGACCTTCTACGGGTTCAGACGCGCTTTGAGGAATCGAAAGATGATTACTTGAGGATTGTTAGATACCCACCTGCAGATGTCATTCTGTTTTTTTCTTTCTTGGGTAGGCGGAGGGATCCGCACTCAAGGTGGAAAAGTAAGTTCTTTGGGATTGGTTTTTGCTCTTGAATATTCAGCCATCTCACCTCCCGGCTAAGACAAGTGCTGAAATTTGTTCAGAGTGAGCACAGACAGTCCATCGATCTTTGTAAATACCAATAGCTGCGCAGCTGTCAAGCAGAGTGTGAAATTGGAGCAGAAGCCCGACAATAGTTCTCTTTCATCCTCTTTCCCTTGTAAGAAGAATGTGATCGCGTCGTCCTCCCTCATGCTCTTTGGCATTCAAATTTGAATTGGGACGTTCCATATCGGCATGCTTCGAGACGATCGAGAGGCTATGGAGGATACTTTCACAAGTAGTTTGTCAGGTGCTCTTTGATTGTAAGAAAATATCGACTTACCAATTAAACAAAGGAAGACTGCAGTAGTAGGGAGAGATCCTCATCGTCATGATTTCTTGTAAGCAAATGAAATCCTCGATAGCTTGACATATCGGGCGTTTGGCTGGTCCACAGTTAGGATACCTATCTGCAAACAAGTATAAAATACATTCTTGTGGCCAGGCGCGAACGATGCTCACCAGAGACAGGGCCGCCAGGTCTTAAAGAAAGAACCCAGAACTTTTCCGCCGGGCACTTAAGATTTGCATCTGAACTGGACGCAAATCGACCAGCTAAATCATTGGTAGTACTCAATCAATTGAAATCTGGTTTGCCCTTCAAGCATGTTCGGTTAAAGAAGAAAACTATCTCCTTATAGCTTCAGAAACTCAAAAAGATCCTTTATAGATGTAGGTAGATCAATCCAAGAAAGTCCTCCAAATGTACAGGACATTCGAGATCGAAGGCTCTAAGAGCGAGTCCGACATATACAATTTGCGGTTCTCTGAGGATCCTGCCAAGGTCAAAATTCGAATTTCTACCATTGTTGGTGGTCTCTATATTATCGTGAGAAAACAATAGGGGATAATGTTACAGTCCACCTCCCAGGAGACAAGGTTGCTTTCATCATTTCCGTTAAACAACAAGGTGGGTTGGACCTCAGATGATTCTACCTGACAACTTTCTCCTATGTTACAGATTCCGTTCATGTGGTTCTAGCCATGGGAAACCAACCTTGTCAAAGACCTCCTTTTCTGTTTTACATGGTACACCCGAGGTCCTCTTTGCAACCTGCTTACATAGAAACAAAATGTCATGCAGGCCAAACATGGATGCGAGAGGTGTTTCAGTAAAATTGCCCTGAGAAACTCAGATGTTCCCTTTGAATTACAACTTGCAGAGATGCTAACTGTGAGCACGGAACTACATATTTGGACGAACAAGGACATACTCTTTTGCCTTCCTCATCTCGCATGACAGGAAAGAGTCCGTGGTCATCCAACTTGTAGCCTTTTGCCTCAGCCAGCAGCCTTAACCTGAGTGGGAACAAATCAACATGTTTATTATCAGCGCGTTGTAGAGACAAGGCCTGGAGAAAGTAAGCACTTCAGCATGAAATGCGCAAAGTCTATGAGATGAGCGTTTAAGCAGAGCACGACCCAGAGTTGAAGATCCTCTAGTGAACAACTCATTACATTAGGCGGGTGCCAAGTCAACGGAGACAACTCTCTCTCGATATGGGGAGGCATTGAATGATAGAAGAGGACTATCGATATCGAAACACTATACGTGGGAGATACAGGACAAATTCAGGATCTTAGAAGTCGCTTCGATCAGCTCAAACGGCAGCTTTTCAATTCAAGAATCCATTGAGGGGTGACATTCAGTAAACCAGAAACGCAACGTCCAAAAAATTTGAGCGAGACAATAGCAACAAAATGATACCTTCGATTAAGGACATCATTGCCTGTCCAAGCAATCAATCCGAATGCGTACTTCTCGATAGGATACACCTGTCACAAGTTCAGGACAAGATTAAACTTGGACCTGCTAAGGAAGTTACTATGAAAGCACAGACCTTGCTATTAGTCAACAGCTGGAACATTTCTTATGTTTCCTTCAACAAAAGGTCTCTACGGGTATCACTGACCCCAAAAGACCCAAGGTGAATATCTAAAGATGAAAATGTTCAACAGGGAGATACAACGCCGTTGTTACTTCACTTACTTTAAAATCAATGCGGTGCCGTTGCTCACGGCCAGGGTATTTGCAAAGGCCAAAATAAGTATCAACTCCTCTTTCCTGCACATCCAGTTACTTCTCATTCTTAGAATTCATCTTTCGTAAGTGTCACTTCCAGGAACCAGGACTTTGCCCCGAAAGAAACTGCCGCATACTACGATTCTTATCCAAAATTCTAGTCATCATCGCAGACAACACTCAAAATAACTCGAATGAAACGATCGGCTGAACACGGATTTACCTCAAGTTTATGATCCATCCCAATAGTCAGGTCCTCAGTTAAGAAGTCCATCTTTTTGAGCTTGCACACAAGTTTGCGAAGGAACCCCGCATGACTGCTCCTCCACCAGATATTGCAGAATATATACTTAGACAACACATCATTTATTCACGAAGATTTATGGACAAAAGAGAATCAAGTAAAATCTACTTTGACGTGAATGATCCAATATAGAAACAGCAAATACCTCTTCACACTTTATAAACGCTACCTTTTGCCATCAGGATGCGTGACCACCATGTCCATGTCCCCGACCAGAGCTTTTCCCCGCCTATAGGACCCTCCACATAAAATAGAAATCTGCTCGCGTTCCAATGAACCAGGATCAATCAGAAACGTGATTCTCATAAAGGACCAGACAGCACCGGTTCACCAATAGAGGACGTCACTCAAGAGTTCCCTGATAGCATCAGCCTTGCAGAAACACATATCTATCGGGTTTCAGAGGCGAGAAACTGCAAACAAGTGGAAGTGAAAGAGCAACAACTCTGCAGCTTACATCAGGCGTTACGCTCTCGCCACAGTTTTGAACCAAAAGTTCCATCTCTTGCACCTGGCACCGAAAACGTAATCATGCAGCGCATGCAATGAGACACTAGACAGAACGTGCACTTGTCAGCCACTTGAAACTGTCACTTCAAATAGATTCAGAGACTAATAAATATGTCGTGGATAAGAAATCAGTTCAAGATTCACCCACCTCATGCCTAGGTATCTTCTTAGTGATGTCATCATGAAACTTCAGTCCATATCTCTGGGCTGAAGTCAGCGACTCCTCATGCTGAAGATCTTCCAAAGTTCTATGACCTTTTTCATACAGTTTTTGAGCAGTAGAAGGACCAATTCCCCAAACTGCAGCAAATTGACTGACAGCACGAACCTGCCACCTCGAGAATGATCACAAAGATCGCTCCACATCAGCAAATAACTTTAACTTTAAATTTAGAATGGTCTGATTCTTGTAATTTCACAAGGTCCACGATCATAGTAGCTGATAGTTGACGTATAAAAATCATTGTCATGAACGATACTACCTTTTCATCTTCTTTGAAATGCTCCAATCTGGAAGATTTGCCTGTTTTTATGATCTCAGCGATCTGCAGAGAGGAGCGAAGCCGAATGATGCTAAGCACACCAGAGCTAGTAAGAGGTTACATCAGTAGCATCCTTCTCAATACGCTTGTCCTGATTTGAAGTCAGCTTCACGGAACTCGTGATAAATCGATTGCCCGGAACTAAGCACGAGTGCAACATTATTTTTTTACCCGCTTTTTGCTTGTACAGTATGCTATGAGAGCACCCCTCAGCTTGAAAAGTCCTCGGAAAAAGCTATCACGATGAAGTAATTGTATAGGGTTTTAAACCTGGTCTTGCATCGACTTCCCAATTGCTGGTAACCCCTTAACCTGATTGACGCTAGTAATTTTGAAAGGGAGCTTCTCCAGCACTGAGTTAGCCTTGTAGTAGCTAAACGATCTCCGGTCGTCGCCCAAAGCTGGTTTTGCACAAAGTCAATGATAAACAAATCTTAGGGGAGTGTGGCCACAAACGAAGACATGGTGATTCTCCCACTATTGGTATTTATGATTGAAATCAGACATTGACGGCTAGTAAACTCAGCATAATTAGAATCTTATGCTTAAAATCTTCGAACCGATCCGATGTTGCGAACCTTATAAAGAGTTTAGAGCCAATCAAAACAGACTAGGAGACAGTTACTAAAGGCTTTTGAAACAGCAAAATAAATGTCTGAAGATGTTTCAAGTTTGGACCACAAACCATCCCCAAAAACGTGTTTTAGCTCGTCAAAGATCGCCGTTATGTTCTTGTTTAGGTTGGGCGGCGTGTACGGTATAGAGGGCTGCACATTTGTCCAAGCCGAAGACTTATTAGCAAGGAGATAGTAGTCCCATGAGACAGTTCTTGCCAAGTACAAACAAAGCAGCCCAGAAAGCAACTAATCTAAACAATTCTTGAGACTTGAAAGTAGAGTCACTACAGAGTCATTTTGCTGTTCAAAGGTGACTGAATACTGATTACCTTTACCATGCACCACATCCACCTGCACATGGACCAGCTAGCTGAAGGTGAAGATGGTGAACTGCAACCGCAAGTAAAGATAGCTTGGTAGACCAAGGAGCTGTGACACCGACCTTTAGTGCTTGGTGCGTCTCATACATTATAAACTTGAACTTTGAGGAACACCTACCTCATGTGACGACCATTCGATTTGGTCTGCACCACCAAGGGACAGGCTAGCGCTCTCCGTTCCCAGCGCAGAACACGAAGAATTTTGAAGAGAACCCATCTGACTTTGCATTTCCGAGTCGCCTGCATGAGTGGTAATTCCGTTAGGTCCCACTACTCCCAGCTTACCGCCAAGTTGGATAACATTCATCCAATCCTCTCCTTTTCTGCGCTTGTGCGAATCTCCATCCGACCCGGATCCTTCTTCATATCCGTCCGCTTCAATCTTCCTCTTGGAAACGTCGAGGTCATCCTCGGAAATAAATGAGCTGCTATTGGATTCATCTGAAGAAGCAGGTGCACTGTTGGCTTGGTTGATAAGCAGATATTTCTCATATGGAAGAATTTTCCCTGAGATTAGACAGTCCTCGAGCCAATCGTATTTGAAAGCCACCTGCACGCGCAAACTCTCAGCATCGTGCCCTATGCTGCAACACTACTCCTTTTGATCTTCAACTTCACTCACTCGAAAAGTTTTCACGTTGACAATCGCCGGAATTTTCTGAGCTACAGTGATGGGAGCAAACAAAAAGGATAAACATTCTCAAATGACTATCTTAGAAACCACACAATCTATTCTGAGAGGAACATACAGATCGAACTTTCCGCAAGCGATCAGCGCCAATTCGGTCGGCTAAATGTTTCTCGTCGACGGCGAAAATGTGAGTCACTGTACGGTTGATATGCTGTCGAAGCACTCCTCCCCTTTGTTGAAGCTTATCTTTCCATATCTGCACTCAAAGGTCAAAATGTTATATCACACACAAGTATTCTGGTTTCAGTTCTAATATCTAAAAGCTCTCGTTGGCTCACATCACGCTTTTACTGATAAGAATTTTTCACTTCTTCAATGTCTGAAATGTCCTGCTTTCTACGTCGAAGACCAGGCCTGGTGGCAGCCGAGAAGAGGACCATTAATCTTAGTATGGAATTTCCCGGTATGAGTTTGGGGAACATTCCGTAATGGCTATTCGGACCGTATTCCTTAAACCCTCACTAAACCCTGGCTAAAAGGTACTTCAGCGAGAATGTCATGACGGTATCTGCGTACTCAGTTGAAATTCTTATAATCAGTGTCGCTCTTGTACTGTCGCCGTGCAATTGTAGGCTATGTTCCGACCAAAAACTTGTACTTTCAACCACCACGATCCCATGGACCGGGAATGACTATCTCATGCCATTAAAGTTGACTTATGAAGGTGAGTAATCCTCCACATGAGATGAAAGAATGTAAATTTGAAATCGTTGTCATCGAATCGTAACGACAATATATTCTCTATAGTAAATAGAAAATTTGATACATCAATTTCGAACTGACAACGTTTCGTCTCAGCGACCGAGCGAGGATTATGCAGAAAACCTGAAGACGACGATGATGTACACCCTGTTCCAGAAACACGGCAATAACTCCGGCAAACAACGAACCAAAGTTGGGGTCTTCGCCCATTGTGCTGAAACCCTGGCGCGGCAGCCCCTCTCTTCCCTACACATTCGGCTCTTCTAGACCAATATGGAATCCCAACATCTTGGCTCGAAAATAAGTCATCCTTGACGAGAACCAGCACGCTTCTGCTGTGCAGCCGAGGAGTTCAACCACTGTGCAGCCCGGGAGTTTCTCTCACGCGCATTCAATTGGAATTCGTTTGGAGAACTTCACCCAGGACGAAAACGGATATTGGAGTGCCCGCGTCTGCCATGCATCCGCCAAGTGTGTAGTCTTGCACGTCATCTCTTCTGACGGACAAGCTCGTGCGCTTCTTCCACAGATGCTTTCTTCACAGATTACTGAAACTCGGCCTGCACTCCTACGGTACTGTCTGCGGTACAGGGACAATAATACGAGATATGGAGCGGGGAACGAATCTACACTACGGTATGGAATTGCAGTTACTCTATGCTAGTCGGGTGCCTGTGCTATTCATAGGCTAGTGTGTCTCGTGTATTTTGAAGATTTATGGAATAACTAATTGAAAGATATATTATGTGATATTTGTATATTCATCCAAAGTAAGTATATTAGATTTTTGTAGTTTTCCATACATGTCGTTTATCATTGGTATCCAAATCATTTAATTAATTTATTTTATAAAATAACTAAGATATAAAATATCACAAAACTATAAAAATGTTTGAAATATAGCAAGAAAATTTTTAATATTTTATTGTGCTATTATTCTCATTAAAAAATTAATAGGTAAATATTACAGTTTAGTCATAATTTCTTTTAAAATTATCTACAACTTGATTAAATATTAATTTAGTTATCATATAGAAAATCAATTAATTGCTCTATATATTTATACTTCAGTAATCTCCCTATATTTATAAGTATAAAGACTGGTTAGGATTAATTTTGGTCTTGTATCTACTATATGGATGAAAGATCACCTACTCTTAAAATTTATGTTATTTTAGATCGATGATTATAATAAATTATTAATTAAACTCTATTTATAATATATTATTTTATTAGTTTAAAATAATAAATAGAAAAAGCATTTAAAAATGTATTAATTTTAAGTGAAACTATCATCGAAGAAAATTTATGAGAAAAGAATTTAGTACCATGTACTGAATATTTCACTTAGTTTCTACCAAATTTGTAATTTGAATCCGTGTTTTCACTAATATATACCTACTATATACTTGTATAATACTTTTTATATTCTATACTTTTTCATATATACTTGTACAGATGTGTACTTTATTAGAGTCCGATGAGTTAAATTGATTGAACTTAGATATCGATATCTACAACAGATTATAATCAGTAGGCGCAAAATCAGGCCGCTTACTTTCTCAACTCTTCTTTGTCTCTATATTGTAGCGACAGCTCAAAAACACCAAGTAAAATTAACTCAAACTTTCCATTAATGTTAATATGAATGGAAAAAGGCGACCCGTAGAAACACGAAGGATGGGAGACCCCATCAAGCAGCCGTACAAGGGTGAGACGTATAGGAAAAGATATTATGGATTATAAATATGGAGGAAAATAGTATTTTGTTTAATTTATTATTATATAATCCTTTGAAAATATAGAAGAATGCATTCCTGATTTTGTGGACATCTTGCACGGTTGTGTCCTGTCATTTTTCGCACTAGGGGATGTCTTATATGTGCGCTAGGAAGAACAGATGACTCGACAAAGCGCGAATTTACAGTTATATATATTTTTTATTCTTAAATAAAAATCTGAAAATATTTTTTTTTTCTTTGATTATATTATAAATTAAAAAAAAAATTCTTGTAGTATCTATTCTTCATTCTATATTATACTAAATATAATTTTGAGGTAATCACTTTAATTCTCATCAGTTGTTGGTTTGATTAGGACCTAAACTAGAATCCATTGGCTTATCATCATATGTGCTGATTTGTTAAATTAACTAGAGAAGTAAAATCACGTAAGAATTTTGATATTTTTCAGAAAATACGTACTATATGTAACATATCGATAATACATTGCATTGAATTAGTATAATAATGGAAAGTCAAGATGATAAGGTACGCTCTTTTTACAAAAAGTTATCCTACAAATTAACTTACAGAATTAGAAATAGATTTATTTTACAAAATCTATGTAAGAAAATTATTATAATTAATTTCATATATAGATATTCACTTCTAAGCATTATAATTAAATTTTAATATATCTTTCCATTTATGATGATATTATAACAAGCAACATAAGATGATATATATATATATATATATATATATATATATATATATATATATATATATATATATATATATATATATATATAGTGTATAATCTCCTAAAAGTGGAGATATAAGTATTGAGTTTAATGGAAAATGATATTTTATCTCAATGTTGTCAATATGGAATGTTATATATATAGTGTATAATCTCCTAAAAGTGGAGATATAAGTATTGAGTTTAATGGAAAATGATATTTTATCTCAATGTTGTCAATATGGAATGTTATATGTTATAATTGACTTAAATTTGAATCCCAACCTTATGTTTTCTTTCAAAGATGGATAAAAAATTTATCAAATCATTTATAATGTAACTGACATAAATTTAATCTTTTGATTTTTTAATACCATGATATATAATTATTGATATCTATTTTACAAAAAGTATCCAAAACCTCTCAATATATATATATAATATACATATGTACACCAAGTTACTATATAGTTTATTTTATATGGTTATTGATATAATTAATGTATATGATTTTAAATTAATTCTACACTATAAATTATTTTATTAAATTTATAAATATAAATCATACATATAAATCTCAGATTGAATATCAAATTTAAAGTATCTATTACAATCATAATTATAATATTATTATTTGCTCTTGTGGTGCACACACTTTTACAAAAATTGTTCTTTTTCTTTTTCTTTTCCACAAGAATATGGTAAGGTAATTGCTTGTTTAGGAAGGGAAGCCTCTTAGTTGTTGAGTTTTTCTTTGATGTTGTGCCTATGCATGCAATGCTACAAAGAGAAAAAATATGAAGCCTAAGGCACTTTGAAGGAAGAATGTTGAAGGAGTCAAGTTTGGGATGTACTTGAAGGCAAACAACTCAAGTACAAAGGTCTTTTGGACTCAAAAATCAACATTGATTTGAATACACCATCACATGGATAGAGAACTACCATCAAAGACTGTTCATATCCACTAAAGGGTTCTCATATGTGGAGAGTGACTACTCACCAAGTGATTGAAAACCTTTAGTTATAAAATCAAGTGCACTTGGAGCAATTCCACTTTCTACCAACTATTTTTAGTCGCAAAGCCAAAGAGCTAGTAGCAATCCATACCTTCATTGTTTTTCACAATTATTTACAAAACTTTGTATTTGTGTTTTAGTATTTTGCACACAATTGGAAATATGGTGTTCATGCAGAACCCCATGAGGAAGATTTTGAAGCAATTTTACATCTCTCAATTATAAACAAATGGGACCATATATTGTAGGAATGAGCTAGTCCAAAGCAAACATTTCTCATTCTTGCTATAAAATTGATAGTTGAATTATTTTTGGATCATCCATGAGATGAAGTGAAGGAAATATAGAGTGACAAAGGATCTCCTTGTAGGGACAAAGGAAAAAATATCCTTGGTATAGATGTAGGTCCACCTAGAGGTATGACTCTTGATATGAAGTTTGGGCCCATTGACAAGGAGATGAATGCACAAATCACTACATCATTTGGAGAGAATTGGTCCACCAACAACAATTAGAGTGTATGCAGTTCTAAGGACCCAAGTCGAAGGGCAATTATGGAGGTGGATGATGAAACTTTTTTGACCAAATAGAATGACCTACCTCAACAATAGTCAAACTATCTTCTTCAAGTATATGTATCAAGGAGAGCTGGTCAATTGGACAAATAAGTTCTACTTGTAGGCAAGGAGCATGCTCAAAGAAGATAAATGAGCAACCTACCTACCTCCTTTGCTATACTTCTACATTGGTTAAACTTACTTAAAAATGAGGAGACAAAGGAATTCCCAAGTCATTACTATCCATCAAGATATCTCACCATAAAACCCAAAGGAAAGGTAATCATCCAAAAGTATTGGAATATAGATGTAGAATATACAACAATGAGTAATTTTGTGTCAATGGATGAAGAAGTGAATAACTTCATCCATTGGTGAAGGATAATAGTGAAGAAGAAGAATAGTCTACTCCATCAAGGTCCCAAAACCCAACCAAGAAGCCAAAAAAGAATCCCCAAATCATATATATGTTTTTGATGAGGAAGCAAAGACTCCAAAGGCAAAGATCAAGAAGAGGAAGAAGATATGATTATCTTTTAAGAAATAATATTTGGGTCCAAAGACAAGAAATTGTACAAAGATGCATAGTTTACACCACATCAAGAAGAACAAGAAGACTAGACCAAAGATCAACAAGAAGAAATCCAACTTTGGACCAAAGAACCACTTAACCATGCCTAGAAGAAGATGCACTCAAAGGAGAAAAAGAGGGGTGTAATAAAATAGAGTTAGCAAAAGAGTTAGTAGAAGCTAATGAGATAGCAAAATCAGCTCAAAATAGCAAAGAAGGTGGAACTAGCATAATCTAAGAATGCTAAGGATGTTCTAGAAGCATCTATGGAGCTTCTTAGTGAGAAACATCTAAGAACTTCCCAAGATTTGAGTAACTTGTACACCAAGTTAAATGACTAGTTTAGCTTCTATACCAAATAAATAGCTAGCTTAGATTAGATGCCAAGTAAGATGACTTTGAGAATGAAAATTCCTTGTAAGCTTCTTGGGAGCCTTGTACCTAGTTTCCCTATAAATACCAAAACCCAAGCTCATGCTAGACATTTAGAGTTCCTCTCAAGCAAGAGTTTCAAATGTGATATACTTACTCTTATTTCTTCCCTCAACCTTTTATATTATAATTAGAGCAAGAATGGGATGGATGGGATCTATAGACCATCAAATCCATTAGGATTTCTGTGTCAATGTACTACCAAAGTATCATTTTAAGTAACTTATTATTTCCCATTTTGGTCAAAAGTTTTTGAGTGTGATCACTTTGTCCAATAAGCCATTGATCCTTCCAATTATAACTTATAGAGAGTGGTGGAAATATTGAATTTACAAAATTACTTAGACAATTGAGAGTAGAAATTTTGGTCAAGTGTGTAGATACACAAAGTTATTATTACTATTAAGCAATAGATTAAGCATCTTACTTGATTGTAAGAAGAGTGAGATTGTGATTGTAAAAAAAATTAAATTGAGAGAGCGTATTTAGAAGGATAAGATCAGTTTGGTTTCCAAAACCAAAGGTATTTGAAGGCAAGAATCTATTTGGTATACTAGAAAATTTTATGTTCAATTGCAATTGTTATTTTGAAGATCTTTTAGATGATAAAAACAAATCCGCTTAACTTCAAGTCAATAATATGGAACACCAAAACTAGGATTGAAATTCCAATTGAAACCTACTCATGGCAGTTTATTACCCCAATTTTGACAAGAGAAGACTTCAAGACTACAATTATTTGGAGATTTCAAGCCATAAACAGTGCATAAGTTGTACAAGATTGATTGGCAAAATTGAGGTAGGTTGGTTTTGGAAGAAGGTGTATCTTTCAATTCCAAACACCACAATATTGATTCCATATATACATGAATGCAAAGCATTGGTTTGGTTTATGAGAGGCTTGAAAGCACATACCAAATTAGAAGTAACTCTACGGGAACCCAAGCATCTAGAAGAAGTCATACAAATTGTTGAGCGCTTTGATTCCTCTGTTGTCACAACTTGGTCTCAACCTAGACCTCCAAAAAACGTACAAATACACCAAGCATAAGTGGAAGAGCTAGCAACAATAGAAAGTAATACCATCCAACAAGACCACTTTGGCATTGTAGATCAAGAACGGTTATGTAAAAGATCAAGGAGAGAGAAGTATGAGAATATAAGATCAAAATGGAAGGTCACATTGAAAACTCTCAATTGAAGGAAACTCTAAATGCCTAACATGAGTTTGGCATTGTTGTTTACAATATAAGGCTCTCAAGAAGCTTCTAAGCAACTTCTTTCTACAAGCTGCCTACTTGGCGTACAAGCTATGCTAGCCACCAATTTCATATACAAGTTACCCAATTCTTGGAAAGTACATAAAAGCTTCCCACTAAGAAACTTTTTGGGTGCTTTTGGAACATTCTACCAAGAAAACCCCTAGATGCTTTTAGAACATTCTTAGAATTGATATATGTATCTTATTAGCTATATTTAGCTTATTCTAGAAAATTATTAGCCTTTTTTCTAACTTTATTGATAACTATATTAATAGATATTCCTCTATTCTTAGTTTTTGACGTTCTCATCACCATGGAGTCTTCAAACTCTTGTATTTGAGAATTTTGGAGATGAGAAAGAGGTTCTCATATGGGTTTGTATAGAGGACATTCTTTCTAAAGTACCTTATATTTAATTTTTCATTGGCTGCCACAATGGATGGCACATTGGGCAAGAATATAGTCAACTTCATATTCTTCCTGATTGTTAACAAAAATTAATGGAAGATGAGGTGCTCACTGACATAGCGAATCAAGCCCCTTGCGGCCTTGGTGAGCTATGCAAAGGAGAGAATAAAACAAAAAAGAGGAAAGGAAGATAGGTTGAAGACAAAGAGTTTTAACTTCAAAACATGGAAGATAGAATTGATCTTCATATGACTAAAAAGTGCAAGTTTGTTGGCAATATGAGAATGATCTAAGTGATATCAAATGGACCTATTGTTATACCAATAGTTTGACATATTATCTAAAGGCAAGGATTGACTTGGTAACATCTAGAAGGATGTCTATATGATGGGCTAGGTAGATCAGATAGAGGTGTTACCAAAAGAGCACTTCTACAAATAGAGCAAAAGCCAAAATTAGATTGAAAACTTTAGAGTCAATTTTGGAGGCCTAGTTGGATGAATTAGGCCTTGAAAATAAAAATATCCCCCCCTCCTTTGGGTAAATAAACTTGCACTCTCCTCCCATGATTTGTCTCATTGAAAGCTTTCCAATAGTATCTCACCCACATGATTTTGAGCTTCATATAAGAAGATTCTTGAAATATTCCCTATAGTCAAACCTACTTGACCAACTCGAGAGGACAAGGACTGACACATCTCCCATCTAGGCAACTAATCTAAGGGTGCACATTTCTGACATGTCACCAATCCTTGTATCTGATCCAAAGGTGGAGCTTCCTTTGTGTGGATCCTCTTTGCTATATAATAAAGAGAAGATGCTCCTTTGGGGCATTGGAGGATTGAGTGTGAAGTTTGAGTTTTCTCTCTTGTATCTCTATTGGGAGTTCTCTTGTCCTCAAAGTATTACACCTTAGTTGAAACTAAGTTTACAAACTTGGGTATCAAGTAGGAGAGGAATGTCATTGAAACTTATTGCCTATTTGAAGTTGAAATCACATGATGTATATGAACATATTTCTTTTATAAATTTTGAGCAATAAGAAGATGAGACTGGGCTTGATTTAAGGAAGAAAATAACATAGACAAAAAGGTGAAAGTATGAAGGACATGAGATGGTAGTGGATTAAGAAGAGAATTGGGAACAAGGGGATCTTACTCATAATTAAGGAAGAAGGGAGAAGATTTGGTACTTGCCTACTTGGAATTCTTGTAGGTAAACTTGGACATATAAGACAAATATCCTAATCGGTGTGGGTGGACATTGATAAAAGTATGTAGCATATCTTCTAAAGTGTGATTTTCTTTCTCTATTTGCCCATCAAGTTGAGGATGATAGGTTGTGGAGAAGAAAATCTTGGTGCCAAGTAGTTGAAGAGCACTTGCCAAAATTTACTAGTGAATCAAGAATCATGATTAAATATGAGAACCTATGGCATCCCATGTTGCTTCAAGATGGTGTTAAAGAAAACATGTGCTAGTGTTGGAGCCTATATGGTATCAACAGTAGCTACACTCAATCAAAAACACCACAATTTTTATATGGTCATGATCCATCTTTGGTAAGAGTGTGATGAGGTATAGATTCACATGTTCTATCAAATAGATGATTGAGAGCAATTGGAGTAATCCACTTGGTTTTTGGTTGTTGGCCTTGTTGAATTGATAACTCTCACAAAATTAGATAATCTCATATCATGTTTGGCCACCACCATTGACATTGGAGGGCACTCAAGGTCTTTTGTGTACCTATGTGATTAACAATTGGTAAGCCATGTGCCTCTTTGAAGTTTCACAAGTTGTAGATCTCCCATAGTCGGAATAGATTTGGTTCTCATAAAATAAAAGGTCATCCTTAAATGGTAAGGTGTCATACTCCTTTACATGTATTGAAAGATGCCTTTGCACAAGATGAAGGAATGGTCTTGTTGTAAGGCAATCTTGAACTCTATTTGGACCTTTGTGTCAATAAACAACATGTTGATTGGTATTATTATGGGAGATTCATGAAGGTTCCTCATATCAAGTTGCCATGATGCAAAATTGGGAAATTACATGGAACTTTCTTGGTTTGTACTCAAGCTTGATGTCAAAAAATTGTAGTTGTTCCTCCCATCAATGATGTTTACTCTTGATGCTTTAATGTTTGCAACAAGGGTTTGTAATTAGTTTATATTTAAATTTTTTCACAAAGAGATAATGTCTCAACACCTTGGTTGTGTAGACTTGAGCATAATAATTCCTTTTAGTTTTTTTTAGTCATCTACATATAAAAGCAATGGAATGAAACCCATGTGGGAATTCTTGTTGCAATAAAACTCCAATTACAAAGTGAAAGGCATCAAAATCAGTCACACAACATAGTTGAAGATGATATGGTTGGAGAATATATCATGAAAATATAATTTCTTTAAGTTTCTTGCATACTTCTACTAGCATGGTAGTCCACTTGAAGCTTGTTGGCTTCACCAAGAGATCAGTTAATGATGCAGCCATGTGAGCATAATAATGGATAAACCATCCATACAAACTAGCCAACTTATTAAATCTTCAAACTTTCATGGCATCTTTAAGAGTAGGGTAATTGGTAATGACCTTGATTTTCTCATCTTCCATCTTGATTCCTTCCATTTATTGTCTAAGTAGGTAACTTTGCTTTTGCCAAAATGCACACTTCAATTTCTTGCAATAAAACTATTATAGTCTTAGTTGTTTAAAGACTTCTCTTATTTGGTTTTTATGTTTTGTCTCCATCTTATTATAAATTAAAATTTCATCTAAGAGCACTATATATATCAGTCTAATAATCATTCCAGCACCCAATTCATTTGATCCATAAAAACTACTTAAGCATTAATGAGCACAAAAGGTAAAACTCTTTATTCAAAACTCAAAATGCACATACCTTGTGTGAAAGGTTATATTTTGCACTTTTTCTCCATCAATTGGAATTTTCCAATAAACACTTCAAAATTCTGATGTTACTAGCTATAGTGCTCCACTTAATCAATCTAACAAGTCATCAATTCAAGGTAAAGATATATATTCTTCATGTTTTGTTTATTGAGCCATGGTAATCAATATAAAATCAAAGCCTTTCCATCCTTCTTTGGTGCAAAGAACATTGATGCTTTCCAAAAATATGTGTTATTTTGTATAAAATCCTTTTCTAATAACTTTATTAAATGTCATTCAAAGTTCTTCTAACTCCTTTGGTGAAAGCTAATAGATGGGTCTACTAACTAGAGTAATATTTAGCAAGAGCTCAATCTTGAGGTGCATATCTCAATGAAAAGGTGATCCTTTTGGAAGATCATCTAAAACCACATCCACAAACTCTTGTACTATTTTATCAACCATTACTTTTTGAAGCTTCTTGACCTCATCAATGTCTCCTTGCACAATAATTTTGATCCACATTGCAAAAATAAGACTGCCTTCTTCCAAAGTTTACCCAAAAGCTACTTTATTGAAACACTTCCAATCTTGGAATTGACTACTCCAAGATGTTTTCCTCATAAGTGCCAAATAGCCTAAATTCTAGCTCAAGTACTGTACTTGAATTTGTCATCAAGCCCACAAATTGAGAACTATGATGTACAAGCCAAAGAAGAGCTAGAATGCTATCATAATGCAAGGGAATTATTACAAATCTTATTAACTTGGAAAACTCATTCACAATCTTGAATGCAACAAGTTATGAGGTTTGGAATACAAAATGCTTTCTATCATCTACCTTATCAATTTTTTGCCTAGTACTAGTTTGATAAGAATGTCAAAAAATTTCACTAATTGTATGGATGAAAAATTTCAGAACTCCCAAAATAAACCCAAAGTTTTACAATCAAGATATTGTAAAAGACCAAAACCGAGGAGAGAAATAGGAGAATGGAAACTCACATTAAGACACTAGAATGAGGGAAAACTCCGAATGCTTAGCATGAGCTTCGGCCTTGGTATTTATAGGTAGCATACAAGACCCTTAAAGCTTCTCAAGAAGCTTCTTTGAGCCGCTTTCTTGGAGTGCAAGCCAAGTTAACTAGGAAGCTTCTCAAGAAGCTTCCTTCTAGAAACTGCCTACTTGGCGTGCAAGCTAAGCTAGTTAGAAGCTTCTAGAAGCTTCCTTCTAGAAGCTACCTGCTTAGGGCGCAAGTTAACTAGTTGGGAAGCTTCCTAAGAAGCTTATTAGATGCTTCTAGAATATTCTAGGCTATTTTGTCTTATTCTCTACTTCGTAAGCCCGACTAACTTCGTCACTAAACTCCATATTGTTACATATTCTCCCGCCGCTAGTTGGTGACGTCCTCGTCACCAGTGAAGCTTCGAATTACTTGATGGCCATTTGTGCATTTTGGAGGTGAGAAAGAGGTTCCCATGTGGCATCATGATGGGGATACCCTTTCCAAAGGACCTTGTACTCCGTATGTTGGCGACGGCCTAATTGAATATGGCAACGCGCAAGGATACGATCAACTTCATACTCCTCATGATCATTGATAGGGATAGGAAGAGGGGGAGGTTGGACTCGAGAGGAAAAGGAAGAAGGGTTAGGAACAAAGGGTTTCAACTTGGAAACATGAAAGACAGGATGGATATGCATGTGCCAAGGTAAGGCAAGACAATAAACAATAGGAGAGATAATGTGGGTGATATCAAAGGGTCCTATCCAATTAGGAGCAAGTTTACGAACTTGGGTATCAAGTGGGAGAGGGAGGTTACTAGAGGATAGCATGACTTTATCACCAACTTCAAAGGTGAGATCACGATGATGATGGTCTGCATATTGTTTTTGGCGATTCTGAGCAACAAGGAGGTGAGATTTGGCTTGTTGGAGAGATTGGGATATAGTGGTCAAGAATTTAGAAGTATGAGGAACCTGAGAGGGAGGGGGAGCAAGAAGAGAATTTGGAACAAGCAGATCTTGGCCAAAATTGAGAAGAAGGGAGAAAATCCAGTGCTTACCTGTTTGGAATTGTTGTAGGCAAATTCTGCAGCTGCAAGACATTCATCCCAATTGGTATGGTGGACATTGACAAAGGCTCAGAACATATCCTCCAATGTACAATTGGCGCGTTTGGTTTGTCCATCAATTTGAGGATGATAGGCCATGGACAAAGCAAGCTTGGTGCCAAGTATCTGGAAGAGTGCTTGCCAAAACTTCCCGGTACATCGAGGATCACGGTCGGAGATGAGTACACGTGGCATCCCATGATGCTTGAAGACATTGTCGAAGTAGATTTGCGCTAAGGTTGGAGCATCCATGGTATCACAGGTTGGTGCCAAGTGGATTTGCTTACTAAGCTTATCCACAAACACCACAATTGCGGTGTGTCCTTGTTTTGTCTTTGGCAAGGATGTGATGAGATCCAAGCTCACATGCTCCCAACGAGCGGATGGAATGGCGAGTGGTTGAAGGAGTCCACTCGGCTTCTGGTTGCTGGCCTTGTTCCGTTGGCAACTCACACATGATCGGACAAAGTCTCAAACATCTCGTGTCATGTTGGGCCACCACCATTGGCGTTGGAGAGTGCCCAAGGTCTTGTCCACTCCCATGTGACCAGCTATTGGTAAATCATGGGCTTCTTGAAGGCGCACAAGTCAAAGATCACCTTTGGCTAGAACATAGATCTGGTCTTCATGGAATAAAAAGCCTTTCTTGAAGGAGAAGGTGTTGTACTCCTTGTCACGTGCTGTCAGACGACCGTGTATCATTTGGAAGAAGGGATCTTGCTGTAGAGCTAACCGAAACTTGTTATGAAGCTTGGGATCAATTGACACCGTCGTAATTGCTGCCGTGATGAGAGGAAGAGACTTCAAATCAGGTCGTTGTGATAAAGCATCATGGATGACATAAAACCGACCTGGTTTGTACTCAAGTTTGATGTCGAACAATTGGAGTTGCTCTTCCTATCGATGATGTCGACTCTTCATGTGCTCTAGGTGTAAGGTCTGCAACAATGGCTTGTGATCAGTTTGCATGATCACCTGTTTCCCCAAGAGATAATGCCTCCATACCTTGGTGGCATATACCATTGCAAGTTGTTCCCGATCTTGAGCAGAGTAATTTCTTTGAGGTGTATTTAGTCGGCGAGACACAAAGGCAATAGGATGTAGTCCATCTGGAAATTCTTGTTGCAACACAGCTCCAATTGCAAAGTTAGAAGCATCAAAATCAACCACACAAGGTAGTTGAGGATCATATGGTTGAAGAATGGGTCTTGAAGACACCATATGCTTTAACTTCAGGAATGCTTCTTCATGCTTGGTGGTCCATTGGAAGCTTGAGTTCTTTCCCAAGAGGTCAGTCAATGGTGCAGCCACGTGAGCATAATAGTGGATGAACCGTCAGTAAAAACTGGTCAATCCATTGAATGCTCGTACTTTGGTAGAATCCTTCAGGGTAGGCCAATCAGTAATGGCCTTGATCTTCTCTTCTTCCATCTTGATCCCCTCTAATGAGATCTTATGATCCAAGAAGGTAACCTCCTTCTGCCAAAAAGCACACTTTGACTTCTTGTAGTAAAATTTCCATTGTCGTAGTCGTCTTAGGACTTCCCGTACATGATTCCTGTGTTCTGCCTCTGTCCTACTATAGATTAAGATATCATCTAAGAACACTACCATGGATTGATCCAATAGTCCCTCCAACACCCAATGCATCTGATCCATGAAGACTGTTGGAGCATTAGTGAGTCCAAAAGGTAGAACTCTCCACTCAAAATGTCCATACCTTGTGCGAAAGGTAGTCTTTTGCACGTCCTCTCCTTCAATAGGAATTTGCCAATAGCCGCTACAAAGATCTAGCTTGGAAAAGTAGCGTGCTTCACTTAATTGATCAAGCAGGTCATCAATCCAAGGTAAGGGATATGCATTCTTCACGGTTTGCTTATTGAGCCCACGGTAATCGATACAAAAACGAAGTCCTCCATCCTTCTTTGGAACAAATAGTACCGGTGCTCCCCAAGGAGAGGTACTATGTCGTATGAAATCCCTCTCCAACAACTCTGTAAGTGTTGTTCACAACTCCTCCAACTCCTTTGGTGAGAGCCGCTAGATTGGTCTACTCACTAGAGTACTCCCTGGCAATAACTCAATCTTGAAGAGCATACCTTGATCAAAGGGTAATCCCTTTGGCAGATCATCCAAAAACACATCTGCAAACTCTTGAACTATTCGATCAACTATTGCTTGATGTGGCACTTGGCCCTCCTCAGATTGTTCTTGTGCAATTGGCTTGATCCACACCGCGAATACAGACGTATCTTCCTCCAAAGCTTGCTCTATGGCTGCCTCATTAACAAACTTCCCCTCTAGGGTCTCATCTCTCTTCCAAGCTTGCTCCATGGTTGCCTTCCTTGCAAACTTCCCATCTTGGGACTCATCTCCCTTCCAGATTTGTTCTATGGCTACCTTCTCAACAAACTTCCCATCTTGGGACTGACTATTCTTAGGTGTCTTACTTAGGGGTGTCAGACAACCTAGTCGGAAATCCCTACCTTGGTGTTGTACTTGAATTTGACGTCGGTTCCAATCGAATTGAACCTTATGATGTTCAAGCCAAGGTAGACCCAGAATGATATCATAGTGTAGAGGTGCCACTACAAACCTCATACACTCTAAATACTCCTTCCCAATCTTGAAGGTAACAGGATGCGAGATGCGGAATGCAGAACCTTTTCTACCATCCGCCATCATCAAACTACTTCCAATCACTGGCTTGATAGGAATACCCAATTCCTTTGCTACTTGCATAGACATACAATTCTCTGAACTTCCAGAATCAACCAAAATCCTACAACCCCAATTAGATATCATACCTTGCAAGTGAAGTAGACTTGCATAGGTCGAGCCTTCAATCCCATTGGAACTAATCAAGCTCCCAGTAGGCGGCTCAAAATCTCCTTTTGGGATTCTTCGTTTCCCTGATCAGTCCGCTCCACAACCTCCACTTGGGCAACTTGTCGAGGTCGTCCATTCTTGAGTGGACATTTAACAATGTGATGTCCAACTTGGCGACAATAAAAGCAACCTCCATTTTGTCGTAATCTTTCTCTATCTACTATGCCAAGTGGTCTTTGTTGGATAGCATCAATCTCCATTGGTACCGGTTCTTCCACTTGTGGTACTGGTAGGTTTTGTGTAGGTCAAGGTCAAGACCAAGTTGTTGCAACTAAGGAATAAAAATGCTCAGCCAATTGCATGGCTTCTTCTACATTTTGTGGTTCTTGCATGGTCACCTCCAATCTAGTTCGTGACTTCAATCCTCGCACAAACCGATCCAGAACTTCACCTTCTTGGATATCTGGAATTTGCATGATAATATTCTGAAATTGTGTGATGTAGCTTCTCATTGAGCCAATCTGCCTCAACTCCGCCAATTTATCTCGTGCAGCTCGGGTGGCATTTATAGTCTAAAATCGACCAAGTATTGCATCCTTGAATTCTGCCCATGTCAAAATTGGTGTAACAATTTGTCGTTCAGCTCTTTCTACTCGGAATTGCCACCAAAGTTTTGCCACGCCATCCAATTGGCTAGAAGCCAAGAGAATTTGTTTCCGTTCATCTTGAAGATTGGTGGCTTCAAAGTAACATTCACAGTCAAACACAAAATTCTCCACTGTGCTTGGAAGATTCTTGCCTTCAAACACCTTGGGTTTTGGAAATCAAATGTGATCTTCTCCATCTCGAACTAGCGCTCTGTCTACTTGTTCTCGTTGTTGCTGGTCTCATTCATCCAACAATCGAGTAAGATGCTCAATTTGTTGTTCCATTGCAAGGATAACATCCGGTATTACCGCCATTGCTACTACTCTATTCCACTACCCTCAATTTATCTAGTTGATTAATACATAGAAACAACACGTCCACCGTTCTCCATAGGTTACAACTGGAAGTATCAAGGGTTCCTCTGACATAGTGATCATATGTAGAAAATCCTGCCCAAAGCGTGAGGTGATGAATTGTGTGAACCGATGCTTTGGTAATATCTGGACATGAAAGTCCCAATGGTTTGGCGGAAGTGGATTTGGTGGTCCATAAATTCCATCCATCCCATTCTTGCTCTGATACCAATGTAAAAGACCAAAACCGAGGAGAGAAATAGCACATTGGGACACTAGAATGAGGGAAAATTCCAAATGCCTAGCATGAGCTTCGGCCTTGGTATTTATAGGTAGCATACAAGACCCTTGAAGCTTCTCAAGAAGCTTCTTTGATCCACTTTCTTGGAGTGCAAGCCAAGTTAACTAGGAAGCTTCTCAAGAAGCTTCCTTCTAGAAGCCGCCTACTTGGTGTGCAAGCTAAGCTAGTTAGAAGCTTCTAGAAGCTTCCTTCTAGAAGCTACCTGCTTAGGGTGCAAGTTAACTAGTTGGGAAGCTTCCTAAGAAGCTTCTTAGATGCTTCTAGAATATTCTAGGCTATTTTGTCTTATTCTCTACTTCGTAAGCCCGACTAACTTCATCACTAAACTCCATATTGTTACAGATATGATATTGTACTATACAAATGAATCAAACTTCCATAGGTTTAGCTTTCAATCATATTGGAACTAATCAAGTTCCAATAAACAACTTGCTATCTCCTAATTTGACTCTTCATTTCCTTGATCATTATGCTCCACAACTCCACTTGTGCAATTGGTTGGGGTTGTCCATTTTGGATTGGATATTTAAATTATGATGTTTAATTAGGCAACAATAAAAGCAATCACCATTTTCTTTTAACTTCTCTCAATCTACTATATTAAATGGTCTCTATTGAATGGCATTAGCCTCCATCAATATTGGCTTATTCACTCATGATTGGTTTGTTTATAAATTATATGGAGGTCTAAGTTGATACTAATTTGTGGCAACCAAGGAGTCAAAGAGCTAGGCCATCTAGAAAGTTTTTTTATAGATATTTGGGCTTGGCAATGGTAACTTTCAATTTGGTGTGCAATTACAAGACTCTCATAACTCACTCTAAAGCTTTACTTTCTTCTATATTCAAAATTAACATCATGATGTTTTGGGATTGAGAAATATAACATCTCATCAAATTAATCTACCTTAATTCCACAAATTGATCTCATACAACTCATGCAACATTCATTGCTTGGAATCTCTCAATGATTACAATTTTGAAGTCTTATTATGTGAAAAGTGGAGGAATAAATTGCCATTGAATTTGCTCCACTTAGAATAAACATCATAGTTTTGTTGGTCCAGCTAGTTGACTTAAAGCTAAGAGGATTTGTTGCTAATCACCTAGAAGATTTGTGTAATATTCACAATCAAGTATACCACACTTCATATATTCTTGCCTTAAAATACCTTTGGTTTTGGAAATCAAATTTGAATTTCTACTTCTCAAATTGTTACTCTTTCCAATTGCTGTTGTTGATATTTATCATGATCTCTCTCTTCCAACAATGAAATAAGATGCTCAATTTGTTACTACATAACAATGAAAAATGTAGGTATAATTGTCATGACTACTACTCTACCAACTAGCTATTTGTAATTATCTAGGTTAACATGTTGATGAAACACATCTACCACTCTCTATAAATTAATCAATGGCTCATCAAATAAGGTGATTGCATTCAAAAAATCTTGGCTAAAGTATGAGGTTATAAATTACTAAAAATGGTACTTTGGTAGTACAAAAATAAAGAAATCCCAATAGTTTGTAGAACACTAACTTTGTTGTCCATAGACTCCACTTATCTTATTCTTACTCTGATGCCAATGGAAAAGATTGAAGAAATAAATAGAAGAAAGGAAAATCAAATGAAAAGTCACATTAAAACTCTCAATTGAGTGAGAATCCTAATGCTTAGTATGAGTTTGGGCTTTGGTATTTATGAGGAAATATTACAAGCTCTTGAGAAACTCCCAAGGAATATTTCTTTTAGAAATCACTTACTTGGCATGCAAGCTAATTTAGCAAGTAACTTTGTGTATAAGTTACCCAATCTTTGGAAATCATCTAGAAATTTCATATTAAGATATTTCTTGGGTGCTTTTAGAATATTCTACCAAGAAAATTTATAGATCTTTCTAAAATATTATTTAAAATTGTAAATATATTTTAAGCTATATTTAGCTTATTCTACTAATTCATTAGCCCTTGTTAACTTGTCTACTACAAAAGACCAAGACCGATGAGAGAAATAGGAGAATGGAAACTCACATTGGGACACTTGAATGAGAGAAAACTCTAAATGCCTAGCATGAGCTTTGGCTTTGGTATTTATAGGTAGCATACAGAGCCCTTGAGAAGCTTCTCAAGAAGCTTTCCCAAGCCACTTTCTTAGAGTGCAAGCCAAGTTAACTAGGAAGCTTCTCAAGAAGTTTTCTTCTAAAAGTCGTCTATTTGGTGTGCAAGCTAAGCTAGTTAGAAGCTTCTAGAAGCTACCTACTCGGGGCACAAGTTAACTAGTTGGGGAGCTTCCTAAGAAGCTTCAAGAATATTTTAGACTAATTTGGCTTATTCTCTACTTTGTTAACCTTACTACCTACGTTGCTAAACTCCATATTGTTACATATTCCTCCACCGCTAGTTGGTGACGTCCTCATCGCCATTGAAGCTTCAAACTCCTAGATGGCCGTATGTGCATTCTGGAGGTAAGAAAGAGGTCCCCATGTGGCATCATGAAAGGGATACCCTTTCCAAATGACCTTGTATTCCATATGTTGTCAGTGTCCTCGTTGGATGTGGCGACACGCAAGGATACGATCAACATTGTACTCCTCATGATCATTGATAGGGATAGGGGGAGGAGGAGGTTGGACTCAAGAGGAAAAAGAAGAGGGGTTAGGAACAAAGGGTTTTAACTTGGAAATATGAAAGATAGGATGGATGCGCATATGAGAAGGCAAGGCAAGTCGATAAGCAACAAGAGAGACAATTTGGGTGATATCAAAAGGTCCTATCCAATTAGGAGCAAGTTTATGAACTTGGGTATCAAGTAGGAGGGTTAGATTACTAGAGGATAACATAAATTTATCACTAATTTCAAAGGTGAGATCACGACAATGGTGATCCGTATATTGTTTTTGACAATTTTGAGCAACAAGGAGGTGATATTTGGCTTGTTGGAGAGATTTGGATATGGTGGTCAAGAAGGTTGAAGTATGAGGGACTTGAGACGGAGGAGGAGCAAGAAGAGAATCTAGGACAAGCGGATCTTGGCCAAAATTGAGAAAGAAATGAGAGAATCCGGTGTTTGCATGTTTAGAATTGTTGTATGCAAACTCTATAGTTGCAAGACATTCATCTCAATTGGTATGGTGAATGTTGACAAAGGCACGAAGCATATCTTCCAAGGTGCAATTTGCACGGTTAGTTTGTCCATCAGTTTGAGGATGATAGGCTGTGGACAAAGCAAGTTTGGTGCCAAGTATATAGAAGAGGGCTTGCCAATTTTTTTTGGTGAAGCAAGGATCACGGTCAGAGATAAGTACACGTGGCATCCCATGATGTTTGAATACATTATCAAAGTAGAGTTGCACCAAGGTTGGAGCATCCACAATATCAACCTTTGGTGCCAAATGGATTTTCTTACTAAGCTTATCTACAAACACTACAATTTTTGTGTAGCCTTGTTGTATCTTGGGCGAGGAGGTGATGAGATCTAAGCTCACATGTCCCCAACTAATAGTTGGAATGGGAAGTGGCTGAAGGAGTCCACTCGACTTCTGGTTACTAGCCTTGTTGTGTTGACAACTCTCACACGATTGGACAAACTCCCAAGCATCTCATGTCATGTTGGGCCACCACCATTGGTGTTGGAGGGTACCCAAGGTCTTGTCTACCTCCATGTACCAGCTATTGGTAGATCATGGACTTCTTGAAGGCGTGCAAGTTGGAGATCACTTTGGCTGGAACATTGATCTAGTCCGCATGGAATAGAAGGCCTTCCTTGAAGGAGAAGGTGTTGTATTCCTTGTCACCTACTATTAGACAACCATGTATCATTTGGAAGAAGAGATCTTGTTGTAGAGCTGACCAAAACTCATTATGGACCTTGGAGTCAATTGACACCGTCATAATTGCCGTTGTGATGAGAAGAAGAGACTTCAAATCAGGTCATCATGATAGAGCATCAAGGATGACATGGAACCGACCTGGTTTGTACTCAAGTTTGATGTCAAACAATTGGAGTTGCTCTTCCCATTGATGATGTCAACTCTTCATGTGTTCCAAGTGTAAGGTCTACAACAATGGCTTGTGATCAGTTTGCATGATCACTTGTTTCTCCAAGAGATAATGCCTCTATACCTTGGTGGCATATACCATTGCAAGTTGTTCCCAATCTTGAGTAGAGTAATTTCTTTTAGCTACATTTATTCCGCAAGACACAAAGGGAATGGGATGTAGTCCATTTGGTAATTCTTGTTACAACACAACTCCAATTGCAAAGTTAGAAGCATCAAAATCAACCATGAAGAATAAGTTGAAGAATGAGTCTTGAAGACACCATATGCTTTAGCTTCTGGAATGCTTCTTCATGCTTGGTGGTCCACTAGAAGCTCAAGTTCTTTCCCAAGAGGTCAGTCAATGATGCATGCACATGAGTATAATAGTGGATGAACCATTGGTAAAAACTGGCCAATCCATTGAATGCCCGTACTTTCATAGCATCCTTTGGGGTAGGCCAATTCTCTTCTTCCATCTTGATCCCCTCTAATGAGATCTTATGACCCAAGAAGGTAACCTCCTTCTACCAAAAGGCACATTTTGACTTCTTGCAATAAAATTTCCATTGTCGTTGTTGTCTTATGACTTCTTGTACATGATTCACATGTTCTACCTCTATCTTACTATAGATTAAGATATCATCCAAGAACACTACCACAGACCAATCCAATAGTCCATCCAACATGTGATGCATCTGATCCATGAAGAACACTAGAGCATTAGTGAGTCCAAAAGATAGAACTCTCCATTGGAAATGCCCATACCTTGTGCAAAAGGCAATCTTTTGCACATCTTCTCTATCAATAGGAATTTGCCAGTACCTGCTACAAAGATCCAACTTAAAAAAGAAGCGTGCTCCACTTAGTTGCTCAAGCAAGTCATCAATCTGAGGCAAAGGATATGCATTCTTCACGGTTTGCTTATTGAGCCCATGGTAATCAATATAAAAACAAATTCCTCCATCCTTCTTTGGAACAAATAGTACCGGTGCTCCCCAAGGAGAGGTACTATGTCATATGAAGTCCTTCTCCAATAACTCTGTAAGTGTTGTTTGCAACTCCTCCAACTCCTTTTGGTGAGAACCGATAGATTGGTCTACTCACTAGAGTACTCCTTGACAATAACTTGATCTTGAAGTGCATACCTTGATTGGAGGGTAATCCTTTTGGTAGATCATCCAAAAACACGTCCACAAACTCCTGAACTATCCAATCAACCATTGCTTGATGAGGCCCTTGGCACTCCTTATATCGTTCTTGTGCAATTGGTTGGATCCACACCGTGAATATAAACTTATCTTCCTCCAAAGCTTACTCTATGGCTACTTTACTAACCAACTTCCCTTCCAGGGACTCATCTCTCTTCCAAGCTTGCTCCATAGTTTCCTTCCTAGCAAACTTCCCATCTTGGGACTCATCTCCCTTCAAGGTTTGCTCTATATCTACCTTCTTGACAAACTTCCCATCTTGGGACTAACTATTCTTAGGTGTCTTACTCAGAGGTGCCAGACAACCTAATCAGAAATTCATACCTTGGTGTTGTACTTGAATTTGTCATTGGGTCCAATCAAATTGAATCTTATGATGTTCAAGCCAAGGTAGACCCAAAATGATATCATAGTGTAGAGGTACCACTATAAACCTCATACACTCCAAATGCTCTTTCCCAATCTTGAAGGTAATAGGATGCAAGGTGCAAAATGCAAAACCCTTTCTACCATCTGCCATCATCAAACTACTTCCAATCACTAGCTTGATAAGAATACCCAATTCCTTTGCTACTTGTATAGACATGCAATTCTTTGAACTTCTAGAATCAACCAAAATCTTACAACCCTGATTAGATATTGTACCTTGCAAGTGAAGCAAACTTGCATAGGTTGAGCCTTCAATCTCATTGGAACTAATCAAGCTCATAATAGGCGGCTCAAAATCTCCTATTGGGATTGCTCATTAACCAGATCATTTTGTTCTACAAACTCCATCTAGGCAACTTGTCAAAATCACCCATTCTTAACTGTGCATTTAGCAATACAATGTCCAACTTGGCAATGATAAAAATAAGCTCTAATTTGTTGCAATCTTTCTCTATCTGCTATACCAAGTGGTCTCTGTTGGATAGCATCAATCTCCATTGATGTCAATTCTTCCACCCAAGCATAGTGTACTGGTAGGCCTTATGTAGGTCAAGGTTGAGATCAAATTATCTCCACCAAGGAATCAAAGCGCTCAGCCAATTGCATGGCTTCTTCTACATTTTGTGGTTCTTGCATGGTCACCTCCAATTTGGTTTGTGATTTCAATCCCCACACAATTTGATCTAGAACTTCACCTTCTTGTATATCTGGAATTTGCATGATGATTATTTGAAATTGTGTGATGTAGCTCCTTATTGAACCAACTTGCTTCAACTCCACCAATTTATCTTGTGCGGCCCAGATTGCATATATAGTTTGAAACTGACCCAATATTGCATCCTTGAATTCTGCCCATGTCAAAATTGGTGCAACAATCTATTTTTCCGCTCGCTCTACTCAGAATTGCCACCAAAGTTTTGCCACACCATCTCATTGACTAAAGGCCAAGAGAATTTGTTTCCATTCATCTTGAAGATTGGTGGCTTCAAAGTAATGTTTGCAATCAAACAAAAAATTCTCCATTGTGCCCGGCAGATTCTTGCCTTCAAACACCTTGGGTTTTGGAAATCAAATGCGATCTTCTCCATCTCAAATTGGCACTCTCTTTATATGTTCTTGTTGTTGTTGATCTTGTTCATCTAATAATCGAGTAAGGTGCGCAATTTGTTATTGCATCGTAAGGATAACGTCCGGTATTGCCACCATAGCTACTACTCTATCCCACTACTCCCAATTTATCTAATTGATTAGCACATAGATGTAGCACTTCCACCATTCTCCATAAGTTACAATCAAAAGTATCAAGGGTTCCTCAGACACGTTGGTCATATGTAGAAAAATCTTGCCCAAAGCACAAGGTGATGAATTGTGTGGAATGATACTTGGGTAATATCTGGATATGAAAATCCCAATGGTTTGGCGGAAGTGGATTTGGTGGTCCATCCATCCCATTCCTGCTCTTATACCAATGTAAAAGACCAAGATCAATGAGAGAAATAGGAGAGTGGAAACTCACATTGGGACACTTGAATGAGGGAAAACTCCAAATGCCTAGCATGAGCTTTGGCTTTGGTATTTATAAGTAGCATAAGCCCTTGAGAATTTTCTCAAGAAGCTTCCCCAAGCCGCTTTCTTAGAGTGCAAGCCAACTTAACTAGGAAGTTTCTCAATAAGTTCCTTCTAGAAGTTGCCTACTTGGCATGCAAGCTAAGCTAGTTAGAAGCTTCTAGAAGCTACCGGCTTGAGGCACAAGTTAACTAGTTGAGAAGCTTCCTAAGAAGATTCAGGTATATTCTAGACTAATTTGGCTTATTCTCTACTTTGTTAGCCTTACTAACTACATCACTAAACTCCATATTGTGACATCTACTACCTTTATATTAACATAGGTTATAACATAGAAATGGCTATTTGTATTGTTGTAAGATTGGAGATTCCATTACTGAATGTCTAAATAATAATGAATGTTCTGGACCTATTGTCCAAATGGAGTTCTTGGAGCATGGTGATTAAGGAAACAAGAATGTCGTAATAAGAAATAGAGACCTATTTATTGGTTCTAAGAAGTTCATAGTTTTACCAATGCAAGTTTTTTTTATTTGTAAGTATGATATTTGATTATAGTTGTTGGATTTTGGTTTATTTTGAAAGTTTTAAGAATTACATGTCTATATAATTATCAAAATAATAAGATATATCTATCAAGTTTGTGTTAAGTAGCAAATTGATGATTGTGGATAGTAGAAATTTTTTTGCACTTTGTACTTCACAATGTATTATATTCAAGGTTGAGAAGGGGTATTTAAAGAGTATAAAAATTATATTATTTCCTTACATTAAAATATTATTCTAGGCCATCCTTGGCCAAAATGTCATTAGGTTCAATTTGATTGAGCTCAACAAATTAAAGTACAACACCAAGATAAACATTATCGACTAGATTATTCTGCACTTTCAAAGAAAACACCTAAGAGTAGTAGACTAGTCCCAAGTTGAGAATTTTGTTAATATAGCAATTATAGAATAATTTTTGGATGAAGATATTCATATATTTGCTATAAATATCAATCCTATTGTGCAAAGAGAATATGTGAGAATATGAAGCATAAAAAAGTAATGCGTAATAAGATAGTTCAAGAATTTAAAGACTTGTTTTTAAATGATCTTCCAAATAGATGAATGAGGTATACTTTTCAAGATGAATTATTCCTAAATAGTAATCCAATGAGTAGACCAATCTATTTTCTCTCACTTATAGAGTTAGAAGAACCTCAAATAATTTCAATTAAGTTATTGGAATTTTATTGATAATAATGATCAAGAGCTTTGATTGTATATTGACTACCACAATCTTAATAGACAAACTATGAAGAATGTGCATCTTTTGCCTCAATTGATGACTTATTGGATCAATTAAGTAAAGCACGATGCTTCTTAAACTACTTTTTTTTAACTAGCTATTGGTAGATTCTAATCATGGAAAATACATGTAGATGATGTATTTTGTATAAGGTATGGGCATTTTGAATAGAGAGTTTTAAGTTTTGGGTACACTAATTATAATACCATTAGCTACACATATATCTAGAGGTGAAATTTTGGCTTTGTAACATTTGGAAGGATGTTATATATGATGTACTAATTAGATCATATAGAAGTGTGACCAAAGGAGTACTTCCACTAATACGTCAAGAGCCAAAAACACCTTAAAAATTTCATAGTCAATTTTGGAAGCTTAAATAGATGAATTAGATCTCAAAAATGGAATGACTCTCCCTCTCCAAGGAGAAGGGTTTGCCTTCTCTCCCCACTATTTTTCTTGTTGAGAGGTTTCTTGTTGAGAGGTTGTAGCTCACCCATCATTTTGAGCTTCTTATAGGAAGATTCTCAAAGATTCCTTCTAGTCAAACTTGTTTGACCAACTAAATAGTACAAGAATTTAAATGTCACCATCCATGCAACTAATACAAGGGTGGAGCTTGTTGACATGCCACCAATCCATTTTCTCTTATCCAATGGTGGAGCTTCCTTTTAGGGAATCATCTTTGCTATACAATAAAGCAAGTGTGCTCCTTTTTGGCATCAAAGTATTGAGTATGAAGCTTTATGTTTCTTCTCCTATGTTTCTCTTGAGGGTTCTCATATTCTTGAAATATTACACTAAAGCTCCAATAGCTTTCATGAATCAAATGGATTGCTAAAGGGGCTATTGGATCAATATATGGTAATGTTCTAGGATAAGAATGCAATATATGATAAAGAAAAAATACAAAAACCATGTACAAGAAGGCTTAAGACAACTATGATAATAGAAATTCTACTATAAGAAATCCAAGTGTGACTTTTTGTGGAAGAAAGTAACCTTCTTGGGCCATAAGGTTTTAATAGAAAAATCAAGATGGAAAAGGTAAAAGGCTATTATCAATTATCTTACTCCTAAAGATACTATGGGAGTTTCAGGATTTAATGGATTAGTAAGTTTTTTGTTGATGGTTCATCCACTATCAAGTTAATGTAACCACACCATTAGTGGATCTATTTGGGAAGATAATACTTTGAGTGGAGCAAGCAAGAAGAAGTATTCAAGAAACTTAAGGATACGATATCTTTAGGAGAGAAATAATTAAATGGAAGATCAAAGTGAAAGGTCACACCATAACTCTTGAATTAAGGGAACTCCAAATGCAATCACATTGGAACTCTTGAATGAAGGAACTCCAAATGAGATCACATTGGAACTCTTGAACGAAGGGAACTCCAAATGCCTAGCATGAGCTTAGGCTTTAGTATTTACAAAGAACATAAAAGGTTCTTTAGAAGCTTCTCAATAAGTTTCCTAAAAGCTATTTTCTTAGAGTGCAAGCCAAACTAATAGGGAAGCTTCTCAAGAAGCTTCCTCCTAAAATCACCACTTTGCATGCACATTATCTAATACTTAGAAGGTATCAAGTAACTTCTTAGATGCTTCTAGAATATTCTTATAATTTTAGGCTAATTCAACCTAGTTGCTACTTCATTAGTCTCAACTAACTTGTCTATGAACTCCAACTTTTTTATTAACTCCATATTGTTACAATGTCCATGATCCATCCTTCAACCGTATGAACTTCAACTACCTTATGTGATATATTTTGATATTTCTAATTTTGCAATTAGAACTATGTTGCAACAAGCATTACTAGATAGATTTCATCCCATTTCCTTTGAATCTTGATGAATAGATGCACTTGAAAGGAATGATTCAACTCAATATCAAGAACAACTTGCAAAACTTGCAATGCAATGGTATATGCAATGAAGGTATGGAGACATTATTTCTTGGGAAAACAAGTGATAATATGAATGAGTCATAAACCCTTGTTGTAAACCTTACATTTAGATCATATGAACAGAAGGTATCACCAATCAGAGGAACAACTATAAATTTTTGATATCAAACTTGAGTATAAACCAAGAATGTTTTGTATCATTCTTGATGCCTTGTCACAAGGACTTGATTTGAAGATTCTCCCTAAATCTCCCATAATAAAAGCTATCATGATGGTATTGATAAACTCAAAAAAATAAAAATAGAGTTCAAGACTACTATACAACAAGTTCCCTTCTTTCATCTTATGCAAAGTCTCCAATTGCAAATGATATGTAGCACACAACATCATTTTATTCAATCATGGCCTTCTTTTTGATGAGAATAAAATCTACATTTGAGTTATGAGAGATTTGTGACTAATGCAACTCCAGAAAATGCATGATTTACTATGTTTGAGCACATGGGCATGGATAAGACATTGAGTACCATATAACACCAATGGCGGTGGCCAAACATAGCATGAAAGGTTTAAGCTTTTTTATGAACTTGTACGAGAGAGGTAACCAAAAGCCAAGTAGACTATTTCAACCACTACCACTTCCATTTACCCTATGAGAACATGCAAGCTTAGATCTCATCATATCCTTTCCAAGACAAACCAAGTCCATATAACAATCATGGTTTTTATTGGTAAGCTCAACAAGCATATTGCTTTGGCAACTATTGTGAATAAAATAGATGTTCCAACATTGGCCTATATTAAAGTTGACATTATCTTCAAGCACCATGGGATACCAAGGGTTCTCATTTTTTATTGGGATCCTCAATTTATTGGTAAATAGTGAGGAGAATTCTTCAAATAACTTGGCACCAAGCTTGTCTTTTCTAGGCCAATCATCCTCACATTGATGGACAAATCAAACAACAAAATTACATTCTAGAAGATATATTATGTGCCTTTGTTAATGTTAACCACACCAACTAAGATACTTGTATAATGACTACCAATTTTATTTACAAGAAGTCTAAGCAAGTAAGTACTAGATTACCTTGTCCTATATTCTTTTCTTGCTCTACCACAATCTCATGTCACTCATACTTCTATTTCTTATCCATCTAATCTATGTACTTACACTTAACTAAGTCTCAACTTCTTGCTGCTCAAATCAACAAAAGCAATATGTTGAGAAAACACATCATGATTTCACCTTCCAAATAAGTGATAAAGTCAATAATTTCCTATAGTAACCTTCTTCTCCTATTTGATATCCAATTTTGTAATCCAATCTAATTTCGATTATCCAATTTCATTAGAGTTGGCAAAAGATATAATAGAAGTTACTTAGTTAACAAAATAAGCTAAAAATAGCAAAAAGGAGATAAAACTAACATAATCTTGTTGTATATTGTATGATTAGTAAATGGTAGCTTGGCTTGCACTCTAAGAAAGATGGCTTTTAGGAACCTTACTTGGAAGCTTATTGGGAGTCTAGTTTCTCTATAAATACCAAAGCCCAAGTTCATGCTAGGTTTTCATAGCTCCTCTCAAGCTAGAGCTCTAAATGTGATCTTCCATTCTCTCATTTCTCTCATTTTTATTTTACAAGGAGGCTCCTTTCTCTCATGTTTCTTTTACAAGGAGACCAAGTAAGGCCCAAAAAGAACCTTGTAGAAAAAATCCAAAGGGAAGGTGTAAATCAAGTCCAAAGGCAAATACTTTCCAAGTGGAGTATAGGCCAGACTGCAAGAGGAGACCACCAAGAGCAAAGAATAACATTGGCAAAGGGAGCCATTATGTATACATTTGGTAGGTTTTGATGGAGATCATTTTGCCTTAGTACAAGAAAGTCTACATGGATGTGGATTATACCTTTTCTTTGTAGCCTTTGCTTTTCCAAAGGCTACAAAGATAATGTACACCAAGAAGGCAAAGCAAGATAAGTGGAAGGAGGAAATGGAGAAGTGTTGTAACTTGTATAAGGAGGAGTATTGAAAGGTGAATTCACTTAAGTAGGAGAATTATGAAGTGAATCATTAAACACTTCCTTCATTGTAGGCCAACGGTAATACAAAGATGAGATTTTGGAGCTATGGAGACTTAGGAGCCCTTTGGCTAGAACATAAGCAAAAGTAGCAAGGGTACAAAGAGAAGATCAAGGCTAGAGACAAAGAAGTGTTAAGTATTCAAGGAGAGTTGGAGACTACCAAGATAAGGGTAGTTATCTCGGTAGTGCAGATGTCCCAAGTATAGGAGTTATTTGCACTAATTGAAATGATGGCCAAAGAATTGGCAAAGGAGAAGGAGGAGAGAGTATCAATCAACGCCAAAAAATATGGAAGGATGTAAAGAAAGAGGTGCAAGCCTTGAACAAAAATTTGGAAGAAGAGAAGGTAAGGACACTCAAGCAACTAAAAGGAGTTCAAGATCAATGGATAAGAATGTTAGAGGAAGAAGCTCAACATAGGATAACAAAGAACCAAGTTATATGAGTTAAAGTTATAGGTCTAAAAGCAAGAGGGAAAGAAGTATAAAGATGAGAAGATGGACCAATTAGTGGTAAGTCTGAAAATATGGAGTTTGTAGACTAGTTAATAGAGGCTAATAAGTTAGAAAATAAGTCAAATATAGTTAGGAATTCTAGGATTTTTCTAGAAGCATTCAGGATGCTTCTTGGTAGAATGTTCTAGAAGCACTTAGGAAGCTTCTAGATATTTTTGATAGATTGGGTAACTTTCATACCAAGTTAATGGCTACCTTAGGTGGTATGCCAAGTAGACGGTTTATAGATGGAAGCTTCCTTAGAAACTTCTCAACTAGCTAAGCTTGCACTCCAAGAAGGCAAATTTAAGAAGCCTTGTATTATTTCACTATAAATACCAAAGTCCAAGCTTATGCTAGGCATTTAGAGTTTCTCTCATTTGAGAGTCCCAATGTGATCTTCTATTCTCCTTTTTCTCTCCTTGGTCTTTTATATTAGTTTGAGAGCAAAATTAGGATGGATAGAATCTATGGACAACCAAATCTATTTTCTCCAAAACATTGGGATTTTTTTTCCATGCACTACCTAAACTTCATTATATTATTTGGGTAGAATTTTTGGAACATGATCACCTAGCTTAATGAACCATTGATCCTTTTGATTATAACTTATCAGGAGAAATAGACATATTGCATCTAAATTTTAACTAGATAGTTTTAAGTATATAGTTTGGTAAAGTAATAATCATGGCACTAATTCCAAAATTTATCATTGTTATGTAATAATAGATTGATCATCTCACTCAATTGTTGGAAGAAATAAACATGATAGTCAACCATAAAAGCACATAGAGAGAGTAGTATTTTGAGAAGGAGAAGATTGAATTTGATTTCAAAGCCAACGATATTTGAAGGTAAGAATCAAACAAGTGTAGTGGAGAATTTTATAGTTGATTGCAAATGTTACTTTGAAGTTCCAAATTTTCTAGATGAACAAAGGAAAGTTGTCTTGGAGTGGAAAAACTATAATGGTTACTTTAAGTAAAGTAAGCTCAATCGTAGTTTGTTGCTCTTATCTTGACATGAGAAAAATTCAAAAAAGTATTAATTGGGCAATTCTAAGCAATGAATACTACATGGCCACACAAGATAGACAAGCAAAATTGAGGAGCTACATCATTTGATTCCAAAATACAATAATATAGACAAAAACAATATTGGAAGGTGAAGCTTTGGATTTGTTCATGAGAGGCTTAAATCAAGCACTAAATTGAAAGTAACCTTGTGCAAGTACAAATACTTGGAAGAAGCCTTGAAATTGGTTGAGAATTTTAATTCCTTGGTTGCCATAAGTTTGTCTCAATTTTGACCTTCATAGAACTTGCAAACATATCACACACAAGTGAAAGAGTTGACACCAATGGAGATTGATATCATCCAATGGAGGCCACATGTCATTACAAACAAACAAATATTGTGACAAAATAGTAGTTGTTTGTATTGTCACCAAATTAGACATCACATTGCCATATGTCCAATTAGGAATAGAAAACCTTAAGCCATTGCACAAACAAAGCTCTTGGAGCATGAGGATCATGGAAATAAAATATCCCAATAGATTCAACCACTTACTAGGAACCTTATTTGTTTCAATGGGATTGAAGGCTCAATCTATATAAGTTTGATACACTTGCATGATATGATATCAAATTTTTTATATTTGATTTTGGTTGATTATGAGAGTTTAAAAATTGCATGTCCATGCAATTTTTAAAGGAATCATGTATTACTATCAAGTTAGTATTTTGTTGCAATTTGATGATTGCAAATGGTAGAAGAGGTTTGCACTCCGTACCTCACACTCTATTACATTCAAGGTTAAGAAAGAATAGTTTTATGAGTGGATGAGGTTTGCAATAGCTCCTCAACACTATGATATCATTCTAAGTTTCTCTTGGCTTGAATATCATAAGGTTTAATTTGATTAGACTTAATGATAAATTCAAGTACAATACCAAGGTTAGGCTTATTAATTAGGTTTTTTGGTACCTTTGAGGAAGATACCTTTGAGAAAGCATCTAAGCATAATCAATTCCAAGATGGAAATTTTATCAATATAATGCTTACAAAACAAGCTTTGGATGAAGATATTTTTAATTTTTACCATGTTTAACAAGTCCATTACACAAGGAAAACCTAATGAAGACAAGAAGCTCCAATTAAAAATGGTTGATTAGCTATTTCAAGAGTTTGTAGATGTGTTTTTGGATGATCTTTCAAAGGGTAATTGATCAAGGTATGCCCTTCAAGATTCAACTTTTTTCATATAATTGTATAGTAAATACCAATATAGTGGCTCTTACCAAATGAGTTATAAAGAGCTTCAAACAACACTAAAAAAGTTGTAAGAGAAGAATTTTGTACAGCATATTACATCTACTTGGGGAGCACAAGTATTATTTGTACCAAAGAAAATGGAAGACGTTGATCCTATATTGACTATTGGGATCTCAATAAATAAATCATGAAGAATGAGTGTCTCTTAATTCAAATTGATGATCTATTGGATCAATTAAGTGGAGCACAATACTTCTCCAAGTTGATCTTTAAAATGGCTATTGGTAGATTCCAATTGACGGAGAAGATATACAAAATGCTACCTTTTGTACAAGATATAGTTATTTTGAATGGAGAATCTTACCTTCCATTATTATTGATGCTCCAATAGTTTTCATAAATCAAATGCATTGGGTGTTAGACATGCTATTGGATCAATATATAGTAATGTTCTTAGATGATATTTTGATTGATAACAAGACCAAGTAAAACATAAGAAGAGAAGTCTTAAGATAACCACAACAATGAAAGTTATATTGCAAGAATTCCAAGTTTACCTTTTGGCAAAAGGAAGTTACTTTCTTGGACCATAAAGCTTCAAAAATTGGATCAATATTTAAGAGGAGAAAATGACAGCCATTGCCAATTTGACTACTCCTAAGGATGTCATGGAAGTTTGGGGATTCAATACATTAACTAGTTTTTACCAACAATTCACCACTCTTATGCTCATGTGGTTGTATTATAGATTGATCTCTTGGAGAAAACAACATGCTTTGAGTGGACCACCAAAAACAAAGGAGCCCTATCATACTCTTTGGATGTTTTCATGACCATCTTCCAATCATATGATCTTCAACAACCTTATGTTATTGATTTTGATACTTCTAACTTTACCATTAGAGCTATTGCAATAAGAATGTTTAGATGGATTATATCCCATTGTCTTTGTGTAGTACTCCAAGGACAAGAGAACTCTTCAAGAGAGAAAACACAGATTTCACACTCAATCCTCCGATGCCCCAAAGGAGCACCTTCTCTTTATTATATAACAAAGAAGATCCACTCAAAGGAAGCTCCACCCTTGGATCAGATACATGGATTGGTGATATATCAGCAAGCCCCATCCTTGGATTACTTGTTTGGATGGGTGACATGTAAGTCCTTGTCCTATCTAGTTATTCAAATAGGTTTGACTAAAGGGAATCTTCAGGGAATATTCTTGTAAGAAGCTCATAATTGCATGGGTAATGTACTGTTGGAAAGCTCTTAATGAGACAAATCATGGGGGAAAGGAAATACTTCTTTCCCCTAAGGAAGAAGCTCTAAGGGTAGAATCTTTCCATTTTTAGGCCTAGTTCATCCGTTTTGGCCTTCGAAAATAGCTTTAAAAGTTAAGCTATTTTTGGTTTCTACCCTATTAGTAGAAGTGCTCTTTTGGTGATACCTCTATCTGATCTATATTTTCCATCACGTGTAACATCCTTCCACATGTCACCACCCCAAGTTTCTCCTTTAGATCATATGTCCAACTATTGATTCTAAAGTTTCCAAACATGTTTTGGTTTTTGGCCTATTAGTAGAAGTACTCTTTTGATGACAACTCTAGCTTATCTACTTAGTCCCTCATGTATAACATCCTTACAGATGTTAACAAACCAAATTTTATCTCTAGATCCTATGTCTAGCTATTGGCATTACACTTTATATCTCACCAACTAAACATATAAAAAGAATGATTCTACTTAAGATCAATAGTATATGTCACAATAGTATAAAGACATTACTTCTTGGGGAAACAAAAGATCATGCAAACAAATCACATCCCCTTATTATAGACCTTACATTTAGAGCACATGAAGAGTCTATTGGGAGAATTTCACAACTAGGAATTTGAGAGAGCAATGGGAACCTAAATCAAGCTAAGAGATGGAGCACAAATCATTTGTCAATTTGGATAAGAAAACCATACACAGAAATTATGCTTAATTTCATGTGGTTTGGCCAACATCTGCATACATTCAAAATTGCATAAGACTTTTATTTTGCTCTTAAATTGTTGATCAAGAAACATAAAAAAGAACTATTAAAGTCTCTTTTGATTGCCAACTCTATACATATTTTTATACTTAGACTTATACTATCTAGTTCTAGAAATGTGTGGTGTAGATTGATCCTATTTACACCTTAGATTGTCTGGTACCAATTGATACATGTCACCTCACTTAGTTCCCCAAATGGTGGCCTTGCGAGTAGCCTTCTTGTAGGTCTTGGAGACTTCCTATAAGAGCCATAACCATAGGTCCAAGACCTATACGTCATATAGCCATGCACATAGGTCCCATGCATATAGGTTCTAGAGCCGACAATCCTATGGCTCCCACAACTCACCCCCAATGGAATCCCATAGCTCCCATATGACACATTTGTCCTGAACTTCAAGTGAGCATACTTTCTTTTATAGAGCTCCATTTTCCATGGTATCTATGAAAACATCTTGAGAAGATGCTTTCAAGAAAATAACACACACCTTATTTTCATTTTTATTCATCAAGATATGAGTCTAACGTGAACTGTATTTCTATTCACTCCCATAATGGAATCCCATCATTTGAAGATATGTCTTATACTTACAGTTCTACAATCCTATAAAATCTACTCCATATTGACTCTTCAATATTCTCTTAGAAGATCTATCCTACATTGACTCTTCTAGGTCTCATAGGATATTTTCCCTTAGAATATTGCCCTAGTTAATTATACTCCATGCTTAACAATTTCCCACTTGGCATCTAACATTATTTGTCACTCTGAACATACAAGACAATCAATGAACTTTGAAGTCTAACTTCAACTATGCAATGCTTGAGTTTCTTGATTGTGACTACCTTGGTAAGCATTCCTATGGGATTGTTTGGTAATCTTTACCAAAGTCAATACTCTTCCATCTATCAATTCAAGAATGAAATGATACCTCAATTAGACATGCTTTGTCATGGCATGAAACACACGATTCTTTACAAGACTAATAGTACTTTGGCTATCACTCTGAAGTATATTCTTTCTTGCATGTTTTCATCCAGATCATTTCCTTGCTAGCCTCTAAGATGACCATGTAGTCAACTTTTGTAGTAGAAAGAGCAACACTCTTTTGCAAATGAGGCATCCAACTAATTTTAGTACCACCTAAGGTAAAAATATACCCTATAGTGCTCTCTTGTCCAAGTCTCCTCCCAAATTTACATCAATGAAGCCCTCTAAAATAGCACTTTTTGCTTGAAACAAAGTGCCGTATCAAAGGTACTTGTCAAGTAGCATAATGACCATTTCACTTCTTCTCAATGCTCTCTTCTTGGTTTGACACAAATTTGCTTACAACTCCACTACATAAGCAATGTCTGGCCTAGTGCAACCATAGCATACATGAAATCTCCAATTGATGGTGCATAGAGTACTTTGCTCATGTATTCTCTATTTGCATCAGTTCTTGGTGATTGCTACTTGGAGAGTTTGAAATGACTTCCCAATGGTGTGGTTCAAATTGTAGCATTCTAAAGACCAAATCTCTCCATCAATTTCTTTATGTAATTCTCTTGAGATAGCTTCAATGTACATGCAAATCTTTCTCTCATAATCCTCATTCCAAGTATTTTTGTGAAGGACCTAGATATTTCATTAAAAAAATATCATACAAATGGCACTTTAGCTTGTTGATTTCCCTTGTGTTGGATCCAAAAACCAACATATCATCAACATAAAGCAACAAGATAATGTATGAATCAACAAATGACTTAATGTAGCAACAATGATCCATATCACATTTGGTGTAACCATTGTTGGCCATAAAGCTATCAAACTTCAAGTACCATCATCAAGGAGCATGTTTCAAAACATAAAGACTCTTCTTCAACTTGCATACCAAATTCCCTTTGTTTGTGATTTGCAATTGGATCTATATGGAAAATCTTGAGGGGTCACCTTGAGTTTTGCCATAATGACCCAATTGCTCTAGATGCAAATTCTCTATAACCACACAACCCAAAACTAATATGATGGTAGTCATCTTAACTACGAGAGAGAAAATCCCATTATAGTCTATACCTTTGGTCTCTTGAAAACCTTTTCCAAAATTTTTGCCTTGTATTGCTTACTTCTATCATGTTCTTCTTTGATTTTTTTCCACCTATTTTTCTACAATGCCTTCTTCCCTCTGGAAACTTAATCAATGACTAAGTCTCGTCTCTAAGGATGACTTCTCTTCCTTCATTACAGTGAGTCCTCCTTTTGTATTGACTTTGAGTAGCACTTAGGTTCACCATTAGGAGTAAGTAATATATGGATGAGGAATACCTCTCTATTCATTCTGGAAATATAGTAGATCTACTCAAACAAATTGTAGGTATGAATAGATCTAGTATGACCTATCTGGTTTCTACAAACTCCTATTTCCTACAACATTGTTCTCTGGAATGTCTTTCAACATTGCTTCTTCTAAAATTTCTTCTTGTTGTTCTATAACCTCCAAACCGTATCCAAGCTTATCTTTTAACATCTCTACTTTTAAGCACTTTTTTATCATATTCATTCCAAAGATGATAACCCATGTCATCTGATCTATAAACAATGAAGAAACACTTCTTCAACTTTGAATCAAGCTTGTCCTTGTCACAATATTGAATCATTGCATATGAGACACATCTTAAATTTCTCAAGTGCAAGACATTCACCTTCTTTCTTGATCATTCCTCCTTAGCAATCTTGAATCCCAGGGGAATTAAGGGTCCTCAATTTATGAGGTGTGCAAGTGTGGTAATTGCATCTACCTAAAAGGTCTTTGGCAACCTTGCTTGTAGTCTCATGCATTTGGCTCTCTCATTGAGAGTTGAATTCAAGCATTGGTGACACCATTTTATTGTAGTGTCACAAGAATAGTTTTGATCATTTTGATTCTATTCTTTGCACAATACTCTTAGAACTAATTGCTATTATACACTCCACCATTATTTGATTTCAAGTACTTGATTCTTCAAACTTTTTTTTTCAACCTTAGGTTTCCATATCTTGAAAATGATAAACACATCTGATTTATTTTTTCAGAAAATAAACCCATACCTTCTTGGTATCTTCATCTCTAAATGTGACATAGTAACAAGAGCCTCCAACAGACTCAATTGAAATTGGGCCATGCATATGCATTTATCAACTCTAGCTTTCTCACCCTTGGTACTCTTATGACCTTAGTGAAAGTAACTCGCTTTTGCTTTCCCAAAATACATGGTTTGCAAAAGCCAAGTTGAACAATCTTCATCTTTGGGATCCTTTCATTGGCAACTAACTCCTTCATACACTTCTCACTCATGTGACCACATCTTTGATGTCATAAGATTGAAGCACAAATTGCATTATTTTTATGTATATATAAATTAATATGTACTAATATGTATCAAATATTTTGTATATATAACATGTGCATATTAATATATTACCTTATATATAAATAATTCTTACTACTCATTTATTATATGGAGGAATTTGTGCATGAAATGGAATGTACATCATTATGCTACCTCATGTTTATAAAATAAACAATGTTAAATAATATGCACAATTTATTTTTGCACAAATAATGTAATGTACTATACAAGCTATCTTATACATGAAAATTATAGCAAAATTTCTTTAAAACTTTAACAACCTAGTGTTGACATAATAATAATATTAATGGTAAGGATAGGTTGTTTGCTCAAGGATATACTATGAAAATGACTAAAAATGAGATAAAGATACCACTATGATGACTATTTATTGTTTGATTTTTAACTTCTTGGGTGAAGTAATTTCCTAGAAGAGTGTAAGGCTTGGGACACTATGAAAGGATGATAAACCAAAGATTATGCTCATTATGGACTAAATCCAATGGACTCTGGAAAGTAATTGTTCATTTGTAATGAATGTCAATTTGTGTGCATTCCTCTCTCTCAATCAAATCTAGATAGTTAACATCAAAGAGGTCATAAGTACTACAATCAAAACTCATATCATGGTGTTAATGTTATGCAATATTGATACTATTGAGGTGCATTACAAATAGTGCACTAAAACACACAAATTAAGGAGGAGTAATATATTCCAAGAGTTTAATCACCCTAACAAGTATGATTGTGATGTAGTGTTTTACTCTTTCCACAAGGCACAACATCATAGGAGTTTGGAGATATTATAATGCTCAATTACACATCACAATGTTACTCTATAGTACTCCATGCTTTTGCAACCTATCTTTGTATTGTTCCTTACTTCTACATAGCTCCTATAGTTATGCACTCCAATTTTACAAAAATGATTCCACTCACTCAAGTGCTCATTTGTCAAGATTCCTCACTTTCATTTAATTAATCATGCAACTACTCTTACAAAGTGAAGACTAATACACATACACCAATCTAAGAGTCTTGATGGTATAAAAAAATTTATTGCAAAATGCACCAAATGGCATGATCATCAAGCTTAAGCTTTTTATATCCTTCTCACTCAACTGCAAAGAAATCCATAGTTACAAAGAGTAAGGAGTCTCTTAATTACATCTGAGGCACTCAATGCTAATCATATCTTATTCACTAGCCCTAAATCTAATTCTTAAGTAAGGGTTGGCCACAACCACAACCACCTCATCATGTTATCATCTACTTTTAGCTTGTTGATTACTAAACTAACACAAGTCCTTCATATTGTATCCTATTACTATGTATGAAGTATGTACATGAATAAAGGGTCTTTCTCTATGAATAAAATATCTACACTACCCTATGTACAAGATGACACTAAGTCTCTTTTGACAAAGTTGGACTTTGCTCATCTTGTATGAAGTTGTTGGTGGTGCTACTTGTGATAAATTGTTTGCTCCTTTACATATCTAGATTAACTTTGTGAGCTCCTTCTTATATAGTTCAACTACTTATACAAAGCTGGTTTGGGTCCCTAAAAAGTTGGAGTTGGAATGCCCCTACATTTTGGCAAACATAGTCTTGAGTTGGTTGTTTTCATATACTTTCCTTTCTAGTGCATCAATATGGATCAAAAGATCCTTCATCTTCATATGCTAAGGATCATTGGCAATATGTTTGAACTTGTTTAGTAACTGGGTTTCCATATGCCCAATCATTGCAAGCAGCCTTGTTCATTTGTTTTATAGGCTTTTTCATTCACCAAGGAGCTTTGTCCGTTGCCCTACCTCCTTTGCATGTTGACATTTAAGACTTGTAGTTAGGTCCAAGATATGGAGGTTAATTATTGTCTTTAAGTTCTTGTATCTTGTTTTTGTTGCTGTCATTTTGGTGCAGACCACTTCAAGTGTGGCTTGTATGCCTTTCAATTTTTCATTTTGTCTTTGTAGCTCATCTTAGTACTTCTCTCATTGGTGGAAAGCCTCAACACTATGGTTGTAGACTTTGGATTTCAATTGTACAAGCAGTGTCTTGTATTTGTCATTGGATCACATCTTTTTGGAACTTATCTAACTCCTTATCTTTGTCTTCACTCAAGGCCTTGGCTTTGTTCAGTTTGTTGTAGAAGATGACATTTTCCTTAGCCATTGATTGTGCCATATTATACATATATTGGAATTATGCTTAGATTGTTGATTGTGGCAGCATTGAGTTCCATCTTCCAAGACTTCCATCATAAGTATGAGGATGTTCATCATATGGACCATCATCAAGCAAATAAGTGATTTACCTTTTTATTTTAAATGATTTAGGAAGGCCTTTGTTGCACTTGTATTCATAGGTTGTTTATCATTATTTGCCCATGCTAGTGCGAATTGAGTTGGTTCATCCTCTATGTTGGGTATAAATTTTCCCTTAGCTTCTTCTACTATTTGCTATGCATGTTGTCATCCACTTGGAGACTCTTCTATCCTTATGGTGACCAGGTTGTCTTTTGGAAGTGACTCCAAACTTGGATTGCACTTTGGATATGTTGCTTTATGCCCTATTTGCCTCATCTTGATGTCATTTGTTGTGCCAAATAACCCTACTCCTTCATTTTACATCCCTAAATTGAAGTCAACCAAGGCTAAGATTTTGCCAAAGTTTGTCTTAGCTTGGTTATATAGGTACTCTTGTCTTCCTCATCTAGCTCTTTCTCTTGAAATGATAATATTTTCTTAGTTGTATCAAGTGCATGGGATAAAGAATTATGCTTTGTCATTGTTGCCTCCTATATTTACCTCATCATTTTTCAATGACAAGATCCGAGTGAAGGAGTCATCACTTCTAGCTTCCATGTTTTCTAACAAGATTGCACTCCTACTTGTTTGTAGGGTGTATTGTTTGATCTTTCTTCTTTCTTTAGGTTCTTTGTCATCTCCTAGAGTATCTTTACTTCTACTATTGTTGGATGATATATCTATTGCCTAAATTGCTCATTCACACTTCTTGGAAGCTAGCATCTTGGACTGGCCTTGGTCTTCTTCTTACATAGGATTATTATATTATAATAAGTCTTGGTATTGAGTAAGAACTTTGTTGTACATGCATCCTTGTTTGCATTGTGGTACTTTTAATTTTTTTGGGTAAGGCAAGGTGCTTACTAATATATGCTAGATGGTAGAAGTGGTGTGGTGTATTTCTTCTTCTCTTCTTTGTTCAAGAAGTTCATGTATAAGTGTAAAAGACTAAGATCAAGGGAAGAAATAGGATAATGGAATATAAAAGTGAAAGATCATATTGGTACTCTTGAATAAGGGAAACTCCAAATGCCTAACATGAGCATAGAGTTTGGTATTTATAGAGAAATATACAAGGCTCTTGAGAAGCTTCTTAAGACACTTCCTAAAAGCCATTTGTTTGGAGTGCAAGTCAAGTTAACAAGGAAGCTTCTCAAGAAGTTTCCTTTTAGAAACTGCCTATTTGGTGTGCAAGCTAAGCTAACCTAACCATGAAGCTTCTCAAGAAGCTTCTTTCTATAATCCATCTACTTGGCATGCAAGCTAAGCTAGCCAAGTAGGTGGTTTTTATTTCTTTCTCTTTCTAGTCCTTGACATGCACATTCTCAACAACTGGAAAGTGCCAAGTAGCTTCCTAGATGCTTATGGAATATTCTTAGCTAATTTTGCCTATTTGCTATTTTGTTAGTCTCAACTAATTCATGGGTAAGCTCCATATTGTTACAATAAATGTAAGGTGAATGAGGCTACATCGTGGGAGTGCCTTTGGCCATGTTGTCCAATAGCTTGATTTTGTACTATTTTTTTATGGTTAGTATGATTATTTTTCAAATCCTTTGTATAATGGGACAACTATAACTCTTGATGTGTACACTAGTTAATAAAGCACAATTTATCTTGGAAATACAACAATACTACCTTGTAGCTCATCATAGGAAAAGCATACATTGTTATTAAACATGATGCAAGTTATATCTTTATCTTATTGCTCAAACTAACCCTAGCCAATGTTTGTTACTTAATTTATATGTAGTGTAAAAAATAAAATCCTTATGAAAATAGTGGGAAAATTAGTAATTACCAAATTCTTACAAGCTTTATATTAATAATTATGCACATTTATTTATTTAATATATGTGTAATTTTTTTTACCATAATATATGTACAGTATGAATGTGTTTTTTACTAATATTATTTTGATATATTATTTATTATATTTTACTGAAATTTTGATCAAATGATAAGTAGAATCTACTGTTAAATTTTGTTCAAAAATTTCTACGAGTGATTTATTAGGATGAGTATATATGAGCAATCCACTCAATGTATTAGACTTGGATGTAATGTCATATTGAACATGTTTAGAAGATAATTTTGATATACATCACGATAATAATATTTAATATCTAATTTTTTATATAATTTTGATGGATTAAATACATTGTACCAATTTTAACACAAAATAAAAGTATCAAAAAACTTGAACCTGATAAGCTTATTTTATTTCCCATCTTTTGTGTTTTCTACGCTGTAGCCCTCTTCTCTTTATTTAAAGGTCCATCTATCATTGAAATCAATTAGGGAGACTGAAGAAAGAGCCCCTCTTGTTACTCTCACCCTTGTGCGGCTTTGATGGGGTCTTCCCATCCATCCTTCGTGTTTCCTCCGCGGGCGTCCTTTTTCTTTATTACTTTGCTCAAGTGATGGATTCTCACACTTGAAAAGAAAAAGGAGACCGCGTAGAAAACACACTTGAAAAACACTTTACACTTTAGAGTTGGAGCACTGTATTTAATTGGCCTCAAAGAAATTATCTTATTTTAGAGTAATTTTATTCCAAATCTCATTACTCAAGGCACTCATACACAATAGTTATATTTAGATACATTCAATCAAAGAGAAGAGAAGAAAATACCCATTTCTTATACAGAAATAAATACCACTGTGTTCATTCACCTATTTTAAGTTTACACTATATGCTAGATGCAAATTTTGAAAGTGTTTCAGAGATGCAGTTATAGAAGAACACATGATAACTTATAACATTGTTAGTCAACAATCATAGAAAATGGTTAAATGGTTTACCCATATTGTTATTATAGATTAAGTTATGTTGTTAATGATCTTCCTCTTTAAAGGTTTTTTGCCTTTCTTTGACTAGTGAATCCTTAAAAAACATTTTGAATATATCCAGTCATAATTTCATATCCAATACGAACTATTTCATATCAAATACGCTACTGAAGTTCCACTTAGACTTTCACCATAACTACGTTTTTGAGTACTCCTAAGGCATAGTAAATTCGAGAAACAGAAATCTAACTAAAATCCGAGACTACTAAAGCTTAGCCCCATTTTACCCACTTTGTCTTTTTCTTGATGGGATCTTCCCATCCTTTTAGTTCTTCACATCACATATGGTCGCTTTTTCACTAAAATAAGTTGAGAAGTTAAAGTGAACTCTTGGTAGGGTGAACTGAAAATAAAATAAATTCGAAAAGATATAAGAAATCAAGCGGAACCTTGAGGTTCTTTCTGTCCATCACTTTTGCTCGTAATCAGTTCCAAAATGTTTCAGCTTTTAGAGATGGTAATTTGAAAAGATATGGATCATATATGTTAAACCTTCATACCGGTTACATAATTATTAAGACGATGAATAACCTATATTTTCCAAGGTAGCCAATAATAAAACCTTGATGAAAAGAAAACACTTTTAAAAATTGGAGACTGATCTAATAAAAGCTTATATTCTCGACTGATAATGGGACGGAGAATGTGCTATAGAAGTTTATTTCCTGCATGATAAATAAACAGCTATTTGAATAGGACGAGCTAAATACGTACCCAATATATTTGTCCTATTCCCACATGCGGGTGCGCGAGTAGGTTTTAGTCAGTAAAAATAATATGAAAAGGGGATTCACATTTTGATTAACCGAAACGTATGAACTCTTTCGAGGAGGAAGAAAAGCATGTGTAAGCTTGCTATAGTCTAAATAAGTTGGTATGTTATTTATTTCAAAAATTTGAGACATAATATATTGAAGGTTCATAAGAAAAATATAATTTATATAAGGAAATTATAGTTGTATCCTCTTTTCGGATAATTGCACTCTTTCCTTCTCAGATCTAAATAAACCATCGCAAATACTCAGAATGTAAAATTTTCTTATAAATAGAAAAAAGGAGATGTTCATATAATTTTTTGATATATTTACTCATCAAAGTTTTATAGATTATACATTAAATAGATAATGAATTTTAGAAAATGCCATGGGATAGAGAACATGAAAGGAAAAAAGTTAATAGAAACTCTGCATCAAGATGCCTTCGATAGAAATCACGAAGGACAAAATGGGTTCCACTCAAGGCAAAGACACGGAGGATATTACTCTGTAAGTCCATTTCCTTCATGGATGAGTTTACTCAGTTGGCCGCCAGTAGACTGACGGGCTACTGTGTATACAATTGGCGGCCGCCATCACTTCTTAACTGTATCTCCCTTACACGTCGCCCCCTGCTTGGTGATGTTCGCCCGACGCGTGGCCCGGCATTCAAACGCGAGAGCGGCATGGAGAAGTTTGACGCCTCTTGTCCCTTCTCTTTCGATTTCGCCGCCAACATTTCGGGCTTTCATCTCACGGTAGCAGCAGTTCATCTGTCAGGGGTATTCGGCGTGGTCGATCTGACCCGTTGAAATCGAACAATGAGAAGATTTGAAAATTTGATGAATTTGATTCTGTTTTCCGGGCATTTCACACTATCGCGTCGGTCTTGAGACGATGTTTCTCGTCCGAAGTCTCTTCTGTAGAGGAACTTGTCAATGTCTCGCGGAGCACAGTGATGATGTTGATGTTAACGGGCTTTGATGAGCCGTAGTACTGCTAGTGTAGCTGGCTATTCGTGATTAGAAAGTCCTACAAGCTGCTGGTGGAAAAAAATCGGACTCCTCTTATTATCGGCCAGACAGCGATGGTTCGTGCGGGGAAGATGCAAGGACGAGGCCAGTGTGCGGCTGCTTTCAAGATTGAACAAGGTGTCTGTGGTTTCACGCAGAGATTGTGACCGGCTGATCGGAGTCTCAGTGCGGACGCTGCGTGGATGGATGGTGCGTGGTTTTCTTGCCAGGGGAATCCGTTTGGAACGGCTATAGGGTGATGAACTGTCAAGTAAATTCGTTGTGCTCGAATCCTGAGGTAAACTTTCACCTTTCGCAGAATCGTCTCTGCTCGAGCGCGACGAGGTTGATGTCCTGACGCTGTTTTCAATTAGGGAACGATCTAGTAGCTGCACACGTTTTCCCTCTAAAGTGACTGGCCCTGGTTTCCGTCTAGTTAAACTCCAACTTCTTTGACTTAGACCCTGAGCAACCCTAGCACTCCCAGCACCATGCCGATTAGAGGGGAACGAGAACGACCTACGAGACTGCGCTCAAGCAGGGAGAAGGAGCCTGCTGGCGACCAGGTGCTTCAGTCCACAACGCCGGTGAACCATGACGAACAGCGACGAAGATTGCGTTCGCGCTACCGTGCCCTCAAAAGCACCTTTGCAGGTGACCTCAAAGTGGTGACTGTCGCTCGCCATTTCTCTATGGTGATTTTACATAATAGAGCTGGAAAATGAATACAGAGAATTTGTTCTGCGGTGCTCTTCGTCTCGATTTCGATGAAGCAGAAGCTTATATTCTTGGACGTTTTATTCAGATGGCAAAGACGAGTTGGTTCAGTCGAACTCCTGCAAATTCAACGATCTGGTTCAGCAAATGGAAACTCTGCACAATCTCGGTAGAACAATATCCCTACGCACCATCACTGTATTTCTTGTCGCTGTTGTTAAACAATTTTTGGATGATAATCGCAAATAACGACTCGATCCAAATCGCTGTTAATTATTATTGGTAAACTTGAAACTAAGCTGTAGTTTCGTCTTGACAGTGGAGAAACCGCGGGAGCAGATTGCCGATGCAGAGCTCTTTCTTGACATCACAACTGGTCTTCTCGAAGTGGCAAAGGGTGCTAGAAGTAAGAACGGAATGTCACCCGCTGAGTTCGTTGGAGCGATTATGCACAACTTCGGAGGAACAGATGTAGACTGGGGCCTTCTTGGCATGGGATCCGCTGGTATTTTCTGTGAGGCACCCGGATTGTTCACTATGTACGCATCACAAACCATGATCTCCCGGTTGTCAATCTGTCCCGTCTTCAGATTTTTGAGGATAAGTTTAGGGCTCCCTGTTAAGAAATCGGCTTTTAAGACGGTTGTCATGTGCAGGCTCGGTCCTATGGATATTGAAGCAAAGCAGAGAAAGGCCTCAGCGCCTCGTAGGCGAGACAAGCCGACGCAGAAGACGCGTGTGGAAGAGGTAAGAGGAGATTGATGTTACGCTGCAGATATCTCCATGTTTTGGGGGAAGTCATTACATTTTGTTTACTATCACTGATGATGGTGCTAATATGTTACAGGTGGACGAAGAGGACGCAGACAAAGAACGTAGTGAAACTGATGGGAACATGCTGACTATGTTCAGAATTCTGAGCCAGCGTCCAGAGGTCGAATTGGATCGACTGGTTCTCAACCGACGTTCCTTTTCACAAACTGTGGAGAACGTTTTCTGCATGTCATTTTTGGTGAAAGATGGTCGTGCCGAGATTATAATTAGGAATGGACGTCATCTTGTAGGTATGTCATCAACTATCTCTTTTTTGGACCTTGTATGTACTTTCTGGTTTATAACCCTATTTCTTGTATCATTTGTGCTATAGCCTTTGCGACTGGCCGGCACAAACTGGCACAACATCCTAACGGGAAACGTGTAATGGTTTTCCTTGTACTTCAGTCCCACGCAATGCTCCGAGTCACGAAGAGCGAGGAACTGGAGAAGGGCTCGTCCACAACACGCAGTTCGTTTTCCGTTTTGACTTCAAGGACTGGATGGTAAGTCAAACGCCTCGTCTCGTGAAGGAATTCAAAACTTCTTGCATATTGAAGATATGAGACTTAATCCGCTTTTTCATTGCTCTGCAGCTCATGAGAGAGACTGTTGAAGAAGGCGCGGAGCTCATGCCCCACCGCGCGAACGGACTTGAAGCGGCCCCAGTGAAGCGGACTCCTATAAGGAAAAATTCTCGGAACAGAGCACGAGAGATGCCTGCTTGCGGGACTCAGTCGGACGACGATACTAATGGAGAACATTTAAGTAGGCCGACCAAACGAGCTCTTCTTTCTCGGCTCTCCTGAAACAGGCTGTGGCTGTCGCTTCAAGGATTTGTACACAGTCACGGAGTTTAGTACTTTCAGGGACTATCTCTGACTCTTCATATGTATCATAGAAGAAATCTGTACATTAGAATCGTTATTTAGTCTCTCGCTTAAGTTACACAATCCGGTAAAGTTTGAAGGGGATCCACTGAACGTTTTGGTCAGACTGTACGTTTATGTACATAGTTTGAAACTTTGATTTTCAACTGTGTACACATCTGTACACATTGGTTCACATGTAGGCATAAGAGTACAGGCCTTATTGTCCTCCGTTCGATTTAGCTGATATTAAAATATACAGGTTCCTAAATGGACAAGCGCAATAATTTCTTGTATCACAATTTCGGTGATATGTCACACCGCAATACAATAACACGTACCTTTCATGCACACGAGCGTTGTTCCTCACAACTGTCAGACCAATATACTTGATACATGTAGACTGGGGCCAATTCCTGGTGATACCCAGTTCTATGCAGTTGAGTTTCCTACATAACTGTCAGGAACGTGCGTTTGCTGGAGTTTTGTCGTTTTCGATTCAACTGTTAAACTGGTTCTGCGAGTCAAATTGAAACTGCAATCTTAATCTCATGCTATCGTTCAGTACCATTGAATCCCTTTATTAAACATCTACTTCTAGGATCGTTTAGTTGAAATGAGATTCGCATGTTGGCTCTCAGTAACACCAAATTCTCGCTGGAGACTTAACAGTGGTGTGGATTTTGACTAGAGTCAACATGTGGAAACGGCCGTGGGAGCAAGGAAGCAGAGGAAGCCTTTGAGTGAACGGAAGAATGTCACGGAGATGCATGTGGTGGAAGGACAGATTCTCTAGTTACTCCAGCAAAGAGTGGAACACCCCCTACTCCAGAGAAGTATCTGAACCGTCTGTCTGGAGAGTTCTGAGATTATCGTCTGTGACGCTTCAGTTCCAACTGGGACTGACAACCCAAGCCCTTGAAGCGTTCCACTATCTATGTTATTGCCACTGGGCTCGTCCCTCGCCCGTCTCCTGAAACTTTGTCTTAAACTGAAAGGGTCTTCCTATATTCCGTGCAATGAGAATGAAATCCGGGTATACTGAGAGGTAAATTATGAGTCTTCTAAAAGTTTACATATTGGTGAGCTAGCATACATAGAAAATCTGATTTTTCTGTACGTACGTTTCCAAGAAACTACTGATATGTAAAAGTCCATGATGATGCTCACATATATCCTCTCCGATTCATGCTTCTCGGTTTCCACTTCTCCGATCTCTGGAAGACAAAATTGAAGAGTCATATGCTAAGGTGGCCCTGTGAAAATTATTTTCAGGGAAACTCTTTAGGAAGATACCACAGTCTAGTGTTCAGCCATCAACTGGCGTTACAAGACACGAGAAAATGAATTCCAAGCTGGCTTGGTAGTGTTTACAACATTAGCTTCTTCATATCTTACATCGTACAGCTTACAGCTCTAGAATATTAGTACTCGATTAAGTAGAATATTCGCTCTTAACAACGTCATATGTGGAGTTAGTTTACTATTTTGTTAGGAAGATGAGTGTACTATGACAAAAATTCATAATTTAGAAGGGGTTATTGGAGTACGGAACAGGAGGAATACAAATGGAGCAGAGGGTGGGATATAATCTTCTTAGGTTTTCCTATCCAAAAATAAACATTCAAGGCTTGATTCTTTAGTTCTCCATGTTGGATAGGGAATATATTTGAAAAGATAATATCAGTAATAGAATATGTTGACCAGCTTCCTTTCAATGCTCTCACTCTTGGTGTATTGGAACTACGAGAGCTCTAATCGATGCTTAAAGTGGATTCTGTCCTTGGGGCTTACCCCCATTTTAGTTGTATTGTCTTACCCTTGTACAGTCTCATCGTGGTACGGGGTTGATGGGGGTGTTCTCATCCTTCGTGTTTTCCGGGCAACTGCTTTTTCTTTCTATAGAAATAAATAATATCAATGTTTTTAATTTTAAATCTCTTCTCAAGATCATATAATAAATTATATTTTTACATTGGTAGCTGAATATTTTATTCAAATATCCTTCAAGAGTAAAAATTAAAATACACATCAATATATATATATATATATATATATAAACGGTTTCCCATCCGTCATGTTTTCATTGCGGTCGTCTTTTCTCTCTGGAGAAATAACATCTAAGGAATGTCATGTTTTCATTGCGGTCGTCTTTTCTTTCAATGTTTTCAATTTAAATCTCTTCTCAATACTATATATTAAGCTGTGTTTTCACATGGATATTCAGATATCAATCAAATTTTAATAAAAAATAGAAATAAAAATACCCATCACTATATGCACAAATTTATTTTAGTTGTGAGTTTTGTTTATTCAGATCGTTGTCGGATTATTTGATGTTAAAGATACAATATTCCAGATGCCAAGTTGAATTCTAAACAAGAAAAGCAGTTATATTTTATAAATAACGATCTTGCATTTATCTTTCTATATATAGAGAAAATTATATAGATAGTTATTCATAGTTTTAGAATATCTATGTTGATTCAGTATGTAATTTCCTTTCAGTATCAAATTATATTATCTATCATTAGTTATTAGGACCCAAAAAGACATTCAACGAACACCCTTATGATTAATAAAGTCTTCTGATGCAAATAGTTTTTGAGTACTTCTAGAAATTTTAATTCGTCGTGGATTCTCAAGGAGTAATTATGAATATGAAGATCACTGAGAACCTGAGAACGTAATAATATTAAGACAATCCTTAAAAAAAACCGGTTGAAACAAACACGCGCCGAGCAAAAGTTTACTCAGGGTAAAAATACCAAAAACATGTATATAGAGACAAAAGGATATCAATAAAATAGAAATCACCAGGAATATACTTTTTAAAGCTACAAAAATATGAAATACTGTTTAATTAAACTAATTAAACTAAGCAAATATTTTCCTGCAGATAGATATCTATACATGCCGTGTCGAGCATTCTAACAGCGAGAAGACACGGCAGACTCATTTTCTGGCAGTTGTTAAGAGTGCCCTCTTCATATTTCTGGTACGCTCTCGCTGTAATCGATTCTTACTTTCGTTGTTCTTGAGAATCTTGTACTTTCTTGAGAACCTTGTACTCGTTCGCGCCAGCAAGCCAGCCCCATTGATACGGTGGTCGATGTCAAAACGGGTACCATCGCCATCGCTCCACCATCATCGGGTACCATCGCCTCCGCTGTACAGGAGTGCAAAAGTTCGGTGACAGTGGGGAAGAGTGGTACGTGGGTGGAAATTTTGGGTGGCAAAGCCAGTCTTCGTGGCTTTTCTTTAGGATTTCTGCTCAAGAGAAAGAAATCCCACTCGCTTTGAAAGAACATGTTTTATGAGGATTTTATCCTTCGTTTTGCTGCCGGCCTGGCTTTCGATAGCTAATCGTGCTCATGAAATCTTCCCCAGAATCGGTAGATCGAATGTTCCTTTGTGTCTCAGAGCCCAGCGCTCGAGTCACATATTCAGCCTGCAAATGTGCTTTACAGAGATCAGCCAGTTGCAGGGATAGGCATCCCTCGGCTGAAGGCGTGAATTTTGTTGCAAGTGATATTCCAGGAGAGCGAAAATCCAGGTGATACACGTAGACCAGTTGGATGTCCATTTTAGTTCTCCTTAATGTACTCGAATCTCCATAGTTTCATGTCACTACGGTTAAAAGACTGCTGGTGAAGAACTTCTCCCAATCTTGCATTCATAAATGTGGAAGCATATGCAGATATGAAAGGTCTACCACCTTTGCGGGCATCGTGCCCCAAAATTTCTAACTACCTTCTCAATAAAATATGAAACAGCCTTCACCTCCCGTGAGTTTTTACCCCTGAACAGAAAGTCGAAGGCATGTCCCTGATTTCCTCAGGAGCAAGTCAGGAGATCCAGAACTCTTTCTGGAACTAGGAGAGTAGGCGCAACCCGACTATGAACAGAACCCGACTATGAAGATATGGTTCAGTAAATTGACCGAGAATCCAAGAAGAAAGACTTCTCAGGTTTCACTAGGTGAGCTTGCAACAACAAGAAACTCTTGCTTCTTGGTCATAATTTGCATCAGAGATTTACGGACTGGCTGTGCTCTACACAGGAAATGCACTAGATGCGACCCCACCTCACTCTATAACAGTTGCGGACTGAAGAAAATGCATCTCAAATTCTTCCTCGAGTGACTTGTATAGCAGAACTTACGAATTGGCTGGCTTAGGATGATTTGATCAGAAACAGCACCGAGCGATTCTCTTTACTGCAAGACACGAGGATAAAGCGCAAAATTGGTACCCGAATTTAGAAGCGTGAGCTACGTACGGGTTGCTGCAAGCTTGGGCATTCCAGCGCAACCTTGCAAAGAGTACTTCCCCAGGGCATCTTGGCCGTTGGAGGGATAGGAGTCTGGCTTGGTATCGTCCATGCCCACCGAGTAAATGGAAGCTTCGAGTAATTTCAAGTAGTGAAAATACCAAGTTACGTACCTGTCCGCACTGGACAAGTCAAGGGATTTTTTGTGACGGAAGGGTCTTACATATCCGCGAGACACGGCTTTCTTCATCGTCATACATTCCAACCTGCTTCACTTTCAAATTCATCGCACCAGCTCCAACGCTTGACGCGAGCATTAAATTGCCTTTTGACTGTTGTGAGTGATGCCTGAGGTGGGGGAAGAGAATGTTCATCACCCCACGGGCAAGTGGTCAATTGAGAGAACGTCATGAGATAGATTCCATTTAAAGTAGTCCTCTTCGTCTACGTTATCTTAAATTTGAACCGTCGAGCTTTACATCCCAGAAATTGCAGGCAGAACCACAGAGGAGGTCAGGAAATCAGTAACTTGCGACAAGAAACAAACTCTTCATCCTCTCCTCCGATCAAAAACCGAATCGAATCTTCAATTCGAGGTCTCCAAACTTCACGATTAGACCCTCCTCGCAACGGGTACCACAAGAGACGCAACCATTTGCAAGAGTGGGAATCTACCGGTATGCAGCTGAAGGATCGAAATGAATTATTTCGGTAGAATTCTCTTATCATATCTTGTAGCATACTTTAGATAACGTGTACATTCGTTTAAAAAACAATGTATATGTTGGTTGGTTCTCTATGTACATTGGTCCATGTATATAGAGAACCTAAGCATTGGTTGATGTAGGAGAGGAATCACAGTAGATGATTCTTGTACATTGGTCAATGTACATAGAGAACCAAAGCATTGCTTTTGCTGGTGTAATCCATAAGAGATACCAAAGTTATACAAGTGATAAGATTTATAAATTATTAAAGTATACAAAGAATAATCATCGGTTTCCTCAGTAGATGATTCTTCTTTAGATGCTTTAATAATTTATAAATTTTATCACTTCTATAACTTCAATATGTTAAGTGCGGAAAGGCGGATTACTAAAGGGCTAGCCCCATTTTACCTCTTTTGTCTCTCTCCGATATCTTAAGGGCGAAAAGGCAGATTTCTATGGGGCTCACCCCATTCTACCTCTTTTGTCTCTCTCTTGCTTGATGGGGTCTTCTCATCTTTTATGTGTTCTACGTGGTCGCCTTTCGCTACTTATTCGCGAAGTAAGGGTTCGCGAATAAGTAGAGATATATTCTTTTCCCATCCCGTCTCGTTTCTATCCCGTCTTACTCGTAGCCTTTATAGCACATGAGATAGAATGGCCAGACTTATTACACTCTCTACTAGTACATATGATAGTACGGGAACTAAGGGTTCGCGAATAAGTAGAGATATATTCTTTTCCCATCTTGCTGTTTCGTTTCTATCCCGTCTTACTCGTAGAGTTTATAGCACATGAGATAGAATGGCCAGACTTATTACACTTTCTACAAGTACATGGTAAGTCTTTGTTGGGTAATGCCTACAAGTACTCTGATTTGGGAACGAGTCATTTGGTTTCGTCTTGATATGCTGATTCTTCACGGCCTTTAGGGCCTTCACGTCCAGTGTCTTGCACGGGAGAGGTGGGGACTTGAGAGTAACAGAACCATGGACAGTTCAAAGCTCGAGAATGAGGGCCTCGAATGAAGAGAATTGCATGCACTATGACAGATAGTTCTCCAGTTTCTTCTCTTTTGTTTGGTTCGATCTCATTCTCCGCACAGAAGATTACGCTAACAAGTTAAAGACGAGTCAAAAGGCAAATGTTAAAAGAAGTCCTCCATCACAGAAAGCACGAGAAGTGTCACCGAAAAGACGAGAGGCAGAAGTTTAAAATGTCCTCCATCCATTTCAGCACAAAAATCTCACCATCTTCTTCTTAAGAAAGAAGAAATACATAACGTTGTCCGCAAAGTCCCTAAACACACTCGCCTCGCCTAAACACACTTTAAACTCGCGAGGCGAGGAGGTGAATATTTTGCACGTGTTAGTTATTCTCCATTTTGATGAATCTTACAAATAGACCGATCTTCTCGGGAGTTTATGGCGAGTTTGCACAAGAAACTCATTATTGCGAGAGGGGATAACCGATCGGGAAAACAAATGATCGGCACCGTTCGTACCTTACAATCTACCATTTATTATCATTCTCCCTTAAATTTACCCATCGCAATCGCGAGTTTGATGCCAATTTAATTCTCTCATTTTACTTTGCGTCACCGAAGTTTTTTGCGAGTTTGAGAAAATCTCGCGGATACTTTGGGGACAACGTTATGGAATGAACTTTCTATTGTCAATTCTACTCTCTTTTACCATGGAGCGTGTCCTGCGGTGAAGTGCGACGAGGGGCTGCGTAAAGCAGCAGAAGACCTCCTCTAAGAGTTCATGACGCGACGATGACTCCCCAGTGGTGACCGGTGATCGTCGCTGATTCACGTCAGTAACAGTACATGTAGTAAAGTAGTCATAGCCGTGAGTCTCTTCTCCTACCTTGTACAAGAGCATTTTCCTTTTGCTATAGAAGCATACATTTGTACGAACAACGACGACGATGATTAGTAAACCATGCGGTACGGACAACTCTGAAAAGTCGTACGCACGTCAGCGGACCTACGACGTCCTTTGGACACGTGCCAACCATGTCACAACATTCTTATCCACGTCGGTTCTGACGTCTTACCGTCGATACCTTGCAGTCACGGTTGAAAGTGGTTTCTCAGGTCGGTACCCACATTGTCGCGGTACAACGAGGCGAGGAACTGTGAGCAGCAAGGCCGTGAGCAGCATGGATCGCATGTCCGGGTAGGCAACAGTGTGCTGCCATGTCAGATGTCCACATGTCCACATGTGCTGCCGATGGGAGCACGATGTCTGACGATCACGCGATCGCGAATGGCGGCGTGAGTTTACCGCAACAGCCAACGGTTCCCCGGTCATGAGCTACGGTAGTAGGCGTGTGGGGTTCTTAACTTTTCTCCGTCTGAGTTCAGTCGGGATTAAAGTGGGAGTCGAAGAGGATGTCGTGGTCGTGATCTCAAGTAAAGTATGAATGACCTGACCCACCCGCGAGCGAGGGGCGGGGGGGGGGGGGGGGGAGGGGAGAAGATGCAGACGACACACGAACAGCGCAGCAGAGTGGAGAAAAGAGAGAGCAGAGAGATATGTCTATAGGAGGAGCAGCGGAGGAAAGGTATACACACTAAATTCTCTCCAGTTCCAGTCGAAAAGTTTATGCCGATCCGCAGGACATGTCCTTCAGAGTCTTTGCTCTCATTGGCTCTGTCGATCTTGTGTAAAGAGGGGGATCTCGTTGACGCGTGAAGTCTCTGCATCTCTGTGCATTCCACGGAGGTGAAGTAGTGCTACTAAATTTTGAATTGCGTTGTGAAGTGTTCTACTTTGAGTTTTTCTAGCTAATATTATCTTGGATTGCAATTGACCGAGGTGAACGGGTGAATCAGAGCGCCTGCGTAGGCGTTAGAAAGTAAAGGAGATTTCGGAAGCAGAGTTGGACTTTGAGCTTGAAGGTATGCCAGGTGAACACACGTGATTATAGGCAACAGAGGGAGGGGAAGTGAGGACGCACGGGGCAAGTTAAACGTTCGAATCGGATAGATTAAACAAGTTAGTTTTGTCACTTGTGTGGATCCTCGCTTGTGTATAAGATTCGTCAACGGCCCGCCTGCCGCAGTGAAAAGCTAGCATGCTTTTCCCATCGAATATTTTGTTGGAGCGCATAGACGACAAATCCTCTCCGCACTTTATAGCTCTCCCTGTAACACGGGAATGATGCGTTGGAGCTGTATCCAGGAGTACGGACGCGCGTGTAATTTATGACGAGCGTCTCTGTAGATCAGACAGCTGATCAAGAACTTGACTGCTGTTTCAAACGCTTCTATTCTACGCCTCTAAAAGCATCTATTCCATCAGAGAATTTCTGAGCTGTGAGCGAGCTATAAGTTACTAGAACTGAAGCTTGTAGCGGCATTTGCAGAGCATCTTCAGCACAGGAATTCTGAATGGAACATGTTGAAGTTGCTGGATTACAGCTTGTGAAGAAGAATGGCAACATAAATATATAATACTCTGGAGGCAAGGCTTGTTCAGAGCTGCAAGTGTATTTGGATGCACACTGAACACAAGCGTGACGTGTTGGTGATTCAATTGCAGAATGCTGATAATCTGCTTGCCGGCAGCAAATCAGGAGTGAGCATGCAGTATTGGTTATCCGAGCGCGTTCCAGAGCGCACCCTGCAAGTTACGAGAACATCTTCCAAGCCTGTCCTCAGAAGCGGACGAGACGAAATTCACTGACAAGGAAGTGTACTGGAGCTCCTAATGTTCCCAAGGTTCTAATGCCTGTCTTCTTCTTTTCTAACATTCAACAAGTTTTGAAGCCCGCGTTGAAGCCGCCTTAATGGGAAGGGTCTCGGCTCGATCAGGCATTGCCAGTTCTTCCCTGCTTCGGAGAGGTCTGGAACATTACAAGTTACAATTAGCGACATCAACAGGTTGGTCTTCTACTACTCAGAATGTATGTAGACGTAAAACGCTGCTTGATAACAGGAACAGTAGTGTTCTTGCGAGCTCTTGTAGCCAAAATTCGTTGAGGAGCTCGTTGCAATCGCTGGGGAATTCACAAGCATCATGGAGCTACGATGAACGCATCCAGAATCTTGCACCATCAGATAGTTCAGGACAACCTGGAAGAGGGTTTCTGCGAAGTATGGGGTACACAGCAAGAGAAGCTGTCATAAGTAGGCAGGACGAACGGATGAAAATAGTTGGAGCGACAACTATGGACTTCCGCGGACCTTCTTGTAATATAAGAACCGTCAGAAGTTTCGTTTCGTTGGATCATGGCATGAATATTCTCAAGGAGAGTGTCAACACTCACAGTGGAAGTTATCAGACAAACTTGAAGGCTATGGAGGATCTTCTTTTCGAACTTCGGCAACATGTGGAGAAGGTAATGTCCACGACTGTTATTAGCTGTGGATAAAGAGGAGACTTGATTTATAGTCATAGCACCGGACGTAACTTTGCTCATCCACTTATTGAAGGCAATGCGCGTTGGCCATCTCTGAGGTCCAACCTTTCAGCACTTGATATAAATTTGTTATTTGACAATGTGCTTCTTTCCTGCATTCCAGGTTCGACTTGGAGGTGGTGCCAAAGCTGTTGAAAGGCACAAAGCGAGGAACAAATTTCTGCCTAGGGAGCGCATTGACAACCTCATCGATCCCGGGGCCCCTTTTCTTGAACTCTCACAGGTAATTGTGGTTTAAGTTAAAGACTTAAAGTAATGGAGGACGGGTCCGTAGAAGCAAAGTAACGTCTATGAATGGAGTAAATCAGTGTACCTTTCCAAGCATATGAAAACAAAACTTACCAATGAAGTCGTAACAGCTTGCAGGTCACGAGTTGTACGATGAGCCACTTCCTAGCGGAGGGATCGTGACCGGTATTGGACCAATTCACGGACGGCTGTGCATGGTCATTGCCAATGATCCTACTGTGAAGGGTGGAACTTACTACCCAATAACAGTAAAGAAACATCTTCGAGCCCAGGAAATTGCAGCTCAGAATCACCTTCCTTGCATTTACCTTGTGGACAGTGGTGGGGCCAATCTCCCAAGGCAAGCCGAGGTTTTCCCAGATAGGGATCACTTTGGCAGGATATTTTATAATCAAGCTCAAATGTCAGAAAGGGGAATACCCCAGATTGCTTTGGTTCTTGGTTCTTGTACAGCAGGAGGAGCATATGTTCCCGCCATGGCAGATGAAAGTGTCATAGTGAAGGGAAATGGGACGATATTCCTTGCCGGACCGCCCCTTGTGAAGGTTGTTACAGAATTCCTTGCTGAGAAGGAGAGCTGGGATAGTGGACCTTTAACGTTTTTCAGGGAAATGAAACCTACTTGTGAGAGGGTGTTAATTCTATGGAGATGCGTCATAGTTTAGTTGGTTAAATGCTGTGACAATCCAAAGTCTTACCTAAAGTGGCGTAAGCATTTTTCTCATATCCTATAGGGGAGGTGCTCAATATAGGTTTCGCACAGAGTCTTGTTTGTACGTCTCGGACAAATTCTGAGGGGCTAGCTATTGGGGAAGATGTACATGTTTCATGCTTAGGGAAAGCAAATGGCCACGGGTTCGTAACTGGACCCCTAAAATGTTTCCTGGATGGCAGGCGGCGACTGGAGAAGTGGTCAGTGCAGAAGACTTAGGAGGTGCAATACTCCACTGTTCTGTTTCAGGAGTATCTGATCATTTTGCTAATGGTAAGTGTTTTTAATACTCTTCCTTCATCATTTCGAGTGATTACGTTGAAGGATCAGCTATAGTCGGAAGTGATCTTGGAGGGAACCTTTTGCAAGAAATGTGACTCTCAGCTTATGAATGGGGTGACTGCAGGGCATTGTTTAGTATGCTTTAGGTGACAAAGCTGACAGTGGGGTTGGGATGCATTTATCCATAGATTGCATCATCTGGCGTGGGTGCCTTTTAGATTGTACCTGGGCGCCCCTTGACATGCTGATTCTCTCATTGTAGACAACAAAACCTCATAACAGAGCTGCAATTATTTTATCCTGATACCTGCACCAAAACCCATGGGATGGGTTCACCGCTTTATCCAGTGGATTAATGCCCACATATATAAGGGGAGGGTGAGAGCTCCCTCAATATTAAGGGCTATATCAAACAAGCATCTGCAGGGACGCTCATAACTAAGGTCAGACATATTCTCTAACTTATTCTTCGAACATATCCTTGAGTCTCGCTGCTCCTTCCACACCTAGATGATGGAAATAAAATGAAAATACTTGCAAATCTCACTCTCTGTTTCTTAAGATCTCATTCTTCCAGATGTTCCCTGATCTTAAATACCTAGAACAACAAATCCGAGATAGCTTGATTTCTTGTTTACTGTTCCTATTCTCAACTCTGATTCAGCAGGCGTCAAGTTGGAGAACTCAAGAATTTTAGTCTTAACCTCAATAACCAAATAACATCCTTAGTATAGTTTGGAAGGACCATGGGCAAGCTGTAGTTGGCTTTCAAGTAGTCTGGCCCTCCGTCCTTACAGTCAAACTCGCTTCATCACCTTAGGTCGGACTATGTGGCACGTAACATGACATGGAAGGTCTAACGATTGCGCCATATTCTTCCACAATCTGTAGCGCGATACTTGGTTGTTACAACATAACCTATAATGTTCCCTTAAGATTTCTTTTCTTTTTAAGAGCTTACAGTTATCTATTTTTATGGCAGATGAAATGCATGCCTTGGCAACTGGACGGAAAATTGTCAGGAACTTACATCTTGCCGGTGTCACAAAGCGAGCTGCTGAAAAAACATCAGAAGCAGCAGTCAGGGATCCTTTGTACAATACAGAGGATTTGCGTGGCATAATTCCGGCAGACAGACGACAGAGTTTTGATATCCGCTCCGTTATAGCTCACGTTGTGGATGGAAGTGAATTTGACGAATTTAAGAAGCTTTATGGACCCGTAAGTTATCTCCTGAACCAGATAAATAGATTCTACTTGTAGTGCAGTGCATAGCAGTAGCCAATTACTAGCCTGAGAGAGCGAGAGGGACGTTTACCGCTTACCGTCAACAAGACTCAGTGTAACGCTTTTTTGCCTTATTCTTGCTGCCTGTGCAACCCACCCGAAGGAATATTTCAAAGTTGTAGGCGGTTGTTAAATAGTTTTCCTGGGTTGGAGCTATGGAAGTGTAGGCCCGAGTATTCTCCGGGTTCCTTATAACCGTGAGGGTTATGTACAGGAGCGATCTATGTCACCTGTTGCTTTTACTTACATGCTTTTCCGGACGCTTGCACAGACTTTGGTGACAGGTTTTGCAAGAATAAATGGACAACCTGTCGGTATTGTTGGAAATAATGGAATCCTATTTACGGAGTCTGCTCTCAAAGGAACTCATTTTATACAGCTTTGCGCTCAACGTCATATCCCTTTAATATTTCTCCAGAACATTACGGGGTTCATGGTACGTCATTTTCATTTCATGGCCGTTTGCGATGTAGCTGTTATGTCATTGGAGATCGTCTAATTTCATTTCAGTATATGTTCTAGCTAAACGCAGCATGTGCATAACATAGAGTATATAAAGTCACCAAGTGGAATTCTTTCTCAAATTTGCTAGCTCCTTGACTTGTTTTGAATCAATTCTCATAACCAAGACTTGTGTGTTTGCTTTGTTCACTACCTGTTTGACGGTTTCTTGACTTTACGGGTTACAAAACAGGTAACTGGCTCCTTGGTGAACTTCACCAGGCTCTAAGCTTACTCCTGTATCGACTTTGTGAGTCCAGGTTGGTTCCAGATCAGAGGCCAGTGGTATAGCTAAAGCGGGAGCAAAGATGGTGATGGCTGTTGCCTGTGCAAAGGTCGCCTACCACAGCAACTTCATCACGAATGCTTTATATTAATAGCATTCTTTTAGTTGTTTTTCGCGCGCACAGTGCTTTTACCTACTATTGATAATTTTAAAGGTTCTGTCAGGTCCCGAAAATCACTGTCGTCGTTGGAGGTAGTTATGGAGCTGGAAATTACGGCATGTGCGGTCGTGCGTACAGTCCCAACTTTCTGTTTCTTTGGCCCAACGCTCGAATATCTGTTATGGGAGGAGCACAGGTTGGTGCTGTCTCTGCTGCATGTCTTTTTCAAGTGGCCTCCGTACTACGACCTTACTGTACCTCTGCTTGTTGGCCAAGACTTTTGGGCACTTGTTTCCATAACCATCCTGAGGCTTACAGTGGATGCGAGAAAACTTGGAAGTGAAGTTCTTTCTCTGATACCCGTAGCATTATCTGTATCTGATCACTCTGCTACTTGGTACAGGCTGCTGGTGTCTTAGCTCAGGTTGAAAGGGATAAGAGGAAACGAGAAGGCAAAGTGGTAAGTTTGTTCGTTCATTTTTGTTGTCCGCTTCTGTCATGAATCAGTGATTACTGTACAGAAAATCCTCAGAATGATCTTAATCGTCGCTTCACTTAAGATCTTAAGTTGCTCTGAAAGCAAGGGTATCGGTTTCGAATCTCTTAAGGTTTGGAGTGGCTTAAGCTGAACAACAAATTTATGGCTGGAATCTAATCGAAATGTTTCTGGTGCCAAGCAGTGGAACCCAGAAGATGAGGAAGCCTTCAAGGAAAAAGTCGTGGCGGCTTACGAGCGAGAGGGTAATCCTTACTACGCGAGTGCAAGACTTTGGGATGATGGCATCATAGACCCCGCAGATACTCGGCAAGTGCTATCCTTATGCCTTGCAGCATCCACGCAAATGGCTCCTCAAGTGTCCAGTTACGGAGTCTTTCGTATGTAAAATGATAGACCAACCGGTCTAGCAGAGGCTTCACTATAACGTGGTGAAGTATTCAAGGAAGCAGTGTACTTATCACAACAGAAATTGTAAATACAAGCGATATCTGTACATGTTATGCGTTGCTCTATTGCCGTCGAGCTTCAGGAAGAAAGAACTTACCACTGAAGTGTCCAGGTAGTGGAAGGACAGACAGGGTCTTTACTGGCAACTGATGTGCAGCTTGAAATAAGGAGGCACTGGATTTACCACGACAGACTTTGTAAATTATAGCGCTGCCTGTCCGTGTTCTGTGATTTGTAAGAAAACAACTCTAGGCAAGCTGTGAAATATTTTCACCATTCACTTCAGGAATTTATATTGACGGGGAAGTAGAAACAAAGAAGAAGTTGAAATCACCAGACTTTATATTTACAGTCTAAAAGTTGCCGCACTGAAGTACACGTCCATGTCTAAGTACTTGTACCAAACAGGCAGCTGGGATTATGATGAATGCAAGAACCTCACTAGAACTTGCAGAAGTGGATCACGTGATCGCACATTCTGTCTTTGTAGATGGGCCATTATCACGTAGTAACCAAAGATACTAACAAGAAGGGTTGATTTGGGGTCTTTGTCATTATCAATACAGTTCCCAGTCATTTGTTGATCCACACACGAGTCAAAGGATTCAAACTGTATGTATTATACTCTAGCAATCCGTCCTAATCTCAAAGGGACAAATCCACTTTACCATTATATTTGACGCAATGGCAGAAAACTAAAATCATGCGGGTTTTCCATTGCATGAAAATCGCCACCCGCCCGTTGGAACGGGAGTTCAGAAATTGTGAAACCTTACAAATAGTCGCACTTTAATTCCGTTCATTCTGTATCCTAGCCACATGTTGCCTGCATTACTCGACGCTACTCCAGGAACGTATGCTTGCATAATCCTCCAAAATCCGGGAGGTTGTGACCGCAGTAACGTGAATGGCATAAACCAATTCACGTGATAGCGACTGAAAAGACAAGACCGTGCTCAATTTCTACGGTAGTTCGGTAAGGACCCGAGATCCACATTTGCTAACAATATGTCAGGCGTACATCTCGAGATTGTGTCTTTAGCTTCCACAACCTGTGCTCGCACAAAATAGAGAGAAGCAGATTCTCATCAAGGTGGTCCACCGGCAGTCAGACTTTATTATACAATGTGTGGTGCTGTCCGAGCATCCAAAGAATTTACACTTGCCTGTCTGTGTTGGAAGAACACTAAGATATTTCAACTATGAGAAATGGTAAAAAGTTGAGGCACATTATCCAATACGAAGAGCAGGGAGGACTTGTGGATAGCTGCCGTAACGAGTAGAATCAAGACGAAGCCGCCTTGTGGAACGCATATGAAGCCATTGAAAAGGTTCCTATCACCCAGCTGTGATGAATCTGCTCAGAGATGCAGTCTTTTCCCGCTGCTCCAAGAGCAACAAGGAGTGGCACGAAATGGTCTGACGTTGGGTGGGCTTTACGGGCGTAAGGAGCCTTCTCCAGGTAATTCGTAGCATCGTCATACCTGCGTGAAAGTCGTTCATTTCTTGTTAGTTAAAGAGCTGCAGCACTCGTTCAATCCAGACTTATCACGATCGACAACGCACATTCTCATGTTAGAAGTTTCAAAACCAGGTGAGTTGTCTCTAGTAAAATGTTCGACAATGATTTCTCAGTAGACCTGCTTCAGAGGGCAACATGGACTTCACAAATGAAGTGTACCCCTGACTGATCTACAAGAATCTTAGACACAAAACCATGCCTGTTTCTCGCAGTCATGGTCTTGTGTCTACGTCAATCACAGACAGGGAGCTTTACGTCGGCAGTCCTCGCAAAATTTGACTCGTGAGTTACTTGGCTCTAGCAATAGAACACTTAGAATGCCTCCCTTCCTCTCTTCCTTCCTGCCTGTGCCTCATTAAGTAATAAACTGTCTTTGTCCCCATCTTCCTGTTTCCTAACAGAGACAGGAAGCTTTGCATCGCCAGTCCATCACAAAACTTGACTTGTCAGTTACTTGGCTCCAAAAATGAAACCCTCAGAATGTCTCCCTCTCTCTCTTCCTTCCTGCCTGTGTCTCATGAAATTGTTAACTGTAGTTGTTGTTTCCTCTCAGAGATACCCAGTTGTTTTGCAAAAAGAGAAATAAGGAAATGATCAGAGCATAATGTCAATGAATAGGTAACTAACCTCTTATTGTCAAGGCAGTCCTTGAGCCAGTTGTCAAAAGCCTGAGCCCAACTCGTGGGAGGGCCAGTATGATTCATATCCATTTCCCGCAAGTTGTGGGTGGTATTTCCCAAACCCATGATGACAACTCCTTCGTCCATTAGAGGTGCAAGTGCCTGCCCCATGGCGTAGTGGTGAGCTCCATTTTTACGACATTGTACTGATAGCTGAAGACAAGGAATGTCTGCCTCCGGGTACATCAGAAGGAAAGGAATCCAAGACCCATGGTCTAGCCCTCTTTTGGGGTCCATTCTCGCACCCGCAAAGCCTGCGTTCGTCAACAACTCCACCACTCGCTGTGCAATAGCAGGACTCCCAGGGCAATTATACTTTATCTGCTCATTCAAGAAATCAATATGAGATTCGCATGCATGAGCAGTCCAACCATTCTCACCACCAAAGACCGAGACATGAATGACAAAAGTCGATTGTGTTACAGAAAAAAATGTCTCGTTCTCAGATAATCCATGGCTGCATCCACTCTACTGTAAAGTGATGACGAAGGTCTATCTCAGTAACAAATTATGTGGCGCTTGAAGAATTTCGAAGGCTGCATTTTTCCTACACTCTTGGCAGGAGTCCAAGAAGATAATGAACGAGAACACATGGAGATATTGGCGAGCAGTTTGACTTGTTGGCAGCAGTAAATTAAGTGGTTAAGGGGCAAATATTTAGAGACTACATATTAAAACTGTGCTCCAAGGCACTGGTGAAAACTTGGAGAGGAAGGCGGGGACGAAGGAGGAAATAAACACACCTGATAAAGCTCCCTTGGAAATCCTCCGAAATCGTAAATCGTGTCCTGCTTGGCCATACTACTAACAGTTGGAACAGATGTATCCCAATGAGCCGAAATCGCCAAAATTGCCTTCGGACGCGGGAACATCTCCCCAAACTTCTTCAAAAAGTCACGCGATTCCATTTCGCCAGTTAATTCAGGCATCAGAAGCGTCGGGCTCCCATGAGAGAGGAAGTACGTCGTCTGCGTGGCCATGTTTCCCTTACTAGAATCGACAGGATCCTCACCCTCTGCTGCCTCCGGCGCAGGATCTACAGGCTTGTCTTTCCCCGTAGACGAAAACCAACGCCGAAACTTGGCCCGAAAGCCTGCGGGGATTTCTGGGGGAGCTATTTTCGCTGATCGAGGAAAACGAAACAGGATTGGTATTACCAAACCAAATCAAAGCCGTCTCGCCAACACTCGCAGAGAAGTGAAAATCGTCTCTTGCCAACTATTCCCGATTCGAAAACTATCTCCGATCACCCTCACTGTAGTATCAATCCTTCAACCAATAATCCCGATCCTCAATGATCAACCCTCTAGAAACGCACCCACGAGTCGATCGAGTGTGTGAGGCGAATCAACTGAATCAATCAGTCTCTACACATTAGTGTCCGGCCGATATCCGATCCAGCAAGGAAGACTGTGAATCGATACCGCGTGAACTCTCTGCCGTACAGTATCATCTCCCGCACGCGGTCGCCTCTTCCCTCGGACATGAGGAATCGGAAGAAGCAGAAGAAGGAGCGTTGAGAATCTTATACTTTTTCATATAGATTCTCGTAGCAGCCGGCTCGGACGAACGAAAGTCCCGTCGGTTCTTCTTCTGGACACCGGCCATCCAGGTCACACTCCACTACACTGCACGCGAACGCAGTCCTCGTTCGAGCAACTACTGTAGGTTCCCGGAACCGTTAGGAACTCCGGAGCATATTCTAATGCCGGCCGACAAGTTCATAATTTCGGGAATATTTCTAGCAGTTCTACCGTTTTCTTCTCTCGAGAATTCTATTTCTCTCACAATCAAATACTCTTTTCGTCCCAAAATGAGGAGAAGAGGATCGCATGTTTGGGTATTTACTTCTACAAAAGATTTCGAGTCCCTTCGCGTTCATGCACTCAGTGCTTGGATTTAGTTTTTTCTCCAGAAACCAAAAAGGAAAGTGTCTTTTTCCGACTCTCTGCTTTGATAGATGGTTTTAACCTGGCGAGGAGATTATTGAACGGGTCAAGGGTAGTTGAAAACAAGAAACGTCTTGTATCAAAGACTTTATAGCAATGCAATATATTTCTCCCACCGAACACTATTTGGGCTTAACCCTATTTTACCTTTTATCCTTTTACGGCTTGATAGGTCTCCCCCTCTTATTGGGGTTTAGCCTCGTTTTACCTATTTGGTCTCACCCTTGATGGGTTTTCCCATCCTACGCGGTGGCCTTTTCAACTCATATATTGAGCGATTTGACATTGAAAGGTGGAAAAAAGATACCGTTAAAAGAATTGTGTTGTATTAGTTTCATGTGATATACTTTGTCATAAATCTACACCATGGAAAGGTATTTATGAAGAGATAGGATACAAGTAAGGAGATTTTTATATTAAGATATTTATTTCTGAATTTATGAACATGTTTTGTTTCAACTTACATTCTCCACTCATAGCCACAGATCTGTGAAACAACAGTGCTGGAAATAGGAATGTGAGATACTGTGGACCACGTAATCCCCCTTAAGACTTCCGAACTATTTCCACGAAAGACATTCCTGACTACTCAGGAATCATGCATTTCCTGTCTCAAGAAAGAACCCAAAAATGCCTCGAGACAAGCTTCCACTAATTGCATGCTCCAGAGTTCGGCTAATCCCGCGTTCGTAAGAAGGGACCGACCAAAATTAGTTTTTCCATAAATCGACTTCTACCGTCACAAGACTTTTCTTCCCAACGGGCCTTTTTGGAAGAAGCTCGGGCCAAAGCGAGAAACGGTCATCAGATGTAATCTCGAAGGAAAGAAGCCCATCTCTATCTCTTTTGAGAGGCAGTATTCAGCAACTGCCGTGCCCTCAAAGGAAAGTAGTACACAGATACATCTCTTTTGAGAAGGTTCTTTATGAAAGATAGAGGAGAGGATTTAGATATGATTATTAATTTAGCTATAAATATTTTATATTTTAGAGAGAGAGTTTTAGTCACTTTACGAAACCTCGAACGTTGGAATTTTTTAAGACAAATAATACGAGTAGAAATTCTCTTTCCATCTAGGACCTTACTTCTCCTCATATTTTAGATTGAGAATCTTAATAACTTTATACTATTCTCAAACATTGAGTCTTTATAAACAAAAAGAAAAGAAGTTACTAGGAGATCCCATCACATATAGGATTCTTTATCTTATTTCCAACCGTACCATTAGAAAATTTATATTCCAAATATCAACTATAGATTGATTCTTCCTCTTTTGCACTGAGTTTTTATTCTTCTTCCTTGAATCTTGTGCTTGCTCTTCAGTCTTGCACCTCTTGGTGCTTTTCATTTCCTAATGCAAAGCATCCATTCCATTCCATTCATTTATCTGGAGCACTTCACACATATTAGTGTAAAAGGAGATCGGTCGGACACATTGGAAAGAAAACTACTCACACAGAAATAAGAATTCTCTTGGAGGACGAGGTGGATCGTCTGATCTACATTCATAGTCCAGTCTTTGATAATAAATTGCAGTCCAACATCTTTTATTTTATTTTATTATCCATGGTGAACTCGTGATTGTTTTCTTTCTAGAGTCAATCGTGTCGTACAAAATGATATCGATTATCAAGAGTATCAGGCTAAGGGATCTCAATAAAGTCCCAATTATGTAGATAGATTGGGAGATGATATTTTTTTGAGTGTCTCTAGTCTCCAAGAGTAGGTGTAAACAGTTGCAATCTACAATAGAGAAGCAGGAAATCCATCTCATCTTTTCTGCCAATTCACCTTACCATACAATGTTGACCAATCAGATTGTTTGATTCTTGATATATTCTATATATTTGACAAAATGTGTGAAAGGGCGACCGACCAGTGAAGACAAACACGAATGGGAAGAAATCGACAGAAATATATATGACAGAAATCCAACATGATTTTGCTTTCGTACTTATCTGTTCCTACCATGGTTCTTTCATTGTAATCATTGTCTTTTATCTTTCTTGCGCCTTACCCTTTGTTGTTACTGCCATGTCCTTTCTGAACGCCCTTGATGAAGCATGCGGCGCCGCTTTGCAATCTCGTGCAACTGTATGGTATTGTACTATGAGGCGGATGAGAAGAGAAGGTGAAGTTGATTTCACAGGCTGTCGCGTTCTTCTCTCTGAAAAGGTGAGGTGGCTTTACTGCTTCCCTCTACAATATTATCAACATTCATTGATACGAGACTTAACTCGGGGGAAGTGCAAGATAAGAAGCTGCGAAGGATCCCAGCACTCCATAGTCCCAATTTCTTAAATTATACATCCTCAAAACATGCCAGTGAATAGCAGGTCGTAAGCTGGGATGTGCCTCCATTGAATAATCCAAATAAATTTATACATACTAGCATTTCACCTAATAGTTAAAATAGATATATAATATATCAAAATATTTCACATACTTTGGAACGGGAATACAAAATCATAAGAGTAAAGATTATACTAGAACCCAGGAAAGAGTAAAGTCGATGTAGATGGTGCGTTCGATGGCTTCCAAGCATGTCGACCTGGGTGACCGGTTGGAAAAAGTCTTCGAGAGAAGTTTCCCGTGCTACTTACGTCCGTACCAAAGACGACTCTCCCTGAAACTTCTTCTTGCGGGTAAGTTTATGGTGTCCACAGTTACCGGTCAAGCCGGCCCACAGTACCGGACTTCGTTTGTGTTTACCTGGTCCCGGACCAATCGTCCCAAACCGCATCGTATTTGTCTTCACTGGTTGTGGAAGGTGTGGTCTGCAGACTATGCTTTGTTTAAAATATTTTAGAAAGTCTAAATTCTAGACGGATACACTTGGAGGAAATATTATTTTGAGTATAGAGAGTTATACAGAAATAATAATTTTTAAAAGTATTTTGGTCTGAACTTAGAGAGGGACATAATTACTTGATTATTTTGACTCTAGAGAATTATGCAGGAATAATACTCTTGTATGATCCTATTTGGAGGAGCACCTTATGAGCTATGAGATATATGATTATAGAGAGTATTCTACTATTTGGTCTTTTTTTTAAGTATATGTAATGATCAATTCTTTGATTAAAGCTTTACACTCAATATGAAAGAATTCCCTTGATGCGATATGAATCCAAATGATCCTTCTCGAGGATCATTTGCTTAGTGTATCATTTCAAGAAGATAATCCACTAGAAGTATCATTTGTTTGAAAAGAATATTTAAGATGCTCATATACCATCCTTGACAAGCTTCATGAGGAGAGGTGAGGGGCAATGCATACCGCTTGTGCAAAAAGTGAACTCTCAAGACATAAAAGCTACTCAAGTTTAATGTAAGACCTCTAATGGTACTCCCTCCCCTACTATAGGATGTAGGGAGCATAGGGAAGAGATAATCTCATCAATGGGACTAGCCATAGACAAAGGTGTAGTGCTTGTGTTGCTCTACTAAATTTTCTTGCTTGACCCAATGTCATACACCGTCTTAATCAAGTGGATTTTATGGTATCTTGTGGCAGAACATGTCTCCTAAAACATGCAGTCCTAAAAGACTCCTCTTGTAGGGCAGCCCAATTCTCCACTCAAAATCAACAAAATCTAGCAGCTATATCTCTATGGCCTCACGTCCCTTCTAACACAACAAAGGCACCATCAAGGGAGTAAGAGGAATAAGAACCATGCTAACTTGTCCTAGGGATCATGTGCCAAATGATCAAGTGGTAGGCAAAAACACTATCTACCTCATCTTGGAATGTTCTGGGTAGCCTATGGAATAGATGTGGACAGCCCTCAAATAACTCCAAGATACAACCCTCCTTAGATGGTAACCACTCCCAGGATTTGATCTGCATCCCTGGAACTATCAACAAAGGGATAGAGGAATTGTGCATAATCTTGAGTGTCACCGTTGTAGATATGGTCTCTCGCCTCACATGAGCATCCCAAGTGGTCTAATCATAGTCCTTGTGCATCCTTTTCACATGAATCTTTATCGCTTGCGAGGTAAAGTGATGATGGTACACCTAGGCATTGTGTATTTCGAGCCGCTCTGGATGGCCTCACATGAGGAAGTGTAACCATGGCTAACACAAGAACAACGATCGTATCTCATGATACTCCTCTCCATATCTACAAAACCACAACACTTCATATCCCAACTCATATGAGTAAATGCTATCTCTCCAAACCTGTAAAATTATAAACTCTCATAACTTTAGATTTTCATTTCAAATTTTCAAATTAAGTTCTAGTGGAACTAAAACATGAATACTAAAAGATTAGAAATGAAATTTCACTTTTATCACTCTCAACTAGAATGTGAAATAATCAATCTAAACCGTAAAATAAGGTTTAAAATCATTATGATTTTCTACTTAATTCTGCATTGTGTTCAATCTAGGTACCAATAGAACTTAAACTTAAAATGAACATAATAAATTATTTACTCATGTACTGTATGCATGTGAACTCTTCAAAATTGGATAATACCTTGTCACACTTTGACTCCCTTTCTCTCTCTGTTCCTTCCGGCCCATAAGGCGAAATGCGTTATTAACTAACCAGACTAACTCTATAAGAAAAAAAGATAGAAAAGTAGTGAACAAAGACCTTCACATCATAATATAATGGCTTCAAGGCCTACCTTGTTCACCCATAGAAAGGGCTCTTAAGTAGAGTAAATTAACTTATATTAGTTTCTCTTTCTCGCCTTTCATCTACTAGAAAAGAGAACAGTCAAGTTTCAATGACTTTAAGATTTAACACCAGTAACCCAAGTTAATTCACGAGGTTTTTTAAAGCCTCCGGTAAGAGATTAGGGAGTGTGACAGAGGTCTGAATGTCATTCATTTGGATAGATGGTATACGATAGGAAATTTGGTGTACGAAGTTGTGATTCTTTTGATCTTTCTGGATGATGTAGACAGAAGAGAACGGGAGCAGTTAAATGTTTGATCTCTGGGTGATTATGTTCTCATTGCGCGCATTTGTTACATTCAATGGTGGCTACGGGAAGTGTGAGACAGGTGTTTTAAAAGTGGGTAGCGTTTGCATTGAGTTGTTTATGCGTGCACTTCCTTCTTGTAGAAACTGTTCACTGGAAGACTAGTTATTATCTGTAAATCAATTCACGTTTTACAGTGCAGAGTCGTTTAGATTTGCGTTTTGAGGACGATTGTTTACATGGAGATGAAGTTTAGGTGTTCCATGTTTCCTAACGTCCAGAGATTCGAACCGCCTGTTTCTTTCTTCACTTGCTTGGTATGAGTCTGCGAAGCACCAATCATGCAGCAAATGTTGCATTGTCTAATCAGGACAGAGGCTCAATACAACGAAAAATTCAAGCGGCTAGGATGTTGAAATATTCGAAATCCTTGAGGTACAAAGTCCATTACTATATCAAATAGGGAGATGTCACAGTGCTGGTAATTGCAGGATATTTTACACTCAGAGTATCACAGGGGACGTCAATCATCCTTGTGATTACACAGAAATCTATTAGTGGCGTCGTCAAATTTGTTCGTCTAGTTTCCGGGGGTGAAGTTGGTGGCGTATGCCCAGGCGTTGTTCACTGTGGGGTCAGCCAAGTGGTCCGACAAGTTCTCGATTGGTCCCTTTCCTGTGACAATAGCTTGCACGTAGAATCCGAACATGGAGAACATGGCCAATCTGCCGTTTTTGAGCTCCTTCACCTTCAACTCGGCGAAGGTGTCTGGGTCCTCAGCAAGGTTTAATGGGTCGAATTGACCTCCTGGGTAGATTGGGTCAGAAACCTCTCCCAATGGGCCTCCGGCTACTCTGTAACCCTCGATGGCTCCCATGAGCACGACCTGGCAAGCCCAGATAGCCAAAATGCTCTGGGCGTGAACGAGGCTGGAGTTACCGAGGTAGTCCAAACCACCATCGCTGAAAATCTGGGATCCGGCCTTGAACCAAACAGCTTCTCCGAACTGGACTCCGTTCTAGGACAGCAACTCGGGGAAGACGCATCCCAAAGCTCCCAACATGGCCCATCGAGCGTGGATGACCTCCAACTCACGGTTCTTGGCGAAGGTCTCAGGGTCAGCTGAGAGTCCAGCGGTGTCCCATCCGTAGTCACCGGGAAACTCACCAGTCAAGTAAGATGGGGTGGCACCAGAGAAGGGCCCCAAGTACTTGGGTCGGTCCTCACCGTACCTGCACAGACCATGAGTGAGTTATTACACAACCTCGTAGAATGTTTAGAATTCACCAAGAATTTGGACTCAGACGCTGTGAAGTTCCAGCCAGCACGATCGACACTCGACACTTGAATGGATACTTCAATCACAACTCCTTTTTACAAATTTGTGCAGTATTGAAGGTGTGGACCCGGGTGGCGCGTACCAGATGCTTGATTTGCTCATTACAACACGAGCCACACCGACGTTAACCTTGGTCGCAAGAACATTGCTGGTGGCTCCCAAAGCCTGACCAGCCAAGCTGGTTGAAGCGCATGCTGTCACGGCGGCCATCTTCCTCTATGGGTATGTACTGAGGACCTGTAGCTTTTGGAATCCAATGTGTTAGCTTAGTGTATATGATATGAGGGTTGAAGGTCAGATTTATACTCGCAAAAGGCAACTGCGCTGAGGGTTCTGGCCGAGACCATCGACGAGGATTGTGTTTCTGACTTGAGGAATGGATGAGCCAGGGATCGGACTCTTTGGAAGAACCAATACCTCTCAAGTTAGTAATATTCCTCCTCATGTATTAGAGTTATCTAGAGCGTTCAGTCTTCTGACAAACCAAGTTTTTGTCGACCAAGACAGAATTCGACCCTGGCACAATTTCCTGCTTTTTGTCCTTAGAAGTAAACGCAGGCACTCCATGCCAACGACCACCACGCAAAGCTCTACTCTTCACGTGAAGAAATCAAATAGCAATTACAATGGCCATACAGGGAAGCTCATTCCACTCTGTCATTTGTCCTGTAATTTTCTGGGTACTGCAACTAACGTATCCACGGCTTTTCAAGCGTCGATGGCAGTAGCTTTGACCGAGAATACCCGGTACAAGCCACTAACTTCCCGCCTATCATGCAGGAAATCTGGGACTCGTCTTTGTCTTAACTAAAACAACGCTCCTTTCAACGCACTGATAGATCCTTAACAGGGATTCATGGTAGTGAATGCAAGAAAAACATCCAAGGCTTCAATTTGAACTGCATGAGGTTTGGCCATCCAGTCCTCATAGACTCTGTTGCCCACACCAGTAGTGTGCGCTTGCCGTTTCTTGTTTCTAGTGTCCTTTCTCGCAGAAGACATGAGGCTGACATGCTTCCGAAAGACACAACGACAGGGTCCGGATCTTGTAATTCGCGGAAGATTCATGCGTGCAATCAGATTCTTGCGTCGTGATGATATGTTCAGCCACCAGTCTACTGTGAGCGTGCAGCGTTCCGCATGTCCACGCAGGAATAATCAATTGACCATTGGTGGGTGACTTCTGGAAATCGACTAATCTAAATCACATTGAAGACACTGGGGGAACAGGGTGCTCGTGAGCTCAGTTTTTCTGGTACAATTCTCTTCCGAACATCCTCTCCGAAGCTTTGAGTTCCTAGGATTGCACTCGTCTTAGGACAGTGCATTTTCTCCGGTGAAATACTGCTCTAGGCGCTGGTTTGTCTGACTGCACGAGGCGCCTCCCATCACACACCGAAATCAAAGAGCCTTGGGCAGTCGTTTCCGCTCAAATGTCAGTTTGTGAGAAAATCTCCTCCTCGTCAAGAAACGCAAGAGAAAGCATTTGACAATTAGAAATTCATCATAATAAATTGGACGTCTTAAATTCTCATGTATCAACGGAAAAGCTGACACTTCTTTGAAATATATATAATGTGTGATTCTTTCATTATATAGCATAAACCGTTAGATTATAACATATTGTAGCAACGCGTTATTTTACTATCCTCATCAGAGATCCTCATCGTTATTGATGTCACTTGCCATATAGGCGCGGGGGAGCAGAGCGGGAGAGTGTGTAGACGGGAGAGGAGAGGAGAGGAGAGGAGAGGAGAGTGAGAGACGTGATATAATTTTGATAATTTATGAGCGCTCTCTAGTCTAGCAGATAGCATTCGAGTGGACAAGGGATCTTATTCGTTTTTCAATTTTGGTTCCATTCGAGTGGACAAGGGATCTTATTCGTTTTTCAATTTTGGTTCCATTGGTACCTAGATTGAAGATTATAGAATAGAAAATTAAAAAGATCTTTAGCTTTTTTTAGTTTATTTATTTTTTTATTTTAGTGGTGGGAGGGATCATTATACATGGGAGTGATGCGTGCGAAATTTTTATTTTTAATTTCTTGGTTTTCATAATTAAATTCCATGAAAATTTAATTTGAAAATTTTGAAAATTAAAATTGAAAATTATGAAAATTTATAAATTATAATTTATAAAAATTGTTTTCTTATGTGAGTTGGGATGTGAGAGGTTGTAGTTTTGCCGATATGGTGAGACATAGAGAAGAGTATCATGTATTACTATCACTATTCTTGTGCTAGCTATGGTTACTCCTTCCCATGTGAAATCGTCTAGAGCGGGCCGAGATACACCATGCTCGGTGTGTCACCGATGCTTTACCTCGCAAGGGGTAAAGACTCATGTGGGAAGTATGCACAAGGACTATGATTGGACCACTTGGGATGCACACATGAGACGAGCGACCACATTGACAGCAATGACACTCGAGATTACGCACACTTCTTCTATACCTTCGTGGATTGTTCCAAGGATACCGATCGAGTCATGGGAGTGGTTAGCTTCTCAGACGGGTTGCATTTTGGGGTTATTTGAGACTAGTTTTCCATGTCCACGTCTATTCCATAGGCTACCCTGCACACTCCATGATGAGGCTAGACAGGCTTTTCACCTACCGGTGGATCGTTTGGCATGTGATCCCTTGGATGAGTTAGCGTGGTTCCTATTCCTCCTATTCCCTCGATGGTGTCTTCGTTATGCTAGAAGGGGACGCGCGGGGCATAGAGAGGTGGCAGCTAGATTTCGTCTATTCTGAGTGGGGGATTGGGCAGCACTTCAGGAGGAGTCTGTTAGGGCTACACGATTTAGGAGACAGGCATTGCCACAGGATACCATAGATTCCACTCAATTTTGATGATGTAGGACATTGGGTCAGGCGGGAGAGTTTAGTAGAGCAGCACGAGCGCTACACCCTTTGTCTATAGCGAGTCCTACTGATGTGACCATCTCTTCCCTACGCTCATTGCATCCTATAGCAGTAGAGGGACTACCACTAGAGGTCTTAGATTATCAGTCTGAGCAGCCTTTATGTCTTGATAGGTCGCTATTTGCACAAGCATTGTGCACTACCCCTCGCCTTTCCTTAGGAGGTTTGTCAAGGATGGTTTATGAGCACCTTAGAGATTGCTTCCAAGTAGATGATCCTTTTAGTGGTTTTACCGGTTGTTTCAGGTGGCTGTAGCAGTAGCGAGAGGAGACATTCCTATGTCTGTTAGTCGGGTCTTAGGTGCTAGTAGACTTCTCACGATTGAGAAGGACACGGGAGGCATTAGACCGATTGCTATTGGAGAGATCTGTTTGCGTTTGGTCAGTCGTACCATTGTCCTTTAGCATCGTTCTCACTTTTGACAACACCTTAGTCCACATCAGTTTGGAGTAGCTACACCTGGAGGATATGAGGCTATATCTCTAGGCATTAGAGCACTCCTAGATATCCATCCGGAGTGGGTTGTCCTACAGGTGGATGTTGAGAACGCTTTTAATAGCGTATCACGCGCATCCATCTTTAGAGAGCTTAGGGAGGCTGGTGGATCCTTGGCGAGTCTCATTCCTTTTGTGCGGTCTTTTTATGGCTCTTGTGCTTCCCTTTACTACCAGCATGGTGGTTCACAAGAGGGAGTCACCGTCTTGGAGTCAACTGTTGGTACACGACAGGGAGATCCTTTGGGAGGGCCCTTATTTACCATGGTTCACTTTAGAGCTCTCCTATCTACTACTTTGGCCATGCCAGGTTGTGTATTTCCCTCCTTTGTAGATGATACACACATCGTAGGCCCTGTAGATCAAATTAGGTAGGCCTTTGACTACTTGACTACCGAGCTACATCTAGTAGGCTTGACAATCAAGGTGTCAAAGTGTAGGGCATGGTCCCCTTTAGGTATCCCTCCCCACCTTGAGCTTCCAGAGGGGTGTATCACATCGACATATGGAATTTGTGTTCTTGGAGTGCCAATAGGATCGGAGGATTTTATCACACGCTTCTTGGACGCTGCCCTTGCAGAGGATGCTCTCCATGTGGATGACCTTCCATTACTAGGAGATCCGCAAGTGGCATTTGGTATACTCTCTTCCAGTATTGCTCGTCGATCATCCTACCTCATCCGTACAGTTCCCCCCTCACCGTCCTTCCTATCACGTCTGAGAGCATTTGATAGGAGGATTATGGGAGTCTTTGGTGATATTATTGGACCAGGGACTTTTGAGTGTGTGACAAGGGATTTGGCACGTAGACAGACGGCTCTACCGATCTCATGTGGTGGAGTTGGCTTGCTTTCTATGGAGGAGATGGCACCTATAGCGTTTTTGGGTAGTTGTGCTCTCTTGGCACCCCTACTTGCCTCTTGTTTTGTGGTTGCTGATAGGCCAGTTTTGGAGACTTATGTGACAGAGGTGGAGGGAGGATCCTTTTCTCTCCAGGTGTTATTGCGGTAGACTAGAGATAGTCTATCCCCATGAGCACAAGAGGGTTTTCCATCATTTGCTTCACTATCGTCAGATTGGACTAGAGGTCTACAGTCTTCCTTGATGGAGCGATAGTGTGAGCATACGCTACATTCTCTCTTAGTTGACTTGTCCATTCCTCAGGCTACTAGAGCATGTCTATGCTCTTGCTCCGGCAAGGGTGCAGGCTCGTGGATCCTAGCTCGATCATGCATTAGGGCTTTCCTACTCGCACCGGCTACTTTCTCTACAGCGATGAGGTTTTGCCTAGGTTTGGTCCACCCATCTGCATCTTCACTACTCACTTGTGAGTGTGGTTCTACACTAGATGCAGCGGCGGTCCACATGACACGGTGTCCTTTTGGAGGACAGAGGATAACTACACATGATGCCATTAGAGACATAGTGTTTGCTATGGCACGAGAGAGTGGATACTTAGCTTGGAGGGAGCATTCGTATGCGTTGCAGACGACAGTGTCAGGGCAGACTTATACTTGGTCCGAGATGATCAGGTGACAATAGCGATGTCGTGGTCATAGACCCTACGCGGGATACAGTTTCAGAGAGAGTGATTACCCATCCCCTGGATGGGCGGCGAGTGCAGCAGCAGGTCGCAAGGTCTCCAAGTATAGGGGCATGCAGCAAGGTCACCTCTTTGTTCCTCTAGCCTTGGAGTTATATGGAGCGATGGACACGGCATTTGACACATTTGTCAGGGAGTGCGCGAGAGCTTATCATGTTAGGCGTCACGAGGTACCACTCTCACTCTCATACTTTGTAGCTTACTTTAGACAGCGTGTGTCCATTGCTCTACAGAATGCAGTGGCTGGTGCAATCCATAGGAGAACAATCACATTAGGTGATATTTCTTCGGATGCTCCAGTTGTGTGTAGACCGTACGACTTGCATAGCTCCGATCTCTTAGGTGCGGTAAGGCAGATTTCTCATACAGACTCTATTGGGGCTTAGCCCCATGTTACCTTTTTTGTCTCTCCCTTGTAAGGCTTGATGGGGTCTTCCCCTCCTTCATTTTTCCCCGCTCGTCTTTCTCCTCATCAGAGATCTAAATTAAATAATGATCAGGAGATATCGACTGGCATTAATCTTAGTTAGTCATGTTGAACAGAAGTCTTGTGTCGGTTGGCCTATGGAGGATCTACCTTTCAGGTTCCAACACAAGAGCGATCTATAATTTTTCATTGTTAAAATTGTTTTGCAACAATGAATGTGTCGACGTTGACCTTTCTCCTTCCCCGGCTAATAATTCTCACATGGTACGAGAGCTGATTTAGAAACTTTACCATTAGTTTAACTCTCTCTTTGACTAATAATTCTCACATGTTTGTCGGAGCTCATTTAGGAACTTTCTAGTTAGTTTTCGATTCCTCATGGTCTCTTATAGGATAGGGGAGAGAACTCTCTCTTTGACTAATAATTCTCAAATGGTATCGGAGTTGATTTAGAAACTTTCTAGTTAGTTTCAGATTCTCATTACCTCTTGTAGGAGGACAGGAGTGAGAAAATTTCCAAATCGAATCACTTGGCCTAAGATTCTAAATCCCAAAACTGGAACGATCAAATAACAATTTAAGGAGAAAAGGTCTCCCGACTAAATTGCTTGGAGAAGAAACTTATCCTGATAATTTAGACACTGCACGCACAACGACCTGCAAAAAATTGCATCGATTTGATGATCATCGCATATCAACTTAGCGATCTGCGTGAAATCTAGCAACCTATTATCTTGAATTTAGATTCAAGATAATCTACAGCGACTAAATCAAAGGCCCAATGAATGTGCAAGTGGCCCGAGCCGAACCATTCCGACCCAGCCCCCATATTTTTTGAATTCAATAATTGATTGAATATTTGACGCGACGCAAAGTGCGTTAGGCACTTTGATAGATAAAAGTATCTTTGTATCTCGAAGACTCGACTCGACCTAAATTTAGGAGGGCCAAAACCCAATGTGAAAATATATCATTTGTACAACTTGAAGGTCACTTGTTTGCAATTGACTTCAAGATCCAAGGCCTCGTGTAATACCACTAGTCAACAAATTATTTAATAGTGAAAATTGGTTTTATAATATCTTTAGATATATTTTACATGATGATGTAAGTAGAAGAAGTATAAATAGAAGAATCATCAAAAGAGAATTTAGACTAATAGTGCATAAGCTAAAAACATACCAAAAACTTTAGAGCGAAGCAAATGAATGAAATAAAACCTAAATGAAAGAATTAGGTCTTCATGCTATTCTTAACCTCCTACATAACATAAAGATTCCCCAAAGATTTTCTTTGCCCAAATTTGTTCGACAAACCAAATAGAACTAGGTTTAGATGTCACTAATCCATCTATCTAGTCTAGTCTAAAGGTGTAGCTTGTTGACATGGGGATCCTCTTTGCTATATAATAAAGATAGAGTATTTCTTTGGTGTATTGGAGTTTTTGGGAATTCTAATCTTGTGTGCTTTTGTCTTCGGACGGTTACACCTCGACTTATATCAAGAACTACTTTGTTTTATTCAACATTTGCTATGATGCTGCATGAAACTACTATGTTGAAGGTCAAAGATATCCCAAAATTTAATTTGGAATATATTATTTCATTTGGAAATAACACATGAACTTGTTTCTTCAACCTACAAATCTCATGGGTGCAGTCGATGGTACTCAATCCCATCCCACTCAACATGTTGCTAGTTCCACTCAATCTATTGCTACTCCCACACAAGTTGATCAAATAGCTGCTATAGTTCCCTTTTTTCCATTAATAGACCTTGATAGATTGCTTATTGCAATACAAATAATGCTTTTACATTATCCTTTATTATGAATTGACTTGATAATAGCCAGATTCATCACGTGAGTTCTTCCCAATTGGCTTCTAAAGCTTGGACTATTTTTGAGCAACTATATGAAGCTCAAGATGTTGTCAAGATTCAAGATGAACTTCAGATGTCGAAATTGAAAGTGACAGTGTTAGTAAACACGTTCATTGGTTCAGGACTTTAGTTGATCAACTATCTTCTATGGGTGTACAAACTTCTGAAGAAAATCAAATGCTTGCTATGATTGATGTCTAGTATGCGGAGTAGTTTTTAAACCTTTTAACTTTGTTACGAGGTCAACAGAATCTTACCTTGCAAAAGCTAATAACATATCTCATTCAGGTGGAGAAGATGTTAAAGATGTATGAGCCCAAAACTACATTGAATACTTCTAAGGGAAATTTCCTTTCAAGAAACAAGTCTAATGCAGGGAATTGGAAGAATTGGAATTTCTATAAAGGCAAAAATTGGATCTTTTAGTGCTTTAGCTCCTCAATCTGGTTTACAATGAGATCATTCATCTTCATCAGGACCTTCTACATCTAGTCAAAGAAATCTTAACAAGAAGATGAAGTGTTTTTATTGCCATCTTATTGGACATCACTCCAATGATTGTAGAAAATGAATTATTGATGAATCTGCAGCAACTTCACAAAGATCAAAAGCTCAAGCACACTCTATTGTTTACATATATACTGTATTTTTTTTTTATAGTTTCGTATCTTGTTCAAGCCAAGATAATTCTTGGTATCTTGATTCAAGAGCCACCAACAACATGGCTCACTTGAAAAATAAATTTATTGCTTATGAACATTATGCCATAACCCAAAAATATATCTTGGTGATAGCTCCACCCAGAATATCATTGGTTCAGTTAGGTGTTTGTTTGCACTTCCCAAGGTGATTTGAAAATTTTAAAGAATGTTTTATACATTCCAAGCTTAAGGAGAAACCTTTTCTCCATCAAGCAGCTGGACCTTGCAAGAGGATCTGCATTCATGAGTAAGCAACATTGTAATTTGCATGATACTCAGGGTAATTTAATTGCAAACTGCACCTTGACAAGAGATCTATATAAACTTGGAATTACAGTTTTCTCCTCTTGAATCAATGCTTGTTCTAATGTCTATAATTCCCTTGATTTATGGTACAATAGACTGGGTTATATTAGCACTGATCTAATCCATCAGCTTCTTTTTGAAAGATCTGGTTGCAGATGTTCTGAATTTCACAATGAAAAACCAGCCCTCTCAGTGTATCACTTGTTTATATAGCAAGCAGTCTTCACAACCATTCTCTACCAAATCTGTCACTCAAGCCAAAGAATTTCGTGGAATTACATCTAGTTCATTTTGATATATGTGGTCCTATATCTCCTCCTGCACATCTCGGTTGCAAATACTTTATTTTATTCATCTGTTATTTGTCTCAATATTGTTTTTTTACCTCATGTAGAACAAATCAGAGGTATTAACCCATTGTACAAAAATTCTATTACTGTTAAAACATATCATTTTCTCACAAAGAAAAAAATGTTGAAACACGTTATTTTCTCACAAAAGATAAACATGTTAGGATGTGACAATGCTTGAGAATACAAGAGTGCTATCTTTAACCACGATTGTTCTTGCAAAGATATAAAGCGGCAATTTTAGGTACATTACACTTTGGAGAAAAATGGAGTGTTAGAATGCAAGAATTGCACACTCATAAATGCAGTTCTCTGTCTGCTATTTGAGTCAAACTTATTGAAGTATTGGAGAGAAGTGGTTATCACAGCAAATTACGTATAGAACCACTGCCCAACAAAGCTTTCCCAAAAATACCTATCTCCCAAAAATACCCCCTGTACAGAATGGTTTGGATATAAGCCATTCTTAAAACACTTGCAATTGTTTGGAAGTCTTGCTTTTGCCCATGTCAATGATAACCTATGCTCTAAACTCAATTTTTGTACAACATCATGTGTTTCACCAGGATACAACGAAGAAATAAAGGGTATAGATTGCAACTCATAAATGATAATAACGTTATCATTTCATCAGATGCCATGATTCTTGAGGATTAAATTGAGAAAGATCATTTAGTGTCATCTACTAATTCCCACGAGGATGAAGGTCTCACTCTCCAATCTGATGATTCTTGAGGATTGAATTAAGACAGATCATTTAGTGTCATCTACCAATTCCTATGAAGATGAAGATCACACTCTCCAATCTGATCTCTTTTCTGCTGAGCATCTCCTCACCTTGGTGTTCTTTCATCCCCTTCCTCAAATTTACCTATTTCAGTGGGAGTTCTTCCAACTATTTCCCATTAAGTGACAGTTCCTCCACCTTCTATAAATATTCAGCCAATGCCTACACTAGTGCCTACCCAATTGCCCTCTCCTATTTCTCCCTCCTCTCGCAGGAGTGGATGAACTCTACTTTATTATGACCAAGACTCCCATCTATTCACTTTCCAAACCCATATTCCCCGCATGCGCTCAAACTAAGTTCTCAAATTCCAAGGCCGTTGAGAAGTACGACCAGGTGGTGGAAGCTGAACATATTAAATGTAAAAATTGTGCATCTCTATTTGCCTTACAATCTTTTAACAAGCCTTCTACCTATAATGCAACTATTTCAGAACTTGATGCACAGCAATGAAAAGCTGCTATTCATGCTGAGCTACAAAACATAGTCACAATGCAAGCATGGAAATTGGTTTCTTTACTTGCTGGCCGGACTACTGTTGGCTATTGATGGGTCTTCAAAATCAAACCCACTGTTGGTGGTTAAATATAGAACTATAAAGCTCTTTTAGTGGCTAAGGGATTTAGTCAAGTTGTTGGCATTGATTATATCTAGATCTTCTCTCCAATGGTGAAACTTCAATCACTGCGGATTTTATTTGCTTTGGCTGTGCATTTCAATTTGGAGCTGCATCAACTGGACATTGTTGATGCTTTTCTTTATGGCAAACTCTATGAGCAGATCTATATGGCTCTTCATGAAGGATTACAAGTTTCTGATATTGCTTAATAGATCAATTTATGGTCTGACGCAATCTGTACGCATGTGAAATGAGGTATGCTTTATTGGATATTGGCCTTTTCAGCTCCATGACTGATAATGATATATGCGTTCTTTGCAAAGACTCTGCTAAGCTCATATTGGCTTTATATGTTGAAATGAGCGTTTACACTATGCTCTATTGGATATGGGCCTTTTCAGCTCCATAACTGATAATAATATATGCATTCTTTGCAAAGACTCGGCTAAGCTCATATTGGCTTCATATATTGATGACCTAATAATTGCAACCTCAAGCCTTCAATTACTCTAGACAATCAAAATTTTACTCAATCAGGATTTTAAATAATATATTTATGTGACGCTTATCATGTCCTTGGTATGCATCTCCAACGAGGTAGGAAACAAGGATGGCCAAAGATCAATCAAACCAGTTATATTTGCAACAAGCTTGAACAATTCAATTGGTTCAATTGTAAACCTGGTTCGACTCTTGCTACTCACCGCATGTCTTTAAGTATTGATAAGTCACCATCTATCCAGCTGAAATATATTATATGAAGACCATTCCATATCAAAGTGTTGTTTGTAGTTTAATGTGTGCAGGGATCTATTCTCTACCTGCTATTGTCTATTCTGTTAGTACCGTGTTCAGTGCATGTCCAATCCAGAACCTGCATTGGATCGCATTTAAACAACATTTTCGCTATCTGCAAGGGACTCTATATTTATCCCTCAAAAATTCTTGTTCATGATTAAGATTGCATTTGAAAAGGGATTTTTTGATTCAGCGTACGGTGACAATGTAAATTCCCGCATGTCTACTGAAGCAAAGTGCACCTGTGCACTTTGCTTCCTCGCCGGAGGAGCACTAAGGTGTGCGAGGAAGAAGCAGAAGTCAGTTGCTTGTGGACTACTTAAGTTAATTACATGGGCTTAAACAAGCCAACATTGAAACAATATGGATAAGACTATTACTTTCAAACATTGCTTATCCTCACAAAACAAGTAGTATTTTTGTGATAACAAGAGTGGAATAGCTATTGCTTCCACTACTAAAAATCATGATAGAACTAAACATATTGATATTCAATATCATTTTATCAAAGATCAACGGCTCCGTAGAGAAATCAGTATTAGTTGTTACGTACTGAAGATATGTTTACTAGAGACTGATAGAGTACTCTCCACTTGGCTATTATACTGAAGGGAAGGACTTAAACTTCACCAAGAATATACTTCAAGCGCTTGGGCTGAGATCTGATGTATGTAGTTTCCGAATTGCACCAACTTCCAAGTGTTAGGTGGCAGAGAGACAGCTGATTTCGATCCATATATAGCTCCAGTCCGATCCTTTTAAGATTACTTCACGCTTGTGTTCTAACCCACTATCAACACCAACTCGTCATCCCTCGTGACAAAGTTGACTTGCTGCATCCAAGTCCATGTTGTGTGCGTAGTCCTATATTATATGAACGTAGAGATGTAATGTCATTTTCAGGGCCGGGCTAACCCTCGTGCTCTGGGACGTGTCTTCGCCGTGGGTACGATCTCTAAACACTAGTCCGTAGACACCTGCGCCAATTCGAATTTATCCTAGAAATTTTGGAAGAACATATGTGTACGGATTGATTTGACAGGTCTGAGAAGGCAGATGCGAACATACAAGTAAGAAACATTTACGGCAAATCTGTAGGCCGTAAAAGAACAGAAGATTTCTTAGATCAGCAAAAAAAATTGTGAGCATGCTCCACCCATTGGATGAAAGGGGGTAGTTGCGGGCAGGTACCTTCCATCCATGACCAAATTTCAGGCTGAGGGTAACAACATCTGTCGCCTTCTCATGAATGATGAGCTGTGCAACTACTTTCACCCGAAATTGAGACTATAAGGTCCTGATTACGAAGGGAATTTGCTGCATACCTCTTCCTGTTCATCTGGAGATTACATTTTTGCCTGGTGAAAGCTTTGAAATGGTCGTCAAAGATGTTTGTCCTGAAGGAGAAGGAATGTGGGATTGGAAGAACGGAAGAACGAAATTTTGCTGAGGAAATTATGGTATACAAAGAAGCAACAAGAGCACAGGGCAACGTGTTCTTAGCTACAAGGGCCAAGATAGAACAAAACCGAATTTGCATTGGGTTTATGTCAGTGTAATGACTTTTGCATACTCAGGAGTACATAGGCGTATGTTATTCTCCGGGCGCATAGCTGCTAACTTAAATTTAAAAAGTTAAATGTTTTTGACGTGCGCTGTGAATTGGCTATGAGTCACATATTAGAATGATTGTTGTTTGTGATAATGGTAAGCATATTTTTTTCGTTCTTTTCACAAACTATCCATGTTTAAAAATTTGTGCTCATTTTCAAATGCGCACATTTTTCTATCATTGTACACTTCGTTCATAGTCTTCAAGTTTCATGCCTTCAGTTTCATACTCTATTTAGTCATACTCACGAGGTCTCAAATCCTAGTCTCTTCACTGGTTGATGATTGAATCTCCACAATCCGATTACACAGTTCCGGGAGAGATGTTGCACACTAGTATTGAGACAAAATTTCATGCTTGACAACTGTAAGGACAAGTAAACAAAGGCTCCCATGGTGATCAGCTACGAATTTCGTCCATGTATTGCCTTGAAACTGTAACAGTGCTTTGTCCTATGGTACACTCAGTTATCACAGGGGATAACTGGCACTGATCTATTTTACAAAAGAATGTTAAAGTCGTCGAATTGTTTGTTCTGTCTAGTTTCCGGGGGTGAAGTTGGTGGCGTATGCCCAGGCGTTGTTCACTGTGGGGTCAGCCAAGTGGTCCGACAAGTTCTCGATTGGTCCCTTTCCTGTCACAATAGCTTGCACGTAGAATCCGAACATGGAGAACATGGCCAATCTGCCATTCTTGAGCTCCTTCACCTTCAACTCGGCGAAGGTGTCTGGGTCCTCAGCAAGGTTTAATGGGTCGAATTGACCTCCTGGGTAGATTGGGTCAGAAACCTCTCCCAATGGGCCTCCGGCTACTCTGTAACCCTCGATGGCTCCCATGAGCACGACCTGGCAAGCCCAGATAGCCAAAATGCTCTGGGCGTGAACGAGGCTGGAGTTACCGAGGTAGTCCAAACCACCTTCGCTGAAAATCTGGGATCCGGCCTTGAACCAAACAGCTTCTCCGAACTGGACTCCATTCTTGGACAGCAACTCGGGGAAGACGCATCCCAACGCTCCCAACATGGCCCATCGAGCGTGGATGACCTCCAACTCGCGGTTCTTGGCGAAGGTCTCAGGGTCAGCTGAGAGTCCAGCGGTGTCCCATCCGTAGTCACCGGGAAACTCACCAGTCAGGTAAGATGGGGTGGCACCAGAGAAGGGCCCCAAGTACTTGGGTCGGTCCTCACCGTACCTGCACAGACCATGAATGAGTTATAACACAATCTCGTAGAATGCACAGAATTCACTGACAATTTGGAATCGGAAGCTTTGAAATTCCACCCAGCACGATTGACACACTTGAATCGATACTTCTATCAGTATTCCTTCGACAAATCTGGGCAATATTGATTGTGTGGAACCATCTAGCACGTACCAGATGCTTGACGGGGCAGACTTGCGCATGACAACACGGGCCGCACCAACGTTGACCTTGGTGGCAAGAACATTGCTGGTCGCTCCCAAAGCCTGGCCAGCCAAGCTGGTGGAAGCGCATGCTGTCACTGCAGCCATTTCTGCTCGGTAGGTGTGGAGTGTGAAGCAGGAATAGAGCGGAGGGTTTTCAGTAGTCGAGTCTGCTAAACGCCTGCCTGGAAGGTCTGAATATATACTCACCGAAGGTAGCTCCGGAGCAGTATCTGGCTGAGAGGTCAATGCGGATGACGGGCCTGACCTGCGCGAAGGGATGAGTTCCTTGAGTTAGGGGATCGAAGTAACCAATAGCAATCTTCCTCGTCAGTTGCGGGTGCTATCCAGAGTGGTGCTCTGAGAAACCAGTTCCTGTCGATGAAGGCACAAGTCGAACCTGGCAGAATCTGCTGCTTTTAGTCCTCGAAGTAAACGCAGTCACACGATGCAAACGACTAGATCTGCAGTTCACGTGACGAAGATCAGCAGCAAGTACAACAGCCACACAGTGAAGTTCATCCCAGTGTGTGATTCGTCCTGTAACTCTCTGACTACTAAAACTTAACGTATCCATTGAATGCCAGGCCTCGATGGTGGTAACTTTAACCGAGAATACTCGATATGTGCCACTGGTTCCCGCCTATCATGCAGGAAATCTGAGAATGAGCTTTCCTTTTCCTTTTGACAGATCCGTTACAGCAGAACATGCAAGTAAACCTCCCGAGGCTCGCTCCAATTTCACCTGTTCGAGCTCTCAGGATGTGCTCACGTTTTTCCATCACAGTCCTTATAACCAAGTGGGCAACAACAAAGACTCCATACGATCCAGGGTTTTGTGTGCAATCCATATCTGCGATCGAATTCAACTGTCATAGCGTAGCCCTCCGCCACCAGTTTTCTCTGTATGTTTGAACTCACGCTCACCCATGCGCAGTAAACACCGATTTCGCATCCTATTGATCTAGTGTCCAAATTACGAAAGGAAACAGATTTACTTGTGCTGACACAAAAAATAGTCAAGAAGAAATTTAAATCACGTAGAAATTTGTTTTAGTCTCATTTCTTCCTTCTTCCTTACCTTTATGTGGTTTTAACCACCTAAGGATAAACTGGAGATTTTTCTCCATGCCACTCTCATTTATACATAAGCCAGTTTTTCTGATTTGATCTTATTTAGTTATTCGTGAACTTTCTTCTGAACATGATTCAGTTGAATGTTTTTGGTCATGTCGTTTTGCTGCATTATCAATTAATATTTTCCGCCATGAAGTTGGATTCTCTTTGTGTCCAAAATTTCATTAGTTCCTTGGATACTTTACAAATAAATTTGTATTATAGAAAGGTATTTATGTTCATTTTGAATCCTTTTTTCTTAGATAACTTTACTACGTGCTTGAATAGTATAAAAAACCTGCAAGTACATTATGCCAAAGAAATTATTGAATTCTATTTTATAGTCTATGATTAGAATTGCTTTCGCAGTCATAGAATTACATTCTTCTGTTCCCTAAACTTCTTCGGTTGGTTGACTCCTAGAACTAAACGCATTAACTCGGGGGAAGGATGGATAAAAATAAATGATAATCAAATCTCATACTTTGTTTTACAATTTTTATCTTAATTTTTGTCCTAATGTTAAGAAGACCATTTGATGCCCTAACTTTTGGATGCAACTGTTTCTCATAATCATTTAGTATATATTCTTAAGACTTATTTTAGTGCGACGTACGAATGCTATATCTAAAGTCTCGTAATATTTGAGGACAGGAAATATGCTTCAAGGATAGAAGTCTAATTTTAACTTTGGACGTTATTAATATTAATAAATTTTTTTAGAGTTTCATTTATTAAGAGAAATAACTTACATGTGCAAGTTGACGTGTAACTGAGTAGCCTAATTAACTATTTTGTTAATATCTGTTTGTGAAATGTTGGCCTCATAAATATATGAATCAAGATAAGATGTTGATCAAATTGTTATCGACTGTGAAATGCCACCTCACTACATATTTAGGTCATTACATATTTAGTCTTCGAGGAAAAAGTGACCTCTACTTTTGATTCAGGCTTGTACCTCTGCCCCATCCAATTCCACATTTTAAGTTAAGCACCTCCTGTCAACTTAAACATTACATTATCACTTTTCTACATAGAAAGCTACTAGAATTTAACAAAATATATTTCAAATGATTAATTACATTTACTAAATTTCAGAAGGTAAATATTATATTTTAAATAGATTTATAAGATTTAAAAATATTTAGATATAATTTTAAATTTATTTCATAACCTAAATGATTTTATATCAGTATTTTTCTTCAAAATCATAAATAAGTTCAAATTTGAAATTTTATGACACATCTTGACATACTCTGTTATATTAAATTATTTATATTATTAAAATTTATTAATTTATTTAATTCCAATAATATATAATATAGGTTACAGTTTACTCTTATAGTATAAAGTTGGTATCAATTTTTTAGTGAAGATATATGACTATAGTTAACATTATAGATAACACTTGACTAATCTTAGTACTAAATTTTTTAACGTTTCTCATTTTTCTTGTCAAAAATATTCCACATAAGATTAAATCTATCTAATAATTTAGCATTAAAAATTTGGATAAAATATTTCAGTAGAAAACTTTAAATTAATCTATTGATTAAATTGATCTACTTTAAATTAAATTTAAAATTATAGGACCTAGATAAGTTATTTACAATACTGTAATATCTCAAATTGATATACACTGTAAAATCATATTTTAGTGTAAGAAATTGGTAATTACATTTTATTTCAGTTTTATTATGATTATTTCAGAGGATGATACAAGATATAGTTTATAAATACTCATTAATCTTATATATATCCAAAAGATGGAGGTATTACATATTGAAGTTATAACTATAAATTGACTAATTAGGTATAGATAGTGTGTATTAACTAAAGAAACACGTAAATACAGGTTGTAATGAAAATTTTACTTTTGAACTTTAATAAAGTTATACCATTTCTCTGTAGCAGAAAAAAGAAAAGTGCTACTTCAAATTATAATTTCTTATTTTAGTAGCATACACATATTCCTAGCCATAAAATATAATTTATTATATAAGCTACATAATAGGAATTTATCTATTAGTACATGCATATAATTATATATTTTAATACATAATTATATATTTTATTTTTATTATAAAGATAGATATCTATAATCATCGGTATGATTTCAATATAAATGCTTACTGCAAAGTGATGGAAATTAATAAAAATTATTCATTTATGAGTATTTTTGAAACGTACATGATCTAAATGTTGCAAGGGCATAGATCAAAGAAGCTAAAGGCCAATGCTTAGATTACAGATGTGTCCTCTTCAGAAGATGAAACCAAGGATACTAATATAGAAGGAGATGATAAAGAGGAGGAAGGAACCTTCACCCTTCAAGGATCAACCTCCACTTTAGGAGACAAAGAAGAAACTTGGGAAGGTGCACAATCTGCTCCAAATTTGCAAGACCAAGATATGAACAAATGCCCTACAGATGAAGGAGAGAATGCCAAAGAAGAGGTGGTAGTGCCTGAACAAGCCCCTCTAAGCCTGATTAACTTTGAAGTAGCCATTGAAGAAGTACAAGATTGAGCTCATGCTCAAAGGCCCAAGAAATTTGGCTTCAAGTTTAGGAGGAAGCCAAAGTTTAGCTAGAAAAGGAAGACCACATCACCGACAATGCAGAAGAAGAAGAGGGAGTTGACATTGAAACTGATCTTCTAAGGACTGCACCAGAAGTGTAGATTGAGATGCAAGAAGCACCAACAACTTCCAAGTTAGTGCCGGTGTAAGAAGGATCAAGCTTTGTTATACATTTGGTTGGAACTGCATTGCAATTGATAGAGATGTTGATGCCATGATACCAAGCCGAGTGCCCTCATATTGTAAACTACACCACACTGATCAGGAACATGCATAAGCGAGTCTACACTTGGAAGGGCAAAGAAGACCTGGTGAAGGAAGAAGCAACAAAGGCCAAAGATTTGTACAAGGCAGAGGCCATGAAGGTAAGTGCCTTGTTGTAGGAAAACCAAGAACTCAAGAGAAGAAGTGCCACAATAGAGAATGAAGGAGACCACCAGGCTCTCAAGACCCAAAGGTTCAAAGGGGATTGGAAGGCACTCCAGCTTGAGTTTGAACAATACAAGAAAGAAGCCAAAGACTGATTTCAAGGCAAGTGCAAAGAAGCGGAGAGCACTTGGAGTGCTTCGAAGGATGGACATGATCATGTAATGGCCTTAGAAATGCAAATGCAGGAGTACCAAGCAAGGAAGTGGAAGAAGAGAAGGACAAGCATGCAAGGAGTCTCCAAGTGCTAGAAGAGCAGTAGGTCAAATGGAGTACCTAGACCAAGAATATTAAAGAGGGCAAGTTGAAGGTGTTGCGACAATTGGAAGAAACCTAAACCTTATTTGTGGACATGTTGAAGGAAGGTAGAGAGCTTCAAGCGCTACAAACAAAGCATCATGAGTTGAAGTTGTAGCTTCAAAGACTGCAGAACCAGTCCTATGAAGAGGAAAAGTTGAATGTCTTGTCTTTGCATTTGAAAGAACACTCAAACAAGAAGTTTACAAAAGTTTCTAGACCTACTTGTTAGAGATAGCTAGGTATTAGGCTCAAATAGATCAATTTAGTTAGATATTTCAGAGGTGAACTAACCCTTCATCTTTAGTAGGTCAAGCCCAAGTCACTCCTTCAAGGGGAAGCACTTTGGTTAAGCAAGCACTCTTTAAGCACCAAGTTTTAGGTACTCAAAGTTGTACAATAGTCAGGCACTTTGAGTAGGCCATTTGTGCAAGCACTTGGAATTGTGTATATTTTAGGAGGAGTGCCCTCAAAGTTGGACACTAAAATTAGATCAGGCAAGGAGCTCTGACATCTTCCTTGACATGCATTAAGCACCTAATCATTCTACATATAATTAGGATAAGATAAGATAAAGATATTGAACAAGTGATGTACATTATAGATATGAATTTTTAGGATCCACTTAGGAAGGTGATCCCTTCTACTTGGAGCCAAAGCAGTATTTAAGGCTAAGTGCCATTGGCACTCATTTTTGTTCATTTTGTGTAATGTGTACTTTGATTACAAGTAAAGTGTACTCTTACTCTATATAAAAAGTACCACAGAATCAAAAATTTAGACAATGGGTAGCATGGTCTTGCAAGCTCCACCTTTTGGGAAGGGTAGAATATATTACAAGAATTGTAACTTTGGAATGGAGTGCCACTAAGATTTGAGAGATCCATTATCTTTAGGAGAAATCTTGGTTAGATCTTAGAGTGAAAGTGCTTTTTTGTTTTCTTTTTGCTATAGTGCACCATATAAGTTGACACTACACTCTTTTGGGAGTGGTTAAATACAAAAAAATAAATGAATGGAGGTTTTGTGGCAATGTGGTGTTTAGCTTCATTCTTATCATTCCCAACTAGTATCCTCATAGGAAAATGCTTCTTATTGATTAGACTATAAGTACATTGACATTGTGCTATCATAAACCCTACTCACAATCTAAATTTGAGTGATTTCTTCTAGTACTAGAGTATCCTCTACATATGCATCTCCCTCTAATAACTCAGCAAGCCAAGTAATGGAAGTATTGAATGTTGAGATTGATGCTATGGTCCTCAACTATAGTGATTCAAAACTACCACTATTAAAGTGCATTGGTAGGAAACATTCTTCACTTGATTTCCAACCTTGCCTATAGGAACCCATCTCCTCCTAATATTCAATGCTAAAACCCATGAAGTGTAACACTACTCCACCAATTAGCACATCATATAACTCCGCAACTATCACAATGGCCTAAGTTCTCACCATAGAACTATCAATTGGATGATCAGGCTAAATTTGGAAAATAACCTCCTCATAGGTGATGTACTATGTAAAACCATCCCTAGAGATGTTTGGATCTAAAATGGACACCTCTTCACATTGGTTTTCTATAGCCCAAGACCAACAATTGCAACCTTCCCAAACATAAATGACTACATACAAGAGTTTTAATAAGGCCCTTTGTGGTGTATATAATCTCTAAAGGCCCACCAAATAAAGAATCCTACTTTGGTCATCCAATAGGAAAACTCCAAGTGTGAACCAAGCTTGCTCAAATGCATGTATAGTTGGTAACTACTCCAACCTAATAACTATTGCTTGCCTAAGCCACTAGTAGTTGAATGGATTATATGCTCCTCAACCAAGTTAGCTCCAGCATCAACCACATCTATTCTAGGAGGACAAACCATACCATCCCTACTCTCACAAAGTGTGCAAAAACATTGGAGTCGGATCAACTCCCAACATAGACATGTCATTAGTTGAGAACAAATGGGAGTGCATAATCAACTAAGCATACCTTAACATTGTGATAGACTCAATTTTTGTAGTAGTAGGTGATTCACTAATATCTTGTCCATCATGACCCCCATCACCACCTACCACATTTGCACTGGGATGTTTAAGAGCCATGAATGTCATTTGTAGTGCCTTAGTGAGTATGAAAGATTGGGAAAGTTTGACCAATCTACTAGCCCTTCCTCTCTATAGGTCCAACTCTATTGATGCTCCTCTAGGCTCAAGAGCAAGTAATACCTACACTCCTAGTTATTATGGCATATGCATCTACCTATGCTACTTTTCACATAAAGTCAAGGACATCTCTATCATTAGCATAAGAGATAAAATTCTCAACACTTGAATCTGATCTCCTTCAAACTATGGCCATGCTAGCCAATGTTTGCTCCAAGTTCTCAATCCAAGTAGCCATGGCTATATGAGAAGCAAGGGTAGGTACAAGGTCCTTGACATAGCTCACTTTATGTTCCCTTAGGTGGATTTTCTAATTTTTTGTTGTTTTCCTCAAATAAGCGCATCATGTTGAGTAGAGTGATGCTTGAAGGCATAAAGTATGGCTTATACCTCAGTTGCCATGAAGTTCCTAAAGAGTCACCCAGAGAGAGAGGAGTGAATGTTTGAGTTCATAGGTACCATAAAAATGAGTGTGAGATGACATGTTAGGAGCAGTCAATAGGTAATGCTTCAAGTTCTTGTTTAATGAGGCACTAACATGTAGGATGAAGAACCAATTTTGGTCTCTATTAGTCCTTGTGCTCAATTCATACATGCATGTACCACAATGGTTCAACAGAAATTCCCACCAACATCTCAAAAGGATTGATTGAAATGTATAAATGCAATGCCTTGCAAGGAAATAAAGTTTAACTGAATTGTCTTGATGCTCTATCCATTCTTGGAGCATTTGAAGTTAGGCAGGTGGCAACTTTTTGGAAGCAAGAAGGGCTTAGAACTTTTGATTAATTTGAGAGATTGTGAGAGAGTGTGACAAGATTGAGAGTGCAAAGTGAGGATCAGATTCAAGGTGCACTTTTCTATTGATGTCCTCCCTAATGAGGAAGTGTGGTGTCATATTGCGGTCATCTAGAGTAGAGAAATGGGCACACTACTACTATGCCAAGTACTTGAATTTGTCACATTTACACTTTCTATTGTGGATTTGGGATTTTGCATACCTCCTAGTGGTACTAGAGATTAAGGAGAAGAAGAACTTGAACTTCTTTGACTTGAGGGGAAACATGTTTGCATGGACTGAGGAGCATTGGCAAAAAATGCTTGGGTCTGATTCAACATTGGAGGCAATGCACCTTGATCAAGATTTACCCCGACCTTTGGAAGAAATGACCAAGAAGTTTGAATCCTATTTCAAACACAAGACGACAAGGAATGATTGGAATGTGCAAGGATATCATGACCCTACTCGGCATACCTTGGTCACCTCAATTATGAAGTTGTTCAGATCTTCACAGACAACATACATAAACAATGGCCGGGCAATCTTTTTCCAACTATTGCATTTAGGCAAACCTATAGACTAGGCAAAGATGTTCTATCATTGAACTCAAAAGCTTATGGAGTAGTTGCAACTAATAGGAAGACCTACTCTCTCCTCCCCCAAATTGTGCTGCATTTCTATATTGGGATGATACTATTGTGGAAGGAAGAGAAGAAGCTCTTCATAGTGCATTAATGTCCCTTGGGGTATTATCAATGCAAACCAAGATATGAAGACAAGAGAAAGAAGTATAAGGATGCCTTCATAAAATACCATAAGATAGGTAAGTATGTGTCCATGAACAAGGCTACTAGGGAGGGAGCAACAAATGGAAGGTGGTCATGACTTCACCAAGGACTTGGAAGAGACACCATATGAACCTTCATGTAGTGGACTCTTTGGAGGATGAGAATTACCAAGCCAATGACAAACCATGATCAAGAAGTGATGGAAGAGCTGACCAGAATCACAAGGTGGCCACAATTGTAACAATATGGAGTTTAGTGATGAAGTTAGTTAGGACTAATGAAGTAGCAAATATGTCAAAGTAGCCTAGAATATTACAAGAGCATCTAGGAAGCTTCTTGGAAAGCTTCATGGCTAGCTTAGCTTGCACCCCAAGTAAGTAGCTTCTAGAAGCTTCCAACTAGCTTAGCTTGCAAGCCAAGTAGGTGGCTTCTAGAAGGAAGCTTCTTGAGGAGCTTCTTGGTTAACTTGGCTTGCACTCCAAGAACGTGACTCAAGGAAGCTTCTTGAGAAGCTTCTCAAGAGCCTTGTATACTCATTATAAATACTAGAGCTGAAGCTCATGATAGGCATTTGGAGTTTCCCTCATTCAAGTGTCCTAATGTGAGTTTCCATTCTCCTATTTCTCTCCTTGGTCTCGTTCCTTTACATTGGTATTAGAGCAAGAATAGGATGGATGGAATTTATGGACCACCAAATCCATTTCTACCAAACCATTGGGATTTTCATGTCCATGTACTACCCAAGCATCACTTCATACAATTCATCACTTCATATTTGGGTAGAATTTTTAAAATACAATCACCTTGTTTGAGGAACCATTGATACTTCCGGTTGTAACTTATGGAGAACAGTGGACATGTTGCATCTATGTGTAAGTAAATTAGATAAATTGGAGGTAGTGTGATAGCATAATAGCCATAACGGCAAATGCCCAAGGTTATCATTGCTATGCAACAACAAATTGAGCACCTTACTTGATTGTTGGATGAACGAGACAAACAACGACAAGAGCATGTAGAGAGAGCACCATTTTGAGAAGGAGAATATCAAATCCAATTTCCAAAACCCAAGGTATTCAATGGCAAGAATCTCTTAGGCATAATGGAGAATTTTGTACTTGATGGTGAACATTATTTTTTGGCTACAAATCTTCAAAATGAATAGAAACAAATTCTCTTACTTCAAGCCAATTGGACGGAGCAGCAAAGCTATGGTGGGAATTTTGAGTGGAGCAAGCTGAAAGGCAGTTTGTTGTACTAATCCTAACATGGGAAGAACAAGGGTGCAATAATTGGGCAATTCAAAGCAATCAATGCCACACAAGCTGCACAAGATAAGTTGGCAGAGTTGAAGCAAGTTGGTTATATAAGAAGCTACATTACACAATTCCAAAACACCATTATGCAAATTCCAAATAGAATGGATGGTGAAGCTTTGGATCAATTTGTGAGGGGCTTGAAGTCATGAACCAATTAGAAGTGATTATGCGAGAGCTGAAATACTTGGAAGAAGCCATGTAGCTAGCAGAGCACTTTGATTCCTTGGTTGCGACAACATGATCTCAACCTCAACCTTCATAAAACCAACTAGCACATTACACACATGTGGAGGAGCCAATACTGATGAAGATTGATGCCATCCAATGGAGACCACTTAAGATAATGGATCAAGAAAGATTATGGCAAAATGGTGGTTGCTTTTATTATCACTAGTTGGACATCGCATTGCTTAATTACCACTCAAGAATGTGCAATCTTGACAAATCGCCCAAATGGAGGTTGTGGAGAGGAGTGATCAAGAAAATAAGGAATCCAAGTAGGAGATTTTGAGCCGCCTATTGGGAACTTGATTAGTTCCAATGAGATTGAAGACTTGACCTTTGCAAGTTTGCTTCACTTGCAAGGTATAATATTTGATTGTGGTTGTAGAATTTTGGTTGATTTTGGAAGTGGATTGATGATAGCAAATGGTAGGAAGGGTTCTGCATTCTATACTTGCATTCGGTTACCTTCAAGATTAGGAATGAGTATTTGGAGTGTATGAGGTTTGTAGTGGCACCTCTACACTATGATATCATTCTAGGTCTACCTTAGCTTGAACGACATAAGGTTCAATTCGACTAGAACTAATGACAAATTCAAATACAACACTAAGGTAAGAATTTTTGATTAGGTTGTCTGGCCCCTCTACATAAGACACTTAAGAATAGTCAGTCCCCAAATGAGAATTTTGTTGAGAAGGTAGCCATAAAGCAAGCCTTGAAGGGAGATGAGTCCCAAGATGTGAAGTTTGTTAGTGAATCAACCATAGAGCAAGCTTTGGACAAAGATAAGTCTTTTTTCACAGTGTGGATCAAGCCGATTGCACAAGGAGAATCCAAAAAGGGTCAAGAGCCTCATCAAGCAATGGTTGAATAGATAGTTCAAGAGTCTATGGACATATTTCTGGATGATCTACCAAAGGGATTATCCTTTGATCATGGTATGCCCTTCAAGATTAAGTTATTACCAAGGAGTACTCCAATGAGTAGACCAATCTATCAGCTCTCACCAAAAGAGTTGGAAGAGTTGCAAAAAATGCTTACGGAGTTGTTGGAGAAGGATTTCATACAATGTAGTACTTCTTGGGGAGCACCGGTATTATTTGTTCCAAAGAAGGATGGAGGAATTTATTTATTGATTGCCATGGGTGTAATAAATAAATAGTGAAGAATGCATATCCCTTAACTCAAATTGATGACTTGCTTGATCAATTGAGTGGAGCACAATACTTCTCCAAGTTGGATATTCACAACAACTATTACCAAATCCACATTGATAGGGAAAATGTGCAAAAGATTATCTTTTGCACAAGGCATGGGCATTTTGAGTGGAAAGTTCTACCTTTTGGACTCACTAATACTCTAGTAATCTTCATGAAGAATATACATTGGGTCTTGGATGGACTATTGGATTGGTACGTGGTGGTGTCTTGGATGATATCTTAATCTATAGCAAGAAAAAGGTAGAACATGTGAATCACATACGAGAAGTCCTAAGATGACTATGATAGTGGAAATTTTATTGCAAGAAGTTGAAGTGTACCTTTTGGCAAAAAGAGGTTACCTTCTTGGGTCACAAGATCTCATCAAAGGGGATCAAGATGTAATAGGAGAAAATCAAGGCCATTACTAATTGTCCTACTCTAAAGGATACTACAAAAGTATGGGCATTTATTGGATTGGCCAGTTTTTATTGACGGTTCATCCACTATTATGCCCATGTGGCCGCACTATTCATTGATCTCTTGGGAAGAACTTGAGCTTTTAGTGGACCACCAATCACAAGAAGAATTCTAGAAGTTGAAACATATGGTGTCTTCAAGGCCCATTCTTCAACCATATGAACCTCAACTACCTTTTGTGGTTGATTTTGATGATTCTAACTTTGTGATTGGAGTTGTGTTGCACTAGGAATTCCTAGATGGATTACATCCAATTGCCTTTATGTCTTGCAGACTGAATATAGTTGAAAGGAATTACTCTACTTGAGATCAATAACAACTAGTAATGGTATATGTCACCAAGGTATGGAGGTACTATCTCTTGTGGAAACAAGTGATCATGCAAATTGATCACAAACCATTGTTGTAGACATTACACTTGGAACACATGAATAGTTGACATCATCAATACGAGGAACAACTACAATTGTTTGATATCAAACTTGAGTATAAACCTAGTTGGTTCCATTTTATCCATGATGACATGGAACCATCATGCCCTATCACGATGACCTGATTTGAAGTCTCTTCCTCTCATCATAGCGGCAATTATGATGGTATCAATTGACTCCAAAGTCCAAATTGAGTTTCAAATAACTCTACAACAAGATCCTTTCTTTCAGATGGTATAAGGTCATTGTGGTACTCACATTTTTGAAATTTTTTGGTTTTGAGGAGTTTTGGACAAAGAAAGGTACCGTTAATGAGGAATTGAATCCATTTTGGGAAAAGAAGAGAAAGAAATTTAAGGTTTTGGCAAATTTGAAGAAATGTTATTGGGTAAAAAATTGTTAAAAAATCCAGATACTAAGGGTCTAGTCCAAAGCTGAAGTAAGAAAGACTTTGCCTTGGCCACCACTGCCAAGGATACCTATCTCAAAAGTGGAAGAATACAAAGCCAAATTTAAAGTGGGTTTTGAACCAATATGAATGTCTACATTGAGAGAACAACCGGAAGAGAGAGTTTGAAGACAAAATTTGTACCATGAAGAAGAAGAATGCCAAAAGATCCAGTCCACTTTTGACAAAACCAAACAGGAGGCATTGGATTTTCAACTTCTCCATGAAGTTCAAGAAGCCTTGCAAGAACTTGAACAAAAGAAATGTGAAGTCGGGTGACAAGGATACTTCTTGTCTCTAGCTTCCAAGAAGAAGAAAGACGCCAATGGGCAAACATACTCATTATGACCCAATACATTGACTTCCTCTAAAGCCATAAAGGAAGTCAAATTTATAAAGAAATTTATCCATGAAAAGACAACAAAAATCTTAATAGAAGAAGAGTGCCAACATCTCTTACAAACAATTCCTTGGTTGGCTCAAGGGAATTTTCAAGAGCACTTGAAAGGTGTTGAACCTCTTACTCCATTTCTAGTCAAAGTCAACACTATCAGAAAAGAAGAATCTATTGATGAAGACCCCACTTTGAACTTGACCAAATAGAACCCTTGAGCTATCAACACGGCTTCAATACTAGCCCGCTCCTTGGATCCATCAAGTTCAACCTTACCACAGCTGATACCCTAGAGCCAAAGAATGACTTCATTACTTGTCACCCAACATGCCTATCAGAAGTATAAGAGGACAAAACAAGACAAAAATCTTGATGAATTCATCAAAGAATTTGAAGTCATTTCCTTTGCTAACAAGGAACATGACTCTATGGATTGCCTGTGGATTTTCTTGAGTCTACTCCCAAAGAAAGCTCAGAGTTGGTATACTCATGTTACCCAAAAACAGTTTGTACTAGCGGATTGTGTAGACTTGAGAAACAATTTCTTGAAACAATTATGGGAAGTTGATTACAACACAAGTGTCTTTGCAGCACTCAATGATTTGGACAAAGGAAAGAAGGAGAAGTTGAGAGACTACTTTGAGCAGTTTGTGGCCCTTTTGAACTATGTCCCAAAGCAATCTGGTGTGGTGGGTTACTTTGATGCCCAAGCCATTACTTGGTTCCTTGGAGTACTTTCACCAAAAATTTGCACCTTTGCCAGGGAGAGGAATATAACTTCCCTAAACAAAGTCCTCAAACATGTCACCCAATATGAGATGACTCACTCTCATTCTTTTGATAACCAAAGGAATCAAGAGAAGAAAGGCAAGAAGCTTAGAAGAAGAGCTTCTTGTAGTACATCCTCTTCTTTGGAGGGATCTTCTACATCTTCAAGTTCTTCTTTGGAATCCAAAGAAGAGTCAAAGCCAAGAAGAATACAAAGACATAGAGGAAAGAAACCATTGACACTACAAGCAAAGAGTGTAAATAAGGCAAACAATAAGCTGGATACTCTTATAAAAGAGTTTACGGATTTTAAGATCCAGATGATTGGGGCAAAGGACCAAAGAAAGCCTCCTCCATTTGGTAGATCCAATGTATGGTGCACTATGTGTGGCAAGTCAGGCCATGCAAACACAAAATGCAATACTTGTAATGCATTCCCAATGCAGCAGATTGATTGGGTTCCAAGATAGAATCAGGAGGAGGAAGAAGAGGTTGTGTACCAAACTCAAGAAGTATAGCCTGAGGCGAGCACATTGTACCAAGGTCCAAGGTATGGACCAAGGGAGTATAACCCCAATGCTCTTCCATGAAGACCACCAATGAGCAGCCAAAATTGGCCCCAAAACATTGCACCAGGGGCATGTTAGAATTGTGGCTCAATGAGACATTGGTCTCCAAACTTTCCGGAGCCAAGATGGCAAATTGGGTATGTTCTCCTATGTGGGAATTGCAAAGGATTGGGTCATACAGGCAACCAATGTCCTCATCCACCCAACCCAAACCCGGATGTAAAATATGTATAGAGCGTGAGCGTACAACACTCTAGGCAATTGCAATTGAGCGTGCAACACTCTAGGCAAAAGAGGACACTGTTGTAAATTTTATAACACTTGAGGAAGTGAGACCTCAAGAGGGGAGTTTGGCTCTAGAAGGAGAATGGCCGGACCTCAAAGTTTTGAAAGTTGAGACACACACGAGCAAGAAGAAGTATGATCTCAAGGAACTAAGTACTACTTCGTCATCTTCACAAAACACAAAGAGGTTGTGCCCAAAAGCAATTCTTTTTGCAAAGGAGAGAAGATTCTTATGAAAGCCAAAGCTAAAGCTTTACAAAAAGAAATCCAAGAAGCATTACAAAGGACTCAAGAGATGAGTTTGAAGGAGGATACAAAGACAAAGCCTCTAGTCTTTTTGGCGGATATCAGATCTGAAGGAAAGCACCTGATACAAGCTAGAAGTGTGCAAACTAGAAGAACCTCAGGTCAAGACCACAACTACTCCAGTCACAATATTGAAGTGACCCAAAGTCCAACTCAAACAAGGTGAGTCTTTGAATACAAAGACAAAGGTGAAGAAAGTAAAGTTGGAAGGAGTACCGCAATACAATATTGTGGTGGATTTGGCATCCATGATTGTAAATGTCACATTCAAGCAATTGTGGGAGGACATTAAGCTATACAAGGAATAACTCAGTTTGGCCCTCAAGAAAGAAAGGGCGATGTCCAAAAAAGACCTACCGACCATTTATTGTATTGAGTAGGAGGATCTAGGATCTCCCAAAGTTGATGCGGAGAGGCAAGGTGCATGATAACATTGGTACCCATTGATTTGGGGTTTGGTGTTTATGTCATGATGGAAGATATGGCAAATTGATTGGGGTACCATACATTTGAGCCAACACCCCAAATTTTGAAGTTTGTAGATCAAACTAGGAGATGACCTCTAGGTATGCTGTCAAACATAACAACAATCATTGGAGGGGTGCCCTTCAAATTGGATTACCTCATGTTGAGGCCAATGACCAAAATTGGCTATCCATTGTTGATTGGAAGACCCTAGTTGTATAGTGCCCAAGTTGTGGTGGATTGGCACCAACAGAAGTTACAATTCAAGGACATTTTCTCTGAGGACTAGAAGCTGGTGTTGGTGAGTTGGAAAAAGGTTCCCCATCTCGGGGAAACTTCTTTGTCCAAAGACAAAGATGCATCCAAAGATTCATTGTCTTTGTCTTCAAACGACACCAAAGACAAATCCAAGTCAATTACTTGGAATGCTACAAGGTGGATGTAGAAGATGAAGATCCATATGACATCACCTCGGGCAAAAATGAGTTGGAGGAAGGGTGTTTGACTGCAATTTGACTTGGGTTGAGCCAAGTCAGCCACATTGAAGGAGTCATTAACCCCAATGATTGTCAAGATGTTGTATTGGCCGAAGGCAAAAGTTTAAAGATTTTGAAGATAGTCACTTTGGAGGAGTTAGCAGGATATACTACCCTATTCATAGAGTACCAAGATATATTTGCGTGGTCTATTGATCAAATGCTAGGTATTCCATGACAATTTGGAAAACAAATTTGATCTTTGGTGCGGCAAACACCATATCACTTGAACCCAAAGTATTTGCTCTTGGTGAAAGACAAAATTGACAAGTACTTAAGGGCTGTTATAATCTTCCACATCTTGAGTAATGAGTAGGTTGCTCACATTGTCGTTGTTAAGAAGAAGAATATTTGGAAAATTTGAGTGTGCCAAGATTTTTGCAAATTGAATGCAGTTACTCGGAAGGATCATCATCCTCTACCTTTTACCAATACAATTTTAGATCAAGTAGCTAGTCATCCTTGCTATAGTTTCCTTGATGGATTTTCAGGATATAATTAAGTATCCATTCAAGAGGAGGATAAGGAAAAAACCACATTCACCTTTAATTGGGGGCACTTTTGCATACAATCAAATGCCCTTTGGGTTGTGTAATGCTCCTGCTACTTTCCAATGGATGATGAATACAATCTTCAAAGATTTTTTGTGCAAATTTGTAGAAGTCTTCATTGATAATTTTTGCGTGTTTGGGCAAAGAGAAGTACATTACATTTGGATTACCTTTGCCAAACTTTTGAAAGGTGTCATTTTGCCAGTTTGTCATTAGACTCGGAGAAATGCTTCTTTGCAATGAAGGAAGGACTCCTTTTGGTGCATTGGGTGTCAAGCCAAGGTATTGAAGTCTATGTCAAGAAAGTGAAAGTCATCTCAGCTTTGGAATCCCTTAAAACATTTGGGAGCTGAGAGTCTTGTTGGGACATGTTAGATACTACAGACACTTTGTGTCAAATTACGCGGTGCTTCTTGCACCCTTAATAAATCTTTTGAAGAAGTCCAAAAACTACTTGTGGGAAGCAGAACAAGAAGAAGCTCTCCAAGTATTGAAGAAGAAACTTGAAGCACCAATTATGAGGGCCCCAAATTGAGATGCCCCTTTTCATGTGTATGTGGATATGTTGTCCATGGCAATTAGAGTCATCTTAAGTCCAAAGGACAAAAAGAAGTAGGATTACCCAATTCACTATGCCAACCGACAACTTTCAGTTTTAGAAAAGAATTATTTGATGACTAAAAGAGAAGCACTTGGAATGGTGTACGCTTGCAAGAAATTTTTCCACTATTTGTTGGGATACAAGTTTGTCTTCTATGTTGACCATTATGTGTTGCAACATCTGGTCAAGAAGGCGGATTTGTCTTGGCAAAGATGGATCTTGTTATTACAAGAATTTGCATGCACTATACAAGTATAGAAGGGAGCTTTGCATATGACTGCGGACTTCTTATCTAAGTTAGAAACTCAAGACTAAGAGTGGAAGGTCAATGACCAATTCCATGACAAAGAGTTATATCATTTGATGGCAATGCAAAGTACAAGGTTTGCGGCCAAATATCACTATTTGCATACTCTCCACTGTCTTGAAGGGCTGAACCCGGAGCAAAGGGTAATCTTTCTTAGAAAAATGGGGCCATACTAGCTCAAGCAAAACATTTATTCAAAATGGGCAAAGATGAAGTACTTTGGCGATGCTTGGAAGCATATGAAGTCAAAGGAGTAATTGAGTCCTTACACTCACAAGCATCAAGAGGACACTATGCCCTGAAGAATACTATAAAGAAGATTCTTTCATTGGGATATTGGTGGCCTATAATATATAAGGACACTCACGCTCATATCCAAAGTTGTGATGCCTATCAATGAACAAGAAAGCCGATGGCTACTTCCCAATTGCCTTTGAGACCAATTTTTCCATTGGCTCCATTTGAGAAATGGGGCATTGATTTTTTGGGTCCAATTCAACTAGTGAACCCAAGTCACAAGGAAGAGATACATCTTGGTGTGCATTGATTATGCTACCAAAATGGTGGAAGCCGAGGCAACTCAAAGAGATGATGCGGAAATAGTTGCAAATTTTTTCTTTTGAAGCATCATTTCATGTTATGGATGTCCTTTGGAATCGGTCAATGATTGGGGGACCCATTTTTTGAACTCCATGGTAGAAGCATTAACCAAGTACTTCTAGATTTAACACCAAAAGATGAATCCTTATAATCCAAAAGCAAATAGACTAACATAGAAAGCCAATGGATTGTTATGAAATTTTTTTGAATACGATGATAGTCAATTATGCCTACGATTGGGACACAAAGTTACCCGCAACTTTGTAGGCATATTGAATGACTGAAAATATTACAACCAAACAAACTCTATACTTCTTGACATCCGACTTGCATCCCATAATACCAATTGAATTTGAAGTACCAACATATCAAATTCTATGTGAGGAAAGATTGTCAGCAAAAGAAAGCCAAGATCTTTGAATCCGTCAATTGATGTGGTTAAAAGAGAAAAGAGACAATCCAATGCAAACCATGAAGGAAGTACAAGAACAAAGGAAAGTCAGGCATGATAAACTACTCAAGCTTGTTGCTATTTAGGAGGGTGATTTGGTGTTGTTATATGACAAGCGCTGAATATTTTTTCCAAGCAAGCTGCATTTGAGGTGGATGGGGCCATACCATGTTTTGCACATTTATGATAATTGCTCTCTTCATTTTGTAGACCAGGAGGGCAATCCATTTGCAACCCGAGTAAATGGGTGGAGAGTTCAAAAATATTAGACCATCAACCCAGCTTTGTATAAAGAAACTATTATTGGTGTTCACAAGGATGCTCCCCTTTGAGGGAGGGGGTATGTGGTACTCACATTTTTGATTTTGTTTGGTTTTGAGGAGTTTTGGACAAAGAAAGGTACAATTGATGAGGAACTGAATCCATTTTGAGAAAAGAAGAGGGAGAAATATAGTTTTTATCAAAACCAAAGAAATGTTACTTTGGGTCAAAAACTGTCAAAAATCTAGATACAAAGTGTCAGGTATGAAGCCAAAGTAAGAAAGACTTCACCTCGGGTTGATCAACTTGATGCAAAGAAAGCATCAATTTTTTTCTTTAAATTGCAAATCAAGAACCAATCATGAAACAAAAAGACTAGGATGTGCCTTGACAATGATAGGAGGATTTCATGCAGAAGGTGTGGTTTATCAATCAAAGTATAATGGAAAAATGACAAAGAATTGCACCACTATAAAAGCAAGGTTTTCCCGAAGCAATGAAAGAAACCTACAAAAATATCATGTGCTCTTAAGCAATCAAGTAGAGGAACCCCACAAGAAGCAATTAGTTGTGAGAGAAATCCTTGGGTTGCCTGCAGGAGTGAGAGTTGCAAAGTGACGAGGAATGGACTCAAGAGTGTTCTGTGAGCCGGCCTGTCTCTCACTCAGGATGAACCTCTAATGGCTATTATGGGAGCACACCATGGACTAAGAAGACAAGGAACCCCAACTCCATCATACTCCTCCAAGGCTAACACTCCAAGACTCAAGACATTGCTCACTAGAGAACTCAATGAGAGAGATAGTTGCAAATGAAAGGATGATGAGTACCTCCTCACCCCTTGTTTATATACTTGTGAAATAGTTACGTACCAAAGTTACTAATTACCGTAGTAACTCAAGTTACTAGACTAAAAGTCAAGTAAAGTCAAAAAGTAGAAAGGAATATCCATTCACATGGGCATATTCCCCTAAGCATGTGGTCTTATCTTGACCCAACCACTAAGTCAAGGATTCCTTCACATGGGCTATCCTTGGACTAAAGAAGAATCCAAAACAAAAAGGCTTACGGGCCCAAGAGTTCTCAACTCTTTGTTCAAAGCCAAACACCTAGGAATAATACCAAGTCAACACACTAAAATCCAAAATAGTGGTGCTCATCTTTTCTACTTCCTCTAAAGTAAGGTCCCCTCTATCTTAGCTATGACTAACTTTAGCTAACCATGACTAATATAGAACCATCCTTTATCTCTATATAAATAATATCTCTTAAATACTTGTAATACCAAGCTAAATATCACAATACCACACACATGCACAAATGGGTGTTACAGTTCAGAGCCGTGAAGGAAAGAGATGAGAGAATTCAAAAAGTGCTCTTCATTAGGAGTGAAAAATCACACAATGAAGAGGTTAGATATGGTGGCACGGATCAAAATCTTCTCAAGACTTTGGATCATGTTCTTGGCATGGAATTGGAACATTAGCTTTCCAGAATTCATGACCAAGATAGCTGCAAGCAATTGTGCAGAAGGCCCATAAGCCATCAGGAAGAGGGGCAATCCAACTTGATGGACAACGTCGGATTGGAAGCTAGTATTGGGAAGAGAAGCTAGAGAGGAGATGGATGCTTCTTTCTTTGGGAAAGAACACTTGGGGGAAGAGACTCAGGAGGTGAAGGATTTGTTCAATGTACCTAGAACAAAGAATGAGTACAAGGTAGAGAATTATCACAATCCAATCAGGTGGAGTATCGTGGTGAGTCTAATGGAAATCTTCAAAATGGAGTGCACCATGTACTTTACAAAGCATCAGGCGGTCTTCTTTCACCAAATGTTTGCAGGTGAGCCAGTCAATTGGGTGAAGAGTTTCTACAAATGCACGAGGCTGATGATGTTGAACTGGAGGGACCAAATGCCACCACATTACTTTGTACCATTTGTGGTTCACTTTTACCTCAAATTGAATCTGCTGCAAGGAGAGGAAAGAAATAGGGTGGTATCACATTTCCACCCAGATTTACGAAAGGATGCGGATGAGGAGGAGAAGTTGTACATCCAATAGTTGCGCTGCAATGACGAGTAGTACCAAAAGATTGGGCATGATCAACTGGCTGAGATGTCCCTTCCAAAGAGAAGGAAAAGGAAAAGACTCAAAGAATGGAGTTCACCTATGTAGACTACAAAGGTGAGGAGAACGGAGGTAGTCCAAATAATGAGGTTGCAGACTCCCACAACAAAGAAAGAGTCAAAAAGGGGGATCGAGTCAAAGTCAATGGAAGTAGAGGACAAAGAAGTAGAGTTAACTCTATATAGTGAGGAGTCCGGAAGCAACGGCAAACCCAAAGTACAATAGTTGGAAGAAGGAGAACGGGAAGTGCAAGAAGATATTGATCAAATCAAGGAAGGAGAGTTGTTGAGTTTGAAGTTGTTTAGGCAAGAAGAAGATACGCAAGTTGAAGAACTAACTCAAGATTTGGAAGAAGCGGGGAACTCGAAGAAGAAGGAAGTGGATGCCATTCACTTGGAAGACGATGCAAGTTCAGGCAAAGACAACATGCTACCAATCCAAAGATCTTGACTTTGGGTGCAAGCTCAGCTGAATGAGGTTGAAGGTAAAGAAGAAGAAAGAGAAGAGAGCTATGAAGGAGTGGAGTATCTTCAAGAGGTAGTGTGTCTACCGTTAGTGCAGTTGGAGAGAAGGAAGAAAGAAGTACAACACACACAACCTGGAGTGAGAAATGTCTTGCAGGTATTTAGAGCAATGGAAGAAAAGAGAATGCAGAATTGGAGAAACATTTGACTAGAGGAGAAGAAGAATTGGAGACATTACATTTTGACATCATGTTGCATAAGAAAGTCAATGAAAATTTGTGGGAGAAATTTGAGAAGCAAGGAAAGGAGTTGGTGACAAAAGTGAAGGAAGTAACATAGCAGAGACTTCAGGTAGAGAAATTGCAGGCCAAAGTAAAGATTGCACAAGAGGAAGCTAGTGTAGAGAGAGGTATAGTCACAACAAAGGAATTTTAATGAGAAGAGTTTAGTTAGAAGGTACAAGAGCAAGATGTAGCCTGGCAACATGAATTAAGAAAGTGCCATCAAGAAGAAGGGAGATTGCAAGATTTGGTGAATACATTGGAGGCAAAGATTGGATAGTATGCGAAGGAGTTGGAAGATTGCACTATGAAGTACAAAGTGGAATTGCAAGTGGACCGTGCTACAGTTCAAGAGGAGCGTGAAAGATAAGACCTTTAGACTTGATGGAGGAGGTGGTTGTTGGCGTAAAGGTAATGCTCAACATTGAGTCTGAAGTACGTCTAAAGGAGATGCAATTGCATGAGTTGAAACTTTTGGTGCAGGAGACAAGGAAAAGGTAGGCAAAGGATACTAACATGAACAAATTGCTGATTTGCCTAAGAAACCATGTAGATAGGAAAATTAACAAAGTAGGAGACAATATAAGGCTTAGGTTAGACCTTGTGAGAGCAGAGTTAGATGGTCTTTGTAGTGAGTTAGTAAGTAAGCAAAACATAACCAAAGACATGATCCGAGTAGGTTTAAAATAGGAAGCCAAAGTGTAGGACACAAGAATGTGTACTTTGGGTTTAGAAGTAGACATCAAATTGGATTCATAATTCATTTGAGATAGGAATCAACAGATATGAAGAAGTGGGTTGCTAATTTGGATCTGGAGATCATTAGGAAGTAGTTTAGGAAGTTAGATAAATATCAAGTGCTTAGCCTAGTTAATGGATGCTTTCATAGAGTGATGTTGTTCAATGTTCATTATTCCCTAAAATTGATAAAGTGAAGTGTTGATCTCAATACTTGTTGCTTGAGCTTAATTCTGAGTATCAATTTTGTATTTCTATGTTTGTGAGTGTATGACGGCATTTGAAATGCACATCAATGTGCTTGTTGGATGTTGGATTCTACAACCTTGATCTTCATTTTGTGTGTTTGATCCTGAGTGAAGTGCAATTGAAGCAATGCCTTGATAGATTTGAGAAGAATTGTAGTGTTGGTAGTATTCTACATTTGTGAGTGTAGCATGGTGTTGATATGAAGCAATTTTGATCGAGGAAGTTGTGCCGTTAGTGGAGAGGTGGAACAAAATTTTGAGGTGAAGTCATTTTACAATGAAGTAGCCATTTTGGGAAAGACTGAATCATCACAATAGAGTTTGTTGGATAGAATTGAATGATTTGTAATTATGGAGTCTTAATTTGTGACAAGATTGCAAGTCAATGCTTGTTACTCTCTTCTAGGTGTAGTCTACATGAGAGATTAAAGAAGAACTCAAGAAGAACTGTTTGTTCCTATTTGACTTCATATTTGGATATTTCTGACTTGTATCTCTATGGGAATGAGCTTTACTTACCTGATTATTGAAAAAATGATATTTGCTGGGTTGTCACAATCATCTTACAACATGCAAAAAGGAGTACAATACCTTCTCCTACAAGGAAGGCCTTCTATTATGAGAGAACCAGATTTATGTTCCAACCAAGAGTAATCTCCAACTTATGTGCCTCCAAGAAGCCCATGACTTACTTATCGCTGGTCACATGGGTGTGGACAAGACCTTGGGTACCCTCCAATGCCAATAGTGGTGGCCCAACATGACACAAGATGTTTGAGAGTTTGTCCAATTATGTGAGAGCTACCCATTGCAACAAGGCTAGCAACCAAAAACTGAGTGTACTTCTTCAACCACTTCTTATTCCATCTGCTTGATATGAACACATGAGCTTGTAGCTCATCACATCCTTGCCAAAGACAAAGCAAGGTCATATGGCAATCATGGTATTTGTGGATAAGCTTAGTAAGCAAATCCATTTGGCACCAACCTTTGACACCATGGATGCTCCAACATTAGCACAAATCTACTTCAACAATATCTTTAAGCATCATGGGATGCCGTGTGTGCTCATCTCTAACCGTGATCCTTGATTCATTGGAAAGTTTTGGCAAGCACTCTTCCAAATACTTGGCACCAAGCTTGCTTTATCCATAGCCTATCATCCTCAAATTGATGGAAAAATTGAACATGAAAATTGCACCTTGGAGGATATGCTTTGTGCCTTTGTCAACATTCACCATACCAATTGGGAGGAATGTCTTATAGTTGTAGAGTTTGCATACAATAATTTGAAACAAGCAAGCGCCAAATTCTCTCCTTTCTTCCTCAATTTTGGCCAAGATCCACTTGTTCTAAGTTCCCTTCTTGCTTCTCCTCCATCTCATATCCCTCATACTTCAACCTTCTTGACCACCATATCCCAATCCCTCCAACAAGCCAAATATCCCCTCCTTGTTGCCTTAAATTGTCAAAAACAATATGCAAACCACCATCATTGTGATCTAACCTTTCAAGTTGGTGATAAGATCATGCTATTTTCAGTAACCTACCCCTCTCATTTGATACCCAAGTCTATAACCTTACTCCTAATTGGATATGAATCTTTGATGTCATCCAAATCATCTCTCTTGTTGCTTATTAACTTGCTTAGCCTTGTCATTTATACATCCACCTTGTCTTTCATGTTTCCAAGTTGAAACCCTTTGTTCCTGATCCATCTTCTTTTTCCTCTTGTGTCCAACCTCTTCCTCCTCCCATCCCTACCAATGATCATGAGGAGTACATATCCTTGCACGTCGTCACATCCAACATGGCCGTTGACAACATATGGGTACAAGGTCCTTTGGTAAGGATATCCCCTTCATGATGCCACATAGGAACCTCTTTCTCACTTCCAAAATGCACAAAAGGCCATCCAGGAGTTTGAAGCTTCATTGGCGACAAGGACAACACTGTCATGCCATTTGTAGTTCCGCATCTAGATGCTCGGACAATGGAGTTCCAGTGATGGTAGTTAGAGTTATTCTAGCAGTTTCTCAGGGACTACTTTCTGATGTTTAGATTTTTGTGTTTGGGATACTGACTTCACGGTGGGGCCCACCATCACTTTGCATAGTTTGCACCATCAAGTGTGCCGTCAGCGGGACCGTTAGGGTGTTAGAGCTAGCTCAAGTCTAGGGGGTATAGTTTTGAAGTGAGCTCCAGAGAGCTCACTTCTTTGATGTTGAGCCTTCGAGTTCTTGGCTATGATGGACAGAGGCCGGCGAGCGTCACTTGGATTCTCTATGCTTGAGTGGGTGTGGCTTGACTATAATCAGTGCCTAGTTGTTGGCTGTTTATAGAGTGACAGATCAAGTACTGATCTGAGTTGAGTTGAGTTGAGAATGTTAAGCAATCTGATTACATCAGAGAAGTGAAGTCAGAGGGAAATCGGGTGCAGGAACTTTGAGTGTTGATGGTATCTCCAAGCTTGGTGGATCATGGTAGCTCGATTCAAGTTCTGTGTTTCCCTAGTGTGCAGAAGCTCGTTCAAGTTGATGTAGATTTAGCAATTAGGCGGATGGTGTGCGGAAGCGTTGGCCAAATTTTGAGCAAAGAAGGAGCAATTTTTGAGCAGTGGTTGTGATTTTGAGCTCAGGAGGTGAAGGCAGGACCAATTTGTTGTGAGTTGGGCTCAGAAAGTTAAACTGAAGGTGGAGTTGGGAAGCTCTTCTCATGAATTTATGATTTGGAAAAACCCGTGTTGTCAATTTGGCTCGAGTGAAAAGTTAACGGGGGATTTGGCGGACAACCATCTTTAGGGTTTATGTCAGATTTTACGTCAGATTTGGAGGCTATGAGAGGCTACAAAGGCCTAGAAGGGCCAGAGGCTAGCTAGTGAGGAGTAGACTTGGTCATTGGTTGGCAAAATTTGCCTTTCTTGCTAGATTGTGCGCAATAGGGTTTGACCCCTAGATCTCTTGTTCCTAGACTGGTGCCCTAGCCAACTGGTCCACCCTCACTTGTTGTCCTAGTGACTGTGCCACTGTTATCTATACACATGTAGCTTTGGCTAGGAGAGACAGTTTGATCCCATTCTTGGTGATCCTAGTAGCTTAGGACTTAGATACAAACTTCTTTTATATCAAATGCCAAATGGTGGCAGAGTCAGTCCCGTGTTGTGTTATGAGATGGAGTGTTTTCATTTAGATTTCCTATGATTGGACCCCCTCCATCTCTACTTCTTGTTTGTGCACCATGTTTGTGTGAGGTGCCTTGACTTTTGAACGTTGGTGCTCTGGTGTGCTCTCGGTGGTGAGGCTAGAGTGATGACCAGTCAGACTACCTTTGTTTCTCTCCGGTGAGGCAGGAAGTGATGACTTGCAGACCGTGAGAGTGCGTGTTATGATGGCAGGTTACAGGTTGCCCTTTCCCCTAGTGTAGTTATCTCGGTTAGAGTTACATTAGTGGGTGGTGTTTAGTTGGTGTTGGCACGTGGTGGTGTTGGCACTTGGTGGGGCACTTGCGGTTGCGACTTGCGGTTGCAGTTGGTGGTTCGGGTTTGCTGTTGTGGTTACTTGGTCACGATGGAGTTCTTTGGAGATTCCAAAGGAGTTAGCCCTATAGTACGCAATGGGTTTACTTGGAGTGGTGCTCGGTATCAGCCTGTATCTCAGGTCCCAATGAGGGAGGAGATTGCCTCTGAGTTGGAGTTCAACACATGAGCTGATTCAGTTGAGAGTGCACTTGGTGTGTCCGCACCGTTGTTGTGGGACATGGACGAGATTTATGGGGCCTCCAAAGGCCCTAGGCGTTACTCTAGTATAGTGGGTACCATTGAGTTGGATGACTTCATCCAGGAGTTTGATAGTTGGTGTGATCTGCAGCAGATGCGGAACCCGACTTTGTTCACACCCTTCATGGCATGGAAGGGGTTGTTTCAGCATCTAGAGGGTCCGCCGATGGATGACTACCATGAGTTCAGGAGAGCTAATTTGGAGGAGATTGAGTTATGGAGACAATATTGGTCTCCACACTATGTCTCCATCACTTCAGGCTCGGTGGCCAGGAGTAGATCGGCTGTACCTACGAGTTCTAGCTCGACTAGTGTTGGTGGAGCTAGTGGAGGTGCACTAGTTGGAGATAGTGCTACTACGATTGGAGGTACCGTTGCAGGAGGTGGTGTGGTGCCGGGGTTTAACCCCATGGTGGAGTTCTTCCTATGTTTGAGGTAGAACTACCAGGGAGTGCGGACTGACAAGCTGAGGAGCTTGCAAGAGTTCCAGCGGAAGGCTGGAGAGAGCCTACGCGAGGCATACACTCGCATGAGGCGGATGATCAGTTTCACTCAGGGAGTTACTGAGGCCCAAGCAGTCTAGTTGTGGTATGGGATACTGGATAGGGAGTTGCAACGTAGAGTTCGTGATGCTACGTTGTTGCAAGCTACTTTGCCTACTTTGGTAGTAGTCTTTGGTTTGGCTAAGCGTATTGAGCTCAACATGGTGGAGGAGAGAGTGGTGACATCTAGATTTGGTAGGGAGACCTCATCCACGGCTGTAACTTCTTCTAGAGTGCAGTAGAGTGCACCACGCCCAGTTGGTTTTCAAGGACAGGGTAGACAACCCAGATCCTATGGAGCAAGTGGAGGGCCTAGTGGAGTTAGACCCTTACCCTCATTTTCGGGTCAGCAACAGCCAGTGAGTGGTGGTGTTGCTTGTTGGACTTGTGGTGGACCTCACCATCAGAGAGAGTGTACTCAGGGCAGCGGACCTGATACCTCTGGTGCATCACAGCCAGCACAGCACAGAGGCAGTGTGAGCATTGCCACAGATTTGGTCACACTATTGACCTACACACGGAGTTATGGAGTGGTAGGGCTGCTATGGCAGGTAGTAGAGGAGCTCCAGTTCATGGAGGATGAGGTGGTAGAGGTGGTGGTAGAGGATCTACACCTAGTAGGGGTGCAGTACATGCCCTTACTTCTGACACAACTATGGCTACTCGGATTGAGCAGTTGGAGCAAAGATTGGTTAGTATGGCTATTGCTCAGAGGAGATCAGTTTCGGGTGCTGAGGCTTCCACCTCATATGCTGGTGATAGAGATGCTTTGGACTTCATGTGCGGAGCAACACAGGTGGATGCATCTATGGCAGTGACTAGGAGTGCAGTACGTGCTCCAGAGCCTAGAGGAGCATCAGTGGAGTTGGACCCACAGAGAGGAGAGGTTGGGAGACAGGTCAGACTTCCCTAGTCTTTCACGCTATCTGAGGCATTGCAGACAACATCCATGGTTCCTAGACGTCCCAGTGCAGGTGTGGTAGGTGGTGATGGAGTACATGATGGACTACCTGCTAGTCAGCCACCTACTACTACACAAACTGAGTCTAGCATGTTGTTGGGGGCGGCTCAGCTGATTATGCGGCATCCTTTGTTTTCTGCCAATGACATGTTTACATTGGGAGTTGACCCAACCCCAGTGTTCCGGTTGGCTGCCATGTTGTGTGAGAGTAGGGATGGTGTAGTTCCTACTACTAGAGCAGAGGTGGTTGGTAGTGGAGCTGACTTGGTTGAGGAGCATGGGATCCATTCAGTGACCAGTGGTTTATGGCAAGCAGCAACGGCTAGACTGGAGGAGTTGCCCGCTAGACCGGCCTTTGAGAGAGTGCAGTTTACACCTGGTGTTGTCCTATTGGATAACCAAAGGGGGATTTTTTGTTTGGTGGGACCTTCAGGGAAAGTCTATACACCACAGAGAGTCTTGTTAGACTTTGGTGCGCAGCCTCTTATGTTGGGGAAGGCTGCAATTGTTGGTCTGGAGTTACAAAAGACCAATGTGGAGAGGTGTCCATTTCAGATCCAGACATCTCTAGGTGGTGGTTTGACATAGTACATCACACGTGGAGAGCTTGTTGTCCAGGTTCAGCCTGGTCATCCGACTGATAGCTTGGTGGTGAGAGCTCAAGCTATTGCGACGATAGTTGAGTCATATGATGTGCTAGTTGGAGGAGCAGTGTTATACCCCATGGGTTTCAACATTGACTATTGGAAGGAGATAGCCTCTTATAGACCTGGTTGGCAGTTTGGTGAGGGACAGGTATGTCGCCTACCAGTACGCTTCAGTAGTGGCAATCTTGGCTCACTACAGTCTGGGACCATGGCAACATCAGTTTTAGCTTTCAATGGTGCAGTTACTTGGCTTGGTGACTTGTTGGGGGGGAACGCCCATGCAAAGGATACTCTAGTACCAGAGGAGATCACTCGGCTTTGGAGTACGAGTGGGATGTTCCATCCACCTTGGATATTCCATTGTGGAGTTTAGAGGAGGCATTGCAGTAGCATGCAGATCAGTTGGTGCAACAAGCTTGGAGTGGAGCCTTCCTACCATCAAGAGATGAGTGTGAGGATGAGCCGCCAGAGGTGATTGCTTTGACACCTCTGGATACCACACTCATTGCTTGGCAGTATCCAGTAGAGGGGATATGCCTATTGGAGTTGTTTGGTGGGATCAACACCGGACTAGCTGCGGTGTTACAGGCGGGTATCCAAGTACAGAGGTACTTGTATGTAGAGAGAGATGAGACTGCTAGGTGAGTCTCTCTACATCATGTGGCGCACTTGGCCTATCGATATCCGGAGTTATTACCGATGTCAATAGTCAGAGGTTACCAGAAGGCCCTACCAGGAGACATTTTCCTTACTGGAGGCGCATGACCTAGAGAGACATGGTCCTATTCACTTGGTGATTTTTAGATGGCCATGTTAGGGACATACACATGCTGGTAGAGGATTGGGTCTTCAGGATCCTTGTTCTGGTGTGTTTTGGGAGATGTTACGGATATTACGACATCTCCAAGTTCATCAGTCCATTTCTCCAGCTTACCTTTTGGAGAATGTTCCTTTGATGGGTGATTCTCGCACCAGAGTGGTGTCGAGTACACATCAGGTCCATTCTTGGATGGGACCTGCTGTATTGTTAGATGCAGCTAGAGTGGGATCACGGACTTATCATCTTTGTCTTTGGTGGACAAACCTCTTACCCAGAGCCGTTCTACAACGCGGTTATGATGGGATTCAGCGACTTGACCACATTCTTGTTGATGATATCTTGGATGTTGGGCGTCAGTCTCAAACAGTGGTAGTGGCTGATAGGTCACCTATGGCAATGGTGAACCTAGTTGGATAGCCTAGAGCTGCATTTCCTACACTCATGAGTTTCCCAAGCTCTCATGCTTTTTGAGAGGGAGGACCTGGACTTGTTTGGGACTCATAGTTACAGTAGTTGGTGGAGCCCAATGCTGATGAGAGAGAGTGGGCAATGGGTTTTTGCACCAATATTACCGCTATTCCAGTAGTGTCAAAGGTATCCATGCGTCAAGTGTTAGGTCAGGCTATGGACCTGAACTGTTTGACATGGATTGTGAGCCTTGGCTTGGCAGAGTAGCGTAGGATGCACTTGATAGGCATCACCACTCAAACACTTGTGAGCCCTGTGCCTATCAAGACGATTCAGGCACATGCTGGGGGTGATGGACCGAGTGGACATGGTATTCTTGGGACACATCCAGTAGCTACTAGGGAGAGTGGTCTACTTGGAGTCCATCCAGGTGAGCGTGGGCTACTTGGATTACACCCTTGGTCCACATGGGATGCAACTAGAGGATGTGTGGAGCTTGCAGCCAGAGTGGAGGGAGTTTTTCACACAGAGGTTGGGACCTCTAGTGGTCGGGAGCATGACACTATTGTTCCCAAGGGCCCAGTGTAGCAGCCAGTCATTACGTCGTCCACTCCTACTACAATTACAGAGGATACTTGGGAGCCAGATCTTGGACCCAAGCTTATTGGAGAGGAAAGATGGAGGGTTTGGAGGTTCTTGAGGAGTCACACGAGTTGTTTTGCCTTTAGTATGAAGGATTTGGGTGCTCTGAAGGGACTTGGTATACGGATTGAGCTGACTAGTGACACACCAGTTTTCCGACGTCCTTATTGATATAGCGATATGGAGAGGACATTGATTTAGAGCCGGAGTAGTGACCTTTTTGAGGCTGGTTTGGTAGAGATTTCACATGGAGAGTATGCATCAGCAACAATAATGCCAACCAAGAAGGATATGCATGGCAACTATACAGATAGGCGGATGTGTGGAGATTACCGTCCTATCAACCGACAAACTAGGGCTAATTGGTATGCCATGCCTACATCAGAGGAGATTTTGATGCGATTGGGCATGCAAAGGATTTCAGTACTTTGGATCTTTGAGCGAGATATCATCAGTTGCCGATCAGGGAGGAGGATAAGTCCAAGATAGCATTCTGGGCTATTGATCCTCACGGCAAAGGATGTGTTATATCAATGGAGGTTCTTACCATTTGGGTTAAAGAACGTTCTTGCTGAGTTCCAGAGGGTCATGGATAGGATCCTAGTTGGATTGGATTTTGCTTGGTGCTATATTGATGACATATTGGTTTACAACACTACTGTGGAGGAGCATGAGAGATAGTTGTTGGAGGTGTTTGAGAGGTTGAGATCTCATGGACTCAAATTACATCTTGGGAAGTGTAGGTTCTTCTATGAGTAGGGTGAGTATTTGGGTCACACTATCTACCCCAGAGGACTTGGTGTCCAGCAGACCAAGGTGGAGGCTATTGCACGTATTCCTTGGCCTACGGGTGTGAGCAGAGTGCAAGCATTCCTTGGGTTGGCAAACTTCTATTGCCGCTATGTTAGAGGATTTAGTGTCATTACCAAGGCCTTGACGAAGCTGACCAAGCTTACACAGGAGTGGTGTTGGGGAGATGAGCAGGAGAGAGCTTTTGTAGAGCTCAAGGAGAGGTTGACATCTGCTCCTATTTTGAGGAGACCAATCAGGGGATGACCATTTTAGGTTCACACTGATTGGATTATATTGGGGCTTGGAGCGGTGCTCACCCAACATGATGATGAGGAGAAGGAGTTTGTGGTGGCCTATGCTAGTCGCTCCAACAATTCAGCGGAGGCAAAGTATAGTTCATATGAGGGAGAGTGCTTGGCAGCCATTTGGGCAGTAGCACATTTATGATGTTACCTGTTTGGTAACCCCTTCACTCTCATCACTGATCATCAGCCACTGAAATGGTTGATGGAGTCCGACAAGCTTTCAGGAAGCTTGCACGATGGGCTCTGATTTTACAGGAGTATGATTTCACGGTTGTTCATAGACCTGGAGTGGTGAACTGTGATGCAGATGGGTTGAGTAGAAACCCATGTCCTAGCCAGCAAGATCAGACCAGAGCACGTTGGCATGGTGAGACAGATGAGGAGATGGTGCCAGGTTGGCATGCATCGGCCTTTATGTGTATATTTGCAAAGGCTTTGGTGGTATCTCTCTTAGTGCATACAAGAGGAGTTATTGAGGTCACAGATCTAGAGAGTGAAGATATTGGTGTAGTTCAGCGAGACATTCATGATGATGTCTTAGTGATGGACTATCTTTGCATTGGTGTTGTGGGTGGCATAGTTGGGGCCAAGGAGAGAGACCGTGTTCTTCAGCAAGCCAAACGGTTCAAATTGGAGGGTAGACACCTTTTGCGTGTATGTAAGGATGGTAGAGTGCGAGTAGTACCACTTCCAGCACAGAGACGACAGTTGGTCCGTCATGCTCATGAGGAGCTAGGACATTTTGGAGTAAAGCATACGTATAGCTTACTTCAGAGTCATTATTGGTGGCGCGGTATGCAGACCAAGGTACAGCAGTTTGTTGCCAGATGTATGGTTTGTGACCGAGTTAGAGCATCATTCAATGCTCCTACGCCACAGTTACACCCATTACCTATCATGGGATTGGGTTACCGTTGGAGTTTGGACTTTGCCGGACCTTTACCGCTGACTGTGAGACATCATCGGTATGTTTTGGTGATGGTGGAGCACTTCTCCAAGTGGATTGAGTTGGTGGCATTTCCTAACAAGTCTAGTGAAGGGATAGCTTACTTGTTCCTAGATCGAGTTCTTAGTCATTTTGGTGCACCAGCTGAGGTTTTGACTGATCAGGGTATAGAGTTCTTGGGGGAGTTTCAGGTCTTGTATGACAAGGCTTTGATTGATCATTGTACTACATCCCAAGATCACCCTGAGGCAGATGACTTAGCAGAGAGAGTGGTTCAGATGGTGAAGAGAGGATTGCAAAAGTATGGTTTGCAGAGAAGCCACTTGGGAGATTGGGATCTCCAGTTACCTTGGTTGGCCATGGGCTTTTGGTTCAGCCGGCAAGCCTCCTTAGCATCCTTCTCTCCATACTTTCTACTCTATGAACGAGATCCAGATTTACCTGCAGCCATTTGTCAAGTTGCTACTGTAGTTTTGGACTTGGATGATCCTGATGTATGGATGAGCGCATGTTCTTAGCGGGCAGAGATCTTTCGGAGAGTGATGCCAATGGCCTTTGAGAACTTGGTGATTGCTCAGCATAGAGATACTTTACGCTATGCTACCATTTGAGGAGGAGGTTATAGACCCTTGATCCGTCAATTTCATCCAGGTGACTATGTATATCTACAGCAGACAACACCGATGACACTTGATGTTTCTACAGGCCGCACTATCTTGAGAGTGCACAAGGTTTTGCCATCTGGAGTCCTTGTGTTAGAAGGACGTGATGGTGTTGTTTGGAAGGATCATGTGCGCAATTGTGCGCCATGCCACCTTCCAAACATTGATGGTACTATGCACCCAAGCTTGGCACTTGTATGTGCAAGCTTGAGGTGTATGTTATGTGGCTCTTATGGTGGAGTTGCTACTATGTTAGTGTGTGATATCTGTTCGAGAGGATGGCATATGGCATGTATGACTCCTCCCCTCACAGTGGTTCCTCAAGGACAGTGGTTATGTCCTAGATGTACTTGACCTATAGCTAGTTCATTCTTTATATGGTATAGATTGCAGACAAGCGACTAACGATGGGGCTCCATAGCACCCGGCTTCCTGATCTTTGCCCATTAGAGGGTATACCATATACTTAGAGTAGATGGCTATCTAGAGTTAGAGAGACCTAACCGCCAGCTAGGGGGGCGATTGTGGCACTTTAGAGTCTATGTATGACTTATGTGTGAGTTGTGCTTCTATAGTGTATGATGTTGACAGTGATGTATGTTGTGTAGCGATGTATATACGCACGATAGCTATCATGCCATTTGTAGTTCCGCATCTAGATGCTCGGACACTGGAGTTCCAGTGATGGTAGTTAGAGTTATTCTAGCAGTTTCTCAAGGACTACTTTCCAACAGTTAGATTTTGTGTTTGGGGTACTGACTTCACGGTAGAGCCCACCATCACTTTGCACCATTTGCACCATTGAGTGTGCCATCAGCGGGACCGTTAGGGTTCCAGAGCTAGCTCGAGTCCAGGGGGTATAGTTTTGAAGTGAGCTCCAAAGAGCTCACTTCTCTGATGTTGAGCCTTCAAGTTCTTGGCTATGGTGGACAGAGGCCGGCGAGCGTCACCTGGATTTTCTATGCTTGAGTGAGTGTGGCTTGACTGTAATCAGTGCCCAGTAGTTGGCAGTTTATAGAGTGACAGATCAAGTACTGATCTGAGTTGAGAATGTTAAGCAATCTGATTATTGTGGCACTTTAGAGTCTATGTATGACTTATGTGTGAGTTGTGCTTCTATAGTGTTTGATGTTGACAATGATGTATGTTGTGTAGCGATGTATATACGCACAACAACACCAACTAGCAATGGGAGAATATGTAACAATATGGAGTTTAGCAATGAAGTTTGTTAGGACTAATGAAGTAGCAAATAAACCAAATTAGCCTAGAATATTCCAAAAGTATCTAGGAAGCTTATTGGGAAGCTTTCTGGCTAGCTTAGCTTGCACTTCAAGTAAGTAGTTTGTAGAAGGAAGCTTCTAGAAGCTTCTAACTAGCTTAGCTTGCAAGCCAAGTAGGCGGCTTCTAAAAAAAGCTTCTTGAGAAGCTTTTTGTTGAACTTGGCTTGCACTCCAAGAAAGTGCTCAAGGAGGCTTCTTGAGAAGCTTCTCAAGAGCCTTGTATGCTCCATATAAATACCATAGCCAAAGGTCATGCTAGGCATTTGGAGTTTCCCTCATTCAAGTGTCCCAATGTCAGCTTCCATTCTACTATTTCTCTCCTCGATCTTGGTCTGTTACAACCATGAAGCCATTGTGCTTGTAGTGCAAGAGAGCAAACCTTTTCTAGCTATGGAAGTAGCACATCCAAAGCAAGAGAACTCTATCTCCAAGATCAAGGTGTCTTTTGACAAGGCCAAAATAAGAGAGGATGCGGGAGTGGAGGTTCAATCCGCTCTTGTAATAATGTTAGAGTTGGACTCGCCAAACTAGGTTGTCCTTGACCAAGGAAATATTGTGGTAGATGATAAGGAGGAAGTCCTAATATCTTGATTGAAAAAGAAGACTCTTCTATAGTCACAAATATACAAAGAAGAGGAGAGAGTTTAGGTACCGGTTGTCCTTTAAGGAGACAATCATCAAATGGTAACTCCACCTCATGAACCCATGCTTGAGATTTTCCTACCCTCACCATCCCAAGTGACTAGAAGGAGACTTTTGAGTGAGGAAAAGGAGAAAGGACCAAGAAGATGGGCATCCTTGGACCTAGATCAGATCATTGCAGAATTCTCCTCCCCTCTTAACAATGTTTGATCCAAAGAGACAATGGAGAATGAGTCTCAACCCAAAGAAGAGGAACAAACAAGTACCTCAAGAGCACCATGAGTGCAACATGCCTCAATGATCCTTACCATGACTTGGGATCTCCCTCAATTTAGTGGAGCGATGCCAACCCCATCATGAGAGGTGCCCGTGCCCAAGCCAAGCTACCCATTGTACACAAAGAGGCCTTGCATATACCCATTCAACTATCTTCCATTATCACCTTGGATTGTCTACATGTTTGAACCAATACTAAAAACTTGGGAAAAACTATTCCTTGCCTACCAAGAAATTGACCTTGCAATGATTGATCACAAGAGATTGATTAATTTATTGCACTTTCACATTCAAACAACCATATGGGAAAAGCAAGCAATGGAGAAGGAGTTGGTCTAATGAAAGAAAGGGTCACATTTTGACCCAAAAGGAGCTAGAATGAAAGAGAGGGCTATAGAGGAGATGGAGCTGATTTGAAACATGTTGAGAAGCTGATTTGGAGGTGTAAAGGTGAAGGAGGGCAAGGAAAGTAGACTGTGGTGTACAAAACTTGTATAATTTTATAGTTGTGGACCATTGGGATGTGGTCATTACAACACACCATCAGGTTGTAGTTTCATCATGAAAGGAATTCATTGTGATGTGATGTCTCCATATGATGACATGTATATGAATTCTTTGAGCAATTAAGGCTCTATATATTAAATTGATTCTCCTGTAGATATCTGATTTTCAAGACTATTCTCTTGATGTGTAGTTAGAGTCATAGTATTGATATAGTGTATAGTAAATGCCTCTTTGAAGGTGGTGCCATTGTGGCATTTAATCTAAAAGAACCAATTAGGTAGAATAGGGTTAGTCTTAATTCATAGTTATGGAGTCGTGGCATCATATAGTTGTAAATGCATCCCATCTTGTTGTAATAGATAGTATAAGGGGAGTTATCCTAACATAATACACATTTAGCCAGCATAGATTGGAATTCTATCTCATACCTCTCCATTCAAACCTGTGAAGGTGCATTCACTTTGCTTGTGTGTTTGCAAATTTGACTGTTATGGGAACGATGCTTGAGGACTTCTTAGATCCTGATTGTATCAAGGTCAATATGGTGTATGTTTTGTGATTGTTGAGTTGAGTAGTGGTGAGAAATTCAAAGTAAGAATGAAAATGCTGAAATGCAGGAGGGCAGTCAGGCTTGGGAGTTCTAAAGTATTGGGACAATGCATTGGGAGCCATGATGAATATGAGTGTTGTAAAGTATCACAAAAAAGCTCAAGGTATCACAAACCTGCAATATAACAGTAAGAAGTGCCTTTTGGGAAGTGTAAAATGCTCTCATTGGCATTGTGGTATGCATTATATAGGTAGAAAAATTTGGGGGCCAATGACCAACATGACCAACTAAATCATCACCTTCAAGAGCTAGTGCAATGAGATATCATTTATGAATGTGATTTAGTGGTTTCTTTTTTGTTGTAGTGTGCCACAAAAAGGTATTCTACCCTCTTTTGGGAATTTTCCTACCAAGAGATTAACTACATAAAAAAAGTCAACTTGTGACAAAGTGACACTTTCTCTTCACTCCTAGCCAATTCCAAATTGTATCCTCATAGGAACAACTTGTTCTTACTAATTATATTGCAAGTACATCAACATTGGATTATCACATGGTTTTTGGCACCATTTTTGGGGATACACTCTCTGGAATAACTAGAATCAAAGGAAATAGAAGTGGTGGATATCATCAAGGAAGATAGTACCTAATGATATTCAAACCCCTAGTGAATGGAGAGAAACGCAATGAGACTACCAATGTAAATTTGTGTAGCCTTGCATAAATAGTTGAAATGCTCAAGCTAGAGTACCACAACTTGAGAGAAAAATAGACTAGGGTGTGGAGCCTGCTGGCCAGAGGTTACCTTGGACTAACAAAGAAGTTGGACTTAGAACTTGCTTGCTTGCTTCCCATGTATTGCAATTTCCATGCTAGTTGGTGTCACCAACCAGACTATCAAGGTCAGGGATAAGTGCAAAGAAGTATCACAAGGAGATTGTCCAGAGGATACCCTTGGAGTGACTTCCATCTCTTCTTTGGGTGTAACATCATCAACACCATTGGACCTGTTTGTCAATTTTTTTGGCAAGAGCATTGAATACTTACTTGCATGTTCTTCCTCTAAAGAAGAAGAACATGACTCTTAGGGTAGTGCACCTACTAGGGATATGTATGATACTCTTCTTAACCAAGTAATTGTGGGAGTGAACCCTTCTTTTAGCATGGTGAATCCTACCTTCTTCACGTGCTAAAAATACTAGAAGATCAAAGGTAAGGATAATAAAGAAGACCCAAATACTTCTATGTGGGAACTTGAAGCTATATTGGTAGCCAATAAGGAAGATGATTATGGCGACCAATTTTGAATCATCTTGAGTCTACTTTGGAAGAAAGCATAGAATTGGTTAACCATGTTAGCTAGGATCTAGTGGATGTGTGAGATTGGTTGGTGGTTAAAGAACTATTCCTAAATTGGTTTTGTGAATAGAATATGAGGCCAGTGTCTTCTCTACTCTCAATAACCATAGATATAGTACTGAATTTGCCAAACCTTGTGTTTCTACCTATAGTGATTTATATTAGAGAGTGGGATTTGATGATTTACATTTTTTTATGATGCAATGGATCTGAATATATCAAGTTCTCTCCCTTTAAACACTCAAGTACAAATCCATTATGTAATTAAACCAAAAGTGATGTTTAGGGATTTTGTAATTTGCAATTTTGGTGAAAAAATTATCTTCAAGTAATAGCCTTTGAGGTCCCAATGGTTGTCCCAATCCTCCATACCTCCTCTTGAGTGATCATATTACGGGAGCCTCTTGAGAATTTTTCATGTGTACAAATTATAGAACTATAATTGCAAGATTTGAAGCAAAGAATGCAAGGGATGTAGAACAAGTTTCAAGAGATCAAGATGATAATATAAAAGTTACAAGTCAAGAATATACCTTTGTGATTGATCATGTAATGCAAGAAGTGGAATCATCCCAAAACCCAATAAAAATGGCTAACGTACCTATAGAGTTACTCATATTGATAACACTGACCTTGATCAACAATGAAGCCACATTGTTACTATGGATGAAGATGCATGAAACATCAAGCCTTACAAGGGACAACATTCCATGGGAATAGTGGAAAATTGGATCTTAAGAATGAATTGATACTTTTGATTATTCATAGTAGAAATCACCAATCATTTTTTAGATGCGTTTGTGGGTACTTGATTGATAAAGCTTTCACATGGTAGAATGTATGGGAATGATAAATGTTGGCAGATGAAAGAGAGATTACTTGGATGACAATACAAGAAGGGTTGTTAAAGAATCTTCAACCAGTGGATTCTATCAAGATGGCTCAAACCCAACTATGGGGGTCTTGAAGTAAAAGAACAAGATACACAACTATATGGAGGCATTTCTTGATCTACATGCCATGATAATCAATATGAGCCAAGTAGAAGCTCTTGATAATTTCAAATAGGCATTAAAAGAGAAAATTTACCAAGAGGTATTGGTATAAATTACTCTTACCATTTTGGAATTATGTTGTTATGTTGTGATTTGTGTAAACCATGAAAAAGTAAACTAGTGTAGTTTATCTCCATAAAGATGGAGTAGGTTGTATAACGGATCCCATGTTGAGCTATTGCCATGTGAGCAATCTATGTAGATTTAAGTGACAAGCCATATGGAGTACAATCTTATCCTTTTCAAGGGCTCTAATGTACATAGGTGGTGGAGAGTTGAAAGAAAAGGGTGTGTTTTAGTTTGAGGAGTCTTGAGTGGGAGGAGGATATTGAGAGTTTGACTATTAGCAAAACATGGACACCAAGGCATTAGGAGAAGCATTTGAGAAGAAGATGTCCTATACTCTCAATCCCAATCATAAATACTACTTTTGAATCCTTTTCTCATTAGGCTTCAAATTCTACACCATGATGGCTTATGGGATTAAATGGTGTTATATTTTGGGGTGGTATTTATGGAGTTGGTGATGGAAAACCCAAATCATATTGTCCTTCTAGTGCTTACTTACAAGCAATTTTGGGATTTGAAAAGTTTGGATCCCAATAGGAGAAGCATGGAATTCATCAAGGATGAAGGAGTTGGAGGAGGGACTTTGGAGAGAAGATACCATGGTTAGAGAGAGGAGATGACAAGGTACAATATGGAGACAAAAACCAAGGGAATTAAGCAGATTTTGATTGCAATAGGGTCAATTGAAGTAGGGGGATTGATTCCCACTCAAATGGGCAAACAAGAGAATTTTGAGAGTTGTGTCATATGTTTTCATGATCTATCAATGAGATTAGTGTGTTGATAAAGTGCTTATTATATTTAGCTCAGTAAATAATAATTTTAAGTCACTCTCAAATTAGAGATGATCAATTGAAGTTGGAGCATTGGAGATCAGATTGTTGAGGAGAAGATTATGATCAAGTTTGGGGTTTTGTTTGCTTCTCAGGCTTGAATCAGCTATGAAAATTTCCAATATTGTTGGTGGTTAGATTTCACACCTTTTGTGTGAAAACATCATGTGAATTCCTCAATATAGAATTTAGGGTCTTGGATCAAATATACCTGGGTTTGTAGAGCCCACAAGTTAGTCCTACTCAAGAATTGATCCATATCTAGGGATTCGGATTGGATTGAGCCATCAAACTTTGTAAAGGTTTAGAAAAGATCACAAATAGCTATTGTGGAAAATATTGTTGGCTTAGGGCCCATAGAGAGTGAGAATTGATGCAATAAATTCCACTAAAAGTACTATTGTATGCTCAATAGGAGCATTTCTATCTTCAATCAATATTAAATGCCAACTCTTCCATTTCTATGACCATAATTAAAGATTTTAGGTTACTGAAGTGGCTTTGGGTATTGTTTGTATCTTTGATCTAGAAATGTGGTGGAAATTGCCAAGATCCCAGAGCAAACTGTCAATTAGGGATTCTAAAATTAGGGTGAAAATCTACAAAAAATTGGCCAAGTTTGAGACCTTTTCAAGAGAGTTGTAGTGGTCAGATTGTGACTTATTTAATATCATTAAAAACTTATCTCATAGGCTTTCCATTTAATTCTAGAACATTAGAATTCAAGGTATAAAAAGAAATTATGTCCATATGAGTTGCACAAAGTTCTCCTCCCATCAAAAAGATAGAAGTTTCCCACTTGGATTAGAAATTGATTGAAATCTGAAATACCATATTGAAGGAAGCTTAGAGTATAGGTTGAAATTAGCTTGAGGACAAAGAAAGAAAGCTCTTAAACTTATTTTTAGACACAAATCTTAGAGAGTTATTGTTGAATTCTTGAGATTGGATCCTCTCAGTGCTTACATGCTTGTTTGTAACCCAATTTGCTTGGATGGGTGTGAGTACATTATGCTTAGGTCCCTTGTTTCTATGTGTGTTTGTTCTTTCTCTTTGGTAAGGTTGGAAATGATGATCAATATACCAAGAGTGGATGTTGTGATGATATGTTAGGTTGCATGTTACTCTCCTATAAAGTAGAGAGAATAATATAAACAAGAGTAAAAGGTTTCAGTGATCAGGCAACACATGTGCTCAAACTAGTAGTGAAAAATCTACACACAAACTTTGATACATAATCTCCATAGTTAGGCATCCAATGTGTTTCCAAATAAAGAAAGGCAAAGTACAACAACATGTGCTTAGAGAATAGTAGAAGTGCTTTGAGGAGGTGAAGGAGTAGTCCGGACACCAACATTGTTGGGTTCAAACACCACACTTTGGTGGACAAACTCTTATAAAATTGGGCAACATTTGTTTTCAAGACTAAGGAGGACAATTACTCAAAGGAGAACGAGGATGGGTTAAAGAAAAGAGAGATAGAGTCACACAAAGAGAAGGGCTCAAGTAGAACAATGATGTTACAATTGTGGCTAATTTGGGCACATAACCATCAATTGTTGTGCTCGCCTTTGTAGGAGCCTCAAACTATATACAAGCAACCTTTGAATAACTCAGAGAGATGAATCAAAGAGGAGGATATGGAAATCACATCAAAAAATGAAGATTACTAGTAAATGTACCTTATGGCCTTATTGGCTCAATAAAGAGGAGTAAAAGCAAGAAGAAAAAGAGGATGAGTGCACAAAGGTTGGGGAAGACCAACAAACAATTGATTGTTGTAAATAGAGTCCTAGAAGGCAATCAAGTGAGAAAATCAATAGACTTTGGTGCAAGAGAGAATTTCTTGTCTTGCTCTATTATATTAAGTTTGGAGATGAAACAAAGAAGGATGAGAATGAAGCAATAGAGTTACCTAATGGTCAGATAAAGAGGATTGAATTGTTACCTACAAAGGTTACAATCTTTGTAGGAGAATATTAGAAAGAAATTGAATGGCAAGTGATACAATTAGCTCATTATGATATGCGCTCAAGCACACTATGGATGGAGCACTACAACCACAATAGATTGGACATGGCATTACTTGTCAAGGGAAAGAAGTGGATATGGGAAATTGCACAAGAATTGGACTTTTAGAAATTGAAAGATGCATTACAACATGCACCACTCTTGAAATGGTATGACCTAACACTCCCAATCAAGTGGGTTATATATGCATTAGGTGTTGCAATAAGAGCAGCCCTATAACAAGAATGGAGTGACAAATGGCACCCAATTGTATATTTCTCTCAAAAGTTACTATTGGTGGAGCGTAACTATCACACCACCAAATGAGCAGAGTTGGCTTTTGTCCTTACAACTGAGCATTGGAAATAGTATCTTGGAGAGAAGGCATTTGTAGTAGAGATAGACCACAAACCACCAATATACCTCAAGGTAGAGAAAGATTTATCCCGTAGACAAATTTTTTGGGTAGAGTGGAGGAAATGGCTCAATAGGATGATCCCATCCATATATGGAGGGCAAAAAGAAACTTGTGGATGCATTCACCCAAATGCTTATGGTGAACACTCTGGTTGTAGACATCAAGATAAACCTAGATTTCTAGCCAAGGATTCTTATTGCTACAAAGATATCCACAAATTGTAAGAGCTCAATCATCCAAAGGTTTAACTAATACCTAAGACTCACCTTTTATGATGGCAAGTTATGGATTGTGGTACCCACATTTTTTCTTTCAAAATTTGGAAGAAGAAGTGTATAGAGAAGTTGAATTGTGACCGTATGGCCAAAGAAGGCAAAGAAAAGTGTCCTCAGGATGAAACCCGAGGTAACGTGGCTTTGGGTCATAAGGTGAGGTACTTGGAATTGCCCTATCAGCATACAACCTGAAGAAAGGAGTCTTCGTATTGGGGGTGCTCAACCTGAGGTGAGGATAGTGTAAGAACTTTCCTTGGGGGCGAGACATTCAAGAAGGGACCATTCAAAAATAGCGGTAATATGCATGAAGGACACTTGATAGTGACAGGAGCATGCAGCTGGTGTGATTTCTTGGTAGAAACTCAAATTGAAGAATGATGAAGAAGGCGTGACTCTATAAAAATCAAGCAAAAGACAAAGTGATGACAAAAAATTTTCCATTGCTGTTAAGAAGTCGTCTTGTAGGAGATCATGGGAAGGGAAGTAGAGTCAAAGACACACTGGTCTGTCAAGAAGAAATTGAGAGAGTTAATTCGGGAACCAATAGGAAGAATAGTCCCCAGCCTAGAGTGGAAGAGAGAAAGATGGGAGGAGGGAAGAAGAATTCCAAATTTGCAGTGAGAAATCATGCAATTCAAAGCTTAGATATGATCACAAGAATTGAAGTCTTGAGCAGGGTTTGGATCACATTCTTGGCATGGAACTAGAATGTTAGCTTTCCAAGGTTCATGATTGAGATAATTGAGAGTAAGTGTCTAGATGGCCCTGAAGAAGAAGGGAAGAGAGGTAATTTGGCTTGCTGGACAGAGTCGGATTGGAGGTTAATACTTGGAAGAGAAGCAGGCACGGAGCATGGTGCCACGTTCTTGGGGAAGGAGGAAGTAGCCAAAGAAACCTTGGAGATGAGAGATGCCTTCTCTTTGAAGCGCACAAAGAATGGTTACAAAGTAGAGAGCTATAAAGATCTTGTCAAGAGAGGGATCGTGAGTGCTCTAATGGCTATCTTGAAGCCAGAGAGAACAACTTATGTGATGAAGCACCAAGCGGTGTTCTTCCATAAGATGTTTGCAGGAGGGCCAATTAACTGGGCAAAGTGTCTTCATGGGAGGACAAGACAGATGGTGTGGAATTTGCGGGATAAGTCACCTCCACATTACATTGTGCCATTTGTGGCCCATTTCTAGTTGGGGCTGAACTTGCTCAATGTAGCGAAGCGCAATAGGATGGTATCGCATTTCCATCCCGACTTAAGAAGAGATATCAACGCAGAGAAGCATCAATACATTCTTCAGATCAGGAGCATTGATGAGTACTACAATGGGGAAGAGTGTGTAGTTGGAAGTGAGTACTCTGAAGTCAAAGAAGAGGAGTCAACAAGGAGATGAAGAAGAAGTCAAGAAAGCAAGACCTCAGAAGGCTAGAAGGGTAAACCCAAGGAAAGGAATGGTAGTAATTGCATTGTCATAGGAAGAATGGAAGGTGAAGCCAAGTGCAAGTCCAAAGACTCGGAAAGAGAGGAAGAACCCGAGTTCACACTGCAAAGTAGAGACACAAGTAGTGATAGCAATGATGGAGTGGAGATGACATTGTTACCCAAGGAAGAGGAAGCCAAGATAGAGATAGAGGAGAGAAGTAACTCGAAACTGGAAGATGAAGTACCAGAGCAAGAGGAGAAGAGAGTTCCCATTCAAAGAGAAGTTTGTTCCAGACAAAAGGCAAAGTGCAGAGCAAGGCCAAGTAAGGTAAGAGAAGAGGAGGATGGAAGTTTGGGGAGCAAAGCATCCATTCCTATAAGGCGACTGTGGCTTAGTAGGCGAGTGTTGAGTGAGGAAGAGGTGAAGAAGGAAATCACTTCGCAAGTTGAGGTAACTCAGAGTGAAGGAGTAGAGTACCTCCAGGAGGTTGTGTGCCTGTTGTTGGTAAAGTTAGAGCACAAGAAGAAGGAGATGCAGTCAAAGTGCCTAGAGGTGAAGACTGTGTTGCTAGTGTTAGCAAGATTAGACAAAGAGAACTTGGAATTAAAGAAGAGTATAATCCGAGGTGAGGAGGAAAGGGAAGTACTACAAGTAGATGCAGTAGTATAGAATCAAGTGATGAGAACTTGAGGAGAGAAGCGAGGAATAGGGAGGAACTAATAGAGCAGAATGTCATAGCAAGGGAAAGACAAATAGCTGAGTATGAAATCTTGAAGCAGCAGTTTGTTGATTCAAGATCAGAAATTATCCATGATATGGCAGGAGTAGCAGAGAAAGAGCAAGAGCTTGATAGGATGGAGAGTGTAGAGGAGAAAAAGCACCTATGGCAACGAGAGTTGACATTGAGATATAGAGAGGAAGAAAGGTTAAGAGAGTCACTTCATAATTAGGAGGAAAAGATTGTGCAAAAAGAGAAGGAGAAGGAAGTTGTGGAAGCCGAGTTCAAAGTAGAATTGGCAATGTACAGAGAAGATTGGCTTGCAGATCAAGAACAGGAGAGGAAAATGAGATTGGATCCATTGAAGGAGATTGTGCTCAAGATGAATGCAATGCTAAGTACAGAGGCCAACGTGCGCATTGAAAAAATGAGACAACACGAGTTGAAGTTGTTGGTGCAGGAGACAAGGAGGAGAAACACAAAGGACAAAGACTTGAATGCTTTACTTATCAGTCTAAGAACTTGTGTAGATAGAAAGATATTGGAGGTAGAAGACAATATCACCATCAGATTAGACTTAGTAAAATTAGAGATAGATAAACTTTGGAAGGATTTCAGAGCAAAACCCAAAGTAGATAACATAGGAGTGCAGATGTCTTTGAAGTTACCATTGGAGACATTAGAGAAGAGTGCATTGGGAGATAAGGAGTTAGATAGATTACCCATTAGTGGAATTTCAGATCACAAAAGAGAATTGTTAGAATTGGTTGAGGAATTAGGAGTTGTGAAACCCAAGGATAGAGTAGTAGTGAATGAAGTTACTTCAGGTTTGGGTTTGAAAGCCAAGGAAGAAGTAGACAACAGACTAGATTAGTAACGGATTTGAGATCTGAAGAGGTAGATATGAAGAGGTGCATTGTCATTTTGGATCTACAGGTAAGAAGAGTTGTTAGGAAACGGTATTTTTGTTAGAACTGTTGTTTGCTTCACTATTTAAGAGTTGCATTCGTAGGAAAATGTTGTTTAGTGCTCATTATTTCTGAGAATAGATAAAGCGAAGTGCTATGAAGCAGTGCTCATTGCTTGAGCTTGATTCCAAGTACCAACTTTGTGATTGTGTTTGTGAGTGTGTGGAGAAATTCAAAGTGCAAGTCAGTGTGCTTGTTGGATGTTGGATTCTACAGCCTTAATCTTTACTCTGTGTGTTTGATCCTGAGTGAAGTGCAATCGGAGCAATGCCTTGATACTCTTAGAGGAATTGTAGTGTTGGTAGTATTCTGCATTTGTGAGTGCAGTGCAAAGTTGATGTGAAACAATTTTGATCAAGGAAGTTGTGCCTTCAGTGGAGGGAATGAACACAATTCTGAGTTGAAGTTGTTTTGCAGTGAAGTGCTATTTTTGGGAGAGCCTAAATCATCACAATCAAGATTGTTTAGAAAGATTTGATGGAGTTATGATGAAGGAGTGTGAATTTGTGATAAGAATGTGAGTCAATGCTTGTTACTCTCTTCTGGGTGTAGTTGCTACCTGAGAGATTAAAGAAGAACTGAAGAAGAACTGAAGAAGAACTACATTGTTATTGTTTGACTTTGTATTTGACCAATTCTGACTTGTATCTCTATGGGAACAAATTTTACTTACTTGATTACCGCAAAAGTGATATTTTTTGGGTTGTCACATGGATCCCGGATGCTCCAAACCTAAGAACAAGCATTCTAGCAAAATATCATAATTTTCCATTGCTAGTCATGTTGGAGTGAAAAAAACCTTATATGCAATCAAATGCCATTACTATCGCATCAAGATGAACAACAATGTGATGGAGTATGTTTGAAACTACCTACTCTATCAACAAAATAAAGTCTTTGATTAGACTCTTACAAGTCTTCTTCAACCCCTCCCGACTCCTACACAACTTTAGGAGCAGGTCACCATGGATTTGGTTTGTGAATTGCCCAAGACCATATTATGTTTTGACTCTATTGTAGTCTTTGTAAACCAACTTAGCAAAATGATTCATGTTTTTCCTATGACCAAGGATGTGACTTCACCATAATCAACTAAATTGTACTTAGTTGTGGTCCTTTCTCACCATGGACTGTCTCAAGTGCTCATAATTGATTGGGGCATTCAATTTACTAGTTTGTTTTATAGAACACTCTTTGGCATCTGCAAAACATAACATACCATGTCCATGGCATACCATCCACAAACCAACGGAAAAATAGATTAAGCCATTTGTACTTTTTGAGGACATGTTTTAAGGTTTCATCTTGGAGGAGGAAGAAAGGTGGGACACATTACTTCCATAGGTGGAATTTTCCTACAACAATTCAATGAATGCATCTATATAGGTCACACTATTTTTCCTCATATATAGAGATCACACTTTCAGACCTTTGAGCTTGGTTAAGATATGCCCAATGTTATAAAAGTTGATGTTTTCAACACTTTAGTTTCTAAAATCCAATAGGGTTTGGATAATGCAAAGAAAAGGTTGTAGATAGCCCAAAATCAATAGAAATAATATTCAAATGCACATTGTAAGCACATAAAGTTCAACATTGGGGATCAAGTGTGGATATCTACAATGAACCTTACATTAGTTAACCTTTGTATCTTAGACCTCATTTTATTGGCTATCATGTGTATATACATTGCTACACAACATACATCACTGTCAACATCATACACTATAGAAACAAAACTCACAAATAAGTCATACATAGACTCTAAAGTGCCACAATAATCAGATTTACAACTCAAATCAACTCAAATCAGATTAGTACTTGATCGTTCCTCAACAACTTGCCAACAACAAAGCATTGATTATAGTCAAGCCACACCCACTCTAGCTAAGAGACTCTAGGTGATGCTCGCCGGCTTTCTATCTACTCTATTTAGGAACACAAAGGCTCAACATCAAACAAGTGAGCTCTTTGGAGCTTCACTTCCAAGGTATACTCCTTATTGACCTAGGTCTCATCTCAACGGTCTTGTTGACAACACATCCAACGGTGCGGATGGTGCAAGCAATGATGGGCCCCACCATAAAGTCAATACCAAAATATAAAATCTGACTGTTGGAAAGTAGTCTATGCTAAAATGCCTCTAACTACTATCATTGGAGCTCTAGTGTCCAAGCAATCTAGATACGACACTACAAATGGGATGATAGTTTTTATGCATATATACATCACTACACAACATACATTGCTGTCAATATCATACACTATAGAAGCACAACTCACACATAAGTCATACATAGACTCTAAAATGTCACAATTGCCCCCTAGTTGGTGATTAGGTCCCTCTAACTCCAGATAGCCATCTATTCTAAGTATATGGTATACACTATGGTGGGCAAAAGATCAAGAGGTGGGGTGCTATTGAGCCTTATCATTAGTCGCCTGTATGTAATCTATACCATATAAAGGATGAACTAGCTAAAGGTCAAGTACATCTAAGACATAACCACTATCCTTGAGGAACCATCATGAGGGGAGGAGTCATACATGCCATATTCCATGCTCTCAAACAACTATAACATAGTAGCAATTCCACTAGAAGAGTTGCATAGCATAGACCTCAAGCTGGCCCGTACAAGTGCCAAGCTTGGGTCCATAGTACTATCAACATTTAGGAGGTGGCATGGCGTACAATTGTGCACATGATCCATCCAAACAACACCATCACGTCCATCCAACACAAGGGCTCTAGATGGCAAAACCTCATGCACTCTCAAGATAGTGCGGTTTGTAAAAACATCAAGTGTTGTCTGTGCTATCTATTGTAGATATACATGATCTCCTGGATGAAATTGAAAAATTGAGGGTCCATAACCTCCTCCTTGAATAATAGCATAGTGTAAGGTATCTCTATGCTGAGCAATTGCCAAGTTCACGAAGGCCATCAACATCACTCTCCGAAAGATCTCTACCCGTTGAGAACATGCGCTCACATATATATCTAGATCATCCAAGCCCAAGACTACAATAGCATCTTGATGAATGGCTGTAGGTAAATTTGGATCTCATCCATAGAGTAGAAAGTAAGGAGAGAAGGATGCTAAAGAGGCTTGCCAACTGAACCAATAGCCCATGACCAACCAAGGTAACCGGAGATCCCAATATCCCAAGTGGCCTCTTTGCAAACCATACTTCTGCAACCTCTCTTCACTATCTAAACCACTATCTTTGCTAAGCCACCTGCCTCAAGGTGATATCAAGAAGTAGTACAATGATCAATCAAAGCCTTGTCATATAAGACCTCAAAATTTCCCAAGAATTGTGTACCCCATTCAGTCGAAACCTCAGTTGGTGCACCAAAATGATTGAGAACCCAATCCAAGAATGAATAAGCCATCCCTTCACTAGACTTGTCAAGAAGTGCCACCAACTCAATCCACTTGGAGAAGTGCTCCACCATCACAAAAAAATAATGATGATGTCTCATAGTTGACGGTAAAGTTCTAGCAAAGTCTAAACTCCAATGGTAACCCAATCCCATGATAGGTAATGAGTGTAACTGTGGTGTAGGAGCATTGAATGATGCTCTAACTTGGTCACAAACCACACATTTGGCAACAAACTATTGTACCTTGGTCTGCATATTGCACCACCAATAGTGACTCTAGAGTAAGCTATATGTATGCTTTTCTCCAAAATGTCCTAGCACCTCATGAGCATGATAGACCAACTATGGTCTCTAAGATGGAAGTGGTACTACTTGCACTCTACCATCCTCCCATACACAAAGAAGGTGTCTGCCTTCCAATCTGAAACACCTAGCTCACTAAAGGACACGGTTTCTCTCCTTGGCCCCAAATGTGCCACCCACAACACCAGTGCCAAGATATCATCGTGAATGTCTTGCTTAACTATACCACTATCTCCACTCTTTGGATATGTGATCTCAATAACTCCTCTTGTATGTGTTGAGAGAGATACCACCAAAGTCTTAGAAAATAAACATAGAAAGGCAAATGCATGCCAACTTGGCACCATCTCCTCATCCATCTTATCATGCCAATGTGCCCTGGTCTGATCTTGCTGGTTGGGACATGGGTTTCTACTTAACCCATTTGCATCATAGTTCACTACTCCAGGTAAATGAACAATTGTGAAATCATACTCTTGTTTAATTAGAGCCCATCGTGCAAGCTTCCCAAAAAGCTTGTTGAACTCCATCAACCACTTCAATGGTTGATGATCAATGATGAGAATAAAGGGATTAACAAATAGGTAGCATCAAGGATGGGCTATTGCCCAAACTACTACCAAGCACTCTCCCTCATATGGACTATACTTTGCCTCCACTGAATTGTTGGAGCAACTAGCATAGGCCACCACCAACTCCTTCTCCTCATCATCATGCTTGGTGAGCATTGCTCCAAGCCCCAACATACTCCAATCAGTGTGAACCTGAAATGGTCATCCTTTGATTGGTCTCCTCAAAATAGGAGCAGATGTCAACCTCTCCTTGAGCACTACAAGAGCTCTTTCTTGCTCACCTTTCCAACACCACTCTTGTGTAAGCTTGGTCAATTTCATCAAGGCCTTGGCAATGACACTAAATCCTCTAACATAATTGTGATAGAAGTTTGCCAACCCAAGGAATGCTCACACTCTACTCCACATCCATAAGTCAAGGAATACGTGCAATAGCCTCCACCTTGGTCTACTAAACACCAAGTCCTCCGGGGTAGATAGTGTGACTCAAATACTCAACTTGCTCATGGAAGAACCTACACTTCCCAGGATATAATTTGAGTCCATGAGAACTCAACCTCTCAAACACCTCCAACAAATGTCTCTCATGCTCCTCCACAATAATGTTATAGACCAAAATGTCATCAATATAGCACCGAGCAAAATCCAATCCAGCTAGGTACCTATCCATGACCCTCTGGAACTTAGCAGGAGCATTCTTTAACCCAAATGGTAAAAACCTCCATTGATATAACACATCCTTACCGTTTCCGTACTTTGCTTTTCTCTCTTTGTAAACACACAGGGTGCCTAGCTGTGGAGCCTATAGATCAAAGGTTGTAGATGAACCTGTCCCTACTAGTTTGAGCGAGTGTAGAACCTAACCTATAAAACTTTTTGCTCTAGGTTTTGGTATTCTTGCTATTAGGTAAGGTGGTAATGGGCAACCTAACCTGTTATTGTAACACACACTCTTGGTCTACTGGTCATCACTTCCAATATTACCAAGGAGAAATACACAACACTCCTATAAGGAAACAACCTAAGCACAACGTTCACACACCAATCCCAACCAATTGGACGTACAACCAAGCATGCAAGCACGGAGAGGATCCAACCACAAGAAGTCAACAACAACTCTCCATGCTTTTGGTGGAAATCAGCTTCAAAGCTCCTGTCCTTGTCCTCAAGTTGATTTCAATCTTTACTCCAACTTCCTCAATTATGCACTTCAGATTTCAACCAATTCCTAATCCAAGTATAGAACTTCTATCTCTATTGTTGGAGAAAATCCTATGAAACTCAAATTAACTTTTTTTGTGTGGTTTAAATCCAATTTCTATAGGATTCATTGGAAAGCCCGTGAGATAAGCTTTCCAATGACATGAAATATGCCTCAATCTGACTACTATAGCTCCCTTGACAAGCTCCCAAACTTGGCCAATTGCTTGCAAGGTTTTACCCTAATTTTGAAATCCCTATTTTAGGGTTTTCTCCTACTTCTTGGCAATTTTTCACTTGATTTCTGATTCAGAAGTAGACTTGATCCTCACAAACACTTTGGTAACCTAAAACCATCAACCATAGTCACAATGTAGGAGAATTGACATCCAATCAAGATAAAAGATAAAAATTGCTCTATTGAGCTTATGATAGTATTTACAATAGAGTTTCTTGCATCAGTTATCATTCTCTATGGACCCAAAGTCAACCAAAATTTTCATAGTAGTTGGTTGTCCTCTTGTCTAACCATTTGCAAATTTTAATACCCTAATCAAACCACAAAACCTAGATATGAATCAATTCTTGAGCTGGGCTAACTTGTGAGCTCTATAGACCCAAGTATACTTGATCCAGGACCTTGACTTGTCTATTTGAAGAATTCACATGAAATCTTGTCACAAAGGTGCAAACCCTTACCACTAATAAGATTAGAACTTTTTATAAGTTGATTCAAACCACAAATTTAAGAGTGACCAAATCTTCAAACTTGATCAGAATGTAATCTCCAACTCCTCACATTCCAAAGCTCCAACTTCAGTTGGCCAGATCAGATTTGAGAGTGATCAAAATCAAAATTTAAAATTTCTTGAGCTTGTCTTTACAAGCACTTTGACAGATCACCAGCCCAAATAACAGATCATGAATATGTCTAATGAAGCTCTCCAAATGACCTATTTTGTGCTATTGGGTATGAATTGTACCTCCTCAATCATCCAAAAATCACCTCCTCAATCATCCAAAAATGATTGACTTCTCCTCTTGGAAACCAATCTCTTGCAATTTTGTCTTTTAGCTCTTCACCTTTTGACAAGTGGACCCCACAACTCCACCTTTAAGCTCATGAGCAAAAATTCAAGCATTTCCCAACCATAAGAGCACATGTCTTGTTAAGTCCTAAACTTGCTTGTAAGTAAGCACCAAAAGGACAAGAAGATTTGGGTTTTCCATCATCGACCTCGTGAATAGCATCCTAAAACATCTCACCATCCAATATCGTAAACCATCACGGTGTAAAATCTGAAGCTTGATGAGAAAAGGATTCAAGAGTGGTAGATTGGGAGCATGGGACATCATTTGCTCAAATGTCTCCTCCGACGCTCTAACACTCGCGCTCTACTATAACTCTCACTCCCAATGTCCTCCTCCCCCCTGACTAAAAACACCATTCCGTCTCTCCACTTGCACTCTTCTATTTTTGTTCAAGCCCTCAAACACAATATGATTGTAACCCCTATGGCCAATCACATATATATACATAGATTTCTCACATGGCAACGTCTCATCTGTTGGATCTATCATACAACCTACTTCATTAATATGGGGTTAAACTATAATAAGTAACTCTTTTACAGGCTACGCAAACCACAACACAAGATTTTGAGAATCAATAGCCCAGAATGCTATCTTGGACTTATCCTCCTCCTTGATTGGCAACTAATGATATCTTGCTCAAAGATCCAAATTATTGAAGACCTTTACATGCCTACTTGCATCAAAGATCTCCTCCGGTGTGAGCATGGCATACCAATCAGCCCCAGTCTATTGGTTGATGGGATGGTAATCTCCACACATCTACCTATCTGTGTAGTTGCCATGCATATCCTTCTTGGTTGGTATCACGGTTGCTGATGCATACTCTCCATGTGAAATCTCCACCAAACCAGCCTCAAAAAGGTCATTACTCCAACTCTAAATCACTGCCCTCTCCATATCACTATTTTGATAAGGACGTCAAAAAATTGGTGTATTGCTAGTTAGCTCAATCCATATACTAGGTCCCTTTAGAGCACCCAAATCTTTCATACTGAAGGCAAAACAACCTCTGTAGCTCCTTAAGAACCTCCAAACCCTCAGTCTTTCCTCTCCTATAAGCTTGGGTCCAAGATATGGCACCCACGTATCCTTTGTAACTATCGTAGGAGTGGAAGACGTAATGACTGGTTGCTACACGGGGCCTTGGGGAGCAATAGTTTCATGCCTCCAACTACTAGAGGTCCCAACCTTTGTGTGAAAAACTCCCTTTGATCTGGCTGCAAGCTCAATATGTCCTCTTGTTGCATCCCAAGTAGACCATGCTCCCTTGGATGGACTCCAAGTAGACCACTCTCCTTGGTAGCCACTGGTTGTGTCCCAAGAATACCATGTCCACTCAGTCCATCATCCCCAACATGTGCCTAAATTGTCTTGATAGGCACAAGGCCCACAAGTATCTAAGTAGTAATGCCTATCAAGTGCATCCTACACTGCTTTGCCAAGCCAAGGCTCACAATCTAGGTCAAATAGTTTAGGTCTATAGCTTGACCTAACACTTGATGCCTAGATGCCTCTAACATTATTGGAACAATGGTAATACTAGTGCAAAAACCCATTGCTCACTCTCTCTCATCAACACTAGGTTCCATCAACTACTATAATTGTGAGTTCCAAACAAGTCCATGTCCTCTCTTTCAAAAAGCATGAGAGCTAGGAAACTCATAAGTGTGGACAAAGCAGCTTTGGGCTAAGCAACTTTGGACTGTTCAACTAGGTTTACCACTGCCATAGGTGACCTATCAGCCATTATCACCATCTGAGATTGATGCCTAAAATCCAAGATGTCATCAACAAGGATATGGTCTAGTCACTAAATCCCATCATATGCACGCTATAGAACCTCTCTAGGTAAGAGGTTTGTCCACCAAAGACAAAGATGACGAGCCTGTGATTCCACTTTGGCTGCATCTAACAAAATAGTAGGTCCTATCCAAGAATGGACCTGGTGTGTACTTGCCACCACCGGGGTACAAGAATCACCCATCAAAGGGACATTCTCCAAAATGTAAGCTGGAGAAACAAATTGATGAACTTGGAGATATTGTAGTATTTGTAACATCTCCTAAAACAAACCAAAATGGGGATCTTGAAAACCCAAACCTTGGCTAACATGTGTATGTCCTTGACATGGCCATCCCAAAATCACCAAGTGAACAAGCAAATGTCTCTCTAGATCATGCTCCTCTAGTAAGGAAATGTCTACTGGTAGGGCCTTTTGGTAAATGACTATTGACACTGGTAATAACTCAAGATACCGGTGTCGGGGAAATTGTTTGGCCTCAAGAGTGCACCAAGCACCTAGCTGCTTGTGCTTAGTTTGCCGTTATTGTAATTGATTTAGAGTTTCTCGTAGACTGCCATTTGCTTCCTATTCTTGGTGTGTTGGAAATCTCAGCTCTGTAAAATTTTGGGTTTTCCTTTGTTCCCAAGGGTTTGTGTTTGTCTTTGGCCTTCGCAGAACTGGCTAGTTCATGCAGGTTCAACTACGGTTTTTGGACCTGGCGGTCCCTAGGAATGGCTTGAAATTTCAAAAACAACAAATAGTATTCTATTCGGCTCAACCCGGCACCCAGACTACTAAATCAAACCATTCATATAGACGGACTGAGAGCTCCTAAAATGGAACTTCCTCGATGCTAGTCACAGATCAAACATACCATTTTCTCAGGATTTGTCATTCATAAAATTTCAGCTGCAAGGTTCACAATTGGAAAAGCCAACCAACTCCAGTTCATATAGTGTCTGCACTAAATTATGATAGAAAATCTTTTCAGCTGGCGCCTTCACACGCACTCTGTCCGATAACAGTAAAGATGACTCACCCTCCGGACTTCTTCCTTCACCTCCCAGTAGCACTCCCATCAATGCTTTCTCCTCTAAAAACCCTATGAAAGATCCACTAAAACCCCTGTTCAGCCTCCCCTTCTCAAAATCCTGCAACCACTCCTCGCAAAGCTCATTTGGTATTTTCTCAAAAGCTGTCAGTCCTTCTCACTGTGAAGAACTCAACTCCTGCCCGACCTTGCCAACTTCCCTCTCGAAATCCTCTGGCATTTCCTGAACTGTCAGCCCTTCTCACTTTCGATAATTCTCAATATGAGGAACTCAACTCCTGACAACTCTTCTCTTGAAAGCTTCCCATGTCATTTCCCGAAGACTGTCAGCCCTTCTCACTGTGAAGAACTCAACTCCTGCCCAACCTTGCCAAGTTCCCTCTCGAAAATCCTTTGGCACTTTCCCGAAACTGTCCTGCCCAACCTTGTCAATTTTACTCTTGAAATCCTCTGGCAATTCCTGAAACTGTCAGCCCTTCATCTCTCAAAAATCCTCCATCACTTTCTGAAAACCCTCTGTCTTCACTTCTCGAGAATTCCTCTGGCACTTTCCCAAAAACTCCTGTCCCCTTTTTCTCAAAAATTCCTCCCTTGTCATTTTCCGAAACCCTCTATCTCCTTTTTCTCAAAAATTTCTGCTTTTTCATGCTACTTTCTCTCTTGAAACTCCTCTCCTCATTCCCTGAAACTGTCCTGCCCAACCTTGTCAACTTCACTCTCTGAAACCCTCTACTGTCCAGCCCTCATCTTCTCAAATTTTCAAACCCTGTCAGCATGTGCACTCCCGCAAGACTTTTCCTAAAAAAAAAACCTTCTACTGTCTAGCCCTCATCTTCTCGAAATCCATATCCTGTCAGCTTGTGCACTCCCGCAAGACTTCTCTTGAAAAGAAAAAAAAAACCTTCTACTGTCCAGCCCTCATCTTCTCTAAAATCCAACTCCTTTCTTCTCACAAAAATTTCTGCAACTTCTCTCAAAAATCCTCTTCAAACTTATCTCTCGAAATCCTCAAGAATTTTTTGAAAACCCTCAGCCCTTCCTCACTTTTGATTATTCTCCTTGTCGAGAACTCCTGCCCACTCTTCTCCTGAAAACCTCCCCTATCATGTCCCAAAAAATTCCTGTCCAACCTTCCTCACTTTCCAAAAACCCTACTCCTTTCTTCTCACGAAAATTTCTGCTACTTCTCTAAAAACTCCTATGCAAACTTCTCTCTCGAAATCTTCTGGTATTTCCTGAAAACCCTCAGCCCTTCCTCACTTTTGATTATTCTCCTTGTCAAGAACTCCTGCCCACTCTTCTCCTAAAACCTCCCCTGTCATGTCCCGAAAACCTCCTGTCCAACCTTCCTCACTTTCCGAAAACCCTCAGCCTTTCTTCTCACGAATATTTCTGCCACTTCTCTCAAAAATCCTCTGCAACTTCTCTCTCAAAATCCTCTGCAAATTTCTGAAAACCCTCAGCCCTTCCTCTCTTTCAATTATTCTCCTTGTCAAGAACTCCTGCCCACTCTTCTCCTGAAACCTCCCCTGTCATGTCCCGAAAACTTCCTGTCCAACCTTCCTCACTTTCCAAACACCCTCAGCCTTTCTTCTCATGAATATTTCTGCCACTTCTCTCAAAAATCCTCTACAACTTCTCTCTTGAAATCCTCTGCAATTTTCTGAAAACCCTCAGCCCTTCCTCTCTTTTGATTATTCTCCTTTTCAAGAACTCCTGCCCACTCTTTGCCTGAAAACCTCCCCTGTCATGTCTTGAAAAATTCCTGTCCAACCTTCCTCACTTTCCGAAAACCCTCAGCCTTTCTTCTCACAAATATTTCTGCCCTTCTCTCAAAAATCCTCTGCAAACTTCTCTCTTGATACTTCAATTCCCTTGTCTCTAAACTCCTTTTGATCTTTCCATGTCACCCCAACCCCTCTTCCTATTCTTGTCCTTCCAACTCTAACCCTCTGATCTATATCTTCCTGTTTTTCAAGAAAACCCTTTTCGATCCTCTGTCCTTCCAAAACCCTTTGATCTGTCCCTGTCACTTCAAAACCCTTTCCCCCTCCTTGTCTCCTTGGTTTTCCTTTGTTGCTGCTACCCAACTCTGCCTTCAATTCTTTCCCCGTTCCCCTTTCTCTGCCCACGATCTTCCTATTTTCCTTCCGTTTCTATCCCTCTTCCTTTTTGTTTTTCCTTTCTTGATTCCTCAAACCCCCTTATGTTTTTTAGTCCCCTCTTCTTGCTGCTCTGTTCTGTGAGCCGGCCTGTCTCTCACTCAGGATGAACCTCTGATCGCTATTATGGTAACGCACCATGGACTAAGAAGGCAAGAAACCCCAACTCCATCATACTCCTCCAAGGCTAACACTCCAAGACTCAAGACATTGCTCACTAGAGAACTCAATGAGAGAGAGATAGTTGCAAATGAAAGGATGATGACTATCTCCTCACCCTTTGTTTATATACTTGTGAAATAGTTACGTACCAAAGTTACTAATTACCGTAGTAACTCAAGTTACTAGACTAAAAGTCAAGTAAAGTCAAAAAGTAGAAAGGAATATCCATTCACATGGGCATATTCCCCTAAGCATGTGGTCTTATCTTGACCCAACCACTAAGTCAAGGATTCCTTCACATGGGCTATCCTTGGACTAAAGAAGAATCCAAAACAAAAAGGCTTGCGGGCCCAAGAGTTCTCAACTCTTTCCTCAAAGCCAAACACCTAGGAATAATACCAAGTCAATACACTAAAATCCAAAATAGTAGTGCTCATCTTTTCTACTTCCTCTAAAGTAAGGTCCCCTCTATCTTAGCTATGACTAACTTTAGCTAACCATGACTAATATAGAACCATCCTTTATCTCTATATAAATAATATCTCTTAAATACTTGTAATACCAAGCTAAATATCACAATACCATACACATGCATAAATGGGTGTTACAGTTCTTTGATTCCTTTCCCCTTGCAGAAGTGTTTGATACCTCTCTATCATTCAACAAAGCCCTTCCAGATTTATCTATCTTCTCCTTTCCTTCCCTTCTTGAAAATTCCAGCTACCACTCCTTTCCAAGTTCATCTGACATTTTTCCGAAAGCTCTCTGCTGTCCAGTCCTCATCTGTCCCGAATTTTCATACCATGTCAGCATGTGCCCTCCCGCAAGAGTTTCACTGAAAAAAAAAACCCTCTTCTGTCCAGCCCTCCTCCTCTTGAAATCCTGCAATCACTCCTTACCACTCTCATCTGGCTTTTTCCCGACGACACCGGTGTCATGGGGAATATTTGGTCTCAAGAGTGCACCAAGCACATGGCTGCTTGTGCTTAGTTTTCCCTACTGTCCTTCTTTTGGGTCTTTCCCGTAGACTGACATTCCTTCCCTACTCCTGGATTGTCATGAATTTGTCTCTATATGAACTTGTTGTTTTAGTTTCCTTGAGGTTGGCTCTCCCTGAAGGTTTTGTTTTAGCCTTGACTTTCATAAAATTAATCTTGTCATGCGAGTCTGGTGTTATGGTTTCTACCTCTGCTTGGTCTCATATTCTATTTTCACGTCAGGTTCAAGCTATGGTTCGGGATCTGGCAGTTCATAGACCTAGGTCAGGTGGCCCTTTAATTAAATAAAAGAAACGACAACTGAGTGATCTAACCAAACATAAACCCGGGCATCTAGATCATTTAATTAGGCTATTCACATGGACCGGACTGAGAGTTCCTAGAATGGAGTTTTCCTCAACTCTAGTCACAATTCATAACACAAATCCGCTTCCAAGATTCATCATTCACAAGAGTTTCAACAACAACGTTCACAAGGTTGGATAAGTCAAATAGTTCTAGTCAAGACAATGCCTGCCCTAAGGTTGCAACTGATCATCAACTCAGTCGGCAGTTCACATATATTCTGTCCGACAGCAGACAAGGCAACTCACCCTCCGAACCTCTTCATTCTCCTATGCCCTGTTTTGCAGATCAGATTCACTCCATTCAGACAGGCCAACCAACTTCAAATCTTTTCTTGCCTTTGTTCCAGATGAGCTGAGCCACCTTGAAATTCTCCTCCTTTTCTTCCTAATTAGCTCCTATCACTGCCTGTTCAGTCACTCTTCACAACATCTTCCCAAAAAAAAATATCTTTCTTCTTCACTCCTATCCTCACCTTCGGGAGATTATCCTTTGGCAACTTCTGCAGCAAATCCCCTTCAGACCTGCGAAAATTCCTCTCCAATTTTGTCCTTCATCACTCTATCCACATTTTCCCACAGAAACCTTCCTTCCTCAGTCATGTTCTCACCTTTGTGAGAGTTTCCTTTTGCTACTCCTGCAGCCTGCCCTTCAGACCTACAAAAATTCCCTTTCCAATTCTGTCCCTCAACACTCTATCAACATATTTCCACAGAAATCTCTCTTCTTCAATCCTGTTCTCACCTTTGTGAGAGTTTCCTTTTGCTACTCCTGCAGCCTGCCCTTCAGACCTGCAAAAATTCCCTTTCCAATTCTGTCCCTCAACACTCTATCAACATTTTTCCACAGAAATCTCTCTTCTTTAGTCCTGTTCTCACCTTTGTGAGAGTTTCCTTTTGCTACTCCTGCAGCCTGCCCTTCAGACCTGCGAAAATGTTCTACTCCAACCACTCACAACCTTTCACAGTCCTGCCCTTTTATTCCATACATCTGCCCTCTGTCCAAGCTTTCAACTCTTGCAATTTTCCAGCCTCTACATTCATGCAAACTTTCTCCTTCTTGCACCTCACCAAAACCCCTTCTTCTTCTTGCGAAAATTTTCTTTCTCTTTCTCCCAGCCCTCTCTCTCCTGCAAAGTCCTTCACTCTCTTGAGAAGAAAACTTTTTGCCTTGCACTCTCAAGTCCTAACAGTTCTCCTGCGAAAATTTTCCTTCTGTCCCAACACTTCTCTCCTGCACATGCTCCATTCCTTCGAGAAGGAAACCCTCCCTTGCCTTGCTGTCTCAAGCCCTAGCATCTCTTGTAAAAATTTTCTTTCTCTTAGCCCTCTCTCTCTTGCACTCTCTCCTTCAATTCGCTTGAGAGGAAAAACTTTTGCCTTGCACTCTCAAGCCCTAACAGTCCCCTTGTGAAAATTTTCCTTTTGTCCCAGCACTTCTCTCCTGCACATGCTCCATTCCTTCCAACTCAAAAATTCCTCTCCTGATTGTTCCTCTATCCAAACCCTTCACTTCTTGAGAATTTCTCTTGCCAAACCCTCTCCTGTCCAACTCAAAAATTCCTGCACATTCTCTCCCTGTCCAAACCCTCCACACTTGAAAATTTCTCTCTTGCCAAACCCTCTCCTGTCCTACTCGAAATTTTGTGCACATTCTCTCTCTGTCCAAACCCTTCACTCTTGAGAATTTCTCTCCTGCCAAACCCTCTCCTATCCAACTCGAAAATTCATGCACATTTTCTCTCTGTCCAACTCAAAATTTCTTGCAAATTCTCTCTCTGTCCAAACCCTTCACTCTTGAGAATTTCTCTCCTGCCAAACCCTCTACTGTCCAACTCGAAAATTCCTGCACATTCTCTCTGTGTCCAAACCCTTCACTCTTGAGAATTTCTCTCCTGCCAAACCCTCTCTTGTCCAACTCAAAAATTCCTGAACATTCTCTCTTTGTCCAAACCCTCCACTCTTGAGAATTTCACTCCTGCCAAACCTCTCTTGTCCAACTCGAAAATTCCTGCACATTCTTTCTCTGTCCAAACCCTCCACTCTTGAGAATTTCTCTCCTGCCAAACCCTCTCATGTCCAACTCAAAATTTCCTGCACATTCTCTCTCTGTCCAACTCAAAATTTCCTGCACATTCTCTCTTTGTCCAAACCCTTCAGTTTCTTGACAATTTCTCCTCCTACCAAAACCCCTCCTGTCCAACTTGAAAATTTCTCTCTTGTGTGTGTTCCTCAGTTCAAACCCTCCAGCTTCTCGGGAATTTCTCCTCCTGCCAAACCCCCTCCTGTCCAACTCAAAAATTTCCCTCCTGTGTGTGTTCCTCTGTCCAAACCCTCCAGCTTCTCAAGAATTTCTCCTCCTGCCAAAACCCCTCCTGTCCAACTCAAAAATTTCCCTCCTGTGTGTTCCTCTGTCCAAACCCTCCAGCTTCTCAAGAATTTCTCCCCCTGCCAAAACCCCTCCTGTCCAACTCAAAAATTTCCCTTCTGTGTGTGTTCCTCTGTCCAAACCCTCCAGCTTCTCGGGAATTTCTCCTCCTACCAAGACCCCTCCTGTCCAACTCAAAAATTTCCCTCTTGTGTGTGTTCCTCTGTCCAAACCCTCTAGCTTCTTGAGAATTTCTCCTCCTGCCAAAACCCCTCCTGTCCAACTCGAAAATTTCTCTCTTGTGTGTGTTCCTCAATCCAAACCCTCCAGCTTCTCGGGAATTTCTCCTCCTGCCAAACTCCCTCCTGTCCAACTCGAAAATTTCCCTCTTGTGTGTGTTCCTCTGTCCAAACCCTCCAGCTTCTTGAGAATTTCTCCTCCTACCAAAACCCCTCCTGTCCAACTCGAAAATTTCCCTTATTTCTCTCCTTCCTGGCCAAGCCTTAACCCTTTGATAATTCTCCCTTTCTCACAGCAGGCCTTTCTCTCCCAATTTCTGCACAGCAAGCACTTTCAAAAATTCCCCTTCTCTCCTGGCCAAGCCCTAGCCCTTTGATAATTCTCCCTTTCTCCCAGCAGGCCTTTCTCTCCAAACCCTTTCTTTCCTGTCCTTTACCTCAAAGCCCAAAAGCCTCAAGGGTACACGTGGGCTATTTTCCCGACAAAACCGGTAGGCCAAGTGTGCCACATGATGTAGAGAGACTTGCCTAGCTGTCTCATTTCTCTCCACATAAAAGTACCAATGTACTTGTATACCTTCTTGTAGGACCGTCACTAATCCGGTGCTAATCTCACCAAACAACTCCAATAGACATACTCCCTCTATTGGATATTGCCAAGCAATGAGTGTGGTATCCAAAGGTGTCAAGGTAATCAACTCTGGAGGCTCATCCTCACACTCATCTCCTGGTGGTACAAGGGCTTCACTCCAATCTTACTGCACCATCGATCTACATGTTGCTACAATGCTTCCTTTGAACTCTATAATAGAACATCCAAGGTGGATGGAACAATCTCACTCGTACTCCAAATCCGAGTGATATCCTCTGGTATTGGAGTATCCTTTGCCTAGGTGTTCCTCTCCAATAAATCACTAGGCCAAGTAATGACACCACTAAAAGCTGAAACTGATGCTATCATGGTCTCGGATTGTAGTGAGCCAAGACTGCCACTACTAGAGCGTAGTGGTGGGCAACATACTTGTCTCTCACCTGACTGCCAACTTGGTCTATAAGAGGCTATCTCCTCCAATAACCAATACTAAAACCCATGGGGTATAGCACTTCTCCACCAACTAGCACACCATATGACTCAATTATGGTCACAATAGCTTGAGCTCTCACCACCAGCTATTAGTTGGAGATTACAACCAAACAAACCCCATACTTCTTGACATATGGCTTGCATCCCATACTGCCAGTTGAATTTGAAGTTCCGACTTATCGAGTTCTGTGCGAAGAACGAATGTCTGAAGAGGAAAGTCAGGATCTTCGGATTCATCAACTGATGTGGTTAGAAGAGAAAAGAGACGATGCAATGCAAACCATGAAAGAAGTACAAGCATAGAGGAAAGTCAGGCACGATCAGAGAATCAAGCCTGTGACTGTACGAGAAGGGGATTTGGTTTTGTTATATGAAAATCGCCGAATATTTTTTCTAGGCAAGTTGCATTTGAGATGGATGGGTCCCTATCGAGTTTGTCATTGTCACGCCATTTGTAGTTCCGCATCTAGATGCTCGGACACTGGAGTTCTAGTGATGGTAGTTAGAGTTATTCTAGCAGTTTCTTAGGGACTACTTTCCGACGGTTAGATTTTGTGTTCGGGGTACTGACTTCACGGTGGGGCCCACAGTCACTTTGCACCGTTTGCACCGTCGAGTGTGCCGTCAGCGGGACCGTTAGGGTTTCAGGGCTAGCTCGAGTCCAAGGGGTATAGTTTCGAAGTGAGCTCCAGAGTGTCACGCCATTTGTAGTTCCACATCTAGATGCTCAGACACTGGAGTTCCAGTGATGGTAGTTAGAGTTATTCTAGCTGTTTCTCAGGGACTACTTTCCGACGGTTAGATTTTGTGTTCGGGGTACTGACTTCACGGTGGGGCCCACCGTCACTTTGCACCGTTTGCACCGTCGAGTGTGCCGTCAGCGGGACCGTTAGGGTTTCAGGGCTAGCTCGAGTCCAGGGGGTATAGTTTTGAAGTGAGCTCCAGAGAGCTCACTTCTCTGATGTTGAGCCTTCGAGTTCCTGGCTATGGTGGACAGAGGCCGGCGAGCGTCACCTGGATTCTCTATGCTTGAGTGGGTGTGGCTTGACTGTAATCAGTGCCCAATTGTTGGCAGTTTATAGAGTGACAGATCAAGTACTGATCTGAGTTGAGTTGAGTTGAAAGTGTTAAGCAATCTGATTACATCAGAGAAGTGAAGTCAGGGGGAAATCGGGTGCAGGAACGTTGAGTGTTGGTGGTATCTCCAAGCTCGATGGATCGTGGTAGCTCAATTCAGGTTCTATGTTTCCCTAGTGTGCAGAAGCTCGTGTAGTTGATGCAAATTTGGCAGTTAGGCGGATGGTGTGCGGAAGCGCTGGCCAAATTTCGAGCAAAGAAGGAGCAATTTTCGAGTAGTGTTGTGATTTTGAGCTCAGGAGGTGAAGGCAGGACCAATTTGCTGCGAGTTGGGCTCAGAAAGTGAAATTGAAGGTGGAGTTGGAAAGCTCTTCTCATGAAATTGTGATTTGGAAAAACCCGTTTTGTCAATTTGGCTCGAGTGGAAAGTTAGCGGGGGATTTGGCGGACATCCATCTTTAGGGTTTATGTCAGATTTTACGTCAGATTTACGTCAGATTTTGGGCCAGAATTGGAGGAGTTTCGCTGTTTGGCCAGATTTGGGGAAGTTTTGCTAGTTTGGAAGAGTTTCGCAGATTTGGAGAAGTTTTGCCAATTTTGGAGGAGGTTCGAAGTGGCAACAAGAAAGGCCTCATTTGGCTGAATTTCGGCGTTTCGAGGCATAGGGCTGTGGGCTATGAGAGGCTACGAAGGCCTAGAAGGGCCAGAAGGGCCAGCAAGCCAGCTTGCTGGTGTGAGGCTAGCTAGTTTAGTGTAGATCTTGGTCATTGGTTGGCAAAATCTACCTTTCTTGCTAGATTGTGTGCAACAGGGTTTGACCCCTAGATCTCTTGTTCCTAGACTGGTGCCCTAGCCAACTGGTCCACCCTCACTTGTTGTCATAGTGACTGTGCCACTGTTATCTATACACATGTAGCTTTGGCTAGGAGAGGCAGTTTGATCCCATTCTTGGTGATCCTGGTAGCTTAGGACTTAGATACGAACTACTCTTATGTCAAATGCCAAATGGTGGCAGAGTCAGTCCCGTGTTGTGTTATGAGATGGAGGGTTTTTGTTTAGATTTCTTGTGATTGGATCCCCTCCATTCTCTGCTTCCTGTTTGTGCACCACGTTTGTGTGAGGTGCCTTGACTTTTGAGCGTTGGTGCTCTCGTGTGCTCTCGGTGGTGAGGCTGGAGTGATGACCAGTCAGACTACCTTTGTTTCTCTCCGGTGAGGCAGGAAGTGATGACCTGCAGACCGTGAGAGTGCGTGTTATGATGGCAGGTTACAGGTTGCCCTTCCCCTAGTGTAGTTATCTCGGTTAGAGTTACATTAGTGGGTGGTGTCTAGTTGGTGTTGGCACTTGGTGGGGCACTTGCAGTTGCGACTTGCGGTTGCAGTTGGTGGTTTGGGTTTGCTGTTGCAGTTACGTGGTCACGAGGGAGTTCTTTGGAGATTCCAGAGGAGTTAGCCCTGCAGTACGCAGTGGGTTTACTCGGAGTGGTACTCGGTATTAGCCTGTATCTCAGGTCCCAGTGAGGGAGGAGATTGACTCTGAGTTGGAGTTCGACACAGGAGCTGATTCAGTTGAGAGTGCACTTGGTGTGTCCGCACCGTTGTTGTGGGACATGGACGAGATTTATGGGGCCTCCAAAGGCCCTAGGCGTTACTCTGGTACAGTGGGTACCATTGAGTTGGATGACTTCATCCAGGAGTTCGATAGTTGGTGTGATCTGCAGCAGATGCGGAACCCGACTTTGTTCACACCCTTCATGGCATGGAAGGGGTTGTTTCAGCACTTGGAGGGTCCACCGATGGACGACTACCATGAGTTCAGGAGAGCTCATTTGGAGGAGATTAAGTTATGGAGACAGTATTGGTCTCCACACTATGTCTCCATCACTTCAGGTTTGGTGGCCAGGAGTAGGTCGGCTGTACCTACGAGTTCTAGCTCGAGTAGTGTTGGTGGAGCTAGTGGAGGTACACTAGCTGGAGATAGTGCTACTACGAGTGGAGGTACCGCTGCAAGAGGTGGTGTGGTACCGGGGTTTAACCCCATGGTTGAGTTCTTCCTATGTTTGAGGCAGAACTAGCAGGGAGTGCGGACTGACAAGCTGAGGAGCTTGCAGGAGTTCCAGCGGAAGGCTGGAGAGAGCCTACGTGAGGCATACACTCGCATGAGGCGGCTGATCAGTTTCACTCAGGGAGTTACTGAGGCCCAGGCAGTCCAGTTTTGGTATGGGATACTGGACAGGGAGTTGCGACATAGAGTTCGTGATGCTGCGTTGTTGCAGGCTACTTTGCCCACTTTGGCAGTAGTCTTTGGTTTGGCTGAGCGTATTGAGCTCAACATGGTGGAGGAGAGAGTGGTGACATCTAGATTTGGTAGGGAGACCTCATCCACGATTGTGACTTCTTCTAGAGTGCAGCAGAGTGCACCACGCCCAGTTGGTTTTCGAGGACAGGGTGGACAGCCCAGATCCTATGGAGCAAGTGGAGGGCCTAGTGGAGTTAGACCCTTACCCTCATTTTCGGGTCAGCAGCAGCCAGTGAGTGGTGGTGTTGCTTGTTGGACTTGTGGTGGACCTCACCATAGGAGAGAGTGTACTCAGGGCAGCGGACCTGATACCTCTGGTGCATCACAGCCAGCACAGAGGCAGTGTGAGCACTGCCATAGATTTGGTCATACTAGTGACCGGTGTTTTGACCTACACCCGGAGTTACAGAGTGGTAGGGCTGCTATGACAGGTAGTAGAGGAGCTCCAGTTCATGGAGGACGAGGTGGTAGAGGTGGTGGTAGAGAATCTACACCTAGTAGGGGTGCAGTACCTGCCCTTACTTCTGACACAACTATGGCTACTCGGATTGAGCAGTTGGAGCAGAGATTGGCTAGTATGGCTATTGCTCAGAGGAGATCAGATTCGGGTGCTGAGGCTTCCACCTCATATGTTGGTGATAGAGATGCTTTGGACTTCATGTGCGGAGCAGCACAGGTGGATGCATTTATAGCAGTGACTAGGAGTGCAGTACGTGCTCCAGAGCCTAGAGGAGCATCAATGGAGTTGGACCCACAGAGAGGAGAGGTTGGGAGACAGGTCAGACTTCCCCAGTCTTTCACGCTATCTGAGGCATTGCAGACGACATCCATGGTTCCTAGACGTCCCAGTGCAGGTGTGGTAGGTGGTGATGGAGTACGTGCTAGGCAGCCACCTGCTACTACACAGACTGAGTCTAGCATGATGTTGGAGGCGGCTCAGCTGATTATGCGGCATCCTTTATTTTCAGCCAGTGACATGTTTACATTGGGAGTTGACCCTGCCCTAGTGTTCCGGTTGGCTGCCACGTTGTGTGAGAGTAGGGATGGTGCAGTTCCTACTACTAGAGCAGAGGTGGTTGGTAGTGGAGCTGACTTGGTTGAGGAGCATGGGATCCGTTCAGCGACCAATGGTTTATGGCAGGCAGCAGCGGCTAGACTGGAGGAGTTGCCAGCTAGACCGGCCTTTGAGAGAGCGCGGTTTACACCTGGTGTTGTCCTATTGGATAACCAGAGGGGGATCTTTCGTTTGGTGGGACCTTCAAGGAAGGTCTATACACCACAGAGAGTCTTGTTAGACTCTGGTGCGCAGCCCCTTATGTTGGGGAAGGCTGCAGTTGTTGGTCTGGAGTTACGGAAGACCGATGTGGAGAGGTGTCCATTTCAGATCCAGGCATCTCTAGGTGGTGGTTCGACACAGTACATCACACGTGGGGAGCTTGTTGTCCAGGTTCAGCCTGGTCATCCGACTGATAGCTCAATGGTGAGAGCTTAGGCTATTGCGACGATAGCTGAGTCATATGATGTGCTAGTTGGGGGAGCAGTGTTATACCCTATGGGTTTCAGTATTGACTATTGGGAGGAGACAGCCTCTTATAGACCTGGTTGGCAGTCTGGTGAGGGACGGGTATGTCGCCTACCAATACGCTTTAGTAGTGGCAGTCTTGGCTCACTACAGTTCGGGACCATGGCAGCATCAGTTTTGGCTTTCAGCGGTGCAGTTACTTGGCCTGGTGACTTGTTGGAGGGGAACGCCCATGCAAAGGATACTCCAGTACCAGAGGAGATCACTCGGCTATGGAGTACGAGTGGGATTGTTCCATCCACCTTGGATGTTCCATTGTGGAGTTCAGGGGAGGCATTGCAGCAACATGCAGATCAGTTGGTGCAGCAGGCTTGGAGTGGAGCCTTCGTACCATCAGGGGATGAGTGTGAGGATGAGCCTCCAGAGGCGATTGCTTTGACACCTTTGGATACCACACTCATTGCTTGGCAGTATCCAGTAGAGGGGATATGTCTATTAGAGTTGTTTGGTGGGATCAGCACCGGACTAGCTGCGGTGTTACAGGCGGGTATCCGAGTACAGAGGTACTTGTATGTAGAGAGAGATGAGACTGCTAGGCGAGTCTCTCTACATCATGTGGCACACTTGGCCTATCGGTATCCGGAGTTATTACCGATGTCAGCAGTCAGAGGTTACCAGAAGGCCTTACCAGGAGACATTTCCTTATTGGGGGCGCATGACCTAGAGAGACATGGGCCTATTCACTTGGTGATTTCTGGATGGCCATGTCAGGGACATACACGTGCGGGCCGCGGTTTGGGTCTTCAGGATCCTCGTTCTGGTGTGTTTTGGGAGATGTTACGGATACTACGACATCTCCAGGTTCATCAGTCTGTTTCTCCAGCCTACCTTTTGGAGAACGTTCCATTGATGGGTGATTCTCGCACTAGAGTGGTGGCGAGTACACATCAGGTCCATTCTTGGATGGGACCTGCTGTATTGTTAGATGCAGCCAGAGTGGGATCACGGGCTCATCGTCTTCGTCTTTGCTGGACTAACCTTTTACCCAGAGAGGTTCTACAACGTAGTTATGATGGGATTCAGCGACTAGACCACATTCTTGTTGATGATATCTTGGATGCTGGACATCAGTCTCAGACAGTGGTAGTGGCTGATAGGTCACCTATGGCAGTGGTGAACCTAGTTGGACAGCCTAGAGCTGCATTTCCCACACTTATGAGTTTCCCAGGCTCTCATGCTTTTTGAGAGGGAGGACCTGGACTTGTTTGGGACTCACAGTTACAGCAGTTGGTGGAGCCCAATGCTGATGAGAGAGAGCAGGCGATGGGTTTTTGCACCGGTATTACCGCTGTTCCAGCAGTGTCAGAGGCATCCAGGCATCAGGTGTTAGGTCAGGCTATGGACCTGAACTGTTTGACTTGGATTGTGAGCCTTGGTTTGGCAGAGCAGCGTAGGATGCGCTTGATAGGCATCACCACTCAGACACTTGTGAGCCCTGTGCCTATCGAGACGATTCAGGCACATGTTGGGGGCGATGGACCGAGTGGACATGGTATTCTTGGGACACATCCAGTAGCTACTAGGGAGAGTGGTCTACTTGGAGTCCATCCAGGTGAGCGTGGGCTACTTGGATTACACCCTTGGTCCACATGGGATGCAGCCAGAGGACTTATGGAGCTTGCAGCCAGAGTGGAGGGAGTTTTTCACACAGAGGTTGGGACCTCTAGTGGTCGGGAGCATGACACCATTGCTCCCAAGGGCCCAGTATAGCAGCCAGTCAGTACATCTTCCACTCCTACTACAGTTACAGAGGATACTTGGGAGCCACATCTTGGACCCAAGCTTACTAGACGGAGGGTTTGGAGGTTCTTGAGGAGTCACACGAGTTGTTTTGCCTTCAGTATGAAGGATTTGGGTGCTCTGAAGGGACTTGGTATACGGATTGAGCTGACTAGCGACACACCTGTTTTCCGACGTCCTTATCGATATAGTGAGATGGAGAGGACATTGATTCAGAGCCGGAGTAGTGACCTTTTTGAGGCTGGTTTGGTGGAGATTTCACATGGAGAGTATACATCAGCGACAGTGATGCCAGCCAAGAAGGATATGCATGGCAACTATACAGATAGGTGGATGTGTGGAGATTACCGTCCTATCAACCGACAGACCAGGGCTGATCGGTATGCCATGCCTACACCGGAGGAGATTTTTGATGCGATTGGGCATGCAAAGGTCTTCAGTACTTTGGATCTTCGAGCGGGATATCATCAGTTGCCGATCAGGGAGGAAGATAAGTCCAAGACAACATTTTGGGCTATTGATCCTCACGGCAAGGATGTGTTATATCAGTGGAGATTCTTACCATTTGGGTTGAAGAATGCTCCTGCTGAGTTCCAGAGGGTCATGGATAGGATCCTAGCTGGACTGGATTTTGCTCGGTGCTATATTGATGACATTTTGGTGTATAGCACTACTGTGGAGGAGCATGAGAGACAGTTGTTGGAGGTGTTTGAGAGGTTGAGATCTCATGGACTCAAATTACATCCTGGGAAGTGTAGGTTCTTCCATGAGCAGGTTGAGTATTTGGGTCACACTATCTACCCCGGAGGACTTGGTGTTCAACAGACCAAGGTGGAGGCTATTGCACGTATTCCTCAGCCTACGGATGTGAGCAGAGTGCGAGCATTCCTTGGGTTGGCGAACTTCTATCACCGCTATGTTAGAGGATTTAGTGCCATTGCCAAGGCCTTGACGAAGCTGACCAAGCTTACACATGAGTGGTGTTGGGGAGATGAGCAGGAGAGAGCTTTTGTAGAGCTCAAGGAGAGGTTGACATCTGCTCCTATTTTGAGGAGACCGATCAGGGGACGACCATTTCAGGTTCACACTGATTGGAGTATGTTGGGGCTTGGAGCGGTGCTCACCCAGCATGATGATGAGGAGAAGGAGTTTGTGGTGGCCTATGCTAGTCGCTCCAACAATTCAGCGGAGGCGAAGTATAGTTCATATGAGGGAGAGTGCTTGGCAGCAATTTGGGCAGTAGCACATTTCCGATGTTACCTATTTGGTAACCCCTTCACTCTCATCACTGATCATCAGCCGCTGAAGTGGTTGATGGAGTCCGACAAGCTTTCAGGGAAGCTTGCACGATGGGCTCTGATTTTACAGGAGTATGATTTCACGGTTGTTCACAGACCTGGAGTGGTGAACCGTGATGCAGATGGGTTGAGTAGAAACCCATGTCCCAGCCAGCAGGATCAGACCGGAGCACGTTGGCATGGTGAGACAGATGAGGAGATGGTGCCAGGTTGGCATGCATTGGTCTTTCTGTGTATATTTGCAGAGACATTGGTGGTATCTCTCTCAGCGCATACAGGAGGAGTTATTGAGGTCACAGATCCAGCGAGTGAAGATATTGGTATAGTTCAGCGAGACATTCATGATGATGTCTTAGTGATGGACTATCTTCGCACTGGTGTTGTGGATGGCACAGTTGGGGCCAAGGAGAGAGACCATGTTCTTCAGCGAGCCAGACAGTTCAGATTGGAAGGTAGACACCTTTTGCGTGTATGGGAGGATGGTAGAGTGCGAGTAGTACCACTTCCATCACAGAGACCACAGTTGGTCCGTCATGCTCATGAGGAGCTAGGACATTTTGGAGTAAAGCGTACATATAGCTTACTTCAAAGTCATTATTGGTGGCGCGGTATGCAAACCGAGGTACAGCAGTTTGTTGCCAGATGTATGGTTTGTGACCGAGTTAGAGCATCATTCAATGCTCCTACACCACAGTTACACCCATAACCTATCATGGGATTGGGTTACCGTTGGAGTTTGGACTTCGCCGGACCTTTACCGCTGATTGTGAGACATCATCGGTATGTTTTGGTGATGGTGGAGCACTTCTCCAAGTGGATTGAGTTGGTGGCACTTCCTGACAAGTCTAGTGAAGGGACAGCTTACTCGTTCTTGGATCGAGTTCTTAGTCATTTTGGTGCACCAGCTAAGGTTTTGACTGATCAGGGTACAGAGTTCTTGGGAGAGTTTCAGGTCTTGTGTAACAAGGCTTTGATTGATCATTGTACTACATCCCGAGATCACCCTGAGGCAGATGGCTTAGCAGAGAGAGTGGTTCAGACGGTGAAGAGAGGATTGCGAAAGTATGGTTTGCAGAGAGGCCACTTGGGAGATTGGGATCTCCAGTTACCTTGGTTGGCCATGGGCTATCGGTTCAGCCGGCAAGCCTCCTTAGCATCCTTCTCTCCATACTTTCTACTCTATGGACGAGATCCAGATTTACCTGCAGCCATTCGTCGAGATGCTACTGTAGTTTTGGAGTTGGATGACCCTGATGTATGGATGAGCGCATGTTCTCAGCGGGCAGAGATCTTTCGGAGAGTGATGCCGATGGCCTTCGAGAACTTGGCGATTGCTCAGCATAGAGATACTTTACGCTATGCTACCATTCGAGGAGGAGGTTATAGACCCTCAATCCGTCGATTTCATCCAGGCGACTATGTATATCTATAGCAGACAGCACCGACGACACTTGATGTTTCTACAGGCCGCACTATCTTGAGAGTGTGCGAGGTTTTGCCATCTGGAGTCCTTGTGTTAGAAGGACGTGATGGTGTTGTTTGGAAGGATCATGTGCGCAATTGTGCGCCATGCCACCTCCCAAACATTGATGGTACTATGGATCCAAGCTTGGCACTTGTACGTGCAGGCTTGAGGTGTATGTTATGTGGCTCTTCTGGTGGAGCTGCTACTATGTTAGTGTGTGATAGCTGTTCGAGAGGATGGCATATGGCATGTATGACTCCTCCCCTCACGGTGGTTCCTCAGGGACAGTGGTTATGTCCTAGATGTACTTGACCTATAGCTAGTTCATTCTTTATATGGTATAGATTCCAGATAGGCGACTAACGATGGGGCTCCATAGCACCTGGCCTCCTGATCTTTGCCCATTAGAGGGTATACCATATACTTAGAGTAGATAGCTATATGGAGTTAGAGGGACCTAACCGCCAGCTAGGGGGGCGATTGTGGCACTTTAGAGTCTATGTATGACTTATGTGTGAGTTGTGCTTTTATAGTGTATGATGTTGACAGCGATGTATGTTGTGTAACGATGTATATACGCACGACAGCTGTCATGCCATTTGTAGTTCCGCATCTAGATGCTCAGACACTGGAGTTCCAGTGATGGTAGTTAGAGTTATTCTAGCTGTTTCTCTGGGACTACTTTCTGATGGTTAGATTTCGTGTTCGGGGTACTGACTTCACAGTGGGGCCCATCGTCACTTTGCACCGTTTGCACCGTCAAGTGTGCCGTCAGCGGGACCGTTAGGGTTTCAGGGCTAGCTCGAGTCCAGGGGGTATAGTTTCGAAGTGAGCTCCAGAGAGCTCACTTCTCTGATGTTGAGCCTTCGAGTTCCTGGCTATGGTGGACAGAGGCCGGCGAGCGTCACCTGGATTCTCTATGCTTGAGTGGGTGTGGCTTGACTGTAATCAGTGCCCAATTGTTGGCAGTTTATAGAGTGACAGATCAAGTACTGATCTGAGTTGAGTTGAGTTGAAAGTGTTAAGCAATCTGATTACATCAGAGAAGTGAAGTCAGGGGGAAATCGGCTGCAGGAACGTTGAGTGTTGGTGGTATCTCCAAGCTCGATGGATCGTGGTAGCTCGATTCAGGTTCAGTGTGTCCCTAGTGTTTTACCGGAACACTGGGGCTGGGTCAACTCCCAATGTAAACATGTCACTGGCTGAAAATAAAGGATGCCGCATAATCAGCTGAGCCGCCCCCAACATCATGCTAGACTCAGTCTGTGTAGTAGCAGGTGGCTGACTAGCAGGTACTCCATCAGGTACTCCATCACCACCTACCACACCTGCACTGGGACGTCTAGGAACCATGGATGTCGTCTGCAATGCCTCAGATAGCGTGAAAGACTGGGGAAGTCTGACCTGTCTCCCAACCTCTCCTCTCTGTGGGTCCAACTCCATTGATGCTCCTCTAGGCTCTGGAGCACGTACTGCACTCCTAGTCACTGCTGCAGATGCATCCATCTGTGCTGCTCCGCACATGAAGTCCAAAGCATCTCTATCACCAGCATATGAGGTGGAAGCCTCAGCACCCGAATCTGATCTCCTCTGAGCAATAGCCATACTAGCCAATCTCTGCTCCAACTGCTCAATCCGAGTAGCCATAGCTGTGTCAGAAGTAAGGGCAGGTACTGCACCCCTACTAGGTGTAGATCCTCTACCACCACCTCTACCACCTCGTCCTCCATGAACTGGAGCTCCTCTACTACCTGCCATAGCAGCCCTACCACTCCGTAACTTCGGGTGTAGGTCAAAACACCGGTCACTAGTGTGACCAAATCTATGGCAATGCTCACACTGCCTCTGTGCTGGCTGTGATGCACCAGAGGTATCAGGTCCGCTGCCCTGAGTACACTCTCTCCTATGGTGAGGTCCACCACAAGTCCAACAAGCAACACCACCACTCACTGGCTGCTGCTGACCCGAAAATGAGGGTAAGGGTCTAACTCCACTAGGCCCTCCACTCGCTCCATAGGATCTGGGCTGTCCACCCTGTCCTCGAAAACCAACTGGGCGTGGTGCACTCTGCTGCACTCTAGAAGAAGTCACAACCGTGGATGAGGTCTCTCTACCAAATCCAGCTGTCACCACTCTCTCCTCCACCATGTTGAGCTCAATACGCTCAGCCAAACCAAAGACTACTGCCAAAGTGGGCGAAGTAGCCTGCAACAACGTAGCATCACGAACTCTACATTGCAACTCCCTGTCCAATATCCCATACCAAAACTGGACTGCCTGGGCCTCAGTAACTCCCTGAGTGAAACTGATCAGCCGCCTCATGCGAGTATATGCCTCGCGTAGGCTCTCTCCAGCCTTCCGCTGGAACTCCTGCAAGCTCCTGTGTCGAACTCCAACTCAGAGTCAATCTCCTCCCTCACTGGGACCTGAGATACAGGCTGATACCGAGCACCACTCCGAGTAAACCCATTGCGTACTGCAGGGCTAACTCCTCTGGAATCTCCAAAGAACTCCGTCGTGACCACGTAACTGCAACAGCAAACCCGAACCACCAACTGCAACCGCAAGTCGCAATTGCAAGTGCCCCAACAAGTGCCAACACCAACTAGACACCACCCACTAATGTAACTCTAACCGAGATAACTACACTAGGGGAAGGGCAACCTGTAACCTGCCATCATAACACGCACTCTCACGGTCTGCAGGTCATCACTTCCTGCCTCACCGGAGAGAAACAAAGGTAGTCTGACTGGTCATCACTCCAGCCTCACCACCGAGAGCACACGAGAGCACCAACGCTCAAAAGTCAAGGCACCTCACACAAACGTGGTGCACAAACAGGAAGTAGAGAATGGAGGGGATCCAATCACAAGAAATCTAAACAAAAACCCTCCATCTCATAACACAACACGGGACTGACTCTGCCACCATTTGGCATTTGACATAAGAGTAGTTCGTATCTAAGTCCTAAGCTACCAGGATCACCAAGAATGTGATCAAACTGCCTCTCCTAGCCAAAGCTACATGTGTATAGATAACAGTGGCACAGTCACTATGACAACAAGTGAGGGTGGACCAGTTGGCTAGGGCACCAGTCTAGGAACAAGAGATCTAGGGGTCAAACCCTGTTGCGCACAATCTAGCAAGAAAGGCAGATTTTGCCAACCAATGACCAAGATCTACACTAAACTAGCTAGCATCACGCCAGCAAGCTAGCTTGCTGGCCCTTCTAGGCCTTCGTAGCCTCTCATAGTCCACAGCCCTATGCCTCGAAGCCTCGAAGCCAAATGAGGCCTTTCTTGTTGCCACTTCGAACCTCCTCCAAAATTGGCGAAACTTCCCCAAATCTGCGAAACTCCTCCAAACTAGCGAAACTTCTCCAAATCTGGCCAAACAGCGAAACTCCTCCAATTCTGGCCCAAACATCTGACGTAAATCTGACGTAAAATCTGACATAAACCCTAAAGATGGATGTCCACCAAATCCCCCGCTAACTTTCCACTCGAGCCAAATTGACAAAACGGGTTTTTCTAAATCACAATTTCATGAGAAGAGCTTTCCAACTCCACCTTCAATTTCACTTTCTGAGCCCAACTCGCAGAAAATTGGTCCTGCCTTCACCTCCTGAGCTCAAAACCACAACATTGCTCGAAAATTGCTCTTTCTTTGCTCGAAATTTGGCCAGCGCTTCCGCACACCGTCCGCCTAACTGCCAAATTTGCATCAACTACACGAGCTTCTGCACACTAGGGAAACACAGAACCTGAATCGAGCTACCACGATCCACCGAGCTTGGAGATACCACCAACACTCAACGTTCCTGCACCCAATTTCCCCCTGACTTCACTTCATGAGAGTCCATGCATACTACAAAAGCAGATCCCTCCTAGCGACTGAATCCTAGTTGCCATAAACTTGACTCGTTATCCCCCTCTCCTTACAACAGCCAAAGCTGGCAAACTTCTACATCAGGCCGCGTAAAAAAACAACACCTGGCCCAGAACTCTGGGCCCAGCGGTCACCCTTACCATTCACCTTCCTGGTAACAATTTTGGCACTTTAGAGTCTATGTATGACTTATGTATGAGTTGTGCTTTTATAGTGTATGATGTTGACAGCGATGTATGTTGTGTAGCGATGTATATACGCACGACACGTATTCCTCGGCCTACGGATGTGAGTAGAGTGCGAGCATTCCTTGGGTTGGCGAACTTCTATCGCCGCTATGTTAGAGGATTTAGTGCCATTGCCAAGGCCTTGACGAAGCTAACCAAGCTTACACAGGAGTGGTGTTGGGGAGATGAGCAGGAGAGAGCTTTTGTAGAGCTCAAGGAGAGGTTGACATCTGCTCCTATTTTGAGGAGACCGATCAGGGGACGACCATTTCAGGTTCACACTGATTGGAGTATGTTGGGGCTTGGAGCGGTGCTCACCCAACATGATGATGAGGAGAAGGAGTTTGTGGTGGCCTATGCTAGTCGCTCCAACAATTCAGCGGAGGCGAAGTATAGTTCATATGAGGGAGAGTGCTTGGCAGCAGTTTGGGCAGTAGCACATTTCCGATGTTACCTATTTGGTAACCCCTTCACTCTCATCACTTATCATCAGCCGTTGAAGTGGTTGATGGAGTCCGACAAGCTTTCAGGGAAGCTTGCACGATGGGCTCTGATTTTACAGGAGTATGATTTCACGGTTGTTCACAGACCAGGAGTGGTGAACCGTGATGCAGATGGGTTGAGTAGAAACCCATGTCCCAGCCAGCAGGATCAGACCGGAGCACGTTGGCATGGTGAGACAGATGAGGAGACGGTGCCAGGTTGGCATGCATCAGCCTTTCTATGTATATTTGCAAAGACATTGGTGGTATCTCTCTCAACGCATACAGGAGGAGTTATTGAGGTCACAGATCCAGAGAGTGAAGATATTGGTACAGTTCAGCGAGACATTCATGATGATGTCTTAGTGATGGACTATCTTTGCACTGGTGTTGTGGGTGGCACAGTTGGGGCCAAGGAGAGAGACCGTGTTCTTCAGCGAGCCAGACGGTTCAGATTGGAGGGTAGACACCTTTTGCGTATATGGGAGGATGGTAGAGTGCGAGTAGTACCACTTCCATCACAGAGACCACAGTTGGTCCGTCATGCTCATGAGGAGCTAGGACACTTTGGAGTAAAGCGTACATATAGCTTACTCCAGAGTCATTATTGGTGGCGCGGTATGCAGACCGAGGTACAGCAGTTTGTTGCCAGATGCGTGGTTTGTGACCAAGTTAGAGCATCATTCAATGCTCCTACGCCACAGTTACACCCATAACCTATCATGGGATTGGGTTACCGTTGGAGTTTGGACTTCGCCGGACCTTTACCACTGACTGTAAGACATCATCGGTATGTTTTGGTGATGGTGGAGCACTTCTCCAAGTGGATTGAGTTGGTGGCACTTCCTGACAAGTCTAGTGAAGGGACAGCTTACTCGTTCTTGGATCGAGTTCTTAGTCATTTTGGTGCACCAGCTGAGGTTTTGACTGATCAGGGTACAGAGTTCTTGGGAGAGTTTCAGGTCTTGTGTGACAAGGCTTTGATTGATCATTGTACTACATCCCGAGATCACCCTGAGGCAGATGGCTTAGCAGAGAGAGTGGTTCAGACGGTGAAGAGAGGATTGCAAAAGTATGGTTTGCAGAGAGGCCACTTGGGAGATTGGGATCTCCAGTTACCTTGGTTGGCCATGGGCTATCGGTTCAGCCGGCAAGCCTCCTTAGCATCCTTCTCTCCATACTTTCTACTCTATGGATGAGATCCAGATTTACCTGCAGCCATTCGTCGAGATGCTACTGGAGTTTTGGAGTTGGATGACCCCGATGTATGGATGAGCGCATGTTCTCAGCGGGCAGAGATCTTTCAGAGAGTGATGCCAATGGCCTTTGGGAACTTGGCGATTGCTCAGCATAGAGATACTTTACGCTATGCTACCATTTGAGGAGAAGGTTATAGACCCTCGATCCGTCAATTTCATCCAGGCAACTATGTATATCTATAGCAGACAGCACCGATGACACTTGATGTTTCTACAGGCCGCACTATCTTGAGAGTGCGCGAGGTTTTGCCATCTGGAGTCCTTGTGTTAGAAGGACGTGATGGTGTTGTTTGGAAGGATCATGTGCGCAATTGTGCGCCATGCCACCTCCCAAACATTGATGGTACTATGGACCCAAGCTTGGCACTTGTACGTGCAGGCTTGAGGTGTATGTTATGTGGCTCTTCTGGTGGAGCTGCTACTATGTTAGTGTGTGATAGCTGTTCGAGAGGATGGCATATGGCATGTATGACTCCTCCCCTCACGGTGGTTCCTCAGGGACAGTGGTTATGTCCTAGATGTACTTGACCTATAGCTAGTTCATTCTTTATATGGTATAGATTGCAGACAGGCGACTAATGATGGGGCTCCATAGCACCCGGCCTCCTGATCTTTGCCCATTAGAGGGTATACCATATACTTAGAGTAGATGGCTATCTGGAGTTAGAGGGACCTAACTGCCAGCTAGGGGGGCGATTGTGGCACTTTAGAGTCTATGTATGACTTATGTGTGAGTTGTGCTTTTATAGTGTATGATGTTGACAGCGATGTATGTTGTGTAGCGATGTATATACGCACGACAGCTGTCACGCCATTTGTAGTTCCGCATCTAGATGCTCGAACACTGGAGTTCCAGTGATGGTAGTTAGAGTTATTCTAGCTGTTTCTCAGGGACTATTTTCCGACGGTTAGATTTTGTGTTCGGGGTACTGACTTCATGGTGGGGCCCACCGTCACTTTGCACCATTTGCACTGTCAAGTGTGCCGTCAGCGGGACCGTTAGGGTTTCAGGGCTAGCTCGAGTCCAGGGGGTATAGTTTCGAAGTGAGCTCCAGAGAGCTCACTTCTCTAATGTTGAGCCTTCGAGTTCTTGGCTATGGTGGACAAAGGCCGGCGAGCATCACTTGGATTCTCTATGCTTGAGTGGGTGTGGCTTGACTGTAATCAGTGCCCAGTTGTTGGCAGTTTATAGAGTGACAGATCAAGTACTGATCTGAGTTGAGTTGAGTTGAAAGTGTTAAGCAATCTGATTATTGTGGCACTTTAGAGTCTATGTATGACTTATGTGTGAGTTGTGCTTTTATAGTGTATGATGTTGACAGCGATGTATGTTGTGTAGCGATGTATATACGCACAACATCATCTTTACGAAAATGGATCCATGCAACTCGTCGATTTGGAAGGTAATCCTTTTGCCACTCAAGTAAACGGGTGGAGAGTTCGGAGATATTGGACCATAGACTCGGAAGTTTCTAAGACACCCGAGGTCTATGTTCACGGGGATGCTCACATTTGAGGGAGGGGGTATGTGGTGCCCACATTTTTTATTTTTTTTCAAAATAAAGGAGAAGAGGTGTATAGAGAAGTCGGATTGCGCCTGTATGGCCGAAGAAGACGAAGAAAATTGTCTTCGGGGTGAAACCCAAAGTAAAGTGACTTTGGGTCATAAGGCAAAGTACTCTGAAATGCCGTGTCAGCATACAATACGAAGTAAATTGTCTTCAGCTCGGGGGAGCTCAACCCGAGGCAAAGACAGTCTAACAACCTTTTGTCGGGGTGAGAAATTCAAGAAGGGGCCGTTTCAAAATTGGCGGCTCATACGCGCAAAGGTTGAGTGACAGTGACAGGTGCAAGCCGGAGGTGTGATTTCTTGGTAGAAACTCAAAGCGACGGAAGACGAAGAAGTGCAACTCTATAAAAATCAAAACTGCAACGACGAAATGTCGAGCAATTTTCCTTTGCCGTTGAGGAGTCGTCTTGCAAGTGATCGGGGAAAGGGAAATAGAGTTGGACTCATGTTAGTGCGCAAGGGAGAAGTCGAGAGAGAGAAATCGAGAGACCGAAAGAAAGCAGAAGAGATGGGAGGAGGGAAGAAGAACTCCAAATTTGCAGTGAGAAATCATGCAATTCGGAGATTAGATATAGTAGCGAGGATCGAAGTCTTGAGCCGACTTCAGATCACTTTTCTGGCATGGAACTGGAACGTAAGTTTTCTAGGATTCATGACAGAAATCATCGAGAGTAAATGTCTTGATGGTCCCAAGGAAGAAGGGAAGAGAGGAAATCCGGCTCGTGGGATAGAGTCGGATTGGAGACTCGTACTCGGGAAGGAGGCAGGCTCGGAGCAGGGAGCCACGTTCTTGGGGAAAGGAGAGATAGCCCAAGAAACGCAGGAGGTGAGAGATGCCTTCTCGTCGAAGAGGACGAAGAATGGGTATAAAGTTGAGAGCTATAAAGACCCTGTGAGGAGAGGAATTGTGAGTGCACTAATGGCCCTCCTGAAGCCGGAGAGAACTACCTATGTGATGAAACACCAAGCGGTGTTCTTTCACAAGTTATTTGCAAGAGAACCGATAAATTGGGCAAGGTGCTTTCACGGAAGAACAAGGCAGATGGTGTGGAATCTGCGGGATAAGTCGCCTCCACACTACATCGTACCATTTGTAGCCTATTTTTACCTCGGGTTAAATCTGCTCAATTTGGTGGAGCGTAATCAAATGGTGTCTCATTTCCATCCTGATTTGAGAAGAGAAGTCGACGCGGAGGAGCAACAATACATTCTCCAAATCTGGAGCACGGACGATTACTATGCAAAGATAGGGAGGAAAGTGGAGGTCGTTGAAAGTACCCCGACAAAGAAGAGAACTCGGCAAGCAGAAGCCGAAGAAAACAAGAAACCTTGGAAAACATAGAAAAATAACCCGAGGCGAGGAATGGTGGTGATTGAGTCAGAAGATGAAGACTCAGAAGGTGAAGCCGAGCTCAAGACGGAGGACTCGGACCGTGAGGAGGAACCTAAGCTAACACTGCAGAGCGGAGATACGAGCAGTGACAGTGAGGAAGGAGGAGAGATGACATCAGTACCGGCGGCTGAAGAATACGAAGAAGAAATGCAAGCCGAAGTAAAAACCAAAGACAATGTGGCGCTGGAAGACGAAGTACCAGTGTGCGAGGAGAAGAAGATCGCAGTACAGCGAGGAATTTGCTCGAGACGTAAGGCAAAGTGTGAAGCGGGACCGAGTAGAGTGAAGGAAGAGGTAGACGGAAGCTCGAGCAGTGAGGCATCGATCCCGATACGAAGACTCCAGAGAAGAAGGCAAGTATCGGGAGAACACGAGGAAAGAAGAGAGACCACTCCGCGGGAGGACGAAGTTGTCAGTAATGGAGTAGATTACCTACAGATGGTAGTATGCCCGCTGTTGGTGAAGATGGAGAAGAAGAAGAAGGAGATGCAGTCTACTTGTCCAGAGGTTAAGACTGTGTTGTAGGTCTTATCAAGATTAGAAGAAGAAAACTCGGAGTTGAAGAAGAGTATAACCCGAGGTGAGGAAGAGAGAGAAGTACTGCGAGTGGAAGCAGTCGAGAGGAGTCAGGTAATCGAAGACCTGAAGAGAGAAGTGAGTTATTGAGAAGATCTTGCGAGGAAGAGTGACATCGCAAGGGAGAGACAGGTAGCGGAGCATGAAATCTTGAAGCAGCAGGTTGTTGATTCAAGAGTTGAACTTATCCATGCTATGGCAAGGGTAGCATCGAAGGATCAAGAGCTCGATCGAGTGATGGAGAGTATGGAGGAGAAGAAGCAACTCTTGCAGCGAGAGTTGGCTGCGAGATATAGAGAAGAAGAGAGATTACGAGAATTACTTTGTAATCAGGAAGAGAAGGAAGCGGTGAAGGCCGAATTCGAAGAAGAATTGGCGATGTACAGAGAAGAATGGCTTGCAGATCGGGAACGCGAATGCAAGACAAGATTGGAGCCATTGAAGGAAATCGTCCTCAGAGTGAACGCGATGTTGAGTACAGAGGCCAGCGTTCGAATTGAAGAGACGAGATTGCACGAGTTAAAACTGTTGGTGCAGGAAACTAGGCAAAGACAAGCAAAAGATACAGATTTGAATGCCTTGTTGATTAAATTGAGAACTCGTGTAGATAGGAAGATCTTAGAAGTAGAAGACAATATTGCGATTAGATTAGACTTAGTGAGAATAGAGTTAGAAAAGCTTCGGCAGGATGTTAAGGCAAAACCCGAAGTAGATAACATAGGGATCCAAATGTCTTCGGAGTTGCCCTCAGAGACATTAGAGAAGAGTGGGTCGAAGGATGAGGAGTTAGATAGATTACCCACTAGTGCAATTTCAGATCAGGAAAGAGAATTGGTGGATCTGGTAGAAGATGTAGGAGATCTGAAACCTGAGGAAAAGATAGTAGGAGGTAAGATTACTTCGGGTTCGGGTTTGAAAGCCGAGGAAGAAGTAGACATCGGATTGGATTAGTAACCGATTTGAGATTTGAAGGGGCAGATATGAAGAGGTGCATTGTCATTTTGGATCTGCATGTTAGAACAATTGTGGTAGAACGGTATAGTTGTTAGAACTGTCAATTGCTTCACTATTTAAGAGTGGCATTTGCAATATTATGTTGTTCAGTGCTCATTATTTCTGAGAATAGATAAAGCGAAGTGCTGTGAAGCAGTGCTCGTTGCTTGAGCTTGATTCCGAGTATCAATTTCGCAATTGTGTTTGTGAATGTTTGGAGAAATTTGAAGTGCAAGTCAGAGTGCTTGTTGGATGTTGGATTCCATAGCCTTGATCTTCATTCTGGGTGTTTGATCCTGAGTGAAGTGCAATCGAAGCAATGCCTTGACAGATCTGAGAGGAATTGTAGTGTTGGTAGTATTCTGCATTTGTGAGAGCAGTACGAAGTTGATGTGAAGCAATTTTGATCGAGGAAGTTGTGCCTTCAGTGGAGGGGTGGAACACAATTCTGAGGTGAAATCATTTTGCAATGAAGTGCCGTTTTCGGGAGAGCCTGAATCATCACAATCAAGATTGTTTGGAAAGATTTGATGGAGTTGTGATTATGGAGTGTTAATTTGTGACAAGACTGCAAGTCAGTGCTTGTTACTCTCTTCTGGGTGTGGTTTCTACCTGAGAGATTAAAGACGCAACCAAGAAGAACTGAAATTGTTACTTTGCTTCGTATTTGACCAATTCTGACTCGTATCTCTGCGGGAACAAAGTTTACTTACCCGATTACCGCAAAAGTGATATTTGCCGGGTTGTCACAACCACAAGTCCAACAAACCACACCACTACTCACTAGCTATTGTTGAATAAAAAATGAAGGTAAGTCTAACTATAGTAGGCCCTCTATTTGCTCCATAGGACCTGGGCCGTCTACCTTGTCGTCAAGAACCAACTAGACATGGTGCACTCTGGTGCACTCTAGAAGAAGTCATAGCCATGGACAAGGTATCCCTACCAAATCCAGATGTTACCACTCTCTCCTCCACCATGTTGAGCTCAATATGCTTAGCCAAACCAAAGACTATTGCCAAAGTAGGCAAAGTAGCCTATAACAACATAGTATCACAAACTCTACAAAGCATCACAAACTCTCTCCTCCACCATGTTGAGCTCAATATGCTCAGCCAAACCAAAGACCATTGCCAAAGTGGGCAAAGTAGCCTATAACAATGTAGCATCACGAACTCTCAACTCCTTGTCTAATATCTTATACCAAAATCGGACTACTTGAGCCTCAATAACTCCCTAAGTAAAATTTATCAGCCGTCTCCTACGAGTGGTACCTCCACTCGTAGTAGCACTATCTCCAGCTAGTGCACCTCCACTAGCTCCACCAATGCTACTCAAGCTAGAACTTGTGGGTATTGCTGATCTACCCTTGGAAACCAAGCCTGAAGTGATGGAGACATAATTCAAAGACCAATATTGTCTCCATAACTCAATCTCCTCCAAGTGAGCTCTCTTGAACTCATGGTAGTTGTCCATTGGCAGATCCTCCAAATGCTAAAACAACCCTTTCCATGCCACAAAGGGTGTAAACAAAGTTGGGTTCTACATCTATTGCAGATCATACCAACTATTGAACTCATGGATGAAGTCAATATTGTCATCCAACTCAATGGTACCCACTATAATGTGAGCCGGCCTATCTCTCACTCAAGATGAACCTTTGATAGCTATTATGGTAGCGCACCATGGACTAAGAAGGCAAGGAACCCCAACTCCATCATACTCCTCCAAGTCTAACTGTAAAACACCAAATCCGAGGAGAGAAATAGGAGAATGGAAACTCACATTGGGACACTTGAATGAGGAAAAACTCCAAATGCCTAGCATAAGCTTTGGCTTTGGTATTTATAGGTAGCATACAAGGCCCTTGAGAAGCTTCTCAAGAAGCTTCCTCAAGCCGCTTTCTTAGAGTGCAAGTCAAGTTAACTAGGAAGCTTCTCAAGAAGCTTCCTTCTAGAAGCCGCCTACTTGGCGTGCAAGCTAAGCTAGTTGGAAGCTTCTAGAAGCTACTTACTTAAGGTGAAAGCTAAGCTAACCAGGAAGCTTCCCAAGAAGCTTCCTAGATACTTCCGGAATATTCTAGGTTAATTTGTCTTATGTGCTACTTCGTGAGCCTGACTGACTTTGTCGCTAAACTCCATATTGTTACATATTCCCTGCCACTAGTTGGTGACGTCCTCCTCGCCAGTGAAGCTTTGAATTCCTGGATGGCCGTCTGTGCATTTTGGAGGTGAGAAAGAGGTTCCCATGTGGCATCATGAAGGGGATACCCTTTCCAAAGGACCTTGTATTCCGTATGTTAGCGACAGCCTCGTTGAATGTGGCGACGTGCAAGGATACAATCAATTTCGTACTCCTCATGATCATTGATAGGGATAGGAAGAGGGGGAGGTTGGACTCACGAGGAAAAGGAAGAGGGGTTAGGAACAAAGGGTTTCAACTTGGAAACATGAAAGACATGATGGATACGCATGTGACAAGGCAAGGCAAGACGATAAGCAACAAGAGAGACAATTTGGGTGATATCAAAGGGTCCTATCCAATTAGGGGCAAGTTTACGAACTTGGGTATCAAGTTAGAGAGGGAGGTTACTAGAGGATAGCATGACTTTATCACCGACTTCAAAGGTGAGATCTCAACGATGGTGGTCCGCATATTGTTTTTGGTGATTCTGAGCAACAAGGAGGTGAGATTTGGCTTGTTGGAGAGATTGGGATATAGTGGTCAAGAATGTGGAAGTATGAGGAACCTGAGATGGAGGGGGAGCAAGAAGAGAATCTAGAACAATTGGATCTTGGCCAAAATTGAGAAAGAAAGGAGAGAATCCGGTGCTTGCTTGTTTGGAATTGTTGTAGGTAAATTTGGTAGTGGCAAGACATTCATCCCAATTGGTATGGTGGACATTGACAAAGGCATGTAACATATCCTCCAATGTACAATTTTCATGTTCGGTTTGTCCATCAATTTGAGGATGATAAGCCATGGACAAAGCAAGCTTGGTGCCAAGTATCTAAAAGAGTGCTTGCCAAAACTTCCAAGTAAAGCGAGGGTCACGGTTGGAGATGAGTACGTGTGGCATTCCATGATGCTTGAAGACATTGTTGAAGTAGATTTGCGCTAAGGTTGGAGCATCCACGGTATCACAGGTTGGTGCCAAGTGGATTTGCTTACTAAGCTTATCCACAAACACCATGATGGCGATGTGTCCTTGTTTTGTCTTTGGCAAGGATGTGATGAGATCCAAGCTCACATGCTCCCAATGAGCTGATGGAATGGCAAGCGGTTGAAGGAGTCCACCCGGCTTTTGGTTGCTGGCCTTGTTACATTGGCAGCTCTCACATGATCGGACAAATTCTCAAACATCCCGTGTCATGTTGGGCCACCACCATTAACGTTGGAGGGTACCCAAGGTCTTGTCCACACCCATATGACCAGCTATGGGTAAATCATGGGCTTCTTGAAGGCGCACAAGTCGAAGATCACCTTTGGCTGGAACATAGATCCGGTCCGCATGGAATAGAAGGCCTTCCTTGAAGGAGAAGGTGTTTTACTCCTTGTTACCTATTGTTAACCAACCATGTACCATTTGTAAAAAGGGATCTTGCTATAGAGCTAACCAAAACTCATTATGAATCTTGGGATCAATTGACACCGTCATAATTGTTGTTGCGATAAGAGGAAGAGACTTCAAATCAAGTCGTTGTGATAGAGCATCAGAAATGACATAGAACCGACCTGGTTTGTATTCAAGTTTGATGTCAAACAATTAGAGTTGCTCTTCCCATCAATGATGTCAACTCTTCATGTGCTCTAGGTGTAAGGTCTGCAACAATGGCTTGTGATCAGTTTGCATGATCACTTGTTTCCCCAAGAGATAATGCCTCCAAACCTTGGTGGCATATACCATTGCAAGTTGTTCTCAATCTTGAGCAGAGTAATTTTTTTCAGCTGTATTTAGTCAGCGAGACACAAAGGCAATAGGATGTAATCCATATGGAAATTCTTGTTGCAACACAACTCCAATTGCAAAGTTAGAAGCATCAAAATCAACCACACAAGGTAGTTGAGGATCATATGGTTGAAGAATGGGTCTTGAAGACACCATATGCTTTAACTTCTGGAATGCTTCTTCATGCTTGGTGGTCCATTGGAAGCTCAAGTTCTTTTCCAAGAGGTCAGTCAATGGTGCAACCACGTGAGCATAATAGTGGATGAACCGTCGGTAAAAACTGGCCAATCCATTGAATGCTCGTACTTTGGTAGCAATTTTCGGGGTAGGCCAATCAGTAATGGCCTTGATCTTCTCTTCTTCCATCTTGATCCCCTTTGATGAGATCTTATGACCCAAGAAGGTAACCTCCTTCTGCCAAAAAGCACACTTTGACTTCTTGTAGTAAAATTTCCACTGTTGTAGTTGTCTTAGGACTTCTCGTACATGATTCCTGTGTTCTACCTTTGTCCAACTATAGATTAAGATATCATCTAAGAGCACTACCACGGACTGATCCAATAGTCCCTCCAACACCCGATGCATCTGATCCATGAAGACTACTGGAGCATTAGTGAGTCCAAAAGGTAGAACTCTCCACTCAAAATGTCCATACTTTGTGCGAAAGGCAGTCTTTTGCACGTCTTCTCCTTCAATAGGAATTTGCCAATAGCCACTACAAAGATCTAGCTTGGAAAGTAGCGTGCTCCAGCATGATCAAGCTGGTCATTGATCCGAGGCAAGGGATATGCATTCTTCACAGTTTGCTTATTGAGCCCACGGTAATCAATACAGAAACGAAGTCCTCCATCCTTCTTTGGAACAAATAGTACCGGTGCTCCCCACGGAGAGGTACTATGTCATATGAAATCCTTCTCCAACAACTTTGTAAGTGTTGTTTGCTACTCCTCCAACTCCTTTGGTGAGAGCCAATAGATTGGTCTACTCACTGGAGTACTTCTTGGCAATAACTCAATCTTGAAGGGGCATACCTCGATCAAAGGGTAATCCCTTTGGCAGATCATCCGGAAACACATCTACAAACTCCTGAACTATCCAATCAACCATTGCTTGATGCAGCACTTGGCCCTCCTCAGATTGTCCTTGTGCAATTGGCTTGATCCACATTATGAATACAGACTTATCTTCCTCCAAAGCTTGCTCTATGGCTGCTTCATTAACAAAATTCCCTTCTAGGGACTCATTTCTCTTCCAAGCTTGCTCCATGGTTGCCTTCCTAGCAACTTCCCATCTTGGGACTCATCTCCCTTCCAGATTTGCTCTATGGCTATCTTCTCAACAAACTTCACATCTTGGGACTGACTATTCTTAGGTGTCTTACTCAAAGGTGCCAAACAACCTAATCGGAAATTCCTACCTTGGTGTTGTACTTAAATTTGACGTCGGGTCCAATCAAATTGAACCTTATGACATTCAAGCCAAGGTAGACTCATAATGATATCATAGTGTAGAGGTGCCACTACAAACCTCATACACTCCAAATACTCCTTCCCAATCTTGAAGGTAATAGGATGCGAGGTGCGGAATGCAGAACCTTTTCTACCATCCATCATCATCAAACTACTTCCAATCACTGGCTTGATATGAATACCCAATTCCTTTGCTACTTGCATAAACATGCAATTCTCTGAACTTCCAGAATCAACCAAAATCCTACAACCCCGATTAGATATCATACCTTGCAAGTGAAGTAGACTTGCATAGGTCAAGCCTTCAATCCCATTGGAACTAATCAAGCTCCCAGTAGGCGGCTCAAAATCTCCTACTAGGATTCCTTGTTTCCCTGATCATTCCGTTCCACAACCTCCACTTGGGCAACTTGTTGAGGTCGTCTATTCTTGAGTGGACATTTAGCAATGCAATGCCCCAACTGGCGATAATAAAAACAACCACCATTTTGTCACAGTTTCTCCCTCTCTGCCATGCCCTGTGGTCTTTGTTGAATTGCATCAATCTCCATTGGTGCTGGCTCCTCCACTTGTGTGTAGTGTATTGGTAGGCTTTGTGGGGGTTGAGGTCGAGACCAAGTTGTTGCCACCAAGGAATCAAAATGTTTGGCCAACCGCATGGCCTCCTCCAAGTGTTGTGGCTCTCGCATGGTTACCTCTAATTTGGTTCTTGCTTTCAAGCCCCTCACAAATCGATCCAGAGCTTCACCTTCCAAAATATCTGGAATTTGCATGATGGTGTTTTGGAACTACGTGATGTAACTTCTTATAGAGCCAATCTATTTCAACTTTGCCAACTTATCCCGTGCAGCTCATGTGGTATTTATAGCTTGGAACCAACTGATTATTGCACTCTTGAATTCTACCCATGTCAAGATCGGTGTAACCATTTGTCATTTGGCTCGCTCCACTCGGAATCTCCACCATAGCTTTGCTACTCCATCCAATTGGCTAGAAGCCAAGAGAATCTGTTTTTGCTCATCTTGTAGATTGGTAGCTTCAAAATAACGTTCACAATCAAACACAAAATTCTCCACTACACCAGGGAAATTCTTGCCTTCAGATACCTTGGGTTTAGGGAACCTGATCCGATCTTCTCCTTCTCGAATTGGTACTCTCTCCACTTGCTCTTGTCATTGAAGATCTCATTCATCCAACAATCAAGTAAGGTGCTCGATTTGTTGTTGCATAGCAAGGATAACATCAGGTATTGCCGCTATGGTTGCTCCTCTATCACACCACTCCCAATCTATCTAATTTATTAACACATAGAAACATCACGTCCACCGTTCTCCATAAGTTACAACCGGAAGCACCAAGGGTTCCTCAGATATGGTGATCATATGTAGAAAATCTTGTCCAAAGTGCGAAGTGATGAACTATGTGAAACGATGCTTGGGTAGTATTTGGATGCAAAAATCCCAATGGTTTGGTGGAAGTGGATTTGGTGGTCCATAAATTCCATCCATCTCATTCCTTGCTCTGATACCAATGTAAAAGACCAAATCTGAGGAGAGAAATAGGAGAATGGAAACTCACATTGGGACACTTGAATGAGTGAAAACTCCAAATGCCTAGCATGAGCTTTGGCTTTGGTATTTATACGTAGCATACAAGGTCCTTGAGAAGCTTCTCAAGAAGCTTCCTCAAGCCGCTTTCTTAGAGTGCAAGCCAAGTTAAACAGGAAGCTTCTCAAGAAGCTCCTTCTAGAAGCCACCTACTTGGCGTGCAAGCTAAGCTAGTTGGAAGCTTTTAGAAGCTACTTACTTAAGGTGCAAGCTAAGCTAACCAGGAAGCTTCCCAAGAAGCTTCCTAGATACTTCCGGAATATTCTAGGCTAATTTGTCTTATGTGCTACTTCGTGAGCCCGACTGACTTCGTCGCTAAACTCTATATTGCTACACTAACACTCCAAGACTCAAGATATTGCTCACTAGAGAACTTAATGAAAGAGAAATAGTTGCTAATGAAAGGATGATGAGTACCTCCTCACCCATTGTTTATATACTTGTGAAATAGTTACGCACCAAAGTTATTAATTACCATAGTACCTCAAGTTATTAGACTAAAAGTCAAGTCAAGTCAAAAAATATAAAGGAATATCCATTCACATGGGCATATTCCACTAGCATGTGATCTTATCGTGACCCGACCACTAAGTCAAGGATTCCTTCACATGGGCTATCCTTGGACTATAGAAGAATCCAAAACAAAAAGACTTGCGGGCCCAAGAGTTGTCAACTCTTTCCTCAAAGCCAAACACCTAGGAATAATACCAAGTCAATACACTAGAATCCAAAGTAGTGGTGCTCATCTTTTCCACTTCCTCTAAAGTAAGGTCCCCTCTATCTTAGCTATGACTAACTTTAGCTAATCATGACTAATGTAGAACCATCCTTTATCTCTATATAAATAAAATCTCTCAAGTACTTGTAATACCAAGCTAAATATCACAATACCACACACATGCACAAATGGGTGTTACATTACTAGAGTAACACCTAGGGCCCCATAAATCTCATCCATATCCCACAATAATGGTACGGATATACCAAGTGCACTCTCAAATAAATTAGCTCCTATGTCAAACTCCAACTCAGAGTCAATCTCCTTCCTTACTAGGACTTGAGATACAAGTTGATATCGAGCGCCACTCCAAGTAAACCCACTGCATATTGTAAGGCTATCTCCTCTAGAATCCCTAAAGAATTCCATTGTGACAAAGTAACCGCAAACTGCCAACCGCAAAATGCAAGTACCCCACCAAGTGCCAACACCACCAAGTGCCAACATCACCAACCAAGCACCAAAAGTGCCAATACCACCAACCAAGCACCACCAAGTGCAAGCATCACCAAGTGCCAACACCACCAACCAAGCACCACCAAGTGCCAACCCTAACAGAACACTACCCATTATTGTAACTCTAATTGAGACAACTATGCTAGGAGAAAGGGTGACCAATAACCTACCATCACAACACGCACTCTCACGATCTGTAGGTCATCACTTCTTGTCTCACCAGAGAGAAACATACATAGATAGTTTGACTAGTCATCACTCTAGCCTCACTATCAAGAGTGCACCAGAGCACCAACACTCTAAATTCAGGGCACCTCACACAAACATGATGCACAAACAAGAAGTAGAGAGTGGAGGGGATCCAATCATAAGAAATATAAACAAAAACCCTCCATCTCATAAAACAACATTGGACTGACTTTGCCACCATTTAGCATTTGACATAATTAGAGCACTCATTTACTTCTTGCGCTACAAGGATCATTGAGAAAGGGATCTTCTTGCCAAAATCTATTCTTCTCACCAAAATCTGACATAAATTTGATATAAATTTGACATAAATACCTAAATTAGGTTGACCTCTAAATCCTCAACTACCTCTTCACTTGAGCCAAATTGAAAAATAGGTTTTTTCCAATCTCTAATTCACTATGATTTGCTCCCAACTCCACCTTCAATTTCAATTTCTAAGCTCAACTTGCAACAAAGTGGTCCTACTTTCACCTCTTGAGCTCAAAATCACAACTACCACTTGAAAATTGTTTCTCTTTGGCTCCAAATTTGGCTAGTGCTTCCCCACAAAATCTCTCTTAGGGAAATCTGAACCATTTGATCAAGAAACCACAATCCACCGAGCTTGGAGATACCACCAACACTTGCAATTCTTGCACCAAATTTCACACTGACTCACTTCTCTAATGTAATTAGATTATTTACAACTTGAATCATTTCAAATTAGTTCAATACTTGATGTGTTCCTCAACAACTTGCCAACAAGAAGGCACTGATTATAGTCAAGCCACACCCACTCTAGCTAAGAGATTCTAGGTGACGCTTGCCAACTTTACGTCTGGTGATAGTCTAAATAGGGTAGAAGTCAAAAATACTTTGAAAACTTCAAAGCCAATTTTGGAGGCCTCAAAAAACAAGATGTCTTGCCTTCCAAAGGATAAGGTGTTGCATTCTCCCTCCCCCCTCTTTATTTTTGTCTTGATGAGATCTTCCACATAGTACCTCACCTATACTATTCTGAGCTTCCTATAGGAAGATTCTCCAAATATTTATTTGGTCAAACAAGTTTGACCAACCAAATAGGACAAAGATCAACATGTCACCAATCCATCTAACTAATCTAAGGGTGTAACTTTTTGACATGTCACCAACCCATATATCCAATCTAAGGTTTTAACTCCCTTTGAGGGGATCTTCTTTGCTATATAATAAAGACAAGGTCCTCCTTTGGAGCATCATAGAATTGAAGGATGAAACCTTATGTTTTTCTTTTGTTTCTATAGGATTTGTCATGTTTTTTGAATGTTACAAAAGAGAGAAACATAGATAATATGACTGGTCATCATTCTAGCTTCATTATTGAGAGTACACCAAAGCACTAACGCTCTAAATATCAAGCACCTCACATAAACATGGTGCAAAAATAGGAAGTAGAGAATGGAGGGGTCCAATCACACAAAATCTAAACAATAACCCTCCATCTCACAAATCAATACCAGGCTGATTACACCACCATTTTACATTTGACACAATAGGTATGTCTATTTACTTCTATGCTACCTATATCACCAAGGAAGGGATCAAATGTATTTTCCTAGCCAAAACTATAGTACATAGGTATGAGACCACCCGTCTCTAGGACAACAAGTGAGAGTGGACTAATTGGTTATGGCATTGGTCTAAGAACTAGATATCCAAGGTTCAAACCTTGCTACGTACAATCCTTAAGGATGGGTAGATTTTGCCAAATGACTATGAAAAAACCATCTAAACTCCTTAGCCTCATGCCAACAAGTTGGTTTTCTAGGCCTTGTAGCAAGACCATCCTATGTCTCAAAGCCTCTAAATGCCAATATTCAACCACATTGAGTCGCTAACCTTGACTAACTTGGCCACCAACTCCCTTTGGCCTCTCCAATTATGGCCAATCTCTAGTACATGCTCTACGACAAGATTGGTCTCCGAAACAAACTTCCACCAACTTCGAGAGACCTCTACTATAGTTGGTTGACCGCCAAATGTCAAATCAAGTCAAATTGAAAGGATGAGTACCTCCAAATCCCTAAAATTTAAGGGGATGACTTCTCAAGTCTGAACCCTATTTTGCTTTTGAAGTCAGATTTACAAGACAAGGGCCTCTAATTTTGCATCACTTGACCTTGCGCTCAAATTAAACCCAATTTCACTACAATTGAATACCCATAGAACTGAATTTGAAAATTTTAGCAACACTTTTGTATCAAGTCCAACAAATCCATCAAAACATACAATAAATTGAGCATGGTTTATACACACCATCCACTCAACTTAAATTGAACAATGACCAGGTAACAATGAATGAAGGTACCATTGATTCACCAAGCTTGGAGATACCACCAACACCTTCAATTCTTACACTTGATTTTCCCTCACTCACTTTTCTGATCTAATCAATTCAATTCACACATGCAACTCTAATGAGAACTCAATCACTCAACTTTGTACCACAAACAATGTGCACTAATTACATTCAAACTATACACACTCTAGCTAAGAGACTCTAAGTGACATTTGTTGGCCTATGTCCACCATAACAAAGAGCTCTAAGATTCAACATCAAGGTAGTGAATTCTATTTAGTTGCACCGCAAAGGTATACCCTTGGACTCAACCTAACACTCCAACCCTAATGGTACCATTGATAATCCATGTGACTATGAGAATGGTTTGATTAATGGTAGCTCCAATGATGTGATCAATAACCTTAACACAAAAACTAGCAACCACTAAATAGTCTCTAAGAAACTATTGATATAATTATGGTTATCAAGACTAACCCTTCAAGGTTTGAGCAATTGAGTTTTGGTACTACAAATGTCATGATACAATTCCAAGACAATGGCTTTAAGAGCTTCATGATCACTTCCATGATGGCCCTCCAAGCTAGACCATGGTAACTACTTACTGGTGTTTTTCTATGAGCCAGGTGGAGATGAAGCTTTATCTCCTAAATGTCCACCTCTCCATCTCCACTACCCCCTAGCCCTCCTCCACAGCCTCCATCCCCTTCACCACCACCTCCGTATTCTCCTCCACTGCCCTCCATCTCCTTCACCGCCACCTACTCCACCTCCTGCTAGCCCTCCCCCTCCATCTCCTCCTCCTAGCCCCGCCGCCAGAACCAACGTCATAATAGTTTTCAATTGAAGTCGGACCTCATGCACCCATCATAACTCTTACAGTCGAGACTCGCACCTTTGGACTGGTGAATGGATTGAATGCAGAAGGGACCAGGCAGTCAATAGTCCCGGATGGCATGATTAGCACTTTTAATAGCCCTCTAAAAATCTGCGCTCCCCAATATGCCGGTTTCTGCCTTGGTCTCCACCTTCTGAAATTCAAGGTGACTTCAGTTTATACGACCTGGATGATGTAGTCGCACTTGTCACATTTTATGGTCCCAAAGCCAAGTCAAAGTCCAAAGATGCAACATTTCAAGTAGCAGAAAGTCGCTCAAATTATCTTGTTGAGTCACAAGATTTACCCCACGGAGGATGTCTACAAATGGATGCTTGGAGACTATAAACTGAATTCGGATTTGAGAGTTACTTCCGCAGCTGGTTGTGCTGGGGTGTCTGAAGATATAAGCTGCAGGTATCTCGAGTACAGATACAAGTCCCTATGCCTGGTGTAAAAACTTAGATCTCCGCTTGCAGTATAAGGATAGAGTTTGATCGAGGTCCTCGAAATTCCTTTGAGTTCACTTTAACTTCAGCTAGTGGAGTTGGATGCTTTCCTCTGTTTCTCGCTAAAACATACGTGTGCAATATGTTTCTGGCAAGATCTGTGGCAAACTGCAGATTGTTTCAGTGCACATTACAGATGTTGATTACAAACTTCAAAAGCTTAAGATATTGTCAGCATGGAATGCGATGGGATCCGCACACTGAGTGTTTCTTGAGACTTCTAAAGGACGAAATATCAGTCTCATCAAGCGTCGACCGCCACAGATTTGCATCTACTTACTAAGGAGAAAGGGAACAAAAACATATACTATTCAGAAGATGCTCCGTGGATCCGGAGCATTTTCTCCAGGTGACGAAACAACATCCTCATCTATAGCCACCCTGAACTACTTGTTCTTGTGGAGACTGCAGTATTTATCGATGTACATATGCTGGTCTTGCGCTGTCAAGGTTATTGAAAGCTATAGTATGTATAGAAAATTAAAGACATGATGATCTCTTCACCTGGCTAACATTCCATGAAGTTTTGAAAGGTCAAAAAGTTGTCGCACATGTACACTATCGAGAAGAAAAGGTACTCAGTAGATGAGTTCGAATCAGGCACCCTATGCACCTTACAGACGTCTCCATTAAACAGGAAAATATATCCACCTGGAGGTCTAGAAGGCACTCACTCGTTCTGCACATCTACCTTACATCGAGAATTTAGCTTTTTCTGAAGAGAACGAACCGCTGAGTAAACGAACTACCTTGCTTGCACGAGTAGCTAGCCACTCGCCATAGCGATCATGTCAACTATAAGAGCATAAAACGCAGATCGAATAAAGAGCACATAGAAAACATGTAAAATGGAGCTAAGCCCCACTAGATATCCTAAGATAGCATAGCTATGCAAGTTAAACCGTTAACAAAAAATTGGAATATTCCAAGAAGCATCATTTAGTGTGAGTGTTTTCCTATGGATTGCACCAACCACTCCCATTATTCTTGAACAACGGATATAAATTATCTAAAATATATTACAAAGCATGAAAGTGAAAATGATATCCTTGGTACATAACATGATAATCTAATCAAAAACAAAATATACCTTCATAATATGATAAGCTCTCCTGTACTATATGATTCCAATCACACAATTTAATATGATAAGCTCTCCTGTACTATATGATTCCAATCACAAAATTTAATTCTAAAACGTGATAAACTTTTGTGCACTCCATCCCCCTATACTTTGGAAGCTAGAGGAACAAAACAAAGAGATGACCTCGCTTGATACTCTTATACATGGAGACCTTGTAAACGGTAACATGATAAACTCTTGTGCACCCTTGTATCTCTTCCTTATACGGCTTGATGGGATCTTCCCCTCCTTCGTTTTTCCTAAGCGGTCGCCTTTTTCTCCATCTCCCACTATACTTTGAAAGCTAGAGTAACAAAACAAAGAAATGACCTCGCTTGGTCGCCTTTTTCTCCATCTCCCACTATACTTTGGAAGCTAGAGTAACAAAACAAAGAAATGACCTCGCTTGATACTCTTATACATGGAGACCTTGTAAGCTGTTGCTACCGTATTCGCGGTTCATTTCAGGACGGGTAATCATCCCTCCTATATTGTATCTCACGTATGAAATGAGAACATTCTAAAAATCTTCTTTGGTAAATTGGCTCATGTCGCACAATACAAAGTGACCACGTGGTGGCTTCTTCAATACTCGGTAGTTCTGCTGTGGACCCTTCTTGGCTGTACCTTAACTGTAGGGTCGTACTGTCTTATAGGCGGAACTTTACTTTTAGGGTCGTACTGTCTTATAGGCGGAACTTTACTTTTACTCCTATAATTTCATTCCTCTAACTTTAAGATGGTCTACGTAATCTAACTCTGAAGAATCACTAATATCCTTATTCTGTAGCGTGCACACAATTCACGAGCTCGAGTCAGAAGCCTGGGATGTTTCTCCATTTCGAAGACTGCGGTGTGAAGAGTAGGAACAATAACCGAGCAGTTAGATACAAGGCAAGTTCCTCATCTTGGTCCTGTACTCCATGATGGATGCGTGTAGAAAGTGGATGAAACAGAGGAGTCCGAATTCGAGGTGAAGGGGTTGTTGAGGTGACCGGAAAATGCTACTGTAGACTCAGTAGGGAAGTGTTGCGAATGTGATATAAATTCTCCTTCCATTTCCAGTACTTCAATCAAGCTGCGCACGATATCCCCCATCTCTGGTCTATCTGCACCAGCAGGAAGAACACAAGACATTGCAGTTCGAGCGACCCTGAGCATACCTTCTTTGTCGTATTGGCCAGCCAGAAACGGGTCCACTATTGCGTCAACCTGATCACTGCCCAACATCTCCCGTACCTGCAAAAGTTCATTAGTGTTCTGAAACTCAGCATTAAGTCGTGATGCAGCACATCTGTTTGCTAAATTATCATAAAATCGAACTGATGCCAGATGAAAATTGACAACTAGTCGAAGATGGTGCTATGCCTCCCTATTTACGTCGTGCTTTTTCTTTTCATACGTTGAACTGGAAAACCTTCAAGTGAATTGATTGGATATGCAATGTTGCTTGGAGAAAATGCTGCGGATGTACAGACATATTCCTCTTACCCAGTCTATCATATTCGTCTCGTTACTTCCAGTAAACTTCTGGCTTTGTGGCCTTTTCCCGGTAATGATTTCAAGGAGTACCATTCCGAAGCTATACACGTCACTTTTTGTAGTCAGCTTTCGGCGGACGAAGTACCTACATCCAGTGTCGCAAGATTCAACAGTCAGCGTCGCAATTTCTGAACAGTAACTCAGAACAGGTGTTCTTAATACTCAAGGGAATAGTCGGAACGAAGGCGGGAGGTTACAACTATCTATGTAAGTTGAAACGCACTCAGGATCGAGGTAGCCAAACGTTCCCTTAATCGCAGTCGAAACCCCACTTAGATCCAGTTCCTCATTTGATTCCTCTTCGGCTACTTGTTTCGAGATCCCCAAATCCGCAACTTTGCCCTGAAGTTTCTCGGTCAGGAGAATGTTTGAGGACTTCACATCCCGATGTATGATCGGCGGATTGCAGTCCTTGTGCAGGTATTCGAGGCCTACATGGTGTTTCAGAGCGAGCACTTAGAGAACGACACATGTAAATTTACATACAGTTACCATTAACCCCATGCGGTCTAAGGTTCTCGTCATATTAACCACACAAGGTGTAATAGCTCGTGGTCGCCTCCGTACTTGCAAATATGACGAAATTCTAAAAGGGGTCACCTCTTCCAGCGTTGATGACAATGCCGAGTCTGGTCTTCCAATCCAATGTAACTGGCTCCAAGGAGTTCTTTTCTGAAACATGAGATTTTGGAAATGTAAGGGAGGAAGGTGCTGAATTCTCGAGTATGAATCACGAGAAGCGAGTCAGTAAGAACAGAGAGCGTGATTGGGAGATATTAGTCAATAGATCTAAATTGGAAACATCTTCAAGCGGACAATCAAGGATATGGAACCTGTATGATAAAGATGGTCGTGCAGAGTTCCTCGAGGCATGTAAACATAGACAAGAATCTGCTGCTGGGCTTCTAGGCAGTAACCGACTAAAGGTACAAGATTGCGATGATGCAATCGTGATAAAAGTCGGACCTGCGCAATCAATCACAAATTGCATCAGTTTTACGAACTCCCAATGTTTCCCAGGTCAGCAGCACAATGCTTCCCAACGACTTGAGCTTTTGAGCTCCGAGGGCCAGTTTACCTTAGGCTCTGTGATAGAGCTTAAAGTGATGATGGCCAAAACTAAATAGCAATGAGGTTTTCTCGAGCACACAATGTAGAAATTACAAACATAGGAAAACAAAAACCGAAAGTTCCGTGTTAATAAAGTCATATTCAACTAGTTTGGGAGGCATTCAGACTAACCAGTGGATCCAAGACAAACTGATACTTTCGTATTACCTCATTAAGAAATTCTCCAGCGCCCTGTTTTGAATCAGGAGCCCTGACTTTCACGGCGACCTCCTTCCCATCCGTCAATTTGCCGTAGTAAACTGGTCCGAATCCTCCTTTACCAATCATGACTTTATAGTTCTCCGTGATGGATTTTATCTTCTTCAAGGTGAAACCCTGCAATGATTTGGGCATGTCCTCTGCAAGGAATAGAAGAGACAAGAATACATGAAACAGGAATCATTCGGTAGGTCGATCTAGGCACTGTCAAGAGTGAATCTTTTCCGGACGAATTATTAGCCAAACCTTTAGTTTTACCTCTAGATAACTGATGTCCGTATCGTATCTTCTTCCTGGTAAGGTAGAACAGCGCAGTTAGGACAGCGAGTACTGCGCCAAGGACTCCCACTACTATACCAACCATTGCACCTGTGGAAATCGCAGAACTGGATGATTTGATTCTTATAATCTTGATATCGGTGTTGCCATTGTATCTGCACAAGTCAAAGTTCGTTAACACCAGAAATATCCGCTATCTTTAGCTCCACTAATTCGAAACTAAGGGATGTACATCTTTGCATGATGCAGATAGTTCGCAAGTTACTGTTACATACGAGATATTCAAGCCTTTGTTCAGCAGTACTTCCGGTATTCCTGTAAACCTGTTGTTGTCCAGCAGCCTGGTACATGCACATTGAGTAGGAAAGACAGTTGAACATTGTTAATGTTCTGGCAACTAATCAAATGGGTATTATATATCAAGAATGGCACCGGCAGTTCCTTTGTGTGACTGGATCACACCACTGCCACGAAACATTTGTAGATCATCTTCGAGTTTCCTGTAACCTCTTGTAATTACTTTGAGTTTAGTTTCTTGAATAAAGTGCTAAGGCAGGGTCAGAGTTGTAAGGAACCGAAACACTAGACCTGCATTCAACTCTTGCATTCAACTTCAAAGACACAGGGAAACTCATTCCAGAAATACGTTCATAAGATACTGTATCTTGATAGTCTTATTTATGTAATCCAGTGAAAAGAACCTATCTTCGTTTGAAAGAGACTATACACTTAAGGTAACATACTTACACCACCTCTAGCTTCGGAAGTTTAGCAAGCACCTCCGGAACAGTCCCGTTGAATCGATTGTTTCTGAGATCCCTGTCATGGTAAATACCAAGTTAGCTCTAGAAACGTTAAACCGAGAATTTGGTCCAGATCAGACTGCAGACCAAAACAAGCAGGTTCGACCGTTGAGACTGGATTGTCAAGGTCTGTCTGCAGATCTCTGGGGACTTTTGGACGAAATCGTAACAGGTTGAATGCAGGTAGGTTTTGCTTACATAGTCACTAGACTTGTAAGAAGCCCGAGTTCTTCTGGTAGAGGGCCAGAGAGCATATTGAAGGACAAGTTCCTGTACAATTTCCTTTATGATTAGAACAAGACAGTACAGAATCTAAGCACTAGTTTCAGTAATATCTACACACAAGTAAAGAACAACACAATGCCTGATCAATTTTGGAATTCACCTTCAGATCAGATTCTTGTGCATATATCTATGTATTTACAAGTATTGCAGGCTTTTAAGATTCTCAATTCCTTTCGGTATGACTCCGGTTACAATGTTATTTATGATACTCCTGACACAGTGAACCAGAAATGAGCTAGTTTAAGAATTTTGCATTTGTACGACTACTTCCCTCGACTAGAATCCTTATATACTCGTAGCGTTGCAACAGTGTATCGAAACATCTTTTAGTCTGACCATCAAATTCATATCTTTGGACCTCATCCAAAGCTAACCAAATCACACGAACACGGAAACGGACAACAGGACAGTCCCCCTGATCAATTATCAACTTACATTTCCTCGAGATGGGAAAGCTGAGTCCATGAGTCCGGTATTTCACCGTCAAACTTGTTGTGTCCCATGTTTCTGTCATATAAACATTAATGCTTAAAATAATTAATAAATAAATAAAAATAAATAAAATTTAATCAAATAAGTGCCTTGTAACTATTCGGCTATTATCAGTCCATCTTGAAACGCTCCGTATCTTCACCAATATTCTCTTGACTGATAAATCTATTCAGTTATTTTGAGATTTACATTTAAAATTATCAATATGAAATGACGAGATCTAGATCAAGAATACATCATATTCAGATTCTGCTGAGAGATGGAGTCTTTCACCGAAAACATGCCTTCCATAACTTACATCCGCTTAATAACGACGCCGTCTGAAGCCTTCTGCGTAGATGCCGCAGGAAGATCGGGTAAACGACCCTTCATCGAGTTGTTCTCAACATTTCTATCATGTGAAAAGTCAAATAACCACAGCATAAATTCTGATGAAATGGTATTGTCCATCTTATAGAGTGAATACGATATCCAGTTCACATATTTAAGCAGCAAATAGTCACAATAATATCATTCCTCATGTTTGTTAGATTCAGCGTTTCTTTCCTTACGATTTAAATAAACGGAATATCTGTCCAGTTTCCAAGACAATGATTCATCTCAAGTAATAAGGTAAATCAAAGTCACAATATCATGAAGATGCTTCAACTCTCGGAGTTTTATCATTGATATTAGCGAAAATGGAAAAGATTACAATGTTTTATAGACAACGACCTAAAAGAAATCAGTATTTGAGAACTGAATTTCCAACGCTAGGTTTACTTTCAATTAGTGAAGTCTAACCGAAGACAGTCGAAAATGGAGAAGCAAAGATACAGAGTAAATGCCACTTATAAATCCGCTCTGTGATGGAGATCAAAAGATAGAGTTTAATTGTCAAGGGCATTCATACTTACATACTCTCTAGCTCTGTGAGAGTGCTTAGGTCAAGGGGAAACGATGTCAACCTGTTATTCGACAATGTCCTGAATCAAATCATATTCACCCAGTAGATCCTTCTGTCAAGTTTCCTTTCACGAACCTGACTTATACCAAAATCTATCCAGCAATTTCACACAGCTTTTGCCCATTGTAAATTTGTCTCTTGGATCGTGAAACATATCTTGCAAACAAGGATGACCCAGTCGGTATGTGATTTCCAGAAAGCAAATTTTAGCCATCAGTTAGCTGCAAAGGGTGGTTACTGCGTTAAACAGGGTAGTCGACAAGTGCTCGTACATATGACCATGATGTGAGCAAATACTTACAGATATCTGAGCTTCCAGACCTTCTGCAATGAGTCAGGGACAGGGCCACTGAAGTTACAGTTGGAAATATCGCTGCAAGATCGATGGATGCAGTTTAGTCTACATACTTTTCCTTGCTCTATACGGGACGATTTCAGGTCCTAAAAATTCAGCTTTCTGGAACGGATCTTCAGTAGGTGCAAGTTCCGTATATCAAATACTGCAGTACAAACTTACAGTGATTGAACTGTTCCTAGACCGCTCATGTCCGGGATTTCTCCTGACAATTTAGAATTATTTGCCAAACCTCTGCAAAACAGTAATTGCATGAACAGTTATAGTTAATCCCATTGATATATTTTAAAATATTTATTCTGACCCAAACCTTGAACCTAAGAAAGCTGCAATTCATATTTCTACCTCAACTACCATAGAAGTACGTGGAATAGGACAGTTATGCAGCTAGTGAGGAACTTGATAATGTTCTTAGTTACAGATCCTTTAATACCCACTATGCATGGTAGTGAATTGATTATATGACTAATAATTTCAAACCGCCTAGTTGCCTAAGACTAGGTATCCATGGACATAGTTTAGATAAGATGTTTAATTCACAAATACAAGTTTCATATCTCCTGCACAAAAGCGATAAGAGCCAGGAGGTGAACTTTTGAGATGGGCAACTTACAACCACTGTAGAGCTTCATGCTGAAACAACCCAGGCGGTATGGATCCACTGAAATCGTTTCCACTAAATTGCCTGCAAGTCTTGGAACCAGAATCTAGTGAAGAGAATTTTTATGCCAGTGCTTCTCATGAGGACATGATTTATTACCTTCTCTACACTAAATCCTGACTAATCAATTAGGTACCTACGATATGCTTTTTGAACCATACAAGTTCCGGTCTAATTCGCCTTTGTGGTGAAATTGAACAGAGAATAGACGCTCACGCTGATTGCAAGAAGCTGGAAGGTTTCAAGTCCGGCAGTGTTCCAGTCAAGCCGCAATTGCTTACATCACTGTAAACTCAAGGATCATTAGAGTACGTGTTAGCGTATATGACATGGGCATCCATCAACGTTGAAGCTTCAAAGATTGCATTGCACGATGCATGGATGGAACTGGTACCACAGCAAGGCAGTGTGTGAGATGATCAAGCGATGTTTAAGTTTAAAACTTACAAGTATTGGAGCAACTTCAGATTACTTAGATCTGGAATGGTTCCTGTAAGTTGTGGGTTCCCGCTCAGCGTTCTGTATCAAAGATTGTTATTTAGCCTTTTTCAATGAGGCTGCAATCTTGAAAAATTGACCAAATTTCAATTTGAGTTGAAATCTGTAAGGCACTGAATTCTTAAATGCTTGTCATGTAACAAAAACATATGATCTTGACTTACATAACTTTTGCTCGGGACATAACTCCTATCGTTCGAGGGATACTTCCATTAACTTTGGTACTCTCCAACTGTCTGCGGATGAAGGCTCTCGTCAATCAGACTAACATCCCTGGAAGTAGCATAGTGTAAAGCTTACGTATGGTTTCTTTTTGCTCCATCAATATTTAATTATCATCATACAATCTCCAACTCCTGCGAACCAACTGGAATTGAAACTTGAGATGAAGCTATTATTAAAGCAGTTTAAGTAGTTTACGTACAGAGTGTCGAGTTCTGTAAGGTTACTCAGGTCTGGTATAGGACCACCGAGAGGATTGAAACTCAACCTCCTGCATGCGTGATAATTATATGAATGCAGTCAGTTTAGGATTATCTCTCGTTGTAAGCACACGACTTTATCCCACCACGAGTCGACAATGTTCGCGGAACTGATGTGTTCCTGGAGACTAAGGTTTCCAAACACGGACACAACATGCTTGTGGAAGCTACTGACTAGGAATTTGAGAAGACAAGTCCGGAAGAAGGGAGGGAGAAACTTACAAAATAAATAGTGTCTTCTGGTCAAATATAGATGCTGGTATTCCTCCAGTTAAATTATTATGCGTCAATTTTCTGAATTGTACAGTATTCATCCAGTAATTTAGCTGGCGGACTAAGCCCGCCGGATTCAGACCGCTGCCGCACAGACCTTATACTTCTTTGAAGTTGCGACAGCAAACTATACCATGAAGCCTATCACATATATCAGCCGGGTTCAGGATGTACCAGGAAGCACACTACAGCATGGCTTACTTGGAGCTCATTGTCCGGGTTCCCAGTCGATCAATAATTAGAATCTGGAATCATGATAGTGTGCTTTTCCAAATCTTCAAGAGAAGTTGCGTATACTTACATCTGTTTGATGTTGGTCAAAGCTACCGTGTCCAGTATCCGTCCAGTAAATTGATTGGAACTCAGATCCCTACTCAAAACAGATATATATATATGTATACACAGTCCAGAAACAGAGAAATTTCAATTTCACATATCGCTACTACTCGTGTACTTGATAGTATGTATGCTTTCTAGAATTTTTTTTTCAGATTTCAACGTGCAGCAAAGTGCAATTTCAAAGTGCAGCAAGCGTGATGCTCGAGCTCACTAATATGAACGGTGATTTCTGGCCTCAAAGTCTACATGAATGCATGATCAGCTATATATCATACTAAATTATAACTTGAAGTCATTAGCTGCTTACACATCTTCGAGCTTCCCCATTCTGCTGACATCTGGTAAAGGGCCAGTAAGTTGATTATCTCTCAACCATCTGGCAAAAACATTCAAGAAGAACAGTCACCAACGCGGAGGTTGCTCTAAGGTTTATGTTCGTAATCTGAACTGTGACACAATAAGTCACAGGCATGGCGAGTGAAATCTGAAATCTGATGTCCCTTAAGGTGACAGTTACGTACAAGTTTCGAAGATTCGTCAGGTTTGATAACGCACTGGGGACGGTCCCGCTGAGGTTTTTGGATTCAATGTGTCTGTCGCATACCAACTCAGTTTCTCAGTTTCGAATAAAAGTTGTGTCATCAATCTTACTTGCAGTTCCATTCATGTACAGCAGCTTGTACAAATGTTGAAATTGGAGTCTACTTGCAACTCATAAAGTCTAGATTAGCATATCTAGTGATGCAGTACTTACATGGTTGATACCGTGGTATTTCCAGAGCTCGAGGTGTCGGAACACTTTGCCCATTCGTTAAGACAAGGATCATCCGTCCAGCTGAGCTCGGGGAATCGTGCCCTGATAATCTCAAGGACATTCTCTGTAAAAGACACAATGTCCAGGTACAAAATTACTCACGTTCAAATAAGCGATGGACTCCACGAGTTTGAAGACCAAATTTGCTTATGGAGAGAAATGAACACCTACGTTTTAGTTGTATATCTTCACTACTTTAAAAGGGATTGCCACCAAGAAGTCTTATGCATAAAAGAGACGGAAAGTATTACCATCTTCAGCTAACAGAGCGTGTCCTTTCTGCGTCAGGTGGAGTACAGTGAAGCTTAAGAGAAACAAGAATCCCGACAGAACTCGATTGGGGCAGCATTTCTTATTTCGGCTCTCCATGAATTCGACCAAATTGATGCAAAGCATGGTAGAACTCTAAATTGCAACAGGAGTCACTCTAAATTAAATGAAGAAGCACTGTGAGGTTTAAAGCGGCCAGCTAAGGCAGCACAATAGGTCTCCTTAAACATCCATGAATCACAACTGTCGTTCGTAACGTGCATCGCTTACAAACACAAGTCATGATGAACGTTGCATCTACTGACAGTTCTGTGAATTTCCCCCCGAAAACAGCTGCTAATATCAAAGATCGAATCGAGCGCAATGTCTGAAACTGTCGTCTTGGTACTGGTTACAAATGCCTTGAAGATCTCGATATAATATAGAAAATAACAATAGGAAATTTGATGTAGTACTATGCCTTGGTTCAAACTGGGATGGAAGTGCATGATCTTGTGCATATCCCAAAGTTGCAGTATACAGCCGTTTCGTCCTTTAGGGTATCTGAAGGTCTAAACCCATGCTATTGGGTGTTAAAGAGGCCTTGAAAGTCAATAAAGTTGTTTGGCATTCATGACAAACCATTGAGCACTTTGCAATCCTTATGAAAAATAACTTTTGCGTGGGTAGGTAGAAAGCTTACACATTAGAAACTATTTTTCTACGCGTCCATCCTCATCTGGAACGATCGAATTCGCCATGAAAAAGGGAATTGTTCGTTTACCGTCAGAAGCTTTAGCAGTTGGAACTTGTCGGCGGGCTCCATCTCAAAAAGTCGTTCCGCGTAGATCTGGACCCGTATCGATCTGATTCACCTTTAAATTGACCCAATACAATCGGAAATTAAAATGTTTCTTATGTAAAATCCGGCGCTTTTCTCTCCGTCTACATCCTCAGATTCTACATAATGGATTATTTAAAAGAACATACTTGATTTCGTCAACAGTAGTGAATGCAAGCGAGAACCCGAGGAGGCTTGGGGTCTTCGTGGACCACTTGCAAAACTGGTACCGTATTTCTAAAGTAATTCTTCTCTTTCTTTTGGAAAGGTAATTATTCACAAGAGAGAACAAGGTGCCATCTTAGAAAACGTGAAGGAAGGGAAACCCATCCAGCCCGAACAAGGATGGGACAAAAGGATCAAGAGAAGGCTACCCTTTAGAAAAGAATAAGGATGAGAAGACCCGATCAAGTACAAGGGTAAGACAAAAGAGGTAAAAAGGGGCTAAGCTCCAATAGTATCTATACATATTCCCCACCACATCTAAAATATCCTAGTAGTAAGGTTTAGAAACCATAAGAGCATCCAAAGAATTACCACCTAGTGTGATTGCTCCCTTATGAATTGCAATGGACACATGCCATCTAAACTACACTGCAAAGTAGGAGAGTGAGAGTGGTACCCTTGACATCTAACACTATAAGCTCTTGTGTACTCCTTAAAAAATGTGGCTAACACAATGTGCATTGCTACATATAACTCCAAGGCTAGAGCAGCAAAGAGGTGACCTCGCTGCATACCCCTATACTTGGAGACCATGTGAGTTGTTGCTCCGCTCACTACTTATCAAAGGGGATGAGTAATCACTCCCTCCAAACTTGCACCACATGTAAGGTCCAAACCATACAATCCGCTACTATCACCTGATCATCTTGGGACCAAGTATAAGTCTACCTTGATACATGTTGTGTGCAAAGCATATTAATGCTTTCTCCAAACAAAGTATCCTCTCTCTCTTGCCAGAACAAACACTATATCCCTGATGGCATCATGGGTAGCTATCCTTTGTCCTCCAAAGGATGCTACATCTAGTGTAGAATCACACACAAGTGAGTAATGAAAATGTACATGGGTGGACCAAATCTAGGTGGAAACTCATTACTATAGAGAAGGTAATTGGTGTGGGTCAAAATGCCTTAATGCAAGGTCAAGCTAGGATCCAAGAACTTGCACCCTTGGCGGCAAGACAAGAGCAAAGACATGCTTTAGTAGCTCAAGGAATGGACAAATCAGCTAAGAGAGAATGTAGCATATGTTGACAACATCACTCCATCAAGGAGGACTACAAACCTCTAGTCCAATATGATGGTAGTGAACCAAAGGATGGAAGGTACTCCTATGCTCATGGGGATAGACCATCTCTTGTCTACCACAATAATAATAACATCTGGAGAAAAAAGGATCCCTCCTCCATCTCACTCACATATGTCTCCAAAATAGCCATCAACAAACACAAAATGAGAGGAAAGTAGGGGTGCCAAGAGAGCACAATTACCCAAAAATGTTATAGGTGCATAAAGTGCTACTATTTCCTTCAAATTTGCTTTTGCTGATCATATTAGGCTTAAGTGCTAGAAAACCACTACAAATAACATAGTTACTAAAAGAAGTGCCTCAAAGAGAGATGGTACTCAAAAGAATGACACAAAATCTAGATGCAATAGTGCTCTAAGTAATGAAGTAATCCATTGGGTAATCCAAAGTGCTTGCATGAAGTGCTTACATGTCAAAATGGTTACATGGCTAAGTACCAAGGTGGCCCTCAAAGTAGTGTCATGAAGGTCAAGACAATGAAAAATTTGGAGGGGTGTAGGATAACGGCAAGTGACCAAAGGACAAGTAACATTCAAAAGGATGTAGGATGACCCCAAGTGCTTGAGGAAGGAGCATACTAGGAGTTTTGTGGAATCATTTGGATTGCTTCCAAGAGGAGAGCACTTGGAGAGCCAATAGGTGAAGCTTACAAGCCCAAGTTCTGAGTGCAACCTTTGCACTCAAGGTTAAGTGCCGCCACAATTTGAACATGCCACCATTTCAGCCAGAAATTTTCTGCCAAGGACCATTACATTCAAGATAATTGTGAGCACTTGATGTGCAAGTTTGGCAAGTGGGAAAGTGATGGGAGAAGAATCTCTAGCATGTGGAAGAGCAACTACTCACCATACTGACATGCAAAGACCTTTGCCTACACAATAGCAAGTGCTTAACTACTCCATAACCACCAAAGTGTTGAGGATCAACCAGGAAGTGGGACTATACATTGAGTCAATTGGCTAGTAGCAGCACTTTTGGAAATTCACTTGTTTGGTAAGCTAATTGAGTAGTGTCCTGCAATTTGTCATAAACAGAGAGAGAGTCATTGCAAATTTTTTTGGGGGTACTTTCCTATAAGCACTTGGTGTAGTTCCTAGCACTTGGAGTGAAGAGAGGTACTTAGATTAGTGTCATAGACAAACCTTAGCACTCGTATATGTCTAGAGCTATGGTATGTACCCCAAGAGCTTATAGGAAAGTACCTTGAAACCATCCTTAGGGCAAATGCATTGCAGAACTGATGTAATTTGGAGCAAGCACATGGGATTCTTGATCTAGAAGTCAGAGTTGACAGACTTCCATATGATTCATGAGAAGAGAGGGAAACAAGAGAAAACATCAAGGGGAATGAGAGGCAACCCTATGGAACTGCAGATTGAGAAGAAGTGCTAGACAAGGATATGGAAACCCAAGAGGAGGAGACTGGCCTAAAGCTGAGCCTCACTACTTAGTCCCCATCCCACCAGGAGAGTAGAAACTCAAAGGAAGCACAAGAACTTTGGCCCAAAGTTCAAGCAAACATTTGGTGGACTGACCAGTAAGGGCCCAAAGTAGAAGAAGAGGTCAATGTTGAAGTAGAGGGAAACTCCAATGTAGATTGTGAAAGAACCCAAAGTCCTTGCTTCAACAAAGAAGGAGAGAGGATCAAGCCAAACCATTGCTAGTCAAGTTTTGGAGGGGACCAACTTAGTCATTCACTCAATGGGGTTGGTGTTGCAGTTGATGGAACTTTTGCTACCCTAGTACTAGCATGAGTGTCCAGATATCATAGAGTATACCGCCTTGGTGTGGAGAACGTACAAGGAGATTTATATGCAGAAGGTCCAAGAAAATAAACTCCAAGAGGAAGTGATATCAAGCTGAGATCACTTTCAAGAGGAAGCAAAGAAGGTGAATGCCTTGATGCTGGAAGTATTTGAGGAGAAGAAGAAGAATGCCTCCTTGCTTCCATGCTTCAAAGTTAGAAGAAAGAATTGGTCAAGGTCCAATTGGAGTTAGTGAAGCTTCAATTGGAGGAGAAGGAGAAGGAGCTCAGCTACAAGGACCAAATCCAAGCTAAAGACAAGGAAGTGCATAGCCTGTACCAATAGCTAAATGCTACCAACGTCAATAATGCAACTTTGGATTTCCAGATGCTTGAGTAACAAGAGGAGGTAGCCATGCAGTTGGAAGCCCAAGCAAAGGAATTGACTTTGGCCATGTAGAAAGAGGCCAAACAAGAGCACATGCACAAGAAGTTTAATGAAGACTTTTAGGCAAAGTGATTGGAAATTAAAGCAAAGAAAAAGGAAGAACTCCAAAAAATGGAAGAGGTCCAAGTGTAGTTCATGGAGATGCACCAAGAAGAAGCCAAAGGGAGAGCTACCAACTTTCAAGTTCAAAAATTGTGGTTCCAAGCCCAGAAGCTAAAGGGGAAGAAATACAAGGAGGAAGTGATGAACCAACTTTGGGGACATGCAGGTAGAAAGCTCAACAAAGCAAAGAACTCCTATCCGTTGAAGATTGGTGACTACACAAAGCAAACCAAAGAAGTCCTTTGACAACTCAAAGGCACAAGATGCTCTTCTCAACAAAGTGCAGTGCCAAAGGAACTTGAGGTACCCAAAGGGACCATTGTGTTAGATTAGTGTACATTCTTTGATCTTTTCTAATAATTATACATAGACTCTATTAGTTTCTTGCAAGAACTTTGTGGTACCCATTTTTTGGGTTTTTTACAACTTTTTGAATAGAAAGTGTATTTTTAAGTAGAAAAGGAGGTTAGATGAGCAGAATTGGTGTGTTTGGATCTGAAATAGGGCATATGATCCGACCTAAGGAATTCAACTTTGTATTAGAGGAGGTGAAGACTTGGATCAGACTTGGAAGGTCGGACGACCCAAAGTGAGGACACTTCACATAGGGATGAAGACACCCAATCTTAGGAAGCTTTTACTACAATCTTGACTCAAGCTGCACCAAACAAGAAGGTACACTCAACATGAAAAATTATCTTGTGCCTTTGAATAGTTGTCTTAATCATGTTAGAATCACAAGCCAAGTCATGGGGTTCTTGTGTTTGAAGCCAAGTGAGGAAGAGAGACGCATGATGCCGTTCAAGGGAGGAAGACAAGTTTCAGCCATCTCAGTCCAAAATCTTGCAATTAGATTTTTTGACATGGTGGCCCAATTCAAGGTCTTGAGCTGACTTTGGATCACTTTCTTGACATGGACTGGAGTTGAGTTTTCCATGATTTCATGGAAGAAATTACCGCTAGTAATTGTAAGGAAGGTCCAAGCAAGGAAGGGAAGAGAGGAAACCTGGCCCAATGGACCAAAGCCAATTGGAGGTTAATACTAGGATAAGATGCATGAGAGCCTATGGGGATCACCTTCAATCAGAAGTGTGATATTACAGGAGAAACAAAGGAACTAAATGAGTCCTTTAGTGAGCCTTGAAAGAAAAATGGATACAATGTAGACACTTATGTAGACCAAATGAGGCAAAGTATCATTGGGGCATTGGTGGCTATGATGAAGCTAGAGCACACTACCTATGTAATGAAACAACAAGTGGTGTTCTTTCACCTAATGTTTCCAAGAGATAGTGTAAATTGAGCAAGGAGTTTTTCATTAGGACAAGGTAGATGATAGGGCAATGGAGGATGGACCTACTGCCCCACTACTTTGTACCTTTTGTAGCCCACCACTATTTGGGATTGAACTTACTCAACCTTGAGGAGTGATGCCAGATGGTGTCACATTTTCATTGGAACTTGTGTTGGGATGCGGATGAGGAGGAGAAGTACAACTAAACCATGTATCACATGACCCTAAACCAAAAGTTTCCCCATCTTAGCCCATCACTGCCTTTCCTTCCTCACTCCTATTTAGCATGAGGGTTAAAACCACAAATTCAAAGCAAGGTGAGGTATGAGAAACCCTCTTCCAAGATAGAAGCTATCAAGATTGCAATTTTTATGGAGCAGATTTTGGAAGGGGATGAGAGTGATAGGATGGTGAAGGAAGTTGTGCATCTTCCACAAGGTTACAAGTTTGGTGAAGCTTCTCATCCTTTGGTGGCAAGGGTGACACCACAAGTTGTAGTTCCTCCTATTCTTGCACTTCCACCAAAAGATCTTACTCTTAAGAGTCAGCTCCTCATCATAGTCCTCATTGTTTGACTCTACTTCTTCTTCTTCTTCTTCTTCTTCTTCCTTGGCCCTTGACAACATGTCAACCATTGCTACAGTACAACGTGTGTTCAATCTCCAAGTAGTTCTTGGAGATTGAACCCATCAAGAAATAGTGTCCTTGGTCAGCTTCTCTACTTAGGTTAAGGTATTGGGGCTGTCAAGGTCTTCTCTCGTCCAATTTGGTGAAATATTGGTCACTCTCTCTTACCCTAAACTCTCACAAAAGCCTCCACATTCTCTCCATTCTTGCCAATGAAAACCAAAAAATTTTCCCATCTTAGCTCCTCACTACCTTTCCTTCCTTCCTTCCTATATATATATATATATATATATATATATATATATATATATATATATATATATATATATATATATATATATATATATATATATATATATATATATATATATATATATATAATTTATTGTCTCTCACTCTATAAATAATAGAGTCAAAACATGATTAAAATTATTCTAAAGTAGTAAACCATAGGCAACACAAAAGGTTCAGGTTGATCTAGGATTTCCACCATTTAATCAAATTCCAAGATGCATATTAATCAAACTCTCATGCATAGTTTATCCATCAATTGAAAGTGTAACTCCATCACTAATCTTGAGGACCATTTGATGAAGGTAGTTTCTCCGTAGCATTACTTGGACTCTCCCTAAGATCTTTCACTAAAGTCTCCAAAATTGTTATTACTCCATTGCACTCATGCTCTTTGAAGTCCTTTTATCTCACACAACTCTTTGGTTTTAGATCTCCTCCCTCCCAATCTTAGTCAAAATGATCCAACATGTAATCCCAAGTCCAATAAGCCTCTCATTTCCCTCAATCTCTTTCTATCAAAGGTGATTTGACATTGACTTGCCTTATTTCCCTTCCGTCTACATAAAAAGCACTTAGAATCTCTCTTTCCTTTGATTTTGTCTTTTGTTCCTTTAGGTTTTTGGATCCTCGCAATACTCTCTTCAAATTCAAATCAACCCCTACAATCACCTTAAAACCTTGAGGAACCCTGTATAACCTCAACTTCTACTCTTGATAGCACTCCATACTCCCAAGATGAGTCTAAAAATTCAAACATGCTTTTTGCTGTTCTCACACTCCTCATGCATGAGAATTTAACTCCCTAGAAATAACTCTAAATCCTAAACTACAAACCCTAAGGGTCCACCCTTCACAATCTCTATCACTCCTCCCAATTGGTAACTCCAAACCTTTTGCAAGCTTACATACACACAAAATAAACTCTAAAGAGTATTTCCATGCAAAATGTCATCACTTTTTGTTGAGCCATTTGGGCAGAAAATCTCTCTATTTATTACACATTTTCTTAAATTTTGTTTAAATCCACCCTCTCACTTCATAAATTCATACTTTGTGTGAAAAAATGATCTCTCTACGAGTTTTAAACCAAAAGGTGTAGTATCTTGCATTAAGTTGTCTTGGAAGATTTTGGAACAATTTAATTCAAAATGAAAAATGGCCAACTCTAAAAAATTCCAAAGAGCATGTAGTTTGGGAATAGTTTACCCTACCACCTTGCAAAACTTCTAGCTCAATGCGTGTAGTAGCCCTTGCAATAATTTTAAATAGTCCTAACTAAAAAATAAACTAAATTATTTGGCATATAATTTTTCAAATCCAAATCTCAAACTTGAGGTTTTATACAAAATCACCATAGTTTTCAAAATCTACAATTCACCTTACACAATCTCTCCAAATCCTTTCATGTGTATAAGTTATATAATATCACCTCAAAAATATAATATTGAATTACATAGTATATAAATGTGTCCAATTTTCTTAACATAAGTCCAACCCTCTCCTACCCTAATGTTCTTTCCAAGGGGGCTCTCATAGCCTCCTTTTGTCTAATATACAATTAAACATGGAATGCTATCTTGCCTTTTATAGAGGTCTTGGCAATGGAACTAAAAATATGAGGAAGTGTGCCTCTCACTTAAGATGAACCTTTGTTGGCTACTGAGGAGGTGCATCCTAGGCTAAGAAGGCAAGGAACCCCAACTTCATCACACTCCTCCAAAGGCTAGAACTCCAAAATACATCCAAAACTCAAAGCATTACTCCTTAGAGAACTCAATGAGAGAGAGAGATAATTGAAAATCAAAGAATGATGAGTGCTTTCTCACCCCTAGCTTAGATACCTGTGAAATTATACACCAAATTTATTAATTTCCAAATTAACTCAAGTTACTAGGCTAAAAGTCAAATAAAATCAAAAAGCCTAAAGGAATATCCAAGCACATGGGAATAATCCCATGAGTAGGTGGTCTTATCCTCACTTATTAACTAAGTCAAAGATTCCTTCACATAGGGTATCTTTGGACTATAGAAAAGTCCACACTAACAAGGCTTGTGGACCTAAGAGGTCTAAACTCTTTCCTCAAAATAAAATGATTAGAAATAATACCTAATCAATACACTAGAAGGCAAAATAGTGATGTTCATTCTTTTCCCTTACTCTAGAATAGGATCACATTTATCTTAGCTAGGACTAAGTTTAGCTAATCATGACTAATGTAGAAGCTTAACTAAACTTCATATACGTAAAATTTCTTCACTACTTACAATACCAAACTTAATATCCCTATAGAGCATACACGCACCAATGGGTGTTATAGTACATGACTACATCAAGAGGTGCAATGTGTGTCAATGGATTGGAAGACCTACTCCATTGACACAATGACCACTACATCCTATCTTTCCATTAGCACTATTTGAGAAGTGGGAGATAGATTCATGGGTCCAATCCAACACATCACAAAGGTAACCAAGAAGAGGTACATTTTGGTTTGCATAGATTATGCTAAAAAGATAGTAGAAGCCAAAGCTACTCAAAAGGATGATGTTGATACAATGGCTGGATTTTTCTTTTGCAATATTATCTCTAGGTGTGGTTGTCTCTTAGAGTTAGTCAAATGATACAAGAGTTCACTTCCTAAAAATCTCTCACAAAGCATTTTTGGATTAAACATAGAAAGACCACTACTTACCACCCAAAGGCAAATGGGTTGATAGACAAGGCCAGTGGGCTACTATGTAAGATGCTTAACAAGTTCATGGTTAACTATGCCTATGATTGGGATACAAAGCTACCTATTGCATTATGTGCATACCACACTACAAAGAAGATTACTACCAAGCAGAAACTATACTTCTTGACCTATGGCTTGCATCTCCTCATGCTAGTGGAATTTGAAGTACTCATGTACCAAATACTCACTAAAGAATGCATGTCAATAAAAGATAGTCATGCATTCCAACTTCAACACCTTATATTTTTGGAGGAGCAAAGGAAGGACTCAAGCAAGTGCACAAGGGAAAAACAATAATAGAGGAAGGAATAACATGACAAGAGGATCAAACTTGTTCAAATTATGAAGTGAGACTTGGTGCTATTATATGATAGTTGGTATAAGTTGTTTCCAAGAAAAATCTATCTTTGATAGATGGGCCCATACAAGGTGGACCAATGCTATGATAATAGATCATTTCAACTTGTAGATCTAGAAGGTAACGTGTTTGCAACCCAAGTCAATAGATGTCAAGTACAAAACTACTTTGCCTAAGTAATTGAAAGGAATTGCAGTTCCTTGTGTTTGTGTGGATGCTCACATTTGGGGATGGGATACGTGGTGCTCCTTTTCTTCAAAATTTGCTTTTTTTGACCATATCAAGCTTAAGTGCTAGAGAACCATTGGGAAGAATGGAATTACTTGGAGAAGTGCCTCAAATAGAGAGGTATTGGAGGAATGACCTAGCAATCTAGGATAGGAGAAGCACTCAAAGCGATGTAGGATAATCTAAAGTACTTGCAAGCCAACCTACTTGTAGGATGGTCAACACTTGGAGTGATATAGGATAATCCCAAATGCTAACATGAAGAATGTGTTTAGAGGTCACATGAGCTACATGGCCAAGTATCAAGGTGACACGCATAGCTATGTCATGAAGGAGGGAGAAGCACTTGGAGAGGTGTAAAATGAGCCTAAGTGCTTGAGGATGGAGTAACACTTGGAGTGTTGAGGATTATTTGGAGTGTCAACAACTGAGGTGTACAAGCCCGAGTGCCAAGTGCCACCTTGGCACTTGGACTAAAGTGTCCACTATTTGAACTTGCCACCAATGGTACCTACCTCCAATGGCACTTGCTGCCAAGGACCATTACTTACAAGATAACCATTGGCACTTAGTAGGCAAGTGTAGTGCAGGAGAAAGTGGTTGAAAAATGTATTTTTGGCATGTGGGAGAGTGACTTTGCACCATGGATGACATATAGAGGCCTTTGCTTGTGTAATAGCAAGTGATTACTTGCTTTATGCCAAAAGGCACACTTTGACTTCTTGTAGTTAAATTTCCATTGTTGTAGTTGTCTTAGGACTTCTCGCACATGATTCATGTGTTTTGCCTCTATCTTACTATAGATTAAGATATCATCCAAGAACACCACCATGGACCGATCCAATAGTCCATCCAACACATGATGCATCTGATCCATGAAGACCATTGGAGCATTAGTGAGTCCAAAAGGTAGAACTCTCCACTCAAAATGCCCATACCTTGTGCAAAAGGTAGTCTTTTGCACATCCTCTCTATCAATAGGAATTTGTCAATAGACGCTATGAAGATCCAACTTGGAAAAGTAGCGTGCTCCACTTAGTTGATCAAGCAAGTCATCGATCCGAGGCAAGAGATATGCATTCTTCATGGTTTGCTTATTGAGCCCACGATAATCAATACAAAAATAAAGTCATCCATCCTTCTTTAAAAAAATAGTACCGGTGCTCCCCAAGGAGAGGTACTATGTTGTATGAAGTCCTTCTCCAACAACTATGTACATGTTGTTTGCAACTCCTCCAACTCCTTTGGTGAGAGTCGATAGATCGGTCTACTCACTAGAGTACTCCTTGGCAATAACTCAATCTTGAAGGGCATACCTCGATCAAAGGGTAATCCCTTTGGCAAATCATCCGGAAACATATCCGCAAACTCCTAAACTATCTGATTAACCATTGCTTGATGAGGCCCTTGGCCCTCCTTAGATTGTTCTTGTAGAATTGGCTTGATCCACACCATGAATACAGACAGATAACCACCAGAGTGGGGAGGAATGACCAAGATTTGGGTGTACAAATTGAAGTGCTTGGCCAACAATGGCACTTCAATCAATCTATTCTCTTAGTAGATCAAATAATGTCCTACAATTTTTGTGAAGAAGTGAGTTACCCATAGTAATTTTGAGAGTAGAACTTAGCATATCTTAGGTACTCAAAGTCAGGTGAGGTAGTTGGTGTAGTAGATCAATAACTTGTAGCAGCTTGTCATTTGCAAGAAATATGGTAGTCACTCCAAAGACTTATAGGAAGGCACTTGAGGCCATCCTTAGATCTCCTATTTTCCACAAATGGGCATTCTACTATAGGATGGATGTGATTACAATTAAGCACTTGAGATCCTACTCTAGAATTGGGAGTTGTCTGACTTCCATATGATTCATGAGATGAGAGGCAAGTGAGAGAAAACTTCAAGGGGAATGAGAGGTAATCCACTAAATTGGAGAAAGGACCATTGGCAAGGGGTACTTGGACCGGATGTTAGGGTTGCAGGAGCCATGACTATAGAAAATAAATTTGCAAACAAGGAGCTAACACCTGAAGTCAAGAGCCACTTTGACAACAAGCACTCCAAGAAAAATAGATGGAATGTTGCCAATTAAAAGGACCCTACTCAAAGAGCCATAGTAGAAGCAATTATGAAGCTCTTCAATTAAAAGCAAAAGACCTACTTGGCCAATGGCTAAGCAATGTTCTTTGATTACATGTATGCACGAGAGCTTGTACATTGGGCAAAGATATTTGACAAGCAATGCAAGGTCCTTCACCAAGGCTTTGCAAGTGAAGGAGGAGACACCTACATTGCTCCTTTCTTAATGCACTACTACATGGGGACAAATTTACTCATGCAGGAAGAAAAGGAAGAAGTTTCCTATACATTTTCATCCTTAGGTTACTTTTAAGTGCAACATGAATGACCTACATAGATTGCCAAGTATCAGCTAGCCGATGCTAAGTTTGCAGAGATAGGTCAATCCATGCTTGCAGATGAAGAACTGGCCTTGCCAAAGGCTCCAAAGAAGAACAACATCATGCCAAAGAAGAAGCCACTTTGTCTAGCCAAGAACTCAAAGGCTAGTGCCCAAATTTTTGAAGTGTACTCTTCATAAGATGAGGCCAAGGACATTGAAGTGGATAAAGACAATAATCCTTCACTCTACAAGGATCAACCTTTGCTTCACAAGAAAATGATGAAGGAGTAGAAACTTTGGAAGATGTCTAGTTTGCTCCACAAGTGCAAGACAAAAACATGGACAAGGGCCCTATAGATAAAGAAGAGCATATGATCAAGGGACATGGCTGAGCCCAAGCATGCACCATAGACCATGGATATGTAGGAAGAAGATTGCAAAAGTATGGTTTGCATAGAGGCCATTTGGGAGATTGGAATCTCCAATTACCTTGGTTGGCCATGGGCTATAAGTTCAGCTAGCAATTCTCCTTAGCATCCTTCTCTCCTTACTTTCTACTCTATGGATGAGATCCAAATTTACCTACAGCTAATTGTTGAGATGCTATTGTAATGTTGGACTTGATGATCCAAATGTATGGATGAGTGCATGTTCTCAATGGGTAGAGATCTTTTGGAGAGTGATGTTGATGGCCTTTGAGAACTTAGTGATTACTCAGCATAGGGATACCTTATGCTTTGCTTCCATTCAAAGAGGAAGTTATAGACCCTTCATCCATTTATTTCATCTAGGTGATTATGTATATCTATAGCAGACAACATCAATGACACTTGATGTTTTTACAGGCTACATGAACTTGAGAGTATGTGAGGTTTTGCCATTTGGAGTCCTTGTGTTGGAAAGACATGATGGTGTTATTAGGAAAGATCATGTGTGCAATTGTGCACCGTGCCACCTCTCAAACATTGATGGTATTATGGATCCAAGCTTGGCACTCATACGTGTAGGCTTGTAGTGTATGTTATGTGACTCTTTTGGTGGAGTTATTATTATGTTAGTGTGTGATAGTTTTTTGAGTTAGAGGGACCTAACTGCCAGCTAGGGGGGCAATTGTGACACTTAAGAGTTCATGAATGACTTATGTGTGAGTTGTGCTTATATAGTGTATGATGTTGATAGTGATGTATGTTTTGTAGCAATGTATATATGCACAATAACTATCATACCATTTGTAGCATTGCATCTAGATTGCTTAGACATTGGACTAGCAATGATAATAGTTAGAGGTATTATGGAAGTTACTCATAGACTATTTTCTGATAGTTAGATTTTGTGTTTGGAGTACTAATTACATGGTGTGGCCCATTTTCACTCACATCATTTGCACCATTGCTTAAAAGACCAAGACCAAGGAGAGAAATAAGAGAATAGAAACTCACATTGGGATATTTGAATGAGTGAAAACTCTGAATGCTTAGCATGAGCTTCGGTTTGGTATTTATAGGTAGCATATAAGGCCCTTGAGAAGCTTCTCAAGAGGCTTCCTTCAGTTGCTTTCTTTAAGTACAAGCCAAGTTAACTAGGAAGCTTCTCAAGAAATTTCCTTCTTGAAGTTGCCTACTTTGTGTGCAAGCTAAAGTAGTTAGAAGCTGTAGTTGTAGAAGCTAGTTAGAAGCTTCAAGCTTCCTTCAAGTAAACTAGTATGGAAGCTTCCTAGATGCTTTTGGAATATTCAAGGCTAATTTGACTTATTCTCTACTTCATTAGCCTTACTAACTATGTCGCTAAACTCCATATTGTTACATATTCCCCCACCGCTAGTTGGTGACGTCCACGTTGCCGTGGAAGTTTCAAACTCCTAGATGGTCGTCTATGCATTTTGGAGGTGAGAAAAAGGTTCCCAAGTGGCATCATGAAGAGGTTACCCTTTCCAAAGGACCTTATACTCCATATATTTTTGGCATCCTCGTTGGATGTGGCAACGCATAAGGATATGATCAACTTCTTACTCCTCTTGATCATTGATAGTAATAGGGGAAGGAGGAAGTTGGACTTGAGAGGAAAAAGAAGAGAGATTAGGAACAAAAGGTTTCAACTTGGAAACATGAAAGACCGGATGGATGCGCATATGACAAGGCAAGGCAAGTCAAGTCAATAAGCAACAAGAGAGACAATTTGGGTGACATCAAAAGGTCCTATCCAATTAGGGGCAAGTTTACAAACTTGGGTATCAAGTGGGAGGGGTAGATTACTAGAGGATAGTATAACTTTATCACTGACTTCAAAGGTGAGATCATGGCGATGGTGGTCTGCATATTTTTTTTGATGATTCTAAGCAACAAGGATGTGAGATTTGGCTTGTTGGAGAGATTTGGATATGATGGTCAATTAGGTTGAAGTATGAGGGACCTGAGACTAAGGAGGAGCAAGAAGAGAATCTGGGACAAGTGGATCTTGGCCAAAATTGAGAAAGAAAGGAGAGAATTTGGTGCTTGTCTGTTTAGAATTGTTGCATGCAAACTCCGTAGCTGCAAGATATTCATCCCAATTGGTATAGTGAAAGTTGACAAAGGCACGAAGCATATCTTCCAAGGTGCAATTTACATATTTAGTTTGTCCATCATTTTGAAGATGATAGGATGTGGACAAAGCAAGCTTGGTGCCAAGTATCTGGAAGAGGGCTTGCCAAAAATTTTCGGTGAAGCAAGGATTACGGTCTAAGATGAGTACATGTGGCATCCCATGATGTTTGAATACGTTATTGAAGTAGAGTTGCGCCAAGGTTAGAGCATCCATAGTATCAACCTTTGGTGCCAAATGGATTTGCTTATTAAGCTTATCCACAAACACCACAATTGTTGTGTGACCTTGTTGTGTCTTGGGCAAGGAGGTGATGAGATCTAAGCTCACATGTTCCCAAGGAGTAGTTGAAATGGGAAGTGGCTGAAGGAGTCCACTCAGCTTTTGGTTACTGGTCTTGTTGTGTTGACAACTCTCACATGATCAGACAAACTCCTGAACATCTCACGTCATGTTGGGCCACCACCATTGGCATTGGAGGGTACCCAAGGTCTTGTCCACCCCATGTGACCAGCTATTGGTAAATCATGGGCTTCTTGAAGGCGCACAAGTTGGAGATCACCTTTGGCTGGAATATAGATCCGGTCCACATGGAATAGAAGGCCTTCCTTAAAGGAGAAGGTGTTGTTTTCCTTGTCACCTATTGTCAAAATGACCAGGTACCATTTGGAAGAAGGGATCTTGTTGTAGAGCTGATCAAAACTTGTTATGGACATTGGGATCAATTGACACCATTGTAATTGCCGCCGAGATGAGAGGAAGATATTTCAAATCAAGTTGTCATGATAGAGCATCAGAGATGACATGGAACCAACTTGGTTTGTACTCGAGTTTGATGTCAAAAAATTGGAGTTGCTCTTCCTATCAATGATGTCAATGATGTTGACTTTTCATGTGTTCCAAATGTAAGGTCTACAACAATGGCTTGTGATCAGTTTGCATGACCACTTGTTTCCCTACAAGGTAATGCCTCTATACCTTGGTGGCATATATCATTGCAAGTTGTTTCCGATCTCGAGCAGAGTAAGTTCTTTCAGTTGTATTTAGTTGGCAAGATACAAAGGCAATGAGATGTAGTCCATTTGGGAATTCTTGTTGCAACACAACTCCAATTGCAAAGTTAGAAGCATCAAAATCAACCACACAAGGTAGTTGCGGATAACATGGTTGAAGAATGGGTCTTGAAGACACCATATGCTTTAACTTTTGGAATGCTTCTTCATGCTTGGTGGTCCATTGGAAAATCAAGTTCTTTCCCAAGAGGTCAGTCAATGGTGCAGCCACATGAGCATAATAGTGGATGAACCATTGGAAAAAACTTGCCAATCCATTGAATGCCCATACTTTTGTAGTATCCTTTGGAGCAGGCCAATCAATAATGGCCTTGATCTTCTCTTCTTCCATCTTCATCCCCTCTGATGAGATCTTATTACCTAAGAAGGTAACCTCCTTTTGTCAAAAGGCACACTTCAACTTCTTGTAGTAAAATTTCCATTGTCGTAGTCGTCTAAGGATTTCTCGCATATGATTCACGTGTTCTATCTCTCTCTTGCTATAGATTAAGATATCATCCAAGAACACCACCATGGACTGATCCAATAGTCCCTCCAACACCCGATGCATCTGAGGATCTATGAAGATTGCTGGAGCAATAGTGAGTCCGAAAGGTAGAACTCTCCACTCGAAATGCCCATACCTTGTGCAAAAGGTAGTCTTTTGCACATCCTCTCTTTCAATAAGAATTTGCCAATAGCCACTACAATGATCCAACTTGGAAAAGTAGCATGCTCCACTAAGTTGATCAAGCAAGTCATCAATCCGAGGCAAAGGATATGCATTCTTCACGGTTTGCTTATTGAGCTCATGGTAATCAATACAGAAATGAAGTCCTCCATCTTTCTTTGGAACAAATAGTACCGGTGATCCATAAGGAGAGGTACTATGTCCTATGAAATCCTACTAAAACAACTCTATAAGTGTTATTTGCAACTTTTCCAACTCCTTTGGTGAGAGCCGATAGATTGGTGTACTCACTGGAATACTCCTTGGCAATAACTCAATCTTGAAGGGCATACCTTGATTGGAAGGTAATCCCTTTGGTAATCATCTTGAAACATGTCCGCAAACTCTTGAACTATAAGATCAACCATTGCTTGATAAGGCTCTTGGCGCTCCTCATATTTTTCTTGTGCAATTTGCTTGATCCACATTGTAAATATAGACTTATCTTCCTCCAAAGCTTGCTCTATGGCTGCTTTACTAACAAACTTCCTTTCCAAGGACTCATCTCTCTTCCAAGCTTGCTCCATGGTTACCTTCTTGGCAAACTTCCCATCTTGGGACTCATATCCCTTCCAGATTTTCTCTATGGCTATCTTCTTGACAAACTTCTCATCTTGGGACAGAATATTTTTAAGTGTCTTACTCAAAGGTGCAGACAACCTAATTAGAAATTCATATCTTGGTGTTGTACTTGAATTTGTGTCTGGTCCAATCAAATTGAACCTTATGATATTCAAGCCAAGGTAGATACAAAATGATATCATAGTGTAGAGGTGCCGCTACAAACCTCATACACTCCAAATACTCCTTCCTAATCTTGAAGATAACAGGATGTGAGGTGCAGAATGCAAAACACTTTCTACCATCCGCCATTATCAAAATACTTCCAAACACTAGCTTGATGTGAATACCCAATTCTTTTGCTACTTGCATAGACATGTAATTCTCTAAACTTCTAGAATCAACCAAAATCCTATAACCCCAATTAGATATCATACCTTGCAAGTAAAGCAAACTTGCATAAGTCGAGCCTTCAATCCCATTGGAACTAATCAAGCTCCTAGTAGGCGGCTCAAAATCTCCTATTGGGCTTCCTTGTTTCCCTGATCATTTTGTTCCACAATCTCTATTTGGGTAACTTGTTGAGGTTGCACATTCATAAGTGTGCATTTAGCAATGCAATGTCCAACTTGATAACAATAAAAACAACATCCATTTTGTCACAATCTTTCTCTATCTGCTGTACTAAGTGGTCTTTTTTGAATAGCCTCAATCTCCATTAGTGTTGGTTCTTCCACCTGTGCATAGTGTACTGGTAGGCCTTGTGTAGGTTGAGGTTGAGATCAAGTTGTTGCAACCAAGGAATCAAAGCACTTAGCCAATTGCATGGCTTCTTCTACATTTTGTGGTTCCTGCATGGTGACCTCAAATTTGGTTTGTGACTTCAATCCCCGCACAAATTGATCCAGAACTTCATCTTCTTGTATATCTAGAATCTACATGATGATGTTCTGAAATTGTGTGATGTAGCTCCTTATTGAGCAAACTTGTTTCAACTTTGCCAATTTATCTCATGCGGCTTGGGTGGCATTTATAGTTTGAACCGGCCCAATATTGTATGTTTGAACTCTGCCCATATCAAAATTGGTACAACAATCTGTCGTTCAACTTACTCCACTTGAAATTGCCACCAATTTTTGCCACACCATCTAATTAGCTAGAGGCCAAGAGAATTTGTTTCCGTTCATCTTGAAGATTGGTGGCTCCAAATTAACATTTGTAGTCAAACACAAAATTCTCCAATATGCCAAGAAGATTCTTACCTTCAAACACCTTGGGTTTTGGAAATCAAATGTGATCTTCTCTATCTTGAATTGGTGCTCTCTTTATATGTTTTCATTGTTGTTGATCTTGTTCATCTAGCAATCAAGTAAGGTACTTGATTTGTTGTTACATCGCAAGGATAATGTCTGGTTTTTCTGCCATAGCTACTACTCTATCCCACTACTCCCACTTTATCTAATTGATTAACACATAGATGCAGCATGTCCACAGTTCTCCATAAGTTACAACCAGAAGTATCAAGGGTTCCTACCTCATACACGATAATCATATGTAGAAAATCCTACCCAAAATGTGAGGTGATGAATTGTGTGAAATGATGCTTGGATAATATCTGGACATGAAAATCCCAACGGTTTGGCGGAAGTGGATTTGGTGGTCCATATATTCCATCTATCCCATTCATGCTCTGACACCAATGTAAAAGACCAAGACCGAGGAGAGAAATAGGAGAATGGAAACTCATATTAGGACATTGAATGAGGGAAAATTCTGAATGCCTAGCATGAGCTTTGACTTTGGTATTTATAGGTAGCATACAAGGCCCTTGAGAAGCTTCTCAAGAAGCTTCCTTGAGTTGTTTTCTTAGAGTGCAAGCCAAGTTAACTAGGAAGCTTCTCAAGAAGCTTCCTAGATGCTTTTGGAATATTCTAGACTAATTTGGCTTTATTCTCTACTTTGTTAGCCTTACTAAGTACGTCACTAAACTCCATATTGTTACAATTGGGTGTGCCATCAGAGGGACCATTGGGATGAGATCTAGGTAAAAATCAAGAGTATAATTTGGAAGTGTAGCTCTAGAGAGTTCACTTCTTTGATGTTGAGCCTTCGAGTTCTTAGCTAGAGTGGATAAAAAGCTTGTGAGTGTCACTTGGAGTCACTTAGCTAGAGTGGGAGTGGCTTGACTATAATAAGTGCCAGATTGTTGGTAGATTGTTGAGTGGCAGATCAAATACTGATCTGATTTGGGTTGATTTAAGTTCAAAACAAATTGATTGATTGTGGCACTTAAGAGTTCATGTATGACTTATGTGTGAGTTGTGCTTTTATAGTGTATATTGTTGATAACAATTTATGTTGTATGGCAATGTATATATGCATGACAACCAAGAAGAGAAGATGAGGTTGATGATTGCATAAAGGATGAGGATTGAATTACTCACAATGCCAAAGAAGAAGGGGAGGTCAAAATTGTAATAGATATTCCTAAGGTTGCACCTAAAGTGCAGATCAAAATGCAAGAGACACCCACAAGTTCCTAGTTAGTGTAGGTGCATGAAGGCTCAAGATTCATCATCCATTTGGTGTGCAATGCATTCCAATTGTTGGAGGTCTTGCTACCCTAGTACAAAGTCGACTGCCCTAAGGTGGAAGACTACACCACTCTGATCAAAGCCATGCACAAGCATGTCTACACTTAGAAGGTAAGAGAAGACCTAGTGAAGGATGAGGTAGTGAATGCCAAAGACCCATACAAGGCAAATGCTTCAAAAGGTAAGTGCTTTTGTGTAGGAGAACCAAGAGCTCAAGAGGAGAAGTACCACAACAGAAAACAAACAAGATCATCAAACATCAAAGACCTGGAGGTTTGATTGGAAGGGACTCGACCTTGAGTTTGACCAATTCATGAAGGAAACCAAGGACTAGCTTTGCAGCAAGTGCCAAGAGTTGGTGAGCACTCGGAGTGCTCTAAAGGAAAAACATGAGTGATTAATAACTTTGGAGTTACCAATGTAGGAGTATTGAAAGGAAGTATCAGTGCAATTGGAACATCTCACCAAGGAGGCAAAGGAAAAGAGAGTTAAGCATGTGGAAAGCCTCTTAGGGTTGGAAGATCAAAAGGCTAAATGGAACAAACAATCAAAGTAGAGGGAGGAGGACCAACTAGGGGAGGCACTATGCCAACTAGAAGGAGACTTAGGCCCCATTCATGGAGATGTTGAATAAAGAAGGAGTAGTTTGTGCCTTGAGAACCAAATCTTATGAATTGAAGATGCATGTTCATCACCTACAAAATCAGGCCTATGAGGAAGAACAAATAAATAGTCTATCCCTACACTTGAAGGAGCACTTAGACAAGAAGTTCAATGAAGTATGCTAGATCTTCTTGCTGAGATAGCTAGGTATGAAGCCCAGATAGACCAACTTATTAGATACCTAAGAGGTGAACAAAGTCCTTCATGCCCAATGGTTCTAGTCCAAAGCACTCCCCAAGAGGAAGTCCTTTGGTAAGGTATGCACTTTTTAGTAAGGATTAAATACTCAAAGTTGTATAGCAGTCAAGCACTCTGAGTAGACAAGTTGTGTCTGGACTTAGGGTTGTGGATGTATATGTTAGGAGGAGTGCCCTTGGAATTAAGTTGCACTCAAAGTTGTATAGAGTTGAGGACAAAAGCACTCAGAATTATATGGCACTTGGAACTGTATATACTTGTAGAGGAGTGCCCTTGGGATTGTATAGGCACTTGAAGTTCTACACTAAAAATAGGATAGTTGGGTGTGGTAGCCCACCTTGCATCTCCTAATGTCTATTCTTTTATTTTTCCATTTTTTTCTTACAATTAGTCAAGTACCCAAGTTAGAATAATGTTAGTAATTAGGACTTAGGGCTTGTATCCAATCACCCAGAAAAATACATTAAACATGTAGTAAGGAGATATCATTGGAGTGAATCAAATTCAACCTACATAAATGATGATGGTCTTGAGACCACAATAATGATTACAGTCCTTAGACCATGACAATGCAACCACCATCATGATCACGGGTACAAGGTACCATGTCACCATTTGGCTATCAGTCTTTTGCAGTTTGACTTCCCTTGAGCAATTGCTGCCACATAGGAGAAAAAACCAATTTGGTCACCATCAATCCTTGTGACACTTCACACATTGTTGCAGGAACAACAATATTTCACCATTGATGACTGATGAAAATTTACAACTGACCTATTGAGGATTATAAACATCTCATCTCGTGGAGAAGGTAAGTTTCAATCAATTAAATTTGTGCCACCTCCAAAGTTTACAAGGAAATTTTATTTGGTGCATTATGTAACCTTGCAATAAAGAGTCTTAAGTCTTGAGGTTTAGCAAAAGAGGGTATGTGAGCGGGTGATTGGGATCCAAAAGGGTGTGAATGCAATTGAGAGCATTAGATTTTGAAGTGTTGATTAAAGTGATGTCTCCCAAGAAGAAGAAAACTCCAACCGCAGCTGCCCTACATTCTTTGAGAGTGGAGAAATGCTGCATTATTGTTACATAGAGTACCTCAACTCCAAGCATCCACAATTCTTGTTGTGGACTGGGATTTTACTTATCTCCTAATGGTGCTAGAGATCAAGGGACAGAAGAACCAAAACTTCATGGACCTACACATTAATGTGTTTGCCTAGAGGGAGGAGCATTAGCAAAGGGTTCTTGGGTTTGATTCTATGCCTATAGCAATGTACCTTGACCAGGAGTGGCCCCAATCATCAAAAGAGATGAAAAGGAATTCAAAGCTTTGTTCAAGAATGAAAAGATAGGAAATGGCTAGAAGGTAAATGAGTATAATGATCTTACCTTTCACATTTTGGTAACCTTCCTCATGAAACTCTTCAAATCAATGAGGAAAACTTATATTAACAATGGGCAGGCCACCTTATTTTAGCTTTTGCATGAAGTGAGACCATGTATTGGGCAAAGATGTTTTATCATCATACTCATGAGATGATGAAGCAAATACAAACACACAAAGGAAACACCTTCCTCTCTCTATTTGTCTTACATATCTACATTGGAATGAGGCTATTGAAGAAGGAATAATGGATGCTCTTCCCATCACATTACTACCTAGTGGGGTACCATCAAGCCCAGCCCAAGCATACAATAGAAACCAAGATGTATAAGGGCACCTTTCTCCAATATCAGAAGATGGGGAAATGGGCACCAATTGACAAGGTGGTGGTAGCAAACGCAAGCAAATGACAGGCAACCACAACACCAATCCAGTTGGGAGGAGACACTGGCCTAATCCCCAGGTTGTGGACTCTTCACACTTCTGATCAGTCCTTGCAACCTTTCCTCCTCCTAGTCTTGATTTGTTAGCTCACGCTGCCAAGCTTGATCCTACTCTTCTGTGCTCTTCTTCAAGCTCTCCAGTTCTTGCTCCATCACAATTATCATTGCCTTTGAATGTATAACCTCCAAGCACACATCAGTGACTTCACCCTTTAATTCTCAAATTTTGCCTTGCGCTCCTTCTATTCTTTAGCTTGTCATTCAAGTTCCTCACCACACTTCACAAACTCCCCTGCAAAGTACCAAAATTCTTCCTCCAAAGAACATCATCAACTCAAAATTCTTTGGCTTCTTCCTCTCCTTGGGTTAACTTCCTCCTTAATTCCGAGGTTTCTTTACTCAAGAACTTCAATACCTCAAACTCATCCTTCATTTCAGGATGCTCTCTCTTCAGATCTTCTTTCTTCTTCTGCAACTGCAACAACAAAGGCCAAACAATCTTTGATTTGTATGCAACCTCATTGTACTTTCTTGTGTTGTCTTTCCTTTCTTTGGCTTTGGTCGGTGCTTCTTCAGCTGGTGCCTTGCCCAAAGTCTTGATCTTTATATTTTCAATGTCATGTTGTCTGAGTTTTCTTCCTCCTCTTTGGCTTTACTCAGTCTTGCAGCTGCAATCTTCATATTCCTCTTTGATCTCACTGCCCTTGGACATATGAAGGCCGGTTCTTCCACTATTCTTTCTTCCAGCTCCACTGCAGGTAACTCCAAACAGGGCACATCTCCATCTTCCATAAGATCAATGCAGCATGGAACTCCTCATCTTCTTCTCTCACCACTCCCTCACCCTCATTGCTAGACTCCTTACTTTGTAGAGTGAGCTCTTCCTCTCCCAAGTCTTTACACTTTGACTTGGCTTCTCCTTTTGGTTCTTCCTTTGATAAATGGTTCTTCACCACCACCATCTCTTGCTTTGGATTCAGTCTCCTTGCCTTCTATGGCTGGAATGGAAATACTCCTTCATTGGGTCTACCATGCTTCCTCAACCTTGAGATGTCCATCAACACTATCTTCTCCTTCCCATTCTTGATTTAGTGTTCATCACCTTCACGACTTGCCTTATGTAGTATTGCTTGTCTGCACCCGCTACTTGTTGTAAATAAAGGTGAAAGTGTGACACCATCCTTCCTCTCTCCTCCGAGCTAAGTAGGTTTAGTGAAAAATAGAAATGGCTGCAAAAGGTACAAAGTAATGGGGTGGTAGGTCCATTCTCCTACTAGGAATTATCTGACCTACTCTTTGGTAAAAACACTTTGCACAATTCACCACTTCTCTTGCAGACATCTAATGGAAGAACACGTCATGCTGCTTTGTCACATACGTGGTTCACTCTAGCTTAAACATGGCCATCATCACACTGACTAGACCTGTATTGGGTCTTTATAGCTATCCACATTGTACCCATTCTTGGTACGAGGAGCACTTAAAGAATTTCTCACCTTGGTCGTTTCTTCCAAAGAATCACACTTTCAATAGAAAGTGACTCCTCCTACCTCTCCAGCTTCTCTTCCCAAGACCAATCTCCAATCCAACTTTGTCCATCAAGCCGTATTTCCTCTCTTTCCATCTATCTCTGGACTGTCTTTGCAATTATGGGTAGAAATTTTTGCCATGAACCCTAGAAAGCTCAAATTCCAATTCCATGTCAAAAAAGTGATGTGAAGTTTACTTAAGACTTTGATCCTTGCCACTACATCTAATCTGAAAATTCCAAGACTCCTCACCAAACTCTACTTACCACCCTTTGGTGGCATCTTGTGCTTTCTAACTCTCAGTCTCTGAAAGAACAAACCCTCCCCAAAACAGGAGATTCTCACACCTTCAAGACAACTATTAAGAGGCATGGGATACTGTTGTGACATTTCAAAACTCCCTCAACAATGTCTCAATCTTAAATTTTTTTGTTGTGCAGTCATTGCAGTCTGTGGCCTCTTCAATTGATCTTCAATTGACACACAAATTCTACATGTCTATTTTTTGTCACTCTCAATGTCATCTTGATCCCGAGGTAGCCATTTTCTTTACCAGTCCTTTCTTGATTGGCTAGCCCCAAGGAAAATTTGTTACAGTTTCTTCAGATTGGGTTGTGCATCTTATTGAACCTTACTTTGGGTCTATGCTTCCATAAGTCCAACCCAAGTCTTTCTAACTCAGACATGAGGTTGACTTCTTTGGGTTTATGCCTAACCCAAAGAAGTCACGATTCTTCTCCTTTGTTCTTCATTAACCTTCAATTCAGCTTCAACAACAAACTTCTTCTATAAAACTTGTCAAAACAAAAAATGTGGGTACCACAACTATTAAAGGGAGGTCTGAGCATCATGCTGAAGAGATGAAAGAAGAAGCACGAGGAGAAATTTAGTGTTAGGGACAAGGATGTAACATCCCTTCAGCAAGAGTTGAAGGTTATCCTTCTCCAGAGTGCCAAGGAAAAGTAGGCCCTCAACATTCAGGTTGAAATGGCCTAGATGCATATTGAGGAACTGACCACAATTGTTAATATCCACAAGAAAAGAGAACAAATCCTTTGTGTTCAGGTAAGACTAGAAGTTGACATGGAACTGCAATCCATCCAGAACACATTGAAAGAAGAGCAGCTCTAGGGTTATTACAATCATGGAGGATAACATGTATTGTTTGAAGGCTCAAGTGGAGGTGTAAGCTATGACCTAGGCTCATCATGCAAAGCTATGGGAGCTGAAGTCAAAGATACATGCTTTAGAGGCAAAAAAAAATTCAAACAAGCAGTAGGCCAAATTGGCTTAGAGGCTACAAAAGCATATGAATAACAAGTTTGAGAGTGTCTTGAATAAAGTCTGTGAAGAACTTGAGGAATACAATGAGCATGTTGACTAGCTAATACAAATGTGCAAAAGAGAAGGTGGATCATGGAAACCCGGCAGATCAAGGAAGAAGCACCCACTCTGTAATTATAAAAGTGTCCATATGTATAGTAGGTCATGCCATCAGGGTGCAATTGTCATGTCATGACCATTGGAGTCATCTTGTCATCTGAGTCAGACCTCATCATGGTGGGGGACCATCAAAGTCAAGCATCACCATGATTTGATGTCATCAGGGTCAAGATGTCATTGAGGTGGCATCACTCTTGTTGTGCTACAATGCATGTACAAACTTGCGGAATGACAATAGTCATGTACAATATGAAAATTTTGTCAATGCCATGTCATTGGGACCATTCTCCTGATGCCTAGATTCTTATGATTGGTAGAGTGTACAATAAGCACCCTTGATAGCTAGCCTTGTCATAGCATTTAATTAGCTCAATTAAGTAGGTAAATTTGGGTCAGTCATAATTAGAGTTAAACATGGGATCATGGCATTGCATAACCATGGATGCATCCCATATTTTTGTAGTGAAAGGTATAAGTGGAGTCACCCTAACATAATACACGTTTTGTGTAGTTTGGAATTCCAACTCACACCTTTCTATCCAATTTTGTGTATGCAGAGTCTACTTGCTTGTGTGCCTACAAATTGGGTTCTGTTTTGACGAAGATACTTGAGGATCTCTAAGATCTCTATCAATGTCAATATTGTGCATGTTTTGTGATTTTTGGGCTGAGTAGTAGGGAGAAACTTGAAGTATGAATGCAAGTGTGAAGTGAAAGAAGGCATTTAGGCTTGGCCAAGGTGTTGGATCCTTGGGGATACTAAAGACTCAAGGCATTGCATTGAGCAATTAAAATGGCTATGAGTATCATGAACTACCACGTGTAATGAAAGACCCAATGTGTTACAAAACTGTAGTATAGCGGAGAGGAATGCCTTCAAGGAAGGGTAGAATGTTCTCTTTTACACTATGGTATGCAAGATATAGGTAACTGTGAGGGGAAGATCCTAGATGCCCATGTCCATCACAATAGACTGAACCCTCACCTTCTGGAACCTGAGTAGTAGGATATCTTTTGTGAAATTGATTTTATTTTTTATTTTTTTGCAGTGTGCCGCTCTGGGTGCATTACCCTCTTCTTGGAAAAGTTCCTGCCCCAAGAGGCTAAAGATGCAACAATAGACAAACTGTGGCAATTTCCCTTGAATTCTATCCATTTCCAACCTGTATCCTCGTAAGAACAACATGTTCTTATGAATTATACCATCTGTACATAGACATTGGGTTGTCACACCTTCACACATGGGTCTTTACCTCTTGTGACTTAAAGCGTCAATGACACACCAAGCATGCTGTATCTCAAGCTACTTTGGGCAGCCCACATGGGCAAGTGTAGCCATGGCTAGCACAAGAATAATGATAGTAACCCACACAATGCCTCTCTCCGTATCTCCATGTACCTACATAACCATAGTCTCTCACATCCCAACTCACATGAGTAAATAATATCTCTCCAAACTCTAAAACTATAAACTCTAATAATTTCAGTTCTCATCTCACAAATTTTAAAACTAAGTTCTCATAGAACTAGAGCATGAATCCCAAGAAATTAGAATTGAACATTTCTGACCCATTACTCTCGATGTAAAATAATTATTCTAAGCCTTGAGAAACCAAAAAGTCTTCATAGCTTTCTATTCTATTCTCCATAACCTTCGATCTAGGCACTAATGTAACCAAAATTGCAAAAATGTTCTAAAATCTAAAATCTCTTTCTTCTCTCTCTTTGCCACCTCGCCTCTCTTGACCTTGACCCTATAACATATCCAGATTCCTCTCTTTCACAAAAGAGGTAAAATTATTGACAAAAGGTCTAAAGGATAAAGTGTTACTTGCCATTGATAAAACTGGAAGCCAGTTCGGGAAATAGCAGAACGTGACAGGGTGTAGATAATATTTTATCGGAGGTACAAATAAGCCCACAACGTTGACAGTCGTCTCTGTTGACTCCTAATAAGAGTCAGCAACCATCCTTACCCATGCATATGCATCTATTTACGTTAGCGTTATGGCAACATGATTGGTTTCCAGATTCTAACGATCCTGCTGTCCATCTCAAATATACATTGACTTAATCGTGATTCTGAATTGCAAGCAGACTCGGAAACTGTATATGCTCTTAAAAATGCATATTTTGGTCCTGTGACTCAAAAGTCTTGCACTGCAATCTCCCGGTGATAACCTTGTGCAGACTTTTAAGTGCTTGATGGTATTGGACCGTTTAGCAGATATAGATAACTGGTCCATGTCTCCTAGTTGCAGTTGTTGCGTAGATGACTGTGGACAGCTGTGTTCTCTATGATCCAATCTCCTTCTGTAATGAACTGTTGATGCCCAACTCAAATGTTCTACTTCGGTCTTTTGTTTTGGTTTTTGCAAAAAAGCTATGCAGAAATCCAAGCACTATCTCTACGGTGATCAGAAAGCACGTGTATAATTTAATAATTCGTTCCGGGATGTTATATAATATACTTTCATATTTCGTTCGGTTTGATTAAATCCTTTTTGTAAAGAAAAAGGCCAGCGTGTAGACTATACTAAGGACGGGGAAACCATCAAACCTTACGAGGATGAGACAAAAGAGATAAAATGAGGCTAAACCAATGTCTGCACGTACTAAAGATGAGAAAACCATCCAGCCTTACAAAGGATGAGGTAAGAAAATAAAAAAAGATCGAAATCCACATAGCGTCCATGTGAAGAATCTAGTTTATTGCATTAAAAATTTTAGTTTTTGTATCTAGAATATCTGAGCGATGCACGTCACCAGATTTTATGAATTACTAAACAATCCGAAAAAGCATCCTTTAATGTCTAATGTGATCGTTCTCCTCTAGAGAACGAACGAATAAGACAATTTTCGGATGGTTTCGTAAGATGTAATTCATTCCCCTATAGATTATAATAGCCCCGCTCCTCTTTGTTCATCTTTTCTGTTCTCATATAATTTTATCATTTCATATCCTGGATACGACCGACATCAAAAGCATATTTGAAGCATTTCAATATAAGAAATTAAACAACTGGAAGCGAAACACTTGGAAAATAAGAGAAAGTGGGGACCGCGTAAGATAACAAGAAGGGTTTAGAGACCATAGGAAACACTAGGAAAACTCATTTGTTTCGTCGTCTCACCTCGGAGCATTAGGCACGCCGTCTTTGAGTTGTCGGTACACAAACCGGTTTGTGTTTACGGCACGGGACAAGGAAACAGGCGGCTGGTTATGCGAGAAAATAAATACCGGCGACAGGTTCAAAGCAGACGGCAACCAGACGTCTGTTGGCATTCCTGGCCATGCGGTTACATGACAATATGAAAAGTATTTTCATGAAAATATAGAGATTTCATATGATTGTCCTTGTGTCCTGGGTGAATTACATGAAAATAAAATAACGAAAGTGTTATTTTTTATATAATTAATTTTGGTAACCAAATGTTTGATGAACGGTAAATATTGGATGTATAATACATAGAAGAATTATCATCAAAAAATTAAAATATATAATATTGATAGAAATTATTTATAAAAATATATTTATACCAAACGTGATATTATTATTTGACATGTTATGAGAGTTCTAAAGTTTTTCAAAAATTAATTCATTCTTGCAAGGCTCCCGATCCTTAGTGTTTTCAACGCGGTCGTCGTTTTTCTTTCTGATAAAAGGCACGATTTCCCATTCTCAAATTGTTCTACAATGAAATTCTAAACGAAGTTTCTATGCGGTCGTCCTTCTCCAATGAGATTTAATTCCATTTCACCTTCTTACATTTCCAACGGAAGGTACAGTTATAAGCAGTTATACGGCGCGTGATTAATTACGATGCCGTCATTACGATGCCATCAAATCTCAGTCGTAAATGCCATTGGCATTTCATTAAGTCGAGGTGATCTTCTTCCCGAGGAAAGTACTGTGCATACGGATGGTCGGCTTGCTTGCTTTTCGGGCTCTATGTCCATGTGTCTTAATACCTTTTTCTTGGCAGAGTGGACTTTTGGGCCTCGTGTTCTTTGTCTTTTCGCATTTGTATATGCCTTTGTGCTGTACCCCTCTTCTTTGAGGTATTATTTATTTTATATATTTATTTTAGAGATATCTGGCATGTTGAATTTATGACGTGAAAAGTCTTTGCTTGGGCATGCATTCAACATTAAGTTGGTCTTCCTCCACTAGAAAGTAAAGCTTAATATACTCGGCGGGGAGTGGTCGGTGCAGGAAAGTTCGTAACCACTCCTCTAAGTGCGGACAGATTTTCTACGCGGTCGTCCTTCAATAGATTAACCACTCTTTGTAACTCGATGTCAGTTTCTACGTTGCATTGAAGATTACTGACAATCGTACTTTGATATTCATGGTAACGTTATAATAAAATCTGAAGCAACATAATATAAAATTATAAATTATAAATTATAAATTTTTATTATAAAAATTAAAAATTAATTATCTATATTTAAAATTTATTATACAATCAATAGTTTTAATTAATAATTAAAATTTTATATTCCAATTAATATCAATATTTCATATTTGAACAAATTAAATAACTTCAAGTTCAGGGTGAACACTTTAAACTAACAAACTCTTGGAAAATAAGAAAGTGGAAATCAAATTTAGAAACTCATTTTAAACTATTAAAGAATCACCTTGATATCTATCACTTACATAAATCGCCCATAATTTGACCGCAATTTGTGGAGAACTTGTGACCTAAATATTTTGAACCCGTTTCCGAGTTTTAAAACCTCCTCTATCTTATTTAGGGGTGAAATTCACAACTCCAAAGATAAACCTCAGTACACAAAACTTGTGAAAAAACTTGTGAAAATATTAATTAAAGGCTATTCAGAAATCTGCCAAGGGAACTTTCAGCACAAGGTCCCGTCTTTTCTCTTGTCCCATTCTTAGCATTCACGGAACGATGAAAACTTAATCCTGTAGACAGAAAAGTGATTGATCAACCCAGTGTACCAGGTTCCTCAGCTTTGATTTCAAAAATTTGGCCTCTCTGGTAATATCTTGTAATATCTTCGCGTTGCCTACTATATCTGTTACTCTCATGATTATTTCACATCTCGGGGGTTTGCCTGTTTTGGCTGATATGGTTGCTTAATCCCAAGTGTTTCAGACCCAAGCGGTCGAGAAACATAAAGTTACTTCTTGTGACAGATTCTGCCTTCCTCTGCGTAGTAAAGGATCCTCTGTATTGTATTCTTTCTCTGACTCAATGCAAGTTCTCCTGGGAATTACATTACCTTATATCTTTGAGAGTATTTCTGGCAATAGCTAAGAAGATTCTACCTTCCTCTGCATTGCATTCTTTACCGACTCAATGCAAGTTCTTCCGGGGAATTGAATTACATTACCTTATCTTGGAGAGTATTTCCCGCACTAAGAAGCGTGTATGAAGCAATATGGTTGATTCTATGAACAACCACGGGGACCAAATGCTAGTGCGAGCTTATGTGATATCAAATGAATATTAATATCAAAACGGACTCACCATTAGACATGAAAACAGAGACAGCTGATGAAAGCACTCGTTTCCAGGGTGCTTAACTGACTGGAATTAATAAATGTAGGAACATATACGAGATATGTTAACATATGAGACGTGTTAACATATGAGACGTGTTAACATCGCGCTCCTCTTTGAATCCTCCCTAAACTCCTCTAACATCCCATTGCTTCTGCAGTTTGAGGTGCAATTCAGTCGTTGACCACGTCAATCCGTCTCCTGTGGTTCGTCGGAGATGCTCCTATAAATTTAGTCGTTGAATCCGAGTCAATCCTTCTCCTCTAGTTCGTTGGAGATGCTCCTGTAGTGTTCCTTGAGGAGCACACTCAAATACAAGGACTGCAATCTTACGCGCCAAACAGCGGCCCACGAAAGAGACGAAGTTCTTATGACGAAATTTTTAGAAGATTTGGATCTCGGTCATAAGCACCATTTTGTTCACAGGAGACTCTGTAGTTCGACTTTCTTGATCTCCACCACCACCTGACCATCTAGACAGCGTCTGTACACGAGACCGAACTCACCTTCGCCAATTCTCCAACTCTCGCATAAGTTGAGAGTAATGATCCGAGTAGTGACGAGCCCGTTCTGCAGAGTAGTGACCAAATCTTCGTCCAGGGCGTTATCCTATGACCTACGAATGTATACACACCAACAACAGTGAGCAAAATGACTCCAACGGAGATATCCAGACAAATGGAGACTGTTTTGACGAGCCCCCTAGTTCCACGTGATACGTTACTGGTGTAGCAACGTTTAAAACTGGACATCGAAAGATTCAGTATTAACATCAACTGTCGTCACCGACTTATAACTATCCATGTTCGAAATTAGATGAACATTCTCAAAACTGTATCCACTAGAAATTAAAGGGGATGGATCCATGTTACCTTGAGGACAGGATGGCATTTCCTATTTCCTGAGGCAATCGTCACTACACAGCCCTCCACTGCCTTGAAGAGGTAAGTGTGGTTTTTGTCGGCCTTTGGAAGGCCCTTGGGTAAGGGACCAGTGAAGTTGTGGGAGGGAAGTCTACAACAACTGAGAGTCCTGCTTTCTCCATGACACTGATAAGGCTCGTGGGGTACCGCTCCGGAGAGACGATTGTGAGACAAATTGAGTGTACTCAGAGATGGGAGAAGGTCAACACGCTAGGATGTTCTCCTTCTAGGGTGTTATTACTCAAGTCAAGAATGAATAACTTCGGAAAATCCAGGCATCTGTTCTGCAATGATGCGCTTAACCTGTTGCCTTTGAGCAGCAGTGCAGTCAATTTTGCCGTCCTCTGACTTTATTTCGCAAGGGCCTCCTGGGGTTGTTGCTGGATCAATCCAATTCGGTTGCATATGTTAGATAAGATTGAAGTTCTCCACTGACACTGGTACCAGTTAGATCGTTATTCGACAATGTCAGAGAAAACCAGAAATGGTGATGAACAGTTGAAAACGGAACCCGGTACATGCCCTGTATAATGATTCGATCCCAAATCGAGACCATCGTCGAACGCATCATGCGTAAAAAGTGCATCAAATGCATCAAAAAGAAATCGAATGAGACATTGAACTGGTTTCATTCATTTCCCAATATCCTTTAATAAATGTAACCTCCCCAAGGAACTGTAAATATCCTGTAAGTCTAATGCTTTAATTCTAACCACTTGAAGGATGTCGAATTTTGTGAAAAATGTCAAATCTCCTGACAAGTCATTGCCTCCTATGTACAGATAAATGAACTGGCTAAGTCCGGAAAAATCCATGGAATCTCCAGTCAGTTAACTATCCATTGCAGCCAGGACTCGTAAGTGCGTGAAGTTCCCGTAAGAGGCCGACATCGCCTAGAGCCAATGAATTATGGCAAAGCGATTAAAGCATCATGTTCCTTGATCCTGGAAACGCAGATAAACCTCCCCGCACCGGGTCATCACCTCAGCTCTATATAGAGAAGTCTGCTGAAGTTACTGAGAACATCCAATCTACCCTGGTTCCCCTGTACTGTAAGTCGAGAGTTTCAAGCTCTTGAAAGGCTTTCAAGTCCTTCAAATCACCTTGCAGGTTGTTACTAAAGAGGTATAACTCTGTCAACGAAGTGAATCTTGAAAGTCCACTTCATCCGCCGCAAATGTTGTTGAAATGTAAGACCAAAACTTTCAAACTGGATCGATTCATACATTGCAGCACATCGAGTATACGCTGTAGATGGTTCCCAATCATGTCTCATTTCTGAAGAGTGCTCAGCCCAGCTGACAGCGAACCACTCAACTCGTTCTCGCCCAAACCGACCGTCTCCAAGTCTGTATACTGAAACAAAAGTAGTGAAGTGGTTACGATAAAGGTCGTCCAGTTCTTTCGATTCTCAGGCTTTAACGAAGCTTGGAACGCAGAGGCCCAAAAGAAAGAAGAAGACGGCCCAAGCAGATTGCATCATGAATATGCAACTTCCTCCAAGCTAGATACATTGAATATGTCTGCAGATAAAAGTGTGAAGTTGTGTGTTGATACCACCAATCTACGAAGGTTGTTCAAAGAACCAAAACTCCATGGAATATCGGGATATCACATGTAAACGAAACTCAGCTTGTAAACGTTCGAGGTCAACTTCCACAATCTTTACAGAATATTCAGCACTCCATCATAACTTGCTCCTCAAACAAAGAGAGACATGTATTTTTGTTTAAAAATGTCGTTGGACTACTACTACCAGTTCCTTGTCCAAACTATGCATGGGTTAGTGTGTACTACTTCTTGTTAATTACTAATTGGAGGTTACCCATCTTCTTATTATCCTCTGTCCTCCTAAGGACACCATGTCATATGCACCCACTGTTGCATCTAGTGTAGAATCATAATCACAAGTGAGTAACAAAGATGCACGAGTGGAATTACCAAATCTAGATGGAACCTCATAGTTATAGAGAAAATGGTCCATGTTAGTCGTACTGCACTAATGCAAGGTAGGTTAGAATCCAAGAGCCTGCACCCTTGCAGATCAAGAGCAAAGATGTGCTCTAGTGGCACGAGGAATGGATGAGCAACTTAGCAAGAATGTAGCATACGTTGACATTGTCGCTCCATCAAAGAAAATTGAAAACCTCTAGTCCAATATGACAGTAGTAAAGGATGAAAGGTCCTCACATGCATGTGAAGATAGACCATCTCTCATATGCCACAATAACACTTGGAGTGAAAAGGATCAATCTTCCACCTCAATCATATAAGTCTCCAAAATTGACCTATCAACAGCCACAAAATGGGAAGAAAATAGAGGTGCAAAGAGAACCCAAACTACCCAAAAATGCTACAAGTGTCATCTCCTCCATACATAATAAGCCTACCCCTCCACACAAGCTCAATATAGATGCTTATCTACGTGCTGAATTCCCCATCACACACTCAAATGTCCCTGGTCTAATGATATCACCAAAGATTCCCATGATCCTCTTATCAAAAGCTCTCAAACATGATATGAAAGTCAAGGAAGGGGGAACCAATTGTAGAGACACTCAAATGTCGCTGGTCTAATGATATCACCAAAGATTCCCATGATCCTCTTATCAAAAGCTCTCAAACATGATATGAAAGTCAAGGAAGGGGGAACCAATTGTAGAGAAGGTAAGTTGGTTAACGTGCAATATTGGAGGAGAGTATATCCAAAGTCACATGCGGATCTCCTAGTAAAGGAAGGTCATCCACATGGAGAATATCCTTTCCAATGTCTATGAAGCATGTGACAAAATCCTCAGATCCTATTGACATTCAATAGGATCCGGGGATTTTCACTCCAAGAATATGTAGTCCATCTATAGATGTGACACACTCCTTTGGAAGCTCAAGGTGGGAAGGGATACTTGAAGGGGACCATGCTATGCACTTTGACACCTTGACTTTCAAGCCTTTGAGATGTATCTTGATAGTCAATTGATCAAAGGCATACCTAATCTAATCTACCGGGTCCACAATGTGCATATCATTTGCTAAGGAGTGAAATACACAACTTGGCATGGCTAAAGTAGTAGATAAGAGAGCTCTAAAGTGAACCATGGCAAACAAAGGTACTCCTAAAGGATCTCCTTGTTGTGTATAAACAATTGACTCCAAAACAGTTACTCCCTCCTATGACCACCCATGTTGGTAGTAAAGGTAAGTAAGAGAGCCACCAAACAGCCAAAAAAAGGAAATGAGACTCGCCAAGGGTCCACCAGCCTCCCTAAGTTCTCTAAAGATGGATGCCTAAGAGATGTTATTAAAAGCATTCTCAACATCCACATGTAGGACAACAAACTGTGGATGTATATTTAGGAGTACCTTGATGCCTAGGGAAATAGTCTTGCAACCTCCAAGTGTAGCTACTCCAAATTAGTATGGACTGAGGTACTCTTGAGAGTGAGATCGATTTTGAAGGACAATCATGCAACTAACAAGCACAAAAATAGATCTCCAATAGCAATCAATGTAATACCCCCATGATCTTCTCCATTGCAAGAAGTTGACTAGCCCCTAACACCCAATTATCTGATGTAGTAATATCTCTGTTTGCTACTATTGAAGCTACTTGTGACAGCTTGATAAATCCAATAGAAGATCATTTGCTTGAAAGTAATCAACTAACCTATTCTTCCTCATGCTCATATACCAACCTTGACAAGTCTCATTGGGAGAGGCGAGGAGTAGTGCACAATGTTTGTGCAAAAACTGACCTATCAAGACATAAAAGTTACTTAGGCTGATAATCTAAGACCTCTAATGGTACTCACTCTCTTGCCATAGGGTGTAGCAAGCGTATGGAAGAGATAGTCTCATTCATGGGAGTAGCCACAGACAACAAGGGTAGCACTCATGCTACTCTACTAAACTCTCCTGCTTGACCTAATGTCCTACACAACCATAATTGAGTGGACTTTGTGGTATCATGTGGAAGAATTTGTCTCCTAAAACATGCAGCCCTAATCGAATCCTCTTGTAGGGCAGCCCAATCTCCCACTCAAAATTGACAAAATCTTATACCACCTCTCTATGCTCCGCATGTGCCCCTCTAGCATAATGAAGGCACCATTGAGGGAGTAAGAGGAATAAAAACCATGCTAATTTGTCATTTCCCCCTCTAGCATAATGAAGGCACCATTTAGGGAGTAAGAGGAATAAAAACCATGTTAATTTGTCCAGGGGATCATGTGTTAAACAATCAAGTGGTAGGAAAAAAGACTATCTAGACTCATCATGGAGTGTACGGGGTAGCGTATGGAATAGATGTGGAAAAGGATAACTAGTCTCAAATAACCCCAAATACAACTGGCCTCAGATGCTAACCACTCCCACAACTTGATGAGTATCCTTAGGATGGTAAACAAAGGAATAGAGGAGGCATGCATAATCCCAAATGTGACCATTGTCAATGTGGTCACTTGCCTCACATGAGTATCCAATATAGTACATTCATAGTCCTAGTGCATCCTTCACACATGAGTCTTTATCCCTTGTGAGGTAAAGTATAATACCAATAGTTAGACATATTATCTAGAGGTGAGAATTGGCTTGGTTACACTTGGAATGATGTTATATATGAGGTTCTATATAGGCAAGATTAAAGTGTCACCAAAAGAGTACTTTTACAAATATGGTAGGAGTTGAAAATAGTCTAAAAATTTGATAGTAAATTTTGGAGACCTAAATAGATGAATTAGGCCTCAAAAATATGCTATAGAGAAAAGGTTAGTCTTCATTCCCTCTTTTATCTCATTGAGAGCTTTCCAATGGTACCTCATCCACACAATTTTGGAATTTCTACAAAAAAATTCTCTAAAGATTCATTTTGGTCAAAGATGTTTTGGCCAGCCAAATAGGATAAGAACCAACATTTCACCCATACATGGAACTAATCTAAGGGTAGAGTTTGCTAAAATGTCACCAATCCATATATTTAATCCAAGGTGGAACTTCTTTTATCCTCTTTTATATGTAATAAAGACAAGGTATTTCTTTGGGGCATCGAGGGATTAAGTGTGAAGCATTGTGTTTCTTTGAAGGTCTCCTATCCTCAAAAGGTTACAAAACCGCCGATGACATATTGGGCATGGTGTATCCAAAGCTGCTCTAGGTGGTCCCACATGGAAAGTGTAACCATGACTAACACAAGAATAATGATAGTAATGCATGATACTATTCCTCATATTTCACCATAATTGCAAAACCACAAGCCCTAACTTCTCAACTCACATGAGAAAATATAACCTCTCCAAACCTTTTAAAACTATAAATTCTTATAATTTTCAATTCCATCTCAACCACTTTCAAAATAAATTTGAATGAAACTAAATAATTAAAACCAAAAAATTTAAAATTACAATTCTCTACCTATTCTCTCAATGTGAAATAATCACTCTAAACCGTAAAAAAACATAAAAGTTCTCATAAATTTTTACTCAATTCTCCATAAAGCTTGATGAATCTTACTATTGTTAGTGTTTGAATGAGAAAGGGCGACTTAGTCTTCATGACGGTTTGCGGCTTCTCATTCTCCCAAGTCTTCAATCTACATACCAATGGGACCTACATTGAAATGCGGACAGAATCCATTCTCTAAAACTCTAGAATATCCTTGACTCCCCTCTCCCGTTCCCTCTTCTCCTCCTCGTTCCTGCAACCAACCTCCAATTTGCGATAAGAAACTGCAATAATCATTCTTTGCTGTTTTTTCCCGGGACAGTAGTAAGTAGACTTTAGATAAAATACGATTTACGGAATATGTGCCCACGTAATGATGACTATTGTGATTCACATCTTTTGTTAGTATTCTTTTCTAGCATAGAGGTAGAAAAGAATTCGTAAATCCATACAATAAAAACATAAGGCGAAAAAATGAGGTTGAACCTCAAGGGCGGCGCATTGAGTAATGTGTTTGATCTAATTTAGATCTAGAATGACTGGTCATATAATATTCAAATCACGAGAGTGCGGGAGAGTGCTCAACAAATCATTACTTAATCGAATTGCTCTACAATAAATTGCAATAACGCATGCTATGTAGAAAAGTGGATATTCGTGATCTAGAGCAGATAAAATTTGATAATTATACCTTGTCGATTAATACGATAGACGTCGAGCTCTCATGCATCCTCTCTTAACGTATTATAATCTATGGCGTCCAATATGATAGAACCTATAGCTCTCATATACTGAACCTTGTATTTAAGGCTTTGTATCTATAATATCGAGGAAGATCTCTTTGTCAATGACAACACATTACGTAGTCCTCTAAACATGCTTTTTTTATACATTCAGTTGGTGATATTCCAAGATGAATATAAAATGTAGGCTGTAGGCTCTCTCAGAGATATCATTTTAGCATAGTAGACGGATTATAAGTCCATGATCTTATGCAACTACAGTCTCATGCCCATGTATTTTCTCGGCTTATTGAGGACATCGCACTTTAGGCTGGATATGTCTAGATGGATGCTCTCAAACGCAAAACCAAGCTGCGTCTAATCAAGGACAGTCCTGACGTTGAAACCCTCGGATACGGCTCCCTCACTACTTTGGAACAGATGGATGCGGCAGTCGTTTCCCTGGACTTAGTAAGCCATCCTCCACTTATGGCTCTACAGTTTGCAGTCGTTTCCCTGGACTTAGTAAGCCATCCTCCACTTATGGCTCTACAGTTTGCGTCCCGGAGAGGGAAGAACGGACAATAACCAGATTCGTTTTAATCGCGTTTAATATACGTTCAGCAGATGACATGATGCACAATATGTTGACAATAACCAAAAACTCATCCAAGTTCGAGTTAAATCAACTAGATCCCGGGCATAATCTTTAGTGCGCGAATAGATTTAATCACTCTTTTGTAAATTGACCTCAGTCATAGTTTGCATTGAATTTACTGACAGTCACGTTTTGTATTTTAAAACTCATGATAACGTAAGAGAAGCTAAATCAAAAGAAAATTGATAAAATGAAAAATTGTGGAAACATCTAATGTTATAATAACTTTATCATAGTTGTATATCTTAAAGATAAAATTAACAGAGATTTAGAACTGATGGCGAAAAGATAATAATTTGTAAAATACATATTCAAGTTTTTATGTTTAATCAAGTTTAATATATTTAAAATCTGAATGAATCACATATGTCAAGAGCCGGATGAACAACTTAGATTACCAAAATTCTGCGAAACAAGGAACATTGGGAACTGAATATAGAGGATAGTTTCAGTCACTGCAAACCATACTGTTCTGTACATGTCCGGGCTTTAGGTCTTCGATCACTGGTTCAGTGTTTGCCAAATTCAATCTGCATAAGGTCAATGATATTGTTTACGATAATTAGAATTCGTTTCTCAATTCGATCGGTCTGCAAATTTTCCACCTCTTCCGTCTATAGTAAAGTCGAGCTGCTTAACTTATTGAGTCAGGCACTCTTTGTGCATACTTACCAATAACGAATAATAGGTCTTAATCTTAAGCTTTGATGGTCTCTATGCCAGGTAGTATCTACTGATTAGTACCAGAGTCATTAGGCATTAAAATATTCTAATGCGAAAGGGTTGTTTTGGCTTGTGTGATCCAAGTGAAGCCCGTCCTTGAATCAGACGAAGAAATGCGGTAGAGCAAGCGGCTATGTAGGTCTAACTTGCAATTGCTGGAGTTGCCCGAGTGGATCCCTGCAGGTTCGCATATAACGTCTGCGCCTTCCATATAATGCCTAACTTGGAATGGCTGGAGTTGCCCGAGTTCGAAACCTAGACCAAATTCCCACGCAAGATACAAGAGACAAAAACAGAGGAGTTAAAAGCTAAGGCCGGTACTCCTGATCATTCCATTTCTTATTGCTGTCTTCGCTTGCAACCATTATAGAAGTAGCGTTGTCTTTGTATCTATCTGTGACACGGATATGGTGTTTACAAACCACTTTTTAGCACTGCCACGTTTACTGCGAAGAGATGAAACACAATCCTGAGCCAATCCCTAGGCTAGCGTAGACATTATCATTACACTGAGTTTGCCCGGGTGCCACTTCGGCAATTTCGGTATCTACTTCGAACACCGTCCCGGCTACTTCATTTGAATGGCCAGACTTGCGCCACTGACAGTACCTAGCCTAACAATGACGACCTCGAGTTTAACGCTCTCGATTGCCTTCGCCTCAAATATCTGCGGGATTAGAAGAAAGCATGCATTGCCGAGTGTGTCGGGTAGGGCTTACTATTTTGGGCAACCGTGGATCCCCAAAGTCTACAGTTGCCCGGCATATATGGTTGAGCTTGGACGTTCCGGCAATCGTATGACCTCGTGTCACATATCTGCCGGAGTAGAAGAAAGCATGAGTTGTCCGAGTCTATCGGGGTAGAGCGTGCAGCTTCGCGGAGTCACAGACCTCTAACGTCCGCAATGGCCGAGCTGCCCCAGTGTATTCTGCTAGAGCCTGTAGGTTCAGCTTCGGGCAATACCGGATCCTTAACGTCTCCGATTGCCCGAAGATCCGCTATTGCCCCAAGGGCACTAGAGCCTGAAGGTTCAAGCAATCGTCGATATATACTGTCTGCGATTCCTGGAGTTGCCTGAGTGTACCAGGTAGAGATCGCAAGTTCGGGCAGTTATTGCTCGTCAACGTCCGTAATTGTTGGAGTTGCCCAGAGTGTATCCAGTAAAGCCTGTACGTCTCAGGTACACTGGATCTCTAAAGTCTGCAGTTGCTCGAGTTGCCTGAATGTATGCGATAGAGCCTGCAGGTTCGGGCACCCGGTCAATCTTTAATGTATGCAATTGCTCGAGTTGGCCCAAGTCTATCCGGTATCGACTGCAAGTTCAGGCAAGTATTGATCCAGAACGTCTGAATTACCCAAGTTGCCATCCACCGAGTGTATCGGGTAGAGCATGCAAGTTCAGGCAATCGTCAGTAGTCAATGTCAGCAATTTGCCCAAGTTTCCGGAGTGCATCCAGTAGAGATCGCAGTTCCGGGCACTGGTTGATCCCTAGAGTCTTCAATTGCTGGTGTTCACCGAGTGTATTCAATAGAGCGTGCAGGTTCAGGCAATCGTTGATACTTAACGTCTCCAATTGCCCGAGCGTATCCGGTAGAGCCTGCAGGTTCAGGCAAACTTTGATCCTTAACGTCTGCAGTTGCTAGTGTTGCCAGAGTACATCTGGTTAGACCTGTAACTCATGTGCCTTGAACAGGGATAAGTTGGAACCTTGTAATACCGTCAAAATCGTCAAAATTTCTTGAGCGTCTCACAAGTCGGAGACGCTCTAACGTGGTCATGCATTCGAGAAAAATGGATACGGCGTTCAGTAGAGGACATTCAGCTATACATAGTGCTTGGAATCGATGAATTTGACCTAGTGATACCCGTAGAGTGTGCAACTCCTTGCAATTAAATACTTCTACCCGTTTCAACCGTTGAAGTTGACCTGGTGTTTGCGGAAGGGTCAACAATTCGTCGCAGGAACTTATGTATAGATATTGCGATTCTTGCATTTGACCTATCGTATCTATCTATCGTATGGGCTTCTGGACAGTCATGGAGATCTAGTGAGGTCAGCTTGGACAACCCCTGCAACCGAGTTTTTGGTCGGTGCCAAGAGAAGCAGAAGAACCATCCAAACAGGTTTGTGCTTCGGGTTCTGTTAGAATTCGAGTGTCCTTCCCCTCGTTGTGGCCCTCTCGTGCATCTGCCTTCTACGTCTACATCTTCCCTCTGTGTTCCAATTGTCCTCAAATGTGTCCCCATTGGTTCAAGATCTGCTTTTCCAAACGAGTTCCAAAAGAACCACGTACGTGCAAGACTACCAACTTCTCAAAGGTGGAAGGTTTCAATACTGCATCCTCCGCCTTGTGCAAATGAAGTATTACAAGATTCCGTGGTAACTGGAAATGCTCTCTTTTACACCGATTGCATCCAGAAAATTTTCGGACAACCAAGTACTGTATCCTTTGAGTTCAGACATTCGTCTCCATATCTTCCATATGTCGCACGTATTGTAAACCTCTGCGTTCAGATATTTGTCTCCTTCTCTTCCATATGTCGCAAGGTCTCTTGTGATCCACCGACAGGCAGAAGCTTCGGGTACCAAGATACCACGAAGCAGTCCTCGTGGCTTTCAGTAAGCAAAACACAATGTTATTTGTGCTTATGTTATAACCACATGCGATGGAGACAGTAGACACTTGGAAAGATGTATGCGCTCCATTAGAGGTATTAAACACTAGAAAAATTTCACATTGGACCAACATAGCATGTATTATCATTTCCTTCAGAGAAAATTCCGATGGAATTGTTGTCTCAAATGCTTCTCCAGCAGCAAAGATCTGCGAATTTCTAATCCGTTCTTGCGTGCACAGAGTGTCAAATTTGGCATTTTGTCTTGCGACTGGCATGCTCAGCTGCTCCATGTACGGCCAGAACGGACTCTTTCATCTTGGCAAGATCTTCCCTCCCAAGATGAGGACTTCCAAGACATTAAATTGCACGAAGATTTTCCATTGACATTCTTGTCAACAAGCAAACATAATTCTTTATCACCAGACCACCATAACTATGACCAACCAATTCGATTGCCGTCGAGTTCCTCCATCTAGAACAGCTCCAATTGCCGAAAGAATCTCCGTCGACAAATTTTCTGCTATATTGGACATATCCAATATCACTCGGGTGGTTTCTTTATGCTTAAATCATAAGACTCCAGAAGAACACGAGCACCTCGAAGCCATTGTTTTGCCAGATCTTCACGGGGCCATTTTTACAGGTGCACGTCGTCAAATGAATATACGCATTTGTGCTCAAACTGAAGTCCGTGGAAGAAAATAATGTCAATATCTGGTTGCTCCGGTTCTTGCAGGAATCGAATTCCATCACTTAGCAGAAACAATATTCCAGAAGTTTCTACGGTTTAGATTTGAGTATTCCAAAATGTACTTAATTTGTATCAGGTTGAGCAAACGTGGCATCTTTCAAAATGAAACCGTAGCATTCAAAGCAAACCTTGCAGCAGATAGAGTTTAGAATTCATTTTATTAGAAAACGAACAATACACCCACACAAACTCATTAGATTGAGTAATAGTATGAGTAATTTGCAGAATTCATATGCTGAAGTACGAACAGTACCTTGCTCATGACTTGGTTCTCCAGTTGAAGACCAATAGATGAACTACTTGATGCCATCCTCTCCAGACCTGTGATTTTCAAATTTTAAACAGAAAAGCTTTAGATATCAAACATTACAATCGGTAAGATGATGGCATGGTAAGGACTACAAGAACAGCCAATCTCTTGGAGGATTAGTTCTTCTCTTCTTCTTTTCATCGTATCGTATCCGTGCTACTTGGTAAAAATTACTTGCTTTATTCGGCGGTCCTATATCTTAGAGGCTCGTATCCTTTTCGTTTTAGGATCATATACTGCTTTCTATTTCCTTTCCACATCAGAAGATCTGCATGATTTGATAGAATGGATTCCGAAGATCTGCATGATGTCTAAGCAGATTTCCAAGTAGTTGTTTAGCTAATCTCATGTCATTCACTTGGGATCCCAATCCTATCCTAATTATTTGCCCAAGGTTCTTATTCTTATCATCCTAATTTACTAACTAATTAAGTTTATGACATGTGTCAAGGAAAGTGTCTAGTCTTTCCTTGAAGTCTATTTTGACTTTGCCTACCTTGGACTTACTACACCAGAGTGGCACTCAACCAAAGGATATGGTATACAACCAAAGGAATTCTTCCTAAAGCTTAGGTGCATGGCCAAAGTCTTTCTTACTTCCTATCTTACGATCCAAAATGAACTTTCTTAACAACAAAGTCATTCCTCCATAAATGTTTACACGGCCAAAGGTATTCCTCCACTAAGGTATGTCCAACACCAAAATCCTTCCTTCTTGAAGGTATATACAATGCCAAAGTCCTACTCCTCAAGCTCTATACAAGGCCAAAAGGTCTTTCTTCCTGAATATTTACAATGCCAAAGGCCAAATGCCTTCCTCCTCAAGTTCTTCTGAAACTTCAAATGGCTATAATTTTTGCTACAAACCTACAAATGCTGAGATTGTGATTGCAGTGGAAAGCCCGCAAGAAGGCAGTTCCAACAAGACAATCACCTCTTCATTTGAACACTTGACTGCAGAGATATGAGATCCAAAGTGCATGCAATAAAAGTCCTTTGGGAAGAAAGGACTTTTTCTGCTTTGGAGTAGGGTCTTTCACTAAGAAGACTTCTTTGGTAGTTGGGTGGTCATTTCCTCATGTGAGAACTTTTGGTTGGGTGCCAGCTATCTTTTCTGGCAGTTCTTTATCTAGATCTTTGATATCAAAGGTCATGTTAGGCCGAGGGTGATTTCAGGCCGAATGTTTCTTGCATTGATGGTATCTAAACTTAAAATGTTTGTAACATTTGATGCAAAACTGAAAATCCTGCAATTGGGGTAGCAATGGAAAGCCTATAAAAAGATACTTCTAACAAGTTAAAGAGCACTGCATTTGGACATGTTACCATGGAGATAACAACCTTGTAGTGAATGCAGCAAAATTCTTGTTGTGAGATGACTCTTCCAAGCTGAAGGTTGATGGTGGCAAAGGTCATCATGGCCATCCACTCCACGTCTTGGCATACACAAGGATTAAGGTAGTAATACCACATTGAGTGGATTCTTACCTATACATGATAATATGCTTCTTTGTGACTAATAGAAGGTAGAAGAATGGAATAAAATTGCACTATTGAGGAAACATGAGGCGTCACATACTCCCCTCCTCAAATGTGAGCGTCCATGCTCATATAAAGAATGAGGAATAAACAAAAAAGGATAAGGTGACAAAGGTAAAGTTCATTTGGCTTGATCCTGGTCAGCATCCTGCACCAAATCAACAAATCAAATAGCCTCTATCAATGCCCCTATATCTTCTTCTTGCTCATGCTCACATGGATCTTTGAAAATGAGTCACTCGAGGCCAAAGGGAAGTAATGTCTTCAGCTTAAGCTCAGGTTCTAATCCTAAGGTTTTGCATCAATGGCAAGAAATCTTCACCTCCGCCCAAAAAGTGTCCAAGCTTGGACACTCTTCTCAACTATGCATCCAAGGAACTCCTTCCTCACTCAACTCCAAAAGGTCTACCTCTATAATCCTTCTTGCATGGACAGATGCCATATTGCCAATTTAGCATCAGTCACTATTTTTCTCTCAAGATTGGTGTATGCTCTTTCCTTAGTTACTCATCATGCAGCTTTATGCTTTTGATTTCTCTAGAATGCTCCCAAATCACAAGGTGTTGGATAAGTCTTGGTACTCAATCCCCAAGTAACACTCACCACCTTGTCTATGTTCACCTATAGCCACTAAAAGAAGTGTATCTAATCATGTGTGTGTTAGCTAATCATGAGTAATGTAGAACAATCCTTTATATCTATATAAATAATATCTCTCAAATACATGTAATACCAAGCTAAATATCACAATATCACACACATGTACAAATATGGGTTACAAGTCATCCCATTGAGCATGAGAATGACAAGCTGCTTGATGTTGATGGGGCTAGGCACTACTAGAGTTCTATGACTTCACTCATGTATGTGATGCATGACACAAGATATGACATTGTGTTTGTGTTTCAACACCCTGCCCAATTCTATTCATGTCCATATGTGCCTCATTTATTGGGAATCAAGTGAATATGGTAGTATTTGAAGGGGACAAAAGATTTGGTGTTGCAATATAGCATTAAGGATATATTTTGCAACTATATAAGAAGGCAATGAACCCCAAATCCGTCACACTCTTCCAAAGGCTAGAACTCCAAAGCACCCTCCAAGACTCAAGAACTCAATGAGAGAGAGATAGTTGAAAATGAGAAGATGATATATACTTTCTTACCCCTATCGTATATAATTATGAAAATATTACACACTAAAGTTACTAATTACCAAATTAACTCAAGTTACTAAGCTAAAAATCAAAGGAAAATAAATATCTAAAAATCACAATAAATATCTAAAAATCAAATAAAGTCTTAAAGTCTAGAGGAATATCCAAGCACATGGGAATAATACCATGAGTAGGTGGTCTTATTCTCACTACTAACTTAGTCAAAGATTCATTCACATGGGCTATCTTTGGACTATAGAAAAATCCACATCAACAAGGCTTGTGGACTCAAGAGTTCTCAACTCTTTCCACAAAATAAAATAATTAAAAATAATACCAAGTCAATACACTAGAAGATAAAATAATGATATTCGTTCTTTTCCCTTACTCTAGAATAGGGTCACATTTATTGTACCCAAGAATAAATCTAGCTAATCATGACTAATGTAGAAGCTTAGCTAAACTTCATATACATAATCTTTCTACACTACTTACAATACCAAATTTAATGTCCATATAGAGCATACATGACCAGTGGGTGTTATTGTGCATGACTACATTAGAAGGTGAGATGTGTGTCAATGGATTGGAAGACCTACTCCATCGACACAATGGCCGTTGCATCCTATCCTGCCATTAGCATCATTTGAGAAGTGGGAGATAGATTTCATAGGTCAAATCTAGCACAAATCACAAAGGTTACCAAGAAAAGGTATATTTTGGTTTGCATAGATTATGCCACAAAGATGGCAAAAGCAAAAGCTACTCGGAGGGATGATGTTGACACAATGGTTGAATTTTTCTTTTGCACCATTATCTCTTGGTATAGTTGTCCCTTAGAGTTAGTCAGTGATAGAGGAGTGCACTTCCTAAACAGCTTGATAGAATCTCTCTCACAAAGTAGTTTTAGATTAAGCATAGAAAAACCACACCTTACAACCCAAAGGCAAATAGGTTGTTAGAAAAGGCCAATGGACTATTATGTAAGATTCTCAACAAGATCATGGTTAACTATGTGTATGATTGGGATACCAAGCTACCTATTGCATTATGGGTATACCACACTACAAAGAAGATAACTATCAAGCAGATATCTTACTTCTTAACCCATGGCTTGCATCCCCTCATGCTAGTGGAATTTGAAGTACTCACCTACCAAATACTCTCTAAAGAGCGCATGTCAGTAAAAGATAGTTAGGCATTCCAACTTCAGCACCTTATGGTTTTGGAGGAGCAAAGGGAGGACTCAAGCAAATGCACAAGGGAGAAGCAACAACAGAGGAAGGAATATCATGACAAGAGGATGAAACTTGTTCAAACTGTGCAATGGGACTGGGTGTTATTGTATGATAGTTTGCACAAGTTCTTTCCAAGTTCCAACTCCAATAGATGGGACCATACAAGGTGGACCAATGCTATGATAATATATTACTTCAACTTCCAGATTTGGAAGGGTAATATATTTGTAACTCAAGTTAATAGATGTCGAGTACAAAATTCCTTTGCCTAAGTAATTGCAAGGTATAAGTCCCTTGTGTTTGTCAGGATGCTCACATTTGGGAATGGGGTATGTGGTGCTCCTTTTCTTCAAAATTTACTTTTGTTGATCATATCAAGCTTAAGTGCTAGAGAACCATTGGGAAAGATGAAATTACTTGGAAAGTGACTCAAACTAGCAAGCTTGGATGGGAGAAGCGCTCAATGTGATGTAGTATAATCCAAAATACTTGTGTGATGTTCAGCACTTGGAGTGATATAGGATAGTCCCGATTCCTAATAGAAAGAATGTGTTTAGAGACCACATGAGCTACAGGTCCAGATATCAAGGTGGCAGGCGAAGTTGTGTCATGAAAGAGGGAAAAGCATTTGGAAAGGTGTGAAATGACCCCCAAGTGCTTTATTTAGAAGATCTGAAGCCAAGTTGAATAAGTACTCATTTGGGCTAATTTATTTCCTTCTTTGGTCTCACAATCAATAGCGACCGCTGTCAAATGTAATATTACATGAGCGTTCGGAATCCGATTTGACAATGTGTAAGTCAAGAACTCCTTCACGTATAAGCTTTTCAGTGCATGCCTAATGAATGGTTATATGATACTTAGTGGAAGAACAGTCTGCTTGTAAGCAATAGATTTCCACAACAGAAGCAGCAACCTAATTCTCCCCGGTTTATCCATGAAGGATCTGACGACCAACAACCTCACAGGCCCCATTACTGGAGAGCACTAGGGCTAATCTGCTCACCGTCCAGTTCGTACTCTCCATCTCGCTTCTCACTCTCCATCTGGCTGATCATGAGGGGTTTGTTGTCATACAGACTGGAAAGATTCGAGTCACATCAAGAATGTGAAGGTCATTCAACAGATTGCTGCCACATGTAAGCATCAACGAACTACCTGAATTAAGCCAGCACTCTTGGAAACTGCGTATCATATGACCAGATCATTTGTTGCCAAATGAAACAAAATCTAGAGTTTATACAAAATGAAATACATTGCATACGAATTTACATACATCTCATCATCGATGTCTTCTGGTTTTGTCTTTTGAGATTTTCCTGTTCTTTGGGATTCGCTGCTTTTAACCCCCATGTTCTGAAGTTTGTGGCGGTTTTCTCACCTCCATGGTATACATTTTGCTATTGATTTTTTTTTATTCTCTCCGGGAGACAGCCCATCGAGAAGTGCTAAGGAAGTGCGATTTTTAAGGGCGAGCCTGGAACCTTCACTGAGAAACCTAACCTCTTTGCATACGCTTTGGGATCCATGACTGTTTCTATTCAGACGATCTGCGCAGTTCATCGTTATCCGAGTCTACTTATTCCAGGAAATTGGAATTGGAATTCAAGGTCAACTTCTTGCCTAAGATTCACTGTGCAACTATTGCTCATTGGAACACAATTGAAAGGCAAAGACTTTGGAGCCCAATTGGAGACTCAAAACCATGGGAAGGGAAGAAATATTAGCAAAACACTACCCGCCTACGAGCGAACAGAGTGTTTGTGCAAATCTAAGACTGACGCAACTCATCAAGACATCAAGCGGTACCGCTGGATCTGTGGCCAATTTAGAGGGCCCGGTTAAAGTTCATCAATGCCCACATTGCAGGCTTTTATTCACCTGCTGAACGCATGCGTGTCACAGAATTGTTGTGGAAGTTCTGATAGAACAAATGTAATTCAGCAAAAGTAATTCAGACAGGTGGAATGGACGGAGTGGAATACAGAGTTTAGAAACAGTCCGAAACTGAATGAGAAATGAAGACAGATGGTATGGTGCAGATGGAAGGAATGAAAAAAGAAGTAGAGAGTTCGAGGCAGAATGGACAACAAGACAAGAAGTAACCGGACAAAAACAAGAGAAGGCGACCGTGCAGGAAAAATGAAGGATGGGAAGACCCCATCAAATCGCACAAGAGAGGGACAAAAAAGGTGAAATGGGGCCAAGCCCCAATAGCGTTTGTATGAGAAATCTTCCATATTGCACCTAAAATATCCAAGCTATGCAAGTTGTATGGGTTTACACACAATTGGAGCATCGAAAAAACATCACCTAATTTGATTGCTCTCCAATGAACTGCACCAGCCATTGCCCTTTATAGAGCAATGAAAACACGTTGTCTAAATATATTATAAAGTATGAGAGTGAGAGTGGTACCCCATGGCGCTTAACATGATAAGCTCTCGTGCACTCCTTGACAAATGTGTCAAATGTCATGTCCATCGCTCCATATAACTCCATAGCTAGAAGAACAAAGAGGTGACCTTGCTGCATGCCCGTATACTTGGAGACCTTGTGACTTGTTGCTGCACTCACCGGCCATCTAGGGGAATGGGTAAACACTCCCTCCAAAATTGTATCTCGGGTAAGGAATGTAACGTAAGTCCATCAAAAACAAAAGAGAACACTCGGAATCTCCACCATAGCTTTGCTACTCCATCCAATTGGCTAGAAGTCAAGAGAATCTGTTTTCGCTCGTCTTGTAGATTGGTAACTTCAAAATAACGTTCACAATCAAACACAAAATTCTCCATTGCACCTGGAAGATTCTTGTCTTCAAATACCTTGGGTTTAGGGAATCTGATCCGATCTTCTCCTTCTCAAATTGGTACTCTCTCTACTTGTTCTTGTCGTCGAAGATCTAGTTCATCCAACAATCGAGTAAGGTGCTTGATTTGTTGTTGCATAGCAAGGATAACATTGGGTATTGCCGCCATGGTTGCTACTCTATCACACCACCCCTAATCTATCTAATTTACTAACACCTAGAAACAACACGTCCACCATTCTCCATAAGTTATAACCGGAAGCACCAAGGGTTCTTCAAATATGGTGATTATATATAGAAAATCTTGTCCAAAATGTGAGGTGATGAATTGTATGAAATGATGCTTGGGTAGTATTTGGACACAAAAATTCCAATGGTTCGGTGAAAGTAGATTTGGTGGTCCATAAATTCAATCCATCCCATTCTTGCTCTGATACCAATGTAAAAGATCGAATCTAAGGAGAGAAATAAGAGAATGGAAACTCACATTGGAACACTTGAATGAGGTAAAACTCCGAATGCCTAGCATGAGCTTTTACTTTGGTATTTATAAATAGCATACAAGGCCCTTGAGAAGCTTCTCAAGAAACTTCTTCAAGCCGTTTTTTTAGAGTGCAAGCCAAGTTAACTAGGAAGTTTCTCAAGAAACTTCTTTCTAGAAGTCGCTTTCTTGATGTGCAAGCTAAACTAATTGAAAGGTTTTATAAACTTGCTTTTTGAAGTTATTTATTTGAAGTGCAAGCTAAGCTAACCGGGAAATTTTCCAAAAAACTTACTAGATATTTTTAGAATATTTTAGACTAATTTGTCTTATGTGTTATTTCATAAATCTGATTAATTTTGTCACTAAATTATATATTGTTACATAAATAGAGTCTATAGATTTGTTTTTCCTGGTTAGATTATTTTTGTATCTCATTAGACAATAATGTTGAAGTAACCTCCTCAAAGTTTATATACTCCTTCCCCTAAAGAAGAGTTGTGATCAAATGCTCATATGACAACAACAAAGTCAGTTGTGAATTATTCTTTGGAAACTTCCATCCTCCATCTCGACAGCTGAAGTTCGTGCTTAGTAGCCATCATCGACAGCTGAAATTCGTGGGCAGCACACAAAATCGACAGCTGAAGGACGTAGTGATTACACCGTCTTCAGTAGTACAGTTGCATTGCTATTCCGCACTACACCGTCTTCAGTAGTACAGTATTGCATTGCTATTCTGCAAAAGCCTTCTTGTTTTGTATCTGTAAATTATGCTAGAAGGCATTTCAATTTTACTCATATCCAATATCAAACTCTCCTTGAATTTGTAACTGCGCCATTGCGATTCTACTCTGCCCCGCATTCCTTCCCTGTTAACATTATCGAACTGTTGCAAACAGTTGGGACATGGCTACTGATGTCTTCCATCTAATCTAGCACAACTTACTACGGGGTTGTTCGTGGCGTTTCGTCATGCTTGTCATCTCTCTCTGTTCTGTTACCACTTTTGTTACTGTTATGCTGCTTTTGAAGCAGAAGATGATTATCTAGCTTATCCTTTCTGGCAATGATGGTACTGAACCAGATTATTGTTCCCTCTCCACTAAAGAATGCCCCTGCAACTGCTGATGTACCGATCCTGCTGAACCAGATAAGAGATCCAGGTTTCCACTACAGCTTCCTCTGGCTGCTCCTGATGGAACAGTCCTGCTGAGCGAGCTTCAAGTTCATGGTTCTGTTCCACCACCTAGTCCTCCGGCCTCTCCTGGTGGGCCGGTAGTGGTGAACGATTTTGACGACTGGAGTTTTGCTCTTCATAGGCTGTTCACAGGGCAGGAGCAGGACGAAACCCATAGAAGGATTGTGGCGGAGAGTAGACAAAATACTGTATTGGATGTCTTTTAGTGACGGAGAAACACCCCTGATGCTGAAGTCATCTTATCACTCAAAATAGCTGGTTGGTGGCTGAGTACGAACCAGCAAAGTGGATTCTCCCGGTCACTGTCGAGGGAAAACCATGTTTACTGGATTACAAGTTGGATAAATTGGGCCCCCAAAAGCTGAAACGTCCAAATCAAGAGATCAACATCTTAGTGGTTTCAATCTAGGCAGGTACCATTGGTGTCTGCAAGCTGTTGTGGGAAGACTCGTTCTCTTTACGAAATGCTTGCCTCGCGGGGGGGTTCTAGATCGACAGCTTCTACTAATGCAATTGTGGAATTCTGCACACTGTTACTGCCAGGGTCAGAAGTAGCTTATGGGAAACGTGATAGGAACTATGCTTATAATTTCAAGACAGCAGCAACATTGCGGTGTGTTATCTTGGCCCGGCTTTTGATAAACGAGGATGTCAAGAAGCTAATTCTAATCTGACGCCTCTTCATTGGCTTCAGTCACAATCAAGCATCAGGGATTCCTATCGAAAGCTATAGATCCATTTATGAAGCTGGCATTACTTTTGTTCCACTTTGCAAGCGACGACAATGTGGAAGTTATGATCCTGACTAAGTGGAGAAGTGTCAGCTCACTAGAACCTGTTCTAGTGCTGGATGACGTGCAGTCCTTGAGTGAAGCTATCACACGGATAGTTTGGAGTATAGATAAATGTGTAGTAAAGGGCGACAGGAAGGATCGGAAGACCCCATCAAGCAGTACAAGGATGAGACAAAATAGATAAAATGGGGCTAAGCCCCAATAGAGTAATATGAAGAAATCTGCTCAGCAGCACCTAAGATATCTGAGCTATGCAAGTAGTACTGCCTACAAACAAATGGAGCATCCGGAGAAGCATCACCTAGTGTGACTGCTCTCCTATGGATTGTACCATCCATTGCACTCCATGGAGCAATGGCCACATGCTATCTAAAATGTGGTACAAAGTATGAGACTGAGAGTGGTACCACCTGATGCATAACATGATAAGCTCTCTCCTTGACAAATGTCTTAAACGCTATGTCCATTGCTCCATATAACTCCTAGGCTAGAGGAACAAAGAGGTGACTTCGCGGCATACCCCTATACTTAGAGACCTTGCGAGTTGTTGTTGCACTCACCGCCCATCCAAGCGGATGGGTAATCAATCCCTCCAAAACTATATCATGCAAAGGGTCCATACCCACAACATCCACCACTATCACTTGATCATCTCGGACCAAGTATAAGTCTGCTCTAACACGTGTTGTCTACAAAGCATCCGAACGTTCCCTCCAAGCCAAATATCCACTCTCTCGTACCATAGCAAACACTATGTCCCTAATAGCATCATGGGGTATCTATCCTTTGTCCTCCAAAAGGACACCATGTCATATGGACCGTTGTTGCATCTAGTGTATAACCACACTCACAAGTGAGTAATGAAGATGTAGATGGGTGGACCAAACCTAGGCAAAACCTAATCGCTGTAGAGAAAGTAGTTGGTGTGAATCAGAGTGCCCTAATGCATTGTCGAGCAAGGCTCCAAGAGCCTATACCCTTGCCAGAGCAAGAGCAAAGATGTGCTCTAGTAGCATGAGGAATGGACGAGTCAACTAAGAGAGAATGTAGTATATACTGATATTGTTGCTCCATCAAGGAAGACTATAAACCTCTAGACCAAGCTCACGATAGTGAAGCAAAAGATGGAAGGTTCTTGTGTGCTCGTGGGGATAGACTATCTTTTGTCTGCCGCCATAACATCAGGAGAGAAAAGGATCCCTCCTCCACCTCTGTCACATAATTTTCCAAAACCGGCCTATCAACAACCACAAAACAAGAGGAAAGTAAGGGTGACAAGAGAGCCCAACTACCCAAACATGCTATAGGTGTAGTCTCCTCAGTAGATAGCAAATATAGATATAGATAATAAGATAGCAAATATAGTATAGATAAATGGGATGACTTCTTTCAATTACCATATGAACTATGCTAAACCTCTGCCATGGCTTTGTTTCTAGAAATGTGTATATGTTTCTAGTGTGGACCTCTATTTTGTGCCACTAGGAAATCACGGCCTATTTTCTAGACCCGAACGTTTTGGTTCCGAGTGGGTCCACCCTTTAGAGCTATATAAATTCTGTCACGATTAGACCTATCACTCAATTGGGACAACTATGTGTCATCGTTAATCAAGAAATGTAAGCAGAAGAGAGCACTTTGTTACTTTCTTGGAATCCAGCAACATGGTACCTGGTCAGAGCTTGTTTTTGACTCATTCTACAAAGAGCTAACCTCAAATTCATTTCAAAAGACAAACTATCCGTCTATGTTATTTTTTGCAAATTTGTGGAATTCAATGGAGTTTATATTTTAATTAAGAAGAAAAGTATAGCACCTACATGTGATTAAGTCAATAGTCAAGAGATATGTCTATTTTGGATCTACTCATGGAATCATAATCTTGGAGGAGTAGGACTTAGTAATTGGTTACATCTTACATGAACCATTCAAATACAGAATCACCAAGGGTGATTCAAGCAATGGCAAATGTTTGTACACTTCACGTCTAGAGGGATTTTAAGGTGTTACTTTTAGTTAATTTATAGTTTAGTGAATTCTCTAGTTTTTATAGTTTTGTTAGGTTCTTCTAGAGCTCTACCATATGGTTAGGGTAAACTGTGATGCAGTCCTAATTCCGTTTATGCAAAGCAGCCTCCTTGCTTATGTATATATATATATATGAGTGTTTTATGCACTTTTTGAGTTATTTCTTCTACAAGGGTGATTCCCAACACCAACACCTTGCATTTTGTGAAGTTTTGAGCTACTTAACGTCATCTCATGTGTGTTCTATGTTATTTTAGTGTTGGGTGTTAGCAATGTTGTGTGAGTGAATTTGTGTGTTGTCTTTGAGCTTTGATACAAGAGAGACAGGTCTAGTATTGTTCTATGTTAGTGATGTTTGATACATCAGATATTATTATGACTATCAGACCTTCTAATTCAAGGAGTAGAGATAGTAGTTCTCATTAGGTTATCGGTACACAATCACCATTGGGGTTGATAGGAGAACTTAGATAGAGAGATTGGGTAGCACTAACTACAAATCCTAGGCTTTGATGTGAAGTCTATCTTAGACTTATTATGATTGTTATGAGTTTGCATTAGAAGCCCATGATATAGATGAGCTAGAATCCAACAAGGAGAAGAGAGTCAAGCACTCTATCACTAGGAAGTTTCTACTAAGTGCTATGCAAGAGCCAATCAAAGACCTAGTAGACACTTATGCTTGGAGTTGGAAGATTTGGCAAAAACTCAAGAGTTATTACTTTGATGAGAAGTTGGAGAGTTCCGATCGAATCTGGTCTGCAATGTGGAACTTGAAATTGCAATATGGTAATGATTCCACAATCCATTTATCAAAACTATAGAAAATCTTCAAGAGTGTCAAGGAGGATGGGTTGTACTTGCAAAGAAATATGAGATCAACCATCTCTTAGAGACTCTCCCTTCAAGCTATCAATCTATCCTAGTAGCTTTGAAAGTTATACTTGTTGAAGTTTTCATGGGATTATGTGATAAAAACATTTGTCGGTGTTTAGCAAAGATAGAAAGGACAAAGAGATGAAGTTAAATGAGTTGGGGGATGATGCTTTGTTTATTGCTTCCACTCACTCAAGAAAAGTGCTATATAGAAGAGTGATTAAATGTGGGAAAGGAGTTAATATTGTTGATGACTGGACTTGTTATTTTTGTCATGAGAAAGGTCATATTGCACCTGTATGTCCCAAGAAAGGAGAAAAGAGAGAACAAGAGGTGAAGAAGGCAGGCAAGAGATCTCAACCAATAAAGGGTTAAAAGTTTGGGAGTTCAGCTTACAACACAAAGGAGTGCCATGAGAAAAAAAAAGTGATGGGGAGGTGTACTAAACAAAAGAGCTAGATTGTGGAATGGTGGCAAAATCACAACTGTCCTCAAATGGTTTTGGATGGTTCTTGGATTTTGGAGCCACCTCTCATATTTGTTACCAAAAGGAGCTATTCTCAACTCTTCAACCTATGAAGATTCCCAAGAGTGTTTGTTGGGGACCTAGGATTCTAAATCCAGTTTTAGGAATTTGCAAAGTTCCTATTCCCTTCATGGGAAAATCTAATACAAGTTCTTGTAATTTAGAAAATGTTCTCTATGTTCCTAATTACACCAAGAACATGATATCAGTACATCGCCTCATGGAGCATGGAGTGGATGTTCTGTTTGACAGCAATAGAAATTAATGCATTTGAAGAAAGAAGAGCTGGTCCTTGGGTATGTTACTGCCAAAGGGAAGCTATTCGAGTTGATGGAAGCTTATTTTCTGATTCTGCATTGGTAGCTAATAATAGAAATGATATCCATCTCTGGCATTTGAGGTTAGGGCACTTGTCAAAGCAAAAACTACATGGTTTAGAGAATGTAGTGGAAGGGTTGAAACTAGATCCCAAAGAAAACCTCAAAGTTTTCATTGGGTGTGCAGAAGGTAAGGCACCCAAAGCTCAAAGAAATTACCCCCAATAAATCTTCATTTAGGGCTTTCGGTCTTCTAGATATCATACATTTTGATACATGACTGAGAAGTCATTGAGTGGAGCAGCCTACTATATTTTCTTTGTGGTGATTACAATAGAGAGAGCTTTATCTATGTCATGAAAAGCAAGGACAAAGTGCTGCAAAAATTCCGGAGGTTTGTAGCCATGGCTATGTTGCAAATTGGGATGAAAGTCACGCAATTGAGAACATATGGAAGTAGAGAGTACAAGAATGAGAAATTCCTCTCTTTTCTGTCAAAGAAAGGAATTCTTCTTGATTGTACTGAATGAAGTTGCACAGAATGGAGTTGCAGAAAGGTTGAATAGGACGCGGGTGGACAAAGCAAGGGCAATGCTCCAACATGCCAAATTTGAGAGAAAATCTTGGAGTGCTGCAATTAGCGCTGTAAATTTTCTTACAAATATCAATGGTACCACAACATTGCAAGAAAGAACTCTTGAAGAATACTGGAGTGGTGAGACACCTAATATTTCAGCTTTGAAATTTTTTGGATGTCCTGACTATGTTCATGTTCCCAAGGACCAAAGGAGGAAATTCACAAAAAAGGCTGAGAGAATGTTTTTTGTAGGATATGAAGAGGGATATCCTCTGTAAAATCCTAAGTCTGGACAGATTATCAGAAGTAGAGATGTACTCTTTGATAAATTGAGGACTTGGAGTGAGAATAGTGATGAGTTGCAGAAGCAAGCTGATCAGTTTGATCGATCTATCCTCCCGAGCTGCAGAGTCAGTTCTTCAGATCAATCATCAGAAGAGCAATCTCTACCTGAAGCTGATGGTTCACCAAAGGGGAGTTTACAAAAGAAGGCCTAAACAGATGGTGGTTTCTTCTTCTGATACTACATAAGAAGACTCTAAGAAGCAGACTGCAGATGCAGAATCTCTGAGTGAGATTCCAAAGATGTCAAGAGATGGCATGAAACTTCTGGGCATAGAGCCTAGAAGATCACCTATGGACAGACTTGGCTTTCAATCAAAAGAGATGTTAGATGAATCTTACATCTGTCATGAAGATTGTGATCCAGACACTTTACAGCAACCTATGCTCAGACCAGATTTGAGTTAGTGGGAGTTGGCTATAGTAGAAGAGAAGAAGTCTCTTCAGACCAATGGTACATGGGTACTAGTTGATTTACCACCAGGCAGGAAAGCAATTGGCTGTAAATGCGTTTTTAGGGTAAAGCAGATCTGAGAATGAGATCCTAAAGTACAAGGCAAGACTTGTTGCAAAGGGCTTCAATCAGAAAGCATCAATAGATTATTCAGAAACTTTTGCACCTGTTGCCAGGTATGAATCTATTCACATGCATCTAGCTCTTGCAGTAGAGAGAGATTGGGAAGTGGAGCAATTAGATGTGAAAATAGCCTTTCTCAATGGAGATTTGAGAGAGTCTATCTATATGGATGTTCTAGATGGATATATTGAAGGCAAAGAAAAACTATGCTTGCTTAAGAAGGCTTTATATGGTCTTAAGCATGCTCCTAGAGCTTGGTATGAGAATATACACTCATACTTGAGAAAGCAAGATTTCAAATAAGCAAATTCTGATATGAATGTGTACACTAGAGATGATGTATATATAGCTATATACGTAGCTTATGTTTATGTATGAATGTCTTTTGCACTTGTTTGAGTTAGTTCTTCTACAAAGGTGATTCTTCACACCAACACTTTGCATTTTGTGAAGTCTTGAGCCGTTTAACATGATCTCAAGTGTGTTCTATGCTATTTGAGTATTGGGTGTTAGTAATGTTGCGCGAGTGAACTTGTACGCTATCTTTGAGCTTTGATACAAGAGAGAAAGGTCTAGTATTGCCATGGGTTAGATATTTGATACATCAGAGATTAACATGACTAGCAGAGCTTCTACTTCAAGGAGTAGAAACAGCAATTCTCATCATAACGGATATTTTGGACGTTCTTATCAGCAGCAGCTACGTGTATCTAAAGAAGTCCCCCTGGCGCTTGAGAAGCTTCTATGGCGGACTGGTTCTAAATTGTAGCTGCTTAAGAAGGTGACGTTAGATATGTCGCAGGAGGTGTTGCTCCTAAGGTACAAGCTCAGGAGCTGTACCAGGATTGGAGAACGACTGTAGGATGGGATGTGACTGGCGGCCGGAACCTTACCCTCCTCTCTTATGGAAGAGAGCACGAAGAGGTTTGAGAAGGTGTGCGAAATGGCTACGGATTGATTCGAGGGAACCAGCAGGTGTTTATCCATCGAGAGTGGTGAAGACCGCTACTGCATTGTTTCGCCTAATAGGGATCTTGTACGGGGATCATTTGAAGGCCATGTTTTCAGCTGAGTATAAGAGTAAGTACCTGAAGCACATGCCGAGTATGGGCATAAAATGGGAGTAGTAGCCAAATACCAAGCGACAAAGACGAGTGAACTCTGTGAAGCTGGATGTGAAGATGGAACCATCTTAGGCCATAAGAGGGTTTTGCTTTAACCATCAGATATTGATCTACCATACATCTGATATCCGACTTTCTCTTGAAAGATTTGTAAATAAGATGCTCTCGTTGTCTTTTCTCACGAACTTGTTCCGATCGCGATCGCCTTGTAGCAAGGAACAGTAAATGTTTTTTCCTGCCAAGAGTGGGTGTAGATCATAAGAAGTTAAAACAATACCGATGTTTGAGATCCCAGAAGTTCAGGTCTTGACTAACAAACGAAGCTCCGAGGGGCCGATTATAATCCAGTTCCTCCATAGTTAGCAACATTTTACACCGTTGATGAGTGTGTATCATCAAGGTAATCCTCGATCCTCGCTGAAGTATCATGCCTTCAGACATCCAAGACAAGAGCATCGAAGTTCATCTCAGTATGTTAAGATTGGAAGGTTTTAGTGTTTTAGCATCATAGCGCATGCTGTGATAGACACTATCCAGTCCTCTAACGCTCCGCTCCACTCCACCCATCCTCAACTAATGCTTTGTATGCTACTCTTAGCTCGATGTTTCTCTGTTTCATGGTCCATACCCGACTGTCTACTCCAGATGCGTAATCGGTCGCGTCTTGCTTGTGGCCACACGAAGTATCCTCATTCTCTGCAGGTGTTATGAGATGTTTCAATTATGTCTTTACTTCGGCTTACCTTTGTATTGTTAGTTTCACGTAATTTCCACCCCCTGAGATGCTATTCATTTCGATTTGCACACATCCATGCTTATATTTCATCTGCACTGCATATGCAATTAGTGGATCTCCGTTCTTCGAATGGGTTCTGCTCTCAGCTCCCATATGTTAAGATTGGAGCAGGAACGACTTCACCTCCGAACGAGACTTACTCAATACCCCGATGTTCTTACGGAGTTTCTGTCAAAGTGGACGCTACTGGTAATTGTCTGGCATTTGGTGTTCAAAGCACGCAGCTTTTCCAACAGCTAATGCCAGGGACCCCACATTGCCATGGCCCCTTTGTTCTTTTATTTTATTTATTTTATAGCAGGGTAACTGTCTATGCCGAAGCAGATCACAACCCTTCCTCTGTAAAAGATACTGTTGTAACACTACCTGTTGTAAAAGATACTGTGGCAAACAGACAATGTGAAGAGGTTTCATCAGTGGGAGTTGCTCGAAGGAAACTTATTCTGGTTCTTCTTCATATTTATGTTACGATCTTCCGTCCATCGCTGGGTACTCTTACGTATGAAGACTTTGAAGTGCATGTTATGCATTGGTTCGTCATGGATTTTCTCCACAACCTTCCGACCTGATATCTTGCATAATCGGCCGTATACTGATTCATTCTCAAAGCTAGAGCATGCTCTTTCTTACATTCGCTAGACAGATAGACCCTGATTCTCATGCAAGCGCTCGACTCTGCTCTTGAATCAAGCACTGCACCGTTGAACGACCGTTCACAAAAGTCTGACTTTCAATCAGTATTTCTTTCCGGGTATGGTGCACTGCGTTCAAAATTTATTGGCAAAACAGTGTCACAAGGAATTGCCACGGTCAAATGGTAATCTCGAATAGCTATTGAACAAAATCTACCAATCCTCTAAATTAAAGAACTAATGCACAGATCCTCCCGCGGCCAACGGAGGTTGTGCCACCACCCATGATCCTAAAGATGAGCTTGCACTACGAAGAAAGAAACCAGGATGAACACAGCGGAAGCAAGAAAGCGGGAAACAAAGGCATTAATCCGAAAGTGCTTGCGAAGAATGAAAAAGTAATCATAGACGAAGTAGCGGAGCAGGATGAGCAGCCAAATACTTAAGCCGAGTAACGAACAGGTTATAATCTTGGATTTATACGGAGCCATCCAGTGCCCTTGATGCCATGTAGCGAGGACGACCGACCACTTGCTCTCCGTTATTGGAATTTTCGCCAAGCCACAGGAAACAAACGCCAGAACGGCCCCGGCAGTGGATAGAGTGAGGGTGAACGAGACGTAAACTGTCCACACTCGTAAGCCGTCCACCTCTGATTCGATGGACTTCAAATTGGGTAATCTGCTATGACGTTTTGAGATTGGCACTTGAATTGCGAGCATTGCTGTTATGATGCTCAGGAAAAAGCACAGGTAGTTGGAAACACGGAAGATGCTAATTAGTCGTGTGTATATGACTAGAAGATCTGGGGTGGCATACTGGGGGCCTTTCCCCTCGAACAGTTGTTTGTCTGGTCGTGTGGGCATTTCAAGGACTCCTGCGAAGGCGAAGCTGGCAAGAAGAGTACCTCCGACGAGGAGAGAATTTGCTCCTGAGTATAGAACTTCCCTTTCTTGTCTCAATCCGTCTACGTAAGTCTGCACATCTCGTCGTTTGAGGAGTATTTCCTTTATGTTTTCCAGAGCATCAGACTGGTAGTCTTGATCCCAAGCCAGGCGGAGTGGTGTCAACCCTTGCGAGTTCCTTTTGGTTGCCAGTATTCTTGGGTGTTCGCAGAGAAGCTCCACAACATCTGGGTCCTGCATTCTTACGGAGCTGTGGAGAGGAGTATCCCCATCAGGTCCATCCGACTCGATGTTCACGTTCATCCTGCTTGACTTGACTAGAGTCCGAATTACTGCGACATGATCGGTGGGCTCCTGATTCCACCATGGCGGCTTTAGATTCTGAGATCTGCAATTCAGTATAGCCAAGTGGAGAGGAGTATATCCATCGGAGTCCTTGGAAGTCACATCCGCTTGAGAAGATTCACAAATCGCTATCACCGCTCTCACGTGTCCGTTCTCGGCTGCAGAATGGAGGACAGTTCTGTGCACGTCCTTTATTAGATTTGATTCAGTCATCGGACTAGTGCTGGATAGTGAGCAATACGATTCGAGTGAATCCAATCTCACAAAACTTGGAAGGATTGTTGTAGAATTCATCCTGCGATGCTTTGCAACAAAGGAATGCGGCTTCGGATCGTCTCTCTTGTTAAATGAACCTTTCAGCGGATCATTATGCTCATTCAGTAGGTGCACAATCTCGTGGTGGCCAGATAATGCTGCCATGTGCAACGCAGAGAGTCCTGTATCAGTTTTAGTTCCCATGTAACATACAACCTCGTCATTTTTCAGAAGCTTCCTCACAACATTTGTTCTTCCGAACTCTGCAGCAATGTGGAGAGCTGTTACACCACCTGCTTCCGGCGCGGAAAATACAGAATCATCAGGCTTGCTAAGAATATGGTCTACTGATTTCCAAAGCTGATAACCAGCACTTGCGTCGAACTCAGGGCCACGAGCAAGGATGCAAGCCGCATTTCTGGCACTTTGTAGGAGAGCCTGAAATGGAGTCAGATCCATGCCAGTCATTGTTTGTTTCGTCCCTCTCAAACGAATTTAGTTCCAAGTCAGAACTTCCTCTCTGTTGCCCAGAAATCGGAAACAAACCGTAAAGCTGCGGAGTAGGATGAGTTTTAAAGTCAGTGAACGATTGTCGATGTTTAAAAGACCTCTCCTGTAGAGAATTTTTCCAGATGCAAATACATCTGCTTTTGTGACTGTACCGACCAAAGTATAGGGATAGCGTTTGTTCAGCTCAATTTCTGCAGTTCTTCTCGAAGACCATTGAATTTCTCCACCCCACTTGCCAGGTTACCTTCGTCGAACTTCTTCCGACAATTAGGAACATGAAAACATCTACAGTTTCCTTGCTTCGTCGGGGTGAATCTGCAGAGGATATACTTAAGAAGATCCTGCTGGGGGGCTTGAGGTTCAGTTCTCGTTCGTCCTCGTTGGGTCCGTTAGTTTGGAACTTTACTCTCTTTTGGATTTGTTTAATCCTTGGCATTTAGAATCTGTATCTTACATTATAACTCCAAAACTAACAGAATCTGTGTCTTACATTATAAGTCTCCCATAGTTCTGGAGAACTATGGGAGAAGTTCTTATGTTGCATCATGTTGGACCTGTATGATGGAAGTACAAGAAGTTCGGCCCGGCCCAAATATAGAGGATTGAATAATGCTACTATCAGACAGGATACGGAGAGAAGTGTGTGATTCGTGATCGTCATTTTAGTAGCTTCGTGATTCGTGATCGTCATTTTAGTAGCTTCAAAATCGTCAAACCGTACTAGTAAACATCAGAAAAACACTCACCTATTCGTTCTGAGATACGGATACGAGTAAACCTTAACTGATATATTGAAGTTCAATGCAGATTCTCATGCAGGCTTCTAATTTTCGTCATTTGACAATCGAAATGTTTGTATCTACAGAGCAAATAAATTCTAACCTATATGCATACAGGACATTGAGTAAAACCTGAACAATCCTAACTTCTGACGATATGGGGTCGGAGGGAATTGGTCTCCTTGGTGGGAACAGCTTTTATATTCGATGGTACTTTTTGTAACTAAGTTACCTGCCCATGTATGAGCCGGCCTTCTTAGAAACTCCTTTCGAATTCAATTTATGCAACTTGTGGTCTACACACTTATACACGAGCCTCCCGGGAAACTCTTGGTTGCAATATGTTACTGTAATGCTTCCAGTAAGAGATGCTTTCTCGCTCGAACCCCTACTGCTTCCTAGATACGGATTGAATCTCTGAAGATCCTTTTCGTATCCAAAGCTTTGTGGGAACTCTTCTCCAAGATATACCTGAACGAGGCCCTCGGATCTTCTCTCACCTATTCGTTCTGAGATACGGATACGAGTAAACCTTAACTGACATATTGAAGTTCAATGCAGATTCCTCATGCGGGCTTCTAATTTTCGTCATTTGACAATCGAAATGTTTGTATCTACAGAGCAAGTAAATTCTAACCTATATGCATACAGGACATTGAGTAAAACCTGAACAATCCTAACTTCTGATGATATGGAGTCAGAGGGAATTGGTCTCCTTGGTGGGAACTGCTTTTATATTCGATGGTACTTCACACTTATACGCGAGCCTCCCGGGAAAATCTCGGTTGCAATATGTTACTGCAATGCTTCCAGTAAGAGATGCTTTCTCTCTCGAACCCCTACTGCTTCCTAGATACGGACTGAATCTCTGAAGATCCTTTCCGTATCCAAAGCTTTGTGGGAACTCTTCTCCAAGGTTTACCTGAACGAGGCCCTCGGATCTTCTCTCCAGTTCATCTCCTTCAGTGTGTCTTGGATCATTTCAATGGTAATATGGCAAGTTCAATTGTCCTCCGTGGAGACTTTCTCAACGCTATAAATGGGATCAGATGTATCGTGAGCATTTGGCTTCAAAGTAGATCCAGGAACACTCCACAAATCTCAGTTCCTCGCAGTTTCCTTTAAACCTATTTTCAACGCGAGTCTTGAGGCTATGGCGCTAGGGTAACAGTAAAGAAGTGAGTTTGTAACCTGTACATTAGGACACCTCATACTCGGGAAGTATCTACCCAGTTTCTCCCCAAGCATGTTGGTGAAGCGCTATCTTCATCTTATCACATCTGTACTCATTGATCTAAAATACTAGGTACATTTAAATGAGGAAACAGTGGAAACAGTCAGCTTGATCCATCGAGATAAATGTTACTGGATATAGGAACAATACTGTATATAGGAGCTGACGTTCTACATGTGACCATGGGAGATTGATCTTTCACAGAAGATCGGTTTAATGTGAGATAGCACAGTTCAGTTTCTATTCCAAGTTTCGGGTTGAATGTACCCAATCTCAAAACCTTTGGGATTCTGTAAAGTGAGGCGTCCAGTTTCTAAACCCCATCTGATAACTTCTTGATAACTACATAGCTCCCAAATGCTCAAAGCTTGGAGAGTCTGCAACCTGAGGCATTCAGTTTCAAACTCAATCGGATAATTTCTTGTTACTACGTACCGAGCGTGAAGGTGGCGAGAACCCGAATCCTGGAAAGAGACTGAACTTTGTTTATCTCACATCACAGTCATCTTCGGAGTGTGATCCATCCCACATGGTCACATGCAGAACGTCAACTCCTTGAAACAGTACCGGAGCATTTATTCCAATGGATTGAGTTGATTGTTTCCACTGTTTCTCCATCTAAACTTAGCTACTATTTAGATGTTCGAAGTGCAGATGTGATAAGATGAAGATGAAGTTTCACGAGCACGCTTGGAGAGTAATTGGGCCTATATTTCCCCAGTATGAGGTGTCCTAATGGAGTATGAGTTGATAATCTTTATTATAAGTCAATATTTAGTGATATTATACTCATTTCATGTTACAATATAATTTCATATTAGGTGCTATAATGATATAGACGATAATCTTTACAGTATTAATTCTGTTAATCAATACTCGGTTCAATTGAAGTTAATAATTTCTAGTAAGTTAAGGTTCTTAAATACTGAAAATGTGTAATTCGTTCACATCAAACAGTACATAGCTAGTATATAATTTCTTTAATATGTAATTTATCAAGATGGTATATAACTTATTTTTACTTTAAATCTGAAATTTATCAAGAATTAATCTATATTTATAAATTATTAAATAATCAAAAAATAATTTTTTCTCAGAATATAAGATAAATTTATATATGAGAGCTCAAATGAAAAATTAATTTCAGTATAATACATTGTAGAAATTATTTAGAGATGAATAGCAAACATAACGTTTATATTTCTCCTACTCTTTGGATGTATGGAACTTACTTTCTAAGTAAGCTTTGTGTATCAAATTGATATATACATAGGAAATATATTTTACATTATAATTTCATACTGTATTTTACATACAAGACTAAGTTTTAAGCCATAATCTTACTATTTCCCACATATATGACATTGACTCGTATGTAAGAAATTGAGATTCCAAGGTAGAACTATACATAGCATTGACTTATATAAAAAATTGAGATGCCAAGGTAAAACTATACATAGCATTGACTTATGTAGAAAATTGAGATTCCCAAGATAGAAGTATACCATTGGCAACTTATTTTCCAAGAAGTCTTCACCTAAAACCTACTTTTTACACATGAGATTCAATATATAAATATGTAACAATAGAAAAATTTGTATTATAAGAATAATTACAACTAGTTTTTACTATTCATCTAATCAAAAGGCATATAGTAAAATCCTATGAATTCCAAAAGAATTTCCTTTAAAATATTTTAGGACAAGGTACTAGCTCATTAGGTTCTTTTTAAGAGTAGTTTGTTCAACAAGTCTTGTATTTGATGAGGATGGCAATTAAAATTATTCCATGATTCTGTTTCAAGATTAGAATATGGTATAAAAGAAATAGATTGTTTGCTTATGTGCAATATTAGTGAGTGGGTTTTGAGTAGTTGTTTTGACTTTCAAGATTATTAAGAGAAATTTATGGCCTAAACTATTGGGAAGTAGCATGTTGCATCACCCAGACTTGTGACTTTGGAAGAAGAAGATGCAGACTATCAAGAAGTGGATGTCACTATACCAGTTAGACCATTGGGTGTAAAACTATTTTTTAAAATGAATTTTGGCCAAGCTTACTATCCAAAAGAGGGAGCATAACTTGAATATTATAGTACTCATTAAACAACAAGAAATGAAGTATAGAAAATGAAATTAGAAATAACTCAAGTTTAAGTATAGATATTATTGTTCTCCTTACACCACTATACCCTCTAACACCAAGATAGGGTAGGTATTTTGAGTCTAAATAAGATGATTATATTGATTTTGTAGAAGAATGAGAACTAGTCATAGATGTAGTTAAACCTCATAATTGTAATAGGTTAAACATATATTTTGTCTTACCTACTTATCACTTATTACCAAACCAAGTGCTACACATGCTCCTACATCTAGTGTAACAAGTGCTACTAGACCTTCTCATGCATTAGATCATTTAGCGGCCAATGAGGGATTCTATTATGAACAATGAACAATGAAATATAAAGCCCAGAAGACCCAAAGAGTCAAAAGGATGGAAACACAATACAAAACACATGAAATGTGAGCTTAGGCCAAAGACTAGGGCATCTGACCAATCTGTAACAAATTGGTCCGATGTGAACTAATCTCCATCATATATTTCCCTAATGCTAAAGCTTCAACCTGTAAGAGAGTTGAGAAATCACTACAAGTAATCTGATGTCTAACTGTGATCTGCATGTAACAAGGGCAATCAACAAACACATGGTGTTCATCCTCAAATTTGCTCACAGTACACAATTTGCAAAGTCGCATGGAGTGCTCTATCTGCTGCCAACGTCCTTGTTCTACTTCTAGTCTATGAGAACTAGTTCTATATTGAGCAATAACATGTCTAAGTGAAGTAGAAATCCTAGCCAAGAGATAATCTTGCTCACAATACACCAACATAGGATTTATAAACTGCTGGTAGAACACCATCTTGGTACCGGGTTGCTGCCATAAGCGAAGTAAGAACTACTCCTTGATCACTTCTCGTAGTGCAACCACCAAATCCACTTCCGCCAAACCATTGGGACTTTCGTGTCCAGATATTACCAAAGCATCGTTTCACACAATTCATCACCTCACGCTTTGGGCAGGATTTTCTACATATGATCACCGTGTCAGAGGAACCCTTGATACTTCCAGTTGTAACTTATGGAGAACGGTGGACGTGTTGTATCTACGTGTTAATCAACTAGATAAATTGCAAGTAGTGGAATAGAGTAGTAGCGATGGCGGCAATACCGGATGTTATCCTTGCAATGCAACAACAAATCGAGCATCTTACTCGATTGTTGGATGAACGAGACCAACAACGACGAGTACAGATAGACAGAGCGTCAGTTCGAGATGGAGAAGATCGCATTCGATTTCCGAAACCCAAGGTGTTTGAAGGCAAGAATCTTCCAGGCACAGTGGAGAATTTTGTGTTTGACTGTGAACGTTACTTTGAAGCCACCAATCTTCAAGACAAGCGGAAACAAGTTCTCTTGGCTTCTAGCCAATTGGATGGAGTGGCAAAACTTTGGTGGCGATTCCGAGTAGAAAGAGCTGAACGACAAATTGTTACACCAATTTTTACATGGGCAGAATTCAAGGATGCAATACTTGGTCGATTTCAGACTATAAATGCCACCCGAGCTGCACGAGATAAATTGGCGGAGTTGAGGCAGATTGGCTCAGTGAGAAGCTACATCACACAATTTCAGAATATCATCATGCAAATTCCAGATATCCAAGAAGGTGAAGTTCTGGATCGATTTGTGCGAGGATTGAAGTCACGAACCAGATTGGAGGTGACCATGCGAGAGCCACAGAATGTAGAACAAGCCATGCAATTGGCTGAGCATTTTGATTCCTTAGTTGTGACAACTTGGTCTCAACCTCGACCTACACAAAACCCACCAGTACCACGAGTGGAAGAACCGGTACCAAGGGAGATTGATGCTATCCAACGAAGACCACTTGGCACAGCAGATAGAGAAAGATTACAACAAAATGGAGGTTGTTTTTATTGTTGCCAGTTGGGGCATCGCATTGCTGAATGTCCACTCAAGAATGGACGACCTCGACAAGTTGCCCAAGTGGAGGTTGTGGAGCGGAATGATCAGGGAAACGAGGAATCCCAGTAGGAGATTTTGAGCCGCCTACTGGGAGCTTGATTAGTTCCAATGGGATTGAAGGCTCGACCTATGCAAGTTTGCTTCACTTGCAAGGTATGATATCTAATCGGGGTTGTAGAATTTTGGTTGATTCTGGAAGTTCAGAGAATTGCATGTCTATGCAAGTAGCAAAGGAATTGGGTATTCCTATCAAGCCAGTGATTGGAAGTAGTTTGATGATGGCGGATGGTAGAAAGGGTTCTGCATTCCGCACCTTGCATCCTGTTACCTTCAAGATTGGGAAGGAGTATTTGGAGTGTATGAGGTTTGTAGTGGCACCTCTACACTATGATATCATTCTGGGTCTACCTTGGCTTGAATGTCATAAGGTTCAATTTGATTGGACCCAACACCAAATTCAAGTACAACACTAGGGTAGGAATTTCCGATTAGGTTGTCTGGCACCTCTGAGTAAGACACCTAAGAATAGTCAGTCCCAAGATGGGAAGTTTGTCGAGAAGGTAGCCATAGAGCGAATCTGGAAGGGAGATGAGTCCCAAGATGGGAAGTTTGTCAGGAAGGCAACCATGGAGCAAGCTCGGAAGAGAGATGAGTCCCTAGAAGGAAAGTTTGTTAATGAAGCAGCCATAGAGCAAGCTTTAGAGGAAGATAAGTCTGTATTCACAGTGTGGATCAAGCCGATTGCACAAGAACAATCTGAGGAGGGCCAAGTGCTGCATCAAGCGACGGTTGATCGGATAGTTCAAGAGTTTGCAGATGTGTTTCCGGATGATCTACCAAAGGGATTACCCTCTGATCGAGGTATGCCCTTCAAGATCAAGTTATTGCCAAGGAGTACTCTAGTGAGTAGACCAATCTATCGGCTCTCACCAAAGGAGTTGGAGGAGTTGCGAACAACACTTACAGAGTTGTTGGAGAAGGATTTCATACAACATAGTACCTCTCCTTGGGGAGCACCGGTACTATTTGTTCCAAAGAAGGATGGAGGACTTCGTTTCTGTATTGATTACCGTGGGCTCAATAAGCAAACCGTGAAGAATGCATATCCCTTGCCTCGGATCGATGACTTGCTTGATCAATTAAGTGGAGCACAATACTTTTCCAAGCTAGATCTTCGTAGCGGCTATTGGCAAATTCCTATTGAAGGAGAGGACGTGAAAAAGACTGCCTTTCGTACAAGGTATGGACATTTTGAGTGGAGAGTTCTACCTTTCGGACTCACTAATGCTCCAGCCGTCTTCATGGATCAGATGCATCGGGTGTTGGAGGGCTATTGGATCAGTCAGTGGTAGTGTTCTTAGATGATATCTTAATCTATAGTAGGACAGAGGCAGAACACATGAATCATGTGCAAGAAGTCCTAAGACGACTACGACAGTGGAAATTTTACTGCAAGAAGTCAAAGTGTGCTTTTTGGCAAAAGGAGGTTACCTTCTTGGGTCATAAGATCTCATCAGAGGGGATCAAGATGGAAGAAGAGAAGATCAAGGCCATTACTGATTGGCCTACCCCGAAGGATGCTACCAAAGTACGAGCGTTCAACGGATTGGCCAGTTTTTACCGACGGTTCATCCACTATTATGCTCACATGGCTACACCATTGACTGACCTCTTGGGAAAGAACTCGAGCTTCCAATGGACCACCAAGCATGAAGAAGCATTCCAGAAGTTAAAGCATATGGTGTCTTCAAGACCCATTCTTCAACCATATGATCCTCAACTACCTTGTGTGGTTGATTTTGATGCTTCTAACTTTGCAATTGGAGCTGTGTTGCAACAAGAATTTCCAGATGGACTACATCCTATTGCCTTTGTGTCTCGCCGACTAAATACAGCTGAAAGAAATTACTCTGCTCAAGATTGGGAACAACTTGCAATGGTATATGCCACCAAGGTATGGAGGCATTATCTCTTGGGGAAACAAGTGATCATGCGAACTGATCACAAGCCATTGTTGCAGACCTTACACCTAGAGCACATGAAGAGTCGACATCATCGATGGGAAGAGCAACTCCAATTGTTTGACATCAAACTTGAGTATAAACCAGGTCGGTTCCATGTCATCCCTGATGCTCTATCACGATGACCTGATTTAAAGTCTCTTCCTCTCATCACGGCAGCAATTACGACGGCGTCAATTGATCCCAAGATTCATAACGAGTTTCGGTTAGCCCTACAGCAAGATCCCTTCTTCCAAATGGTACACGGTCGTCTAACAGCACGCGACAAGGAGTACAACACCTTCTCCTTCAAGGAAGGCCTTTTATTCCATGCAGACCAGATCTATGTTCCAACCAAAGGTGATCTTCGACTTGTGCGCCTTCAAGAAGCCCATGATTTACCAATAGCTGGTCACATGGGAGTGGACAAGACCTTGGGCACCCTCCAATGCCAATGGTGGTGGCCCAACATGACACGAGATGTTCGAGACTTTGTCCGATCATGTGAGAGTTGCCAACGGAACAAGGCCAGCAACCAGAAGCCGAGTGGACTCCTTCAACCACTCGCCATTCCATCCGCTCGTTGGGAGCATGTGAGCTTGGATCTCATCACATCCTTGCCAAAGACAAAACAAGGACACACCGCAATTGTGGTGTTTGTGGATAAGCTTAGTAAGCAAATCCACTTGGCACCAACCTGTGATCGTGGATGCTCCAACCTTAGCGCAAATCTACTTCGACAATGTCTTCAAGCATCATGGGATGCCACGTGTACTCATCTCTGACCGTGATCCTAGATTTACCGGGAAGTTTTGGCAAGCACTCTTCCAGATACTCGGCACCAAGCTTGCTTTGTCCACGGCCTATCATCCTCAAACTGATGGACAAACCGAACGCGCCAATCATACATTGGAGGATATGTTGCGGGCCTTTGTCAATGTCCACCACACCAACTGGGATGAATGTCTTGCAGCTGCAGAATTTGCCTACAACAATTCCAAACAGGCAAGCACTGGATTTTCTCCCTTCTTTCTCAATTTTGGCCAAGATCCGCTTGTTCCAGATTCTCTTCTTGTTCCCCCTCCCTCTCAGGTTCCTCATACTTCTACATTCTTGACCACTATATCCCAATCTCTCCAACAAGCCAAATCTCACCTCCTTGTTGCTCAGAATCGCCAAAAACAATATGCAGACCATCATCGTCGTGATCTCACCTTTGAAGTTGGTGATAAAGTCATGCTATCCTCTAGTAACCTCCCTCTCCCACTTGATACCCAAGTTTGTAAACTTGCTCCTAATTGGATAGGACCCTTTGATATCACCCACATTATCTCTCCTGTTGCTTATCGTCTTGCCTTACCTTGTCACATGCGTATCCATCCTGTCTTTCATATTTCCAAGTTGAAACCCTTTGTTCCTAACCCTTCTTCCTTTTCCTCTCGAGTCCAACCTCCCCCTCTTCCTGTCCCTATCAATGATCATGCGGAGTACGAAGTTGATCGTATCCTTGCGCGTCGCCATATTCAACGAGGCCGTCACCAACATACAGAGTACAAGGTCCTTTGGAAAGGGTATCCCCTTCATGATGCTACATGGGAACCTCTTTCTCACCTCCAGAATGCATAGATGGCCATCAAGGAATTTGAAGCTTCACTGGCGACGAGGACGTCACCAACTAGCGGCGGAGGAATATGTAACAATATGGAGTTTAGTGATGAAGTTAGTCGGGCTTACGAAGTAGAGAATAAGACAAAATAGCCTAGAATATTCTAGAAGCATCTAAGAAGCTTCTAGAAGCTTCTAACTAGCTTAGCTTGCACGCCAAGTAGGCGGCTTCTAGAAGGAAGCTTCTTGAGAAGCTTCCTAGTTAACTTGGCTTGCACTCCAAGAAAGCGGCTCAAGGAAACTTCTTGAGAAGCTTCAAGGGTCTTGTATGCTACCTATAAATACCAAGGCCGAAGCTCATGCTAGGATTCGGAGTTTTCCCTCATTCAAGTGTCCCAATGTGAGCTTCCATTCTCCTATTTCTCTCCTCGGTTTTGGTCTTTTTCATTGGTATCAGAGCAAGCTTTAGAGGAAGATAAGTCTGTATTTGCTCCAATCTCCAATGTCGCTCAGAAACATTTCACCTTGTGCCCCATGCAATCAGATCTGTATACCAACCAATAGATAGAGTGGCACAAAAAGCTTGGTAGGGAAGTCTCTCATGCTCCATGGACCTCACCTTAGTGGCATATGTGAGAGCTAAGAATAAAGCTTCAGCCTCAAGAGGCAACCCTGTTTCAGCAGGCAGCAATACATAAGGAGTTTGAATCCTCACCCCAAGTTCACCACACAAAAACAATTTTTGAACTTTTTCCACCTTTTGCCACCATGTCTTCTTAGTACCTAGACCCCAAATCTGAACACCATAAAAAACCACAGGCTGCACAAGAGATCTGAACAGCACCTTCTTCAACTCCCATGTGGTAAGATGAGCAAATCTAGAGCGATTCATAAGTGAATACAAAGCTTTAAACCCTCCATTGATTCTCATCTTCACACAAGTAGACCAACTATAGTCATGAGAAAACTCAAGGCCCAAGTACTCATAGGAAGAAACCTGCTCCAATTGATGTCCATAAAAAATGAAAGGTGTGAGAACCCACCACAATCACCTTGGACTTGTCAAGGTTCACCTCCATCTTTGTTTGATTCCAAGAGCAAAGAAGAGAATCCAACAGCTTCTGTAAACTTTGTGGATTGGTGGAGAGAAGCACTACATCATCCGCATAAAGGAGTGCATGTATCATCAAAGAGCCAAATTGTACACTTGTAGCTCCAGCTTGCATGAGTAGTCTCTCTAGATCATCGATGAAGATTCCAAACAAAGTTGGAGATAATGAACAGCCTTGAATCACACCATCCATTGTGCTAAGGACATCTTGAGAGCTCAAAGATGAAAGTCTCACAACCACTTTCTCATAGAGTCTAGTGATAGTACCAATCAGATCAGCTGAAACACCAACTTCAATGAGTCTCTCACTTAGAGATTTCCTGAGCACCTTATCAAAGGCCTTCCTCAAATCAATAAATGCAACATAGAGAGCTCTCCAAACACCTTTATATTTCCACCACAAAACATGGAGTACCAAGAGGTGATCTAAAGTACTAAGGCCTGATCTGAAACCAGCTTGGCACTTAGCAAGAACTTTGTACTTTTTAGCCCACGTACTCAACCTAGACTCCAAAATTTGACCTTACAACTTGGCAAAGATACTGCCAACTAGTATGGTATGGTAATTGGCGACAACATCTCTCTGGCCAGACTTGTGAATAGGAACTACCTACTTCAAGCACCATCTATCAGGAAAGCCACACTTGATTGCCTCATTCAAATGAGAAGTGAGTATTGTAATCAGCTGGCTACCGCTCCACTTCAGAAGTTCAACACATAGTCCATCAAGGTCTTCAGCCTTACCATTGGCCAACTTCTTCAGTTGGTACTTGACATCAGCTTCAGAGATAGTGAGAGCAGATCCAAGGCAAGGTGCCATGCTTGGAGCATCAGGGAAAAAGTACAAATCTTTCACATAGTCACAAAGCTTGTTCAGGTCCAACAATGGAGATGGAGATCTGATAGTTAACTTCTTCCAAAAAGCCTTGGGATTGCTCCTCAGTTCAGTGCTCAACTCAACCCCCTTGAGTCTCAAAAATGCCCACTTTTTGCACTTCACCAACTTTTTGTACAAAACAAAGGCCTGATTTTGTGCAATCTGATCAAGAGACCTATCCATAGTTTTGATCCTTGCCATTTTGCAATCAGAATCATACCACCTATGGCAAGGGAGATCAAGTCTCTTCCTGTGAGAACCTCTTGGAAACAAAGAAGTTGATGTAGATTGAAGAAGTTCAACCAACTGATCACTACGTTGTTGAAAATCAGCACTCCACTTCATAGAACTCAATTTCCCTTGGATAGCTTGTTGGTACAAATCTCTCTTGTGAAAATCTAGACGCAGTTTTCCTCAAAAGGCATGGTCAATAGGTAATGTGGTTCTATTGAGGCAAAAAAGAAGGATGGTACAAGATAGAGGTGCATGGTCAGATTCTGGTTGAGGATCTAAAACAGCAAAATCTAAGACAAGGTGGATATCATTAGCTGAAATGAGCATATAATCTATGGTGCTTGATCCACTTGAGGCAAAGCATGTGCTTTTACAAGTTTTTGGAAATTGATAAAGGACATTCTAGAACTTCAAGCTACAATTGGTACCAAAGCTCAAAAATTGTTCACTCATGGGGTTGGACATAAGATCTTTAGAAGAGCAAGACCAAGCACTAGAATGATCTATCAAGTTGTGGAAAGGATCATTATGAAGGTCATTCAACTCAGGGATCTTAGAGGCTTGGATCCTAGCATTGAAATCACCAAGAACAAGTTTTGCACCTTTACTTTGGAACTCCAACATATCCTTTGTCAAGGAGTGGAAAGGCTGCATGGTGTTAAGAACTCCACTTGAATAGATAAGTGATGTCAACAAAGCAAAGTAACAAATAGCAAAGAAGCAAGTTGTGGCAACTCCTCCAATCTTCAACCATTGGTATTGTCCACTTGAGTCTTGGCCTATCAAAGAGACTGATTTTTTAAAGCCAAATCTGATCTAAGTAGCAATACTTCCAAAGCCTCTTCCTCTGTGTTGCCTTCGCTTGTTCCAGGTTGAACCAACAAGAGTGAGGTTGAACCAACAAGAGTGAAACCTTCAATAACTTGAATGGTATTTCCTTCATGTTCCCATGTCTCCACAAGATTGATCATATCAGCATCATACCACAAAGGCTTAGCATTGGAATACTTGGTATGTGTGAGCCCATGAACATTCCAAAACAGCACTCTAAGGGTCTGGAATTGCTATGCAGTAGTTTACAATTTCTTTTGAGTAATCACAGCTCTATTATCTCTCAAGAATGCAACAAAACTTGCTTGTTGAGTCTCCTTCACTTTTGCTAATTCTCCCTTCTTTGCTTGCCATTGGATGATGGCAAGCATAATGGCTTGCAAATGCAAATGCAAAGGGCTCTACTTGCAAATGACTTATAAGTCTATGGACATGAGCTTAGCTTTGAGTCTTGTTATTATTATCTTCCATTGTATAATTGTGCTCCACTAGATCGTTTTCTAGGTTGCATTTATTTGGCTCCAATATTTTAAATTTATCTCAAGTCACTTTGAAATGATTAATGTCATTGGAGATGTATCTCCATCTTGTATTAGCTATACATGATGTTCAAATAAGTAATTCTTATTCAACTCTTGAACTTATCTCTTATCTTACTCTATCATTGTTTGCAACATTGTGTTCTGATTTTTGGTACCATAGTCTATGGGGACTGCAAAACATTGAAATATGCATGTTGAAAATCTTTAACATCTCTCCTCTTCTTTTATAATTTCCTCCATATGATGTAGCAAAATGTTTATGCTCTCTTCTTTTCAAACTTTGATTATCCTCATGTACAACTATACACCTAAGTGGATACAATCAACATAGTATCATATAATAGTTTCCATTGATAATATTAGGTAAACTAAAGAAGTCTCCTCTAGACCCAAAATTAAATTTTTTTATTTTTAGCATACAACTTGAGGTATTCTATTATTGAGTAACATTTGCAATAGAGGAGATCTTTTGACCATGTTCACATAATTATAAGAACCTTGAGTACTAGAAAACCAATTATATGTCTATATGGTTTCAAACATACAACCTCTAGAATAATAGACTTAGGCTATTTTCCTTTTTTCTTAATCATTGCACATCTATTCAGATAATTATTTTATACTAAACTACTTAGCATAGCCAAAACCCCTCTTGTTGCACCATGCAAGAATGGAGTAGAAATTTGTTATTTTCCCTCTCCATTATGATTGTATTCATCAATAAGATTTTATGTTTTATAACACGTTCCAAAGCACAATATAACAAGTTTCTGTTTGCAATATTGACTAAATTGACCAATACATCTATTTTGTGCACCAATTGAATGTTCCAAGCAACTTCATCTATATTATGGGTGGATCATGTCTTATCCTAAATCTCCTGCAAAATTTCTGTACTTATACACTACATCCAGTACACAAATAATTATGTAAATCCTTTCATTTCTTACTATTTGTCACAATATAGGTTTACAAATCTGCCAACTCTAGACCCTCTTTCCTTTGTCAAAGTTCCCATGCGTCATATCTAAACAAACTAATCCTCTTTTAGGTTATCTTCTTTCAGCTCAATTTTAATATAATTGCTATTCAATCCACTAAGGTGTTATTTTCAACTCCCCATTGCAAGTATAACAAAATTTCTACTATGCACTAAGCTCTCTTTGTCAAATAGTTGCAATAGAAGCTCAACCCAATCTTAAAGTCAAAATAATGAAAATTGAACAGTAGAATATATATGACTTGTCAAGCAAGTGTTTTCTTAGTCCAAGGAGAATCTTTCTTGAGTTTTTTAAGATAGAAGAACCTCTTACTATTATTAGCAATGGCTATTATAAGCAACAACCTCCATGCCAAAGAAGCTTTATGCTTTTTTAGTTATATAAGAGAAAACTTTATGGTGGAGAAACTCTTATGCTCTTTTATCAATATGGTATTTTGTCTCACCCTTGTACGGCTTGATGGGGTCTTCCTATCCTTCATTTTTTCTATGCGGTCGCCCTTCTCTTTTTCATCAATATGGTATTGTTGCTCTACTAAACTCTCCTGCCTGACCCAATGTCCTACACCATCATAATCGAGTGGACTCGGTGGTATCCTGCGGCAAAACATGTCTCCTAAAGCATGTAGCCTTAACAGACTCCTCTTGAAGGGCCATCCAATCCCCCACTCAAAATTGACAAAATCTAGCAGCCACTTCTCTATGCCCCGCACATCCCCCTCTAGCATAACAAAGACACCATCAAGGGAGTAAGAGGAATAGGAACCATGCTAACTCGTTCAAGGGATCACGTGCCAAACAATCAAGTGGTATGCAAAAGGCCTATCTAGCTTCATCATGGAGTGTGTGGGGTAACCTATGGAATAAACGTGGACATGGAAAACTAGTTTCAAATAACTCCAAAATGCAACCTGCTTGAGAAGCTAACCATTCCCACGACTCAATTGGTATCCTTGGAATGATCAACAAAGGGATCAAAGAAGTGTGAATAATATTGAGTGTCACTGCTGTCAATATGGTCATTCATCTCACATGGGCATACCAAGTGGTACAATCATAGTCCTTATGTATCCTTCCCACATGGGTCTTTACCCTTGTGAGGTAAAGCATCGATGATACACTAGGCATGGTGTATCTTGAGCCACTCTAGGCGACCCCACATGGGGAGGTGTAACCATGGCTAGTACAAAAATAAAGATAGAAACACATGATGTGCTTCTCCATATCTCCCCATACTTGCAAAACCACAATCTCTCACACCCAACTCACATAAGAAAATACCATCTCTCCAACCTCTAAAATTTATAAATTCTCGTCACTTTTAGATTACATCTCCAAAATTTTCAAACTAAATTCCTATGGAATTTAATCATTAAAACCAAAAAATTAAAAATTAAAATTCTAGACTTATCACTAGATGTGTAGGGATCACTCTAAATCTTAAAAAACCTAAAAATTCTCATAACTTTCTACTTGTTTTTCCATAATTTTAAATCGAGATATCAATGAAACCAAAATTGAAAAATAAACAAAATCTACTATTCACTTAGAGTACTATATACTAGAGAGCACTCGTAACATATGGATCTTTCCTCTCGCCTCCGCCCACTCTCCCGGAACCTCCCGAAACCTAGGCTAGACCACCTGGGTTTGTGTATCGGGGCTAGGACTCACTGGATCAAAAGGATGAGGCCTAGTTCTAACATTGGGGCTTAGTCCCAATGTTACCTTGTTTTGTCTCTCCCTTGATGGGGTCTTCCCATCCTTCCCATCCCATCGCCTTTTTTCAGTTCTAACATACAAACCGTGGTAGAAAAAGTTTTGGTTCCGGGTCGGTCCACCCGTTAGAGCTGTATAAATTCTCTCACGATTAGACCTGTCATTCAGATGGGACAACTACGTGTCGTTAAACAGGAAATGTAGGCAGAAGAGGGCCCTTCGTTACTTGCTTGGAACTACTACAAAATGGTGCCTTGTCAGAGCTTGTTGTTGACCCATTCTACAAAGAGCTAACCTCAAGTACGTTACCAAAGCACAAACTATCCGTCTATGTTGCTGTTTGCAAATTTGTGGAATTCAATGGTATTTATAATTAAGTTAAGAAGGAAAGTACAGCACGTACATGTGATTAGATCAACAGTCTAGAGATATACTCTACTTATGGAATCGTAATCTCGGAGGAGCAGGACGTAGTAATTGGTCACATCTTACAGGAACCATTCAAGTACAGAATCAGAGTCACGGGTGATTGAGGCCATGGCAAATGTTTGTGCACTGCACGGTCTGGAGGTCACTCCAGCTGTTTTTGGACGTTCTCATCAGCAGCAGCGACGTATGTACTAAAGTCTCCCTGGAGCTTGAGAAGCTTCTCTGGCGGACTGGTCCCAAGGTAGAGCTGCTTAAAGAACGTGACGCTAGATATGTCAGAAGTGGTGTTATTCCTAAGGTACAATCTCAAGAGCTGTACCAGGATTGGAGAACGACTGTAGGATGGGATGTAACTGGCGGCCGGAACCTTACCCTCTTTTACGGACGAGAGCTCGAAGAGGTTTGAGAATGTGTGCGAAATGGCTACGGATTGATTCGAGGGAACCAGCAGGTGTTTATCCATCGAGAGTTGTAGACCGCTACTGCATCGTTTGGCCTAATCGGGATCTTATACGGGGATCATTTGAAGGCCATGTTTTCAGCTGAGTATGGTAAGTACCTGAAGCGCATGACGAGTACCGGCATAAAATGGGAGCAGTAGCCAAATACCAAGCGACAAAGACAAGTAAACTCTGTACAGCTAGATGTGAAGATGGAACCATCCAAGGCCACGAGAGGGTTTTGCTTTAAGCATCAGATATTGATCTACTGTACATCTGGTATCCGACTTTCGCTTGCAAGATTGTAACTAAGATGCTCTCGTTTTCTTTTCGCACTAACCGATCGCGACCGCCTTGTAGCAAGGAACTGTATATGTCTTCCCTGCCAAGAGTGGATGTACATCACTACAAGTTAAACAAGATGGATGTTTGAGATCCCAGAAGTTCAGGTCTTGACTAACAAGCGAAGCTCCGAGGGGCCGATTATAATCCAGTTCCTCCACAGTTGGCAACATTTTACACCGTTGATGAGTGTGTATCATCAAGGTAATCCTCGATCCTCGCTGAACTTCCACCATGCCTTCAGACATCCAAGACAAGAGCATCGAAGTTCATCTTAGAATGTTAAGATTGAAAGGTTTTAGTGTTTTAGGACCTCATGCGATCATAGCGCATGCTGGGATAGACACTATCCAGTCCTCTCACGCTTCGCTCCACTCCACCCATCCTCAACTAATGCTTTGTATAGTACTCTTAGCTCGATGTTTCTATGTTTCACGGTCCCTACCCGACTGTCTACTTCAGATGCGTAATCGGTCGCGTCTTGCTTGTGATTACACGAAGTATCCTCATTTCTCTGCAGGTGTTCCTCATGAGATGTTTCAATAATGTCTTTACTTCGGCTTACCTTTGCATTGTTAGTTTCACTTAATTTCCACTCCCTGAGTTGTTATTCATTTCGATTTGCCCACATCCATGCTTATATTTCATCTGCCCTGCATATGCACTTAGTGGATCCCCCGTTCTTCGAACGGATTCTGCTCTCAGCTCCCATATCTTAAGATGTAGCAGGAAAGACTTCAACGCCGAACGAGACTCCGATGTTTCTTACGGAGTTTCTGTCAAAGTGGACGCTACTAGTAATTGTCTTGCATTTGGTGTTCAAAGCACGCAGCTTTTCCTACAGCTAAGCCAGGGACCCCACATTGCCATGGTCCCTTTGTTCATTTAATTCGAGCAGGGTAATTGTCGATGCCGAGCAGATCACAACCCTGCCTTTGTAGAAGATACTGTTGTAACACTCCCTCTTGTGAAAGATACTGTGGCACAAAGACATTGTGAAGCGGTTTCATTAGTGGGAGTTGTTCGAAAGGAAACTTACTTTGGTTCTTCTTCATATTTATGTTATCATCTTCCGTCCACCGCTGGGTACTCTACATACGAAGACTTTGAAGTGCATGTTATGCATTGTGTCGTCATGGACTTTCTCCACAACCTTTCAACCTGATATCTTGCATAATCGGCCGTAAACTGATTCATTCTCAAAACAAGAGCATGCTTTCTTACATTCGCTCGACAGATAGACCCTGATCCTCGTGCAAGCGCTCAACTCTGCGTTTGAATCAAACACTCTACCGTTGAAAGACCGTTCACAAAAGTCTGACGATCATTCAGTATTTCATTCCGGGTATGATGCACTGCGTTCAAAATTTACTGGCAAAACAGTGTTACAAGGAATTGCCACGGTCAAATGGTAATCTCGAATAGCTATTGAACAAAATCTACCAATCCTCTAAATTAAAGAACTAATGCACAGGTCCTCTCGCGGCCAACGGAGGTTGTGCCACCACCCCATGATCCTAAAGATAAGCTAGCACTACGAAGAAAATAACCAGGATGAAGCCAGTGGAAGCACGAAAGCGGGAAACAAAGGCATTCAGCCGAAAGTGCTTGCGAAGAATGAAAAAGTAATCATAGACGAAGTAGCGGAGCAGGATGAGCAGCCAAACACTTAAGCCGAGTAACGAACAGGTTATAATCTTGGATTTATACGGAGCCATCCAGTGCCCTTGATGCCAGGTAGCGAGGACGACCGACCACTTGCTCTCCGTTATTGGAATTTTCGCCAAGCCACAGGAAACAAACGCCAGAACGGCGCCGGCAGTGGATAGAGTGAGGGTGAACGAGACGTAAACTGTCCACACTCGTAAGCCGTCCACCTCTGATTCGATGGATTTCAAATTGGGCAATCTGGTATGGCGTTTTGAAATTGGCACTTGAATTGCGAGCATTGCTGTTAAGATGCTCATGAAAAAGCACAGATAGTTGGAAACACGGAAGATGCTAATTACTCGTGTGTATATGACTAGAAGATCTGGGGTGCCATACTGGGGGCCTTCACCTTCGAACAGTTGTTTATCTGGTCGTGTGGGCATTTCGAGGACTCCTGCGAAGGCGAAGCTGGCGAGAAGAGTACCTCCGACGAGGAGAGAATTTGCTCCTGAGTATAGAACTTCCCGTTCTTGTCTCAATCCGTCTACGTACGTCTGCACATCTCGTCGTTTGAGGAGTATTTCCTTTATGTTTTCCAGGGCATCAGACTGGTAGTCTTGATCCCAAGCCAAGCGGAGTGGTGTCAACCCTTTCGAGTTCCTTTTGGTTGCCAGTATTCTTGGGTGTCCACAGAGAAGCTCCACAACATCTGGGTCCTGCATTCTTACGGAGCTATGGAGAGGAGTATCCCCATCAGGTCCATCCGACTCGATGTTCACATTCATCCTGCTTGACTTGACTAGCGTCCGAATTACTGCGACATGATCGGTGGGCTCCTGATTCCACCATGGCGGCTTTAGATTCTGAGATCCGCAATTCAATATAGCCAAGTGAAGAGGAGTATATCCATCGTAGTCCTTGGAAGTCACATCCGCTTGAGAAGATTTACAAATCGCTATCACCGCTCTCACGTGTCCATTCTCGGCTGCAGAATGGAGGACAGTTCTGTGCACGTCCTTTATTAGATTTGATTCAGTCATCGGACTAGTGCTGGATAGTGAGCAATACGATTCGAGTGAATCCAATCTCAGAAAACTTGGAAGGATTGTTGTAGAATTCATCCTGCGATGCTTTGCACCAAAGGAATGCGGCTCCGGATCGTCTCTCTTGTTAAATGAACCTTTCAGCGGATCCTTATGCTCATTCAATAGGTGCACAATCTCGTGGTGGCCAGATAATGCTGCCATATGCAAAGCAGAGAGTCCTGTACCAGTTTGAGTTCGCATGCAACATACAACCTCGTCATTTTTCAGAAGCTTCCTCACAACATTTGTCCTTCCGAACTCTGCAGCAATGTGGAGAGCTGTTATACCACCTGCTTCCGGAGTGGAAAATACAGGATGATCAGGCTTACTAAGAATGCGATCTACTGATTTCCAAAGCTGAAAACCAGCACTTGCGTTGAACGCAAGGCCACTAGCAACGATGCCAGCCGCATTTCTGGCACTTTGTAGGAGAGCCTGAAATGGAGTCAGATCCGTGCCAGTCATTCTTTCTTTCGTCCCTCTCAAACGAAGTTAGTTCCACGTCCGAACTTCCTCTCTGTTGCTCAGAAATCGGAAACAAAACGTAAAGCTGCGGATTAGGATGAGTTTTACAGTCAGTGAAGGATTGTCGATGCTTAAAAGACCTCTCCTGTAGAGGATTTGTCTAGATACAACTACATCTGCTTTTGTGACTGTACCGACCAAAGTATAGGGATAGCGTTTGTTCAGCTCGGTTTCTGCAGTTTTTCTCGAAGACCATTGAATTTCTCGACCCCACTTGCCCACAGGTTACCTTTCTCCACCCACCCCACAGGTTACCTTCGTCGAACTTCTTCCGACAACAAGGAACATGAATACATCCACAGTCTCCTTGCTTCGTGGGGGGGAGTCTGCAGAGGATATACTTCAAGCAGATTCTGCTGGGAGGCTTGAAATTCAGTTCTCGTTCGTCCTCGTTGGGTCCGTTAGTTCGGAACTTTACTCTGTTTTGGATTTGTTTTAGTCGTTGCGTTCGATGGCATTTAGAATCTGTACCTTAAATTATAAGTCCAAAACTGCTCCCATAGTTCTGGAGAACTATGGGACAAGTTCTTATGTTGCATCATGCTGGACCTGTATGATGCAAGTACAAGAAGTTCGGCCCGGCTCAAATATACAGGGTTGAATAATGCTACTATCAAACAGGATACGGAGAGAAGTGTGTGATTCGTGATCGTCATTTAGTAGCTTCAAAATCGTCAAACCGTAGTAGTAAACATCAGAAAAGCACTCACCTATTCGTTCTGAGATACGGACACGAGTAAACTTCAACTGATATATTGACGTTCAATACAGATTCTCATGTAGGCTTCTAATTTTCGTCATTTGACAATCGAAATGTTTGTATCTACAGAGCAAGTAAATTCTTACCTAGATGCATACAGGACATTGAGTAAAACCTGAACAATCCTACCTTCCGATGATATGGATTCGGAGGGAATTGGTCTCCTTGCTGTTTGAAATCAAGAATTATAAAGGAAACTGATCTCCGAATCACAGATCCTGAATTGGTCTCCTCGGTTTCAAACTCAATCTGATAATTTCTTGTTACTACGTACCGAGCGTGAAGGTGGCGAGAGCCCAAATCCTGGAAAAGAGACTGAACTTTGTTATCTCACATCACAGTCTCTTCTGAGTATGATCCATCCCACATGGTCACATGAAGAACGTCAACTCCTTGAAACCGTACCGGAGCATTTATTGCACTGGATCGAGTTGATTGTTTCCAGTGTTTCTCCATCTAAACTTAGCACTATTTAGATGTTCGAAGTGCAGTTGTGAGAAGATGAAGATGAAGTTTCCACGAGCACGCTTGGCGAGAAATTGGGTTGACACTTCACGAGTATGAGGTGTCCTAATGTAATATGAGTTCATACTCTTTATTGTAAGTCATATTTATTGATATTATATTCATTTCATGTTGCAATATAATTTCATATAAGGTACTATAATGATATAGAATGTATTAAATCAGAATTAATACTCGGTCCAATTGAAGTTAATAATTTCTAGTAAGTTAAGGTTCTTAAATACTGAGAATATGTAATTCTTTCACATCAAACAGTACATAGCTAGTATATAATTTTAATACGTAATTTATCAAGATGGTAGATACCTTATTGTTACCTTGAATCTGAAATTATCAAGAATTAATGATGTATATATTAGTCAATAATAATAAAATAATGTATTCTCAAAATATAAGATAATTTTATATATAGTATAAGAGCTCAAATGAGAAATCAATTTAATTATAATACATTGTAGAAAATATTTAGAGATGGATAATACAAATAATATTTATATTTGGATGTTTGGAACTTACTTTCTAAGTAAGCTTTGTGTATAAATTGATATCTACACATGAAATCTATTCACATTATAATTTCAGACTGTATTTTATATATAAGACTAAATTTTAAGCCATAATCTTACTATTTCCCACATATATGACATTGACTCGCATGGGGTAGAACTATACATCGCATTGAGTTATGTAGAAAATTGAGATTCCCAAGGTAGAAGTATACCATTGAAAACTTAGTTTTACCTAAAACCTACCATTTAACTCAGATTCAATATAAAAATCTGTAATAATAGAAAGTATTGTATTATAAGAATAATTATAACAAGTTTTTACTCTTCATCAAATCGGAAGGCATATAGTCAAATCCTATGAATTCCAAAAGAATTTCCTGTTAAAACTCTTAGGACAAGGTACTAGCTAATTAGGTTCCATTCAAGAGTAGTTTGTTGAACAAATCTTGCATTGATGAGGATGGCAATTAAAAGTAATCCACGATTTTGTTTCAAGATTAGAATATGGTATAAAAGAAAAATGGTTTGCTTATGTGCAATACTAGTAATTTTTGCATAGTTGTTCTAACTTTCAAGATTATCAAGACAAACTTATGGCTTGGAGTATAGGGAAGGAGCATGTTGCATCACCGAGACTTGTGACTTTGGAAGAAGAAGGTCCAGGCTATGAAGACGTGGATGTCACTATACCAATTAGACAATAAGGCATAAAAATATTTTCAAAATGAAGATGTTGGCCAAGCTTACTATGAAAAAGAGGAAGCATTACTTGAATGTTATAGTACTCATATAAACAACAAGAAATGAGGTACAGACAATGAAATTTGAAACAACTCAACTTTAAGTATGGATATTATTGTTCTCCATACACCACTTTACATTCTGACACAAAGATAAAGAAGGTATTTTGAGTCTACATAAATTGATTATATTGAGTTTCTAGAAGAATGAAAATTATTCATAGGTGTAGTTAAATCTCATGATTGTGGTAGGTTAAATAGATATTTTTATTGCAACTTCTTTAGTCTTACTACTTCATCACTTACTACCAAACCTAGTTCTACACATGCCGCTACATCTAGTGTAACAAGTGCTACTAGACCTTCTCATGCATTACATCCTTTAGCTGCCAATAATGGATACTATTATAATCTACTTGCAAATGACTTATAAGTCTATGGACATGAGCTTAGATTTGAGTCCTTTTATTGTAATCTTTCATTGTACAATTGTGTTTTACTAGATCATTTTCTAGGTTGAATTTGGCTTCAATATTGTAAATTTATCTCAAGCCACTTTTAAACGATTAAATGTCATTGGAGAAGCATCTCCATTGTATTGGCTATACATAATGTTCAAAGACGTACTTCTTATTCAACTCTTGCACTTATCTCTTATCGTACCCTATCATTGTAGCAACGTTGTGTATTCAATATTTTGGTACCATAGCTACGGGGATTGCAAAACATTGCAATTGCAATATGCATGTTGAACATCTTTTAACTCTCTCCAATTCTTTTATAATTTCCTCCATATGTTGTAGCAAAATGTTTATGCGTTCGTATTTTTGAACTTTGATTATATTCATGTACAACGGTATAACTAAGTGGATACAATCAACAAGATTGTATCATAGTTGCCATTGATAATATAAGGGAAAACTAAAGAAGTCTCTTCCAGACCTAAAACTACAATTTTTATTTTCAGCATACAACTTGAGGCATTCTATTATTGAATAACATTTTTGATAAATGAGATCTTTTAACCATGTTCACATAATTAGAAGAACCTTGAGTACTAGAAAACCAATGACATCTTTGTATGCTTTCAAACATACCACCTCTAGAATAATAGACGTATGCTTTTCTCCTTATTTTGGTATTATCCTTGCACATTTATCAGATAATTCTTTCATACTAAATTACTTAGCATACCCAAAATTCCTCTTGTTGCGTTTACCTTGAATAACTCTTATTTATTGATGTTAAAAGCTTCCCCAAATATTTTTAATCAAATTTAAACAATCACAACCGTGCAAAAATGGACTATAAATTTCTTATTTTCCCCTCTATATTATGAATGTATTCATCCATAAGATTTTATTATGTTTTATAACACATTCCAAAGCACGATATTAAGAGTTTTTGTTTGCAATATTGACTAAATTAACCAATATATCTATTTTATTCACCAGATATGAATGTTCCAAGCAACGTTATCCATATTACGGTTGGATCTAATCTCATCCTAAATCCCCTGCAAAACTGTACTTATTCTCTAGCTCCAGTACAAAAATAATTATGTAAATTCTTTCATATCTTACTATTTGCTACAGTATAGATTTGCAAATCTTCCAAATCTATACCCTCTTTACTTTGTCAAAGTTCTCGAGCGTCGTATCTAAAAAAACTAATTCTCTTTTATGTTATCTTCTTTCAGCTAAACTTGAATATACTTGCTATTAAATCCACCAAGGTGTTATTTTCAACTCCCCATTGCAAGTAAACAAAAGTTCCACTATGCACTAAATTCATTTCGTCAAATAGTTGCAATAGAAGCTCAACCAGATCTTTAGGTAAAAGTAATGAAAATTGAACAGTAAAATATATATGACTTGTCAAGCAAGTGTTTTCTTTGCCCAAAGAGAATATTTCTTGAGTTTTTAGGATAGAAGAACCTCTTTGCTATTTATGAGCACTGGCCATTACAAGCAACAACCTCTATGCAAAAGAAGCTTTTTGCTTCTTTCGTTACCATAACGGAAACCTTTATTACAAGCAATAACCTCCATGCCATATAAGCTTTTTTGCTTCTTTTGATACCATAAGAGAAACCTTTATGGTGGAGAAACTCTTATGCTCTTTTATCAATATGGTATTCTTCCATCACTTCCATGTCATGAAGTATCTTGAGGTACAATTTTTGTTAAAATTTGTAATTATATATATAGAGAGAGTGTTCTACATTCGTTTTTTAAGCATCTATTATCTTTTGAAGTTGATCCACTTTGCACACTAGGCATACTCTATATTTACTTCATCCATTCCTCTTGGACCTCATTTGAGATCTCTATTAATTAAAAGTAGTGAGCCTTACCAATTATGTGTAACTTATTTTCAACTTCTTTTATAAATTTTCTATTTCTCAGTATTAATGGTAGATAAATAGTGAATTTTTTACTCTAATGATGTGGTTCAAACATATTTTGAAGAATATGGAGCCTAAAATTTTATCTCTAAAGTATCACTTCCTTTTGACCATCTTAATGCATTGATTCATCTCCTTCTTACAAGATAGTAACTGAAAATTCTTTTATATTGGATTAATTTGGATCTATTTGCTTTATTTTTGTTTTGTGATTTTTCAGTTCTTACTAATTGATAATAATCATTTTACCTAATGTAGTCCATATATTATCTTCTCTTCTTGCCTCTTTCACTTTTTCATTCTAGAATTAATTTTTCACTTCCCTCCTTTGCAATGATTTATAAATTGATCTTGGTTTTCTAAATCTTTTATTCCTTTTTTATAATTATATTTTTAGATCCATTATTACATTTTTTCTAAGGAAATTCTGGTACATTGGCTTCAAGTCAAAACTGGAGTTGAAACTTAGTTTCTAATTGAATGAAAATTGGATTCTAACAAAGATCCAACTCTAATAAATAACTTAAAATATAGATTTGTAAATGAAATGGACATATTTACTTCATTTTCTTCTTCTTCTTTTTTTAAGTTTTTCTTATTCTTGTTCATATCTATTTTTAATCATTATATATGTCTCTGAAAGCTTTCCATGGTCCTTGCATTGGAAATTTTAATTTATATATAGTCTTGTATTACACATACACTTGGTGCTTTTTTCAATATATTTTGAGCTTGTCTTTTCAAGCTTTGTTGATACTTATTTTCATTGAGAAACATCATACACATAAGTGTAACTCTTTCACTTAATTTGGTAAGCATAATCAAAGTAACCAAGAGGCTGATAGATAAATTTGCATCCTTCTTGTGCTTTAAATGGTTGATGCTCTTCTTAAATTGAACTTAAATTTTCTGAGTTCTTTCCTATAAAATAAAGGGAAATTTTGATAAATACCTATATTTTCACTATTTTGAAACAAACCCATCAAAGTTTGTATGTCTAGAAATATACCCCTTGTCCTTGTAAAACATTTAGCTTTCCTTGTACAACATATCCTACACCTCCCTTCTTGTAGGTGCTAACAAGGCTATTTGCCTACATGTACTCAAGCATATTCTGGGACTAGTGCTAACCAGTTTGATTGTCTTATAACCTCTTCCAGAATGGGCTTATTAGTGCTTAGTTTGGTTGGTATTTGAAACCCTATGTCAATCTGGAGGGGGAGAAATCAGAGATTGATAAGGATGAGCATTTCTTGAAAACTTTTGTTGCACTCCTTATTAAAGTTTTCAGCATCTGGTTTTGTCATGGCAATGTGCAAGGTAGCTCTAGTGCAAGATGTTGCTCATACAAGTTCAACGACAAGGATATGCAAGCAAACTGTTTGTCCTCATGACATGGCCAGCATCAATCAATCGGAGAAAGAGATAACACCAAAATGAGAGCCAAAAAAGATGTGATATAGAGCAAGGATACAAAGCAAATATACATAACAGAGTATAGAATGGCAATTCCGATGAAATTTGAAAGGAATCATCCTCTATGATGTCTTCCCACTTGATCACTAGTCATTGTTCCTCAATTTGACACTTTCTTTTGCTTTGCGCTAGGCCGTAGTTCAATAGGACCTTTATTTGTTTCCATCTTGCTCTCTTGCACCTTGTTCTCCATTATCATCATTGCTCATGTAAATCTTAGTTTAATTGTTGTCCATTCTTGATGGTAGTAAGGTCTAATTTGGTATGCATATACTTAGCATAAAAAATGAACATTAAACATGTCCAACACTTTCCACAATACTTAAGCTTCTTTTGGAAGTTATACTCACGTCTTCTCTTTCTCGTAGTCAAATATGAATTTGCTACATAATCCGCCATTGGAGACACATGAGTGCTATTATATAGAAATTTGCAAGTGAAGGATAACTTCCACTCCTATATCTCCTTTTGCTTCTGCCTTGTCAGAAGGCACCTCAATCTTGGAGGAGTTCTCTTGCTTTGGGGGTGATATGTCCACAATTTGTGAAGGTTCCTCCTCTTGTGCTATGAGCATAGTGGGTTTCATGCGGGCCACCTTGAGCGTCTTGGTCAGCCCCTCTATCACATGCCAATTAAGATTTTTCATGGCCCGTGAGGTCTCATCCTCCGAAGAGTCCACTACATGAGGGTTCAGCTGGTGTCTCCTCTCAACCCTTTGCAGTGTCACGATCCCCTTTCATTTGCTCGTTCCCTCTCCCACAACCTCGTCAATGGGCACCCACTTGCCCGTCTTCTGATAGTTCATGAAGGCATCTTTGTACTTCTTGATTCTGCCTTCATACCCAAGTTGGCTTCATACTCAAGTTCCCTTAGGGATAGTAATAGGGTACCTCTCCTCCTTCCCCAATAATTTCATCCCAATGTAGAAATGCAACATGAATTATGAGAGGAAGGTAGGTCTTCCCGTTGTTGTTCGCAATTGCTTTGTAAGCTCTCTAGTGCGATTAAAGAACATATTTGCCCAGTCTAAAGGTTTGCCTTAGTGCAGTAATTGGTAAAAGATTCTCCTGCCCGTTGTTGTTTACATAAATCGTTCACAAAGATCTGAACTACTTCATATCCGAGGAGAAGGTGGTGCGCCGCGTAGGGTCGAGGTATCCCTGCATCTTCCAACTGTTCCCCATCCTCTTGTGTCTGAACAAGAGGATGGAACAAGTTTTCAACCTTTGTAAATCATTTCTTCCAACGGTCGGGATCATTCTTGATTGAGGTGCATTGCCCCTGGTTTCAAATCAGACCCCAGCACTCTCTGCTAGTGCTCTTCCGTCCACACAAACACATTTCTTCGCAAGTTAGAGAAGTTTTTGTTCTTCTTTTCCTTGATTTCCACTACCATTGTTTCGGCTAGTGCTCTTGCGTCCACGCAAACACATTTCCTCGCAAGTTAGAGAAGTTTGTGTTCTTCTTTTCCTTGATTTCCATTACCATCGGTAGGTATACAAAATCCCAAATCCACAAGAGAAAACGCAAATTCAGATACTCGGCATAGCAATAGTACGCACACTTCTCTACTCCGGGTAATCGCATTACGACACCAGACTTCTGCTCTCGGGGGAGACATCGCGACAGACAATGCAACTCGAGTACCATCCTCGCTTAGCAATAGTACGCGCACTTCTCTACTCCGGGTAATCGCATTACGACACCAGACTTCTGCTCTCGGGGGAGACATCGCGACAGACAATGCAACTCGAGTACCATCCTCGCTTCGGGCTCTCAATCCCGGTCACCCACTCTCGCAATTCCTCGCAAGACATCGCGACAGACAATGCAACTCGAGTACCATCCTCGCTTCGGGCTCTCAATCCCGGTCACCCACTCTCGCAATTCCTCGCAATTCTTGGAACTGCTCACGAAACTCGTTCTTCACCCTATGTGTCAGCTTCTGCTAAACATGAAGTTGAAGCATTCCCTACTGCCGGGTCAGTTCCTGTTGAGTTCAGTTTTGTCATTACCAACTATCGGCTCCCGACATGTCATCTCACACTCGTGTCCATGATACCTTTCTTCGTCGAACGCCCGCTACTCTCTTCTTGGTGATTCCGTAGGAACTTCCTTGCGGCTGATATATAAGCCATACCTTATTCCTTTCCGCATCATACTACTCAATATGATGCGCTTATTTGAGGCTTAAGGGAACATCAGGTTGGCTGTGACATACGTCTAAAGAGTCACACGTCTAACGAGTCACACAGCGAGAATCCCGGAACTGTTATAAATCTTCGGACTTGAGTACTCAAGCACCAAATTTACCGCACTCTGAGGTAGTATGGCATATAAGACATGCAGCATCAGCGAACTTTGTAAGTTGATACTATGCAATACCATAGTATAGTTTCTGATTGTTCATAATAAGGCTGCAGCTCTGACGTACGTGCTGGAATCTCTCTGCTGTTATGGACGACAGTACGCTCGTATCCGGGAAGTATCCGGGAAGGAGACAAACTTCCTGAAGCGACAGTCATTGATTCTGCTACTGAATCTGCTTCTCTCTTTGGGAGTCCCACTGAAGTTGAAGACGGAAGGCTTCGGCAAGTTCTACGCGCGGAAGCGGCAGAGTCAACAATTTGCCTGGGAAAGAATAGATTGTAACCTGCAAGAATGTTCCTCGAATTGAGGAAATTATGATATTCTTGGGAATTTCCCAACAGCATCTCGACAGCTGAAGTTCGTGCTCAGTACACATCATCGAGAGCTGAAAATCGTGGGCAGCACACAACATCGACCGCTGAAGGACATAGTGATTACACCATCTTCAGTAGTACAGTATTGCATTGCTATTCTGCAATAGCCTTCGTGTTTTATGTCCGTAGATTATGCTACGAGGCATTTCAACTTTACTCATATCCAGTATCAAACTCTGCTTGAATTTGTAACTGCGCCAGTGCGATTCTACTCTGCCCCGCATTCCTTTCCTGTTCGCACTATCGAACTCTTGCAAACAGTTGGGACATGGCTAACGATGTCTTCCATCTAATCTAGCACAACTTACTACGGGCTTGTTCTTGGCGTTTCGCCATGCTTGTCATCTCTCTCTGTTCCACTACAGCGTCCTCTGGCTGCTCCTGATGGACCAGTCCTCCTGAACGAGCTTCAAGTTCATGGTTCTGTTCCACCACCTAGTCCTCCGGCCTGTCCTGGTGGGCTGGTAGTGGTGAACGATTTTGACGACTGGAGTTTAGCTCTTCATAGGCTGCTCACAGGGCAGGAGCAGGACGAACCCATAGAAGGATTGCGTTGGAGAGTAGACAGAATACTGTGTCGGATGTCTTTCAGTGGTGGAGAAACACCCCTGATGCTGAAGTCATCTCATCGCTCAAAATGGCTGGTTGTAGGCTGAAAACGAACCAGCAAAGTGGATTGTCCCGCTCCCTGTCGAGGGAAAACCATGTTCACTGGATTACAAGTTGGATAAACTGGGCCCCCAAAGCTGAAACTTCCAAATCAAGAGATCAATATCTTAGTGGTTTCAATCATAGGCAGGTACAACTGGTGTCCGCAAGCGATTGTGGGAAGACTCGTTCTCTTTACGAAAAGCTTGCCTCGCGGGGGGGTTCCGGATCGACAGCTTCTACTAATGCAAATGTGGGATTCTCCACACCGTTACTGCCAGGGCCAGAAGTAGCTTTGGGAAACGTGATAGAAACTACGCTTATAATTTCAAGACAGCAGCAACATGGCGGTGTGTTATCTTGCCCCAGCTTTTGATACACGAGTATGTCAAGAAGCTAATTCTAATCTGACGCCGCTTCATTGGCTTCAGTCACAATCAAGCATCAGGGATTCCTAGAGAAAGCTATAGATCCATTTATGAAGCTGGCGTTACTTTTGTTCCACTTTGCAAGCGACGACAATGTGGAAGTTATGATCCTGACTAAGTGGAGAAGTATCAGCTCACTAGAACCTGTTCTAGTGCTGGATGACTTGCAGTCCTTGAATGAAGCTATCACACGGGTAGTTTGGAGTGAATGAATGATAATGACTTCTCTCAACTATCGTAGAAACTATGCTAAACCCCTGCCATGGCTTTGTTTTCTAGAAATGTGTATACATTTCCGGCGCGGACCTCTGTTTTGTGCCACCAGGAAATCACGGCCCATTTTCTAGACCAAAAAGTTTTGGTTCCGGGTGGGTTCACCCGTTAGAGCTGTATAAATTCTGTCACGATTAGACCTGTCACGCAGTTGGGACAACTACGTGTCGTTAATCAAGAAATGTAGGCAGAAGAGGGCCCTTCGTACTTGCTTGGAACTACTACAACAACATGGTGCCTGGAGAGCTTGTTGTTGACTGTTCTACAAAGAGCTAACCTCAAGTACGTTTCAAAGCACAAACTATCCGTCTATGTTGCTGTTTGTAAATTTGTGGAATTCAATGGAATTTATATTTTAGTTAAGACGGAAAGTACAGTACCTACATGTGGTTAGTCAACAGTCGAGAGATATATCTATTCTGGATCTACTCATGGAATCATAATCTCGGAGGAGCAGGACTTAGTAATTGGTCACATCTCACAGGAACCATTCAAGTACAGAATCACGGCCAATGGTGACGGAGGCCGCGGCAAATGCTTGTACACTTCACGGTCTGGAGGTCACTCCAGCTGTTTTAAGGGATATTTTGGACGTTCTCATCAGCAGCAGCGACGTGTATACTAAAGTAGTCTCCCTGGGGCTTGAGAAGCTTCTGGCGGAGTGGTCCCAAGGTGAAGCTGCTAAAGAGCTGCACGCAGAGGTTTGAGAAGGTATGCGAAATGGCTACGGACTGATTCGAGGAAACCAGCAGGTGTTTATCCATCGAGAGTGGTGAAGACCGCTACTGCATCGTTTGGCCTAATCTAGATCTTGTACGGGGATCATTTGAAGGCCATGTTTTCAGCTGAGTATGGTAAGTACCTGAAGCGCATGACGAGTATCGGCATGAATGGGACCAGTAGCCAAATTCCAAGCGACAAAGACAAGTGAACTCTGTAAAGCTGGATGTGAAGATGGAACCATTTTAGGCCACGAGATGGTTTTGCTTTAAGCATCAGATATTGATCACTACTGTACATCTGATATCGGATTTTCGCTTGCAAGATTTGTAAATAAGATGCCCCCGTTTTCTTCTCTCACGAACCTGTTCCGATCGCGACCGCCTTGTAGCAAGGAACTGTATATGTTTTTTCTGCCAAAAGTGGGTGTAGATCACTACAAGTTAAACAAGACGGATGTTTGAGATCCCAGAAGTTCAGGTCTTGACTAACAAACGAAGCTCCGAGGGGCCGATTATAATCCAGTTCCTCCACAGTTGGCAACATTTTACACCGTTGATGAGTGTGTATCATCAAGGTAATCCTCAATCCTCGCTGAACTTGTACCATGCCTTCAGACATCCAAGACAAGAGCATCGAAGTTCATCTTAGTATGTTAAGATTGGAAGGTTTTAGTGTTTTAGGACCTCATGCGATCATAGCGCATGCTGCGATAGACACTATCCAGTCCTCTCACGTTTCGCTCCACTCCACCCAACCTCAACTAATGCTTCGTATACTACTCTTAGCTCGATGTTTCTCTGTTTCATGGTCCCTACCCGACTGTCTACTTCAGATGCTTAATCGGTCGCGTCTTGATTGTGGTTACACGAAGTATCCTCATCTCTCTGCAGGTGTTACTCATGAGATGTTTCAATTATGTCTTTACTTCGGCTTACCTTTGTATTGTTAGTTTCACTTAATTTCCACTCCCTGAGTTGCTACTCATTTCGATTTGCCCACATCCATGCTTCTATTTCATCTGCACTGCATATGCACTTTGTGGATTCCCCGTTCTTCGAACGGGTTCTACTCTCAGTTCTCATATGTTAAGATTGGAGCAGGAAAGACCTCACCTCCGAACGAGACTTAGTGAATACCCGATGTTCTTACGGAGTTTCTGTCAAAGTGGACACTACTGGTAATTGTCTTGCATCTGGTGTTCAAAGCACGCAGCTTTTCCTACAGCTAAGCCAGGGACCCCACATTGCGGTGGTCCCTTTGTTCATTTTCGAGCAGGGTAACTGTCGATGCCGAAGCAGATCACAACCATTCCTCTGTAAAAGATACCCTTGTAACACTACCTCTTGTAAAAAGATACTGTGGCACACAGAGAATGTGAAAAGGTGTTATCAGTGGGAGTTGTTCGAAGAAACTTACTCTGGTTCTTCGTCATATTTATGTTATGATCTTCCGTCCATCGCTGGGTACTCTTACGTACGAAGAATTTGAGGTGCATGTTATGCATTGGTTCGTCATGGACTTTCTCCACGACCTTTCGACCTGATATCTTGCATAATCGGCCGTATACTGATTCATTCTCAAAACTAGAGCATGCTCTTCCTTACATTCGCTGGACAGATAGACCCTGATCCTCGTGCAAGCGCTCAACTCTGCTCTTGAATCAAGCACTCTACCGTTGAACGACCGTTCACAAAAGTCTGACTTTCAGTCAATATTTCATTCCGGGTATGATGCACTGCGTTCAAAATTTACTGGCAAAACAGTGTTACAAGGAATTGCCACGGTCAAATGGTAATCTCGAATAGCTATTGAACAAAATCTACCAATCCTCTAAATTAAAGAACTAATGCACAGGTCCTCTCGCGGCCAACGGAGGTTGTACCACCACCCCATGATCTAAAGATGAGCTAGCACTACGAAGAAAATAACCAGGATAAAGACAGCGGAAGCAAGAAAGCGGGAAACAAAGGCATTGATCCGAAAGTGCTTGCGAAGAATGAAAAAGTAATCATAGACGAAGTAGCGGAGCAGGATGAGCAGCCAAATACTTGAGCCGAGTAACGAACAGGTTATAATCTTGGATTTATACGGAGCCATCCAGTGCCCTTGATGCCATGTAGCGAGGACGACCGACCACTTGCTCTCTGTTATTGGAATTTTCGCCAAGCCACAGGAAACAAACGCCAGAACGGCGCCGGCAGTGGATAGAGTGAGGGTGAACGAGACGTAAACTGTCCACACTCGTAAGCCGTCCACCTCTGATTCGATGGATTTCAAATTGGGCAATCTGGTATGGCGTTTTGAGATTGGCACTTGAATTGCGAGCATTGCTGTTATGATGCTCATGAAAAAGCACAGGTAGTTGGAAACACGGAAGATGCTAATTACTCGTGTATAGATGACTAGAAGATCTGGGGTGGCATACTGGGGGCCTTTACCTTCGAACAGTTGTTTATCTGGTCGTGTGGGCATTTCGAGGACTCCTGCGAAGGCGAAGCTGGCGAGAAGAGTACCTCCGACGAGGAGAGAATTTGCTCCTGAGTATAGAACTTCCCTTTCTTGTCTCAATCCGTCTACGTACGTCTGCACATCTCGTCGTTTGAGGAGTATTTCCTTTATGTTTTCCAGGGCATCAGACTGGTAGTCTTGATCCCAAGCCAGGCGGAGTGGTGTCAACCCTTTCGAGTTCCTTTTGGTTGCCAGTATTCTTGGGTGTTCACAGAGAAGCTCCACAACATCTGGGTCCTGCATTCTTACGGAGCTATGGAGAGGAGTATCCCCATCAGGTCCATCCGACTCGATATTCACATTCATCCTGCTTGACTTGACTAGAGTCCGAATTACTGCGACATGATCGGTCGGCTCCTGATTCCACCATGGCGGCTTTAGATTCTGAGATCTGCAATTCAGTATAGCCAAGTGAAGAGGAGTATATCCATCGGAGTCCTTGGAAGTCACATCCGCTTGAGAAGATTCACAAATCGCTATCACCGCTCTCACGTGTCCATTCTCGGCTGCAGAATGGAGGACAGTTCTGTGCACGTCCTTTATTAGATTTGATTCAGTCATCGGACTAATGCTGGATAGAGAGCGATACGCTTCGAGTGAATCCAATCTCACAAAACTCGGAAGGATTGTTGTAGAATTCATCCTGCGATGCTTTGCAACAAAGGAATGCGGCTTCGGATCGTCTCTCTTGTTAAATGAACCTTTCAGCAGATCATTATGCTCATTCAGTAGGTGCACAATCTCGTGGTGGCCAGATAATGCTGCCATATGCAAAGCAGAGAGTCCTGTATCAGTTTTAGTTCCCATGTAACTTACAACCTCGTCATTTTTCAGAAGCTTCCTCACAACACTTGTCCTTCCGAACTCTGCAGCAATGTGGAGAGCTGTTACACCACCTGCTTCCGGTGCGGAAAATACAGGATGATCAGGCTTACTAAGAATATGATCTACTGATTTCCAAAGCTGATAACCAGCACTTGCGTCGAACGCAGGGCCACTAGCAACGATGCAAGCCGCATTTCTGGCACTTTGTAGGAGAGCCTGAAATGGAGTCAGATCCATGCCAGTCATTGTTTCTTTCGTCCCTCCCAAACGAAGTTAGTTCCACGTCCGAACTTCCTCTCTGTTGCCCAGAAATCGGAAACAAAACGTAAAGCTGCGGAGTAGGTTGAGTTTTACAGTCAGTGAAGAATTGTCGATGCTTAAAAGACCTCTCCTGTAGAGGATTTGTCTAGATACAAATACATCTGCTTTTGTGCCTGTATAGGGATAGCGTTTGTCCAGCTCGGTTTCTGCAGTTCTTCTCGAAGACCATTGAACTTCTCCACCACACTTGCCAGGTTACCTTCGTCGAAATTCTTCCGACAACTAGGAACATGAATACATCTACAGTTTCCTTGTTTCGTCGGGGTGAATCTGCAGAGTATATACTTAAAACAGATTATGCTGGGGGGCTTGAAGTTCAGTTCTCGTTCGTCCTCGTTGGGTCCATTAGTTCGGAACTTTACTCTGTTTTGGAATTTTTTAATCCTTATGTTCGATGGCATTTAGAATCTGTATCTTACATTATAAGTCCAAAACTGCTCCCATAGTTCTGGAGAACTATGGGACAAGTTCTTATGTTGCGTCATGCTGGACCTGTATGATGCAAGTACAAGAAGTTCGGCCCGCCTCAATTATAGAGGATTGAATAATGCTACTATCAAACAGGATACGGAGAGAGGTGTGTGATTCGTGATCGTCATTTTAGTAGCTTCAAAACCGTAGTAGTAAACATCAGAAAAACACTCGCCTATTCGTTCTAAAATAAGGATACGAGTTGACCTCAACTGATATATTGAAGTTCAAAGCAGATTCCTCATCCGGGCTTCTAAGTTTCGTCATTTGACAGTCGAAATGTTTGTATCTACAGAGCAAGTAAATCTTACCTATATGCATACAGGACATTGAGTAAAACCTGAACAATCTTAACTTCTGATGATATGGAGTCGGGAGGAAATTGGTCTCCTTGGTGGAAACAGCTTTTATATTCGATGATACTTTTTGCAACTACCCATGTTGTTACCTGCCCATGTATGAGCAGGCCTTCCTAGAAACTCCTTTCGAATTCACTTTATGCAACTCGTGGTCTACACACTTACACGCGAGCCTCCTGGGAAAATCTCGGTTGCAATATGTTACTGCAATGCTTCCAGTAAGAGACGATTTCTCTCTCGAACCCCTACTGCTCCCTGGATATGGACTGAATCTCTGAAGATGCTTTCGAATCCAAAGCTTTGTGGGAACTCTTCCCCAAGTTATAACTGAACGAAGCCCTCGGATCTTCTCTCCAGTTCATCTCCTTCCCTGTGTCTTTGATCATTTCAATGGTATAAGAAGGCAAGTTCAATTGTCCTCCGTGGAGACTCAACGCCACTCGTGGGATCAGATGTGTCATGAACATTTGTCTTCAAGAACACTCCACAAATCTCAGTTCCTCACAGTTTCCTTTAAACCTATTTTCAACGCGAGTCTTGGAGCTATGGCGCTAGGGTACAGTAAAGAAGTATGAGGGGTCCTAATGAACCAGTACATTAGGACACCTCATACTCGGGAAGTATCCACCCAGTTTCTCCCCAAGCGTGCTGGTGAAGCTCTATCTTAATCTTATCACATTTGTACTTATTGATCTAGATTACTAGCTACATTTAAATGGGGAACCAGTGGAAACAGTCAGCTTGATCCATCCGGATAAATGTTACAATGCTGGATATAGGAACAATACTGTATATAGGAGTTGACGTTCTACATGTGACGATGGGAGATTGATCATTCACAGAAGATCGGTATGATGTGATAGCAAAGTTCAGTTTCTATTCCAAGATTCGGGTTGAATGTACCAATCTCAAAACCTTCCGGATTATGTAGGGTGAGGCGTCCAGTTTCTAACCCCCATCTGGTAACTTCTTGATAACTACATAGCTTCCAGGTACAAAATGCTCAAAACTTAGAGAGTCTGAGACCTGAAGCATTCGGTATCAAACTCATTCTGATAATTTCCGAGCGTGAAGGTGGCGAGAACCCAAATCCTGGAAAAGAGACTGAACTTTCTATCTCACATGACGGTCATCTTCTGAGTATGATCCATCCCACATGCTCATATGCAGAACGTCAACTCCTTGAAACCGGAAGTACCGGAGCATTTCTTGCAATGGGTTGAGTTGATTGTTTCCACTGTTTCTCCATCTAAATTTAGCTTCTCTTTAGGTGTTCGAATTTAGCTTCTCTTTAGGTGTTCGAAGTGCAGATGTCATAAGATGAAGATGAAGTTTCACGAGCATGCTTGGAGAGAAATTGGGTCGATACCTCCCGAGTATGAGGTGTCCTAATGTAATATAATCATAATCTTTATTATACGTCAATATTCATTGATCTTTTATTCATTTCATGTTATACATACAATATAATTTCATATTAGGTGCTATGATGATACAGAATATAATCTTTACATACAAGATTAAATCAAAATTAATACTCGGTCGAATTGAAGTTAATAGTTTCTAGTAAGTTAAGGTTCTTAAATACTGAAAATATGTAAGTCATTCACATCAAACAGTACATAGCTTGTATATAATTTTTTAATATGTAGTTTATCAAGATGGTATTTAACTTATTGTTACCTTGAATCTGAAAATCTGAAATTTGTCAAGAATTAATGAATATTATAAATTAATCAATAATAAAAAGTAGTTCATTCTCAAAATATAAGATAACTTTATATATAGTATGAACTCAAAATGCAAAATGAATTTAAGTATAATACATTGTAGAAAATATTTAGAGATGGATAGTACAAATAACATTTATATTTCTCCTACTTTTTGGATGTTCGGAACTTACTTTCTAAGTAAGCTTTGTATATTAAATTGATATCTACATAGGAAATCTATTTAACATTATAATTTCATACTGTATTTTATATACAAGACTAAGTTTTAAGCCATAATCTTACTATTTCCCACATATATGACATTGACTCGTATGTAAGAAATTGAGATTCCCAGGTAGAACTATACATCGCATTGACTTCTGTAGAAAATTGAGATTCCCAAGGTAGAAGTATACCATTAAAAACTTAGTTCCAAGAAGTCTTCACCTAAAACCTACCATTTACACATGAGAGTCAATATATAAATCTGTAATAATAGAAATTATTTGTATTATAAGAATAATTCCAACTAGTTTTTACTATTCATCTAATCAAAAGGCTTATAGTCAAATCCTATGAATTCCAAAAGAATTTCCTGTTAAAACTCTTAGGACAAGGTTCTAGCTCATTAGGTTTCATTCAGGAGTAGTTTGTTGAACAAGTCTTGTATTGATGAGGATGGCAATCAAAAGTATTCCATGATTTTGTTTCAAGATTAGAATATGGTATAAAAAATTTGATGGTTTGCTTATGTGCAATACTAGTAGGTATTGAGTAGTTGTTCTAACTTTCAAGATTATCAAGAGAAAATTATGGCTTGGAGCATTGGGAAGGAGCATATTGCATCCTTGAGACTTGTGACTTTGGAAGAAGAAGATGCAGACTAGGAAGAAGTGGATGTCACTATACTAATTAGACCATTGGGCATAAAAATATAATCAAAATGAAGATGTTGGCCAAGCTTACTATGCAAAAGAGGAAGCATAACTTGAATTTTATAGTACTCATACAAACAACAAGAAATGAAGTATAGGAAAAGAAACAACTCAACTTTAAGTGAAGATATTATTGTTCTCCCTACACCACTATACACTCTAACACAAGGATAAAGAAGGTATTTTGAGTCTAAATAAGATGATTATATTGAGTTTCTAGAAGAATGAGAACTAGTCATAGATGTAGTAAAATTTCATGATTAAATAGATATTTTGATTGCAACTTCTTTAGTCTTCCCTACTTCATCACTTACTACCAAACCTACTGCTACATATACCACTACATATAGTGTAACAAGTGCTACGAGACGTTCTCATGGAGTACATCCTTTAGCTGCCATAAACAGATACAATGATAGTCTACTTGCAAATGACTTATAAATCTATAGACATGAGCTTAGCTTTAAGTCTTTTTATTTTTATCTTTTATTATATAATTTTTCTTCACTAGATCATTTTCTAGGTTGAATTTTTCTTTGATATTCTAAATTTATCTCAAGCCACTTTTGAAATGATTAAATGTCATTGGAGATGCATCTTCATCTTGTATTGGCTAAACATAATGTTCAAGAAAGTACTTCTTATTCAACTCTTGCACTTATCTCTTATTTTACTATATCATTGTATGCAACCTTGTGTATTCATTTTTGGTACCATAGTCCATGGGGTTGCAAAACATTGCAATATGCATGTTGAACATCTCTACATTTCTTTTATAATTTCCTCCATAAGTTTTAGCAAATGTTTATGCTCTCCTCTTTTTAAACTTTGATTATATTCATGGACAAATATATATCTAAGTGGATACAATCAACAAGGTATTGTACAATAGTTGTCATTCATAACATAAGGTAAAACTAAAGAAGTCTCCTCCAAAAAGTATATTTTTATTTTCAGCACACAAGTTGAGGAATTCTATTATTGACTAAAATCTACAATACAGGAGATATTTTGACCACGTTCACATAATTATAAGAACCTTGAGTACTAGAAAACCAATGACATGTATATATGCTTTCAAACATACCACCTCTAGAATAATAAACCTATGCTTTTTTCCTTATTTTGGTGTTATCCTTGCACGTCTAATCAGATAATTATTTCATACTAAACTACTTAGCATACCCAAAATTCCTCTTGTTGCATTTACCTTGAATAACTCTTCTTTATTGATGTTATAAGCTTCCCCAAATGTTGTTAATCAAATTTAAACAATCACAACCATGCAAAAATGGACTATAATTTTCTAATTTTTTCCTCTCCATTATGAATGTGTTCATTCATAAGATTTTTTTATGTTGTATAAGACATTCCGAAGCACAATATCAAGAGTTTTTTTTTTTTGCAATATTAACTAAATTGCCAATACATCTATTTTATTTACCATATATGAATGTTCCATGCAACTTCATCCAAATTATGATTGGATCCAATCTCATCCTAAATCTCCTGCAAAATTTTTGTACTTATACACTAGATCAGTACATAAATAATTATGTAAATTATTTCATATCTTGCTATTTGTCACAGTTTAGATTTACAAATCTGCCAAATCTATACACTCTTTACTTTGGAATAGATATTTTGTCAAAGTTCTTATGCGTCATATTTAAACAAAGTAATTCTCTTTTATGTTATCTTCTTTCAGCTCAACTTCAATATAATTGCTATTCAATCCACCAAGGTGTTATTTTCAACTCCCCACTGCAAGTATAACGAAATTCCCACTATGCACTAAATTCTTTTTGACAAATAGTTGCAATAGAAGCTAAACTAACTCTTTAAGCTCAACCAACTCAAATTAATCAAATTGAACAAAACAATAGATATGACTTTTCAAGCAAGTGTTTTTGTAGTCCAAGGAGAGCTTTGAGCTTTTTAGGATAGAAGAACCTCTTTATTATTATGAGAAATGGCCATTACAAGCAACAACCTCCCTGCCAAAGAAGCTTTATGTTTATTTCATTAACATAAGAGGAACCTTTATGGTGGAGAAACTCTTATACTCTTGTATCAATATGGTATTCTCCCATCACTTCCATATCATGAAGAATCTTGAGATACAACATTATTTTCAAATTCCTAATTATAGAGAGAGAGTTCTACATTTATTTTTAATGCATCTATTATCTTTTGAAGTTGATCCACTTTGCATACTAGGCATACACTATATTTACTCCAAAAATTACTCTTAGACCTCATTTTAAGATCTCCATTAATTAGAAGTAGTGAGCCTTACCAATCATGTGTATTTGATTTTCAACTTCTCTCATAAAAAAATTATTTCTCTATGTTAATGGTAGATAAATAGTGAATTTTCTACTCTAATGATGTGGTTCAAACATATCTTGTAGAATATGGGGCCATAAACTTTTATCTCTAAAGTCTCACTTCCTTTTGACCATCTTAATGCATTGATTCATCTCCTTCTTACAAGAGAGTGACTCAAAATCCTTTTGTATTAGATCAATTTGGATCTATTTGCTTTATTGTTTCTTTTTTGATTTCAATAATAATAAATAATCCTGATTTTACCAAACATAGTCCATGTATTATCTTCTTTTCTTGCATCTTTCAATTTTTCATTCTAGAATTAATTTTTGTCACTTTCCTCCTTTGCACTAATTCATAATTTGATCTTAGTTTTTTAAATCACCCTCTTTTATTTCATTTTTATGATTATATTTTTAGATCCACTATTACATAAAAAAAAATTATCTAAGGAACCTCTTTTGGTATATTGGCTCAAAGTCAAAACTTAGGTTGAACTTAGTTTCTAATTGAATGAAAATTGGATTCTAAGAAAGATCCAACTCCAGTAAATAACTTAGACTATAGAATCTTAAATGAAATGGACATATTTACTTCATAGTCTTTTCTGGTGTCCTGTTTCATTTAATTGTTTCTTATTTCTTCTTTTTTATATTATTTAATCATTATATGCATCTTTGAAAGCTTTCCATGTCCTTGCAATGGAAATTTTAAAGTATATATAGTCTTGTATTACACATACACTTGATGCTTTCTTCAATATCTTTTGAGCTTATGTCTTTTCAGGCTTTTTTGATACTTATATTCATGAGAGACATCAGACACATAAGTATAATTGTCACACTAAATGTGGCAAACATAATCAAAGCAAACAAGAGGCTTAAATTTGCATCATGTTCCTTATGCTTTAAATGGTTTAAATGCTCTTCTTAAATTGAACTTAAATTGTTTGAGTTCTTCCATATAAAATGAAGGGAAAATTTGATAAATACCCTATATTTTCACTATTTTGAAACATACCCATCAAAGTTTGTATAATTAGAAATATACCCCTCATCATTGTAAAACATTTTAGCTTTCATTGTACAATGCATCATGCACCTCCCTTTCTTATATGTGCTAACAAGGCTATTTGCCTACATGTACTCAACATATTTTGGGACCGTGCTAATCAGTTTGACTGACTGGTAATCTCTTCCACAATGGGCTTATTGGTGCCCAGTTTTGTTGGTGCATGTAACCCTATGTCAAATCTGGAGGGGAAGAAATCAGAGATTGATAGAGATGAGCATTTATTGAAAACTTTTGCTTCACTCCATGTTAAAGTTTTCTGCATCTGGTTTTGTCATGGCATTGTGCAAGGTTACTCTAGTAAGATGTTTTTAATACAAGTTCAGAAGCAATAATATGCAAGCAAAATGTTTGTCCCATGATATTGCCAACATCAATCAATTGGGAAAAGAGACCACCAAAATGAGAGCCAAAGAGTATAAGATAGAGCAGGGATTATAGCAGGGATACAAAGTAGAGATATTTAATAGAGTATAGAATGGCAATTACTATGAAATTTGAAACAAATCAACCACTCTTATGTGCTCCCCAATTGTCTCCTCAATTTGACACCTTTCTTGTGCTTTAGCGCTAGGCCATAATTCAATGGGACCTTGATTTGCTTCCATCTGTGCTCTCTTGTGCCTTGTTCTCCATTATCATCATTTCTCATGTAAATCTTAGTTTAATTGTTTCCATTCTTAATGGCAGTAAGGTCTAATTTGGTCTGCATAAAATTAGCAGAAAACATTGACCATTAAACATGTACCACACTTTCCATAATGCTTAAGCTTCTTTTAGAAGCTATACTCAGGTCTTCTCTTTTTCATAGTCAAATATGAATTTGCTACATAATCCACCATTGGAGACACATGATTGCTATTATAGAAGTATGCAAGTGAAGGATAATCAGCAACCAAGGTGTCAATTGTATGCAGTATTTGCCTTGAATTGGATGATTACAAATTATTCCTTGTCTGCATGGTAAAATGTTTTTCTTTATTACATGTAGTACAAAAAAGCCAATTTGTAGATAGAAGGTATAAATATAAAACTAGAGGAGCTTGACAGCGGAATTGACACAACATTTATCTCATATGGTTATCCTTTGCCTCTGCATTTCTTATTACCATTTCCATGGTGCTTCTCAAAGTGAAAGTTAGTTGTCCATAAGTGTCTCTCTACAAAACTAGAAAATTAATATATCAAAAGCAAAATCCCTAATGAATTGCAGAAAAACTTGCTAGAGTGGACCTATAACACTATTCCTCATAGCTTAGTTGAAACTATACTCACCCAGAGTATAGAAAGCTACATAATTAGGTAAATTTACTACCAACATACTTTTTATATCTTGTAAAGCCCGTTAGGGTTTACAAGATTTTCCAACTCTATGTAAAGGTGATCTAAACCTTTTCACAAGAAGGTGAACATCCATAGATGAGGTAGCTTATATTATAAGCCTCTTAACTAGATTACTCCATCCATTTTGCATATCATCTGGACTTTGGGAAGCAAAATTCATCTTCAATATATTTATAACTTGTCTTTGCTCAACTTTCCACATCCCTCATTGGCTTGTCTCTCTGCAAGTACCTCCTAGACTACTAGGTACAACTAGGGCCATCTCCTTGAAACAAATTTTGCAAACAAGTTGGAAGCATTATAATTCAATCTTGGCTTGTCCTTCCCTTCTCTCGACAAAATTTACCCCATCTTGTTCTTTTCTTCCATGGAGAAAAAATGACAACATGTCCAAGAAGTCACTGTATCTTTGAGCTTTGAAACACAAATGATTGTCTTATATTCTACATTATTTATAGTTGCTTGCCGCAATGTAGGTTGCTCTTGGTGCTTGCATGCCTTATTGAAGAATGATGGTCCAAGATGTGCAATCAAAACTTTGAAAGCGAATCACTCTTGTAGAAGGATAGGGAGTTTAGGTAACCATTCTACATGATCTTCTTTTGTTGCTACAACAATCAATGACTGGTTTTGTGACACTCTTGACTACTCATCAGAGGAGATCATAAACAGCTTCATATATGAATATCGTGCACATTGACGAATAATCATGCATGCGTACAAAAGAGCAAGATTTGGAAGCAATCTTTGACTCTCATGGAGCAACATTATAGGAGTGGGGGTGTACTATCAAGCTATGGAGAGTGCCATGCCTGGCTCATTTACAATTGTGGAGAAGGATGGTAACCAGTTTCTGTGGCTTTTAATCACCTTTGCACCTTCCATCCATGGGTTCCAAGCTTGTAGACCACTTGTTACTTGATTGAATGCATTTGGAAGAAAAGTATCTCGGGATTTTACTTTGTGCAATAGCAATGATGCAAAAGAGTGACCTTTATTTCCCCTCAATTTTTCTATTGTCAATACCACAAATGATGCAAATTGGATATCATTCTTGGCTCATTTTAAAAGAGCAATCACAATGTATTATGAGCTTCCTCACCTAACATTCCTCTCATACCAACAAAAAGCTTGATTGATGCTTTTGCCAATGTGCTTTTAGGTTGCTACTATCACTTGGCAAAAAACCTCTTGCACACAATCAAATGTCTCCAACTTATTGAGTGCCTATGGAAAGTTGCTAGGATGCATTGTACAAAGAAAGCTAAACGGTTTACAATGATTAGGAACATATTTTTAATTATATGGACTTTGATGGGTATGTTTCTTAACATGGATACACAAACTCTAAATATATTGAATGCTTCTCTATAAAAAAGTATCTATTTCCACGTCTATAAATTCCTTAATCTTAATATGATATATATATATATATATATATATATATATATATATATATATATATATATATATATATATATATATATATATATATACCAGCTCCTTTGTTGTTCTTTATAACATCTCCTAATACTTAGATGCCTTCTCTTAACCATACATTTGCAAATATTATATTTTTAAACACTATTGGTATTTAAATATTTTCAAGAATTTTATATCTGAATAGTATATTATTGGTATTTATTCTTGAAAATATAATAAAAATTTTATTGGTCTACTTTGAAAATACTGAAGTTTTATGATTTAGGAATAAGCACATATTTTCAATACTAATTCATATCTTAACTTGAAGTGTTACTACAAAATCTTATTCAAGGTATAATGCAAGTATATATTAGCATTGGTTAAAAATATAATTAGAAATATTATTCATACTAAAACATTCAAGTTTCAAGGATGTTGCAATAAAATTTTCAAACATTTTAAGTTGTACCAAATTAGCATTTCATAGATTTTGTAAAGTGTTATACTATCTAAGTACCGGTCTACAGATGATATTATTAGACCTTCTTCATCACTATATATATAGGCTACTTTATATAAGCACTAGTTGGTGCAATTTATTGTAAACCATTCACACTATGTGATGCGTTTTTGGATGCTCTAATAGTATCTAGATAGTATCCAATAGATATTCACATAGTTGTGACATTCTAGTTACAATAGGACAGATTTCTTATCTTAATGCCATTGAGGCTTAGCCCTATTTTGCCTCAAATATTATATCCTTTTAAGGCTTGATGACGTCTTCTCATCTCCTTTTTATCCTACATATGTTGTTATTGTTTAAGCTAGTTGTATTATCCAAGGAACTATGATCACCTCCATTACATTTTTGTATGTAACTATAGTTATGATATGTATGCCAATGCTTGACAATAAATCACATGGTAGAACTAAATATTTTAATATTATATAGCATATCTACTCCAAAATGTAAACATCCCTAATACCTTGTTAATTATGTTAATGTTTGGAGAATTTTCATTTCTATAATCCATGCATGTTCATATGTCATTAGAATACTTTTGGAAACAAGATGTTTTTAATTTTACCTCAATATTTAGTTACATTTTATATTGTGTGAAAATAATCCATGCATATTGATTTCATAGGATTTTACAAAGCCAAAAATTTTTTGAGGTTCATTGCTCACGTATTCCATGTTTTCATATTAAGGTATTGGGAAGGACGGCTTTGGTAACAAAATGGTAGTAGTAGTGTGCACTTCCTACATGGCAAATAGGGGATCCTCCTCTTCTAGATAGGATTCCTATGTGTCCCAAGGGGAAGCATACTCCACTTGTTGTATAGGATATGATGGTCACAATGTCGGCATGGCCCACTTTTCCACACATTGTACACCAGATGTTGTGTCGTGAGTAGGAAAGCATTCTTCTCCTTTCTTTGGTTCTAACCACTTGCACCTTAAATTCATTGAATCTTTGATAATTTCTTTAAGCTTTGCATTTTTAAGAGGTTTTTGGAACTTGTAAAATCTTCTTGTAATGACCATACGTACCACCTTTGCTTCTCCTTCTCATCTTATGAAGAAGATGAGTCAACCAAAGAGCTAGAACTTGATGAGAGAGAGAGGATGATGAAGTAGACCTTTGAGTTTACATCTTCTTTGTCTTCTTGTCACCTATCCTTGATCTATTGATTGGTGTCATTCAAATGAAATGCCTCCTATAGATCTACCAATTTGAAAACCTTTCCTAGGGTATCATGATCTCATTCCCTAGCAAATACTCAGATTTTGGGTAGTCTATCCCAAAACCAAGGGACCACCTGAGCATCCAAATACCCTACACATGCCACTGGTCTAAGAATTCATATAAGGAGATTATGATACCTCTCAGTGTAGTATCTCAATTTCTCCTTCCTATTTTGCTTCAAATAGTTAAATGTGGCTAATACATTCACCTCATAGTCCAATTCTTGGAAGTAGACCAACAATTATTGTTTCAATTCAGGCTAAGTTGCAATATTGGCTGCAATTTGGCTAGCATGAGTATCAAAGCTCCTTGCCTTCTTTCAAAGCAAATTGAGGAAGATATGGAGTAGATCAAGGTCTAACTCTTCCTGGTAAGCAAGAGAGATGGATTCAGATGTGCTAACAAAGATATCAGGGTTGTCATCTCCATCTCTTCCCTTAATCTTTGGTACCCTTGGTGTGTGAATGGCAAAGGGTTTTCCATTGGTGGTGGTGGTAGTGGTGGAGGTATAGACAATGGCTATAATACAAAAATGCTGATATTTAGGGTAGAATCAAGTGATTCATCGTCAAGAGGGCTAGTGGTTCCTCCTTTTGAGGAAATTAGATCTTCTTCTTCCAAAGAGTCCTCTTCTTTGGGTGGTATGTCCTCTTCTTTGCTATGTTCTTTTCAAATAGGACCCAACTTAAAATCAAGATTACCCTTCCTCAAGTGCCATTGGTTGATGTTGTCCTGATAGTCATCAAGATGATCTTTCATCATTTGATAGATTGGTGGAGGGTGTGTTAGGATCAAAGTTAAGGTTTCTTGGAATTATTATAGAGGTGCCAAACTTACAAAGGTATGCTAGCAGGCCCTAAGTAGCATCTCTCAATAGCTCATGGCCAAGCTTGTTTGTTATCAATTCTTGCAAGAAATTGATATCCTTTGTGGAAGTGTGGTGATGTAGATATTTCACAATCTATTGGCAATGATTGCATCTCAGGCTCCAAAACAGATCTTGGGTAACCTATTGTCCCTTGAGAATTTTCTCTCTTTTACTAATCCAAGTATAAAATAGTTTCCATAGTCTCCTTCAAAAGTTTTTGCTTAAGAGCATCACAATCTACTTGGTCTTGGCAACGCCTTTTTTTTCTCTTCTTTCTCCCATTGGTGTGGATATGTTTCTTGGATAACTCTTATACTACTTTTCATGTTCCATTTTGTTAGGTGCTTCTTCCTCCAGTTACATGCATCTTCATTGATTCAAGGAGGATTTCCATTGTTATTATTCCAAGAAGTGTACCTTGGGCAGCAATGCCAAAAATTTGGTTTATGTAACAACCCAACAACACCAAATTGAAGCATTTTAGTAAGTACCAATTTTTTCCCACAAGGATACGGGTCGGCAATAGTCAAACATGAAGAAAATGTCATAGAATATAGTCCACTATTATTTCATCTTTAATCTCTTGGGTAGAAACTACACCCAAAAGAAGTAAAGCCACCAAGAAGGCACAATGTAGAAAAGAAAGAATAAAACAACCACAATCAAGCCAAATTATTATCCTAAGCCTTGAAAGGGGGATGATAGTTAAAGTAAGGTGTCTCCTTCCCTTTAGAAGATCCTCCACAGATTTCCCTCAAGTGATCTCCCTCCAAGTGACCATTCACTCCAAGTGATCTGTCATTCCAAGGAAAGCAGTAACTCCAAAGAATGGGTTCCAACCTCCCTATGCATATCAGTCCTACCCCTTTGAATAGAAGGACGTTCTCTTCATATCAGGTAGCTTCAATGAAAGGATACAAGTTTGGACAAGATGGTAGTAGAGTGGAACATCAACACTATAGTACTTCCTTGTCCCATCAACGCATTGACATTGAGCTTCAGAAATTGCTCAAGGATCAAACACACAAGGAAGCATTTCCATCACTACAAAGACAAGCTACTACCAATCCAAACATCAACTCACTTGCACAAAAGATATAATAAATGACAAAGAGTGGGGCTCTTTTATTTATTTACCTTGTGAGAACTACACACTTAGCACTTTAAATTGCATGCTTAAATGGCAAGAGGGCTCATGCTAATCTAGCAATTAATGTTTAACTATCTAACATCTGAATTTGGTATTAAGGCTTAAAAAGCCACTACCCCACTACTTCCAATGTCACATAAAGATCACTACACCACTATGGAGGGATAGTCACATTTTTCATACTCTGTTTTAATAATTCTTGAGGTTTATCATTGTCTACTACCTCATCAAATTGATGCTTAACATTTAATAACATGAATTTAATACTTTCCTTGATTTAATTTACCTTGTGATCTAATCTAAGTGAAAATCCAAAGCTATGCATTCCAAAGCTTCATTTGATAGAGGTTTCCATAGCTTTGTATGAAGGATTTACACTCCTAAATATCTCCTTGCAATATTGATATTTTCAAAAACTCCTTGAGAACATGCATCAATGTTGCACAAAGTTATCTCAACTTCCTCTACTTTCTCTCTATGGCCAATCCCTTCACTAATAAGTGTACCACAACATCTCTTTCTTGTTTTCCTGGGGTGGCATATTTGGTCAATAGGTTTGCCCTCTAATATGTAATAAAAATCTCCACAAAAATTTGAGTCAATTGCTCCTTCAATTGCAACAAATCCATTGTCTATTCATCAATTTTGGTTTGTTGCTCCTTCAAGCAAATACTTATTGTCCATTGGTCCTCCAAGATAGAAGCTTTGTATGACTCCTTGTGCTCTTGTAGTTGTTGACATTCCAAAATCTGGGCACTTATCATTGATTGAAGCTTGGAGTGCTTTGTCTCTACTTCTATCTTGTCCTTGGTCAAAGATTGGTGTAGTGTGGTAAGCATTTCATCCAGCTTCTTGATCTTCAACTTGTCAACCTCCTTGGTCTTGATCCAAGTAAGGATTTCTCCCTTCAATACCTCAATCTCTTCTAGAAGTGCTAACTCCTTCTCTTTCCATTGGTGTTCCTTGTTCTTGATATACACCACCTTATTCATGTAAGTGTCTGCAAAGGCAAGTTGATGATGAAGTTGCAAATGTAAACACCTTACAAATTAGGCATAGTCATAGACCTCTATTTTCTTCTCCTTGTACATTAATGAGTATTCATTAAGTATGACATGAGAGATACCAACAAAATGTGCCATGTAGTTTTTTGGGTTTGGTCCCAACCGTTAGTTCCTCCAAGGCAAGTTCTATCACATTAGAACTTGAAGGTGCTATTGTCAATGTGAAGAAAAAAACCCTATTCTTTGGTCTCCCTTTGGGTCTTGTTTCCTTTGGCTTCCTTTCTTGTGGTACTTCTGGTTGTACTCCAGTACGTCACAAGTCCTCATGGGTTGCTTCCAAGTTTGTAGGCTACTCTTGAACCTCCAACACCTATACTTCTTCTCTTTGGATAGCTTTGTCCCAATCTCTTGCTTCTTCTTTTTTTGACAATGCATCCACTTCATCTTTATCTTCTAATTCTTTTGAAGACCTTATCAAACCCCTCCTCTTCATCTTTGGATTCAGCCAATGCTTCTTCTTTTATTTCAGTTCCCTTGTCTTTGTCGGATTCTATGATGATGATCAGCTTTTGCTTCTTAGTTGCTGGTCTTGGAGGCATCTTATTGGAAGGCAAGCAAGATTGCCTTGTTCTCTTTCCTCCAGACTTATTGGGTACCTTGTATTTGCTGCTCTTCACAAACAATGCATCCCCATGTTGCATTTTCTTCATCTCAGTCATACCCTCTACATCAACAAGAAGTAGGCACTTGGGTAATAGTGACTTGAAAACATGCCCTTCTCTTTGTCGGTCAGTAAGTTCATACCAATATAAATGTGCATCATGAACAACATCACATAATGTGGTTTGGATCCTCTAAAGGTTGTGAACAATTGGGTGAGGTGTTGAGTGAAGATCTTTGCCCAATTGATAGGAGTTCTTGAGAAAACATGTTCAAATAAAGTCACTCTGATATTCAAAAGGTAAGTAGTTTGTTGAGGTTGAAAGATCTTCATCAAAGCCCCTACAAGAGCTCTATGGAAATAGTACTTATAGTTATGCACAATCCATTTATTTCAACAATTCTTCTTGGTAACAAAAGATGCATCAATCTGGTCCTACACGGGTTGGCTCAACATCACAAAGTTGGTCTCCATCATAATGAAATCCTGAGGTCCATCATCCTTTCCCAACACTTGTCTCCAATGGGCCTATATCCATGATGCTAATTTTTTACTATAGTTGGCTTGGCAAGAGGTGCTTCATCCCTTTGACTTTGATTACCCATGGGTCTTGAAATGATGAAGGTCAGATTGAATTTCTCTATGAATGCTCTTCATGCCTCCATCTCCCAAGGGTTGTAAGAGGGGTTCCTCAAGTTGAGGAACTCTTCTTCTACAGATTCACAGTTAGGACACTTGGTTCTTTATACTCATTAAACACACTGAATTCCAAAAGACATCCGCACTCCCTTCCTGAAATCACACTTTCCTTTCCTGGTTTCCCAAAACCTTCAACAATTACTGAGGATGGAAATTCCTTAAGAGAAATAGCTTTGACCCATAGCCTTCATACCACCTTGTTCAATAGTGCACTTAAACAGTCCTATGACTAGTGCATTCAGTTTCCCTACTTGTAGGTACTCTTGCTTTGTAGTTTGCCACCAAGTCATGTATACTGAACACCAATTGCAATCTCCTATAAGATTCTCCTAATTGTTAGTTCTTTCTAGTGGTCCTTGATTCCATCAAAAATTTACATTTGGTTGAAAGTCACAATCTAACTAATTTGTAATATCTTTGGACTCGGTCCTTCCTCACTCCTTTGAAGTAACACACTTACTATGAATGACCAAGACTCCACTCATGTGGAGAGAGGCCCTTATGGATCATTTGCAGTGAAGCTTCTACTCATCACTTGGAGTGAGCCTTCACTTGTTTCAGGAGAGGACTCCCTTTATTAAGTTCATTCCATTACAAGGAGATGCCTTACAAAATAACCTTAATTGCCCCTTATTCCATTAGTTCCTTACCTTTTTATCTACAAAATAAAGGAAATGGGACTGAAAAAAAAAATTTCCAAAAATGAGGGTACTACATGAACCTAGGATTTTCCTCTTCAATTATACTATTTATAACAAATTTTATTGGATGTAACTTTATCACTTACCATAATTTTGTTGTTAGTTTGTAAATATTTTAGGATTATGAAGATTTTATATAAATAACATTAATTACTCTCCTATATGGTGTTACCAAATGAAGATTGTACATAAATTATGTTAATTTCTCTTTAAATTATATTATAAAATGAGATGATTATATATGCTTGATAATAATGGACCCTATTACCAATAAGTTTGGATCTTTCATCATTATAGAAAGAACAAAGATTAAACACAAAAAGTAAGAGTAATTTCTAAGGTCAATCCATGTTTATAAGATTCAATGTATAGATATGGGCTATATACAACATATAACAATCTAAAGTTTTAGATGGAGATCAACACATATGAGTCAAAAGATCAACAAAGGTGATTCAAAGAAACATGTGAAGCTCCTTCATATGAACACACAAGATGCACAATTAATTCCAACAACAAATGAAGCTTTCTTCATATGAATATGCAAGATGCGTAATTAATTGTAGTGTCACAATAGAATGAGGTGAAGGGGTTTTTTTAACACCAATCTCATGTATATGTAGATGAGTCATATTTATAAGAACTGACATATACTCAAACTATGCAAACTCAAGCACTTTCAACTATAAGATATGAGACTTCTAGTAAGCATATATTTGTATAGACTTCAAAATATCTTTCAAGAAATTGAGCTTCAACTACTTTTAAAAATGCAACCTTACTCATTAAGTCAATATTTTGGATCCTTGATTACTTGGATTTTATTCTATATATTGGTTTCTTGATTATCTATTAGCTTATCAATAAAGATTGATAGCAACATTTGAGAAAAATATAGAGAAAAATTTGATATTTTTCTCTATATTGGTTTCTTGATTATGTACTAGTGTCATTAAGCAAACACACTTGGTGAAGTTATTTTCGATGCTCTAATAGTATGTAGATAGTTTGATTCACATAGTTGTGATATTCTAGGTACAATAGGACAGATTCTCATTTTGATACTAGGAAGGCTTTGCACCATTTTTCCTCATACTTTTATCCTTGTAAGGCTCAATGAGTTCTTCTTGTTCTCCTTCTTATCCTACACATGTTGCTATTAGTAACTAAGGAACTATAGTAACCTCCATTACAATTTTGTATGCATATATACTCATGATGAGTGTGTCAATGCTTGAAAATAAATTACATGGTAGGACTAAAATTTTAAGTATTCTTTAGTGTATCCACTTCAAGATGTATGTATCCTTGATACCTTGTTAATCATGTCAATTTTTGGAGAATTTCATTTCTATAATCCATGCATGTTCAGAAGTCACTAGAATAGTTTTAGATGCAAGATCATATCTAAAGATGTTTCTAACTTTACCTCAATGTTCTATTGTGTATTGTGGGTCTAAAGAGATTCAATATTCAATACATATTGATTGCAAAGCCAAAATTTTGATTGTTTAGGTATATACCACAATATGGATAAGCATAGAATAGATGAAAAAGAAGACTAATCTCTTTATTGGTATGTAAATATTGTAAAAATTGAGTCATCAAAATTTTCATGATGTTTTATCTTACATCCTATTAGCAATTTATGAGCTCTTGCTTTTAGCTTTTAATCTGACTTTTCTTTGTTTCAAATATTCTAAGCATAGATAATAAACCATCATATATATAATTTATTGATACACAATGTCAATTTCTTACTACCATCTACCATGCACTGGTTCTCTTCAAATAAAACCAGAAGAGAGTGTACTAACTAGCACGCAATATTAAGAATCACTATGATCCATATCTAGTAATACAAAGATTTTGTTAATGCTTCAATTTATTTACTAAAAGTGTTAGCAAGGGTTATGTTATAAAAATTTGGCTAAATATTTTTCAAATTGAATGCATTATATACACATATAAAAATAATTTTTCACTAACAAACCTATGATTGTGCTCTTCTATTAATATTATTTATAACTAACTTGACTTGATGTAGACTTTATTACTTGCTTTAATTTTGTGGGTATTTTTAAATTTTTTTAGGACTGTATATAAATGATATTAATCACTCTTCTATATTATGATACCAAATGAAGATTGTACATAAATTATATTAATTACTCTTCTAATTATACGAAAATATGGGATAGATCCATATCTTTGATAATAATGATCCTAGTGTCAATAAGTTTGGATCTTTCATCATTATAGAAAGTAAAAAGATTAAAAATAAAATGTGAGAGTAATTTCTAATGCCAATCCATATTTGTTAGATTCAAGGTATAAATATGGACTATATGCAACATATACCACTAAAGTTTTAGATTGAGATCAACACAAATCATTCAAAGCAACATGTGAAGCTCTTTCATATGAACGTACAAGATGCAATTAATTATGATGGCACAAAACAATGAGGTGAATGAGCTGTTTTAACACCAAGCTTTTGTATATATATATATAAAAGTCATATTTATAAGAACTTATGTCTACTCAAAATATGCAAACTCAAGCACTATCACTCATAGAATATACCACTTGTAGTAAAGCATATCTTTGTATAGACTTCAAAAATATCTTCCAAGAAATTGAAACCAACTAGTAGCAAAATGGCAACCTTAGTCATAAGGCAATATTTTGGATCCTAGCTTACTTGGATTTTATTCTCTTTATTAGTTCTTGACTATGTACTAGCTGTTTCGTAAAGACTGATAGCAACACGTATAAGCTCTTAATTCGAGGAAATTGATGCAAATTTCTTTCTATAATAAACTGCACTGCACTTAGTCTAAAGAGTAAGGATTTCATTTGCCTTCAACTTTGGTTATACTATGTTATAAAAAGTACCCAAAAAAATTTCTCTTAGCATTTAGTACGATTGTATGATATTGGATTTTGAACCTGGAGTAGTAAAGTATAATGGATCATCAATTCAATTCAATATTACATCATGTGTACGGCTGCTGTATCACACGCTCACCAGCTCTTTCGAGGTACAAAGGATACTTCTGTGCCTTTAAAGGCACTTCGTGCTTCTTTGGCTTCACGGATTCGGTGGGCGATTTACGATTCCCTTCATTGAAATTGCTGAGAAAGAAGGCCGGAGACTCAAAACGAATTCTGGCATCATCAAAAGGAATAGGGGTCAAGACTTCAGCCCATGGAGGGTTTACTCAAGTGCCCTTCGAACCGTGCGAAATAGTTGCCAATACACGGCTCACTAACTCTACTTAATTTGATGTAGCAATATCTTAGTTCAAAAAAGAACATTTGAAACGGATGATACAAGATGACTTTCCCTTTGGTTGGATTGATTTGGTGAGCCCATTATCAAAGACTTTCATAGATATGTATCTGTATAAAAGACATAAGCTTTGAATACATGAGGCTATTCTTTTCATTTCGTAGAGTCTGATGTATTATTATTCTGTCGTTAAAAGCTATCATCTACTTCAAAAGTTTTACCTTAGGTTTTGAAATGACCACAATTGTCTATATAGCCAATACAAGAATGTTCTGGGAATGAGTGATGTGACTCTTCACCAATCCAGTTGTTTCAACTCCACAAGATAATCCTATTTTGCTCTTGTACAATTAAATTAAGGTATTATGATTCTCTTGAACTCCTGCCAAGAAATAGTTAGGAGTCACAATCCATGTTATACATACTCTTGATAACTACTCGATAACTTGATAACTGTTATGCATACCACTTCAATGACCTCCATTCCTCTGACTCTTTATTTTCTATCCGCGGACCTCATTTGGAGAATGCCACCATTTGTCATCACTTTTCTGCCATTCGGTAGTTGTACTGTATTCCGCCTAGTGGATCTTGTCAGAGAATTACGATATTGCAATAATTTTTACCTAATTGTCCACTAATAAATCTAGTTCTTAATCATTAATTGACAGTTTGCTTTATTCATTATTCCTCCAACAGACGTTGCCGAAGGCAAAGAGATGTGTTTTATGCCGACTTTTTGTTCAACTTGATTTGAGCGCAACTTTAAGTAGCTGAACGTTGCATTCTTGAAGTGTGGAATCAGCATCCTCATTGACTATATAATACTTTCAATGCATGCCATAGTTATCTGCTTAATATCTTTTTTGCGCTCGAAGGTCACCGGGACCTACTTGCAACGGTTGTCCATCCGATTCTCATGTGTTTGAGTTAGTTTTGTTTTCCATTTGCAAAGAGAAATGAGAAGTAATAAAATAAATTTATTTATTTATTTATTATTAAAGTTAATATTTTTCATGCTATACTATCTTCTTCCTAGTAGTAGTACATCTTTTTCTTGCTCATATTTAGCACTTATCATCGCCATAATTTATCAATACTCTTTCTACATACTACTCACTACATTGTGTTTAAATTAATTTCCTTTAAATTAAAAGTTAATTTGAAGGAAATTGTTTAAACATATTAAGCGAAAATTAATTTTTGATGAAAACCACAGATACGAATGCTATCGTATAAGAGTAACTCGAAACATAAGGTCGTCCAAACGAATAGATGAGAACGTATAGAAACGGAGTTACATTATTAACATCTGAACTCTTTGCTACAAACTGAAATATATGCAAATTACCAGTTCTTCTTAGGTGCGGTAGGGCAGATTTTTCATATAGACTCTGTTGGGGCTTAGCACCATGTTACCTTTTTTGTCTCTCCCTTGTACGGCTTGATGGGGTCTTCACATCCTTCATTTTTCCTATGCGGTCGCCTTTTACGTTCTTCTTTTGTTCAAATAACTATAAATATCGTTGCAAGCACATACGGCAGATACCTCACTATACGATAATTCTGAACATAAGATGTTCGAAAAGATTAATTAGGATGTATAGCGACAGTGTTCGATTCATAAAAAGTAAATTCTTTGCTCTGTACTCTGTTCGCATATTGCTCTGTAAAGTCTACATAGCAATATTTGCACACTGTCAACCGGGGCCATTTCGTTTCATCGAATAGCAGCTGGTTAATGGTAACTAAAATATCTGCACATTTGATTAGTGGTAACTGAAGCCATTCGTGTACAGAAACAAAGCATGTGAACATTATCAACATCGTTGATTTTACTGTAATCTAAATATGCATGTATGTTACCCCTAAGCCATGTAAGTAGGAAAGACTCTACCGGTGGGAGGCAATCCAAATCAAGACCTCTATCTTGTATATCTGTATGATGCACCCACGCATGTAACGTGACCTCTGATATGAGAGGTAAAACGAATTCCATTGACACTGGACACATGATGCGAGCATTGGCATTGGCATTCAGCATTAGCATAGACTAGGCTTACACCCTAGAAGAGCGCAGTGCTTGGTGTGTCACATGTATTACATTTCTGTGTGATATCAGACGGCGTGCTTACTGGAAGATTGCCCTGAAAACCCAGTTAGCTTGAACTAGTTCGACATCATTATGCGTATCATTGATATGCAGGAGCCGACAATCTTCGACCATTGATGGTGGTAAACTCTCAACCGAAACTTCGGATGCTGAGTCACTACCGGGAACCATCCTCCACAACACGTTGATGGCGGAATCAAGCTTGCAACTGGGAAAGGAAGGGGAAGGAGGGATCCGAAATCGGGGAACAAGAGTTTTACCCCTCATGATGGGCATAAAACCAATGCAACCTTTCGTTACTGTCAAGGTCTTCCACATCCCTTTCCCTGCAGTCTTGGGGGTCAAGCAGCAAAATTGATATACAGGAGATGCAAGTGAATGAAATGTATTTACATTATTGCAGTAAGAGATATGCTTTCTCCTCCGTAAGGGATAGTCTAGCCTCGCGTATTCACAATTAGAGATTGAGGCAAGCATGCTCCCAACATATCCTGATGCCTACAGTAGAATTATTTACACAGTGCAAGAGCTACTTGCTGGAAGGGTGTCAAGATTGACAGTGTCTTCTCGTTCTCCCTTTCTTATTCTAGAACTGCAGTTCTCCCTGTTCTTTTTGTTTTCAAATGACCAAAAATCCAATATGTAAGAACATAACTTCTAGTACCCAACTTCCGAAGTTGTACAAGCTAGAGACTGAGATGGAACAGAAGACTTTGAGTGCGCTCGGATTCAGGTGCCTCGAATTCGTGAATCTCTTCGCCAAAATCCTCCAGGAGTTCCCTCTGCAGCGGCTTCTGATTTTCCTCTCTCACATCCAATCCCCGCTCGCCATCGTCGCCAAACGGGTTTGAACCTGATGTGTGAGATGATGGCGATCTAACTGTATCTGTACACTTTGGCGGCCTGATGACACCCGAGAGATCGTATTGCTCTTCTGGAGATCCACACCGAGACCCCGTACTCCCTTCATTGTCACCAGTAGCGACATTCCTTGCAGCCATAAATATATCGTCATCAAGTAGTGACCTCTGCCCTCTTTGTAGAAGCCAATCATCTTGACTCCCTTCCTCTGGCACTTCTAGAAGGGTTAGAGTGGGCTGATAATCATCGTCAAGTAAAGACCATTGTGTTTTCTGTCCAGTACGATCCTTAGAATGTACGTCCACCCGGAAATGTTGATTACCACCAACCATTGCTGCATCTTCATCGAGTAAAGAACGTGGTTGTTCAAACCGCGTCATTTCTCGCTCGTCGTCCTCGGTAAGAGGAGGATCTATGGACGACATGATTGGTGGACGGTTGAGGATAACAGGGGCGGGTGTTGAAGGAACCTCTGACGTGAACCAATTCCATTGTTCAGGAAACACGTCCTCTTGCAGCTGCATCTCCTTTTGTGGATCAAGAGGTTTAGAGAAACCTCTAACAGTCATATACGATACTGTTGCATTCTGCCCACTTTCCAGCTGCTTATCACTCCAACCTTCTTCTACCCATAATACTCCAGGAGTAAGGATATCGCCTTCACCTGCAAATGCTAGTTCCTGGAGGAAAGGATTGGGTAGCATATCCTGCTCAAAGGTCTGAAAGACTGCTTCGGAGTGCTTATCATCTACTGCCTCCGTCTTCGAATCATCTCGGAGGATCCTTTCGAAATCAGCAGGGAAAAGATCGTAGGTAGTTAAGTCTTCCATACGTAGGACATTTGAAGTATCGATGAACGGATCTGGAGACGCCTGAGAAACGATGAAATCTTTCTCTAACCTTTTGGCATCTTCATGAGCATAATACAGTTTTTCCTCTTGAGTTTGCAACTTCTGATCCTGCCAGTTCATTTTGCTCATCCGGTCGGGTACTTCAATCTCAGAAGTCCAGAACACATCCTCCAGGCTAAGTCCCATATTAAAATCACAGAACTCCTTCTCAACCGAAACGGGAATGGCTTCATATCCCTGCATAAATACTTCTGTGCTTGCACGTGCAATTTCATCGCCACCAGCGCGGGAGAAGCAGTCAACATCAACTAAGGGAGCTTGCTCCTCGCTGGTGAAACTCTCTTCTTCCACATTGTTGTCATCCTCCTCAGTCTGAGATTTGTTTTCTTTTTCCGACGAAGCTCCTGTAGCAGCGTTGAATGAAGCTGAGAAAGCTAATAGGGCAGAAGCTAAAGCACTCTCCACCTGTTCAGCTGGTTTCGCAGGCGAAGATGCAACAGAACCAGGACACGACCATCCAGGGCCAGGGACCTCTGAGCTATCTGCAACAGAGGCACGTTCGGAGTCCGAAGACAAGTCACTTCCGGAGTCGTCGGATGTCTGGTTCTCCCAGTAGGTATCGTTTGCTTTGGTCGAGGAATCTAGCCCATGACCGGATCCGTTCATCTCGTCTATGTGACTATCCCTGCTATGCGTAGAGGTCGTTGTGCTGGAGGCGCGTGAGTTTGATTCAGGTGACACATGATGTGGAGATGAAAGTGGCCATAACGGTAAAGCAGGTGATACAGATGAAAGTAAGGAAGGCGAAGTAGATGATAGAAGGCCATGGTAGAATGGGGCTGTCCTTGGCGAAACATCTTTGGTAGGAAGCTGCCCAGCAGGTAAGTCATCTGGTGCCGAGGTACAGTTGTGCAACTGTTTATCCAAAGAGGACCCTGTCCTAAGACCTGTTGGCGCAGGAGGAACATTGACAGATGAAGTCGAGACATAAGGACCTGCTTCGTAACCTGCTCCCCAACAGGGCTGTTCTACGACTGGCATTCTCCTCATACCACCCCCCTCCAGTAACTTAAGTCGTCTGTCCATGCTTTCAAGCGCGAAATTCACAGAGTTTTCAATGCGGAGACAGATTGACTCCAGCCTCTCCAAGCGCTGGACAACCTCGTCAGCTTTACCGTCACCTTTGCAATAATCAGATTCTTCTAACTTTTCACGCTGCTCATCCGCCTTCTCTTTGCTTTCTGCAAGATCAGATTGGTCGAGATTAGTAGCCGACTCTCCTCCATTAACTATTCGTGAATGAGTATCTTTGTCCGATCCCATCCCTGCCCGGCAAGGAACGTCTTGTGATGACTGACTCACACTGGTGATTTCTTCCTGGGGATATGACGCCATATGATCTTCTCCCGGAGGGAAGTTGTTCCTCTGGCCTCTGTTTCCAGCGAAGAAAGATGATGTTGCGCTTGAAACCTGCTGACCTGGAACTGCTGAACCCAGTACTGAAAGACTTGCATTCGTGGAATTTGGAGGGAGTGATGCCTTGGAATCAGCTACTCTCGTATCACCTGACAGAAGCGCCAACGAATTGACTTTTCGTGACTCTGCCAATCCCCGAGCCATCTGAAAGATCCCGGGACCGAGCATTGCCAAAAGGGAGGATGTCCTAGTACCCTGCTGAAAGGATCCAAACTGGCTCGAGCTCTCCGACTTAGGAACGATTGTATCCCCAGGAACGCATGTAACTACCACCTTATGCATTTCCAACTTCGACTTGTCTTCCAAAGACAAAAGGCGAATTTTCACTGACGTCCATGCATCTGAACTAAAAAGATTCAATTCTGCTTCGTATGTAGGGTTCTGGAAAAGGAACGCTTCCTTTGTCTCTTCTCCTGTATCTTCAGAACCTGTGGAGCTAGTTGCTCTACCTACGTCCGAAATGTAATCAAGAGGCCTTCCCCGGCGAACACCTGGACTTTGCCCAACAGGTATATCAGGCTCAGAATCGGCTTCCTTCTGGAGAGAGGATTCATGTACCTCTGCATTTGCCGATGATTTCCGGAGCTCTTTTTGTTCCTTCAACATCCATTTACAAAACCTTGTAAATGAAAGGAGAACAAATTCATTTATTTCAAAATAATCCAAATTTAAAACATGTTTAGAACATTACTAGCAAATCCCAAGTCTTGATATCAATATCCTTAATGTTGTAAGCCAAAAGAACACATCTCCGGAATCGTCTATGTGCTTACCTGTGCAATTTCTTCATGCTCGGAAACCTGCTCCTTCCAGCTCCGCTGAATCAGTTCAGTTGAGGAAGCTCTGTCAAATGCTACTCCATCTTCATCACTTGAAACTTGGCTATTGGCATGCTCATTAGGTAGTATCTGACCTGCTGCAACAGGCGGGCTTAGTTCATGCTCAAGAAAGGTGTTCATACTGTCAGAGAACAAAGTAACCCGAGGCTGTTCCGTCTGTTGAGGCTGACCATCGGGATCTACTAGAAAAAACCCACACTTGTTGATGTCAACCTCATCATCGCTGCTTAAAGCACTGCTTTTCATAGGGCTATGTGGACATTCGACCCAGTCAGTTTGATCGAGAGGCTCATCAAAAATTATGCTCCCATCGACCAATTTACCGGGTACCTCATCTGATAAACTCTGGAATGACTCTTCTTCAGAATCTCTACTTTGGCTAGATCCATAACCCTTGAACGTGGGAGAATGCTCATTCCAGTCCTGCTCCAACTCCTGAGAATCTCTGAGTGGAATCTTTTTGTGAATTCCGTCCTTCGAAGAGACTGATCCCATTTCCTCAGAGAAGTCCAAGAAGGCAAATCGAGAAACGCCATCTTCCTTTCTAAGATTCTCAAATGAACTAGAGGACATTCGTCGGCAATCATCTGGCGCCTTTCCAGGTAACTCGTCTTCAGGAAGAGACACTAATTCACCACGGACAGTAGACACGTATTCAAATTCACCATCCTGCTCCACTTGACCGTAGATTTCCAGAGTTCGAGCGCTACTCAGCACATAGATCTGGCGTACATAGCATGGTCCTCGCTGAAAGATTACTGCAATTCCAAAGTGAAAAGACATACAATCAGTCCTGCGAATTTCATCTAATCTACCAGAATCGACATGATAGAAATCTGCTGTTCTTACGTTGCAGAAACACCAAGTCCAATGGCCCTGGAAGAGTAAATACTAATCTCAACTCACGACACCACAGAACTAAATGGCATCGCAAGACTGTATGATAACTTGGACCCATGACACACTATATCTTCACATATCTAGGTGAAAAACCGAGACGTCAGACCTTAAACCTTCGCTCAACAATTTCTGAGCAGCCCCTTCTTTTATATTTAGAACAATCAGAAAACAGACTGCATTTGTGCGATGTGACTAGTGTATATATCTAAAGATACACAATATCCCCAACTACAAAAACAAGTATATAAAAACATTAAGGCAAGAGAAAATTAGTGAAAGGAAGATATTACTGGAGGTAGTTGACAGGATGAAGAATAACGAGCATCCTCTGATAAGCCCGGCTATCAAAACAAGCTCACGCTAGAATGGTAATGAGTGACCCTTTCTGAACTGAATAATATCATCATCCTTCTACCAGTATTCTGTACAAGTACCAACTACGACCGGTATGTTGGTAACCCCACTAACCCCAATAAAAATAAACCAGAACCAGATGCATTAACCCGCATTATAAAAAGCGAATAATGGTAACCACGAATGAACAGGAACCAAAACTGGATATTACATGAAGTATTAATAGCAAATGAATAATCACAGGCATATACTAATTCTCGTGTCGATTTGCGTGCATGAAGTCGATGAATGAAGTAAAAGCTTACAGATTGGAACTCGACTAGAATATCATTTTACCCAAACATGCTTAATGACATGATGAGCCCATAACAACAGCCATTCAAATGGAAGTAGCGAGAACCTAGCGAAATTCACTTTCTTGCAAGGATGATGCTGTCCTCATTTAAGATGCTGTCCTCATTCACAACTGTGAAAACTACCCACTTAATACCTGTAGCCTAATCTTAAGTGTGAACTAATCTCTTCCATACTAGCACGTTTCTTTCCAAACCACGACTCCTCTTTCAGCTGTTTCGCACTCCACCGTTCTACAAGAGACTTACTACTGAAGAGCGGCAGTTAGAGCATCTGCCTTAGACATGCCACGCTTTCCACAGGCAGTCGTAGAAAGCAACAAGATTCACCAGGTATTGGAGGAATAGTCAAGAAACGGATCCAAAGGTCGGGACAAATATCCTCTGCACTACATGAAAGCAACTATCTTCTCACCTTCCAACTCTTAAAATTTGACGAGAAAGCTTTGGAATATCTTCTACGTATCTTCTGACTTTACGCAGAAGAACGCGTTGTTCCGGCTTCGAGGAAACATGCCCTCATACGACAGCTGGAAAACTAAAGTTCCACTCTCAAAGAACAACTCCAAGTAGTCACCAAGCACAGCCGCCATGCAACAGTAGCAAACAGTCTTCGACATATGCCCCTGGCAACCTTTATCACAAAGCCAACTCAACGAAGTGGAGAAATTGAGTAGATAGTCGGTCGGAACATCCCTAAGTTTACACTTTCAAAACAGTTTCATCAACGAGGATGCTATAAGCATAGCTCTCTTCCATCAGGCTCCCTCAAAATTCTCCGTCTACACAGACGTTTCCGTTTACCCTGTAAACCCACTAATGTTTGGAGATTAAAATGAAACTTCTACCACGGTAATCGTCCAGGAATGAGAGTGGAGTGCTATTGAAGCTTGGAGGACCAGACACACTTTCCCCGTGGGTAAAACTTAAGTCCGCTGATAAAAATAGTGCTCAGTAGGCACCAAACATAGAGCTTGTTCATATGGAACTATAACAGAGCTGTACAGAATTCTTCGGGGCGGTTAAAATTGTACAATGTCAATTAGGAACGTCTACAGATGGCTCGACAAGTGCGACTTTTGGCTTCGACTACTTCATCTGACTAGTCGAATCAATGAACAGGTGACTTAACATTGAACTACGGAGGAATCATCTTATACCCTTCAGTACCGTTCGCTGGCAAGGGTCCATCCCTCCAGTAGAAATCGAGAAGACCCCTTTGTATGGCTCTTGATTACTATGAGGATTTCGTCTCACGAAAGTGATAGCATAATTAGCAATTCATATCGCACAACCAGGAGATCATGATTTGATGAAGGATAAAGTTCTCGTCGGCGTCCCACGACTAACCGAATTTTATGAACAAAGAAGACGTTCAGAAACAGTTGAAGTAGTTTCGCACAACTGCATCCAAATCCTAATCTCTCACTCAGTAGCAAACAGACTTCAAACGCAAAACTAAGCTCACTCGCGAGTCTATGTGGCACACGTTCCAACCAAAGCCCCCTCCAGGTATATCTTAACAAAGACATATGGCAATTCAACAGAACTGACCTGTGCAGAGAAGTCTAAAGAGAGGCTACCGCATGTCATAAAGTGATATTCTCATGAGACAGGGATTCCGTACACACAAAATTGAAGTTACGAACTAAGAGCATCGAGCTAGAGGGGGAAGACAATTGAGCCGCCTACTATAATCACATAATATGCATTGGCGTAGCCAATTTAACACCATGTTCGACGGAAGATCTCAATTGACCAGGAACGGTTATGTATCGACGTTCAAAACCTGGTCGCGTGGCTGGTAATCACATTCCCAGCGGGAAGTGGTAATCGGAGAGGAAGAATAACGAATATTGCAACAAAGTCCGCATCGAGAAGGCAAATTACGCTCAATCGGCCTACATACATAACCTCACAGCAACATCGCCACACTAGTACCTGTAAGCTCACAAGGTCCAGACTCCTCCGACGGCGGCACCAGAACAAGTCTACTTGTCGGCTTGGGTGTTTCCACTTCATCGTTCTCTTTCGCAATGCTCAAAGATCGCTCCAAACTCCCTTCCACTGCTTTCCAGCTGCTGCTGCTAGTGATCGCAACCTCATCTTCCTCCATCGCTTCGTCGTCGTTTCGTTCTTCACCAATCTCGATCCCCCTCCTCTAAACTCCTCCACTTCTCTTCTCTCCCTTCCTCTCGCGGTTCCTCTCTTCTCGTCGCCCCTGTCCTGCCTTCTCCTCTTTCCCACTCTGAACGTTCTCTCCTCTTCTCCCCTCCAGCTTCTACACCTTCCTCCTTGGTTTTCCGGGTACAACCCCCTTGTCACGCAAACGCACAACCAAGTCACCCGCACCAACCACGTCTGCAGTGGTGTAACAAACTGCGTAATCAGCTCCGGAATCCTCACTCACGGCACATTGCCAACCACGCTTTTAACCGCAGTAACCTCCACTCATCATGGAAGTCGACTCACATATTCAGGGTCAAAAGTCAGCGGAAGATCAGAGGAACTTTAGGAGGTTGTTGAGGTTATCGACGCCGTCCGACTGAGGTTATCCTACGGCCTTATAATGCCAAGTGGAATTGCTTCCGGTCCGTGCTCTCCCACCAAACTCACAAAGCACTTCCAGTCTCTCACATAATCCAGGAAAGCAACGAAGAAATCGAGGCTTCCTGCATATATGCAGCAACTTATCTTCTCCTCGTTTCTCGGAGTCGGAACTCTGCAAAGCACATCGTTCACGCGTAAGGACAAGAAATGGGAAGAAAGTCTCTGAAAGTGTCTTATCTCTAACCTGGTCCTTACCCAGGTGGAAAATCGTCACAGATTCCTTCCCATCTCGAGTGAATTCACACATGGTGGTTCCATTGCAACGGGAATAGGGATCCCTCGGCTGTAGACGAGACGGTTGATTTTCCAGCGTAGATCATGATCTGACTCACATGTACTCCGGTGATCACACACACAACTGTGTAGATACACAAAGAGATCTCCTCGTATATTTTTCCCCCTCTTTTCCGTGCAATACTTTGTGCACCTGCCGTTTCCTACATGCATTATTGGTACCTGGCGCGTAAGGTTACGAGGATTGTTTACTTCATTGCGGTAATCTCTTTTGAGTTACAATATGGCGCAAGTGCTCAAAACCCTTGTAGACAATTCCAAATACACCAAAACAAATTAGAAATGAATTTACGATAATTTTGTCAGTGTTAGTCATGAGAAGGTATTTACATTTCTCCACCAAATCAATGATGTGCTTTCCAATCTGGCTTCTTCATTGAAGCTCATCTACCTATTGATCTGAATTTATCCATTGATTGAATAGTTTGTTGTTTACTTCGCTCATATCTGCGTAGAACAAAGATACATATAGAAAGAAGTGATAATCTAGGTGTACATTCTTGTTCCAAGCATACATTTGACAAGAGTAAAAGACTAGAGAATGCTTAATTTGGTGAAATCAAGTTCAAAGCTCACTGAAAGGACGTTGTAATGATAACACATTCAATATGAACTTTCTCGATGTCGTAAATTTTGAGTATGAAGGTTCTCCATTGATTTCATATGGAATTCTGAGAGGGAAGAATTCGTACTTTATCCCGATTTTTACAAAAGCATCCAGCTTTCCTAAACAGCAATCAAAATAACTTCTGAAAAAGAAGCATCACAATGGTAAGAGATAAAAACTGCAGAAATAACCAGAAGAAATGAACATCATGCTAAATTGACGAGAGCACAAACAAACGAAAATACTAGGCAGGTGCTACTAAGTTTTCAGGTCTTATGATCACACAGGACATTTAACGGAAAAAGCTTTAGCAGAAAACATGTCTTTGTGATTTGATCGAGCCAAAGAAGTAAAACACATAACTGCGTCTTTTCAATGCCTGTATCTTCAGTTTCTATCTTCGAGAGAATCCGCTGTACTGTCAAGAAACACACAAATTATGATTCCTGAAAATCTTCGCAGTCCAACGTCAAGTTTGCTTGAGTTGACTCAACTTGCTACCGTGGATTATACAATCGTGATCGTAGTTTCTACGATTCTACAGGGCAGTGATCAGTGATCGTGATTCTACAGGTCGACTACATCAAATAGGGCCCGCGTTTCTCTCTTCATCTCAAACAGGAAGTCAAGGTAAAGAAGAAACTCTATGCGAATCTTGGCAATACAGCTTACAACAAAGCATCTATCCACGCAACGACTATAACATATTCATGTTGGACGGAATAAAGTAAGTGACAATAATGTGACAGTAAAGTAAAAATACATTACCTATCTTCTTCTCCGAACAGTGAAAAGTTATATCGCGTTTTCTTGTCTTATCCATTTGCTAGGGTTATCAGATGAGGTAAGATCCTGCTAATGCAGATCCTTTTTTAAGGTAGTATAGTGGGTTTCAATCCGAGAACTTACCTTATCTCTACGACAATGGATAGAGTATAATTAATTTGAACTCTGTATTTTATGAAAAGAACTTGACGGAAAATTGAATGATCCATACATCATACAGATATCTCCAAGAGATGAACAAAAGTAATATAAGAATTTATAAAGATTATTTCAATTCCATATAACTTAATATAAAACACCTCCCCCGCACCTAAACCAATCTTAAAGAATTGCTTATAAAATGTGTTATGGTTTTACTACTAAATTTCGTAACCGAATAATTGAATTGCCCCCTCAATTCAGCAAGATAGACCTGTAAGAAGACCCACTTCACCGCGTTGAATGAAGGAGCTATTTCCTTGATGTCAAGAAAGATGAGAAACAGAGCCATTTTGTCTTCATCCAAATTAAAGGGATGTTGAAATTATTTGAGTACTGTGCTTGAGTTCAACTCGAAGTTGTACACTACAATATAGGGGAAATAGGTCAAACCTTCACAAGAATGGATCGAAGTAGGAAGATCGCCTTCAAAATTTTAATAGGAACTTTAAAGTTGATCAATAAACATGATTATGATACAGATAAAGTTTATGAAGATATACGAAGTTCGTAAAATATTGTCGTGTTATGATATAAAACTTATACATGAAGGAGAAAACTGATAATCGGCAAAATACTATCAGTAGTCGCCATCAGGTTCCTATTCCTGTTCTAAATATTATTAAGAAACCTACAATACATGTATTTTCATGGATTCCACGTAGATATGACCTGATGCTCCAAAGCTAATCGATAGAGGAGTCCATTGCACACCTCAAGCAAATCTGTAAAACATTTTTATCCCTAGTTCATAAATGATACGAGTGATCCGTCAAATAAATCCAAACCTATAATACATCTATTATACCTGGGCTCAAACGTGGAGATGACCAGATGCTCCAAAGCTTGCCGATAGACAAGTCCACTGCACACTTCAAGCAAATCTGTAAAACCTTTGGATCCATAATATCGCAAATGATAAAAAGGAATAGAAATGGCCGTCTGATAAGTCAAATGAATCCATGAAAGCACAGTAATAGTTATTCTCGTAGGACAAAATGCGTTCGCTGTAGTTATATTTTCAGAACATATCATTCAAGATGTAGACTACCGCGTGAGATAGCTAACAATAAGTACTTTCTTTTGCTTGAGTTGGAAATGTGTAAGGTTAATATTTTAGTATTTTGCATTGTAGATCGAAAAAGATTACTTCGTTCGATTGTAGTTTTGGAACATAGAAGATGATTGGACAAGATGCTATTAGTTAAGTGGTTTTCATGATGGTAAATGAATGTGAATAATTGATACGGAGGGGATGGTGTTTCATGATGACGTGAATGCTGGTATATCTTACAAACAACAGGACTTAAAATAGACTTATACATGATCTGAGATGATCAGATTATAATACGAGACATTGTGATTATTGATCTTACACAAAATCAACTTTGAAAGAGTTAATTACCCATCCGGCAAGCAGCGCAGCTATATAATCGCTCTGCAAATCCAAATATGAAAAAGAGGCGACCGCGTAGGAAAAACGAAGGATGGGAAGACCCCATCAAGCCATACAAGGGAGAAACAAAATAAAGGTAACATGGGGCTAAGCCCCAATAGAGTCTATATGAAAAATCTGCCCTCGCACCTAAGATTCAATTCAAATATGCAGGTATGTGAAGAAGTCGTGTTGATCTTTTCATGTGAGTTTAGAGAATTTCCAATATCTAGATAACTTTGGGTCCCTAAGTCTAAAGAAGTATCACCAAGAAGAATTAAATGGACTTGTTTCAAGCTGTCAAGTTTGGTCAGTATTATGCAAGCAGTAACATTTAAACGGAGCAAATGTATCGTGAAACAATTAAATATTTAGTGTTCAGTTCAAAAGCTACCCATACAACATCAACAAACATCCTATTAAATTTTTTAACTGACCTATTTATTGACATTTATTCCCTCACGCTTTAAATTCACGCATTAAAATAGAGTATAAAACATGTTATTATTAAAGCCTAAGTCAATACTTACTATCATTAGACATATGAGGTGTGACTTTTCAACTTGTGAGTGGCCATGATTCAACTTTTATGAATAAATTGATTCTTTAGATTCAAACCCTTCTCATATTTCCTAAAACCAGATCTTCTATATGTTTGACTTGCTGCCAGGAAGAAAGACTGTGTTGGCCGATTCAATAAGCAACAATGATTCTTAGAAATGTTGAATATGATTTATTGATAAACTTAAATTTCGACTTTAGATGTTTTCTATTTGTGATATATCTTATATCAGGTCTGGTAACTACCAATGGATACCCATTGTATAAATAATAAGTAGTTACAAGAATTTTGGACATTCTCGTAAGAAGTTCGATTCTGATCTTTTAAAATAGTTTCACTATAAGAAGAAGCTATTTTATGGTGTTTTTCAAGGTAAGACCACTCCCTTTTCCACTTTGTCTCTTTGTATAACCATCCAAACTACATGACTATTGGAGAGTGTTGGAGAGCTAAGGAGTATACTGAGAAGTGAGCAAACATATCTTTCATCTGCCTCAGTTAGAGGTTTCAGTGGGTATATGGGTATGTGTATCAATCGCAACAATTTTTTTAAGATAATTTGGTAGAATTTCTATAAACTTTTAACTAGCTCGGTCCGATTTTCATGGGTGATTCGCAACTTTTATGGACGCTCTGTCTGTTGGCGGGGTTTGGATAAAAATTTATTTATTTCAGTATTCTCTCGAATTTTCCTAGATAATTGTTTGGATTCTTCGGATTATTTCCCTACAAGAATTTACAACTACCCATCATTTGTTTTCGGGGTTGACTAAGTCATTCCTTGATAAAACACCATAAAAAACGCTATCGTACACGGAGAGTTTTCTTCTTACATGAAGTTTCTATCTGATTCTGTGAGAGAATCACAAAGCCTCCCACCATGGAGAATCGTTGGGCAGTTTCAATAATGAGAAATTTTAAATCCTTGAGTGGTATACACAGATTCTTTTCATATTTTAGTAATTAAGGGACTCTACATGTAAAAGTACCTACTATAGAATTCAAATAATAATACATATTTCGTATTTAGTGACAACTCTATATAGAATCTTTATCGAACCCATAAATTCCAAAATTGTGCCTGGAATCTCCAAAGTCTCCACAAAATCTTCCACACACTCTCGTATATATTGTATTAAATTCTTTATTTCAAAGTGGAGTATTAAAAACACTAATATCGATCTCAAAAATTATCAAACTAGCGAAGACGACTTCGAAGAATCCGTCATATAAGCATTCTTTCCACCATATCAAACTTTAGGTATTGGTGAATATACATACAACCCTGTCCTTAATGTCTGTCTGTTATTATATCAGGGGAGTTCAACTGGCCTCCCAAATTTGTAGTTAATTCATAAAACTTTCTTTTCAGGAATGATCAAATACAAATTCAAGAGATAAGTGAGACGTAAACTCGTAAAAGTTCATGGACTATCCATCTATAATCTCATAAATCTTTGCTAATCACTTTCTCTGAAACTTCTTAAAACGTTTTAGACCTACTTCTTAAAACGTTCTAGACTACTCATTTTGGTAGGAGATCTTCTCTACAAAATATACCGTTAATTTGGATGGGTGGTCACTCCACTTCCGTAGTCACTCCTCAAATTCCTAAATTCCTTTTGTTGCGTCTATCCAACCTTTCTCCATTCTCTTTCATGCATGAAAGGTATAAAGAGAACATATATAGTACCCCAAGGAAAGAGAATAGGAATACGAGGCACCAATGAGTGCAAAAGGGGAGAGGAGCCAGAGGTCCCATAAAACCCACCAAAGCAGCAAACCAAGACCCCATGCCCAACCAAGGGACACGCAAGTGTGCGTTCTTTCACCTTTTTCCATGTTTCAAGTTACTGATCACCCCTCTTCTCGGTTCTTTCGATGAAGAGCGGCCTTTACGATGAAAAATATATCATTATCACGACGAATTCTAACAACTTCTTTTTTCCACTCAATTCTCGAAAGGTATGGGTATTTGGATAGTTACACGGTTTACAGAACTGTGTGACTTTCATTATATATTCGTGTAGGGAGTAATTTCAACCCCAAGGTAAACAACAGATTCAAAGCATGTACTCTTTACACAGACTACTTTGTGAGCCCATACCTTCATTATAAGAAGCTGTGAATATAATATTGTCGTTTGACTGTGTACGAAAAAAGGTGCGGTGCATAGAGCACCTGCCCTGAGAAAACAATGGAAGGGAAATAACGTCCATGTGCCTAAGGTGAAGATAAGACCTTCGACGTAGTAGAATATATTAGAAGGAGGTGTTTGGACATATGTGGCGTTTGAAATGTATAGTTTGTTGCAGTTATAAGGCAAATCTGCGGTTGGAAATCCAGCTTACTCTACCCGTTCTCCTACTTTATGGCAACACTACCTTTGGATACATTTAGACTCTACTTGCTGACTGACTTGTCTCTATCCAATCTCTCTCATGATAGATGAATGATCTAGTCTTCAACTTCCTTACGTGCCACTTTAGCTTTTTGGCAACTCAGCTTACCTGGGTTGTAACCCAGGTAAGCTGAGTGCATCAAATCAACTTTGTACGCCGTGTGACTACCGTGTTACTACGCCGTGTGACTACCGTTTCAGAAACTCCAACCTTGGTCTGTTGTCGCGTGAAATATGTGAAAATTGATCTTTCTTGAGAACACGGTACATATTGACTCAGGTGGAAGGACACCAGAGGGACCACATCGTTTGGGGTAGAAAGGCAAGGAACAAACAATGAGCATTGCTTCTTACCACCGAGAGATGTATATTTCGAGACTACCACTTTATCAAAATGCAGTTAGAAATTCTTTCATAGAGTCATAACACTTGATATTTGTGAATGCAATTGTGAATCAATCAAAACAATTTGAATACCTCTTATAGTGACTTTATTCCCCATTATTAGATTAAATGGATTTCAATTACAGTGTACCATACCGGACACCTTGCAGATAAATGAATAACCTTTCCTAGAAACAAGATCATAACTCCACATTTTGTAGGTGTGTGAGAAAGCCAGTAATATCAAATGGGAAGCATGACTAGAGAAATACCGGTTTATTGATCAACCTTCTTGTTCCTTTTACAAGTATTTCAATCCTAAGCACTCGGGGATTTAACTATGTTCACAATTTCTAAACATTTAAACTTAAATTCCGTTCGGGATGATACATCAATTCAAACTCGATTAGAGAATTAACAGCATCATGCTGATCTATTCGATCAAGTACAAGCTGATGCTATAATTAGATTGTGCAGTTTTATACAGAAAAATTATGCAAATTTTCTCTACAAATGATAGCTAAATAAACTAAAACGAAAATTTAGTACATAAAGTGAAAATTTCATTTTCAATCCTAATATCGAAGTACTGATATTTTCAGGTCATTTTACTCATGTCATATTTTTTTTTTGTTAACTACCTATTATTGTACATAATCCTTCAGTCTTTTACATATCTTTGGTTCCATGGGATGTGTCATATCTTGCAATAAGAGATATATTTCATTCGTAAGCATTCTTTTGAGCGGGTGCCCTGAATTAAGTCATTAATTCTGATGCTTGAGATAATAATCCATATTAGCTCAAATTAGCAAGTGCGTTATAGTAAAGAAAATTCATTGGTAGATTCTAGATTGATTATATTGATGGTTACAGATTGACTTATCATAGTCTCTCTTCATCTGAAATGGTCATCCGAAGCTATCAATATAAATTAAAAGCATCTACCAATGCAAGTAATTTATTATGACAGACTTGCTATTTTGAGGTAAATTTTTTTACTATCGATTAATATTGCAAGATTATACAAATCACCTCCAACAAAAATTATGTATAAGGTTAAAAATTTATATACAATAATAAATAGTCAACTGAATAACAATATGAACTAAGTGAAATGAACTGAAACTATAAATATTTTAATATTAGGACTGAAAGTAATTAAAGGGCATTTTTACATGTAATTATGTCTCAGTTTTAACTTATTTAGATTTCATTTGTAGTAAAATTAGTATTTAATATCATTTTCCAACAAAAATTTACAAATTTTATTATAGCATCACCTTGTTCTCAATTATTTACTAGTTCATGCTTCTCATTATCTAGCATATTTTCTTAACAAAAAATCTTCGTAGATTTTTTTTCTAAAGATATGATTTCAATATAAACTATTTAATAGTATTTAGTATATCCAATTTCTATACAATGAAAACCATATAACTGTGGTTGATATTTCATAAAGACAATCTGTTGCATCATTGGATTCTCTCTCTCTTGATGAATCTTATTGTTGCTTTAAAAAATAGTAATTGGATTAGGAAGGTATCAAATCAAAATCCATAAAAGCTTTAAGTAATAGAGCAAAGATGCATCCAAGACTCAAATTATTGTTCATAGGTACATAATATATAATTCATAATAAGACTTTCTTTGCTAATTACAATTATTTTGGACTAAAAAGAAGTTTTTTCAATATGTTACCATGAGCTACCATATCAACCTAGAGCTAGAGAGACACTTTTTTTTAGTATAAGGTACCAACTAAGCTAATAGCTCATAACTACCTCATAGACAACAATGACTTATTATTAAATCTATTATTGACAAGATTGAAAATTGAGGGTGCTTAGAGAGACTTTATTGAGAAAAAGGCTATAGTTTAGCTAATAGCTAATAACTCACTTATTGATAAGGCTTATTACTTTGACTTTGAGAACATGCTAAGCATAAGTATTGTGTAACAAGATTAACTATCTAGGGTGGATAATATTTTGGTTGACGTAAAGAAATGAACTCAATTATATCATAAGTTAAATTCTCTTGAATTATATTGAATAATGATTGATATCTTTTTGATAAAGTAGATGGTTTAATAAGAAGGTGATTGAGTTTTCTAAGAAGCTGGAAAATATTTTATTTTATATCCCATTCATGCAAGTAGATGCTTATGGTAATATTATGTTTATGTTAAGGTAATTGCTTCAATTTGAAGGTCAACTTAGTTTGTGAACAAATTATGTAATGTTGTATTTTACTCTCTTATATGTGCAAATAAGATACTTATGGTGCTATTAATGCATTATTAAGTTTTTTAATCTTATTTTTGGCATCAATATAGAGGATTAAATATAGTATATCCTAGATAAAGTCATAATAGTGGAGTTTGAAGCAAAAACTTCATATATTAGCAATAATTAGGAAAAAACTATACTTTTTTATCATTAGAAGATAGTAATAAAAATTTGAAACCATTTAAGAGTAATTCTATATTTTGGGCCATAAAAGAAAATAAAACCTACTTAAGTATAGTATTCACTTTCTTTGCCATGCAAATAATAACATGAGCTTTTTTAGCTACCTTGACATAGGCAATTATTAAACATGTATGGAGTGTTCAATATACACACCAACAATATTAACACATTCAATTATAGATACTAGTATGCACAAGTAGATTGTTCTCTTGTTGCTTGAAGGAACAATTCTATCTAAGAGTATTATTTATAGAAGAAAGAAAGAAATTATTTATACCATGTGTTTTTAATTGAAAAGAAGATGTCTATGTATTATAACTTCCAAAATTCAGACTTAAGTAGCTAAATTCTACTCCTTGTTATTGCAAACATAGGAGATGCTATGTTTGCAACTATACAACTAAGATATGCTTTATATGTCTTGTTTCCTCTTTGCTCTCTCCACTCTTTCACTTGCTTCTAAGAAGATTCTCTAACTTCTTGTAGAATGCCTATTATGAAGATTATGAAGGGGATTAAACTTGTAAGAGTCATACAAATTCTACTACTACTAATAATAATTATGATGATGATGATGATGATAAGAGCTATCATTATCCCAAAGTTGAGAACAAATAACTAGTCAAAATTAGAGCAATTAGATTTATTCACATACAATAGACTTAGTGTAATACCAAGAGCTAGCCATATGATCTAGATGTGAAATTAGGTTTGGTAATATCTAGAATAATGTTATACATGATAGTCAAAATAGATTAGATAGAAAGTATCACCAAAAGAGTACTTCTATTAATAGTGCATAAACCAAAATATACTTGAAAACCTTAAAACCAATAGGTAGACATATGATTTAAAGGTGAGAATTGGTTTGGTAACATCTGGAAGGATTTTACACATGATGGAATAAACAGATCAGAAAGAGGTATCACTAAAAGGTGACTTCTACTAATAGAGTAGGAATCAAAATATGCCTGAAATCTTTGAAGGCAATTTCAGAGGCCTAAACGGATGAATTAGGCCTCAAAAATGTGCAGTTCCCCCCCTCCTCCACTAAAAGGAAGGTTGAACTTCCCTCCCCCTGGTTTGTCTCATCAAGAGATTTCCAACAGTACCTTACCCACATGATTCTGAGATTCCTATAAGAAGATTCCCTAAAAGATCCTCTCTGGTCAAAGCTTGTTTGACCAACCAGATAGGACCTAGACCAACATGACACCCATCCAAGTAAGTAATCCAAGGGTGGAGATTGCTGACATGTCACCTATCAGTGTGCCTAATCCCATGGTGGAGTTTCCTTGGAGTAGATCCTCTTTGTCTATATAATAAAGAGAAGGTGCTCCTTTGGAGCATTGAATGATTGAGTGTGAAACCAGTGTTTTCTCTCTTCTCTTGTCCTTGGAGTATTACAATGGTATCAAAGCGAGTGTTTTAGTCCAAGAGAGTGGATCAATCCTCTTGGAAGAACACAAACTACTGAAATTGAGTAATTTGAGGTGGAGAACATAGAGTAATTGCTAGACTTAGGAAGGACTTTAGAGAGCGGAGGGGATGGATGCACTAGGAGGACAATTTCCCGCACCTAGCTTTCTATTCTCAAATCCATTCCACATCAAGGTTATGTACATCTAGTGTGAGCAAATGAGTGTATCGCTAGTTTATCACTTTGGTGCAGATTCATGGACAAGGTGATGAACTCACCAAACTCAATGATTTTACCTATGGTGATATATGAAAAAAGGTGGGATTTGACAATCTACATTCTATTATGATGATATGGATGTGAATGTTCCAAATCCTCTCCCTTTCAACACTCAAGTAGAAATCCGTTATGTTGTGAGACCGAAAGTGATGTTTAGAGATTTTGTGGTTAGGAATTTTGGTGAGGAGTATTATCAACAAGTGATAGCTTATGAGGTCCCAATGGTAGTTTCGATAGTTTGTGCGCCTTCTAGAGTGATCATATTGACTCTATATTGAGTAGACATTAGTAATTGAGTGTTGCAGGAACCATGGATCTACAATTGCAAGAGTTGGTACAAGAAATGCAAGGGATGTTGAATGAATTTTGAGAGATTAAGATGACCATGGAGACATTACAAAGTCAAATCTAGATCCTCAAGAACAATCAAACAATGCAAGCAGAAGAGCCATTACAAAACCTAGTACCTATGACTGAAGTACTTGGAAAGGCACCCGTTCCTACAAACCCTATCAACGATGAGGCCACATTGCTACTCCGGATGTAGAAGACCTGTAACATCGAGCATTATAAGGGGCAGTGTACGATGGGAGTAGTGGAAAATTGGATCTCAACAATGAATCAATATTTCCGATTGTTCTCAATAGAGATCACTGAGCATGTTGTAGGCATGTTTGCATGTGGGTACTTGATAGATAAAGCCCTCGCATGGTATGATGCTTGGGAACAATCCATGTTGGCAGAGAGAAGGGAGGTCATGTGGACAACAATACAAAAAGGAATATTGAAGAATTTTCAATCGGTGGATTCCGTGCAGATAGCCCAAACCCAACTATGGGGATTAAGACAAAAGAACAACATACAAGAGTATGTGGAGGTATTTCTAGATCTACAAGTTGCAATAACCAACATGAGTTAAGTAGAGGCTCTCGACAATTTCAAATGAGGGTTGAAGGAGCGGATTTGCCAAGAAGTCATGGTGCAAAATCCTTGCATGGTATTTGAAGCCATTGCTTGTGCACAGAGAATAACAAGAGCATTAGGTGGAAGTGAAGGAGTAGTTCCACCTCAATATTATCGGACATAAATGCCACACATGGGTGGACCAATACCAATAGAATTGTGCAACCTTCTATTTTGAGATCAAGGAGCACGATTGCTTTAAGGGGAGCATGGACGGGTAGAATAACAAAGAGATGGAGTTGCACAAGGAGAAGGAACTCAAGGAGAACAACATCGTTGTTACAATTGTGACCGTATTGGGCACATATCTACCAATTGTCGCACTCATTTCCCTAGAGGCCCTCGTCCTTTGTACAGGCAATCTTTGAACAACATGGAGAGACATATTGAAGAGGAGGAGGTAGAAATCACTTTGGAAAATGAAGATTGCCAGTAAATGTACCTCACGGCCTTACTGGATCAATAAGGAAGCAAAGAAGTGAGGGAAGGAAGAAGACTAACGCGCAAAGATCCCGAAAGGCAACCTCATGATTGATTATCGTGAATGGAGTCCTAGAAGGCAATCAAGTGAGAGTATTAATAGATCCGAGAGCAATAGAGAATTTCTTGTTTGGCTTTGTTGCAATAAGATTGAGAGTGATCTAGAGAGAGATGGGAGTGAAGAAGTAGAGTTACCTAATGGTCCAATAGAGAGGATTGAATCATTACTTAGATGAGTAACACTCTCTATAGGAGAATATTAGGAAGCAATTGAGTGGCGAGTGATACAATTAGCTTGTTATGATGCAATCTTAGGCATACCATGGATGGAGCATTACAACCCTATGGTAGATTGGAGGAAGAAAGTAGTGAGAACCCACCAATGATCAATCATTGGGGTTAAAGAAAAATCACACAAGCATGAATTGCCTCTATATGTCATAGGGATGGCAACTGTATGTAAGACCAATAGATGTTTCATGGGTCTAGTAAGAGAGTCCAAAGTGCACAACTTGATGAAAAAATTCTTGAGAAATTGAAGGATGTGGTGGATGAGTTTCAAGATGTCTTTCTTGATGATCTACCCTTGGGATTACCACCAAAAAGGAGAGTAGATCATAAAATTGAGACACTCTCGGGGAAGACACCTCTTTTTAAAGTCCCATATAGCCTATCACCTCATGAGTTGGAGGAGTGTAAGACTAAAATTGAGGAGATGCTACAGAAAGGGTTCATCCGACCTAGCATATCACCATATTGGGCTCATGTCTTGTTTGTGCAGAAGAAGGACAGTACAATGCACATGTGCATTGACTATCGGGGTCTCAATTAGCAAACAATGAAGAAAAAATACCCCTTACCTTGCATGGATGACATGTTTGATCAACTCCATGGAGCAAGATACTTCACCAAATTGGACTTGTAGAGCAGTTACAATCAAATCCGAATTGCAAAGGAGGATGTGTACAAAACTGCCTTTCAAACCAAGTATGGCCACTTTGAGTATCTTGTGATGCCTTTTGGCCTCATCAATCCACCTGCCACTTTCATGAGTTTAATGAATGACATATTTTGTCCATACTTGGATAAGTCTATTATAGTCTTCTTGGACGACATCTTAGTATACAATAGCACAATGATGGAACACAAACAACATCTACAGGAGGTCCTCCAAATTTTAAGACAGAATCGATTGTACGCCAAAATCTCAAAGTGTGAGTTTGGCAAGTCTAAAGTAGACTACTTGGGGCATAGAGTAAGTGCAGAGGGCATTCAAGTATTGATGGATAAAATAGAGGTCATTCAAAAATGGAGTGCCCCATAAGATCAGACTCAACTCAAAGAGCTTCTTGGGGTTGACGAGATTCTATCGTAGATTTGTCAAGGACTTCTCCAAGGTTGCATAGCCTTTAACAACACTACTTGGCAAGGGGAAGAAGTGGACATGGAGAACCGTACAAGAGTTGACCTTTCAAGAATTGAAATCCACCTTGCTACATGCACCAATCTTGAAGTGGTATGACCCAAAACGTCCAATCGAGTTGGCTATAGATGCATCAGGCGTAACAATAAGAGCAATCCTACAACAAGAGTGGCATGATGGATGGCATCCAATTGCATATTTCTCTTGAGAGTTATTACTGGTAGAGCGCAACTACCACACCATAGAATAAGAAGAGTTGGCCATCACTTTGGCAACCAAACATTGGAAGCACTATCTGGGCAAGAAGGCATTTGTAGTAGAGACAAACCACAAACCTCTAGTCTACCTTGAGATGCAAAAGGATCTATCTCATTGGCAGATTTGGTGGGCAGAGTGGCGACAATGCTTCAACATGACAATCACCTATGTGGAAGGTAAGAAGCAACTTGCAGATGCATTCACCCGCATGCCAATGGCAAACAACTTGGTGATAGAGGTTAAGATTAACCCTAAATTTTGGCTAGAGATTTTGGCTACTACAAAAACTGATCCATAGATTGTAGAAGCGCAATCATCCAAAAGCATCACCAGCACCCAAGGACTCATCTTTCATGATGGCAGATTATATCCCAAATGCCCCGGAATTACGCACCACCATTCTAAAAAAAGGTCATGATTTGGCCATTGTAGGTCATGTTGGAGTGGACAAGACCTTAGATGCAGTCCAGCGTCATTACTATTGGCCCAAGATGAGTAACAATGTGATGTACTAGATGCGCAGCTGCCTATTTTGTCAACAAAACAAAGCTTCTAATCAAGATCCTACAGTGCTCCTTTGACCTCTCCCTACTCCTACCCAACGTTGGGAACAAGTGAGTATGGATCTTGTCTGTGAATTACCCAAGATCACCTTAGGATTTGCCTCCATTGTGGTCTTTGTGGACCGGCTTAGCAAAATGATTTATGTCCATCCTACCACCAAGGATGTGACCGCTCCACAACTAGCTCAATTATACTTATATGCAATCTTCTCTCACCATGTCTTGTCTAGAGTACTCATCACCGATAGAGGCACTCAATTCACCAGTTTGTTTTGGCGAACACTCTTTGGTTTCTTCAAAACCAAGTTGGCCATGTCCATAGCTTACCACCCACAAACAAATGGACAAATAGAGTGGGCTAATTGCACTATTGAAGATATGTTACGCGGCTTCACCTTAAAAAAGCAAGAGAGGTGGAACACCCTACTCTTGTTGGTGGAATTTTCTTACAACAATTCAATGAATGCATCCACCCAGGTCACTCTGTTCTTCCACATGTATGGTGAGCACCCCTTCACACCTTCTAGCTTGATGAAGATCCGTCTAGTGGCTACCAAGGTTGATGCAATCAACACATTTGTTTCTAGAATCCAACAAGGTGTGGAGAGCGCCAAGCACAGATTAAAAATTGCACAAAATCAAAAGAAGTAGTATGTTGATGCACACCGTAGGCACATGGAGTTCAATGTTGGAGATCAAGTGTGGTTATCGACAACCAACCTCACATTAGTTGGACCTTGTAAGCTCAAATCTCATTTTATTAGGCCTTTCTTGATTCCTTGTCGAGTCGGCGCTGTAGCCTATCACCTTGAGCTACCATCTCACATGAAGATCCATCCAATGTTCCATGTTTCCCTACTATGTAGATATGCTCCCCGATTAGGCCAATGTCATTCCACACAAGACATTTGACCTTGTTCGGCACTCATTGATGGCATAGAGGAATATGAAGTGGAGCGTATTCTCCAAAAATGCATGCGTGGTACTCGCCATCCGCGGGTGGACTATCTAGTACAATGGAAATGTTACTCCCTCTATGAAGCAACCTGGGAGCTCGTTGCCAATTTGACACATGCACCGGTGTTGGTGCAAGCGTTTGAGCAACAATTACACAACGAGGATGTTGTGTCTTAAATGGAGGGAGGTCTATAATACCAAGAGCTAGCCATATGATCTAGATGTGAAATTAGGTTTGGTAACATCTAGAATAATGTCATACATGATAGTCAAAATAGATTAGATAGAAGTATCACCAAAAGAGTACTTCTACTAATAGGGCATAAACCAAAATAGACTTGAAAACCTTAGAACCAATAGCTAGACATATGATTTAAAGGTGATAATTGGTTTGGTAACATTTGGAAGGATGTTACACATGATGGAATAAACAGATCAAAAAGAGATATCACTAAAAGGTGACTTCTACTAATAGAGTAGGAACCGAAATATGCCTGAAAACTTTGAAAACTTTGCGTTCCCCTCTAATGGAGGAAAGTTTGGCCTTCCCTCCCTCCTGGTTTGTCTCATCAAGAGATTTACAACGGTACCTTACCCACATGATTTTGAGATTCCTATAGGAAGATTCCCTAAAAGATTCTCTCTAGTCAAAGCTTGTTTGACCAACCAGATAGGACCTAGACCGACCTATCACCCATCCAAGTAAGTAATCCAAGGGTGGAACTTGCTGACATGTCACCTATTTGTGTGTCTTATCCTATGGTGGAGTTTCCTTAGAGGAGATCCTCTTTGTCTATATAATAAAGAGAAGGTGCTCCTTTGGAGCATTGAATGATTGAGTGTGAAATCTGTGTTTTCTCTCTTCTCTTGTCTTTGAAGTATTCCACTTAGCAATTAGATTTATTCACATGCAATAGACTTTTTACAAGCATAGACTACTACATGGTGGAAACTTAACTTCAAAATGTGATCAGTTTGTGCAATAAAAACTAGCACAATTTCTTGCTCAGGTTGCAAAACTATAGGTAAGATGTTATACCTATCTCTATTTGTGATACTGACCTAGAATTCTTCTAGAATGGTCAAAACCATAAGAAGTAGAGTTAAATATGTTGGTTATAATATTATAGCACAAGAAGTATAGAGTAATGATGAATATATCCTCATCCCTTATTCATGTGCTCATTAAATTTGATAGATAAATTATTAAACAAAAGATCTTCTTATAGTAAAATTTTGAAAGAATATACAAAATTATGGAAATAATCTCTACAAGCATGTAATTCCTATCTTGATCCAAAAAATAAGTCAAGGATTTCTTCACATAAGCTATTCTTGGATTGTAGAAAAATTTGCATTAAAAAAGGTTTTTGGGTCCAAGAAATTTTTAATCTTTTCCAAAAGCCAATATCTAAGAATCATACTATGTAAATACATGAAAATTCAGGCCAATTGTACTCACTAAGCTCAATCTTAAATCCCCTTTAGACTAATACCATATGTATCTTGAATCTTACTAATTCTGTTAGTCATAATTATTTAGAAGTATGGTTAAAATTTAAAGAGACTATAACTTAAAATTACTCATTATAAAGAATTAAACACTCTTAGTAGATAAAAATTGTTACAAGTCAAACTAAAGGAGAAATAAAATCTCAAATATGAGAAAAATTTGTAAGGTAATATATTTTTCCAACTTGTCTTAGCCTAACTTATGATACTATAATTTATTCTTATTAAGAATAGATTCTAATACAAAGAAAATCAAATATATATTTGTCATGATCATTATAGAGTAGATAAGACTAGTCATCTTTTAAATTTTTATGCTACCTAAACATTATTCAAAATGTTGATGCATTTATTTTGTCTCTCTCAATTCTCAAACAATTAGTCATTTTAATAACTTATATAATCCCAATCTCACATGGGAGTAAGTACATATGTAAGCTTAAATCTCATCAAATTTCCTCTTGTTATTGCATATGGTTACATTATGATTTTTTTGTTTGTAGAAAAAATTGAGTAAGCAAATTTATTAACTCATATAGTTGATATAATTTTTAAATCTCACTTGGTCAATCTCTAATTTGATAATCATGTTTTTATCATCATAGTCTCAAAAGTGTACTCTATTTGATGATGACACCTTCTTCACTTGCGAGTTTTGCAAAGCATTGTTCAAGATTTTGTTCACTAAAACAAATATATCTATCATTACTACCTCCAATAATGTCAAAATAATACACCAATCATACCTTAGAAAAAAGACTTTTGCATTTTTGAAGGTGCATAAGAAAGAGTGAGATACATTACAAAGTTTTCTAATGACAACTCTTGGAAAACAAATTTTAAGAGTGTGTGCTTTACTAACTATTCTCAAGATCCATCAATACTTGAAGCTCATTCACTAAATATGGCTTTCTTGCATTGTGTTCAAGAATAGGACCATTTACTCTCCATGCATCTTTATTTCTTATTCTCCAAGATGCAAATCTCATTTGTACTTTGTTAATATTTTTCAAAGTGCACAATTTAAATCTAGATTATATATATTTGAGTTTACAAAGCATAGTATTTTTGTCTCAACCAAGTTTATGTAGGATATATGTAAAATATGTGGAAGAAAAAAAGACAACCAAACAAGTATTTTTTCCAAGCTTGAAGTATTATAATCTAGTGAACAAGTTCTTTAGTCATTTGTCATCCAACCTCTTAGGTTTCTTCATATTCACATCATTAAGAGCAATATTCAATATCTCCTTCATTCTTGACCTCCATACATATTTCAAGATATCAACATATTTCTAAAACACACAAAGTTCAATAATATGCATAGACTCATAGATGAGGTGATATAAAATCTCAATCATATAAAATTTTACAACCATTGGATATTGACTGCACAATGATGCCAAATTCATGAGTTATTTTGTTCATTTATGTGGTATTGTCACCAAATTGTATCAAGCTTCAAGTTGCTTTCACATTTTCTTTTGTTGTTGTTTTTGCTAGTGGTTAACAACATTGTTAAGGATTAAGAGGATACTACAAAACGCCACCAAGTGTAGGTCCAAGTGTATATCCCCATCCCAATAACATTTTGCAATATTTGCCTCTAGAAAATCCACTAACATGTAATGCAACAAATGTGCATTACGTAGAATGATCTCTCATAAAATAGTATCAATGCATTCAACTTGAAGCATTTAGGAGAGAGAAGGCATACCTCTCTTTAAAATATGAAATATATATAAGCATATTCAACTCCATCAATAATAATGTTTTTTGAGATTATTTATAAAAGGTTCCATAAAGCTCCTAAAACTCCAAGATTTTGCTTATAATTAAACTCGGTAATATGTATACAAACATGATCCTTTACATATTTGCACTAGTTCTTATAATCACCATCTTCATTTTGATTTCTCATCTACTTCTTAAAGCATTGTTGTAGATTGAAATCCATCCCAATAAGCCATTAGGGCTAAGTTTTTTGATCACACTAAATTATGAATAAGAACATCATTGGAAAAAGAAATTATTAATAAAAGAGAACCTATAAATTTATTTTCTTGGAAGCTTAGTTTTATCACAAATACTTTGCTTTTTCTAATTAAAAATCAGGTTCTAGTACAAACAATATTTGGACTAGATATGATGTTCCAAGGACAAGAGAACCTCCAAGAGAAACCCAAAAGAAGAAATACAAAGCTTCACACTCAAAACTTTGATGCTCCAATGGAGCACCTTGTCTTTATTATATAGCAAAGAGGATTCCCTCAAAGTAAGCTCCACCCTTGGATCAGATACATGGATTGGTGATATGTTAGCGAGCTCTACCTTTAGATTAGTTGCATGCAATGGATGCTGGTTTTGGTCATATTTGGTGGTCAAACAAGCTTTGACTAGAGTGTATTTAAGGAATCTTGTAGGAATCTTGTAGGAATCTCACAATCGCATGGGTGAGGTTCAGTTGGAAACTCTCAATGAGACAAACAAGGGGAGGTAAAGCCTTTCAACCCTTGGAAAAGTTTTTCCATATTTTCAAGGCCTAATTCATCTGTTTAGATATCCAAAATTGACTCTAAAGTTTTTAGGCTATTTTTGACTCCTACCCTATAAGTAGAAGTACTCTTTTAGTGATACCTCTATCTGATCTACTTAGTTCATCATATATAATATCCTTCTAGTTGTTACTAAACCAATTTTCACTCCTAGATAATATGTCTAGCTATTGGTATTACACTAGATTAAGTATAAAGTTCCTTATCAATATACCAAGTCTTTTGCTAATTTGGAAACTAAATTTCCAAAAATGTTATAGGTATCTACATAAGCAATTTTTGGTGTAATACACATCCAGATCATAAATTACACAAATGAATAGGAATCAATATCCTTGTCATAATTGCTTGTCCATGAGCTCTTTAAAATTCTCCAAAATAGTTTAGTAAATATATAAAACAACAATTGTGACAAAATATAAGGAGAATTAGAATACAAATCCTAAAAAAAAAAAAATCTCTTACTTTACTTCTATGTCACAACCTTATAGTTGGATTTGCTATTTATAACTCAATTCTCAAGCCCAACCGTTTATCTTTTGAGAGTTACATGAATAAGACATTATAAAAAAAATCTAGTCTATTGTGTGTCCTCAAGAGACAATGAGTGAAAAATATCAAGTGCAAGCTTTAGCTTAAGTGAATAACATTAAGCATGCAATAACATTGTGGTAACACTTAAATGCACGTCTATTACTCTTGAAAAAGAATCCCCATAAAATTGTTGGATTTTGTTAGTGACTAAGGACAAAAGATAGTTATAACAATATGGAGTTTAGCAATGAAGTTAGTTGGACTTACAAAGTAGCACATAAGACAAATTAGCCTAGAATATTCCGGAAGTATTTAGGAAGCTTCTTGGGAAGTTTCTTGGCTAGCTTAGCTTGAACCGCAAGTAAGTAGCGTCTAGAAGCTTCTAACTAGCTTAGCTTGCACATCAAGTAGGCGGCTTCTAGAAAGAAGCTTCTTGAGAAGCTTCCTAGTTCACTTGGTTTGCACTCTAAGAAAGTTAACTTGCTTGCACTCTAAGAAAGCGGCTTGAGGAAGCTTCTTGAGAAGCTTATCGAGGGTCTTGTATGCTACCTATAAATACCAAAGCCAAAGCTCATGCTAGGCATTTGGAGTTTTCCCTCATTCAAGTGTCCCAATGTGAGTTTCAATTCTCCTATTTCTCTCCTTGGTCTCGGTCTTTTACATTGGTATTAGAGCAAGAATGGGATGGATGGAATTTATGGACCACCAAATCCACTTTTGCCAAACCATTGGGATTTTCATGTCCAAATATTACCTAAGCATTGCTTCACACAATTCATCACCTTACGCTTTGGGCAAGATTTTCTACATATGATCATTGTGTTTGAGGAACCCTTGATACTTCCGATTGTCACTTATGGAGAAAGGTGGACGTGCTATATCTAAGTGTTAATCAATTAGATAAATTGGGAGTAGTAGGATAGAGTAGGAGCTATGGCGGCAATACCAGAAGTTATCCTTGTGATGCAGCAACAAATTGAGCACCTTACTCGATTGTTGGATGAACGAGACCAACAACAACGGGAACATATAGAGAGAGCGCCAGTCCGAGATGGAGAAGATTGTATTTGATTTCCAAAACCTAAGGTGTTTGAAGGCAAGAATCTTCCGAGCATAGTGGAGAATTTTTTGTTTGATTGCAAACGTTACTTCAAAGCCACCAATCTTCAAGATGAATAGAAATAGATTCTCTTGGCTTCTAGCCAATTGGATGGTGTGGCAAAACTTTGGTGGCAATTCCAAGTGGAGCAAGCTGAATGACAGATTGTTGCACCAATCTTGACATAGATGGAAATCAAGGATGCAATACTTTGTCAATTTCAAACTATAAATGCCACCCAAGCCGCACGAGATAAATTGGCGGAGTTAAAGCATATTGGCTCAGTACAGAGCTACATCACACAATTTCAAAACATCATCATGCAAATTCCAGATATACAAGAAGGAGAAGTTCTAGATTGATTTGTGCGGGGATTGAAGTCATGAACCAAATTGGAGGTGATCATGCGAGAACCACAAAACGTAGAAGAAGCCATGCAATTGGCTAAGCGCTTTGATTCCTTGGTTGCAACAACTTGGTCTTGACCTCAACTTACACCAAGCTTACTAGTACATACGCACGGGTGGAAGAACCAGCACCAATGTAGATTGATGTTATCCAATAGAGGCCACTTGGTGCAATAAATAGAGAAAGATTGCAACAAAATGGACTTTGTTTTTATTGTCACCAAGTTGGACATTGCATTGCTGAATGGGCGACCTCAACAAGTTGCCCAAATGGAGTTTGTGGAACTAAGTGATCAGGGAAATGAAGAATTCCAATAGGAGATTTTGAGCCGCCTATTGGGAGCTTGATTGGTTCCAATGGGATTGAAGGCTTGACCTATGCAAGTTTGCTTCACTTACAAGGTATGATATCTAATCGAGGTTGTAGGATTTGGTTGATTTTGGAAGTTTGGAAAATTGCATGTCTATGCAAGTAGCAAAGGAATTGGGTATTCCTATCAAGCTAGTGATTGGAAGTAATTTGATGATGTAAAAAGGATGGTAGAAAGTGTTTTGCATTCCGCACCTCACATCTTGTACCTTCAAGATTGGGAAGGAGTATTTGGAGTGTATGAGATTTGTAGTGGCACATCTACACTATAATATCATTTTGGGTCTACCTTGGCTTGAACATCATAAGGTTCAATTTGATTGGATCCGACGCCAAATTCAAGTACAACACCAAGGTAGAAATTTCCGATTAGGTTGTTTGGCACCTCTGAGTAAGACACCTAAGAATAGTCAGTCCCAAGATGTGGAGTTTGTCAAGAAGGTAGCCATAGAGCGAACCTTGAAGGGAGTGGAGTCCCAAGATGAGAAGTTTGCCAAGAAGGCAACCATGGAGCAAGCTTGGAAGAGAGATGAGTCCTTGGAAGGGAAGTTGGTTAGTAAAGCAGCCATAGAGCAAGCTTTGGAGGAAGATAAGTTTGTATTCACGATGTGGATGAAGCCAATTGCACAAGAACAATTGGAGGAGAGCAAAGAGCCTCATCAAGCAATGGTTGATTGGGAAGTTCAAGAGTTTGCAGAGGTGTTTTTGGATGGTCTGCCAAAGGGATTACCCTCCGATTGAGGTATGCCCTTCAAGATCAAGTTATTGGTAGGGAGTACTCCAGTGAGTAGACCAATTTATTAGTTCTCACCAAAGGAGTTGGAGGAGTTGTCAACAACACTTAGAGAGTTGTTGGAGAAGGACTTCATACAACATAGTACCTCTCCTTGGGGAGCAATGGTACTATTTGTTCCAAAGAAGGATGGAGGACTTTTTTTTGTATTGATTACCGTGGGCTCAATAAGCAAACCGTGAAGAATGCATATCCCTTGCCTCAGATTGATGACCTACTTGATCAACTAAGTAGAGCGCGCTACTTTTCTAAGTTGGATCTTTGTAGCGGCCATTGGCAAATTTCTATTGATAGAGAGGATGTGCAAAAGATTGCCTTTTGTACAAGGTATGGGCATTTTGAGTGGAGAGTTCTACCTTTTGGACTCACCAATGCTCTAGTAGGCTTCATGGATCAGATGGACTATTGGACTATTGGATCAGTCTGTGGATGTACTATTGGATCAGTCCATGGTGGTGTTCTTGGATGATATCTAAATTTATAGTAAGATAGAGGCAGAACACGTGAATCATGTGCAAGAAGTCCTAAGACGACTACCACAATGGAAATTTTATTGCAAGAAGTCAAAGTGTGCCTTTTGGCAAAAGGAGGTTACCTTCTTGGGTCATAAGATCTCATCAGAGGAGATCAAGATGGAAGAAGAGAAAATCAAGGCCATTACTGATTGGCCTACCCCAAAGGATGCTACAGAAGTACAAGCATTCAATGGATTGGCCAATTTTTACCGATGGTTCATCCATTATTATGCTCATGTGGCTGGACCACTGATTGACCTCTTGGGAAAGAACTTGTGTTTCCAATGGACCACCAAGAATGAAGAAGCATCCCAGAAGTTAAAGCATATGGTGTCTTCAAGACCCATTCTTCAACCATATGATCCTCAACTACCTTGTGTGGTTCATTTTGATGCTTCTAACTTTGCAATTGGAGCCGTGCTACAACAAGAATTCCCAAATGGACTCCATCCCATTGCCTTTTTGTCTCGCCGACTCAATACAGCTGAATGAAACTACTCTACTCGAGATCAAGAACAACTTGCAATGGTATATGCTACCAAGGTATGGAGGCATTACCTCTTGGAGAAACAAGTGATCATGCAAACTGGTCACAAACCATTGTTGCAGACCTTACACTTGGAACACATGAAGAGTTGACTCCAAGGTCCAAAACAAGTTTCAGTTAGCTCTACACCAAGATCCCTTCTTCCAAATGGTACATGGTTGCCTTACGGTATGCAAAAAGGAGTACAACACCTTCTCCATCAAGGAGTGCCTTTTATTCCATGACGACCGGATCTATGTTCTAGCTAAAGGTGATCTTCAACTTGTGCGCCTTCAAAAAGCCCATAATTTACCCATTGCTGGTCACATGGGTGTGGACAAGACCTTGGGTACCCTCCAATGTCAATGGTGGTGGCCCAACATGACACAAGATGTTCAAGAATTTTTCCAATCGTATGAGAACTACCAATGTAACAAGGCCATCAACCAAAAGTCAAGTGGACTCCTTCAACCACTTGCCATTCCATCCACTTGCTGGGAGTATGTAAGCTTGGATCTCTTCACATCTTTGCCAAAGACAAAACAAGGACACACCGCAATTGTGGTGTTTGTGGATAAGCTTAATAAGAAAATCCACTTGGCACCAACCTGTGATACCGTGGATGCTCCAACCTTAGCGCAAATCTACTTTGACAATGTCTTCAAGCATCATGGGATACCACATGTACTCATCTCCGATTGTGATCCTTGATTTACTGGAAAGTTTTGGCAAGCACTCTTCCAGATACTTGGCACCAAGCTTGCTTTGTCCACGGCCTATCATCCTCAAATTGATGGACAAACCAAATGTGAAAATCATACATTGGAGGATATGTTGTGTGCATTTGTCAATGTCTATCATACCAATTGGGATGAATGTCTTGCAAATGCAAAATTTACCTACAACAATTCCAAATAGGCAAGCACTGGATTTTCTCCTTTCTTTCTCAATTTTGGCCAAGATCTGCTTGTTCCAGATTCTCTTCTTGCTCCCCCTCCATCTCAAGTTCCTCATACTTCCACATTCTTGACCATTATATCCCACTCCCTCCAACAAGCCAAGTCTCACCTCCTTGTTGCTCAAAATCACCAAAAACAATATGCGGACCACCATCGTCATGATCTCACCTTTGAAGTCAGTGATAAAGTCATGCTATCCTCTAGTAACCTCCCTCTCCCACTTGATACCCAAGTTTGTAAACTCACACCTAATTGGATAGGACCCTTTGATATCACCAAAATTGTCTCTCTTGTTGCTTATCGACTTGCCTTGCCTTGTCATATGCGTATCCATCTTGTCTTTCATGTTTCCAAGTTGACACCCTTTGTTCCTAACCCCTCTTCCTTTTCCTCTCAAGTCCAACCTTCCCCTCTTCCAGTCCCTATCAATGATCATGAGGAGTACAAAGTTGATCATATCCTTGCACGTCGCCATATTCAACAAGAACATCACCAACATACGGAGTACAAGGTCCTTTGGAAAGGGTATCCCCTTCATGATGCCACATTGGAACCTCTTTCTCACCTCCAAAATGCACAGACGGCCATCCAAGAATTCAAAGCTTCATTGGCGATGAAGACATCACCAACTAGCGGCGGGGGAATATATAACAATATGGAGTTTAGCGACAAAGTTAGTTGGACTTATGAAGTAGCACATAAGACCAATTAGCCTAAAATATTTCGGAAGTATCTAGGAAGCTTCTTGGGAAGCTCCCAGCTAGCTTAGCTTGCACTGCAAGTAAGTAGCTTCTAGAAGCTTCCAACTAGCTTACCTTGCACATCAAGTAGACGGCTTCTAGAAGGAAGCTTCTTGAGAAACTTCCTAGTTAACTTGGCTTACACTCTAAGAAAGCGGCTTGAGGAAGCTTCTTGAGAAGCTTCTCAAGGGCCTTGTATGCTACTTATAAATACCAAAGCCAAAGCTCATGCTAGGCGTTTGGAGTTTTCTTTCATTCAAGTGTCCCAATATGAGTTTCAATTCTCCTATTTCTCTCCTTGGTCTCGATCTTGTACAATAGTACTATCAATCGCTAAGATCTCTCTACTACCAAAAACCAGTTTGTCTATCTACTATAACACCCAAATTCAATAACTCTTAAATATCCATCTCTCAAAAAAAATCCCCATCAAATTTTTGGATTTTATCAACCATTAAGGATAAAAGACATTAATATTAGTAGCCTAGGTCTTTCCACTACAAAACATCCATTTCTTATTTGTTTGTCTATGCAACACCCAAATCTGATTGCCGTTAAGGACCATATTCTAGTATCATTAACGACCACACCAAAAACCAAGTCTGTTATAGATATAAATGTTTAACATATGCACATAATTTGAACATTGGTGATACAAAAATAAATCAATACTAACATAGATTTCTACATTTAGTAATTGCCTCTGTATGCACGTTGCTCACTATATCACTATATCTACTATAGTCTCTCATTAACTTTGAGCATATCGATGTAATAAGGAAACATGAAACACCAGGTGGATCTTCATATCTAGTGGTGTTGTAGTGTGATTTATATAGCCATGAAAAAGTAAGTAAGCATGGTTTATCTCTACATTATTGGAGTAGATTGTAAAACGGATCTCACGGTTGAGATGTTGCCATGTGAGCAATCTACAATTGGCAATATATGCAATTGGCCACGTGAGTATGATCTTATCCTTTTCAAAGGCTCTGATGTATATAGGTGGTGAAGAGTGGAGAGACACAAGGTGTCTTAAGTTGAGGAGACTTGAGAGGGAGGAGGACATTGGGAGTGAGTGTTGTAGTAGCACGTGAGTGGTAGAGTAACGGAGGCGGCATTTGAGCATGAGATGTCCCATGCTCCCAATCTGCCACTCCCAAATCCTTTTCTCATCAAGTTTCAGATTTTACACTACAATGGATTACGGGACTGGATGGTGGTATGTTTTGGAGCAGCATTCATGGAGTCTGTGATGGAAAACCTAGATCCTATCATCCTTTTGGTGCTTACATATAAGCAAGTTTGGGATTTGACAATCCATGTGCTCCTATAGTTGGGAATGCATTAATTTCCAATCATAAGCTTCAAGGTGGAGTTGTGAGGCGCAATTTTCAAAAAGTGAAAAGACTAAATGAGTCAATTCTTTAAGAATATGATTGATTGAGTCAAGGGGGGTAAAATTCATACCCAAGAGCACAAAAAAGGTTATTTAGAGAACTTCATGAAACATCTTCATGATCTATCAATTGGATTGGCGATCTGACAAAATGCTTGTAATGGAAAGCTCAAGAAATTTTAGATTTTAATCAATCTTGAATCAGATCCAATTGATTGAAGTTGAAGCTTTTGGGATGTAAGGTGTTGGAACAGAGCTAATGATCAGGTTTGGAGTTTTGGTCACTCACCAAGTTGTCATTTGAGTCACTTTATAAAAATTTCCAATCTTGTTGATGGTTAGGATTTGCACCTCTATGCAAAGATTTCATATGAATTATTGAAATAGACAATTCAAGGTCTTGGATCAAGTATATGTGGGTCTGTAGAGCTTACAATTCAGCCTAGCTTAGAAATTGATCTACATCTAGAGATTGGGGTTGGATTAGGCTAAATTTTCTTAGGGGTTAAGAAAAAGAGACAACCAACTATTGTGAAAAATTTAGTTAGCTTTAGATCTATGGAGAGTGAGATTTGATGCAAAATATTCTACTGCAAATACTATCATGAGCTCGATAGAGCACATTTTATCTTCCATCTTGATTGGATGTCAATTCTCCTATCTTGTGACTATGATTGAGGGTTTTAGGTTGCTGGAGTGTTTGTAAGGATCAAGTGTACTTCTGAATCATAAATCTAGGGAGAAGTTGCCAAGAACCAAGAGCAAACCCTAAAATAGAGGTTTTGAAATTAGGGTGAAAGTTGAAAAAAATCTGACCAAATTTGAGAGATTGTTAGGGGAGTTGTAGTGATCTGATTGATGCTTCTTTCATGTCATTGGAAAGCTTATCTTACAATATTTCCATTAAATTCTAGAACACTTGAATCCAAGTTACACAAAAAAGTTATGTTCATATGAGCTGCACAAAGTTTTCCCCATCAAGAAGACATAGGAATTCTCCACTTGGAGTAGAAAATTGTTGAAATCTGAAGTTTAGGTTAGAGGAGACTTGGAGTACATGTTGAAATGAGCTTGATGATAGAGAAAGAAAGCTCTAAAGCTCTTTTCCAACAAAAAGCACAAAGAGTTGTTGCCGTATTCTTATGATTGGATCCTCTCTATGCTTGCATGCCTGTTTGTACGCTCAATTGGTCTGGATTGGTGTGTGTGCATTGTGCATAGGTTGTTTCCTTTGAGGAGTGTTGTGTATTTCTCTTTGGTCATGTTGGAAGTGATGACTACCAGACTAGGAGTGTGTGTTGTGATGACAAGTTAGGTTGCCCATCACTACCCTTCTCAATAGCAAGAATACAAATTACGAGAGAGGAGGGTTCCGGCAATTGGGTAACATGCATGTTCAATCAAGTAGTTATAGGTTTACCTCTAGCCTTTGATTTGTAGTCTCCACAGCTAAGCACCCTATGTGTTCTTAGAGAGAGAAAAGAAAAGTACGATAGTGGTAGCTTGAGGTGATAGGCCACGGTGCCAATGCGATGAAGGATGGAGAAAGGCCCAATAAAACAAGGTTTGAGCTTATGAGGACCAACTAACTTGAGATTGGTGGTTGATAGCTAGACTTGATCTCCCACATTGAACTCTCTGTGTTGGCGGTGTGCATCTGCATATTGCTTCTACCAATTTTGGGCAATCTACAACTTGTGCATGGTGTGCTCCGCCCCTTGTTGGATTCTAGAAACAAATGTGTTGACAATGTCAACCTTGGTAGCCACCAGATGGACCTTCATCAAGCTTGAAGATGTGAAAGAAACTCTCTAGACATGAGGAAGAACGGTGTGACTTGTGTGGAGGCATTCATCAAATTGTTGTAAGCAAATTCCACCAATGGGAGTAAGGTGTCCCAGCTTTCTTTGCTCATCCAAAGCAAAGCCCCAAAGCATGTCCTCAATAGTGCAATTTTCCTTCTCTGCTTGTCCATTAGTCTATGGATGGTAAGCTATGGACATAACTAATTTGGTTTTGAAGAACCCAAAGAGTGTTCTCCAAAACAAACTAGTGAATTGAGTACCTCTATCTATGATGAGCACTCGAGACAAGCCATGATGAGAAAAGACTACATGTAAGTACAATTGAGCTAGTTGTGGGGCAATCACATCCTTGGTGGTAGGATATACATGAATCATTTTGCCAAGTCAATCGACAAAGACAACAATGGAATCAAACCCAAAGGTGGTCTTGGGCAATTCACAAACCAGATCCATGTTCACTTGTCTCCAACATTGTGTAGGAGTGGGGAGAGGTTGGAGGAGTCTTGTGGGAGCTTGATTAATAGCCTTATTTTGTTGACAAAGTAGGCATCTCCAAACATATTCCATCACATTTTTGCTCATCTTGGGCCAATAGTAATGGCATTTGACTGCATCCAAGGTCTTGTCCATTCCAATATGACCTGCAATGGTAGAATCATGACATTTTGCTAGGATGGTGGTTCATAGATCCACAACCTACCATCATGGAAGGTGAGTCCTTGGGTGCTAGTGATGGCTTTGGATGATTGAGCACCTACAATATGTGGATCAATTTTTGTAGCAACAAGAATCCTAGGCCAGAGTTTAGGGTTCATCTTGATTTCCACCACCAAATTGTTTGTCATTGGCATTCAGGTGAATGCATCTACAAGTTGCTTCTTTCCTTCCACATATCTGATTGTTATGTTGAATTGTTATCTCCACTTTGCCCATAAAATCTATCAACGAGAAAGATCTTTTTGTGTCTCAAGGTGGACTAGAGGTTCGTGGTCCGTCTCTACCACAAATACCTTTGCACCTAGATAGTACTTCCAACGCTTGGTTGCAACGACAATGGCAATGCTTCTCATTTGGTGGTGTGATAGTGCATTTTGCCAATAATAACTTACAAGAGAAATATGCAATTGGGTGCCATCCATCCTGCCATTCTTGTTGTAGGACTACTCCTATTGCTACACCTGATGCATCTGTAGCCATCTTGATTATATGTTTTGGGTCATACTATTTCAAGATTGGTGCATGTAGTATTGCATCTCTGAACTCTTGAAAGGCCGATTCTTGTGCGGTTCCCCATATTCACCTCTTCTCCTTGCCTAATAGCGCTATTAAAGGTTGTGCAATTTTAGAGAAATCTTTGACAAATTGATGATAAAACCCCATCAATCCCAAGAAACTCTTGAGTTGAGCACTCCATTTTTGAATGACCTCAATTTTATCTATTAACACTTGGATACCCTCTACACTACTCTATGCCCTAAGTAGTCCACTTCAAATTTGCCAAATTTGCAATTTGAGATTTTGGCATACAATTGATTTTGTTGTAGAATCTAGAGGACTTCTTGCAAATGTTGTTTGTGCTCTATCCATGTCCTACTATAGACTAAAATGTCATCAAGAAAAATAATAACAAATTTATCCACATATGGACAAAATATGTCATTCTTCAAACTCATGAAAGTGGCTAGAGCATTGGTGAGGCCAAATGACATCACTAAGTACTCAAAGTGACCATACCTTGTTCAAAATTCCATTTTGTGTATATCTTCTTCCACAATCCTGATTTGGTTGTAACCACTTTGCAAATCAAGTTTGGTGAAGTGCCTTGTTCCATTGAGTTGATCAAACAAGTCATCCATGCAAGGTTATGGATATTTATTCTTCATTGTTTATTGATTTAATCCCCGGTAGTCAATGCACATGCACATTGTTCCGTCCTTCTTCTTCACAAACAAGATACGTTGGATTGGATAAACCCATTTTGCAACATATCCTCAATTTGAGCCTTACACTCCTCCAACTCATGAGGTGATAGTCAATATGTGGCCTTACAAGGAGGTGTCTTCCAAGATGTATCTCAATTTTATAATCTACTCTCCTTTTTGGTGGTAAAATTAGGGGTAATTCATCCAGAAAGACATCTTGGAACTCATTGACCACATTTTTCAATTTCTCAAGAATTTGTCCATTGTGTTGGGCACTCTGGACTTCTCTTATTAAACCCATGAAACATCTTTCTGTCTTACCAATAGATGTAGTCCTTATGACATACAATGGCAACTCTTGCCTTTGTGATCTCCCTTTAATCCAAAGGATCTTCCATTGACTAGTTTTCGTTGCTTTCTTTCTCCAATCCATCGTGGGGTTGTAGTGCTCCATCCATGGCATACTTAAGATTGCATCATAACAAGCTAGTTGTATCACTCACCACTTGATTGTTTCTCAATACCCTCCTACATAGAGTATTACCTTTCTAGGCAATGAGTCAATCCTCTTTGTCTGACCATTAGGTAATTCTACTTTGTCCTTCTCATCCTTCTCTAGTTCCATCCTCAATCTTATTGCAACCGAGAGACACAAAGAATTCTTTGTTGCTCCAATGTCTATCACCACTCTCATCTAATTGCCTTCTAGCACTCCATTTATGATAATTAATTGTGCGTTTATCTTCCTCCTTCTTTGCATACTCGTCCTCTTCCTCTCCCTATTTTTACTCTTCTTCACCAAGCTAGTAAGGCCACAAGGTACCTTTACGGGCAATTTTTGTTTTTTTATGCGGTTTCTATATCTTCCTCTTCAATTTGCCTCTGCATGTGGTTGAGAGGTTGCTTATATGGAGGTCAAGGGCCTCTAAGATGACAAGCATGAAATTGATGGCTATGTGTCCAATTTGGCCACATTGTAACATCGTAGTTGTTCTGCTTGAGCTCCTTCTCCTTGTAGGACTCCTTCTTTCCTTTCTTTGACCCGTCCCCATTCTCCTTGGAGAGATCTTGCTCCTCTATCTCAAAACCAAATGTTGCCCAATTCCATAGGAATTGATCGACCAAAATAGTATCTCAACTTGATAGTTTTGCATCAATGTTATCGCTTCACTTCCTCCAAGTGGCTTTGCTATTCTTTGGGTGCAAGCATTGGATTCAAAATTAGTACAAGGATTTTGCACCATTACCTCTTGGCAAATTTTCTCTTTTAATCTTGTCTTTAAATTATCAAGAGCTTTGGCCAGACTCATATTGGTTATTGTAACCTATAGATTCAAAATGCCTCCATGTATTCTTGTATGCTATTCTTCTGCTTCAACTCCCAGAGTTTGGCTCATGTCATTTGTACAAAATTCACAGATTTGAAATTCTTGAACAACCTCTCTTGCATGGTTGTCCAAGTGACCTCTCTTCCTTCTACCAGCAATGATGGTTCCCAAGCGTCATACCATGTGAGGGCTTTATCAATCAAGTACTCATATGCAAGCATACATGTAGAATAATCAGTGATCTCCAGTGTGAAACAATTGAAGGTATCAATTCTTTCTTGAAATCCAATTTTCCACTTCTCCCATGGAACGATGTCCCTTGTAAGACTCAATGTTGCACATCTTTTTCATTTGTAGTAACAATGTGGCTTGGTTGTTGATTGGAATCGGTGTCATTGGCATGCATAACTCTCTAGGTACTTTGATTGCTGCTGCTAGTTGTTGAGACGGCTACCCTTCCTACATTACTAATCATTCTTGATAGTATGTATTTGAGTTTGCAATTCCTCTATGGTCATCTTGATTTCTCAAAACTTTTTCAACATCCCTTACATTCCTCGCATCAACTCCTTCAAATGTGGATCCATGATTCCTACACAACCAATGTTCAATTGCTACTTCCTACTTCAGTAAAGGGTTAGACAATCACTCGAGAGAGTGCACAAACTATGGGAACTACCATTGGGACCTTAGAGGCTATCATTTGTTGATAACATTCCTCACCAAAATTGTGGACTACAAAATCCCTAAATATCACTTTTGGTCTAACTACATAATGGATTTCTACTTGCATGTTGAAAAGGTGAGGATTTGGTACATTCAAATCCATAACATCATAATAGAATATAGATTATCAAATCCCACTCTTTTTTGTATACCACCACAAGTAGAATCATTGGGTTTGGTGAATTCATCACTCTATCCATGAATTCTGCTCCAAACTGATAAACTAGAGATACTCTCATTTGCTCACATTGGATGTACATAATCGTGATGTGGAATGGATTCAAGAATAGGAAGCTAGGTGTAGGAAATTGTCTACCCGGTGTATGCATGTCATCCGCTCTCTAAAGCACTTCCCAAGTCTAGCAATTACATTATGTTCTCCATCTCAAATTACTCAATTTCAGTAGCTCGTGCTCTTCTAAGAGTGGTGATCCACTCTCGTGGGTTAAAACACCGACTCTAATACCATTGTAATACTCCGAGGACAAGAGAACTCTCCAAAAAAGATACAAGAGAGAAAACATAGGTTACACACTCAATCCTCCGATGCCCCAAAGGAGCACCTCTCTCTTTATTATATAGCAAAGAGGATCCCCTCAAAGGAAGCTCCACCCTTGGATCAGATATATGGATTGGTGACCTATCAGCAAGTTCCATCCTTGATTAAGTTGTTTGGATGGGTGACATCTCAGTCCTTGTCTTATCTTTTGGATGGGTGACATGTCAGTCCTTGTCCTATCTTGTTGGTTGAATGGGTTTGACTAAAAGGAATCTTTAAGGAATCTTCTTATAGGGAGCTCAAATTTGCATGGATGAGGTACCATTGGAAAGCTCTTGATGAGATGAATCATAAGGGAGAGAAGGTAAGGCTTTTTGTTTCCTAGAGGGATATAATCTTTCCACTTTCAAGGCCTAATTTATCCATTTAGGCCTCCAAAATTAACTCCAAAGTTTTCAGGCTATTTTTGGCTTCTACTCTATTAGTAGAAATAGAATTAGAATAGAATTACTCTTTTGGTGACACAATATGTTCACAATATATAACGTACCACTAGAAGTCAATTCCAATTGGGATTGAAGTGCTTACATGGAGGACTTGTCTCAAAACAAGTTTCAAACTCAAGAAATTGAGATTATTCCAAGTGAAACTATGTGAAAGGCAACATGGAATCACAATCAAAATTGGATCACTCAAAGTTACCTATGGATTTACAAGTTACAATCTTTTCTTCACTTTATAGTGCTAACACAAAGCTTCCTAAAAGATCAAGGAGTTTTCACTATCATAGGATAGAAAATACTTGTCAAGCATGTAGATCCTACTTGAAATAGTGAAAATGTGTGATTAAATGTTTTATAAAGTTTTAATAGCAATCACTAGCAATTATGATCATACCAAATGCCAACCATGGAACAATGCACTAATGTGCAAAATAAACAAAGATATTGTAATACAAGCTGCTAGATATATTATCTAGAGGTGAAAAGTGACTTGGTAACATCTAAAAAGATGTTGTGTATAATGGGCTAGGTAGATCAGATAGAGGTGTCACCAAAAGAGTATTTCTACTAATAGAGCAGAAATGGATTTGAGATGGAAAAGCCATGGAATGATGAGGAGATCCATCTCTCAAAATGCTCTATTATCTCCTTTTAATATCTCTTTCAAAATTAGAACTTATGCTTTTCAACATAGAAAATTAATTCATATCAAAAAATATTATAGCATATTCTACATACTTTTATACAAGAAATTCACTTTCACTTGAAATTCTATACTAAATTTCCCTTCTTTAGTCTAGGAAACTTAGTTTCTAATCAGGCTTTACTAATGGAGACCCAATTTCCTAATCCCTTAACTCCAATTTGTATTATTTTGATGTTGAATGCTTAGTGTCAAAGTTTACATATGTATAATTATGTACAAAAGATGTAGTTTTTTAAGCACATTTCCAAGAAAATTATTTTAAGACATAATTTTCTACTTTTATTATGTTAATAACTCAATTTTGAAGTCAACTTATGCATAAATACAAAAGAATAAATTATTGAAGTACTTATTGGAGTACTTCTATATTGAGTTTCCCATGCAATGAAAGAAAAAATGGAAAATGCACTCATTTCGTTAATGAGGTTATTTGGTGTAATGCTCCAAGGACAAGAGAAACACAAGAGAAACACAAGGCTTCATCCCTCAATACTCCGATGCCCCAAAGGAGCACCTTGTCTATATTATATAACAAAGAGGATGCACTCAATGGGAGCTACACCCTAGATTAGATACATGGATTGGTGACATGTCAACAAGTTCCACCTTTAGATTAGTTGTATGGATTCATGACATGTTGATCCTTGTTCTATTTGGTTGGTCAAACAAGTTTCACCAAAGGGAACCTTTGCAGAATATTCTTATAGGAAGTCCATAGTAGCATGGGTGAGGTTCCATTGGAAGGCCTTCAACAAGATAAACAAAGAGGGAGAAGGCACAACCTTTTTCTCCAAAGTGAGGACTCATTCATTTTTTGAGCCTAATTCATCCAATTAGGCCTTTGAAATTGACCCTAAAGATTTTAGGGTGTCTTCAACCTCTACACTATTAGTGGAAGTACTCTTCTGGTGACACCTCTATCTGATTTACTTTGACCATCATACATAAGATCCCTCAAGATATTACCAAGCCAATTTCCACCTTTAGATAATCTGTCTAGTTAATGGTATTACATTTGGTTAGAGAGTGCAAAAGTTGTAAGATTCAAATGACACCCTTACAAGAAGACCTCTTAAAGGAGATTTAGAAAAATACACACATTTATCAAAATGCGCTTATTTGGTTAGAGACTAGAAAAATTTTAAGATTCAAATGAGTACCTTACAAGAAGACCTCTCAATTGATACCAGAAGATTATGAAATTTCCTAAGTATTTTTAGTGCTCCCGATCGCTAACATGTAGATCAATCCACAAAAAATAGAGTTTCACAACTCCAACTACTAGAAGTTAAAAGTGTAAATTGTTCTTGCAAAGATACTTGATTAGACAACATCCAACACAAGCTATAGAACATACTTGCACGTGTTTTACTCATAGAAAAAGAAACCCATAAAAGTTTTATATCATTTAATAACCAAAACCATGACCCTTGAATACAAATAAACTTGTTTACAATAGCAAATAGGTCTTATTTTGATAAGAAAAAATATCATGCATAATTTGAAGCATTGAATTCCTTAGACAAATATGAAGTGAATCAATTTCCATAAATCTTTCAAAAGCCATGAAGTTATAGTAAAGCAACTACCCTTCATTCTTGTGCATTGTATAAATGCTACAATATTTTAATATTTTGCTAGTTGAAAACTTAGATATGAATTATTATCAAAATAGTAAAAATCAAATACCCAAACTAAAATTTGGCTAACAATAATTTTAATCAATTCCATAATGACATTGCACACAAGAATAGGCACCAAGTACAAAGTTCTAGCAAGATGCAATTAGCGATTGGAAAAATGAGGCTAGGTACCAAGTCTATATGTGTCAGCTTAAGGACTAAGGTTTATATATTTGGAAGTTGACATTTGACATAAAATAGTAGATTATATTTTAGAGTGTAGGGTATAATAGTTTAAGAATCTAATAGTTGTAATTATGGAGGCTACATTCACGAGTAAAAAGATAATTAACTAGTTTTTCTTAATGAAGATACTGTATGTTTTTCATCAAGAGTTAGTTTTTAGTGGTTTTGATTTTGATTCTTATTTCAACTTCATACTCAATTAAAATCAAATGTAACAAAAAGAATCATAAATGAAATATTTTATTGTGAAATGAAAGCCATGTTGAATTCTTTTCTTAGGTATTGCATTTTATAGTTTTGGAGTCCAAGATTATTACACTAAAACATCTTTGAATCCTCAACAATAAAATCATAATATACATCTAAAATGATTAGATTGCATAAAGCTCCAATTTATGATTTAGGTAGCTTTTTATATGATTTCATTTCAAGTGGTTTGAGTAGCATCAAGAATCTCATGGAATTTTTCTTCCATTAGAACAACCAAGCCAAATATAAAAGTCATGGAGAAATTAAAATACTAAACTTTATCTCTTGGATACTCTATGTAGTAATTCCACAATTACAATCCAAAACATCCAAGGATTAGGACCTACGCAATAAATATTGTATAGTCCAAGTCCATGCATGCAAAAAAAAAGGTAACCATATAGTTCTTGATTTATGGTATGTTTTTTATTTAGAATTACTTTCAAGCAATTTTGTTTGCATTGGTAAGCTGTTTCAATTTTGCATGCAATGAAGAAAATTAAAAAAGAAAAACTATATAAATTTTAGGAAAATGAAGAAACTAAAGTTTTCTCTTAGATATCTCATCTTGGAATTTTGGGAATTTGAATTGTAAATGATGAGACAATATGAAGATTCTCTTTTTGTTAGATTGTTTTATTAAGTATCTGTTTAAAGAAATTTGGTTGCATTAAAAATTGCTTCAAATTTTGCATCTAATACAAAAATTAATTTAAACCAAGGCAATCATTGGAATTATTTTGAATTGAAGAATATCAAAATTTTTCCTCATGGATGACTCATTTCAAAATTTTGTGGTTCAAAACTATAATGCTCAAGTCAAAGCCTCCATGGATTCTATTTAGCAAAACCTATCTCAATTATTAGGATTCATCAAAAAATGTAGCCTCCGTATCCTTAAGATCCTTAAGAGTATCTTAATATAGAATCCTATATTTTGCTAACCACACTTCTTCACTTCCAAATCCATAGTTCTAAATTTACATATGTGAACTTTGTACCTAGTCATTGCTTCTATGCATGATGTAATTTCTCCATTGGAAGCACTTGGTGCCTTGATGCTTAACTTCCACACCACAAGCATTTAAATCTTTTTATGAGTATATTGCAAGAACTAATCAAAACCACAAAAAATAAAATCTCTTTCTTATTAATTGCAATTTCTTTTTTCTTAATCACTAGTACGTTGTCGCTTAAATTCCTCTACAAACAAGCATAAAAATCTCTTTATTCCTAATTGCAATTTCTTTGTTCTTAGCAATTGATGCCTTGTAGCTTACACTTCTCCCACCACAAGCATGAAAATCTCTTTATTTAGCCATCATAGAGTAGTTATATTTTTCTCTTCTAATTTTTTAATATTACTAGTAATACCTAATGAGGCAAGATTCCATTGTATTTTCATAATGGAAATTACCTTCTAATTGAAATGATCACCCACTCACTTAACCCTCATGTGTTGGAAAAATTTCAAAACTTTCAAAATTATTCACTTATGTAGGAATTATGAATATGAGTAGAAGAACATAACTTATCTAATCATTCTTATCTTTTTTCATATAAGCTTATGAACGATAGCTCTACTTGAAATGATCTATATCCTGTTCTATTACGATGATCTATTACTATGAGGTTTATCTCTGATTGATCTTTAAAACTGCAATTTTTTTCATACATAAAAGCACTAAAACCTCATATGGCATTGAAAAGGTTGATGTCTAATATGAGATGACTTTTAAATCACAATATTATGAGATGAATGCATACAATTGGTGAGATGATAGAAAATTAACAAGGAGTGTATGCAAAAGTGAAATTCGTGCATCTTAGTATTGGATTGATATGCATATTAAAAGCATCTCAAAATAGAATTTTCTGAATAAAATCTAAAGGTAGATTCAGTTGTGGTTATGGAAAATGTTTTCTGATGAATGACATGGCCTATATCTCTTTAATCCCATATCAAACTAAATCTTATTATACAAAACTGTTGCGATAAGAAAACTACTACATATTATTTATAAATCTCTCTACATGCTTTCCTTTGAAGTTTATCTATTATGCCAAGAAAGAGTGAGTACCTATGAACCTACAATTTTGTTTAGTGTAAGGACTGGGAAAAAAAAAAAAAAAAACTACACCTCATCAAAGAAAAGCTATACAGTGGGCAACTGATTGGGCATAGGACAATTTTTGGGAACCTGCCGTCCATTGCTGTCATTGTAGGCGGGGCGGGGTTTTTCAGCTATAAAATATATGACAATGAGCGTTTTCACGCTCGAAAAGACCGGGCACGGGACCAAAAACATGAAGAGCTTGCCCAAAATGAGAAAAAGTATGAACTGGATAAAGTAAAGTTTGAGTACGAAAAGTCGAAGAAAAAGGGAGGCCATGGAAGATCATAACGCCCCGACTCCGGATGATGCACAGTCAGAATTTCTTAAAAAGGATGGATGGCTTTCAGCCGGTAAGATACATACAAAGTACATTTAAATATGTGGTCCATTAGAAACATATTGTAATAATCTATTTTGTCTCACACTTGTACGGCTTGATGGGGGTCTTCCCATCCTTCGTGTTTTCTACGCGGTGGCCTTTTCTATAATTTTTTATTAGGAACATATTCATAGGATGTCCAAATACTTTTGGCACCTTTATATGACTTGAACTATGTTTGACAACATATGTCTTCTTTGTTACCACAAATAATGATTCAAGAAAGATGGAGATAAGATAATAAGGCTTAAAGAGTGTGTTAAAACAATGTCATTTAGAAGAATGAAAAATTTTAAATACCTCAATATTATCCAGATTTTCAAATAGCATATATATCTTTATGAAAATAATTTAGTATATGAGAAAAAGAAATGATTTAATTTTTAATAAATTATAATTATACAGAATAATACTTTCCTTCAGATGTAACTTGCAACATAGCACTCATAAAAATGCTTCACCAAGTCATATCTAATTGCTTATGTCATTGTTCCCATGTAGATTTCATACTATTTAAGTGTGCTTAAAGTGGTTTGACCCTATGGTTATTAATTCAAGTTGAGCTAACTATTCGTAATTTTATTGAGACCAACTACTATTCTGTAACACTTTTGAGTTATGCGTGCTCATATATAAAATTTATGAGTCTTTTTCTTGCACTTCTGGACATGTACAAGAAACAAAAATACTTTCTCTCTCAATTCACCCTACTACCCACTTGGCTCTTTTATATATCTTTTTGTTTGATATTTTAAGTAACACTTTGCAAAGTTACTGCGCACAGATCTTTGCGAAATACTATATCAATCTTCAGAATATGACATCTAAATTTGTACATTATTTTACCTTATAGATTCTTCAAATACTCCCTTTGTCAATAAGTACATCGACTATAGGATGTATTGAATACCACTTTGTAGAGTTATCATACACATATCTTTGCGAAATACTATATCAATCCTTAGAACGTGGGTTCTAAATCTGTATATTATTTTACTATAGAGTCTTCAAATACAATAAGTACATCCCTTTGCCAGTAAATGAGACCTAAATATCTAAATATACTTTTCTAACTAGGTCCATTCTTCATAAACTAATCTATTCTTGTGGTCTTTTCTTCTTCGAACAAGATTCATCGAATTTATTTTCAACTTCCGTGCATTATTTATATACATATACATTGATTGTTTCTATTGGAGAACTCAACACCAAAAGCATAAATCTAGATGAAAGTGTAATTGAATAATTTTACAATATTAACAATGTCTATTACTTTTCCTCTTGTATCATATGAATGTCATGCTCACGGAGAGATAATAAATACAACTGTACTATTGGATGAGCCTTAAGAAGCCATGAAACTAAGAGAAAAAGGGAAGAATTAAGAAAACAATAAGGAATTCCTAAGAATAGAGTGAAGTGAAAGAGAATAGCTTTAGATAATTCTATTGTTTTTGCATGGAAGGAAGTAGTTGAATTATATGAGACTTGTATATCATTATTCGGAGTAGTTCGGTATTTGGAAATGACTTCCACCTCTCTCCTCTCTATCATTTGAATATCTGGAAAATTACAAGCAGTTTCAGTTTATCAACGTATAATTTGCTAAATGAAAGAGGATTTCGTTTGGATTGATCCCAAGAGCATTAGTTATAATATTTTTCTTAACAGTCATTCACTTGTATAAACTGTGATAGAACTACTTTGAAATCACATTATCTGTGTGAAAGGAGTATAGAACTAACTGCAATTATTCATACTGTTAAAAGAAATGATCAAAAAGCCATGCTCGCGGTATTAAGTAGTATTTTCAAGAGAGCCTTTTTGTACAGGTGGCCTCCTATCGCAACTGCAACCATCTGGATTAAGAAGCCCCGATTGATGTACAATGCTCTGCTGTTGCAACTGAATTTGCTTCGATTTTCTTTGCTTCAGATGTCCCATTTGAAACTAAGAGCGGAGTCGTCGTCTCCAAGAACCCTCTTTACGTAGATTAGCTCCTCAACGTGCGCATTTCTGAATCTTTTCAGAGTCTGCAAAACTCCAGCTTGGAAGTGTGCTTGCTCAACATCACCGCGAAAGTGGCATTTAATTCATCATTAATCTTCTCCAACTCCTTCCGATATTGTTCGTAAATATCATCGAGCTGCCATGGACATTATTAGCATATCAATATTGATAGAAGACATGCAAAATGATGGAACACATGTTGTTCTTTCCTCCTGAACTATGTAAGCATGAATAAACTAAGAGCATGGTCAGTTATCCTGATTGACAATTCCCTAGGAAGCAATTAGCATTTCAGTATCAAGCTTGACCTAGAAAGCTTTTCAGTCTTAGACTAAACATGAATGTAAACTCCGTAATTGCCATTCATTACTTGGACAAGACGATTACTGCATAAGAATCATAACTTCACTTCAGTACGTGAAGGCGACCGCGTGTGATAACAAGAAGGATGGGAAGACCCTATCAAGTTCGTACAAAGAAAAGACATATGGGACAAAATGGGGGTAAGCCCCAATACTTTCGGTAAGAAGAATCTGTCCTACAGCACCTAATATATCTGAGCTATGCACTTCAGTTATGGTTACATTACCTTTACCTCATCAACTTTTTGAAGACTTCGCTTTGTTTCCTCCAAGGCCTCTTTACTTGAATTGACACAATGCTGCACTACAGCTGGAACAGCCTCTATGCACAGTGTAATGTACTCCCTTCCCGGAGCAAAATGTGTTAAGGAGTCCAACAAAGTTTTCTACCATGTGTGAATCAAATGTGTGGATCGGAAGTGCCGGAGTTCTCCTGTGGAACTGGTATCTCATAACGGTAATCAGTCGGATCCTTCAGATGCACACATCTACGAATCCGTCAGAAAAGATCAGGAATCTCAGGTGGAGATTGTGGACCAGCAATTATTTGTTGTTGGCCGTTACAAATCTGCTGAATCTCCGAACGCAAATGTGTTGAATAAAATTCAGAGTTTTGACTGGAAAATCCCATTTGAAGTTGGCTCTGTACATTGTCCACAGCAGCTTCAAAAGCAAATTCTGTCATACATCCACCTCTTCGGTTAGATCCCTTGGAATCGGTCCCTACTGCTCGTTTTCCAGTACTATGTGAATGTCCTCTATTCCGAGGTAGAAATCCCATTCAGAGAATTGTACTGCCGAGCCAATGACAACTGCAACTTTGTGGATTCACCATCATCATCAGATAGAAAGGAATTCAGATGGAGGTGAAGCCCATTGTGTGGAAGCACCTACGATCCAGTATGGATGAAACTCCTGCGGAGACACGATCATGGTGATTTGACTTGAAGTGTTCTGATCTGAGCACAGAAATATGGAGAATTCAAATCCCACAGTCCTCTGCCAGGGGCAGCGGGCACGAGTTACATTGCGCATCGTGATATTTCAGGTTGCACTTGGATTTGTCCCCGGAATGCTTCTTCCTACACATGAAGCAAAGATGGGAAGAGACCATTACGAAGGATTGATCACTACATCCCCCAGCGTAATTTGTGGATACGGCCAACTGAAGAAATTCTAATTCCGATAGCAAATTGTTAAACGTGTACTGGGAGCATTGATATTCATTTCTCCACATAAGCCACCTGCAACTCCAGTATGGAAATGATACTCGATCCCATCTTCATCTATGGCTTTCCCTTGCGTAGTAACTTCGCTGTTTCTTCTCGTATCATCGTGTTGCATGTTGCAGAGCTGATTAAGGAATGCAGTTTGAAGACCTTCAATGTCAACGACATTCCTCTCCTTAGGCGGATGTAAAACAGCATCTCCTCTCTGGTGGAACCATTGATGAGGATCAGCTTCTTCCTCTAGAACAACAACATTCTGTTGATATTGTGATATCTCAACTTCTGTTCAGTCAAAATCAGAAGTGCCTGCTCTCACCTGAATCTGATTCAGTGTCAATTGTGTTCCCATTGCAAAACGAGCATGATCCAACAGGATGTTGCGAAGAGTCTAAACCAGCGAAATCAACGTTCATCCTCAGGCTGATTGATGTATCTGGACCAAACTCTTGTTTTCCACCAGAAACTTGTATACATATCAAAGTGCAAGTGTACCCTCACTAGTACTGAGGATCATTCCCTCCAAACCAGAAGAAATTTCAGCTGCCAACAGAAAAAAAAATTTAAGACGCCAGAAGATTCTTCTATTACCACCCGATTCAGTGCTTCAATTTTCAACTCAACACAAGCAGCACATCTAGAAAGTGTGACGGTAGTTCCCTTGATGAAATGGCAGGTGAACCTATATGTGACTTTCTTATAGTTACCTCTGTGCTGATCCTGACACTTCATTTACTATTGTACTGATTACGAGTATAACAGGTTCACGAACAATGATGATGTGATTTTCTTTTGTCATCTCCTATCACACTCGTAGTATTAAAATTCAATTTTTCCCATTGACATAAATGAAATTAATTTACTCAATCTAGTAACGTCAACAAGCTAGTAGAATGTCCACTATAAATGATAGGTCTAATTTTCAATGATGATTCCAATAGCGCTAAATTTTGAACAGATAATAAATTTTCTTTTATCTATCCGTTTTTATCTTTCCTTTTATCTTTATTTATCTGAGGCTCCCAAAGATGTAAAACTGGAAACTAACACAACCTGAAGGACTACATGCTTGTAAGGTGATAGGTGCCCAAGTCGGGCACCCAAGTCAATTCTGTACCAAATTAGACTTTGTTGTACTCTTTCAGTACAACTAAGATGGTGACTTCTCATTTGCCTCTGCTTATTTGTACCTCTATGACGTCTTACAGGCAAGAACGTCATGGATGCATCTTTATTATGAGATCTCTATCATGTCCACGATGTTAAAATTTATAATTTCTGGTCTCATTTCTCGTTCCATTCTGTAGTCAGTCAGTCAGTCCACCAAATAAGCTACATATCTATAAATGGGAATTCTAGTTTAATATTGATTTGAATACCGTTTGTCCTTTTATGTAAATATGATACTTTAATTATTCCAGGGCATATTACAGTAATGACTAATCAATTCCAATAGCGAGGGTGAAACCCACTTTTACTACATCTCTTGGGAAGGTGGACCACATTCCATTCATTCTCCCAAACCCGTTTTTTGCATTCTTTCGAATGTTCATGTCCATTCTAAGGTTAATGAATCATCTTTCCCAATATTCTTAAGTTAAGCATTTCTCGATATTTTCAAGTCAAATACATGTCGTTGTTCCTTGCATCCGTCGGGTTTCGTTTTCGTGATAACCAGACCGGAAATATGCTTTTGTGTAAAAGGCTACAGATTATGGAGAGCCCTTAGTACATAACCAAATTTTAAAGTTGTATAGATCTGCACGGAGAAAAAGATTTCAGGATGTTGCTCTTGCTCTTGACCTTACTGGGGAGAATGACATCCCCACCTTTAAAGCTTTCCTGCTGACGCCTGCTAACTGGAAAGTCAACTTGAAGGATAAGCTGCTGTGACTGCAGGAGCATCAGATTCTCCGTAGGATACGAGAAAAGTCACTTTGCACACAATGATTTCACGGAGAAACAAGCTGACTACACCACATTGCTTTTCTGATCATCAGAAATCAAGTTAAAGAAGCGCTCCCGAACGCGACTATCGTCAACTCGAATGATCAGAATCCGAGGCTGCAGACAACGTTAATAAAAACTGCACAATGTCATGCATCACCAGAGGTTCTACTGAACCAATGAAATTCTCAAATACATTACCAGATAGGATACCGACGTACTACTAGATGCTCAATAGGAAGAGCACATTCAATTGAGGTACAGCTTTTGGGTGTAGTGACAACTCATGTAAAGCATTGAAGCTTTCTGCCCTTTTTGAAACATGCATGGGTTTCCTGCCGGAATACCGCAAACGATTGATGCGGGTCCTGGATTGAAAAAAATGAGGTGCTGGTCTATCACGAACATTGTAGGGAAAGAAGTCGAAGCATCAATTTTGCAAGAATTTCTGCAACAACAAGAACTTATTTCACCAATTCTGTATCTTCTAGGAAGTGGGCACGGAAATGCTGCAGTCCATACAGTTCAAGAGATCGATTGTGCCATCATCGACTGACGGACTTTGACGAGAACGCCGGATACGAGTAAGGACTCTATATCCGATTGATGTTAACGTGAAACTCTTTCTGGTTCTGTTTCACTCCAGCATTACATGGCGGTACTCTTACACAGACTTGGAAGCGTCGATCAATTACAATTTCCCGCTCTCAACTTGGCACTCTGGGGATCAAATATAGAGAGATCAAGTAGATTATTCTAATCACAAATTAAGTAAAACTACTGCACTAGACTCGTTAAGACTATAGTCCAGTATTATAAGACTGACTCACTCGCAGCATCGTTCACTGACATTTTGTGGATCTACGGTAATTCCGGCTCCAGCCATGTGAAAGCAGAACCGTATCTCGCCCATGTTTCCTATGATTTGCTCTGTCTTGAGCAGATGAAATCGTCAGAGTGAGTCACACGGTCTTCAGCACAATATGAGTCAAAGTAATTTCGTCGATTTTACTGGCAAAATGGGGCAGCTTCTGGGGGCGTGGTAATTATCAACCCTCAGTACGCGAGACAACAGAAAGCAGAATTTACCAAAAGCAAGAGTCAACTGAATGAACATCAAATCTGCCAATCAACTTCGTAACTATTGTCCAACCGCAGACTTTGTTAGATTGTCAGGAATCACTGCTTCAGATAGAGTCCACAAGAAGACAATGTGATTCTCGAGTACCATTGGTATTACGGATTGCTCGAACAACATGTCATCCAGATCCCACCATGCGAATCGCGTAAGCCGGCACATGAAAACCTAGTGCCAGCGTCCAGATCAGCGTAGTCTCCAATGTATATATATTCTCCTAATTCTCCTTGTGACCAGACGACCAACTTTTAAACAAACACTTGAGCCCTGGGCAGACTCTCTGAAGGTAGTAACGTACTCTTGTCGCCACAGTCCCACAACCACAGCATCACCATGGCTTCAGCAACAGCATGTATGTCCGGAACTCTTGTTGGACAAGCTCTTGGAGCCACCACCAATGAGCTCGCAAAGAAAGTGAATGTGGGAGAGGCGCGCGTTGTGATGCGCAAGACCAGTGGCTCCTCTAGTGTCTGGTGAGTTCCTCTGTAGATCTGATCGTCCTTGTTGTCTTCTACACTTCGTACGCCTTACCATGTCGTCAAAAATATCAAGTCCTTTCCTCAACTATATGATCCAGTACCACGCGTGTGATTTGACATCCAAACCTTTCACTCGGATAGAAATATTCCAATCGGTTTTTCTGCTTTCAGTATGCTGTATGACAATATTTAAATTGCTACCATGCTTTTGGAACTGACTATTAGAATTTATACTTCACTTGGATGCAGGTATGGTGCTGATCGTCCCAAGTACTTGGGTCCATTCTCTGGGGCTACTCCTTCTTACTTGACCGGTGAGTTCCCCGGAGACTATGGCTGGGACACTGCCGGACTCTCGGCCGACCCCGAGACTTTCTCCAAGAACAGAGAGTTGGAGGTCATCCACTCTCGATGGGCAATGTTGGGAGCCCTTGGATGCGTCTTCCCCGAATTGCTAGCCAAGAACGGTACCACATTCGGAGAAGCTGTTTGGTTCAAGGCCGGATCACAAATATTCAGCGAGGGAGGTTTGGATTACCTCGGTAATTCCAGCCTTATCCACGCACAGAGCATTCTAGCCATCTGGGCCTGCCAGGTTGTGCTCATGGGTGCCGTCGAGGGATACCGAGTAGCAGGAGGTCCTTTGGGAGAGATCAGCGACCCCATCTACCCTGGAGGTGCATTCGACCCTCTGAACCTCGCTGAGGACCCAGACACCTTCGCCGAGCTCAAAGTAAAGGAGCTGAAGAATGGCAGACTTGCCATGTTCTCGATGTTTGGATTCTTTGTCCAAGCGATCGTGACCGGCAAGGGACCGATTGAGAACTTGTCCGATCACTTGGCTGACCCAACTGTCAACAACGCCTGGGCTTATGCAACCAATTTCACCCCCGGAAACTAAATAGGCAGAAAAGCGAATAACCCAACAACCTGAGTCTTAGCTTTGCAGTTCAGGCAGAGTATCCCAGCTCGACTGCTTGTACATTAGCCCGTGTACCAAAAGATTTTGATTAGAAAATTTGTGTTGCGCATCAACTCTGGAGTTTGCCATGGGTGATTGTCTGTTAGCTTGCGTTGAAGGCAAAGTTCCGGGCAAACACAAAAAAAGGCTTTTTTTTAAGGATCACCAGTTTTACCATGTAAGAACTACTCAACGCCTCTAATACCTTATAGAGTCCACACAAAAGACAGCATGCTAGTCGATTTGTCTTTGTAGTTGTGATGAAGGTTTCAAGGTAATATGATGGCTACTTCGAAGCTTCTTTATGTTGCACCCAAAGTCAAAAACTACCTCCATCACCACACCTAAACTACTATACATATCAATATAACCAAACACATGCATGCGAGCGGTCGAGAATGTTGAAATACAAAGACTTGCTGAAAATGAGCGTAAAGAGAGACTGAAGAATCCAGCCCCTTCTGCTTCGAATATGAAAGTCGAAAATCCTCATAACCAGATGATATACTAACAACATGAGACTGTGTCAGCAATGATACGTGCATGCTCTCACAATCAATTTGGTACAGTAGCTGTATGTCTTGGTAGACTACAAGCAAACATCCCAGGCCATACTCACATTACTTCTAGATTAGAAAGTAGATGTGTTGTTGAGAGATTACCACAGGACGGTCTTATGTTACTAGCGCGGAAGATCCCAATCTACCTCGATAATTATGAATGTTGTTTCCACGTCGACTAGATTCCCTGTTGTGCTTTAGGTGCAATGGATAGAGATAATCCAGTGAAGAGACTTATAATACAGATAAGTCTCTATGTCCGAGAACAGATCCTTTAAAGAAAACTAATATCGTGAGTATAGATAAATAAGTGATAAGTAGCAAATTTGGTTCATTTAAATTTAAATGTTATGCTTATGATATTAAGTAGTTTTATTTAATTTTCTGATTATTTATAAATTTCTCAGTTAAGTAAATATCTCAAAACATTTTGTATTGTTTACTTATAACTATTGTAATAAAGTACTGTATGTTTTTCTTACTCTACTAAACTCAAATCTTGTAACTTTTACAAACGCGCTTGCCATAGGATACTAATGCTGCAAAAAGACTTTATCCAAATATGGTCTTCATCATTTTCTTCAGTTAGGATGGAATTGGTATTACAGACTGACAATCATTCTACCTAAGACAGGAATTTTTTGGTGAAGAACATAAGGATAATGTCCAAGGCCGGCCTCAACTACAATAGAAGGTCGAAATTCCACCTTCTGCACATTAAAACACAACATTCGAAAATTGAGATTATGGTCTACATTGGGGCCAAGCTTGGAGGTGCAATGGATGCAAGATTTGGATCAAGCATGGATGTAAGTTTGTCCAACATTTAATCTAGTAGTCTTTGCTTATTGCTCTATACAAGTTTACAATATAAGGATTATTGAGTTATTTAGTATTGAAAATTTTATGGAATTTATAATCATCTGCTCTGTGAGTTGGTCCATAGTGAGTTGGTCTGGGGACTATCACAATTGTTCTGCTATTATTTGAATATCTTGGCGGCTTAATATGGAATATTCTAAGGAAACTATGGTCAGGTGGTCTAATTATCATACAGTACGACGCAGCGATATCTCTTCTGGACGTACAGTAGTAGATCAGTGAACCGTTTTAGCAACTAGTGAGGCCTCGGAGGAGTGTCAAGAATCTCAGATTTAATCTGAGGAGAGGTTTGAGTTAACAGTGGAGAGTTAAGGAGAATCAACCACGATTTTCAGGACAACTTCCTACAAACCACAAACTTTTATCACCCTCAACTCTTAAAAGGGTAGTCCACTATGGTAACAGCCGCTCTTTCAAAGGCGGATGGAGATTTCCTCCTGCCCGTTCTGTTTGGTAAGATGTGGCCAACTCTAAGGATCGAAACGGTTTGCTGCTCCAGTGTACAAGACAGAGTCCTTGCATCCCATCTTGATCAGAACAAACAAGGGGGACCCTTCCATTGATGTAGGGATGGTTGTCATCCTACTGAATCCACAACCAGCACCGGATGTGCAGAAGAAGCTTTCAAGAAGATTGAGAACAAGGCCCAGGGAAGAGCAGCGTAGCCAGACCAGGTATATTCAAGCGAGGCACCAGTAGCTGTCCGCATACACGCTACTTAAATCATGTTTCCTCCACCTGGATCTGCAAACCAAGAAAGTCTTCTCAACATGGTTAGAGGGTAGCGAAAAATAAAGAAGGAAACCCATGACTATTCTCTATAGAAGGATAAAAAATATTGTCAAATAGTCAAAGACTCAATCAATAGCAGTGAAGCCAAGATATAGGTTGACGTGACCTTACGGTTCTCCGTAGTTCACATTCTAGATAGTCTCAGGAATACACGCCGATCACAACTGCGTTCACTTCAATGTTCATCTGGCCATCCAACTGAAACAAATAGAATGTTCAGATGTGACAGTCAGTCGAGAGACTGTTCAGATGTAAAGAGTAGAGCCTAATTTGACGGTTCCGGCAAGACGTGGGCAGCTTCACGGACTTCATACTCATACTCCAGGCATTGCCAGGTGAGCACCTAACAAAAGATTGCGACTGGAAGTATTGCTTCACTTCTCGACAATCAAGACTCTGGAATTCAATGTGGAGACGAAGGGCGAGAAGCTACTAGCAGTTCAGGTCAAAAAAGAAATACCATGCTAATTGTAAAATGTTGAAGTCGCGATTCATTCGTCTTGCTTCTTATGACTTTGGGGCTTCCTGCTCTTGGAATTGAAACAAGACTTCAAAGAACTTTCTACTTTCGGGTGTGCAAAGCCTTTTCCACTGCTTTCCACTTCGTCACAAAATAACAAACCACGAGGTTATCAGAGGTGGATAGAGAGCATGCCAAGATGTCAGCAATCGTGTCAGCGAAGTTGAGTTTGAGAAGCCAGAATATGGCACTGTCCATATTGCGTGATAAACTACAGAACCCGTTTGTACACAACCTGGTTCCATACCCACGTCTGACATGACTGACTGACTGACTCTGACATATGATGGGAACCCAGTAAAGATCGTCATAATTATCAATTACATAGAGAGATAACCATGCGTAAGTCTGCATACAGTGGTTGCATGATGATTCTGATGCATAGGTACCTGCAGTACACTGTGAGAGAGAGCAAGTGTGACCTTGGCACTGTCCATATATACGAGGTGATAGCTGCACGCAAGTTTCCCTGATGCGTAAAGCTAAGAACTTGGAAAAGCTCACGATTTCACATTTAGAATGCCAGAAGAATTGGCGAAGAGACTTTCTTTCACGACATGGCTGATTCAATTCTTACCACAAGGATATCCAAGTTCTGCACACTTTGCTGCTAGAAATTCCTCGTACAGTTGCCGATGTTGGCTCGGTATAAAATCACCAAACCTAAAGCAGGTAAAGAAAGACCAGGATCACTTCCAACACTCGACTAACAGTTGTTTTAAGTGTGAATGGATTATCCTAAATGCTGAACCAGAAGTCTACCGTGAACAAACAACTAGGATCAAATGAAACACATGCAGAGAAGAATGGTCCGGACCTGCGTAGAAGAAATAGACGTTCAGGAGCAGCAAATAAGTTGGCAACTGACTCGAGTAAGGTTGCCATGCTCATGAGTTGATTTTTGAGACCCCTCATACACTCCAAGAATCGCTTATATTCCACAACACTTAGATGGGCTTTCACCTGACAATTTGCTCCATACAGACAAACGACGCAGTCGAGCATCAAATAAACTGTGAATGATCATGAAAGGAGCAAAGCGAACCAGTATAACGATTCTGATAGTGACATGGTGAAACTGGAAGTACGAGTATTTGAGCAACCAGGTGGATGGATAAGAAAGTAGAAAGCGAACGAAATGCAAGTTAGATCTATCCAAATTGCTCGTGAACTCGTGGAGTTTGATTTACGAATATCGATAGGCCCAAGGTTGAAGTTCCCTCAAAGATCAAGGAGGTCAGGTTGATGGACTTCTGAATCTTAAGCAGACATCACTTGATTACAATCATCACAATTCTGATTAAGTCTATCTAAATAATAGGGACGCGACCCAAATCTCACAAGGAGGGGACAACCTTTAAAATCGTAGACAACTCGGGTCCGGTCTCGTTTGGGGTTCAGGATCTCCGTCCACATCGATGTCAATGACTATAGATTATTTCCTTTGCTAGCTTTGTGAGATGCACCATACCTCTTGAAGAAACACAGCTGCATTTTTGGTTTTCCCATCGGTTGAGGGGTTCGACGTAGATTCACTTTTTGGGTGATTACTCGGCCTTCCCACCTGTAGTCGCTCTGTGCAACATGACCCCTGCTTGATGCAAGGTTTTATGACAGGTTGTGACGATAAGTCCTCCTTTGCTATGTTTCCAGCGGCTTCAACTTTGGTTGACTTATCCATATGTCCCACCTTCAAGTCATGCTGACTCTTGTATGAGTTGCTACCACCACGTTCCAAGTCATTGCTCTTATCAGCTCTAATGACGTTGGCATCGCGATCACCCTTAATATGCTTCCTAAGGTTCCAAGGCTTTTCAAAAAGCTCTTCGGTCTGCTTTCGTTTGGCGACTGTAATCGAGCTTGCTATTTGGCAAACGGTCGTTGTCTTATGAGGTGCAGCTTCTAGTAGCTTGTCAACTTCAACAACTTTATTCCCGTTTCCTTTTCCGGTATCTAGAAGGTGAGAATTACAAGTTGAGTTTGATCCATCTTCATGTGTCGACTCTCTGTTTAGGTTATGTCCAAAAGATTTGTCTGTTGCTTGAACCCGCAACGAGCAGTCCTCCTTATTCTTCTCACTGACAAACCCTGCAGCACTGCCCACTGCGCAATTTGCTGAAACTATTGACAACGAGCTCAAGGGCTGGTTGTGAGTCCTCATCCGACTGGCGGCGAGCATCTCCGACAAAGAAGAGGTAGCTACTGATGGCCCAGCCTGTGCAAGTCTTCCAATTTCGGCAAAAGTTCCCTGCACCATTTGTGGAGTCAACAGACATTTTAGGCTCCAGCTGTGAACCGGATCATACAAACAAGAGAAATTCAGGGTCTACCAGTCCTCGTTGCTCCCAGACGCAGAGTTCACCAATCGAACTACATTCAGCCCACAATCCAAGAAGAACCAGGGAAACTCTTCATCAGCAGGTGCGTGGTAATTACTGATGGTATGGTCGTTTTACGAGCGAAGTATCCACCACCTATCTCGGCTTGGTGACTACTGTTTGCACCTGCAGGTCCGGCAACTATACATCAGATGAAAAACTATCAAGAGCTTGATGTATGTACCCTTTATGGCCATGCAAAAGCTACATTAGCTCTATATATGCCACCTCCAAATTCTCGTGTTCAGCGTAGTGGGCATCTGGTGAGGGTTTGGTGTAGATTAGTACGGATTTGAAACAAGCTGGTTGGAGGGTCTTTTGGGCCACCCATATCAGTCTGAAGCTTGATGTGCGAGCCATTTCCATAATTTTCATGCTTGTGTTGATGAACTGCTTGTTCTGTCACAAGTACAAAACAATCATTCTTCAAACATCTAAGGAGGTTATTATGTGTCGCATAGGCCTTAGTCTACAATTTTCAACTGTTGGGAGCGCCCCAAACTTAGGAAAGGAACTCGTGAATAAGGTAAGCATGCTCCGACGTTCTAAATAAGTATCCAAATATGGATGCGATGACTTGTGGATTCTAAATCTAACTAAGCTGGTAACACCAAAAAGCTTCATGTACACCAGAAAGGAACACATCCATGACTTGTTTTCGAAAAGCATGCCCTTTTACGTGAAGAAAATTAGTAAGTCCTCGGATATTCTACTACTGCCCATGATCGGTGTTCTTTCATCAGTATGCAAAGAAGATGCAAGTCGTGCGTACTAGAGTAAGCCGATCAAGGTTCAACAAAAGAAGGTTAGCTTACCAGGTAAGGTCCTATTCTTTAATGGTTTTGAAGGTGCTGCAAACTGCTCGGTAGCTGCCTTATCCTTAAAAAAGCGTGTCAATGTAAAAGCTGCGTCCCCAAATTTCGAGTAGCACTGCATGCGAAGGTGGCTAAAGTTGAAAAATCAAAGCATTGGAGCCCCATGATCAGATGGACCAAAGTAAGAGAGAATTTTATGGAGAAAATTTTAGGCATAGGGCACATGGTTTGCCTGGAAAGTAAAGTAGATGGCCACATATACATATACCTCCCAATATCGGATAGTTGTCAACAAGCATGAGACAGGGAAACGTACATATGGAGCATTGCAGCTTTCAGAGCGCAGCAGAAAGTAGAGTTTGAGGTTACCTTAATATGGGGTCTCAACCAAAGAGACATTTGACCTTGTGAATTTCCTTGCGCAAACCTGCATTCGGGGCAAATATCGATGGATGGATTGATTGATCAGTGCTTGGGTCACGGAAGACCAGAAACCTCCACTGGAGAAGATTCTTTTCTCGTGATTAAGCTCGGGATGCCCCTTCTATTTCGCTCGACATGCGGTATATTAATCTGGCTCGTGATTCCTTCACTTCATGTCACTAAGCTGCTCTAAAATTCCGCGCTCCAATTGACATCCTTTTGTTAGTTAGGAGAACTGCTACGATAGTTCTTGCTCACTTACTGTCATGTATGCAGCATGAAGCTGCAGTGATAAGGAATCATCCCTATGATTTTGTTTTCGGTGTCAACATTACACAGTACGTGATGAGTGCTAGCGATTTGCATCTTTCAGTGATATGGAGTGTACTCAGTACCTCTCGTCACAAAGAATGATAGCTCCATAATCGTGACGATGACGTATAACTCGGCCTATAGCTTGATTGACAGCTCTGGAAGCTTGTTGGACGTACCACTCTTCGCCCGTTATGCCCTATTGTACAGACACACATTACCAACTCAGTACCTCGTCAGAAGGACAATAGTCCTCGGTAACTCAAACTGCAGTCCAGAGAAGGTGATTTGAGACGCAACTTCGGTTTTAATTCCACGAGGTATTGCCAAGCATCCATGGTGACGAAATGAGCTAAAGCAACTTGAACGATTAGTTTCGTTAATATTGCAGGTCTTACATCGAGGGGGTGAGGTATATGATGTAATGCTGTACTGAGAAAGCACTTGGGCAAAATCTCCTCATGGGATTAGTATTACCCTGTCTACCGCAGATTCTGACAATATAACGAATCAGAAGACACTATCGTGACCATTTATACAGCAGCCTACCTTCGAACTGCTTGCTTTTGCGCGATTTGTTTCATCAAGATACTCCCGCTTTAAACGGACCTAGTACATGCAAACAATTCAAAAGCAATAAGTTTCGTTGGGAATGACCAACACCTACGATTTACAGTATTTTCGACACTGTAAGTACCTTTTCATATGTTGTCTAACCACAGGATACTACCACTCATTATGATCATAATCTCCTAAGTAAAAAGACCAAGTTCCATAAAATAATGTTCTACAACGTTCTTACAGTTAAAATTCAGTGGTCTCGATAAATCGAGTACGCATAGAACGAAAGTTACCTTCGGATCCGTCTTCATTGCATATGGGATCCCTGTTACAACCACTGCTCTTCCTGCCCGATCTGCAAAATCTAGTCCTTCACTGACCTGGAGCCCATACCACCTTTGGTGAAACTTAGATTGCCATAATAGCAATTCAGATATGCTGAGAACTCGTGCCACAAAACTTTAATCTTGAAGGTTCATGAGCATTAATTGATACCGTTGCCTCAAACAAGAGGAAACAAAAACATCTGACTTCACTTTGTCGTGTACGCTCTACTTTACAATATCCATTCGTGTATGCCGAGCCTTTGACCTAGACAAGGGTGCTCTGCAGGTAAAATAAGAGTTCTTTTCTTTATGAAAACCTCGTCACCTACATGTCCTGCTGATGAAGGGCTTAATGATCTAGCGGATGGCGACAGGTTTGAATGAAAGATTTACTCCAAATCTGCTAACCAAACAGAAGGTGATTATGATCTTTAAAATGCTGAAGGTCACCGGATCTTGACAAAGTTGAACGTTAACGCCGAGTTCTGATAAATGATGACGCACGGAGGTCTCTTCAGGTGAACATGTTTGTTTTTTACGAAAGAGCTGGGCAGAATTACCTTTCCGCGACAGACAGCAAAAAACACTGCACCCGAAGATGATGAATCGGATAACTTGGCAACGTAAGACTGCAAATCCGACGTGCAAGTTTGAAGTTAGCAGCTACTTTAACTTGCAAAATCTCACCAAAGTTCCTCCAACAGACAATGCACGTATCGTGGCACAGCAATCCTAGCAAAATCCCCGCTTGTCTTGTGTGATATCTTTGAGAGAATACCTCGTTAGCTTGGTTAAAAAAAGCCGACTCTCTTGGCTCCACCACAGGTTGCTTGAACTTGGTTATTCTCTCCCAGATAGTAACTGAATTTACTGAGGCTCCTGGAGGCTAAGCCATTCTCGCAAAATTTCGTGGCAGTAACCAAATTAGAACACTACCGTCAAGACCTCTAGGAATAGCCTTTAAAGCTGCACAGAAGACTTTATCAGCAGAGGACAATCGCGATTATGAGAATAATAAGAGAACGTAATAAAGCAACTTCCATATAAATATAAAGAAACGGCATGTGGAATTCGGATCCAGCTAATTGACCATTATGATCCTAGAAGCTTGAAGTACTGCAATGCCTCTATCAGCTTCTCCGTTACCAAGGCATAACAATTACCAGAGATTGCCAGGCATCAATGCAGGAGTTGAGCAGATGGTAAGAAGGGAAGAAGACCAGGAGACCATCCGGAACAATTCGGGCAAAATTGACTGCACAAAAAAAAGTAAATGTTAAGCACAATTTTTACAGTGTAAAACTGGTTCGTGTACTCATCCCTCAATCGAACACTGCAAAGGAATCTACGCATGAAGAAGTCCTTTGACTCCACGCGCATAAATGAGATGATGTAAACCATCACTGCAACATTTGGTCACCTAGAATGTTTAGTAGCCGAACCACCTCCTATTCAGGTATGTTCCTTTCTTCGAGGTGTTGCTGTCCTATGCTAAAGACTAATATTTGAGAAATTGGAGCAGAAGCCGTTTGAAGAACGGGGTATCCAGGACCCACTAAGTAGGGAACCGAGTAACGTGCATATGAAATGCAAGCATGACCGTATGCAAATAGAAGTGAATCTAAGCAAGGAAATAAATAGCATATGCTAAAGTACTAAGATTATAAGAATTGACCACGAGTTGAAGAAAAGAAGTTCAAAACCTATGGTATTGCCCAGCTCTTGCTTATATTCTGGAGAGTCGCGAGTCTTATACGAGGAGTTCAATGTACGTCCTGACGGGCCAGAGGGTACAACTCCCACCCAAATTTGGCTTCCATCAATGACATGTGGGTTTTCAAGCCTCACGTTGAACGGCCTGCCAGAGACAAAGAAGAGATTACTATCTTGAAGAGTAGCTCAACGGCGTCATCCTTCGGTTCAGGATAAAGAAGTAAGATTTGCAGTCTTACACACTGTGACCGTCAATAGAGACCAAATTGACGACGCTTTCATCATTCATGACCACCAATACTAGCGATATCTTAGATCATCCGCTTGGTGCATCGTTGATCCCGTCCTGAACCATTTCTAATGGAGATGATATTTTAGAGACCGAGGGGCTGGTCTGAGAATGAGCTTGTATTAAGTAGCTGTCACCTGATACACGAAAGTCTACTGTTACTGCATCAAATAGGATACACACAAGCGTGTTTATATTTCACACAAATCTACTTGGCTACACGGAAAACTTGCAAGAGGATATATTGCAATCCAGTCTATAAACTTGCAAGATTCCCGCGATCGGCTTCCAAGTTCATGAAAAGTAAACAACATGGAAGCACGAAATGATTTCTGGCCAAAGTGAAATTCTTACAATTTAAGCTCGATAGCAAAGGAGTCGAGAGGCGCTAATGTGCCCGAGGTCAACACAACTGATCTGACACCCATTTTTGCGAACTCTTCCATGGCGATCCCGGGATTGAAACACCACCAGCTCAGTGTGCGAACGACCTTACTTCCAGCACCTTGGATGACATGGCAAAGAGATTATAGTATAAGTGAACACTTAATTCGGCTCGACTCACAAACGTGTATGGTGGTAAACAAGCTAGAACTAACTTCAAGCAATGACTACCTCCACGGCCACCTTTATCCCCATCCTTGTTGCGCGTATCATGAATATGGACCTGCAGAGTGCCACAGCAATCGACAGCTTTCACTAAGTTAACAGCGTCAGTTTGTACTTACAAGAAACGTTCAGGAGGGAATCGTGCAAACCTTTCTAGCTAGCATATTAGCGTAGCAAATATACTAAGCATACATTGGAGATCACAGCATAAAAGCGCTCAACTGGCCAGGATGGATCACAAATATTAAGAAATGATTAGTTCAATCACCTCAAATGCGTGCATCAGTACTTTGCTTGAAAGTTCTTTGAAGAGAAACTAAACAACTCAAGAAGAGGACGATGAGTAGTTGACCGAATGTGATGGTACCTGAACGACGTTTTATGAAACTACCTTAGCCGTAAGAGAACCATTCTACACTTTCTTGTTAAAACTTGAGTGAAAGCATACCTTGTAACAGTTTGAGTGACCCGTTTCAGAGCCTCGAAAGATTATACGCAAAGCATCTCTAAGAGAATGTAGTCGGTATGTTGTCCCTGTGGACCTTAGGTGCCCCCGCGCTCCTGTAGCAGCCTCTGCACTCAACGGAAGCAATATTCTCAGTAAGTGTAGTTCAAGGCAGTCGGCCAGCAACATCAGCCCGTGTGATCTACAAGTCTTTTGAGTCTATGCTTGTTCGAATCAGGCGATGAAAAATCAAGGCTGGGCCCTAGACAATCTTAAGTGAATAAATAAAGTATTCTGGTAACCTACCTCAAATGCTTCAGAGATAGATCATACTAACACTATCGAGAGAAACAACAGTTCACTTACACTCACGAGTTCCCTGGATGACGACGAGTTCCTAAGCTTACCATCTTCAAGAAGACCTGTTGCTTGCTCAATAGTGTCGATTAGCATTGATGCTGTCTCCCAGTTGATATTCATAGCAGCCAAAAATTCATATATGTACGAACCAGCACGAGTAAACCCCAATTCAGCATTCTCAATATTCACTTCTTTGATTCTTTTCTCGAGCTCAAGTAAAAGTGCTGCAAAGCAGTTCATAAATGTAGTCAGAAACGGCAGTATCTGGCGTGGAGTGAAAACAGTGGCTATTCTCCTTATCGTTGACCTCCTAATTTTGAACATTTCGCTGCGTAAAAAAGTCAAATGCTCTTCCCATATGGTGGAGTCAATTTCTTGGTGACAAAGAAGCTGTATGGGTTATTCTCAAAGTCAGCTCCTCAAAAACCCACGTTAAACCGTCAGGCCAGACAATTTATCAAGGGCGTGTGTAGTACCTTTGAGCACGGCAAAATTATCTGGATCTATAGAAGCATCTGTGACAAAGAAGCTGTATGGGTTATTCTCAAAGTCAGCTCCTCAAAAACCCACGTTAAACCGTCAGGCCAGACAATTTATCAAGGGCGTGTGTAGTACCTTTGAGCACGGCAAAATTATCTGGATCTATAGAAGCATCTGCGGCGTTGTCTTGGCCTCTGTGTGAGATTGCGAGGTCAACACACTGCTTTGCTTCTCCAATACAGGCGGTCAGGTGCGTTGCAGGCAGATCAAATGATGCTGCATCTGCACAAAGACCTTCCTATATGCAGGTAATATCAGCACTTGTATTAAAGATATATGTGACTGCAGAAAATATTACGCAACCTGGAAGAGATAAGTTCAGCTCATTTGAGATGCAAGGAGGTAGAATAGAGGTCCCTCGGATTCATCCAAAAGTAGCTATTTGTGATTGTCAATGAAAAGCGTGATTTAGTTTTTATTTACCAGATTATGAGCTTCATCGAAAATAAGAACAGTTTTATCCCAGCTTATTCCCGTCAATGATCTTCGATTTTCCTTGTCTATAAGATAATTGTAAGGAAGGAATAAAATATCCGCAGAGCTGTGCAGCTCACGCGAGAGATAGTACGGGCACCTGCAATGAATGTCGACTTCAATTAAGGCAACTCTGTTCGCACCTCAAAACCAATACCCCACCTAGCAAGAAAATAAATAGTATTTCTGCATATCTATGGTTTGACCTCTAGAGCTTAAATTAGGGTGACGTTCATCCTATGTTTTGGAACTATCTCAACCCTTGCATTTAAAACAAATTTAATGACAACAAGCTCTCTAAGCATTGCACGTTCATGCCTTTATACATTCCGATCCCACGTAGGTTAGCAGTATTCTAGCACCAGACTCATTCCTCTCAAGTGCTGAGGGACTTACGTGATCAATGTGAGGAGCGAGTTTCAAATTGAATAACTACTTTCATGGACCATACAGATAATGTTCTACAGGACCGCAAGATAACCAGGCTTGTACTGAGTTAGATATCACTGATTTGGATGGCAGTTACATCTCCAGCACTAGGTTGCTAACGTTGAGCAGGCAAAAGTTGAAGTTATGAATAGGTATAAAAACCTACGGTCCTTGTGACCTCCCAATGCTGACGAGATCTTCAATATCAATAGGATCCAACCCAAGGTCAGGATGACTTTTCATGTACTCTGCACATTGTAGTTCCGATGGTAAGCAAAGCACTTCAAGATACAATCTGAATGGCGGTTCCCCAGAGAAAGACAAACACTCGGAGAGCTTCAACATCCATTACAACTCGAGTACGACAACGTTATTCATCAAACACTAACCATGAATCCTTTTCATCTCATCATCGTTGTCAAGCCCTTGAGGCATTATGCCTGGACATGGGGCTACTTATTCATGTCTTCACTAAGAGAAACTATAAACATGTGACGATAAAAGCTTTTCTGCCACTGGTCATCGGTAACAGCGTTATATTCAACATTTGATACCGTGCCCTCTGAAACTAGAGATGAACAAAGTAAACTCTCCAAGTCCAGAAAGTGTAAGTCTTGCAAACGTCTGCGACCTATGGAGTCAAAACAGACAGTGGCTTACCAGCCACACGATTTTGATGATTACAAGATCTATCTTTGCATATAGCACGGCAAGCTTGTGTCTGTGCCCTTCCTCGCATCAGTTGTATATCCTTATGAATGCACATCTGCTCCCGTGATCCAAGAATAATCATTTTCGGTCTGTCATACGTGGATGCAGAAGAAATAACAGTAATCAACAACAGACTTAAGAAGTCGACGAAGATGACATGCACAAATATTAGTTCTTGCCAGCGGTATAGAGTACTCTGAGCTATCAGCAAATTAAACAAAATCCATAAACTCTTCCTCAAGTATGCCGGCGGACATCTTTTACTGAGAAAACTACTTCAAATTGATAAATTCTTGACACATTCAAACGACTGCTAAGAAATAATCTTCAGGTTCTTTCTGCTGTGCACAAAGATCTCCAACTCTCAACAATTGTGTCTCTTTTCAGGCGTCTAAAAGACATCATGCCTGTTTACTACTTCTTGGGATGTTTAGGGTGGTAATCCCTGGTGATGAAAATTCTTGGCACTTAATGTTCTGGTAAACATCTGTTCAGGCCATGATAAGAGGCAGCTACTCTGGTACTGGCATTTCCTGACCTGTGACAGTTTTGCTTACTTAGCACTGAGCCAAAGCTAAGTGAACAAACACCAGTATCAAAATCGGAAGCGTGAAATTGGATGAATTTTCATCTATTCAGCCAGAGAAGAAATTAGAACCTGTATGAAGTCGCTTTCAGTTCTCTGATAACTTGTTGGAGTTGACTGTGAGTACGGGATGCGTATAGAATGGTCGGAAGTTTCGGTTTGATGAAGTCCGGAGATGACAGAGAATCATCCTGCGTACTCATACCCGTTCCAATTTTGGCAGCTGCTGCAGGGGAAAGACTTTCTCGCCAAGCCAAGGTTGCACAAAGCAAACACAGAGTCTTTCCAGTTCCAGTTGGACTCTCAAGCAGCGCATTGGAACCCTATGGGACCAGCCAACAGGGGTAAGATTTCAGATAAACTAGCACGAACCAAGTTTCCTGCTAAGCCCACTCTTAATTTTTTACCATTGTACTTTTCATGGAAAAAAGCAGTTCTTCATGATGCCTCTGGGTGAATCCTCTAAGTGAGAATCAGACAACCGAAACGAAAATGGAGGAACATAAGTATGGATGTGTTTCAGTACCCTGAGTAATTCAGCTGCAAAGTGCTTCATGAAACGAGCATACCTGATGAAGAGCATAAATAACACGTTCCATGTACACCAGTTGACAGTCATACGCATCGTAAGGGAACTGAACATTGATCCCTCCGAGTTTATACGTCGGCATTGTCCCAGAGTCCACTAGCCCTTGAGTCTCCGAAACCAGCACTGATCCCGTCTACAACTACGAAACAGTTGGGCGAACCGACACTTTAGTAGCACATTGAACAAACCAAACGTCTGTGCATCCACAACACGCCGTAATGTCCGGGAAGGCAACGGTCGTTCGCCCTCTATTCCACACCTCGTCTAGTTGATAAGTTCAGGAGATCTATACATCTCCCGAAACTTACAGAGTAAAACAAATAGCATGGCAATTCAACACACACAATTGCAAGATTCTTACTTAGACATAATAAGTTACGTCCATTTGCTGAAAAATCTGACAGCCCGCATGCACAATAGTACTGCTTGTACTCTCATTTTCTTATACAATGTCGACTACATCCGAATTGTATTGAAGCAGAGAACGTGCCGCATTTCTTTGCGTACAATTCAGCCCAAACGACGGCAGATGGTTGAATTAAAGTCCATGTGAGCATGCCTTCACGTGCATTTAATCGTCTCGAACATGTATCTTCAGGACAGTAGCTTGAGAGTGAAGCTCAATGTGGTGAACGTTCGTCTCCAGTGCTTGAACATCATGTACAGTTCATTTCTACCGTAGTTTATGAAATTGGGCGCCAAGCACTGAACCTCGTAGATCAGGGACTGCGTCCAGGCATCCGTGGTTACTAGTCACAAAGAACAGTCTACGTGGCATAGCCGCCGTAATCAGATTCTGGCCAATACAGGTTTTGTTATTATTCGTCTTGTCGCGAATTCGAGAATAATTCGACTTTAAATGGGGATAGGGCGCACATAGGATAGCGAAGAGGATGAAGAGACTCTATCAAGTATTACAAAGAATACAAAGAATATCCAAACGAGGTAAAATGGGGTCAAGATTTGAGAACGTTTTCCTTTTATCTGTTTTACTGCAATTTTCACTTCGAATTGAGATGTTTCAATTGACGTATTGAATAAACTCTAGAAAGATAAACACATGCAAGTATAGTGGATTTTTTAATGTATGAGATATCTTTTGTAGAAATAAGACAGGAGTAGATCTGAGTGTAAAAATAAAAGGAAAGTAAAAGGTTTCATGTAGCATGACATGTATAATTTGATTCTTTTTACTTTTTTCCACAGTTTCTTTGACACCAATCAATACCTTGATTGATATCAATACACCATCTTCAAATTTTGTTGTGAATAATCTATCTATAAAATATTCTACGTTATTTGAAATCTTGTTAATAATTTGGTGAGTACATCTGCATCATCATCTATATGAGAAGTATATCACTTCTTCCTATATGCTAGCATATTTTTAACACGAATTGTGAATTTGAAGTATAACTATATGCTAGCATATTTTTAACACGAATTGTGAAAATGAAGTATAACTAGATTATTGTGGAGATCCTCTAAGAAATGAGAGGAGAGGCGATCGCGGAGAACACATGAAGGATGGGAGGACCCCATCATGAACGATGGGGAGAAATGTAGCATAGTGCAGTGTGTTATAGCGAAACCTTCTTTTATATATAAGCTGAATGCAATCTTTTATTGCATGGGTTCCCAATGTCTTTTCATATCCCAAGAGTGTCTCTTTGTGTTCTCTTATACGTGTGTTAGAAGTGACTTTCATTAGTTCAAGACTTTTTTACCGAGACCTTTACGGTGATGGGAAATTCCCATAATTCCCCTAAAGAAATTTAGGGTAACTCGTAAGAAAATGGAGAGTTTATGAACGTTCCTTAAAAAGTATTAAAGAGGTGTTTGGCAGTTTCAGTTTTTTATGAGGGGCTGTGTTTACAAGGTTACTAGACGGTTATGGGAGGGATACTGAAGGGATTATGCAAGCATTCCGAGAGGAAGGAGGTGAGAAGGATTGCCAACACCAACCGTGTGTCACAAGGATAGGTCCAAAATTGAAATGTGAGATTTGAATGTCATCTTGCAAGTGGTACTCAAAGGTAGAAACATAAGGAGATCTCCTATGGGCGCCATGTTCTTGGGTAGAGAGCATATTGAGGATAATTATGCAAGGTGTGCCCATTGATGATGAAGGTTATTGGTTCAAAGTACCTAGGACCTTTAGATTGAGTTTAGGGTGTTAACTTCATTAAGAAAATCTGTTTGTGCACAATATTCTCAAGCAAAATTTAGATTTAGAATTTGTGTGCCATATTCTTGCTTACAAACTAGATTGGGTGGTAGCAATTTTTTCATGAAAGTAGAACTAGTGGGTGCAATTTTCATTGGCTCTTTGCTTAGTCTTATAACATATGGGTACCACCTTCCAACTAAACCTCCCTTACATGACACCAACTTGAATAAATGTACACACAATGCACAAAACTTGAAACTTAAAGACCTTGGAGATTGTTGAATAAAATTGAGTGTAGTGAATCATGGAGGACATAAACTCTAGGATCACAAGTCATGCTCATCTTCCCATTCCACTTCCCTCTCTCACCTATCACATAGAGCCTCTCATTCTCTTTGCATGGAATTCACAATTCAATTCACTCTTCTACTAGTTGCACTCCAATTGAGAGCATTTGATTTCAAGATCTCTTGCAAATGGTGTCAATTGTTCCACCCATAGTGTAGCCAACACAAGTGCATCCACAATCTGCTCAATATGTTCCTTCTTTGTATAGCAAAGAAAAATGGAATGAAGATCATTTCAGAATGGTCTCTCATCATTATTCACAAATTATTAGTTATTTGGAGGACCTTGAGTATTTTCTCAAGCAGATGCATGGTGGCACATGCAAGATATCCATTTAGAAGAGTATTGCATTTAGCTACATGGCTACATTTCTCATAAGATTTGAAAGGGGGTTTCTTGGGTCCACAAGCGGTGAAAGATTGTAAAAAAGATGGGCTTGTTATATGAAATCCTTTAAAGAGGACCCAGATTGGAAAAATAAATATACATGTGAGTGTCTTACAAAGAAGGAGATCATGCAAGGATAGACAACTATAGATCATAAACTAAACCACAATCAAATGGATGCATTGTTTGGGGGTAGAGGCAACATTCCCTTTCTCCCTCTCTCCCCTTTTGCTTGTAAGTATGGGGATAGGGAATGAAGTGCAAGCAAAGAGGATGAAATGGAAAGCAAAGATACACCTAAAGAAGAAGAGGAAATTGTACAAGAATGCACTCCTTTGTTTGGGGTTTGTGTAATATAATGTTTTGGGGTTTGTGTAATATAATAATTCAAGTGTTTCTCTTCAATGCATTGTTGAGAGAAAATTTGCAACTAGGAATTTGAGACAGCAATGTGAATTCAAATCTGGCTATGCAATGAAGCAAAATTCATTCATCAATCTAGTCAAGAAAACATGCATAGAAATTATGCCAAATTTCATGTGCTTTGGTCAACATTTGCCTATGTCCAAAACTACACTAGATTTGTATTCACTCTTGACGTTAATGAAGAACTATCAAAGGCACAACTAACTATAGACTCTACACATGTATATATACTTGCACATGGAGTCCCTAATATAGTTTTGGTATGTGGAGTGCAGATTGATCTCGTATATAACCCTAGATTGCTTGGTACCAATTGATACACAACACCTCATTTAGTTCCACAAGCAAGGCCATGCCCATAGCCTCTTATAATCTTGAAGCCTTCTTTCAGGTCCCATGCATATATATCTTATAGCCATACCCAAAGTTCCATTGCCCATAGCTCCCACAATAGAATCCCATAATGCTTGCAAGACAAATTTGTTCTAAATTTCAAGTGAGTATAACTTCTTTTCTAGAGCTATGTTTTCCATGATCTTGGTGTCTATTGAAAGACACCTTGAGAAGATGCTTCCAACAAAATAAGGTAACCTCATTTTCATTATATTCAGATAGATATTAGTCTTGACATGAATTATCTTTCTGTTTACTCCTATATATGTGAAGATCCATCCCATATTGACTCTTTAATGTTCACATGGTGCAGTTTTGTAATTAGTCAGACTCCAAACAACACACATCTTGTTTAGGGTCTTTACAAGGTTCCCCTTTGATACATTTCATTCATTTTTATTTCAATTCTTAACACCCAAAAGAAGTGTGATGTTGTACATGAGTTTGAGGAAGATTTCTTGACTCCAAGAGCACACAAGGAATGACCAATAGTCCAAGAAGAAATTCCAAGAAGAGGAGTAGTAGTAGGTACAAAGATTCCAAGAGCAAGAGGTACCAAACTTCCAATGAGAGCAAAAGTGGACAGCGGAGATGAAGAGCAAGGAGAGGTGCAACAAGAAACATCACAAAAGAGGACAAAATCCTCAAAAAGAAATTTTGAAGATGAACCCCAACCCCACCCTTTCTTCATTTGTGCATGACATGGCTATCTATACAAAATTGAAGACAAATGCTCTTGCAGCCAAAAAGAGATATAAATTAGCAAAGATCACCACTCAAAAAGCAACCAAGCTAGAGAAATTGAAGGTAAAAATTAAAGGCAAACGTAGATCCAAATCTCAAAATTGTAAGTTTATAGAAAGAAATGCTAAAGCAAAATGGGTTTATATGGTGACTTTAGAATTATTTTGATGAGGGAAAACACCCAACTAGATCAAGAGCATAATAACTATGTTATCAAAAATAGATCCACGGCCTCCTACATAGACTTGTAGTAGTAGTGATTTAGATTGTAGCCCTTTGCAGATCCAATGTAGATAATAATGAATCTTTATTATAGCTCTTATGATAGCACAATAGTGGAATATAATCCTTGCCTAGTCTATTGAAATTATATCAGGTGCAAATTACAATGGATGTTTTATGAATCCATTTAGATATAAAAGTATATTTTTGTTTCAACTGGATTGGCATGGGTGGGTTTAAAAGGTGCATGGAATTGCTTATAAATTCATTTTAGTCAATATATTGTTTGGTACTTGTCACATATCCCATGGTTGCCATGGATAGATTGTAGATGCCATTGAGTGTTTGCTTGCACTATAAGAGGCCTTGCTTGGGTCTTTTTTGGATCTCCTACAAGGTAGGTCTTGCTTGCCCAACAAGAGGGCTTTGCTTGTGCCTTAAGGAACTCATTGTACCTTAAAGGCTCTACTTGTCACATTTGGACCTTGTTCATCACTAATAGTCTTTGCTCATGCACTTGGAGCTTTGCTCAAGTTTAAAATGATTCAAAATAAAGTGATTATTTGAATAATAATATGGAAGAATTAATAAAGTGAATGAAAATAAGGCTTATATTTTGTTCCTTCAAATACCTATAGCCATATATAAATTTCCACCACATTGCTAACATGTCCACGTCATCTTTATTCCTCACTCCATTCATCAAACCTACCCTAATAACTCTCTTAAATCTCATTACTCATTTGGACTTGCTTCCACCTATGAGAGTTGAATTCTTAGGTGGATAGACTTCTTTATTTCTATCCATAATGGTCTATGGATACTTAACCTTGTCATGGTGATGGATATGCAAATTTTCAAGAAAAACTACATTTGCTCTTTGCTCTCAATCTGGTAAACCTTTGTGATACTTCAAGGACAAAAGAACTCTCAAGAGAGATACAAGAAAGGAAACACAAACTTCACATTCAATACTCCGATGCCCTAAAAGAGCACATTCTCTTTATTATATAGCAAAGAGGATCTCCTCAAAGGAAGCTCTACCTTAGGATCAGATACAAGGATTGGTGACATGTCAACAAGTTTCACCCTTAGATTAGTTGCTTGGATGGGTGATGTGTCAATCCTTGCCCTGTCTAGTTGGTCAACAGGTTTGACTAGAGGGAATCTTTAAGAAATCTTCTTATAGGAAGCTTAGAATGTGGGTGAAGTACCATTGGAAAGCTCTTGATAAGACAAACAATAGGGGGAGCAATCTTTTCTCTTCTGAAGGGGAGGGAATATTTTCATTTTTGAGGCCTAATTCATCTATTTAGGCCTTCAAAATTGGCTCTAAAGTTTTCAAGCTATTTTAAGCTTTTGCACTATCAGTAGAAGTACTCTTTTGATGACACCTCTATCTGATCTACCTAGCTCATCATACACAACATCCTTCTAGATGTTACCAAGTCAATTTTCACCTTTAGATAATATGGTATTACAGACCTCTCCTTTTTAGACGCAACGTCCTCATTGCAAAGTTGTTGCTCAAAAGATTGAACTAACATCGACGCATTGGTCAAGTTGGCTATTGGCTCCCACATTGCCTCATATAGTGGGTACCCTTTACAATGAACAAGGTATTCCATGCATGGGTGGCAAGTACCAAGGATACATTTTTGAAGAATGCATTCAACTTCATATTCCTTTGTGTTATCATCGAGTGTTGTGCAAGGTCAACTCTCTTAGATGGAAGAGAGGGAGGGAATTCAAGGTGCATATCAACATAGTGAGGAAACATGGAAGACTAGATGGATCTTTATGTGTGGCTGTAGCTTGAGGTGGTAGGCCACTGTGCCAATTCAATAAAGAATGGAGAAAGGTCCAATAAATGAGGTTTGAGCTTACAAGGGCTAACTAATGTGAGGTTTGTGTTTGATAGCAAGATTTGATCTTTAATATTGAACTCTATGTGTTGGTGGTGTGCATCTATATATTGCTTTTGTTGATTTAGGGTGATTTGCAACCTGTGTTTGGTGTTCTCCGCCTCCCATGGAATCTAGAAACAAAAATGTTGACAATATCAACCTTGGTAGCCACCAAACAGACCGTCATCAAGCTCAAAGGTGTGAAAGGATGCTCACTATACATGAGGAAGAATGGTGTGACCTATGTGGGGCATTTACTAAATTGTTATAAGCAAATTCCACCAATGGGAGTAAGGTGTCCCACATGTCTTGCTCATCTAAGGTAAAGCCTTGGAGCATGTTCTCAATATTGCAATTCACCTTCTCTATTTTTCCATCGGTCTATGGATGGTAAGTTGTTGATATGGCCAATTTGGTTTTGAAGACACCAAAGAGTGTTCTCTAAAAAAAACTAGTGAACTAAGTGCCTTTATTTGTAAATGAGCACTTGAGATAGGCCATGCTGAGAGAAAACTTCATCTAACTACAATTGAGCTAGTTGTAAGGCAGCCACGTCCTTGCTGGTAGGACATGCATGAATCATTTTGCTAAGTTGGTAGATAATGGAACCAAAACCTAAGGTGGTCTTGGGTAATTCACAAACCAGATCCATGCTTACTTGTTCCTAACATCATGTAGGAGTGGAGAGGAGTTGAAGGAGTCATGTGAGAGCTTGATTAGAAGCTTTATTTTGTTGACACAATAGGCAACTCCAAACGTATCACATCACATTGTTGCTCAACTTGGGCCAATAATAATGGCATTTGATTGCATTTAATATCTTGTCCATTCCAATGTGACATGCAATGGCAGAATCATGACATTTTGCTAGGATGGTAGTTCTTAGATCCATGGCATCCAAGATCCATAACTTACCATCATGAAAGGTGAGTCCTAAGGTGCTAGTGACACCTTTGGATGATTGAGCACCTACAATTTGTGGATTAGTTTTTGTAGTAGTAAGAATCCTTGGCCAGAATTCAAGGTTCATCTTAACTTCTACCACCAAATTGTTTACCATCGGCATCCAAGTGAATGCATCTACAAGTTGCTTCTTGCCTTCCACATATTTGATTGTCGTGTTGAATTTTTGTCTCTACTCTACCCATCAAATCTATCAATGAGAAAGATCTTTATGTGTCTCAAGGTAGACTAGAGGTTTGTGGTCCATTTCTACCACAAATGCCTTCTCACCAAGATAGTGCTTCCAATGGTTGGTTGCAAAGACAATAACCAACTCTTCTCATTTGGTAGTGTGATAGTTGCATTTTTCCGGTAACAACTTACAAGAGAAATATGCAATTGGGTGCCATCTGTCTTATCATTCTTGTTGTAGGATTGCTCCTATTTCTATGCTTGATGCATTTATAGCCATCTTGATTGGACGTTTTGGGTCATACCATTTCAAGATTGGTGCATGTAGTAATGTGTAATGTTCCAAGGATAGCAGAGAAACACAAAAGAGAAAACACAAGTTTCACACTCAAACTTTGGTGCCCCAAGGGAACACCTTCTCTTTAATATATAGCCAAAGAGGATCTCCTCCAAGGATGCTCCACCATAAGATTAGGTACATGGATAGGTGACCTGTCAACAAGCTCCACTCTTAGATTACTTGCTTGGAAGGGTGACATGTTGATCCTTGTCCCATCTGGTTGGTCAAAGACTTTGATTGGAGGGAATCTTTTAGGAATCTCAAAATCACATGGGTGACATACCATTAGAAAGTTGTTGGCAAGACAAACCAAGGGAGAGAGAAGGCTAACCTTTCTTTTGTTGGGGGAATCTGCACATTTTTTAGGCTTAATTCATCAATTTAGGCCTCCAAAATTGCCTCTAAAGTTTATGCATATTTTGGTTTCTACCCTATTGGTAGAAGTAATCTTTTGGGGATACCTCTACCTGATCTACTTTGTCCATTATGTGTACCATCTTTCCAGATGTCACCAACCCAAATTATACCTTTAGATCATATGTCTAGTTATCTATTCTAAAGTCTTCATATAAGTTAGCATATTTTGGTTTCTGGCCTATTAATAGAAATATTCTTTTGGTGGTACCTTTGTCTAATCTACAAGTCCATCATGTATAACAGCCTCCCAAATGTTACCAAACCAAATTTCATCTATAGATCATATGTCTAGCTATTGGTATTACATAATGCCTCTTTCAATTCCTAAAGGGCCAATTCTTGTGTGATTCCCCACATCCACTTCTTCCTTTTCCCCAAGTGTTGATAGAGGTTGTGCAATCTTGGAGAAGTCCTTGACAAATCAACAATAAAACCCCAAGAAACTCTTGAGTTGAGTTTGATCTTCTGGAGCACTCCATTTTTGAATGATATCTATCTTATCTATTAGCACTTGAATACCTTATGCACTTACTCTATGCCCTAAGTAGTCTACTTCAAATTTTCCAAAATCACACTTTGAGATTTTGGCATACAATGAATTTTGTCATAGAATTTGGAGGACTTCTTGCATATGTTGTTTGTGCTCTATCATTGTCCTACCCGAAAATGAGAATACATTTGTCCAAGTATGGACAAAATATGTCATTCATCAAACTCATAAAAGTGGCAGGAGCATTGGTGAGGCCAAATGGCATCACTAAGTACTCAAAGTGACCATACCTTGTTCAAAAGGCCATTTTGTGTATGTCTTCCTCTACAATCCTAATTTGGTTGTAATCACTCTGCAAATCAAGTTCTGTGAAGTGCCTTGCCTCATTGAGTTGAGCAAACAAGTAATCCATGTGGGGTAATGGGTATTTATTCTTCACTATTTGTTGATTTAGTCCCTATTAGTCAATGCACATGCGCATTGTTCCGTCCTTCTTCTTCACAAACAATACATGAGCCCCATATGGTGATATGTTGGGTTGGATAACCCCCTTTTGCAACATATCCTCAATTTGAGCCTTACATTCCAACTCATGAGGTGATAGTCAATATGTGGTCTTACAAGGAGGTATTTTTCTAGGAAGTATCTCACTTTTACAATCTACTCTCCTTTTTGGTGGTAAACCTACGGGTAATTCATCCAAAAAGATATCTTGAAACTCATTGACCACATCTTTCAATTTCTCATGAATTTCTCGGCACTCTAGACTTCTCTTATTAGACCCATGAAACATCTATCTATCTTACCAATAGATGTGGTTCCTTTGACATAGAGAGGCAGCTCCTACTTGTATGATCTTTCTTTAACCCCAAAGATCTTCCATTGACTAGTTCTCACTACTTTCTTTCTCCAATCTACCATGGGGTTGTAGTACTCCATCCACGGCATACCTACAATCATATCATAACAAGCTTATTATATCGCTTGCCACTCAATTGCTTCTTGATACTATCCTACAAAGAGTACTACCTTTCTAAGTAATAACTCAATCCTCTCTATTTAACCATTAAGTAACTCTACTTGTCATCCTCATCCTTCTCTAGTTCCATCCCCAACCTTATTGCAACCACAAGATAGGAAATTTTTTTGTTGCTTTAAGGTCTATCAACACTCTCACTGGATTGCGTTCTACGACTCCATTTACAACAATTAATTGTGCATTTGTCTTCCTCCACCTTTGCACACTTTTCCTCTTCCTTCTCCCACTTAAACTCTCCTTCACCAAGCCAGTAAGGTCACAAGGTACATTTATTGGTGATCCAATTTATTCTCAATGGGATTCCAATATCCTCCTCTTTGATTCATCTTGCCATGTGGTTCAAAGGTCGTTTGTATTGTCGTCGAGGGCCTCTAAGATGACAAGCACGGCAATTGAAGCTATGTGCCCAATCTGGCCAAAAATGTAGCATCATTATTATTTTTCTTGAGCTCCTTTTCCTTATGGAACTCATTCTCTTCTTTCTTTGATCTGTCCTCATTCTCTTGTGAGCAATCTTGCTCCTCGGTCTTGAAACTAAATGTTGCCCAATTCTATAGGAATTGGTGCCCCAAAATGGTGTGTCTCAGCCTAATAGTTTTGCATTGGTGCTATAGCTTCACCTCCTCCAAGTGCCCTGCTATTCTTTGAGCACATGCAAGGGCTTGAAAATTAGTGTAAGGATTTTGTACCATTACTTCTTAACAAATCCACTCTTTTAACCCCTTTTTGAAATTATTTAGTGCTTCAGCTAGACTCATATCAGTTATCGTAACCTATAGATCAAGAAACACCTCCATGTATTCTTGTAAGCAATTCTTCTGCTTCAACCCCCAAAGTCTAATTTTGGCCATTTGCACAGAATCCACAAATTGGAAATTCTTGAGTAGCCTTTCTTGCATGGCTGTCCAAGTGACCTCTCTTCCTCCTACCAGCAATGATCATTCCCAAGCATCACACCATGTAAGGGCTTTATTGATCAAGTACCAACACGCAAACACCCTTATAGAATGATCAATGATCTTAATTGTGAACAGTAGAAGGTATCAATTCATTCTTGAAATCAATTTTTCCACAACTCCCATGGAATGTTGTCCCTTGTAAGGCTCAATGTTGCATATCTTTTTCATTTGTAGTAATAGTGTGGCTTGGTTGTTCATTAGGAATGGTGTCCTTGGCATGAGTATCTCTCCAAGTACTTTGATCGTTGGTACTAGTTGTTGGGATGGCTCCCCTACTTGCATTACTTGATCATTCTTGATGGGATGTACTTGATTTTGCAATTCCTCCATGGTCATCTTGACCTCTCAAAACTTGTTCAACATCCAACATCTTGCATTCCTTGCATCAACTCTTGCAGTTGTTGATCCATAATTCCTACACACAACCAATGTTCAATTGCTACTTCCTACTTCAATAAAAGGTTAATGTGATCACTCGAGAAGGAGCACAAACTATCGGAACTACCATTGGGACCTCAGAGGCTATCACTCATTGATAATATTCCTCACCAAAATTGTGGACTATAAAATCCCTAAACATCACTTTTGGTCAAACCACATAATAGATTTCTACTTGCATGTTGAAAGGGTGAGGAATTTGGTACATTTAGATCCATAACATCATAATAGAATGTAGATTGTCAAGTCCCACTCTTTATCATATACCACAACAAGTAGAATCATTGAGTTTGGGGAATTCATCACTCTATCCATCTATACATTTGCTCCAAAATGATAAATGAGAGATACTCTTATTTGTTCATTCATTGGTGTACATAATCTTGATATGGAATGGATTCAAGAATAGAAATCTAGATGCATGAAATTGTCCTCTAGGCACCCCCATCCCATCCTCTATCAAGAACACCCCCAAGTCTAACAATTGTACTATGTTTTATCTCCTCAAAATTACTTTGTTTTAGTAGGCTATGTTCTTCCAAGAGGGGTGATCCACTCTCTTGGATGAAAGCATGTCCTCTGATACCATTGTAATACATAAAGGACAAGAGAACTCTCAAGAGAGATACAAGAAAGAAAACACAAACTTCACACTCAATACTCCGATGCCCCAAAGAAGCACCTTCTCTTTATTATATAGCAAAGAAGATCTCCTCAAAGGAAGCTCCACCCTAGTATCATATACAAGGATTGGTGACATGGATTGGTGAGACAAGATACAAGGATTTGTGATATGTTAGTGAGCTACACCCTTAGATTAGTTTCCTGGATGGGTGACATGTTGGTCCTTGTCCTACCTAGTTGGTCAAACAAGTTTGATTAGAGGGAATCTTTATGGAATCTTCTTGTAGGAGGCTCATAATCATGTGGGAGAGGTACCATTAAAATGCTCTCAATGAGAACAAACATAAGGAGGAGAAGATAATATTATTTCCAAAGGGGCAGAATTTTTTTATTTTTATGGCCTAATTCATTAGTTTAGGCCTCCAAAATTAGCTCTAAAGTTTTCAAGCCATTCTCAACTTCTACCCTATTAGTAGAAGTACTCTTTTGGTAACACCTCTGTCTAATCTACCCACCCCATCATACACAAAATCCTTCTAGATGTTACCAAGTCAATTTTCACCTCTAGATAATATGGTATTACAACCTTTCTCCTCACATTTCTTCCAACTCCTAATCAATCACCTTTCTCCCAAGTTCCATGCCACATGACAAGCCATGCAAATTGCCAACTTCAACTTTTTGATCCGTCCTACATGCACCTTTCTACTCATGCATAGAGAATTATTTATTGCAAGACCATTAAACTCACGCATAGAGAATTCTTTATTGCAAGATTTTCTTGTATTCAAAAAACCTTTGCTTTTTAAGTGTGGAAGGGTTTTCTATCTCCAATTTTAATTCCATCTTAGAGGGTGCCTTGTTACCCAAGTCCAATGAACTTTCATAATGATCACTAATTATTGTTTATCGGAGGTCGTATAACCCTTAAACTTCTATAGGTCACTTCTCATAAGTTCTTTAATGTTTACGGGAGACCTCTTGTAAACCCTTTTGTGTTCTCCCACCCCACATAAAGGATTTATTGACCTCTTTTAAAAGAACTTTATAGGATCATCACTACATAACCCGAAATCCCTCTTTTGAAACCCATTTTTGTAACATTTGCTACAAACCTTAGCTTCCTACTATTTTCAATGAGTTCTTATCAAGACTAAACTCTTGAACCATTGTATCCAAATTCCTTTGGTTTGAGCTAGATAATGAGTCAAAATTTATATAAAGTTCATTGATGAAATGATGATGCTAAATTTGAAAAACCTTTATTATTGTGAGGAAGTGACCAAATAGTAATAAGTAGAGACACAAATGCTATTGATTGGTTTTGTATGTACAGGAATTATTGTGTATTTGTACATGGTATGAGAGCAAAAGTCCAATACACATAAACAAGGCAAAATTCATTAGCACCATATGTTAGTGATCATGCACTAAAGGTTTGGTAGTAGATTCTCCTAATAGAGAAGAACAACAACAACAACAACAACAACAACAACAAAATTGGTAAGTGTTTTTGTAAAGTATGAATATTTTGCAGTTTCAATAACAATGAACATGGGGTTTTAGCTTTCCAAAGATTTATATATTTCAAATTGGAAAATTTTTAAATTGGAAAATCTTCTCTTAGTTCTAAAAACCAATATATGAGAGAATTAACAAGTGCATTTTAGGACATTTGAATAATTTTTACCAAGACTACCGTAAGAAAGAGAGACATATAAAAGAAGAAGTTTTTAACATATGTATGTATGTATGTATATATATATATATATATATATATATATATATATATATATATATATATATATATATATATATATATATATATAATTCTTCTTCTTTCACAAAATGTGTGTTAGAAGTGAGTTTTGAGTGTCTTAACAACCACTTCTGGCAGTTTTGAGTTCCCCTTAACTCAAAAACTCCTTCTATTGTTATACATAGTAAGTTTTCACTTAAATATATACTTGGAAAGTTTCAGAATATTATCATGAGTTCATTCTCTTGTGTAAGCACAATGTGTAGAAGATAACATTCTATATGATTCTCACAAGTTAGACACCAAAAAACTATCTCATATAAGAGGTAAGAGTTGAAGAAATCCTTGCAAAGCATGATCTAGAGATATTCGTCCTAAATTATTGGATTTGTCATTTGTTAGAGAATAAAGATTGCATGCATTTCTTGAGATTGACAAGCTATATTCAAGATAAGATATTTTTCAAGGATTGTGAGTTAATTGATATCTTGGAGAGTACCCAAAAGGAAGCTTATGGGATCTTCAAGAAGAAATATAGGATAGCCAAAATAGGAAGCTTTAGGTCTAGATTGTTAAACTTACTGCACTACAAATGCAAGAAGTGGTAAATGTATAACTATCTCATGTATTTGAAGAAATTAATGTAGGATATGATACCACCAAGATGCTTGGTGGTACCATTGGAGACATTGATTAAATGTTTTTTTCTTGGATAATTTATCCCCTATATATGAAAAAAATTTAATGCAATCTAAGTGAGACTAGGAAGAGTTGTAACATTCAAAGAGCTTAAGAGTTGAGTAGTTTAGAATGAAATTAATATATATCAATGTCAAGATAGAAGATCAACATACAAGAGCATACAAGAAGACTTTCCATTCCTTACAAGCAATAGATATATAAAGAAGAGGTACAAGAACTTCAAGAAACCATTTCAAAATCAAGGGTACAAATAGAGTAACCAAGGTAGAAATTCAACACAAGTGTTACAAAGAAGAATTGAAGTGGCAATAGTCACTATTATGACTAATATGTACACTAAACTCAAAAGTGCTTCTGGAAGCTAAGGCAAATAAGGGAGAAGTGCACAAAATGAAACTTTTGAAAAAGACTTAGAGCCAACTGGTCTTGTAATCTTCTCAATACCACCTATTTTTTATAGCACTATTATAAAAATTTAGTAGATGATCCTTTGTAACTAAATTTGTTGTCTTAAACCATATTACTTCAAAATTTTTATTGTTTTCTAACTTCAAGCTTAGGATAAAATTTATTTATGGTTCATCTTGGAGGTGATATTGGGAATAAAGTTAAATGTGAATGCATTTTTCATCTAAACTCTTGTCCATGAGACATGAATTTTGACTTATTTTTATATATCTTCAGTGTTGAATAAATTTTATCTAATAACTATCTAGTTAATGTCCATGTAAATGATGGTTATATTATAGACAAGAGTGGATGTGTACGAGCTCAAGGTAAGTTGGTATAATAACAAGCTACAATGTTGAGCTAGAGGTCCAAGCTTTGTACTTAATGCATTAGTAATAGAGTGTACTTTCTTGTGGCATAGAAGACTTGGACAACTTAGAATTATTCTTAAGGATTATTTGGCTATTGGAATCCATACATTATAATTTGAGGATTGTTTATTGAGGGTTATATGTAGGAGAAGGAAACAAGGCATAAGTTTCACGAGACTACAAGGAAAACAAAAGCAATACTAAATCTCCAACACATAACCTTGAAGTACCAATTGACCAAAATTCAATAGGATGTGTAACTTAGTACCTAATTATTATCAATGGATTTTTAGGAAAATTATGGTGTATTTACTATCACAAAGGAACTAAGCTTTGTAATATGCTAAAAAATTCATGACCAAATGTATTAGCTTTTGTTGTGAGGAGTGACAAGAAGAAAATTTTCTATTTAAGCTGGCTGATTCTTTTCAAAGGAGCACAAGAATCTCTTATTAATTGATGCTTACATTCCTCAACAATATAGCATTGTGGAAGTATCAACTATTGAAGATATAATAAGATATTTATTATGGATGGAGATTTGCTTGAAAATTTATAGGCTGAAGTGGTGAATACAATTGTCTACTTTCCTAGTCAAACATCTACCAAAGTGGTTAAAGATATGGGTCCTAAGAAATCCTTTTGTGGTGAGGAAATTGACCTTTTCTTATGGACATTGGATGCAAACCATATACACATGTTACTTTAGTTTTATACAAAGAACTTATGGTTGATCCGTAGTTTCTACCTTGATTTAGAACACACACAAAAACCAATTTGATTCAGTAGTTCTAGACAACAAGATTATAATTAGTCAATTATTATATTACCTTGGATGAGAATGATGTATGATCAACTTTTGTGTTTGAAGGGCAAAAGAAACATCCTCTCTTATCCCAATAAATAGTCAATTTGAATTTGATGAGCTTGAAGTAGTCGATCTAGAGGTATCAATTCAAAATAGGCTTTTATACAAGAGTCATATTTTGTAATTCATCTTGGGGTCAAATTTTTTCATTCATCTTGGGCTTTAAGAAACCTCTAGATTGACTTGCTAGTATATTGTGTACCAACCTAAAGATGATTGATGTTATGGATAATGAAGAACTTTATACCATTCAAGATGCATAAGGATCTAAGAAGTGTTTCAATGAAATAAAAGAGGAATGCAATCAAGAATAAGACATACTCTTTAAACTATTTAACTCTTCAAAAAAAGAAGTTGATAAGCATCAAGTGCATATTTGAAGGTAGAACATCTCCTAATAGCTTAATATAGAGATACAAAGTAAGACTATTACAAGTGATTCCTCCAAACAAAAAAAGGGGAGGATTATATAAAGACATTACTGTTATTGTCAATATGATCTCAATAAGATTGCTATTTATCAGAATTCAAATTAAAAGTCAAAATTCAAAATATATTTCTAAATAGTAAGTTTCAAGAAAAATTGTATATTTTGCAATTAAAAGGATTTTAGCTTTAAAGGGAGGAAGAGATAGTCTACAACCTTCACAATATACTTTATAGATTGAAGTAAGCTCCTATAGCTTTGTTTAAGGATCAATACCTTATTGAACAAGAAATGTTTCAAAGTTTTACAAGGTGGTCTATATTGAGATATTCTTACTATTGAGATTGTGAGAGTGAATAGCTTGATCTATTTTGATATATTATCCTCTAAAAAAGTGATTAAACATTTGTTGTGAATGTTTATCTCAACTTACCTCTGAATTTTGAGATGATGGATTTTAGACCACTCATCTTCTTCCTTAATGTACAATTAATTTACAACAAAGATTGTCTTTATCTTGTAAAAGAGAGTTATATTCAAGATAGAATTTGGGGGTGTAATACAGAGCATTGTAAACATGTATCCATATCTATAATGTTGCCCAAGAAGTGGGAATAAGGTTATGAAGTAGTATATAAATTTTTTTATAGAAGGCTTATTGAAAAGCTTCTATATTTGGAGGTTGTTACTAGACCAAACCTTGCATATGCATATAGTAAGCTCAGTAATACATTGAGAATTCAAGAGCATTACATCCCAAGGCTTCCAATAAGGTAATTAAGCATCTCAAAGTACTATGCATCATGGTTAAAAGGTTTTCTCAAGTGTTCCTATCACTCTAACAATTTTTATGGATGTTGAGCGAGCTATATAAAATCAAGATCAAAGTTTGATTTCCACTTGTTGGATGTGATGTTACTTGACAAAGCATGAAAAAATGGATATTATTTATCTTTCCTAAAAAGGTTGAATATTTTAAATTCTTGCAATATAATTTAAGAAGCTATTTGGTTGCATTGGATTTTGGAAGATTTGGGAGGCATAAAAAACAAGGTTATTCTTTTTCTAAAATAACATGTATAAAATTGCTCTTGCTAGAAGTTAATCATGTTAAAATTGAGCATATTGAAGTGTAAATGCATTTTAATTGTGAAAATTTATTATTTAGAGGGATATTTTCAACATGAGTACATATTGAAAATCAATTAAATGATATGTAAATTTACCACATGACAATGAATCTATGATGTTCAAGTTTTCTATCCCTTAAACTAAACTTGGATATTAGTACTTTGACTATCTTACTCAATAAAAAATAATAGTATTTTTTCCATATATAATAAATTTTTTATGGAGGCCTAATAAGGGCTAAAGACATAGCTTACATTTTATATTATACAGATTATTCATAACTTTATGCATATTTTAGATAATTTAATAGTCCAATAAAATCATATCAAGACCAGGCTAGCCATAAAGACAAAATGTATAGAAAGTTTGCAAAATGAATCACATTGTTACTATATATATATAGCGCTTTATTTAAGGGTTTATTTGATAAGCATAAATATATAAAAATAATAATAAATATATTATCATATTAATATTGGAATAATTCATATATAACCAAAATTATATGTGATATATTATAGAAATTGAGATAATACAAATGGACTAAAATATATATAACTTTTTATCTGACTTCACATTGTATGGTAAGCTTACTTCATAGTTATCGAATCCTCTATTGACTCTAAACTCTCCATTCTTCGATTCCCAATTTTACTTATCCAAGATAGAGTCTAAATTTTGGCCGACAAAACGAACTCGAGATTGCATGTACCGGGTTCATGAAAGGGTAAATGGAAGACGAAGAATGCTAGGTGCCTAAACGTGCACGAGAGATTCAAAGCGAATCCTACCAGGTATCCGGAAAATGGGACCCACTCTCCGGGGGGCCATGAGAGAGCTCTGGCCTGTGATGCACACCAGAGAGGCTCGACGAATAGCCAATGGCATGATGGGAAATGATCCGTAAGACTGTTGCCAGAGAGCTAATTGATGGCCCACGAGTCCACAAAGCGAATGCTTCCATGTTTGGCTAGGTATGCACACTCAAGCTTATTGCTAAAGTGGTTCAAGCTTCGATATCTTAGGTGCGGAAGTGCAAATTTCTCATATTGATACTATTGGGGCTTAGCCTTATTTTACCTCCTTTGTCTCTCCCTTATATTGCTTGATAGGTCTTCCCATCCTTCTTGTATTGCTTGATAGGTCTTCCCATCCTTCTTGTGTTCTACGTGGTCACCTTTTTCAAAGGTTCAAGCACCGATCTGCCATTTCCCTCCGAATTTAACTTGTGAACAACAGGGGTTTCAGATATCAAGGTCTGGGTATCGTAAAAATTCATAAATCCCTTTTATGGAAGTCACTAAAAGTTGATGGTAGGTAGGGATACCTGCGTTTTAGGGGAAAATGCATAACCATTTAGAATTTTATAGATCCTTTTTTCTCATCACCAGTAAAAAATAAAAGAGTTATGGGGACAATGGCATTCTATAAAATCCATAGAAAAGAAATCGCTTGATAATTTTGTCTAGAAATTATTTTTACTAAAACACTAAAATTATGTACAAACGTTCATAAATGAACTTGATTATTTTTCCAGATACCCGTAGAAAAGTTTAAGGAGTAATGTAAATTTCCACAGAATTCAAAGAAATGTGGTTTTTGAGACCCCCTAGTGCTATTGTCGCACAGGTCTAGAGAAGTTCGATGTCTGAGGACTTGATCGAATGTCCTGTCACAGAAATTACTATCTCACCATATATAGACATTTCCTCCTGTACCATAAGTACCTAACGAATTCATCCAATTGAATGTAAGATACTTCAACCCATTCAGTTCCAAATAGTTTGTTGATGCTGATCCAAGATACCTACATTTGGGTATGCCAACTATTTGAAGACTATGGACATATGTTATATACATGGGGAGTGAATCTCAAGCGATTTGATCTAAGCAGAAGAAACACTTATTTCCTCCAACAAACAACACGGTGAGCAAATCTCAAGCGGGGTATTGCTGAAGTCCAGAAATGACAACCATCTCACGACCCCAAATAAGCAAGCACCTTGCCAGTAAATCAGTTATTAGAAGGGAAAAGGACAGCATGAACCCATAATCTGTGAGCAAAAGTCCGCTGGAAAGTGCGTTGTTTGAACGATAATTCTTACATGCAGATTACGCAACGTATGTGCAAACTGAACTTCGAAGTGGTTGTGGTGTAGAGATGTAAGTTAATTGGAAACTATCTTTGTCCCCCCCAATAGAGAGAAACAAAGCCAGTGCAGTTGTTGTGAGAGAGAGACAAGGTGCGCAGGTGGAAAGAAGTTGCAGAAAGAATTTGTCCGCAGAGATGGTATACTGAGAAACCCGTGGACTGATTGAGCAGGGAGAGAGAATCGACACCCACTAGCGCCTTACAGTCCAGAAATACGTGATGGTCGCAATATGGACAACCTGTTGCGACCAGCACGTATAATACCTAGTCTTGGTGTATATCTGAAGATTGAAGATAATCGGGTAAGGAAAAAACGCTACCACGTAGAACACACGAAGGATGGGAAATCCTCGTCAAATCGTATAAAGGAGAGACAAAAGAGGTAAAATGGAGCTAGGCTCTAGTAGTATCCCCAGTAGCATCGATATGAGAAATCAAGTCGGTAAAGATATTATTCCCGATGGTCAATGTCCTCCAACTTAGAACCATTGCCAAAGGATGCTAGAACAGTAGGGGGTTTCAGAAATAGTTATACGAAGTTTCTTAACTTTTCATATAGACAGTTACGAAGTGTTGACTAAATGGGTACGGTGTGTGACCGGGGGTAGAAAAGGTATCGTTACAGAGTTCAGGCAAAGTTCCTTATTATTAGCACACTCCATATGAGGTGGTTTGAAGAAAATAAGGAATAAGGAATTTTCCGTTATCACTCCGTAGTGCATTGATTACGTATTAGGGTTAATAAAGTTTATCGTTTAGGGTTAGAGTGAAAGTGGCGGCCACCAAAGGGAACACACATGGTAATCAAAAGTTGACAAATTTATGCACGACGACAACCGAGGCCACAGAAACGAGCATCCATGATGTTCGAGAATACCCATGGTAATCAAAAGTTGACAAATTTATGCACTAGACGAGTGGGAACACGATTTATATGGGATTTAATATGTTAATTTAGGATGAAATGTGATTTTTCTTGTCGTTGCTCGTTGCTGCTCGTTGTTGCTTGTTGCTGCTCGTTGTTGCTCGTCGCTGCTCGTTGTTGCTCGTCGCTGCTCGTTGTTGCTCGTCGCTGCTCGTCGCTGCTCGTTGTTGCTCGTCGCTGCTCGTTGTTGCTCGTCGCTGCTCGTTGTTGCTCGTTGTTGCTCGTTGTTGCTTGTTGTTGCTTGTCACCACTCGTTGTTGCCCGTTGCCACTCGATGGCGCTCGAAGCTCAAATCTCGTTGGCGCCCATACACACTGGTTGCCATTGGTTGCCGCTGGTTGATGCTGGTTGACGCTGGTCAAATGACGCACTGTCCTCTTAAGAGGCTTGTAATATTTCAAATATGTTATCTCCTCCCTATCGTCCCACGAGCTCAGAATCCTTCTATCTGTTGGGTTACAAACTTTCATTTGTGTTTTTTTCTCAGGGACTGACCATCGGTTAATGATTTGTCCATAAAGTACTGATTTAACATACACAGCGAGTCCGATGATCACATTCTTAGAATACTTAAATGTATTCTTTAGAAAAGAATGGTTAATTCTTATGAAATTCCCTTGAAGTGCTTACATTCTCAAGAAATGCACGATAGAACTCCATTGCAAACTTTCCTGACTTGGATGCTCTTGCATCCAAGTCCCCTAGCTGTTACTGAGCTATGTTGTTGAAGATGCAATCTAAGTGGATGCAAAAGGGACGGGTAGCTTGAACTTGAAACCAACGCAAAACTTATCGTGGATTACTAGAACTACCATCAAGAATTATATCCTACAGATCCCTAAGTCCTTACAGTGGAATACTAACTTTACTTATACCGCAATTTATTAGTACTTCCAAGGTCCTCCAATTTAGAAGTTCCCAGTTCCCATAACTCCTCGAGGGTGTCTCTACGAGTTTCATCCATCAATCCATCGCCGCCCAAAACGTATTTTCAATCAAAATTCTGGAAATAGATACCATCGTTTTCTGCTTTCCACATCACCATAAGCTGAGTTGGATAATCGAATATCTTGAGAGAGGAAATATGCTTTGGGTTTGCAGTTCCCCCTTGTTGAAATCACAGATCTATTGCACGGGATTCTTTCCCATCCACAACAGGTCCCAAATCAAATTTGCCTTTGGTCAAATCAAGACATTGACAGGTACATCAAGAGAGATAGTATGCCATTGGTTGTCGCTGGTAGACGCTCATTGTTGCGGATAGTTGCTTGATAGCGCAAGGTGATTTTGCATCTAAATGTGAACCTACATTGTAATCAGGTTTTTGCTAAATTTTTGTTGCACTTTTGGAGTAAAATTGACATGATACAAGATGACGTCCTTTAGATACAAGATGACGTCCAAACAAAGTGGTCAATATCGTTTGCAATTATGGTATTATAACATGACCAATACAATAACAACACATGAGCACATCAACTCAAAAGCAACTTTGAACATGGGACTTTGGTATGGAATACACAATTCATTAGCCAATGTGATTGGCAATTTGGCAATTTGGCATGCTCTTTGCTCATGCCGGTACAAATGAGAGAGGAAGGAGTTACATAGTTATAGTTAGTTAGTAGTTACTATAGTTATAATTATAAAAACATTCTGCGCTTATTTTCAAGTATATGAAAATTGAGTACTAGCAGGTGCGTTGATCAAACCATCGACAAACTTATAAACAAGTTTGTTATTTATCCCGTAGACATCCGTCAAACCTATTTCTGAAACCCCCTAGTGCCTGACAAACGAATTCCCATAACGATCAAATAATGGAGGGACTTCAAGTTCTCGAATGTCGACAATATTTTACCCCTCGAATGTATTTTCTCACAAGTACAGCCATCGAACATGGATCTTTGAACCCAATACGCCTGACAAACGAATTCCCATAACGATCAAATAATGGAGGGACTTCAAGTTCTCGAATGTCGACAATATTTTACCCCTCGAATGTATTTTCTCACAAGTACAGCCATCGAACATGGATCTTTGAACCCAATACGCCGGAAAGGCACTTGGATAATTCAAGCATTGCGATACAATTTCAATTCAATCTTCGTTCAAACAGCATGGATGGTAGTGGATTCCCGTACCAGATCCAGATCCATAAATTTCGCTAAAACCTTCCACAGAATTTGGGAATTTCGACTTGGATGAATCAAACTATGGAATATTCTTTGAAGTAAATTTCACCTGAAAGTATACAGGATTGAATATTTCAAACGAAAAACCATGTAAATATAGTTTGGTACTCGAGATGTACAAATGAATTTTATAAGTTTGTCGATGGTTTGATCAACGCACCTACTAGTACTCAATTTGCATATACTTGAAAATAAGCGCAGAATGTTTTTATAATTATAACTATATTAACTACTAACTAACTATAACTATGTAACTCCTTCCTCTCTCATTTGTACCGGCAAGAGCAAAGAGCATGCCAAATTGCCAAATTGCCAATCACATTGGCTAATGAATTGTGTATTCCATACCAAAGTCCCATGTTCAAAGTTGCTTTTGAGTTGATGTGCTCATGTGTTGTTATTGTATTGGTCATGTTATAATACCATAATTGCAAACGATATTGACCACTTTGTTTGGACGTCATCTTGTATCTAAAGGACACATCCTTTATATATATCTATATATTAAAGACCATGCAACAGATATTTAGTCTACATTTTATATGATATAGGTTTTGATTCACATTTTTATGCATTCTTAAAACAATGAAATCAAAATTTGGGTTATGTAATTGGAAGTTTTGTAATTCAATGGTTCTAATCATTGAATTCTGAAGATTAAGCAAACTACAAAGAAAATAATTTACAACTTGAGGAAGTTAGCAAAATTAATCCCGTGTGTCACTAATTTTGTTCACTGTGTTTTGGGGTTTATCATTAAGTTGATAGCCAATGATAGGCACTGAAATATCTTGGTATAAATTTGGAATAAAATTTAAAAAAAGTATAATTTGAGAATTCTAACAATGTACAAACCATTGAAATGATTTATATGTAATCATAATATACACATGATATATTATTAAAAATCTAATCTGATAAAAAATATGAAGCTATATATATATATCGATTTGATTTTAAATTGAATTATCATCTCACATCATAGTTATTGATATCCTATACCTTTCTTCATTCTTCGGACCCAAATATATACACGAGCAATAGAGTCTGACCTTTTGGCTGCAATAAATGTACTGGAGATTGGAACAAACCATACTCATGAAAGGGTAAACAGAAGTATGGTAGGTATTTGAAGTTGCATGAGATTACAATGAAACTAACAAACCAAAAAAGTATGAGAGAGTGGCACCCTCTTTTCATGGGTCCATGAGAAAGAGCTATTGTCAGTGATGTAAATTAGATAGGCTTGAAGAATAGGCCATGGAGTGTTGGAAAAAAGTTTAGTATGAGTGTGCACTAAGAGCCAATCGGTGGATAATGAGTCCATAGATCAAATGCGCCGATTAGGCTATGCATGCACTCTCAAGATTATTGTTAAGATGGTTCCAATATTGATTTTCTGGCCTCTTTAAGTATGTATTTTACAATCTAAAACCCACAAATAGATTTTTCTTAGAATCCATAAATACCATCCAAGTCTGGTGTGCAAATTGCACTTATCAGTTATTTTACAAATTACACTTCTCTAAATTAGCCATGTAAATTGTACTTTTCTAGTTCTCCTGCATTCTTATAGTTCATATAGTTTTTTCTTCTTCTTTTGTGCCCTTACACTCTCTATGTCAAAGGGGTTTGCAGAAAAAATTATATTGCTCTAGGTTTGACACTTAAATAGTATTTCTTTGGATGTCTTGCAAACTACACCTTTTTTAATTCTTTTGTATAAATTGCACTTTCTTTACTTTGCTTGTATGCATGCAAGCTCATATTATAGTATTCTTTGTGCCTATTGTGCTTGTTTTGTGCTCTTGTGTAACAATATAGTGTTTAGCAATAAATTTAGTCAAAGCTAACAAAGTAGCAAATGGCCAAATTAGCCTAGAATATTTTAGAAGTATCTAGTTACTTGGTACCCTCCCAAGTATTGGATAACGTGCATGCCAAGTGGCAACTTCTAGGAGGAAACTTCTTGGGAAGCTTCCTAGTTAGCTTATCTTGCACCCCAAGTAGGTAACTTCTAGAAGTTGCCAAGTAGCTTAGCTTGCACACAAAGTAGGCGGCTTTTGGAAAGAAGTTTCTTGAGAAGCTTCCCAATTAACTTGGCTTGCACTCCAAGAAAACGGCTCGAAGGAAGTTTCTTGAGAAGCTTCTCAAGAGCCTTGTATGTTCTCTATAAATACCAAAGCCAAAGTTCATGTTAGGAATTTAGAGTTTCCCACACACTCAAGTGTCCCAATGTGATCTTCCATTCTCTTATTTCTCTCCTCGATCTCGGTCTTTTACATTGGTATTAGAGTAGGAATAGGATGGATAGGATTTATGGACCACCAAATCCATTTCCACCAAACCATTGGGATTTTTGTGTCCAAGTACTACCCACATCATTTTACATAGGTCATCACCTCATGCTTTGGGTAGAATGTTTTGAATACAATCACCTTGTACAAGGAACCCTTGGTACTTCTAGTTGTAACTTATGGAGAATGGTGGAAGTGTTGCATTTATATGTTAATAAATTAGATAAATTGGGATAGTGTGATAGAGTAGTAGCCATGGTGGCAATGCTCAAGGTTATCATTGCCATGCAACAACAAATTAAGCACCTTACTTGATTGTTGGATGAATGAGACCATCTACGACAAGAGCATGTAGAGAGAGCACCATTTTGAGAAGAAGAAGACCAAATTTGATTTCCAAAACCCAATGTATTTGAAGGCAAGAAAATCCCAAGTGTAGTGGAGAATGTTGTGTTTGACTACAAACATTATTTCAAAGCTACCAATTTTCAAGATGAACAAAAATAGATTCTCTTGGCTTCTAGCCAAATGGATGGAGTAGCAAAGCTATGGTGGAGATTTTGAGTCAAGCAAGTTGAATGGCAAATTGTTAGACAGATCTTGACTTGGATAGAAATCAAGAATGCAATAATTGGTCAATTTGAAGCTATAAATGCCACACATGCTGCACAAGATAAGATGGTAGAGTTGAAGTAGATTGGCTCTATAAGAAGTTACATCACACAATTCCAAAATACTATCATGCAAATTCCAAATATACTAGAAGGTGAAACTCAGGATCAAATTTTGAAGGACTTGAAGTCAAGAACCAAATTAGTGGTGACTATGCAAGAGCCAAAAAATTTGGAGGAAGCCACGTAGTTGATCAAACACTTTGATTCCTTTGTTGCAAGAACTTGGTCCTGACCTTGACATCCACAAAACCTACCAACACAAAACACATGGGTGGGAGAGCCATCACCAATGAGATTGATGCCATTCAATGCAGACCACTTGGCATTACAGATAGAGAAAAATTGTGATAAAATGATGGTTGGTTTTATTGTTGCCAAATTGGACATTACATTGTTGAATGTCCACTTAAGAATGGGTGACCTTGAGAAGTTGCCCAAATGGAGTTTGTAGAGAAAAATGATCAAGGAAATGAAGAATCCTAATAGGAGATTTTGAGCCACCTATTAGGAACTTGATTAGTTTCAATGTGGTTAAAGGCTCAACCTATGCAAGTTTGCTTCACTTGCAAGGTATGAGAGCTGATCATGGTTGTAGGATTTTGGTTGATTCTAGAAGTTCAAAGAATTGCATGTCCATGCAATTATCAAAGGAATTATGTATTCTTATCAAGCCAGTAATTGGAAGCAGGTTGATGATGGCAGATGGTAAAAAGGGTTCTGCACTCCGTACCTCATATTGTGTTACATTCAAGATTGGGAATGAGTATTTGGAGTGTATGAGGTTTGCAATAGCACCTCTACACTATGATTCATTGTGGGTTTGGTATGCCTTGAATGTCATAAGGTTCAATTTGATTGGACCTAACAATAATTTAAGTACAATAGTAAGGTAGAAATTTCTGATTAGGTTGTTTGACACCTTTGAGTAAGACACCTAAGAGTAGTCAGTTCCAAGATGAGAAGTTTATAAGGAAAACATTCATAGAGCAATCTTTGAAGGAAAATAAGTCCCTAGATGGGAAGTTTATCAATGAAGCAGCCATAAAGCAAGCTTTGGAGGAAGATAAGTTTATTTTTGTAGTGTGGATCAAGTTGATTGCACAAGGAGAATCTAAGGAGGGTTAGGAGCCTCATCAAGCAATGGTTGATCAAATGGTTTAGGAGTTTGTGGATATGTTTTTGGATGATTTTCCAAAGGATTACCTCCAATTGTGGTATGCCCTTCAAGATTGAGTTATTGCTAGGGAGTACTCCAATGAGTAGACCAATCTATTTGCTCTCACCAAAGGAGTTAGAGAAGTTGCAAACAACACTTATGGAGTTGTTGGAGAAGGATTTCATACAACATAATACATCTCCTTGGGGAGCACTGGTATTATTTACTCCAAAGAAGGATGAGGATTTTGTTTCTGTATTGATTACCATGGGCTCAATAAACAAACAATGAAGAATTCATATCCCTTCTCTTGAATTGATGACTTCCTTGATCAATTGAGTGGAACATGATACTTCTTCAAGTTGGACTTTGTAGTGGCTATTGGCAAATTCCCATTGATAAGAAGGATATGCAAAAGACTACCTTTCACACAAGGTATGGGCATTTTGAATGGAAAGTTCTACCTTTTGGGCTTATTAATGCTCCAACAATCTTCATGGATCAAATGCATTGGGTGTTGGATGGACTATTGGATTGATACGTGGTGATGTTCTTGGATGACATTTTAATCTATAGCAAGATGGAGGCAAAACACACAAATCATATGTGAGAAGTCCTAAGATGACTATGCCAATGGAAGTTTTATTGTAAGAACTCAAAGTGTGCCTTTTGGTAGAAGGAGGTTACCTTCTTGGGTCACAAGATCTGATCAGAAGGGATCAAGATAGAAGAGGAGAAAATCAAGGCCATTACTAATTAGCTTACTCCAAAGGATGCCATAGAGGTGTGAGCATTTAATGGATTGGTAAGTTTTTATTGACGGCCTATCCACTATTATATGCATCTAGCAGCACCATTGACCGACCTCTTGGAGAGAAAATCAAGCTTTCAATGGACCACAAGCATAAAGAAATACTTTAGAAGCTAAAACATGTTGTATCTTCAAGACCCATTCTTCAACCATATAACCTTCAACTACCTTGTGTGGTTGACTTTGATGTTTTTAACTTTGCCATTGGAGTTGTGTTGCAACAAGAATTCCCAAATGGCTTACATCTCATTTCCTTTTTGTCTTGCCAATTAAACACCACAGAAAGGAATTACTCTGCACAAGATCAAGAACAACTAGCAATGTATATGCCACCAAAGTATAGAGGCATTATCTCTTGGGAAACTAGGTGCTCATGCAAACCAATCACAAACCCTTGTTGTAGACATTACATTTGGGACACATGAAGAGTCAACTCCAATTGTTTTACATTAAACTTGAGTACAAACTTGGTTGGTTCCATGTCATCCCTGATGCCCTATCATGATGACCTGATTTGAAGTCTCTTCCTCTCATCACGATAGCAATTATGATGGTGTCAATCAACCCCAATGTTCAAATCAAGTTTAGGACAACTCTACAACAAGATCCTTTCTTTCAGATGGTACAAGGTCATCTTGCAACATACAACAAGGAGTACAACACCTTCACCTTCAAGGAAGGCCTTCTATTCTATGAGGGCTAGATATATATTCCAGCCATGGGTGATCTTTGACTTGTGCATCTCGAAGAAGCCCATGACTTACCTATTGTAGGTCAAATGGGTGTGAACAAGACCTTGGGCACCATCCAACACCACTTGTGGTGGCCCAATATGGCACAAGATGTTTGAGAGTTTGTCCAATCGTGTAAGAGTTGCCAACATAACAAGGCCATCAACTAGAAACCAAGTGGACTCCTTCAACCCCTCCCCATTCCATCTGCTTGATGTGAACAAGTGAACTTGGATATCATCACATCCTTACCCAAGACAAAACAAGGTCATACAACAATAGTGATGTTTGTGGATAAGCTTAGTAAGCAAATCCATTATGCACCAACCTTTGATACCATAAATGCACCAATGTTGATACTATATACCAATGTTGGACTGCTCCATCATTGGCATAGATCTACTTTGACACTAATTTCAAGCATCATGGGATGCCTCATGTACTCATCTCCAACCGTGATCCTCAATTCAATGAAATTTTTTTGCAAACACTCTTCAAGATACTTGTCACCAAGCTTGCTTTGTCCATGGCCTATCATCCTCAAATTGATGGAAAAATTGAACATGCAAATCATACCTTGGAGGATATGCTTCATGCCTTCATCAATGTTCACCATACCAATTGGGATGAATGTCTTGTAGCTGCGGAGGTTGCATACAATAATTCCAAATAGGCAAGCACCGGATTCTCTCCTTTCTTCCTCAATTTTGGCCAAGATCCACTTGTTCTAGATTCTCTTCTTGCTCCTCCTCCATCTTATTTCTCTCATACTTCCACCATCTTGACCACCATATCCCAATCCTTCCAACAAGCCAAATCTCATCTCCTTGTTGCTCAAAATCATAAGAAACAATATATAAACCACCATCATTGTGATCTCACCTTTCAAGTTGTTAGTAAGGTCATGATCTTGTCCAATAACCTACCCCTTCCACTTGATACTCAAGTCTATAAAATTGCTCTTAATTAGATAGGACCCTTTGATATCACCCAAATCATTCCTCATGTTGCTTACCAACTTGCCTTGCCTTGTCATATGCGCATCCACCCTATCTTTCATATTTCCAAGTTGAACCTCTTTATTTTCAATCCATCTTCTTTTTCTAGTCGTGTCAACCTCCTCCTCCTCTTGTCCTTACTAGTGATCATGAAGAGTATGAAGTTGATTGTATCCTTGCATGTTGCCACATTCAATGAGGCTATCGACAACATATAGAGTACAAAGTCCTCTAGAAAGGGTATCCCCTTCATGATGTCACTTGGGAACCCCTTTCTAATCTATAGAATGCACAAATGGCCATTCAAGAGTTTGAACCTTCAATGGCAATGAGTACATCATCAACTAGCGGTGGGGGAATATGTAACAATATGGAGTTTATCGACAAATTTAGTCAAGGCTAACAAAGTAGCAAATGGGCCAAATTAGCCTAGAATATTTTAGAAGTATCTAGGAAGCTACTTGGTACCCCCAAGTATTGGATAATGTGTATGCCAAGTGGCAACTTCTAGGAGGAAGCTTCTTGGGAAGCTTCCCGGCTAGCTTAGCTTGCACTCCACGTAAGTAACATCTAAAATGAAGCTTGTAGAAGCTTCCAACTAGCTTAGCTTGCACACCAAGTAGGCGGTTTCTAAAAAAAAGTTTTTTGAGAAACTTCCCAATTAACTTGGGTTGCACTCCAAGAAAGTAGATCAAGGAAGCTTCTTGAAAAGCTTCTCAAGAGCCTTGTATTCTCCCTAAAAATACCAAAGCCAAAGCTCATGCTAGGCATTTGGAGTTTCCAACACACTCAAGTGTCTCAATGTGATCTTCCATTCTCCTATTTCTCTCCTTGGTCTTGGTCTTTTACACCTTGCACCACTATGTTGAAGGAGTCCATAGTGTCACTGCATTTTTTTGGAATTTGTTGCATAAATTGCATTTGTCTATTTTCTTCCAAATTGCTCTTCTCTGGGTTTGCTATATAAATTACACTTTCTTTAGTTATTTTTCATTCTTGCAACTCATATTAAACAATTATTTTTGTGCTTGTTGTCTTGTTTAGTGCCCTTCATCCACTATGGCAAAAGGGTTTGTAGTGCAAATTGCATTTCTCTAAATTTGCTATGTAAATTGCACTTCTTTGGTTCTTTTCCAAATTACACTTCTCTAGGTTGTCGTATGTATAGATATTGCTATGCAACATATATCACCATCAACAACATGCGCTACAAAAGCATAATTCACATAAAAATCATGCATGAATTCCAAAGTGCAACAATAATCAATTCATTCTTCCACTTGAATCATACTCAAATCAAATCTAAACTAGACCCTTCATTCAAAAATCAAACACTAAGAGACTCTAGGTGATGCTTGTTGACCTCTATCTACCATAACTAGGAACTTAAAGGCTCAACCTCAAAGAAGTGAGCTCCCTAATGGTGCCATTGATGGCACATCTGACATATGCAAACAATACAAATGATGGTGGGTCCTACCATGTGATCAATAGCCATATCATGAAATTTGGCCTCCATCAAATAGTCCATGAGCAACTATTAAAGTAACTATGATTGCCAACACTATTACTCCAACATTTGAGCAAACTAGTTTTGATGTCATAAATATCATAATAACTATCATGGATATATACATTGTTACACAACATACATTGTTGAAAACATCATACACTATAGAAACATAACTCATATATAAGTCATACATGAACTCTAGAGTACCATAATCTCTTCCAATTGAAGATTAGGTTCTTCTAAATCTAGATAGCCATATACTCCAAGTATATAATAAGTCCTATGGTGGGCAAAGATCAAGAAATTGTGTGCGATCGAGCATCATTGTTATTGCTTTTTTATAGTCTATATCACATAAATGGTGATCTAACTATAGGTCAAATACATCTAGGACATAACCATTGTCCTTGAGGAACTATTGTGAGGGGAGGAGTCAAACATACCATATGCCATCCTCTCAAACAACTAGCACACAACAATATAATAGAGCTCCACAAGAAAAGCCATATAACATACATCGCAAACCTACATGTACAAGAGCCAAGCTTGGATCCTAGTGCCATCAATGTTTGAAGAGGTGACATGGTGCACAATTGTGCATATGAAACAACATTATCATGTCCTTCCAAACAACACCATCACATCTTCCCAACATGATGACTCTAAAAGGCAAAACCTCATAAATTCTCAAGATAATGCAGCTTGTAGTAACATCAAGTGTCATAGGTGCAATCTACGATAGATATACATAATCTCATGGATGAAATCAACAAATAAAAGGTCTTTAACCTCCTCCTTGAATAGTAGTATAGCATAAGGTATCTCTATGCTGAGCAATCACTAGGTTCTCAAAGGCTATTGGCATCATTCTCCAAAAGAACTCTACCCATTAAGAACATGTGCTCATCTACACATCTAGATCATCCAAGTCCAAAACTACAAGCATATCACAAAAAATGGGTGTAGGTAAATCTAGATATTGTCCATAGAGTAGAAAGTAAGGAGAGAAGGATGCTACAGAGACATGCAAGTTGAACCAATAGACCATGGCCAACCAAGGTAATTGGAGATCCTAATATCCCAATGGCTTCTCTGCAAACTATACTTATGCAATCCTTTCTTTACCATTTAAAGCACTCTCTTTGCTAAGCCATTTGCTAAGCCATTTGATCTTGGGAGGTAATATGATGATCAATCAAGGCCTTGTCATACAAGACTTGAAATTAACCCAAGAATTATGTAACCTGATTAGTCAAAAGTTTAACTAGTGCACCAAAATGACTAAGAACCCGATTTACAAAGGCATAAGTTGTCCCTTTGTTGGACTTGTCAAGAAGTGAAAACAACTCAATCACTTGGAGAAATGCTCTACCATAACCAAAACATATCAATAATATCTAGTAGTCAATGATAAAAGTCCAACAAAGTCCAAATTCTAATAGTAATCCAATCTTATGATAAATAATGGATGTAATTGTGGTATAAAAGCATTAAATGATACTCTAACTCAATTACAAAATACACATCTGGCAACAAATTGCTATAAATTGGTCTGCATATCGTGCTACCAATAATGACTCTAAAGTAAACTATACATTCATTTTACTCCAAAATGTCCTAGTTCTTCATGAGTACGATGTACCAATTGTGGTATTTGAGATGGAAATGGTATTATTCATACTATATCATCCTCTTATACACAAAGAAGGTGTCTACCTTCTTTGTGTATAAAACCACCTAGTTTGTTGAAGAACATGGTCTCTCTCTTTGGTACCAAATGTGTCACCCACAATACCAATGCAAAGATAATCTATCACTTAGATATCATCATAAATATTTTGCTTACTTGTACCAATATCTCCACCCTTTAGATCTATGATCTCAATAACTCTTCTTATATGTGTTGAGAGTGATACCATTAAAGCCTCAAAAAATATACATAATACAATAGATGCATGCCAATGTGGCACTATCTCTTCATCTATCGTACCATGCAAGCATACTTTGGTCTGGTTTTGTTAGTTGAGATATGGATTTATACTTAACCTATTTGCATCATGGTTCACCACTCCAAGTTTGAGAATAACCATGAAATCATACTCTTGTAAAATTACAATACATTGTGCAAACTCCCTTGAAAGCTTGTCAGACTCCATTCAATGGTTGATGACCAATGATGAGAGTGAAGAGGTTACCTAATAAGTAACATAAAAATATGGTACTACTCACATTTTTGCCAAACACTCTCTCTCATATGAAGTATACTTTAGTTCCACTGAATTGTTGGAATGATTAGCATAGACCACCACAAACTCTTTCCTTTCATCATCATGTTGGGTGAGTATTGTTCCAAACTCCAACATAATCCATTTAGTATGAACCTAGAATGGTCATCCTTTAATTGATCTCTTGAAAATAGGGGTAGATGTCAACCTCTCATTGAACTTTATAAAAAATTCTCATGCTCATCTCTCCAACATCACTCTTAAGGAAATTTGGTAAGCTTTTTCAAGGTCTTGGCAATGACATTAAATCTTCTAATATATCGGTGATAGAAGTTTGTCAACTTAAGAATGCTTGCACTCTACTCACATTTGTAAGCTAAAGAATATATGCAATAACCTCCACATTGGTCTACTAAACACCAAGCCCACCAAGGTAGATAGTGTTATCTAAATATTTGACTTGTTCTTTTACATAATTTGCAGTTCACAAGATGTAGTTAAGTCCATGAGATCTCAACTTCTCAAACATTTCAAAAGAATGTCTCTCATGCTCCTCCATAATAATTTTATAGACCAAAATGTTATCAATATGGCACCAAGAAAAATCCAATCATACTAGGATTTTATCCATGACCCTTTAGAACTTGTAAAAAGTGTTCTTTAACCCAAATGGTAAAAATCTCCATTGATATAATACATCTTTGCCATGAGGATCAATAATCCAAAATGCTATCATAGACTTGTCTTTCTCCTTGATTGGCAATTGATGATATTTTTTGTTCTAAAATGCAAAGTATTGAAGACCTTTACATGCACAATCATATTAAATCTCCCCTAATGTAGGCATGACATATTGATCAACCCTATTCTATTGGTTAATAGGGTGGTAATTTTCACACATTTACCTATTTGTGTAGTTTCCATATGTATCTTTCTTGGCTAACATCATTATAGTTGAAGTATATTTTTCATATGAAATCTATCAAACCAGTCTCAAAAGGATCTTTACTTTGACCTTGAATCAATGCTCTCTCCATATCACTATATTTATGGAGACATAAATTAGTGTATCATTAGTCAATTCAATCTAGATACTAGATCTTTTCAAAGCACCCACAATCTTTTATATTGAAGGCAAAACAACTCATGTAGCTCCTCAAGAACTTCTAAATTCTTTTTCTTTCTTCTCTTGTAAGCTTGGATCCAATATTTGGCTCCAACTATCCTCTATAACTTATGTAAGAATGGAAGACACATTGGATAGTTGTTACACCAAGCCCTTGGGAACAATAATGCCATACCTCTAATTGCAAGAGTCCACAACCTTAGAGAAAAAAATCTCTCTACTTTGGTTACAAGTTCTATATTCCATCTAATTACATCCTAAAAAGACTAAGGATGTAATCCAAGTAGACCATGTTTACCTAGATAAATCCCAAGTAGACCATTCTCACTAGTAGTCACTAGCTATATCCCAAGAATGCCATACCCACTCACTCCATCACCCCTATCATATGCTTCAATCATCTTGATAAATATAGAGCTTACAAGTATCCAAGTGGTGATACCTATCAAGCACATCATATGTTGCTCTCCCAAGCCAAAGCTCACACTCCAGGTCAAATAGTTCAAGTCCTTAGCTTGACTTAACACTTGATGTTTGGATACCTCTGACACTATTGTAACAATGATAATATCAATATGAAAACCCATCACACACTTTCTCTCATTAGCATTGGTTTCCACTAACTACTATAATTGTGAGTTCCAAACAAGTCCAAGACCTCATTCTCATAAAGCATAAGAGCTTGGGAACCTCATAAGTGTGTGCAAAGCGGCTCTAGGTTATTCAAAAAATTCACCATTCCCATATATGACCTATCAGCCCCTACTATTGTTTAAGACTGGTGCACAAGATCTAAAATATCATTGATAATAAGTTGATCTAGTTGTTGAATCCCATCATAAATATACTGTAAAACCTCTCCAGGTAAAAGATATTTCCACCAATGATAACATCAATGAGCCTATGATCTCACTCTGATTGGATCCAATAACATGGTAGGTCCTATCCAAGAATGGACCTAATATGTACTTGCCACCACCCCTATACAAGAATCATCTATCAAAGGGATGTTTACCAAAATGTAGAATGCAAAATGAACTAATGAACTTGGGAACATTTTAGGATATGTAACATCTCCCAAAACACATGTGAATGGAGATCCTATAGATCTTGACCTTAACAAGGATGAGTATGTCCTTCACATCACCATCCAAAATTACCAAATGAATGGGATAATGTCTCTCTTGATCTTGCATCCCCAACAAAGAAATATCTAATGGTAAGGTCTTCTAGTAACCTCTAACTATTGACATCAATAATAACTCAAGATATCTATAGGCCATATGTGTCACATGACGTAAAAAGACTTGCCTAACAGTCTCTCATCTCTCTCTACATACATCTCTGAACTTGTATATATGTATGTGTAATACCAAGAGCTAGCCATATGATCTAGATGTGAAATTTGGTTTGGTAATATCTAGAATGATGTTATACATGATGGTCAAAATAGATCAGATAGAAGTATCACCAAAAGAATACTTTTACTAATAGGGCAGAAACCAAAATAGACTTGAGAACCTTAGAACCAATAGCTAGACATATGATTTGAAGGTGAGAATTGGTTTGGTAATATCTGGAAGGATGTTACATATGATGAACTAAACCAATCAAAAAGAAGTATCACCAAAAGGGACTTCTACTAATAGAGTAGGAATCAAAATATGCTTGAAATCTTTGAAGGCAATTTCGTAGGCCTAAACGGATGAATTAGGCTTAAAAATATGCAGATTCCCCCCTTAATAGAGGAAAGGTTGGCCTTCCCTCCCCCTGCTTTGTCTTTTCGAGAGCTTTCCAACGGTACCTTACGTGATTCTGAGATTTCTAAAGGAAGATTCCCTAAAAGATTCTCTCGGTCAAAGCTGGTTTGACCAACCAGATAGGACCTAGACCAGACATGTCACCCATCCAAGTAAGTAATCCAAGGGTGGAGCTTGCTGACATGTCACCTATCTGTGTCCCTAATCCTATGGTGTAGCTTCCTTGGAGGAGATCCTCTTTGTCTATATAATAAAAAGAAGGTGCTCCCTTGGAGCATCGATTGTTTGAGTGTGCAATCTGTGTTTTCTCTCTTCTCTTGTACTCGGAGTATTACAGTATGTGGTGCACAATTATTTCATTGCCAACCACAACAAACTGCACCAAAAGACATACTTCCTCTACTAGATATTGCCAAGCAAAAAATGTGATATCCAAAGGTGACAAGGTAATAAATGTTGGAGGCTCATCTTCACATTGGTCCCTTGGTGGTACAAAGGCTCTACTCTAAACCTACTACACCAATTGATTCACATGTTGATGCAATGCTTCCTCATGACTCCACAATGGAAAATCCAAGGTGGATGGAACAATCCTACTTGTATTACATATCCAAGTGATCTCCTTGGGTACTAGGATATCCTCTGCCAGGGCATTTCCTTCCAATAAATCGATAGGCCAAGTAATAAAATCATTGAAAGTGGAAACTGATGCCATGGTACCTAACTATAGTGAGCCAAGATTGCCATTACTAAAGTGCAATGGTAGAAAACATACTTGTCTCTCACTTGACCGCCAACCTGGCCTATATAAAGCTATCTCGTCCCATTAGTCAATATTGAAACCCATGGGATAAAACACTACTCCACCAACTAGCACATCATCTAACTCTAATGTTGTTACAATGGCATGAGCTCCCATCACATAGCTATCAATTGATGACTATGCTAAATCTAGACAATGAACTCCCTACATATAATGTATTGTGTAAAATCATCTCCTAAAGATATCTAGATCTGAAACAGACACTTCTTCATATTGATCTTCAATAGCTCAAGATCAACAACTGCAACCTTCTATAACAATAGAGACTATGCACAGTAGTCTAATAAGACTTTTTTGTGACATATAAACCTTCTATGAAGATATTATAAAACAAAAAATCACAATAGTTGTTTAATAAAACAATTCCTCCAAGTATGAACCAAGCTTGCTCCAAGACAAATCTAACTAATAACTCTTCCAATCTCATTATTGTTGTTTACTATAAACCATTGGTAACTAAACAGATCCTAGGCTCCTCAACCAAGTCAGCTCCACTATCAACCACCTCTACTCTAGAATAGAAATCACATCATCCATAATCTTCCAAAATATGACAGCCAACTAGAACATTGGAGTTGAGTTATCTCCCAATGTAACCATATCATTAGCTGATAACATAATACTATCAAGTCCCTTTAAATAACATGTGTTTTTATCTTTTTATATGACTAGAACTTTTTACCCTAATCTACATGGTCGATCACCTAATCACAAAGAGAATCCAAGGGTCTCTTTCTCTTTAAACCTCATCCTTCCATCTCCCTCTCTTCTTTCATTTTCCATTAGGTTTCTAGCTCATTTTCCTCTCTTAGCTTCCAATGTATGTTTTCTATTGTCTATTTGATTTCATCTGATTTCTTTGATTTTGCTTCACTAATCTTGGTTGGCTTTCAGGTTGTCACCAGGTATGTTTCATTCTCTTCCAGATTTCTTCTTTTGTTCCAGATTTTTCTTTTGCTCATAGGACATCATAGACTTTATTTCATTTTCAACAATCTATTCTCAGTTTTCCTCTCATTTTGATCATTGACTTATGAGTGACACCTTAGGAAGCAACTGCGTTTGCCTTGGCGCTCATGAGCATTTGAACATAAACTTAGATTGAGGAGTATTGACATGCACTCAAGTATTTCAGCACTATGTTTGGCACTAATGAAATCATATGTGCTTTTGAGGAGGTTTTTTATGGCCATCTTCTACTTCCTTTGCCTATTTCAATGGCTCAAGACACATGCATCCATAATGCATGTAGTGATATATCTATCCAATCACCTAATGCCATACTCTAAGTTACTTTCCCAAATGGAGGATGCATTGCAAAGTGGAAATCATTTGAAGAATGATTTCCACTCTACTTTTTGCCTTTATGAGGTGGTTTCAAGGAGTTTAAGGTACTTAAAGATTCTTTGGTTTCTTTGGTTTCAGTTTCATTTTAGGGTTTCTATTCTACATCAGTTTGATCACTCATTTTCTTTTAGCTCTTTGATATCCATTATTGCACAATTCATAGCTTAGCATTATGTTTTGCTTCATTCCTTCTTGGCCATATGTTACTTGCTTGTTAATCCAAGTATATCAGAGCCAACTATCATCTGTTTTCAGCACTTTGACATCCATTAGTGGTTGGTTAGCATATCAAACTTACTCATTGCCACCCATGAAGGTGTTATTCTTGGCCACTTGCTATTTAGCCATTAGTTCCAACCATTATGCAATCATCCACCTTAGTCATTCTCCATTTTGCTTATTTATGTTTTCATCAATGTCCTCAGTCCATCTGTTGGTACTTACCCATTAATTCAGATAGTTAAGAGATAAACATTAAGCAACCATCCAGCTTAGCTATTCATCACTTTTCCATCCACCAACGCTTTTTCCATCCATTTTTGTCCATCAATCCTCTGTCTATCCATTTTCTCTATCAACTCTACTTCCACCTACTCCTTGTCTATTTATTTTCCCATTAATTTTGTTTGGTGACATTCAGTTTTTTTGGTTGACCTCCATAGCCATTGTCCCTTTTGACTCTAAGCATTTCCTCCTCTACAAATAAACATGGGATCTTATGATCAAGTTGTGGCTTGCTTTAGAGCAATCTCTTCTCTCAACATCAAAAACACTTTCCAATTCTCTCAAGGTCATATCTTTTGGCCTCTAATTATAGAACATATTCTCAAAGCTTACTTTTTGACAGCCCTGGATCCTATTCTTCAAAGATTAAGGATCTCAGAATTACTCATATAAGGGACTACTCATTTATATACCATTTAATTGACAAAAAACTTATTTATATAATTTCTTCATTGACATCCAATAAATGCTATGTAGGACAAAACATCCGGTTTTGCTTCCAAAAGATTTCAACAACATTGCCAAAAAGGAAAAGCACTTGCTACTCCTCACTCTATCACTATAGAGTACACTCCTTTGATGGAGACAATGGAAAAATTTGGTTCTGATGATTTTTAGCTATTTCCTACAGTTAAATTAGATTTGCATAATAATTTTAGGGACTCTGCCAATGCAAAGGAACTCTTTTGGATTTGGGTTCTTTACTGTTGGACTCCTATAGGATACAACATATGTGAGTTCTTCATCACAACCACCAACACTCTAATTGTCCTCAAGATATTATCTCTCCCCCCACTTAGCACCATTTCTTCCTCCTCATCTCAAGTTAATTATCCTCACTCTTTACTTTGAGTGTGAGCAATCCACATTCTAAGAGATTTTCTTACAAAGACTACCTTTGGAGGATCTCCTATTTTTTCTCTTTACTAGACTCTGATAAGCTCACAGATTTTATCCTCTCACTTTTTAGAGTTCATAACCTCCTTATGTTCTAGTATCCACTCCTATTTCCATCTTACTCAAAAACAAAGAGGAACTCAATGCTGTTCTTAACTGATTACTTCTTTTTCTCTTACCTTGCTTTTTGGTCAATAGATCTACCCCAGATATTTGACCTACTATCATTATTTTTTGATTTTCCTCTAAGGAGATGGATAAAGCCAAACTATAGTTGCTTCTAAGGGACTATCAAGTCTTAGAGGCCATACCTCCAAGTACTTCATTTAGAGCTCATATAGTTGCTTACAAGTATAGCAAAATGCTAGGTAGGTTGCACTTTAATTTTAGTTCAATCATGGAGGAAAGCTTTCAATTTAACTACATCTCTTCATCCATGTAGTTATCTCCACCATGCAACTGTAGGAGTTAACTAAGGTCTTGAGTAACTCAAGTTAGTCTGATTGTGATCGGTTAGTATAGGGCTCAACTACTATATGTGCAAGCTAATAGAAGCTTTCAGTGACACATTAGTCTGAACATCAATAATGTTAATGGTGTGTTCTCGTGGACATAGCCTTAATAAGGTGAATCACATATTTTCTTGTGTAGACCATTGGTGCATGTGTAACATGTGTATTATTACTAAAGTGGACAAACAAATGGTATCAGAGCAAATTGGTTGACAATATGCAACATTATAGGATTTTCCCCAATGGATTTGATGGAAAATAATCCATTGTTGTTCGGAATGTCTATGTAATATTGGTTGTCAAAGATAAAATTTGTGAGGTCATTGGCCAAGGTGATGTTGCTATTGAGAAAATTGGCATTGTTTGTTGAGCATTGATTTCTTGACTGATTAGCTATCAAAGGAGGCAAAAGTTGTGGTCATTGAGGACGTAATAGAGAGGAAGAGGAGATTCTATTGTTCTCACCTAAGGTGTTGAAAGCGGAGTGGGTATTGGAGGTCTTGATCTTAGCAATCTATGACTAGGGAAACAAGGTTTGAGAGGAAAAGTCTCTTCTTGCTTTGAGAGCAAGCGGAGGGAGTGTTGCTTGTTTATCATCTACAAAAGAGAAGCGTGGATCCTATTAGAGGCTACAGAGTGGTCCTAAGGATTTTTTAAGTTGTTTGTGAGATAGTGTCCCCTTTGCATGGACTTTACAATAAGCCAAGGTACTTTGGTTTCATTTTAGCAGTCTGGAGAGAAAGTACTCATGTCTGTTCAGGCAGGAATGTCTTCTATTTATTGTCTTTAGTCAAAAGCAAAGCTGGGCCACTTGGAATTGGAAGGATGATTGGTGGCTTGGGCATCTTGAAGATTAGCCAAGGAAAGAGGGAGCATGACCAAAGATTTAGAAGGGTAAAGAAGAAAGGAAGTGCTGATCTAGGTTCTTCAATCTTTGGCAAGAGATATTTTGGCAGAAAGTACTACTACTACATCAGCTGAGTGATCTGACTTTGAGAATTGTATCATATATGGGCTGTTCTTTCATCAGTGAAGGAAAGAGGAAGGCAATTTTATTTGCTAACACTATATCACCTCTCCCTCTCCTCTCTTCTCCTTGTCTGTTGTTTGTTGTTGATGTTGCTGTTGCTCCTTCTACTTCAAGAATCCTCACACACTTATAGTGCCCATCTGTTACTCACTCTCATAGAGCACATAGGAAAGGAAGGAAGGAAGAAGGAAATGTTGGGAATTGTTTAGCTTTTAAGGTTTTTCCTCGACCTTTGTTTGCTTTCTCAAGAGACAGACAACAAAAGATTGTGTTGTCATCTCCGGTGGAGTGAGTGTCTATGGTTTAGACATTTCATGGATGTGGAAGGTGGAGCTGCTTGGAAGGAGAATGTTGAGAAGGGAATGAATAAGTAGTTTAGTGGACTTTGGGTGTAATTCAGATCCTCTTGTCTTAGGTCTGAAAGATTGCATGAGCAACAAGCTCTTTGGTGCAAAGGTGAGGTCTTTTGCACAAAATGCTGGTAAGGTATACGTCTATTGTTTTAGAAGAAGTTGGCTGGAATTTTGGCTATAGAAGGCAAAACTATCTGAAAAATGGGAGTTCAATTATTTATTAGCCTTATTTACATTCTACATTTTACATTTGCAAGCATCTTTGGGACAAATGTTTGTGTGTTTTGTCTCAAGGTAGAGAAGAGAGATGGTGATGGATCTTTACTTTTTACCTAGTGGTAGTGACCATAGACTATAGCATACTTTCTTAGGCGAGGTTGGGATGCAAAGCTACTTTTCCTTTGCTGGGTATGCTCCTACTTTTGGACAGATTTGTTGATTCTGTTCATGTTACATGTAGATTTATTGTATACCATTCTTGTAACCAAATAGATTCACAATTGTCCGTCCAGTAGGATTGAGAAGGATGTCATTTTCCCTAATTAGTATTAAAGTGTACAAGAGCTGAGCTGGTTTGTTTGTTGCTTTGTTAGAAAAAAGAAGGAAAAGGATTAAAATATCAAGTCATTTTGGTTCTACTAGTTTCAATTGAGCTTTGAAAGCACGTTGACTCCAAGATAAGTTGAGCTTTACTTTTGAAAGCTGCTCATAAAAGGGAGCCCCTTCTTGAGCAAGTCTCTTCATGGCTACTTTCAAAAATCCAAGAAAGACCCTATAAGGTATTGAAGAGTAAGTCAAGTCATCAGTGTCAACAGGAGGTTCACCTTCACAATTGCATCACGTTTGAGGACAAGCTTAGAGGTGTGAGTTCAGAGATGGTAGTCATGAAGACTAGGAGTGCCAAATTTGACATTGCCAAGTACAATGGACGGTCCGATTATCTCTTGTGGGAGCATCAAATAAAAAGCATGCTCAAGGCCAATGGTTTTTGGTGAATTGCTGAGACCCAAGACCAATTTGGTGTTAGAGGATGATTGGAACAACATGCAAAAGATAGCTATACACATAGTGGTTTTACATCTACAACCACATGTCATAAAGTAGTTGGGTGAGAACAAGGATTGCATTACTCTTTTTGATGAGCTGTAATAGAAGTACCATCAAAAAGAGCTATCAAATCATCTTTACCCATTCTTGAAGCTGATGAGCTTCAAGATGAAGGATAAGGGATCAAGATACAAGATCATATGAATGCATTCAACGATCTTGTTGTGGACTTGTAGAATCTTGGAAAGGACCTTAGTAATGAGAGAAAGGCTCTCCACCTATTGAGTTTGCTCTTTATGTCCTACCAATCCTTGTCACAAGTGTTACTATATCATGATAGGAAGACCATCACCTACAATGAGAAGGTGAGTGCTCTATTAACAGTTGATCTTCAATAGAAGATGATGTTACCTCCTCAACCCTTGACTCCTTCAGGAATAGTGTTGAATATGAATCATGGAAGGACTCAAAAGTGGATAGATGGTGGGGAGCAGAGATCTAAGACTAGATCTTGGTCCAAGGGGAGATCCCAAGACCGTAAGAGCATGCTTTGATGAAAGTGTGACAAAGTTAGTCACCTCAAGAGAGATTGTTGTGTCAAAACAGTTTAGCCTTCTTTAGCAAATGTGGCAAAATACAACAAGGAAGAAGAAGAGGATGATCTGCTTGATGACGACTATGCTCTATGATGCCAACGGTATGCACTTTGCACTTCACTTCAACAAAGAGGAGATGAATAGATTCTAGATTGTGCTTGTTCATAACATATGTGTTACAAAAGAGAGTTCTTTAGTTCTTACTCAATATTAAATGGTTTAGCTTTGATGGGGAATGATCACCCTTGTCGAATTGTAGGCATTCAATATGTTAAGATTCAAATGTTTGATGGTCTTGTGCACACATTGACTAATGTCAAGCATATCCTTGACATGAGGAAGAACTTGATAGCTCTTGGCATGTTAGACACAAGTGGTCATCAATGGGAAGTAGTTGATGGTGTACTTTCAGTCATGGTTAGGAGAAAAGTCATCTTGAAGGGAAATAGGCACAAGAATCTTTATGTGCTAGAGAGCAACACTTTTTGTGGGGAAGCTCATGCTACTAGATCTCATGATATGATTGACTACTTGTGGCATTCAAGGCTAGGTCACATTAGTGAGAAAAGCATGTCTATTCTTTGCGAGAAAGGTGTTATTGTTACACTATGGTCTAGTAGTTTAGAATTCTATGGGCATTGTGTACTAGCAAAGCAACATCAAACTGCTTTTGGTGTCAAAACTCATAGTTCCAAAGAAATTCTCAACTATATACATAGTGATATATGTGGCTTATCCCCTACTCCCTCACATTCTGGAAAGCTATACTATGTATCTTTTATTGATGATTATTTGAGGTTTGTATAAATTTATTTCCTACATCAGAAGTATGAAGTCTTTGTCAATTTCAAGAAGTGGATAGCTCAAGTTGAGATTCACATTGGTAAGAAAGTGAGATTTCTACAATTAGATAATGGTAGGGAATACAATTCTGGAGAATTTGAGGTGTATTGTCAACAAGAGGGGATAACTCACCATCTCACTACAATATATACTCCACAATAGAATGGTGTTGTTGAGCGGCTCAATCAAACACTATTGGAGCAAATGAGGAGTCTATTGAGCCAATCAAGTTTATCACATGTGTTTTAGGCTGAAGTTGTCAACACTGCAACCTACTTAGTAAATCTTTCTCCTTCTAGTGTGATTTATGACATGACATTGTTTGAGATGAGGCATGGACGGCATGTAGATTATAGTTGTTTGATAGTCTTTGGATGTAAAGCATATCCTCTCATATCCAAGGACAAAAGATCTAAGTTGGACCTTACTTCCAAGACATGCATATTTCTTGGCTACCAGAGTGGTGTGAAGGGTTACAGGTTGTGGGATCCACTCACTTGTAAATAGATTGTTAGTAGAGATGTTTCATTCAATGATTCTAGATCATTGATTGAGGGGGAGAAAGCTCTCATTCCTCATACTGAAAAGGGAAAATCTCCTCTAAATATCATTGAGGGGATATTAATTATGATGGTTTTCATGATGAGTCACAAGAAGATGCTCCCACAAAGGAGCAAGTTCCCCAAAATGAGGAATTACAAGGGCATGAAGAGACAAGTGAACCTCAACACTTGTCAACATAGGAAGATCAAGCAAAGTCATCAATAAGGAGGATGTCTAGATGCTCTATTTGTGCTCTTGAATGATTTGGAAAATGGGTTGATTCAACAAAATTAGGATATGAGGATATCTCTCTTGATGATGATGATGGTATGGCTTTGATCTTGGAAGAAGGAGAACATTCTTCATACAATGAGGCTCTAGCTTTGATGGAAAAGCCTGAGTAGAATGCAACAATGCAGAGAGAGATGCAATCATTGATTGACAACAAGACTTGGGAGTTAGTGAAGCAAGTGAACCTTCCAAAAATATCAACAATTGGTGGATAATAAGTGAGTTTACAAATTGGAAGATAGCCTTTTGATGGAGAAAAGAAGATTTACAAGGCCAGGTTGGTGTCCAAGGGCTTCACACAAGAAAAAGGTGTGAATTACAATGAGATCTACTTTATAGTTGCTAACTATGCCACTATTTGCTTATTGTGTGTACTTGTGAGTTTCTTTGGTCTTATCTTAGATCAAATGGATGTTGCCAATGCTTTCCTCTATAGCAATTAGATGTGGTGATCTTCATGAAGATAGCCTATGAGCTTTGTGAAGAAAATCCAAGAGGATATGGTTTTTAGGTTGCTAAATCTTTAAATGGATTGAAGCAAGCCCACAAACAATGGAACAAACGGTTTGATGGTGTTATGAGGTCACAAGGATTTAAATGGAATGTGTTTGATCCTTGTGTATACATGAAAAAGGTGAGTAATGAAGTCTTTGGCTTCATTATTTTGGTACTCTATGTGGATGACATGCTTATTGTACTTAGGAACAGATCTCATGTTGATAAGCTCAAAGCTCTCTTGAGTTCCGAGTTTAGAATGAAAGATCTTGGTACAACAAGGAGGATTTTGGGGATGGAGATCCAAAGAATCTTAGAGGATGGGAAGCTATGGTCAACTGAAGGGAAGTATGCTAGAAAGGTACTTGCAAGATTTAACATGGAGAATTGCAAGTCTGTGAATACTCCTTTAGCTCCTCACTTCAAGCTTTCATAAACTCTTTGTCCAACAAGTGCCATGGAGAAAGGTTTGATGTCCAAGATCCTCTATGACAAGACAATAGGAAGTCTCATGTTTTTGATGATTGCACTAGGCCTAACATTGCTCTAGCTATGGGCAAGACTAGTAGATATATGTCAAATCCAGAGAGGATACATTGGGAAGCTATGAAGTGGATCCTCAGATATCTCAAGGGTATGTTGGATTTTGGCCTTGTGTTTGATGCTAAATCTTACAATGCAAAATCACTTATTGGCTATGTAGCTGTTGACTATGAACAAGAACTGGATGGGAGGAAATCTACAATTGGGTATGTGTTCACACTTGGAGGTGGATACATAAGTTGGAGATCTACATTACAGAAGTGCATAGCTTAGTCTACTATAGAAGCTGAGTATGTAGTAGCAACAGAAGCAACAAAAGAAGAAATCTGGTTGGAGAGGCTTATCACAAAGATGGGATTGACTCATGACATTGTGAATGTTCATTATGATAGCCAAAGTGCTTTACATCTAGCTATGAATCAGGTAATGGACAATAGAGTGAAACATATTGACATCACGTATCATTTTCTTAGATAGGCTGTGTTTGATAAAATGATTGAGCTAGTCAAGATTGATGGTAAAATCAATCCTATTGATGCTTTATGAAAGTGATTTCTTTGGAAAGTTGTTACAGGTGTTACATTTGGGCACAAGTAAAGTAGACTAGCAATTGTGTTATCTCTATATATGATTTTACTCTATCATGTTTAGGGTATGGTTTAGTTCTAGTTAACTCTAGTTTACAAAGGAACCTATGTTAGGCTTCCTTCTAGGACTTCCTACAAAGAAATCATATAGGTTATAGAGGTTAAGGACCCCAAGACATGAGTCAAGGGAGAGATTTTTAGGAGTTAACTCAGGTCTTGAGTAACTCAAGTTAGTCTAATTGTGATCAGTTAGTCTAGGATTGGACTACTTTATGTGCAAGCTAGTAGAAGCTCTCAATGACTTATTAGTCTGATCATTAGTAATTTGAATGGTGTGTTTTCATGGATGTAGCCTAAATGAGGTGAACCACATAATTTCTTGTGTAGACCATGGTGTATGCATAAACTATGTATTACTGAATTGGACAGACAATAGGTTTTATTAACCCTTCATATGGACATGTGGTTATAGCTTCTTTAGAGATCTTACCTTCAATCTTCTCCAAAGGTAGCAAATTTTGTCTTTCAAGATCTCCTCTACTTTAATAGCTATTCAAGCTTGTATATAAAATTTCATGCTCATTCAAGAAGCTATTTTAGGTACTAAGTGTGTTTTTGACCATTGGAAAGTAATTCTTCTACAAAAAGTCAAGCATTTCCTCAAACTCCCCACAATTCAAGATGACTTTTAGTAGAACCAAATTTCCTCTCTTGGAATGATTGAAACCTACTTTTCCTACTTTGAATCCCAATTTTTTATTACCTACATGGATAAGTGTCCAAACAATTTCAATTTTTTTTGCAAATAAGTTTATGTTCAAACTCTACTCAACGAGCTCCATTTTGCTTCTACAACTTATAGGTCAACATATATTCAATGATCAAAGATCTTAGTTTCTCACAATACTTTCAACTCTTCTCAAGGTTTTCACAAATTCAAGGATATGGATAGATTCCCCTACTTTTGTTATGGTTGAAAATTCCATAAGTCTTTGTAGTCCCAAGTTCATTGTTGTAGGACATTCTACAACTCTTCTGGAATTGTCACATTAGTTAAGTTGCTTCTTCAAAACCTTACAACCTTCTACAAACAAACTCTAGAAATAGGAATTCTTGCATGCAAGAATGGTAATCAATACCAATTAGATATTGGATGACTCTTTAGGAGTCCATATTCTACTTAAGAAGGTGCAAAGACTACATAAACCAATTTCAATTACTCCTCAAGAGAGTGTATTTAGGAACACTCTTATTCCCATAGATAAAGTTCTTTTTCAAAGTTTTGATTTTACTAATCTTTATGTAGAGTTCTACCTTGATGACTTCAAAACAAGGTTGTATGCATTGATGACTTCAAAACAAGGCTGTATGCATTTATCCAGTCATATTTTATTCTGGATTCATCCAAAATAAAGAGTTAGTGTTACTAGTCAAAACCTTAGCATTTGATTTTAAATACATATGAGCTCAAAAACAGAAACGACATTCTTCTATTGGAAAAACATCTCAAGTTCATGGTGATTGATATGGTCTATCAACCTCTCTTCTTTGTGGGTTCAACTCCACTAACGTTCATCTAGGCTCTAGAACACATATTACACTCTTAGTCATTACAATAAATTCATTTACTTGTATCACTTTGCACATAAAGTCCATGATATCTTTGTCACCAATATAAGAGGTGGAAACCTCAAAACCTAGATCTGACTTCCTTTGACTTATAGTCATGTTAGCTAATCTTTGTTTCAATGGCTCAATCCGAGTAACCATGGTTGTATCATAAGCAAAAGCAAATATTGAGCTCTTATCAACTATAGGTCCTCTGTCACTACCTCTTCCTTCATGATCTGGAGCTCTTCTATCACTTGCCTAGCAATCTTATCACTCCGTAATTTTGGGCAAAGATCAAAACATTGATCATTGGTGTGACCAAATCTATCGGAATGGTCTCTTTGTGTTTATTATGATGCACTAGAAATATAATGTCCATTGCCTTGAGTGTATTCTCTCTTGTGATAAGATCTACCATAAATCCAACAAATAACACCACTATTCACTAGTTACTATTGACTTGAAAATGAAAGTAAGGATCTAGTTGCACTAGGTATTCCATTCGCTCCATAAAATCTAGACTATTCACTTTGCTCTCAAAATTCAACATTGTATGATGCACTTTATTGGACTCTAGAATTTTTTTTTATTATAAATGAGATCTTCTTACCAAATCCAAATGTCAACATTCTCTCCTCCACCATGTTGAACTCAATGCACACATCTAAACTAAAAACCATTGCCAAAATAAATGAGATATTTTGTAATAATATAACATCATTTACTTTACATCACAATTCTTTACATAGAATATCATACCAAAATTGGACTGCCTGGGTCTCAATAATTCTCTTAGTGAAACTAATCAACCAATATCTCATGTAATTGTATATCATGTGTAAACTCTCTCTCTAGTATTCCGTTGAAACTCTTATGAGTTTGTCACCTTATCCGTCCGCATTCCTTGGTAATTTTATCTCAAACACTAGAAAAACTTGACCATGGGATTTAATCTCACTATTGCATCATTTCATACAACAATATCTCCACTCATAATAACACTATCTCTAACTAATGCAATTCCATTTGTAATAACATTATCTCTAACTATTGCATTTCCAATGGGTACACCACCGTTACTAGAGTTAGAATTCATGACTATTGACAATCTATTTTTATAAATTGAACCGGAAGTGATATAAATTATTATTTAGAGACCAATATTATTTTCATATCTCAATTTCTTCCAAGTGAAATCTCTTGAACTCATGATAATCATCCATCTACAAATATTCCAAATATAGGAACAACTCTTTCCATGTTTTGAAATATATGAATTTCATTGGATTTTACATCCATTGCAAACCATACCAACTATCAAATTTATGGATGAATTCATCTAATTCAAAAATACACATTTCACCTAAGTAGCATTTAGAAGCTTTGTAAATCCCATTAATGTCTTATAAAAAAATATGTACACATCAAATATATTTTCAATTGAATCAATTCATGTATCAAATTCCAAATCAAAGTCAATTTTTTTTACTCAATAGGATCTAAGATACAAATTATGTATAATGCCGTTCCTTGTAAACCCATTATGTATTCTAATGATTTATTTTGATTCTCTAAAATTTTTTCATGACAATGTAATCCAAATTATAATCATAACCACCATAAGTATCATATCTATTGCATATTATTCTTTAATATAAATATAATTTTCATAATTATACTAGGTAAAAAAAACCTATAAATTATAGTAAGAATATATAATCTCATATTCATTATTTTTATTTTACCAAAAAATAATTTAAATAATTGATCATCATTTTAATTTCACTATTGAAAATATATTAAAAAATAAAATATTTCACATAAATATAATATATAAATAAAAAATAAAAATAAAAATAATCAAATCATATAAAATCTAAAAGAATAATCAATATAGATTGTGCTTTATTATAATATAATATTTATATATTCATAAGATAAATTTAAATCTTTTCTTAATCAAATAAATAAATATATTAATTGAAAAATTTTCATGATAACAAATAAAAATGAACTAGTTGACTATGAACTAAATCTAAGAACTAAAGATTTAAGATTCAAATTTTATTATATATAATCTAGAAAAATTGATAAATTTTATAAAATAATTATCAAAAATTTAATTAAATTTGCTAACCTCGTGTTAGCAAGTTGACTTGTTGATTTTTCTAGGCATTCATTGTAAAAGATTTAACCGAGATGAGAAATAGAAAAATAGAATATCACATTAGAACACTTAAGTGTGTGAAACTCCAAATGTTTAACACGAACGTTGGTTTTGATATTTATAAGAAATATACAAGGTTTTTAAAAATTTTCTCAAGAAATTTTTTTGAACTTTGTCCTTGGAGTGCAAACCAAATTAACTGGAAAACTTCTCAAAAAACTTCTTTCTAGAAATCATATACTTAATATGCAAACTAAACTAGTCGAGAAATTTCCCAAGAAGCTTTCCTCCTAGAAATCATTGCTTGGCATGCACATTATCCAAGACTTGGGAGGGTACCAAGTAGCTTCCTAGATACTTCTAGAATAGTCTAGGCTAATTTGGACTATTTGTTATTTTATTTGCTTTGACTAATTTTGTCATTAAATTCCATATTGTTACATATTCTCCCACAGCTAATTGGTGATATCCTTGTTGCTACTAAAGCTTCAAACTCCTAGATGTCCATTTGTGCATTCTGCAAATGAGAAAGAAGTTCCCATGTGGCATCATGAAGGAGATATACTTTCCAAAAGACTTTGTACTTTGCATGTTATTGATGACCTCATTGAATGTGGTAACATGCAATGATGCAATCAATTCATACTTTTAATGATCATTGACAAGGATAAGATAAGGAGGAGATTGGACACAAGAGGAAAAAGAAGATAGATTAAGAACAAAGGGTTTCAATTTGGAAATATGAAAGATAAAGTGGATGCGCATATGACAAGGCAAAGAAAATTGAAAAACAACCAGAGAAATGATTTGGGTGATATTAGGTCCTTTCCAATTAGAAGCAAGTTTACATACTTGAGTATCAAGTGGGAGGGGTAGTGTAAAAGACCGAAATCAAAGAGAGAAATAGGAGGATGGAAACTCACATTGGGACACTTGAATGAGAGAAACTCCGAATGCCTAGCATGAGCTTTGGCTTTGGTATTTATAGATAGCATACAAGGCCTTTGAAAAGTTTCTCAAGAAGCTTCCTCAAGCCGCTTTCTTAGAGTGTAAGCCAAATTAACTAGGAAACTTCTCAAGAAACTTCCTTCTAGAAGCCGTCTACTTGGCGTGCAAGCTAAGCTAGTTGGAAGCTTTTAGAAGTTTCCTTCTAGAAGCCGCCTACTTGGCGTGCAAGCTAAGCTAGTTGGAAGCTTCTAGAAATTTCCTTCTAGAAACTACTTACTTAAGGTGCAAGCTAAGCTAACCGGGAAGCTTCCCAAGAAGCTTCCTAGATACTTCCGGAATATTCTAGGTTAATTTGTCTTATGTGCTACTTCGTAAGCTCGACTAACTTCATCACTAAATTCTATATTATTACAGGTAGGTTATTAGATGAGAGCATGACCTTATCACCAACTTGAAAGGTGAAATCATGACGGTGGTGGTCTACATATTGTTTTTGATAATTTTGAGCAACAAAGAGACTAGATTTGGCTTGTGAGAGAGATTGGGATGTGGTGGTCAAAAAAGTAAAAGTATGAGGGACATGAGATGGAAAAGGAGCAAGAAGAGAATTTGGAACAAGTGGATCTAGACCAAAATTGAGAAAGAAAAGATAAAATCTGGTGCTTGCATGTTTGGAATTATTATATATATAAAATTTGCAAGTGCAAGACATTCAACCAAATTAGTATGGTGAAGGTCGATGAAGGCACAAAGCATATCCTCCAAGGTGCAATTTACATGTTCAATTTTTCCATCAGTTTGATGATGATAGGCCATGGACAAAGCAAACTTGGTGCTAAGTATCTGGAAGAGTACTTGCCAAAATTTTCCAATGGAATTGAGGATCATGGTCGAAGATGAGTACACGGGACATCCCATGATACTTGAAGACAAAGATCAAGTAGATTTATGCTAATGTTGGAGCATCCATGGTATAAAAGGTTAGTGCTTAATGGATTTACTTACTAAACTCATCCACAAACACCATTATTGTTGTATGATCTTGCTTTGTCTTAGGCAAGGATGTGATCATATCCAAGCTCACGTGTTCCTATTAAGTAAATGGAATAGGAGTGGTTGATGGAGTCCACTCGGTTTTTGGTTGTTGACCTTGTTAAGTTGGTAGTTTTCATGCGATCAGATAAATTCTCAAACAACCATGTTGTGCTACCGCCATTGGTGTTGGAAAGTACCGAAGGTCTTATTCACACCCATGTGACCAACAAGTGGAAAGTCATGAGCTTCTTGGAGGCACACAAGTCAAAGATCACCCTTGGCTAGAACATATATCCGATCCTCATGGAATGAAAGGCTTTCCTTGAAAGAGAAGATGTTTTACTCCTTGTTGCATATTGCAAGATAACCTTATACCATTTGAAAGAATGGATCTTGTTGTAGAGCTGTCTTAAATTCAATTTGGACCTTGGAGTCGATTGACACCGTTGTAATTACCACCATGATGAGAGAAAGAGATTTCAAATCAGTTCATCATGATAGGGCATCAAAGATGATAGGGAAACAACCGGGTTTTTATTTGAGTTTGATGTTAAATAATTGGAGTTACTCCTTCCATGGATGATATTGAATTTTCATATGTTCCAAATGTAATGTCCGCAACAAGGGTTTGTGATTGGTTCACATCGTCACTTTTTTCACAAGAGATAATGCCTCCATATCTTGGTGGCATATATCATTGCTATTTGTTCCCAATCTCATGTAGAGTAATTTCTTTCTACGGTGTTTAGTTGATGAGACACAAAGGTAATGGGATGTAATCCATCTAAGAATTCTTGCTGCAACATAACTCCAACGTCAAAGTTAGAAACATCCAAGTCAACCACACAAGGTAATTGAGGATCATATGGTTGAAGAATGGGTCTTGAAGTCACCAGTTTCTTGAATGCTTCTTCATACTTGGTGGTCCATTGAAAGCTTAAATTTTTCACCAAGAGGTCAATCAATGGTATTGCCACATGTGCATAATAGTTGATGAATCAACAGTAAAAACTTGCCATTCTGTTAAATGTTTGCACCTCTATGGCATCCTTTGGAGTAAGCCAATCAATAATGATATTGATTTTCTCCTCTTTCATCTTGATCCTTCTTGATGAGATCTTGTGACCCAAGAAGGTAACTTCTTTCTGCCAAAAGGCACACTTTGACTTCTTACAATAAAACTTCCATTGACATAGTTGTATTAGGACTTCTCGCATATGATTTGCATATTCTACCTTTGTCTTACTATAGATTAAAATGTCATCCAAGAACACCACCATATACCAATCCAATAGTCCATCCACCACCTGATGCATGTGATCCACAAGGACCGTTGGAGCATTAGTGAGCCCAAAAAGTAAAACTCTCGACTCAAAATATCCATACCTTGTGTGAAAAGTAGTCTTTTGCACATCTTTTCTATTAATGAGAATTCACCAATAGCCATTGCAAAGATCCAACTTGGAAAAGTATCAGGTTTCACTCAATTGATCAAGCAAGTCATCAATTTGAGGCAAGGGGTGTGCATTCTTCACTATTTGTTTATTGAGTCCACAATAATCAATACAAAATAAAATCTTTCATTTTTCTTTGGAACAAATAGTACCAATGCTCCCCAAGGAGATGTACAATGTCATATGAAATCCTTATCCAACAACTTTGTAAGTGTTGTTTGCAACTCTTCCAACTTTTTTGGTGAGAGCCGATAGATTAGTCTACTCATTGGACTACTCCTTGGCAATAACTCAACCTTGAAAGACATACCATGATCAGAGGATAATCTTTTTGGCAGATCATCTAGAAATACATATGCAAACTCTTAAACTATTTGATCAACCATTGCTTGATGAAGCTTTGACCCTCCTTAGATTCTCCTTATGCAATAGGCTTGATCCGCACCGCAAAATTAAACTTATCTTCCTCCAAAGTTTACTTTATGGCTGTTTCATTGATAAACTTCATATCTAGGGATTTATCTTCCTTCAAAGATTACTCTATGAATGCACTCCTGACAAACTTCTCATCTTGGGAATGATTACTCTTAGGTGTTTTACTCAAAGATACTAGACATCATAATCAAAAAAATTCTATTTTTGTGTTGTATTTGAATTTGTTGTTAAGTCCAATCAAATTAAATTTTATAATGTTCAAACTAAAATAAACCCATAATGAATCATAGTGTAGAGGTCCCATTACAAACCTCATACTCATAACGTCTCTAATCCATAATTTTATACCATGAAATCTTTAAACATCAAAATTAAACTAAATTTAATATTTTTTTGCAAATTTGAACACTCTCATATACACTTTAACCTCTATTGACATGAAAACTAGCTAAGATAACTTTTGTCGATTTAGACCTAACTTGAATAACTTCCAACTCTAGACAACTTCCACCACCTACAAAATTAACTAGTGCAACATTCCTTGAATTCAACAACTCTAAACACCTCTGCCAACTTGACCTCCGAATCTGGATAATTTTTATAAATCTAACACACCTCTTATACAATTAACTCATCATTAATCATCTAATACACCATTAATTAGCAATCAAGGTCAAATTGAAAAAATAAATATCTCCAAATTGAATAAATAATATCTCTAAATCTCTTAATTAAGAAAATGAGTGCTAATCCAATTTTGCTTATCAAATTCAATCCTTAACACTAGAGCTTTTGATTTCAAATTATTTTTTATTAAATTGAAATTGACTTTGTTTTTGAGATATTTGGTGAACGCTTTCAATCCGCATTTGTTCCATTGTAAAATTTACATAAATTTGAATAAATTTTTCAAATAGGATTATTTTCAAGAAAATCCAAAATCACAACAGTATATATGGACGATTCATCAACTTTGAAAATACCATCAACATTTTCAATCTTTATGCCTAATTTTTCTTTCACTTTCCTTTCTTTGATATAATCAATTTGCTAATGCACTCAAATTATCTTTAAATCAAATTTGAATTTGATTTTAAATTCAAAAATTTATCAATAATAAACACTAATTGTCATCAAATCCTATTCACTATAACTAAAAAATTTTAAATAATATTTATTAAATTTTGGTTATTATAATGAAAATAATAATACAATTAACCAAACATAAAGAAATCTCTCCACTAACAATGAATCTAGTATCTCTTATATATTTCTTCAAAGTGATAACTCAACTACCCCTGGACTAACATCAGAATATTTCTCTTCATTAATGCAACAACCACTTGAAACAATACAATAATTTCTCTGAAAAATCACTAAAATGCTATTTGAAAACAAGATATTTATAATAAAATATATAATAATAATATTCATAATATCAAAGAGAAATGAACATTAGCATTTGCGCATTAAACCATCTTCATCATGCAAATAAATTAACTTGGGTACTATATAATTATATTTTCTTTAATTTTTTCACATTCTTGTATTAAACTATGTTCTTCACACAATAAATAATACTTCAAAATACGTTAAAATATAATGGGCACAAACACAAATTCGACTCTAATTGTTCAAACAATTGTGTAAATTTTAACTCTACCTATCCGAACACAATTTCGGTTGAATTTGAATTTCTCATCATTAAATGAAAAATAAATCATTAAACCTTCAAAGGGAATTTAATCTTCTTATCATTAAATGGCAGAAAAATAATTATAACGTTGACCCCGGTGGATTTTCTCTTGAAAAAATAATGTTATAGAAACAACTCAAAACTTTATAAAAGTGCATTGCGCATTTTTTTAATGTGCATGAAAGGGTCCATTTTGTTTGAACTCACAAATAAAATAAATAAAATCAAATAAAATTAACATTATTTTGTTATAGTTTCTTTGTGTTGTATATGTGATAAAACATGCAATTGAAAAGACATGAAGAAAAAGGCCACCGCGTAGGAAAAATGAAGGAGGGGAAGACCCCCTCAAGCCGTACAAGGGAGAGACAAAAAAAGTAACATGGGGCTTTGCACCAATAGAGTCTGTATGAGAAATCTGCCATACCGCACCTAAGATATACGAGCTATGCAAATCGTATGGTCTATATACAACTGGAACATCCGAAGAAACATCACCTAATGTGATTACTCTCTTATAGATTATACCAACCACTGCCCTTTGTAAAACAATGGACACACGGTGTCTAAAGTAAGCTACAAAGTATGAGAGTGAGAATGATACCCTTCACGCCTAACATAATAACCTCTCACGCACTCCTTGACAAATGTGTCAAATGCCATGTCCATCACTCCATATAACTCCAAGGCTAGAGGAACAAAGAGGTGACCTCAATGTATGCCCCTATTGAAAAGACATACCGATATGCCATTCTGCCCTCCGAGTTTGACCTATAACAGTGAACTTGTCGGACAGATCTAGAGAAGTTCAATAACTAAGGAGTTGCTTGGATGTCCTCTCACAAAAATCACTAGCTCACCATCTGTACACATCACCTCTGTACCCGAGTTCACCGGGGAATGTAAAATACTTCAAGCCATTCAGCGATGATGTCATGAAGATCCACGAAACCTCCATTTGGGTATGTCAAGTATTTGTAGACTATGGGCATAAGTTATTCACATGGGAAGTGGCCGTGTCAACCGCTTTGTCTAACCAGAAGAAACACTTATTTCCTCCCACGAACAACTTAGCAAAGAACCCTCAAGCCGGTATTGCTCAAGTCCAGGTCTGACTAACCGTCAAAACGCCCCAAATAAGCAGGCACCTTGCCAGTGATTCAATTATTAGAAGGAGAAAGGATGGTATGAACCCATAATCTGTTAGCAGAGGTCCGCTGACAGTTGTCATAAACATCTAATAATCACACAGATATTCTGAAGTTACTGAGAAGATGCAAATTGCGAGAGAGAGTTTCATACCACGTCCCAAAGAAGTATTTACACTGTTTAAACTGTCTTTTGTCAACTATCAAAGCCTCCCCCAAATCACATCCAACCTGAATGCTCGAGCACGATCTAACATCAAACGACTCCAAAAGGACTCCATGAATTCTGTCTCAGTAGAAGACAATGCAACAGATGCTTGCTGATTACTAGGCCAATTGATCCCTCCTTCCCTAAGCATGATTACTTATACATTAGTTCATCTGCTATTATCAAGTCATGCCCTCAACTAGTATATGTAACTATGAAAAACAAACATACATGCCAAAGTCATAGTCGCTCTGTTCCTTAACCACCCCAGATGTAAAACAAGAATCTAAATCTTCTGTACATTGTTTCTTTTTCCGCTAATGAGGTTAAGCACCTTATACACACGAAGCATAGGTAACCAGTGCCCACAGGACCTCTCTAGAATTTCCAAAAACGAATCCCTGGACGAGTCAACAATAAAGCAGGAGGGGTACTCGGCAGAGAACGGTACACAAACTTGCAGTCACCACGAGGAAGACCCAGTCAGAAAATCGTTGGACTTACATGTTCCGTAAGTTCTTGTAAACTTGCATCGCGCTCGTGATTTCTGTGATTTTCAACGTCCTCCCTAGGTTTCTTCCCTAAAGCAGCAAAATCCTCCATTGTGTGCTATACTCCATTCTGCATGGAAACAGAAAAAATTCAGAAACGAATACGGTTTAAAACCTTGGACCAAAATCTGCACCTATATGAGAACCTTCAACTCTTGCACCATCTTCAACGTCCTATTCATTACATTATTCAAGATTAACAATTACACGGTATATGCAAACACCAATTCTTCTTTGATTTACAGCTTGAGACGTTAAACTTTTCCTTAGATAGTCATAGATGCGAACTACCATGTGATATATAAAACCCGAGAGTTCAAATCGTAATTGATTGTGTATTATCTACTTTCTTGCGTTCTGACAAATTATTCTATGTGGTTCTGTACATTATGGAACTGTTTACTTATAATAACTTCTAATTTTTCGCGCAACACTGATATTTTATGTGGTTCTGTACATTATGGAACTGTTTACTTATAATAACTTTTATTTATCACGCAAAACTCTGACGCTTGCAGAAAGGCGAGCATCAAAGTGTCCAAAGACCCTCTGATGCCATGTTTTCTTGCAACTTTCAGACAGTTGTGGAAATTGATAGAAAATGCATTTAACAAAAAGTGCCCTATGAGGAATCGATTAACTTGTGTAATCATTTAGACAGGTATTATATAAGAACAATGCCGCAAGGGCTCTCGAGCATAGTTAGTGGTCCACTATCTCCACTACATAGTGCTGACAAAGTGTCCAAAGACCCTCTGATGCCATGTTTTCTTGCAACTTTCAGACAGTTGTGGAAATTGATAGAAAATGCATTTAACAAAAAGTGCCCTGTGAGGAATCGATTAACTTGTGTAATCCTTTAGACAGGTATTATATAAGAACAATGCTGAGAGGGCTCTCGAGCATAGTTAGTGGTCCACTATCTCCACTGCGTAGTGCTGATGTAACACTGATCACAATTGCATATTATATAAATCTAACACCCCTCTTAATGGGCGTTTTGTAATTGTCCATTTGACTGCAACTCTTAGTGCATGGCACAACCTTGTATGCAATTCTCTAGTCAATCCCTTTATGAAGATGTCAGCAGTTTTATTTTTGGTGTCCACCCAAGAAACAGAGATAGCTTTGTCTTCAACTCTCTATGATATAGTGGAATCTGATATCTATATATTTTGTTAATTTAATTAAACTCTAGTTTAGAAACTTTTTTTCTTTTAAAGTTTTGTCAGAATTTTTTAAAAACACGATTAAATATTGTTTACTGAGGGTAAAGAGGGGCACATCTCTAATTAAGGTTAAGCAAAGTAACCCCTTAGGGTTTACTGAAATGTATATAAGAGTGCTTTCTGCTCCTGTTTCAATTAGTTCAACAACAATGATTCCCAACGTCTCTTCCTTGCATCTCTTCCTTGCATTTCGTGAAGTCCTGAGTTGCCTAACATCATCTCAAGATTGTCTTTTGATATCTCAGTATTAGAGGTTACTAGTGCTGTGTGAAAGAACCTACTTGATGCTTGTGAGCTATGATACAAAGAGAAAGGTCTAGTACTGCAATAGTGATGTCTGATACATCAGAGATAAGAGGGAGTGATAGACCTTCCACTTCAAAGAGTAGGAAGCTTGGTTCTTATCATATTTCATTCTCTCATGCTGTTTTGTTGAAGTAACAAGGTCACTACCGTTGTTGCGGTCACAATACAACTTCATTGTTTCTCCAGGAAAACCTAACTCACTTAACAAGCGCTTACACCATATTGCTTCAGTAGCTCCTTTGACAAAGCCATGTATTCAGCTTTGGTGTTGGTTATAGAGTGATGAGAACCTTTGTTCTTGCTCTTTGAAGTAGATGGTCTATTCTCGATCATTCTGACTTCTGATGTATCAAACATCTTAGCATTTAATTTTCCTAATCTCACCAGAGCAGACACTCTTGATTGCACACAACAATACTCAATTCTCTCTTAGCCTTCAAAAATAATACAGCCAGTTCATTCACATAGCACTATAGCCTCCAATACTGAGATATCCCAGAACATTCCTGAGATGATATTAAACAACTCAAGGTTTCACGAAATATAAAAAAGTGTTAGGAATCAACCCAATAAAAAACTTTTGATTAGGATTATATAGATATAGAGATCCGAAAGATGTGCTACCATACTGCTCATGTAACTCGTGTAATATATAGAACTCATGTGATCAATATGTATGAATAGTAACAATATGAACAATAACTAATATATCCCATTATAATTCTAACAAAAACAAAAATCATTGAACTAAGAATTAACTAAACTAACATAGAGAAATGAAGACAAAAGCAGTAAGAGGAACAAGGGATCCAATACTCATTAAAGTGAGAGGAACAAGGGATGCGGAACTCATTAAATGCAAATGAGATGCAAGATATGTAAAGTAAGCTATATTGGTAAATGAGAGTAGAAGCAGTTCGGGGAATGGGTTATCCAAAACTCATGAAGTGCACAAGTGCACATATTCGATAAACAACATTTGCATGAATTACAGTGCTAGTGTAGTATGAAAGCTTTAGTGTAAAATGCATCGAAAATAACCTGCATTTGCATGAATTACAATGCTAGTGTAGTATGAAAGCTTTAGTGTAAAATGCATCGAAAATAACCTGCAACAAAAGTATAGATGCAAAAAAGTAACCTGTAGCAAAGGCATAAATGAAAGAAATTGAGAACACAGTACTGCTAATGGACAATAACGAAGTTGAAATCGAGAGCAGCAAGGCCAACGCGAGTGTGGGTTAGAGAGCTTGATGTAAGAGTTCACCAATGAGAAATATGAAGTCAGAGAGCCGCAATGCAACCAAAAGCGAGAGGCATAGGAAACGTGCGATGTGCTGTAAGAACCCGCCAGGATGCAATGCGTGGATGAAACGAGAGGAATAGAAAACTTGCTATAAAAGCCCACCAGGATACAGTGCGCAGATGAAGATGAAGAACGTGAGATGGAGTGGGGGAGCCAGGAAGGAATCAAAGAGCGAAGGGAAAAAAAGTAAAGTAAGCTATATGTCAATCCTCTGATCTACCGATAGCAGAAATAAACCTAACATGGAAACAAATGGAGAGAGAATCCTATATTCCAAAGGCCTGCAATTACACAGAGGAAACATAACAAAAGTGCAAGAAGAGGAACAAAATCGACATGAAGAGCCAGAAGCGAAAGATAAATATAGATCCAAATAGAAAAGCCATGTAGCAGCAAGTAAAATGTGAGATTGCACAGAGGACAAAGGAAGGAAAATCGAGGAAAATCAATGAGGCAGCCTGAGTGTATGACAAACTGGAAATAAATGAGCTCATTCAGAGAACGAGGGAAGAAGAGCGAAGTGTTACAGGACTAGATATCGATAATATCACACCATGTGCTATAAACACATGAGTCCTTTGGTGCTGGATAATGAAACAGAAACTTACCTTTTGCTTGACCAACAGACAGCTGCATTACAAAAGATAAAGCAGTACCCTCCTGTAGATCTTCTTGTGTCTTGATCTCCTCCCCAATCTGAGTCAGAGTACCCATGAATGGTAATAGTAGATGCACTATAAATTAGGCCCTGTGACAATGTACCTTGATGTGACATGTACTTTGAATGTACCGGAAAATCCTTTTGACAGCCTTCCAATGGTTTAGGCCAGGATTTTCCATATACTTGGTAATTGAATTGACAACATAAGCCAAATCAGGCCTGGTGCTGACCATAGCCCACTTCAAACTACCCACTGCAGATTGGTAAGGTACTGTTCTCATATACTCTCTCTCTCTATATCAGTTTTTGGACAGTCCTGAAGGCTTAATTTCACTCCTGACTCTACAGGTTTTAAACAGGTTTACAATCTTGCATATTGAATCTGGTAAGGATCTCTCTTAAATATCTCTCTTGAGATAGGCTGATCCTTAGTTGTTTTCTGTCTCTTGTGAACTCCAATTGAAGACAATGATTAATCTCTCCCAGATCAATCATCTCAAAGCCCTGTTTAAGAGACTCTTTGACAGCGAGGAAAAGAGAAATATTATTATTGGCAAGAATGCATTCATCTACATAAAGAGGTAAGATGACAAAATGAGAACCAGGGTGTAAGATATAGAGATTCGAATCATCTCTAGAGTGCTCAAATCCTCGACCTAGTTAAAACTGATCAAACTTGTGATACCAGTGTCTGGCAAACTGTTTGAGACCATCCAGAGCCTTGAAAAGCTGTAAAACCAATTGCCTTGGTTATTGCTGCTTATACTGGTCAGGAGTCAGCAAACCAGGAGGAATGTGCATGTAGATTCTCTAAGTCAATGTGCCATTGAGAAAGGCGTTTTGACATCAAGGGCATGCACTTCAAAATCATTCGAGCTGAGTAAGCAAGCAGCATTTGAATTGTTGTCAATTTGACAACAGGAGAGTAGGTCTCTGTGTAATCAATACCTGGGACTTGAGAGAAGCCACAGGCCACAAGTTTAGCCTTGTACCTTTGAATGAGACCTTGTGCATTGTATTTCTTTCTGAAAATCCACTTACAGGTTACTACCTTGCGACCTGCTGGTAGCTCGGTGATGACCCATGTTTGATTGTTCTCCATGGACAGAAGCTCATCTTGAATAGCCTCAAGCCATTTACTAGAATCAGGTCCAACGGTAGATGCTTCATAAGTGTCAGGATCAGAGTCGGATGCAGAATAATGCACGCTTAGTGCATTAGCAGGTTCCAATAGTGCATCATATTTTTGAATTTGAGTGCGAACTCTGATGCCTTGTTGTACAGAAGGCGCTTGGACAGCATCTGGAGAAGGATGTCTAGGCCGCCTGGTGTAAACAATGGTGGAGGATCCTGAAGACCTGTGTGAGGTACTAGAACTGGAAGGTAATGACTCTGGTGAAGAAGATAATGGAGAAAGAATTGTTGGAACTACAAAATTGTGGATAGAAGGTGACTGAGACAGAATAGGAGTTGGTGGAGATAGATTGTGGGTAGAATGAGAGCTAGAAGCAGGAGAAGAAATGAAAATTTTCGGATCACAGATGAAGTCCAGTTGAACATCTTGAGTGTCAAAACACTGTTTATATTCATGAGCATAGGTGTATGTTCTTGAAACTGAACATCTCTTGACAAAAAAATGGAATTATCAAATATCTTCTGTAGTCTGTAAACTTTACTTTCCTGATCATAGCCAAGGAAATTACACTTGGAAGATTTAGCATCGAGTTTAGATCTGGAAGAAGATGAAACATGTGTACAAGCAATGCACCCAAAAATGTGAAGTAGGGAGAGATTAGGTTCATAACCAAAGCAGAGTTGGAAAGGTGTAACTTAGGAGGAGATAGCTTTGGTAGGATTTCGATTTGCCAAAAAGTTTGCAGTTTGTAGTGCCCCTCCCCAATAAGGCTTGGGGAGTCCAGACTCAAATAGTATAGTGCAGACTGCTTCCACCAATGTTCTGTTCTTTCTCTCAATGACACCATTTTGCTCAGGAGTGTGTGGAGAGCTGAACTGGCACATGATGCCTTTGCAGAAATTATGACAATCTGCAGATGTGTATTCATCATTATTGTCTGCGCGCAGCACCCGGACCTTCTGATTGAGTTGAATCTCTGCATAGGTCACATATTATTGGAACTAAGTAAGAACTTCATGTTTGAACTTGAGTAAATACAAGAATGTGTACCTTGTGTAATCATCAATGAAGATCACAATGTATATGTAACCAATGTAAGTAATGGATCTTCTAATTGAGTTGAGTCTTTGCATAAGTCACATATTCTTGGAAACAAGTAAAAACTTCATGTTTGAACTTGAGTATGTTAGTTTAGTTAATCTCTAGTTTAGGGACTTCTCTTGTTTTTAAGATTTTGTTAAAATTCTCTAAAAATCTTGTTAAATATCTTCTACTTAGGTAAAGAGGGGCACATCCCTAATTAGAGTTAATCAAAGTAACCCCCTAGGGTTTACTTAAGTGTATATAAAAATATTTTCTGTTCTTGTTTCAATTAATTATTCAACAAGGATGATTCTCAACACCTCTTCCTTGTATTTCGTAAAATCCTGAGCTGCCTAACATCATCTCAAGATTGTCTTGTGATATCTCAATATCGGAGGCTACTTGTGCTGCGTGAGAGAACCTACTTGATGCTTGTGAGTTGTGATACAAAGAGTGAGGTCTAGTATTGTAGCAGTGATGTCTGATACATCATAGATAAGAGGGAGTGAGACCTTCCACTTCAAAGAGTAAGAAGCATGGTTCTTATCAGAGTAAATACAAGAATATGTACCTTGTGTAATCATCAATGAAGACAATGTATCTGTAACCAGTGTAAGTGGCAGAAGAGATGGGACCACAAACATTAGAATGGATAAGAGCCAATGGAACAGTGGCTCTGGAAGCTCCTTCCTCCAGAATGGAAATTCGACTTTGCTTGCCATGAAGACAAGGTGAGCAAACACAAACCAAGTTAGGATGGATCGATCCATCCCAGCAACCAGATCTGTCTTATAGAAATTAAAGTCGATTCTTGCTGATGTGCCCAAGACGTCTATGCCACAAGGAAGTAATAGCAGAAGATGTGTCCCTGGATGGAATAGAGATTGCAGCAGCTTGAGATGACTGAGATTGAGTTGATGTAGAAACTGCAGCATCTTGAGGATGCTCAATTGACTCTCCCAAAAGCCAAAAGTTGTCCAATCTAGTCCAGGATGCAATCAGTTTCTGCAGGTCATCATAAAGGAAAATGCTGGTTTCCTTTAATTGATCCATGTGATTTGCTCAACTGAAGTGCTGAATAGAGATCCTTGTTTAGCAAAGGAACATGTAGAGCATCTTCTAGCATGTATGAGTTCTCTAAACAAGCAAGCATAACTGAAACTGTCTCATGGTTTAGAATAACAATGTCGGAACCATCCGCCAAGTAAACTTGTCTAAGTGGTGAGTATACTTCATAGACCAGGAAACAGGTTCGTTAATAAGTCATGGGCTGAGAAGCAACAGTGTCGATATACCATTGCTTGTCCTGAGTGACTGAAGGAAAAACATCAATGTTGTACAAAGAGATGTGAGTTGTAGAGGCGTTGGTGTGATGGTGTTCATTGCCTCCTTTCTCCTTTGCATCAGCAATGCACTTGTGACAGTCTTTGATGTGATGCCCCTTCTTTGAGCAATAATGACAGATGATAGAAGGTCTGAAGGAATTTCCTCCAGAAGATCTAGAGAAAGAACTCTAGTTCTTACAGAAAGATCTGTTGAAAGAGTTCGGACCAGAAGATCTCTTGAAAAAATTCTGACCAAAAAAACCATGAAATTCATTCTTCCAACTCCCTTTGCCTTTGTTTATGTAAGGAGATGTAGAGCCTTGTGTGCAAGCTAGAGCAGTTGTTTGCTCTACAAAACCTTCATATTTCATACTGATCTCTTCTTGAGGAGCAATGACATCAAAGAGATGTAGTGCCTTCTGTGGTCGCAATGATTACAAAAAATACTTGAAATGACAATGCATAGATCTCATCAAATGGAGCTTGACTTGCTAGTCATTGATTGGGTTGTTCACCGTGGCCAATTTAGGTGAGGAATCCACAAAAATTGGTAATGTGATCTGCTACACTAGTGTGTTCATGTCTCTTCAAATTCATCATCATGTCCAGTAGGTATATGATTGTCAACGTCATTAGTACCTTTGTACATGGTAGTTAAGTCTATCCATGCTTCACTTGCCAATGTGTGTCTCCTGATGGTAGTAACAAATTCAAGAACTAATGCTGAATTTATTACTTCAAGAGCAACAAGATTCCTGTGCTCCCAATCAGATAGAGTACCTGCAGAGATAGACTTGACTTCAATACCATCAACAATGGTAAAAACCAAAGCTACCTTCAACTTAAAGGGAAGACAATACTTCCAAGATTAGAAATAATTGCACATTGAATTTGACAAAAGTGGAATCAAATTAAATAGATGGAGTAATAAATATGGCAGCAGGACCAGGACCAACACCAGCAGTAGACATAACGTTTGATTCACAGAGGATAATGGAGAATTTCTCTCCCAAAACCCAGATTAACAAAGGATGTAAGAGACAATTCTATCTCAAAACCCAAAGAAAAGAGGCACTCTTCAGAGGAGGAACCAGAGATTCTTGGTTTTCCAGACACTAGTGTGTAAGAGAACTAACTCTCTGGATTTTGAAATTGTATACTGAGGCGTCCTCTAGCAACTATGGAAGAAATTCTAAGGCTTACTGCTCTGATACCATGATAGAAAATGCACTTAACAGAAAAAGCATTGTGAGTAAACAATTAACTTGTGTAATCCCTTAGACAGGGATTATATATGAACAATGCCGAGAGGGTTCTTGAGCATTGTTAGCGGTCCACTAAGTCCACTACCTCCACTACATAGTGCTGATGTAACGCTGACCACGATCGCATATTATATAAGTATAACAAAAATTTGCATACAGTCAAGCAAAACCCATAACGGGAAGGAAAGGCAACCCCAAATAAGTACGGATTTGAGCTCTCCAAAAGCAACTAGACTTATTAGTTTATCATCCTGTTCGGAGGGCATTTCCTACTGTTCATATCCATACACGTGAATCTGTCGTCGGACTCCCATCATACTCTTACCAGTATGTCAAATGCAAAGAAAGCAATCACTTCATATTCTGACGTATAGGAAATGGGACACAATCTGTTGGAAGAACGAGAGATCCAGAACTCACGAGGGGCACATTAACTGCAGATGAAATATAACCATGAAAGTGCGCAAATCGAATAGCAACTCAGGAAATGGAAATTCATGAAAATCAAGTGAAACGAACAATATGAAGGTAAGCCGCAACAAATACATAATTGAAACATCTCATGAATACCACCTGCAGAGAACTAGTATGCATAGTGTAATCACAAGCAACCCACGAACCGATTAAGCATCTCAATTAAGCAAGATTAAGAAAGACACGAACCGATTAATGGTCCCATTTCCAGCAGTGTTTCAGAAACGCTTCGCTACCGTAAACTTCTCAGAAACTAACCCAGCACATAGGAACTGAAAGGTCTTAGGGGAAGACAAGTGATCCAGTAACACTTCTACCAAACAATCAGATGTAGTCAGGCCGTCAAGAGGCAAGGAAACGACGGTCTCTATTGGACTGAAGTGAGCCACGGGCATGTAGAAACCTAAAATTAAAGCAAGTCTGCTTCCAAACGGAAACATATGGCTGTAACGAGCTTCTTCCACACATTACTTAAACTTTGACAATTGAAGGTAATGACGCAAAAGTTCTCTCTAACTGTCAAACTACATTGAGAGCCCCAAACATCTAAGGGAGAACTGCCCATTGTAAGAGCCTGCAGGGTAGTCAGTTCCTTAACTTCGGGTTGCACGGGTCGGAACTGAAATTGGAATAATCTGGGTGTATCGAGCATTTGAGGGGAAAACTGACCGCTGTAAGAACTCATGGGCAATCACTTCCTGTCCTAAAGCCAACCAGCCTCTAGACATACACGACAGCTTCAGTTTTGGTAATAAGCATCGTTTCAGTAATGCTTCAGTTTGATTAGTACCATCTACTTTCCTGCGTTCTATCAAATTCTGTTATGTACTTTTGTGCATGATGTGATTGTTTAATTAAAATAACTTTTATTTATCAAGCAACACTCTGACGCTTGCAGAAAGGCGGGCATCAAAGTGTCCAAAGACCCTCTGATGCCACGTTTCCCTGCAACTATCAGACAGTTGCGGAAATATGCATACAGTCAAGCAAAAACCATATTGGGAAGGAGAGCCAACGCCAAATGAGTATGGATTTCAGCTCTTCAATACCAGCTAGACTTATTGGTTTATCATCCCCTTAGGACAACATTTCCTACTGTTCATGTTCAAACACGTGAATCTGTCGTCAGTCTCTCGTCATTCTGCTATCAGTATGTCAAATGCAAAGAAAACAATCAATTCACAGTCTGACATATAGGAAATGAGAGCACAAGCTGCTGGAAGAACGAGAGATCCAGAACACACTAAGTACACATCAACTGCACATAAAATATAAGCATGAACGGGTCCAAATCGAAGTGAATAGCAACTCAGGAAATGAAAATTAATGGAAATCATGGGAAACGAACAATACTTACCTCAACCAATACATAATTGAAACATCTCAAGAATAACACCTGCAGAGAACTAGTACACATCGTGTAACCAGAAGCAAAGAGCAAGATACAAAAGCAGAAGTTGAGGATGGGTAGAGTGGAGCAAAGTTGGAGAGGCGTGGATGTTGTATTGGCGGGGCTAGAGCAAAGTGGAGAGAACTGGGTATGAGGTTATGAGAGCAGAAGCCGTCCTAGGAACGGGGGATCCAGAATGCATTAAATGCATATGAGATGTAATCATGATGAGGACCAGAAAAGATAAAAGCTGGTGGAAAACTTCTGTAGAACACCAGATGTGGTCAGGCCGTCAAGAAACAAAGAAACTAGTGGCCTCTATTGGACCGAAGCGAGCTACGGGCCTGTCAAACCAAATATTAAAGTAAGTTTGCTTCCAAACGGGTACAACGAGCTTCTTCCATATATTACATAGACTCTGACAATTAGATATTGGTAGATGACAATTAGATATACTGACGCAGAAGTTCTCCCTTGACATTCACAATAAAACTGAAACAGTCTAAGCGACGGAAAGTGATCAGTTCCTCTTTAACTCCTAAGAGCGAAGGGGCTGTGCGGTTCGGAACTGAAATTGGAATAACCGGTTAAGCATTTGAGGAGAAACTAACCGTTGTAAGAGACTCATGACTAATCGTTTCCTCTTGTAAAGCAAAAAACTACCTTTAAGACATGTACGACATACAATTGGCGCCTTCAGTTTTGTTTTTATGTATTGGGAAACGAAATAAATTCTATACTTTTTACTTTGCTCGGTTCTAAGAAAACTTTTTACAGGATTTGATGAGAACTTTTGTTCCTGTTCTTTCAAGTAGATAGTCTATTCTCAGGCATTCTGACTTCTGATGTATCAGACATCCTAGCACTCAGCTTTTCTAGTCTCACCAGAGCAGATACTCCTAATTGCACACAAAAAGACTCAACTCTCTCCTAGCCTTCAAAGATAGTACAGCCAGTTCACTCATGCAGCACAAATAGCCTCCAATACTGAGATACAGAACTCCAATACAGAACACTCCTGAAGCAGCTCAGGACTTCATGAGATGCAGAGGGGAAGTGCTAGAATTCAATTCCAATAGAAGAAACTCCTGACTGGGATTATATAGATAGAAGAGTGTACTGAAGGGTGTGTTGAAAGGTGTACTAAAGGGTGTGTTGAATAGTGTGTTACCATAGTGCTCATGTAACACATGCAGCTTATGGAAAACATATGAATAGTGCTCACCCATGAACAGTATCTAATTTATTTCATTCTAACAAAAAAGTCCCTAAACTAGAGATTATCTAATTAAACAAGATTTTTATATTCTTTGATTACTTATTTAACAAATCAATTTTAATTATCAAGAAACAATCTGACACTTGCAGAAAACGTAAAGCCAAATGTCCAAAGATCCTCTAATGCCGTGCTTTCTGCAACTATTGAATATTTGCAGAAATATGCAGAGTCAAGAAAATAACCATATCAAGAAGGAAAGAAACACCAAATCAGTACAGATTGCAGCTCTTCAAATAACAGAAAATGCACAGTGAGGAAGAGATTAACATATGACATCCCCGGGACAGATTATATCGGTACATGAGATCAGACAGTTCTCGAACATAGTTATGGTCCACTAAGGTAGTTACGTTAGCTAACGTAGTGATGACGTAGTGGGCCACAAACGCGTATTATAAATCTAACATCAAAGGCAGCTAGACTTATTAGTTTATCATCCCTTTAGGACAGCATTACATATTGTTCATGTCCAAACACATAAGTCTGCTTCCAAACGTAAACATATGGGTGCAACGAGCTTCTTCCACACATTATATAGACTTTGACAATTGGAAGGTAATGACGCAAAAGTTCTCCATACGGTCAACTACATTGAGAACCCTAAACATTTACGGGAGAAGTGTCCATTGTAAGAGACTGGACAGAATTCAGTTCCTTAACTCCTGAGTGCAATAGGGGTTGTGCGGGTCAGAACTGAAATTGGAACAATCTAGGGGTATCGAGCATTTGAGGGGGAAACTAACAGCTGTTTACTTTCTCTTGTTAAGCAAGACACCAGCCTCTAGACATATACGGCATACATAAATGGTAGCTTCAGTTTTGGTTATATGTGTTGTCTCAGTTTTCTCTATTTGTATTGCTTCAGTTTTGAATTATATACTAATTGCTATGCTCCGTTATAACAAATTCTTTTATGTGGTTTTCTAAATTATGTGATTGTTCATTTACAACAGATTTGATTTATCAAGCAACACTCTGACGCTTGCAGGAAGGCGGGCATCAAAGTGTTCAAAGACACTCTGATGCACGACTTCTTGCAAATATCAGAGAGTTGCGGAAATATGCATATGGTCAAGGAAAAACCATATTGGGAAGGAAAGTAAACGCCACATAAGTACGGATTTCAGCTCTTCAAAACCAGCTAGACTTATTGGTTTATCATCCCGTTAGGACAGCATTTCCTACTGTTCAAATGCAAACACGTGAATCTGTCGTCAGTCTCTCGTCATTCTGCTATCAGTATGTCAAATGCAAAGAAAGCAATCAATTTATAATCTGACCTATAGGAAATGAGACCACAAGCTATTAGGAAAACGAAAGATCCAGAACGCACAGTGCACATCAACTGCACATTAAATATAAGCAGGAATGGGTCGAAATCGCAATAAATAGCACCTCAGGAAATGGAAATGAATGAAAATCAAGTGAAACGACGAATACGAAGGTAAGCCGCAACCAATACATAATTGAAACATCTCATGAATACCACCTGCAGAGAATTAGTATGCATCGTGTAACCACAAGCAAGCCACGAACCGATTACTGGTCCCGTTTCCAGCAGTGTTTTAGAAACGCTTCGCTACTGTAAACTTCTCAAAAACTAATCCAGCACATAGGACCGGAAAGGCCTACGGGGGAAGACAAGTGCTGCAGGAAAACTTCTATAAAACACCAGATGCGGTCAGGCCATCAAGAGAGACAAGGACACGATGGTCTCTCTTGGACTGGATTGAGCTACGGGCATGTAAAACCAAATATAACTTCCAAACGGAAACATATGGCTGTAACGAGCTTCTTCCACGCATTCCATACACTTTGACAATTGAAGGTAATGGTGCAAAAGTTCTCCATAACTTTCAAACTACATTGAGAACCCCAAACATCTACGGGAGAACTGCCCATTGTAAGAGACTGAAGAGTAGTCAGTTCCTTAACTCCTGGTTGCACGGATCGGAACTGAAATTGGAATAATCTGGGGGTATTAAGCATTTGAGGGGAAAACTAACCGCTGTAAGAGACTCATGAGCAATCACTTCCTCTCGTAACGCAACACACCAGCCTCTAGACATACGCGACATATATACGGCAGCTTCAGTTTTGGTAATAAGCATCGTTTCAGTAATGCTTCAGTTTGATTGGTACCATCTACTTTCCTGCGTTCTATCGAATTCTGTTATGTACTTTTGTGCATGATGTGATTGCTTGTTCATAACAACTTTTATTTATCAAGCAACACTCTGACGCTTGCAGAAAGGCGGGCATCAAAGTGTTCAAAGACACTCTGATGCCACGTTTTCCTGCAACTATCAGACAGTTGCGGAAATATGCATACAGTCAAGGAAAGCCATATTAGGAAGCAAAGGCAACGCCACATAAGTACGGATTTCAGCTCTTCAAAAGCAGCTATACTTATTGGTTTATCATCCCGTTAGGATAGCATTTCCTACTGTTCATGTCCAAACACATGAATTTGTCGTCAGTCTCTCGTCATTCTGCTGTCAGTATGTCAAATGCAAAGAAAACAATCAATTCATAGTCTGACATATAGGAAATGAGACCACAAGCTGTTAGGAAAAGGAGAGATCCAGAACGCACTAAGTGCACATCAACTGTACATTAAATATACGCAGGAATGGATCAAAATCGCAATGAATAGCAACGCAGGGAATGGAAATGAATGGAAATCAAGTGAAACGACGAATGCGAAGGTAAGCCGCAACAAATACATAATTGAAACATCTCATGAATACCACCTGCAGACAACTAGTATGCATAGTGTAACCACAAGCAAGCCACGAATCGATTAAGCATCTCAATTAAACGAGATTAAGCAAGACATAAACCGATTACTGGTCCCGCTTCCAGCAGTGTTTTAGAAACGCTTCGCTACCATAAACTTCCCAGAAACTAATCCAGCACATAGGACCTGAAAGGTCTACGGGGAAGACAAGGGCTGCAGGAACACTTCTACAAAACACCAGATGCAGTCAGGCCGTCAAGAGGCAAGGAAACGATGGCCCCTATTGGACTGGATTGAGCAACGGGGATGTAAAACCAAATATATAAAGGAAGTCTGTTTCCAAACGAAAACATTGGCTGTAACAAGCTTCTCGCACGCATTACATAGTCTTTGACAATTGAAAGTAATGGCGCAAAAGTTCTCCATAACTTTCAAACTACATTGAGAACCCTAAACATCTAAGGGAGAGCTGCCCAATGTAAGAGACTCCAGAGTGGTCAGTTCCTTAACTCCTGGTTGCGTGCATTTGAGGGGAAAACTAACCGCTGTAAGAGACTCATGAGCAATCACTTCCTGTCCTAAAGCAACAAACCAGCCTCTTGACATACACGACATATATACGGCAGCTTCAGTTTTGGTTATACGTATCGTTTCAGTATTGCTTCAGTTTGATTACTACCATCTACTTTCCTGCGTTCTAACAAATTCTTTTATGTATTTTTGTACATGATGTGATTGTTTATTCATAGTAAACTTTTATTTATCAAGCAACACTCTGACGCTTGCAGAAAGGCGGGCATCAAAGTGTCCAAAGACCCTCTGATGCCACGTTTTCCTGCAACTATCAGACAGTTGCGGAAATATGCATACAGTCAAACAAAAGCCAGATTGGGAAGGAAAGGAAATGCCCAATAAGTGCGGATTTCAGCTCTTCAAAAGCAGCTAGACTTATTGGTTTATCATCCCGTTAGGACAGCATTTTCCACTGTTCATGTGCAAATAGGTGAATCTGTCGTCAGTCTCTCCTCGTTATGCTACCTTTAAGTCAATACAAAGAAGTTTATCAATTAATATTTAACATGTACACAGTCAAAGTGTTTAAACCATCTTTTATCAACTTTCAAAGCCTCCCTCAAATCACATCCAACGTGAATGCTGAAGCACGATCTAACATCAAACGACTCCAAGCATGTATGGAGCCAAAAGTATTCGCGAAGGCTTTTAGAAAGCTTCATTACACGAAACCTCTCAGACACTACTCCAGCAGATGGACCTAAAAGGCCTACGAGAAAGATAAGTGCTGATAGAAAAAATTTGCAAAACACCAGATGTGGGCAGGCCGTCAGGAAAAAAAGCAACGATGGTCTCTACTGGACCAAAGTGAGCTCCTGGGCTGTAAAACCAAATACTAAAACAAGCCTGCTTTCAAACGGAGACCAATGACTGTAACGAGCTTCTTCTACACCTAACATATTGGTATACGAGAACAGAAGCTGTTCTGGGAACGGGTTATCCAGAACTCATGAAGTGCAAATGATGGATAAGTAATATGTCCATGAATCACAATGCGAGACTAGTGTGAAAGCACTAAGGTAGCAGGCATCGAATGTAACCTATAGCAAAAGCATCATGGAAACAAATTGAAAATAACTGATGGTCAACAGACTAGTAAAGGACATAACATAGTTCATACGAGCTTTTTCACACATTATGATAACTATTAAGAAACCATCAAACACATCCATCGCTATTTGTAATTATGGAAAAACAACATACATTCAAAAGTCATAGCCGGTCGGTTCCTTAAGCGCCCCAGATGCAAAACAAGAATCTAAATTCTCTATACATTGTTTCTTTTCCGCTAATGAGGATGAGCACCATATACATGGGAAGTACAGGTAACCAGTGTCCACAGGACCTTTTTAGAATTTCCAAACAAGACCCTGGAAGCAGGAGGGGTACTCGACAGAGAACGGTACACAACCTTGCAGTCACCACGAGGAAAGACCCAGTCAGAAAATCGTTAGACTTACATGTTCCGGAAGTTCTCGTAAACTTGTAAACTTGCATCGCACTCGTGATTTCCGTGATTTTCAACGTCCTGCTTAGGTTTCTTCCCTAAAGCAGCAAAATCCTCCATCGTGTGCGATGCTCCATTCTGCATGGAAACGGAAAAATTTCAGAAACGAATACGGTTTAAGAGAACCCTGGACAAAATTCTGCACCTATATAAGAACCTCCAACTCTTAAGACACCATCTTCAACGTCCTACTCGTTGCAATATTCAGGACTAACAATCACACGGTATATGCCAACACCAATTCATCTTTGATTTACAGCTTGACACGTTTTAGTGTCTCTTCAGTTAGTGATAGATGCGCACTACCACGTGATATGTAAAACGCGAGGGTTCAAATCGTTTGACTAATTATGTACTATCTATTTGCTGCGTTCTAACAAATTCTTTTATGTGGTTCTGTACATTATGTGACTTTTTATTTATAATAACTTTTATCATCAAGCAACACTCTGACATTTGCAGAAAGGCGGGCATCAAAGTGTCCAGAGACCCTCTGATGCCACGTTTTCCTGCAACTATCAGACAGTTGCAGAAATATGCATACAGTCTAGCGAAAACCACATTGGGAAGAAAAGGCAACGCCAAATAAGTACGGATTTCAGCTCTCCAAAAGCAGCTAGACTTATTGGTTTATCATCCCCTTCAGAGGGCATTTCCTACAGTTCATGTCCAAACACGTGAATCTGTCGTCAGACCCCGTCATACTGCTATCAGTATGTCAAATGCAAAGAAAACTATCAATCCATAGTCTGACGTATAGGAAATGAGAGCACAAGCTGTTGGACGAAAGAGAGATCCAGAACCACTAAGTGCACATCAACTGCACATTGAATATAAGCATGAATGGGTCTAAATCGAAATGAATAGCAACTCAGGAAATGGAAATTAATAGAAATTAAGAGAAACGAACAATACGAAGGTAAGCCGCAACAAATACATAATTGAAACATCTAATGAATAACACCTGCAGAGAACTAGTACGCATCGTGTAAACACAAGCAAAGAGCAAGATACAAAAGCAGATGTTGAGGATGGGTAGGGTGGAGCAAAGTTGGAGAGACGAGGGTGTGGTTTTGGAGGGGTGGGAGCGAAGCAGAGTGAACTGGGTATGACGATATGAAGCAGAGGCCTTCCAACAAACGGGGGATCCAGAACGCATTAAATGCATGTAAAGCGCATCTGAGATGTAACCATGATAAGGACCGGAAAAGATAAGTGCTGGTGGAAAACTTCTATGGAACACCAGATGTGGTCAGGCCGTCAAGAAACAAAGAAAATAGTGGCCTCTATTGGACCGAAGCGAGCTATGAGCCTGTCAAACCAAATATTAAAGCAAGTTTGCTTCCAAACGGGTACAACGAGCTTCTTCCATATACTACATAGACTCTGACAATTTAAGATACTGACGCACAATTTCTCCATGGCTGTCAGTTACATTGAGAACCCTTGACATTCACGTGAGAACTATCCAGTCTAAGAGGCTGAAAAGTGATCAGTTCCTCTTAACTCCTGAGAGCGATAGGGGCTGTGCGGGTCGGAACTGAAATTGGAATAACCGGTTAAGGATTTGAGGAGAAACTAGCCGCTGTAAGGGACTCATGACTAATCGTTTCCTCTTGTAAAGCAAGAAAATAACTTTAAGACATGTACGACACACAATTGGTGGCTTTACTTTGTTTTTATATATTGGAAAACGAAATAAATTCTATATTATTTACTTTGCTCGGTTCTAAGAAAACTTTTTACAAGGTTCATACACTATTTGACTGCTTATTTAATAAATCAATTTTAGCTATCAAGCAACAATCTGACACTTGCAGAAAATGTAACGCCAGAGTGTCCAAAGATCCTCTGATGCCGCGTTTTCTGCAACTATCGAATATTTGCAGAAATATGCGTAGAGTCAAGAAAATAACTATAGCAAGAAGAAAGGAAACACAAAATAAGTACGGATTGCAGCTCTTCAAAGACAGCTAGACTTATTAGTTTATCATTCCTTTAGGACAGCATTACATACAGTTCATGTCCAAACACGTAAGTCTGCTTCCAAACGTAAACATATGGGTGCAACGAGCTTCTTCCACACATTATATAGACTTTGACAATTGAAGGTAATGACGCAAAAGTTCTCCATACTGTCAACTACATTGAGAACCCTAAACATTTACGGGAGAAGTGTCCATTGTAAGAGACTGAACAGAATTCAGTTCCTTAACTCCTGAGTGCAATAGGGGTTGTGCGGGTCAGAACTGAAATTGGAACAATCCAGGGGTATCGAGCATTTGACGGGGAAACTAACAGCTGATTACTTTCTCTTGTTAAGTAAGAAACCAGCCTCTAGACATATACGGCATATATAAATGGCAGCTTCAGTTGTCTCAGTTATATGTGTTGTCTCAGTTTTCTCTATTTGTATTGCTTCAGTTTTAAATTATATTGGTATACGAGAACAGAAGCCATTCTGGGAATGGGTTATCCAGAACTCATGAAATGCCAATGATCGATAAGCAATACTTCCATGAATCACAATGCTAGAGTAGAGTTAAATCCTTAAGGTAGAATGCATCAAATGTAACCTGCAGCAAAGGCATAATTCAAACAAATTGAGAATAACAGATGGCCAATGGACTAGTAAAGATCGTGAAACCGAGAGTATCTATGCAAACGATAGCGAGGAATAGGAAACATGATGTAAGAGCCCGCCAGTAAGCAGTGCGTGAACGAAGATAAGAACGTGGGCTGGAGTCAGGTAGGAACACTGTAGACACGAGAGGTCGAAGCAGGAAGCAGTCATGTACTTGGTATATATCAGTAATCATGTCACAGTGTCGATACATCAACAGCAGAAAGCGTCCTAAGCTTCCCAAACCCCAAAAGGTATGAGGACTGAGATTTACCCCTACAAGCTCTATGTCAACATAGTTTAGTAACGGGAGCAGAAGCCGTTCGAAGAATGGGGGACCCAGAGACCACTAAGTAGAGACAAAGAACGTGCATATGAAGCACAGATGAAATGCAAGCATGACCTTAAGCAAATAGAATTGAAGTGAATCTAAGCAAGGAAATACATAACTAAAGATAAGCGGAAGTGATAGAATGCAAGAACTGGAATTTGATATATTTTGTTAAATTAGGTAATCTCTAGTTTAGGGACTTCTGTGTGCAATTAGGAATGTTTGTCCTGGTGAGACTAGGAAAGCTGAGTGCTAGGATGTCTGATACAGCAGAAGTTAGAATGCCTGAGAATAGACCATCTATTTCAAAGAACAGGAACAAAGGCTCTCATCACATTTCATAAATAACACCTTGATACATCATTGAAGATAACAAAGAAACAACAACAGCAGCAGATTATGTATCTGGAATTGAAAGTAGAGGAAAATCATTGAGCGAGTAGAAAGGTCCAATCGAAAGACAAGGAGAAACAAAGGCGAGTAGGAAAAAACATAGCTTTAGTGGGGGATGGGCGGGGAGGAGCAGATGGTATCTTGGATGGGCTGGAGCGAAGCATGAGAGGACTGGACATGAGGAGATGAGAGCAGAAGCCTTTCGAGGAACGGGGGATCCAGAACGTAAACATGATATTGAGAAATGAGAACAGAAGCCGTTCCGGGAGATCCAGGACTCATTGAATGCAAATGAGATGCATGATATGTAATGTATACAAAAAATGTGCAAGACGAAATTAATATAAAACTGGGAAAGGAGATGAAATGGAAACAACTGATCGAATGTAAGCAGAAGTAAACGCCATCTAGAAACAATTAAAGAGCAACATTTGTACACCAATAGCATGCCTCGGATAAACGGTAACAGATAAACAGCACATGTAGAGAAATCAACGCTCAACGGGGAAACACCGACCTAACGAGCTAGATGAGAAAGATAAGTTAATGTGATGTCGGGAATCGTGTAGAAGCCATGAAATCGACAGTAGAGGAAGATGGTCGAGTCAGGATGAGTATTAAATCCATAAAGGAGATTAAGTAAATTTAACAGCTAAATCGAATGTGAACTGAAGTAAAGGCATAATAGCAACATATCGAGAGCAGCACATGTATAAAACTAGTAAGCATCGTGCAATCGGTAACATGTATGTCACGAAATATTATACATCAGGTAATCGACCACCTACCTACAAGAGGACAGGGCATAGAGAAATGAGGACAGAAGCCGTTCGATGAAAGGGAGATCCAGAACTCATTGAATGCAAATGAGATGCAAGATATGTAATATATACAAGAAGACAGGGTATGAGGACATGAGAAAAAAAGCAGTTTGCTGGACGGCCTCTAGGGGGATGCAGAGCGAAGCGTTATATGTAGAGTATATCACAGCATGCGCTATGAACGCATGAGTCCCAATGCAACTAAACAACAGAGGGAAGGAGAAGGCGGTCATTGTACATTGCCATCACCTCCACAAAAGCACTCTGACTTCATAGTGCCTAGATATAGGGAAATGAGAACAGAAGCTGTTCGAGGAATGGGAGATCCAGAACTCATTTGAATGCAAATGAGATGCATGATATGGAATGTATACAAAAGATGTGATAATCGAAACTAGTACAAAACTGGGAAAGGAGATGAAATGCAAACACCTGATCGAACGTAAGCAGAAGTAAACGCAACCTAGAAACATTTAAAGAGCTACACCTATATTCAAGTAGCATACATCGAATAAATGGTGACAGATAAACAGCGCATGTAGAGACATAAACTCAAAGGGGCATCGTCGACTTAACGAGCCAGACGAGAAACATTAAGTTAATCTGAAGTTGGCAATCGTGTAGAAGCCTTGAAATCGAAAGTCGTGGAAGATCCATGAGTCAGGCAGACCCAGAGTTAGGAAATCGCTCAGTGAACGGTGGAAGTAGAGCGAAGCGTTAGAGGACTGGATATGAGAGATGAGAACAGAAGCAGTTCGATGGTAATCAACGGCAACAGGATAGATCGACAGAAAGTTAAGCACCGACGTGAGAGATGAAGAGAAGGTAAAAACCTGCAACGAAACCGTTAATCCGGATGAAAACGAACAGTAAAGGACTCGTAAATTGTATCAAGAACAAATTGTAAATTGAAGACCCTAAGAGTAGCCGAAGGAGCCATAGAGGACTAGATTTTGGTAGATGAGAGCAGAAGCTGTTCCAGGAACGGGTGATCCAGAACTCATTAAATGCATATGAAAGGTAACCAAGATATGCTCAATACGATAAGAGTGATAAATCCCTAAAGTAAAATGCAGCAAATGTAACCTGAAGCAAAGGCATAATAGCAACATAACGAGAATAACATATCTATATATAGGTATACAAGAACAGATGCCGTTCCCAGAACGGGTTATCCAAAACTCATAAGGTGCAAATGATCGATAAGCAAGATGTACATAATTGACAATGCTAGAATAGTGAAAAATCCATAAAGTAGAATGCATTGAATGTAACTTGAAGCAAAGGCATAATTGAAACAAATTGAGAATAACATATGGCAAACAGACTAGTAAACCATCATGAAATTGAGAACTCTATGCAAACAACTGCGAGAAATAGGTAACGCTATGTAAAAGACTGCCAGTAAGCAGTGCGTGAATGATAAAAATAAAAAAGGTGGGCTGGAGTCGGGTAGGAACACTGTATACACAAGAGGTCCCATGAATCAGGCAAAGAGCGAAGGAAAAATAATAGGGAGGGAATTAGCTGGGGAATGGAGGAGTGGAACAATGCAAGAGCTATAGGATGGTGTGGCTGCAGAAACCAGTCGAAGTGTAACAGGGTAGGTAACGAGGGCGAAGTGAAAAAGGACAGGATATAAAGTATATCACAACAAGCGCTATGGATGCTTGAGTCCTGAGACGCTAAACAGCAAAGGGGAAGCAGAAGGCGGCCATAGTAAACCTTCACGAAAACACCTGCGACTTCATCAGTGCCTCACGCAGTGCCGAAGTAGCTGAGCAATTGTCAGTACCCCTCATACCGAGTTTTTGCTCGAAAACTCATGAGTGCCAAGGCAAACTCGGTTGCTCCCCTAAAGTGCCGCTCAAAAGTAATGGGAATGTCAAAAAGAACAGAGGTGGAAGGGTGGAAAGCAAGGGCAAGCAAAAGTGCAGGCACGCACTTAAGCGCTGGAGTCTTAGCAGTATAATGAGGATCAGTCCAGAAAGAAAAGAATCCAGATGAGTAAGATGAGGGAAGAAATCGAGACATACCTGATGGATCCCTGAAATCAAAAACATTCATTAGTAGAGAGAAAGTCCAGGACACAACAATGAGAAAGAGTCAAGCAGAGGTTTGCTAGTGATACGAGAGTGGAGCAAGAAAACTTCAGCGCTGCACGAGTCAACTGAAGCGGGAAAAGCAGAGGTGAAGTGAATGAAGGTGAAGTATACAGTATATATATGAATTCAGAAGTCAAGAAGAACTCCCAAAGAACAGTATGGTATACAGGCCTCCTGGAAAAAGATAAATCCCTAAAGTAAAATGCAGCAAATGTAACCTGAAGCAAAGGCATAATAGCAACATTTCGAGAATAACATATCTATATATATTGGTATACGAGAACAGAAGCCGTTCTGGGAAAGGGTTATCCAGAACTCATGAAGTGCAAATGATCGTAAGCAATATGTACATGAATTACAATGCTAGAGTAGTGTGAAATCCCTAAGGTAAATTGCATCGAATGTAACCTGCAGCAAAAGCATAATTGAAACAAATTGAGAATAACCAATGGCCAACGGACTAATAAAGAACATGAAATCAAGAGCATCTATGCAAACAATAGCGAGGAATAGGAAACGTGATGTAAGAGCCCGCCAGTAAGCAGTGCATGAACAAAGATGAAGAACGGGGGCTGGAGTCAGGTAGGAACAATGCAGGAACGAGAGGGCGAAGCTGGAAGCAGTCAAAGAGCGAAGGGAAAAGACTAGGGAGGGAATTAGTTGGGGAATGTAGGAGTGGAACAAAACAAGAGTTCTCAGATGATGTGGCTGCAAAAATGGGTGGATGTGTAAAAGGGTAACGAGAGCGAAGCGTAAGAGGACAGGATATAAAGAATATCACAACCAGCGCTATGGACGCTGGAGTCCTGAGATGCTAAACAGCTAAGGGAAGCAGAAGGTGGCCATAGTAAACCTCCGAGAAAACACCTGTGACTTCATCAGTGCCTCACGCAGTGCCGAAGTAGCTGAGCAATTGTCAGTACCCCTCGTACCTTTACCTCGTACCTTCAGTTTTAAATTATATAGGTCTGTGAGAGCAGAAGCCGCTCTGGGAACGGGTTATCCAGAACTCATGAAGTGCAAATGATCGATAAGCAATATATACATGAATCACAATGCTAGAGTAGTGTTAAATCCCTAAGGTAGAATGCATGGAATGTAACCTGCAGCAAAGGCAAATTCAAACAAATTGAGAATGAGAGAATGCATTGAATGTAACCTGCAGCATAGGCATAATGCAAACAAATTGAGAACAACAGGTGGCCAATGGACTAGTAAAGAACGTGAAATCGAGAGCATCTATGCAAATGATAGCAGGAATTGGGAACATAATGTAAGAGCCCGCCAGTAAGCAGTGCGTGAACGAAGATTAAGGACGTGGGCTGGTGTCAGGTAGGAACACTGTAGACATGAGAGGTCAAAGCAGGAAGCAGTCAAACAGGGAAGGGAAAATACTATGGAGGGAGGGAATTAGTTGGGGAATGGAGGAGTGGAACAAAACAAGAGTTCTCGGATGATGTGGCTGCAGAAACGAGAGCCGCTATGGACGCTGGGGTCCTGAGTTTTAAATTATATACTAATTCCTGAGCTTCAGTTTTAAATTATATACTAATTGCTATGCTCCGTTATAACAAATTCTTTTGTGGTTTTCTAAACTATGTGATTGTTCGTTTACAACAGATTTGATTTATCAAGCAACACTCTGACGCTTGCAGGAAGGCGGGCATCAAAGTGTCCAAAGACACTCTGATGCAGGACTTCTTGCAAATATCAGAGAGTTGCGGAAATATGCATATAGTCAAGGAAAAACCATATTGGGAAGGAAAGAAAACGCCACATAAGTACGGATTTCAGCTCTTCAAACCCAGCTAGACTTATTGGTTTATCATCCCGTTAGTACAGCATTTCCTACTGTTCATGTGCAAACACGTGAATCTGTCGTCAGTCTCTCGTCATTCTGCTATCAGTATGTCAAATGCAAACAAGACAATCAATTCCCAGTCTCACATATAGGCCATGAGTGCAGAAGCTGTTGGAAGAACGAGAGATCCAGAACCCACTAAGTGCATATGAACTGCAGATAAAATATAAGCATGAATGTGTGCAAATCGAAATGAATAGCAGCCCAGGGAACGGATATTCATGGAAATTAAGAGAGACTGACAATAACAAGGTGAGCCGCAACAAAGACATAATTGAAACATCTCATGAATACACCTGCAGAGAACTAGTACGCATCGTGGAACCACAAGCAACACGCGATCGATTAAGCATCTCAAATAGAAAGTCGGGTAGGAACCATGAATAGAGACATATCGAGGAAAGAGATATTTAGAAATGAGGACAGAAGCCGTACAAGGAACGGGAGATCCAGATCTCCTTGAATGCAGATGAAATGCATGATATGTAATGTATACAAACAATGTGCAGGACGAAATTAGTATAAAACCGGGAACGGAGATGAAATGGAAACAACTGATCGAATGTAAGCAGAAGTAAGCGCCATCTAGAAACAATTAAAGATCGAAAAGGCAACCGCGTAAAGAGTCCGACTTGTATACCAATAACATGCATCAAATAAACAGCAATAGATAAACAGCGCGTGTAGAGGAAAAAGCCTCAATGGGCAACGACGACCTAACGAGCCAGAGGAGAAAGATTAAGTTAATCTGAGGTCGGGAATCGTGTAGAAGCCATGAAATCAACAGTCGAGTCAGGCAGACTAAGAGTATGAAACCGCTCAGAGAACGGGGAAGTAGAGCAAGGCGTTAGAAGACTGGATATAGAGAAATGAGGACAGAAGCCGTCCAATGAACGGGGGATCCAGAACTCACTGAATGCAAATGCGATTCAAGATATGTAAACTATACCTGATAAAGAACATTTGAATGAAATAACGCAAAAGTAAATATAACCAGGAAGAGAACTCATGGCAACCCGTATAACTGATAGCATATATCCAAGTTGCATGCATCGAATAAACAGAAACAGAGCACCCTAATAGATAGAGGACGAGCATCATCGAAAGAAAGCCTGAGTAAATGTAACGTGGAAACAATCAGAAGCGACCCCTATCTCCAAGTTACATGCAACGACAAAGCCAAAACAGAGCACCCATATAAGTACAGAAATAAAACCCAACAGGAAGAACAGCAGACAGAGACAAACAGGAGTCGAGAGTCAAGTAGAAGTCTGGAAATCGCAATTTGTGGAAGATCTGAGACACAGAAATCAACAGTCGTGGAAGATGAAAGTGTCTGAGGAGCAGGAGTATGAAATCGTTCAGAGAACGTGGGAAGACAAGCGAGGCATCGCAGGACAGGATAAAATATATCGTAGGAAGTGCTATGGACACTTGAGTCCTGAGATACAAAAACAACTGAGCGAAGCAGAAGGCGACCATAGTACACCTCCACGAAAGCACATGTGACTTCATCAGTGCCTCAAGCAGTGCTGAAGTAGCTGAGCAAGTGTCAGTACCCCTTGTACCGAGTTTCTGCTTGAAAACTCATGAGTGCCAAGGCACTCGTGAGCACTCACCCCGTTAGAAGACTGGACAGAGTATATCGCAGCATGTGCTATGAACACATGAGTCCTAAAACACTAAAGCAGCTGAAGGAAGTAGAAGGCGGTCATAGTAAGCCTCCTCGAAAGCATGTACAACTTCATCATTATAGTAAGCCTCCTCGAAAGCATGTGCGACTTCAATAGTGCCGAACATAGTGCCGAAGTAGCTGAGCAAATGTCAGTACCCTCTAACCGAGTTTCTGTTCAAAAGCTCATGAGTGCCAAGCAAACTTGGTTGCTCCCAAAAGTGCTGCTCAAAGTAATAATAATGGGAACTACCAAAGCTTAAGGTTCCCTAAAGAGCAGGGATAGGCATAAGCAAAAGAAATTGGACTGCAATGCAAAATAGTGAGCAGGAAAACGGCAAGGACTGGAGACATACCATACTAAAACCTGAAAGGAAAACATCGGTTAGTACAGAAAGTGCTGAAGGACAGGTATAAAGGGTAAGTTAATGAAGGACGGGGAAGTGAAGGCACAAGCGAAGAGGTCCTCAAATTAAGGGACACGAAGCACAGGACCACTAGGACTACCAATTAATGGCAAACATAATGGCAACAGCTGATGGGCGAAGTATAATACCGGGTTTCCAAGATGTGCTAAAGAAAGAGATATATACGAAGCAGTAGTTGACGATGGGTATTGGTAGATGAGAGCAGAAGCTGTTCTAGGAACGGGTAATCCAGAATTCATTAAGTTCAAATGATCGGTAACCAAGATATGCTCAATGCGAGAATAGTGATAAATCCCTAAAGTAGAATGCATCGAACGTAACCTGAAGCTAAGACATAATTGCAACAAATCGGAAACAACATATATCTGACTGGTACACAACGTGTAATCGATAACAGCTAAAGTTATCCCTAAAGTGAACCAAGATATTTTCAATATGATAAGCATGATGAATCCCTAAGGTAAAATGCAGCGAATGAACCAAAAGCATAATCGCAACATATTGGGAACAATATCTATATATTTAAAAAGAACTAGTAGGCAACGTGTGTATTCGGTAACAACTATGCAAAGCAACAGAATTCGAGAAATAGAATACATTGGGCAATTGACCACTTATAAGCACTGCGCGAACTAAGAACATAATCTATCGTATGGACAGACAGGACAGGAACATTGGAAATCGAAAGTCAGGTATGAACTGTGAAGCAGGGTTGGTAGAGTGGAGCAAAGTGGGAGGGGCGTGGATGTTGTATTGGCTGGGTCGGAATGAAGCTTAGAGAACTGGATACGAGGAATAAGACTAGAAGCCGTGCAAAGAACGGGGGTTCCAGAACCCACTGAGTGCATATAAGTGCATATGAAATGTAGATAGAGTATAAGTATCTGAAATAGAAAGTTCGGGTAGGCACCATGAAACAGAGAAATATCGGACTAAGGGGAATATACAAAGCATACTTGAAGATGGGCGGAGTGCAGCAAAGTGGGAGAGGAGTGGATGGTGTCTTGGCTGGGACGGGGCGAAGCGTGCACATAACAGTCTAACATATACACAACCAAAGAGTTTAACCGTCTTCTATCAACTATCAAAACCTCCCCCAAACCACATCCAACCTGCATGCTCCAGCACAATCTAACATCAAACGACTCCAGATGTATCCGGAGCCACAGATATTCGCAGAGTGTTTTAGAGATGCTTTGCTACCATAAACTTCTCAGAACCTACTTTAGCACATAGGACCTGAAGGCCTAGGGGAAAGACAAGTGCTGGAAGAAAACTTCTACAAACACCGCATGTGGTCATGCCGTGAAGAAACAGGGAAACCATGGCCTCTATTGTACAGCAGTGAGCTACAGGTCTGTAAAACCTATATGAAAGCTTCCTATGGATGTAACGACCTTCTCCAACACGTTACAAAGACTAATCTCACAATTGATGGTAATGACGCAAAAGTTCTCCATAGCTGTCAGCTATGGAGTAATCATTTTCTCTTGTAAACGTTTTCTCTTGCTGGTTCTTTCTCAAGAAACCAGCATTTAGACATTTAGGAAAGATATCTGGCAAATTAATCTTGGTTATATGTATTGTTTCAGTTTTGATTACATGTATTGCTTCAGTTTTAATACTATAATATTTACTTTGCACCGTACTAAAACATTCTTTTATGTGGTTCTGTACATTATGTGACTGTTTTATGATAAACTTGTATTTATCAAGCAACATTCTAAAACATTCTTTTATGTGGTTCTGTACATTATGTGACTGTTTTATGATAAACTTGTATTTATCAAGCAACACTCTGACGCTTGCAGAAAGGCGGGCATCAAAGTGTCCAAAGACCCTCTGATGCCACGTTTTCCTGCAACTATCAGACAGTTGCGGAAATATGCATACAGTCAAGCAAAAACCATATTGGAAGGGAAGGCAACGCCAAATAAGTACGGATTTCAGCTCTCCAAAAGCAGCTAGACTTATTGGTTTATCATCCCCTTCAGAGGGCCTTTCCTACTGTTCATGTCCAAACACGTGAATCCGTCGTCAGACCCCGTCATACTGCTATCAGTATGTTAAATGCAAAGAAAACAATCAATTCATATACGTGTAGGAAATGAGAGCACAAGCTGTCGGAAGAACGAGAGACCCAAAACCCACAATGTGCACATTAAATATAAGCATGAATGGGTCCAAACTGAAATAAATAGCAACTCAGGAAATGCAGATTAATGGAAATCAAGCGGAACAGACAATACGAAGGTAAGCCGCAACACATACATAATTGAAACATCTCATGAATACTACCTGCAGAGAACTAGTATGCATCGTGTAACCACAAGCAAGCCCCGAACCGATTAAGATCTCAATTAAACGAGATTAAGCAAGACACGAACCGATTAATGGTCCTGCTTCCCGCAGTGATTTAGAAACGCTTCGCTACCGTAAACTTCTCAGAAACTAATCCAGCACATAGGACCTGAAATGCCTACGGGATAAAACAAGTGCTGCAGGAAAACTTCTACAAAGTACCAGATGCAGTCAGGCCGTCAAGAGACAAGGACACGATGGTCTCTTTTGGACTGGAGTGAGCTACGGGCATGTAAACCAAATATATAAAGTAAGTCTGCTTCCAAACGGAAACATATGGCTGCAATGAGCTTCTTCCACGCATTACATAGACTTTGACAATTGAACGTAATGGCGCAAAAGTTCTCCATAACTTTCAAACTACATTGAGAACCCCAAACATCTAATGGAGAGCTGCCCATTGTAAAGACTGAAGAGTAGTCAGTTCCTTAACTCCTGATTGCGGGTCGGAACTGAAATTGGAATAATCTGGGGGCATCGAGCGTTTGAGGGGAAAACTAACCGCTGTAAGGGGCTCATGAGCAACCACTTTCTCTCGTAAAGCAACAAACCAGCCTCTAGGCATAACGACATATATACGGCAGCTTCAGATTTGGTTATGCATCGTTTCAGTAATGCTTCAGTTTGATTAGTACCATCTACTTTCCTGCGTTCTAACAAATTCTTTCACGTATTTTTGTACATGATGTGATTGTTTATTCATAATAAACTTTTATTTATCAAGCAACACTCTGACGCTTGCAGAAAGGCGGGCATCAAAGTGTCCAAAGACCCTCTGATGCCACGTTTTCCTGCAACTATCAGACAGTTGCGGAAAGTCAAGCAAAAACTATATTGGGAAGAAAAGGAAACGCCAAATAAGTACGGATTTCAGCTCTTCAAAAGCAGCTAGACTTATTGGTTTATCATCCCGTTCGGACAGCATTTTCCACTGTTCATGTGCAAACAGGTGAATCTGTCGTCAGTCTCTCCTCGTTCTGCTACCTTTAAGTCAAATACAAAGAAGTTTATCAATTAATATTCAACATGTACACAGTCGAAGTGTTAAACCGTCTTTTATTAACTTTCAAAGCCTCCCTCAAATCATATCCAACTTGAATGCTGAAGCACGATCTAACATCAAAAAGACTCCAAGCATTTCTGGAGTCACAAATATTCGCGAAGTCTTTTAGAATGCTTTGTTACTCGAAACTTCTCAGACTCTACTTCAGCAGATAGGACCTACAAGGCCTACGAGAAAGATATTTCAAAACACCAGATGTGGTCGGGCCGTCAGGAAAAAAGGAAACGATGGTCTCTACTGGACCAAAGTGAGCTACTGGGCTGTAAAACCAAATACTTAAACAAGCCTGCTTTCAAACGGAAACCAATGAGTGTAACGAGCTTCTTTCACACATTATGATAACTAATAAGAAACCATCAAACACATCCATCGCTATTTATAATTATGGAAAAACGACATACATTCTAAAGTCATAGCCGGTCGGTTCCTTAAGCGCTCCAGATGCAAACAAGAATCTAAATTCTCTAGACATTGTTTCCTTTCCGCTAATGAGGATGAGCACCCTATACACAGGAAGTACAGGTAACCAGAGTCCACAGGACCTTTCTAGAATTTCCAAACAAGAACCCCTGGAAGCAGGAGGGGCACTCGACAGAGAACGGTACACAAACTTGCAGTCACCACGAGGAAAGATCCAGTCAGAAACTCGTTCGACTTACATGTTCGGTAAGTTCTCGAGAACTTGCAGCGAGCTGATGATTTCTGTGATTTTGAACGTCCTCCTTAGGTTTCTTCCCTATAGCAGCAAAATCCTCCATTGTGTCCTATGCTCCATTCTGCATTGAAACGGAAAACCTTCAGAAACGAATGGGGTTTAAAAGAACCGTGGACAAAAGTCTACACCTGTATGAAAACCTCCAACTCTTAAGACACCATCGTCTACGTCCTACTCGTTACAATATCCAGGACTAACACTAATACGGTATGTCCCAACACCAATTTGTCCCTGATGTACAGTTTGACACGTTTAATTTCTCTTCAGATAGTGATAGGTGCGCACTACCACGTGATATATAAAACCCGAGGGGTTTAAATGGTGAAAGCAACAAACTCGTCATCTGATATCCAATTGCCTGATAGCGTCACATCACAGCCTCGCAAACCAAAACAAGGGCAATGATTCTAAAGTTAAGTACCAGAACGAGTAAAAGGCGTGCATAGCGCAATTTACCACTTCACAACGTCTTTGTTTGAAGTCCAAGTCAGGATTCAGGGTTTTGAGTGTGGTTTACAGCAGTGGCTTGATAAGTGACTGCCCCAAATCCATCAATCCAGGAGCTGCAGAAAATTCGAAGGAGCTCCTAACGATATAAATTTGCTGGCAAGTAGATGACTGGAATGGAAGAGTTACCTCCGGCGCATCAACCGATCTGCCCAGGTGCTTTGGGCTTGAGTTATGAAGAAGTACTAGTGATTCGTAGATAGAGTTAATAGACCTAATGACCGTATATCTGCACACTCAGTCCAAGGAATGCCACATTCATACACAAGCGTCTACACTCCGTCGGCTATAAGAGGTTGTCATTCCTTGCTACAGACCCGCCAAAGAAGTGGGCAGGTCTGTACCAAAAGCACAAAGGCCGATTAAATCGCGCAACAAAGCAGGTCTCAGAGGAATTCGTTGGTAGCGAAGCTAGCTTCAAAACTCCAGCCCCCTCAACTTCGATAGAAAGGAAACACTATCTCCGGTTGACAAGCTTTTGCACGTAATTATTCTCTACACCAACTCAGGCAGACATTTGAAAAGCTCAGAGTGGCAGTGGTGAAAACAAGGCAAAGCAAAGCAGCAAGCAAGAAAACGAACGCATTATCCCGGACCATTGTAGGACAACGCCACAACAAATCCAACAAACACAATCACAATTGAAAGAGGAGGCAATTCTTCTTCTTTACTGTGCACGTGGGGCAGGAATCGGCATCTCACAAGACTGCAGCTGAACGTCTGATGCTGCCAACAACGCCTGCCTCTCCTCCTCCTCCTGCCACTTCCATCAGCATCACGACAATTGTGCCCTCACTTTCCAAGATGAACCAATCAATCTTCGCTCGAACAGCAGTCCTTACGAACGACCGAAGAACAGAAAGAGCGCGGAACCAGTCGGTTGAATGCCAAGAGGATTTCAGAAGACGGATTGTGTGCTCCTCCACTGACAGGAAAACTCTTTCCTCCTATGCTATTTCGTTGGAGCAATTTCGCTCGAGACGAGAAACTCAATGGTTTAGCCAGGGTCTCGTATCGATAGCCTCCTAACGTTTCAATTTTCCTGTCCCTTCGGTCTTTGCCTTCATCTTCAGATGTTTGTGGAGTCATAGATTTGCTCTCTCTCTCTGCCTTCTCACGCCTGTGGATTTTCTCCCATGCCTTCTCACCCCTGACAATGGAGGCCCAGCTTTTGTTCTTTCGTTCAAATCTTCAGCGCTTTCATCGTTCAGACTGATCGTTACCTTACAGTATCTTATCTTTCGATAGCAAATGTCCATTGCTCTAGAGAGCGTAGGCGGGTGCAATCTAGAGGTGAGCGCTCAACCTAGATCAAACTGGAAACATGGAAACATGGGATGTTACACTAGTTTGTATACCTTACCATTTGTATACCCCGGTATCTTAGATGCGGTAGGGCAGACTTTCCAGGTCGATACTATGGGGATTTAGTTCCATTTTACCTCTTTTGTCTCATCCTTGCCCGGCTTGGCTCGAAGGGATCTTTCCCTCCTTCATGATATCTACGCCATTCCCCTTTCCCTCTTTTCTTCGTGATATCTAAGCGATTGCCTTTTAGCTCTTTTTGTAGAAGGTCGAAAGGTTATTAGTACATTTGTGGAGTGACGAGATAAAAGAAATTAAATAAACTTGTAAAGTTGTGATTTTATCATATTTCACATTTGAGTTTAAATATTAGAATATTTACTTATATTTTACTATCTATTATTGGAAAACTAATTTGTCTTACTTACCTTTAAAGGATCAATGTAACCTACAATATTATAGTGTAGTTAACAATCGCCACAATGTAAATACCAGGTCATCCCCGACTGTAACGGCAGTCCCCAGGGTATAGTCTACAATAGCAATATTTTGATACTCTAGGGTATAATATTTCGTGGAACATCTATATGAGTTTTACTTTATATGGCATCCCGAGGACAAGAGTCCTACTAGTTACTAGGGTAAACCTACAATAGTAATGTAGTGAGATGGATATTCATGCAGAGAGAAGTAACTATAGTTTAACGCTTTTTAAGGATACACTGGAATTACGCCAGTCCTCTTTTGTGTTCAAAGTTTATGCATCGCATTTCTATGTTAATATATTTTTTAAGTACATGATTTTGTTTCTTGTACTTTTTTAGTTTCTTTAGTGATGACTCCGTCACACTTCTTCTCATGATCATCTCCCTCTTCTTGAATAAGATATTTTGATTTTTAATGTTTACATGGTGGGGAGAATTTTAAAATAGTTTTGTAATTAAAAACAATAACTCACTGCCAGGTCATGAGACTATAGTTTTGTTATTATTATCCCAAACTCTCGATAACTTAGTTAGTGATCTCATTTTATTAGGGGTTAAGATACACTTGTATATATATATGAGAGGAATACCCTCTCTCTCTCAATTTATTATTGCTTATTTTCCTTGTACTCTTTCATGGTTAGCAATCAATGATCTTGGAGTGTTTGTCTAGCCCTTGTGTTATTTGACAAGTTTAAGTACACTATTATAAGTATCAGGTCTCTGTAAAATTTTCTCATTTTGGTATTATTGCTTATTTTCCTTGTACTCTTTCATGGTTAGCAATCAATGATCTTGGAGTGTTGGTCTAGCCCTTGTGTTATTTGACAAGTTTAAGTACACTATTATAAGTATCAGGTCTCTGTAAAATTTTCTCATTTTGGTCTTATCTCTTCTGGAATTACCAAATAAATTTTAAATAATTATTTATTATTTTCTTTCCTAACTAATCAAAGCAGTTGGTAATAGTCATGACTTCAAGCAGTGGAAGTACAAGACTAATTTTTTATTACATTGCATTTCTTTTGTCAACTAAAGAATCATCCTTGGGGTCATGAGAGTACTAAGACTTAGGTTATCATAGATTGCACTTATCACTATCAATTAAAGTATCATCATTTATTCTTCTTTTTCAATTCAACAATGAAAGGAAAACTTATTCATAAATTTCCCATATATTTCTAAATACTTGCCTTGTATAATTAATTCAACAACAACATTTTTTCTTAAATGATTTTTACTAAATCAAATCACATAAAAAAAGATTGGCTTCTATTTATTTCTTAATTTTTATTTAATTTTCTGAAGATCATGTCATTGTAAATTATAATGTGATTTAATTTGATCTAAGTTAAGCATAAGGACCAGCAAAATGCACTTTTTTTCCTTGATCTATTAATTTTAGAGCAATCGTAATACCATAACTTAAAGCAATCCGAGTTTATGTTTATATATCAAAGCAATTAGGAGTGAAATTAAAAGATAAAAGAAAAGAAAAGAAAAGAATTTCGTATATATTTGTAGACATACTCCATGGAAATGCGATAAAATTAATTTAGAAACGTACGACAAACCAATAACCTTAGGTTTAAAGGATATCTTAGGTGTTTTAGAGAGTAAGCATGCTATATTTGTCATAAATTACTACCTGAGCTGGTCTGAATACTAAAGATATCAATCCAATCGAATATAATCCAAAATTACCTTCTAAGAACAATAAGAGTTAATCTCTTATAATCTCATCTAACTAAAATTGCTATAACACATGTTGTAGTACCTATCATAACCTTTTTATCACCAAATTTAAAATTGCTTTACTCTTGTGATAGAAACGGAATAAGTTATAACTTTCCATAGCTTTTCTAATCATTTTACCTAACCTTTAAGGTTAAAAATACTTACCTTTGATCCAATTTCGATAGATCAATTGGCTTGCATTTGAAAATTTGCTAATTTTATGCATAGTTGTAATTTATGTGTTCAGGGTTTAGGAAACTGGAAACTGGTTTGATATAAGAGAACAACCACAGTGCGGCAGCGGACCTAGAAATTATCATGTGGAGAAGAATAAAGAGACAATCTGCTCTAACGTCGATAGGATCAACAGTGCTATTATTTTGCATACCCGCACCCACTACCCATTATACATGAAAAGACGAGCCAAATTTGTACGTGAGTACTAAAACGCTAAATTTGTTTGGCACTTAAGATAATGAAGCCACGTATCACCTTGTGGGCTCTTTAGGAGCCCATGTGTACAGAGCATCGACCCTAAACCCCAAGAGCATACTCTTTTCTTGAACTTAGTAACCTCTATTACTTTTGTTCAGTATTTTGGTATTGTGACTACTTAGGTAGTTATTTCACTCCCCTTTTTATAGGAAAGAGAGCCTTATTTTCACAAATTTCCAAGTGTCAATACAAGCCTCTCGTCTATAAAGGGCCGACATGGTTGAGATATATAACTTTACTTTGCTTCAACCATTATCATGCATATTTTCTGTATTTTCTAATAGAGGATATGATATAGTAAATCTTTTATCAACTATTATCATTTATGTTCTACAAGAAATGTTTTGATCTTTGGAGTATATTTCAACATATATTATTTTTACTCAATTCCACTGAAATATTCTAAAAAAATTGCAAAGACTAAGATATATTTTGTACATATTATTTTATTTTCCATCAGCGCGTAAAATACTATGATTTTCTAGTAGTTGGGTGTACATAAGACTTTGTATTAGGATTCTCTTTCCGAATATGTAATTGAGTAAAAATCTATTAATATATTTAGTAAAACAAAAGCCAAAAAGGGCTACAAAATCTATTATGTTGCATTGCGTAACATGCAGGGAGACATGCCAGGAGGGCGGGCCCTTGGGAAAAAATGTCGCTCCCAAGCTATGGTCCAAAGACTTTCATTTCGGTGAGCTTCATCAACACCTCGACGTCGGTCTAGTATCTATTTTCGTTTGTTTCTGCAGCTTCCACTATTCTAGCTCAAACGAAATGGAAACGCCCCGATATCTATTGGATATGGTGAATTTTTAAAAAAAGAGTCTAAGTTTAAATTATGTATGATCATTTTCTCTACGTAAAAAAGTGTATTGTTGATAAATCAACAAATACCTCAATTTTCGATATATTACACTAAATAAACTAATAGTCTTGTCACCAAGTCACTATAATAGTGACAACTGCAATATTTATTTTTCACCTTTTTACCACTTAAAACTTTATTGAAAAACCTAATTGATGCACGCCTAACGTAACAACCCATTGAGCAATTATAAACTCAAAACCTTTGACATATGAGATTAATTGGTTGATGTTAAAACAAAAATCTTGAGATGATTATTTTAACATGACCCATGTAAACTTACCACCTACATTGGATGTAGATGAAAAATATAACAAGATACAAAAGAATATAACTATAGATAGAACTACTCATTCTAATAAAAGTTAGGATGGATGTAATTTGCAGTAACTTTACCTAATATTAATGAAGTAATGGATATAAAGCTTGGAAGACTCAAAGAGTCCAATTATTAAAAAGATAATACAAATTGCATATAATATGAACCAAAAATAAATCTTAGGACACTTGAACAATCTATAATATATTGATCCAATGTAAATTGAATTTCATCATATACTAACATAAAGATTCAACATTGAATTACAAGAGAGTGTACAAGTACTTAACACTAATATGATGTCAAAATTTAATATCGTTATAATAAGTGCACTGAAAAAAGCATGGTGTTCATTTTCAACCTTGCACATAGAGCATCATGTTAAAATTTGCAAAAGAGTGATCTAAATACTTCTAACATTTTCTTATAAAAATTCTACAAGAGCTAGTCATATATTGAGCAATGATAACTCAACCAATGAGGAATATCTCAACCAAACAATAAACCTATTCACAATATACCAATATTTTCAAATTGTTGATAGATAACCATCTTGGTGTAAGGTGCATGTCATAGGGAACAAATAATAGGTCCTTAATTACCCAAATGTAAAACTATTAGTGTTTTTTAGGACATTTCATCTTATAGTGCAAGCAATCACAAGTATATACCAACACATAGAATATGTAGAACAAAGAGTTTGGTAGGTGAGTGAGAAACGAGAAGAAGCGAGCTAGCCAAGTCTTGCATTACTTTACAATTTCCATTTTTGCCTCTATGTGCGGTTATGTTCAATATGCAAAGACACCACAAGGTGCATGGGAGGCAATTGGAAAGGTGTTTGAGACATCTACCAAGGCATGCAAGTTGCAATTGAAACAAAAGCTCAATATCAGCAAGAAAGGATCTCAATATGTGAACGAGTACATTCTATCAATAAGAGGCATTTTTTGTCAACTTGGCAGTATTGGAGTCATGGTAGATGAAGAAAATTTGAGCAAGATCACCTTACAAGGCTTGGGTCATAAGTACAAATCTTTTCAAACATCGATTGCTATGCATGATACTTTTTTGTCACTTTAAGATTTGATCCCATATTGGTGAGTGAAGAGATGCAATTGATAGGAAACCAATGATCTTCCTCCAGTTTGCAATAGCAAGATCAGGCGTGTATGCAAGTGCAAGTAGAGGTCAAGGCCATATACATGTTTTTGGATATAGAATTTTCAACATAATGGTAATGACAAAGGTGCTTGTGGACATCCACATCAACATCCAAGTTGTTACTAGATTCATGGATCCACCCAACCACAAAAAAGTCAAGATTCAAAATGGAGTAGAGGCTACATTCTCCCTTGGTATTATGTAACAATATTGAGTTTAGCGGTGAAGTTAGTAGGGCTAAAGAAGTAGCAAATAAGACAAATTAGCCTAAAATGTTTAGAAGTATCTAAGAAGTTTCTTGGGAACCTTCCCAGCTAGCTTAGCTTGCACCCCAAGTAGGTATCTTCTAGAAGCTTCCAACTAGCTTAGCTTGCACACCAAGTAAACGACTTCTAGAAGGAAGCTTCTTGAGAAGCTTCACAATTAACTTGGCTTGCATTCCAAGAAAGCGGCTCAAGGAAGCTTCTTGAGAAGCTTATCAAGAGCCTTGTAGGATCCTTATAAATACAAAAGTTGAAACTCATGCTAGGCATTTGGAGTTTACCCACATTCAAGTGTCCCAATGTGATATTCCATTCTCCTATTTCTCTCCTTGGTCTTGGACTTTTACATTGGTATTAGAGCAAGAATGGGATGGATAGAATTTATGGATCACCAAATCCACTTTTGCCAAACCATTGGAATTTTCATGTCCAAGTATTACCGAAGCATCATTTCACATAATTCATCACCTCGCACTTTGGGTAGAATTTTTTGCATATGATCACCTTGTTTGAGGAATCCTTGATACTTCTGATGGATGTGTTGCATCTATATGTTAATAAATTAGATAATTGGGAGTAGTGGATAGAGTAGTAGCCGTGGCTGCAATATAAGACATTATCATTGCCATGCAGTAAGAAATTGAGCACCTTACTCAAGTTTTGGATGAACAAGACCAACAACAATAAGAACACATAGAGAGAGCAACAATTCAAGATGGAGAAGATCAAATCCAATTTCCAAAACCCAAGTGTTTGAAGGCAAGAATCTCTTAGGCATAATGGAGAATTGTGTTTGATTGTAAATGTTACTTTGAAGTTACCAATCTTCAAGATGAAAAAAATAGATTCTCTTGGCTTCTAGCTAATTGAATGGTTTGGCAAAACTTTGATGGTGATTCTGAGTGGAGTGAGTTGAATGATAGATTGTTACACCAATCTTGACATGGGCAAAATTCAAGGATGCAATACTTGGTCAATTTCAAACTATAATGGTTGGGTGGAAATAGATTTTTTGGTCTATGAGTTCCATCCATCCCATTCCTACGCTGATACCTATGTAAAAGAACGAGGAGTGAAATAAGAGAATAGAAAGTGAAATATTACATTGTGACTCTTGAATGAGAGAAAACTTTGAATGCCTAACATGAGCTTAGGCTTTGGTATTTATGGAGAAAATGCAAGGCTCTTGAGAAGCTTCTCAACAAGCTTCCTTAAAGCCACTTGCTTGGAGCTCTCTTCTAGAAGTCATCTACTTGGTGTACAAGCTAAGCTAGCCAAAATATTTCCCAAGAAGCTTCCTTCTAGAAGCCACCTACTTGGTGTGCAAGCAAAGAAACTTCCTCTTTGGTATATGCATTACCCAACACTTAGAAGGTGCCAAGTAGCTTTTTAGATATTTCTAGAACATTCTTAGCTACTTTATTAATTTTGACTAACTCATCAATAAGCTCCATATTGTTATAGATGCCCTATCTAGATGACTTGTGTAACAATATGGAGTTTAGCGATAGAATTAGTCAAGCTTACAAAGTAGCACATAAGACAAATTAGCCTAGAATATTCCAAAAGTATCTAGGAAGCTTCTTGGGAAGCTTCATGACTAGTTTAGCTTGCACCTCAAGTAAGTAGATTTTAGAAGGAATCTTCTAGAAGCTTCCAATTAACTTAGCTTGCATGCCAAGCATGCGGCTTCTAGAAGGAAGCTTCTTGAGAAGCTTCTTAGTTAACTTGGCTTGCACTCTAAGAAAGCGGCTTGAGGAAGCTTCTCAAGGGCCTTGTATGCTACCTATAAATACCAAAGCCAAAGCTCATGCTAGGCATTTGGAGTTTTCCCTCATTCAAGTGTCCCAATGTGAGTTTCCATTCTCCTATTTCTCTCCTTGGATTTGGTCTTTTATATTGGTATTAGAGTAAGAATGGGATGGATGGAATTTATGGACCACCAAATCCACTTCCACCGAACCATTGGGATTCCACTACCCAAGCATAGTTTCACACCGTTCATCACCTTGCACTTTGGACAAGATTTTTTGCATATGATCACCATATCTGAGGAACCCTTGGTGCTTCCGGTTGTAACTTATGGAGAACGGTGGACGTGCTATTTCTATGTGTTAATAAATTAGATAGATTGGGAGTGGTGTGATAAAGGAGCAACCATGGTAGCAATACCTGATGTTATCCTTGCTATGCAACAGCAAATTGAGCACCTTACTCAATTGTTGGATGAATGAGATCTTCAATGACAAGAGCAAGTGGAGAGAGTACCAATTCAAGAAGGAGAAGATTGGATTAGATTCCCTAAACCAAAGGTATTTGAAGGCAAGAATCTCCCGAGTGTAGTGGAGAATTTTGTGTTTGATTGTGAACATTATCTTGAAGCTACCAATCTACAAGACGAGCGAAAACAGATTCTCTTGGCTTCTAGCCAATTGGATGGAGTAGCAAAGCTATGGTGGAGATTCCGAGTGGAGCAAGCTGAACGACAAATAGTTGCACCAATCTTGACATGGGCAGAATTCAAGAGCACAATAATTAGTCGATACCAAGCTATAAATGCCACATGCACTCCACGGGATAAGTTGGCAGAGTTGAAACAGATTAGCTCTATAAGAAGTTACATCACACAGTTCCAAAACACCATCATGCAAATTCCAGATATTTTGGAAGGTGAAGCTTTGGATCAATTTGTGAGGGGCTTGAAGGTGAGAACCAAATTAGAAGTAACCATGCGAGAGCCACAACACTTGGAAGAAGCCATGCGGTTGGCAGAATGTTTTGATTCCTTGGTAGCAACAACTTGGTCTTGACCTTGACCTCCACAAAGCCTACCGATACACTACACACAAGTGGAGGAGCCAACACCAATAAAGATTGATGCAATTCAACAAAGACCACTTGGCACGGCAGATAGGGAGAAACTGTGACAAAATTGTGGTTTTTTTTATTGTTGCTAATTGGGGGATTGCATTGCTGAATGTCCACTCAAGAATGGACAACCTTGACAAGTTGCCCAAGTGGAGGTTGTGGAGCGGAATGATTAGGGAAATGAGGAATCCCAATAGGAGATTTTTAGCCGCCTACTAGGAGCTTGATTAGTTCCAATGGGATTGAAGGCTCAACTTATGCAAGTTTGCTTCACTTGCAAGGTATGATATCTAATCGGGGTTGTAGGATTTTGGTTGATTCTAGAAGTTCAGAGAATTGCATGTTTATGCAAGTAGCAAAGGAATTGAGTATTCCCATCAAGCCAGTGATTGGAAGTAGTTTGATGATGGTAGATGGTAGAAAAGGTTCTGCATTTTGCACCTCACATCTTGTTACCTTCAAGATTGGGAAGGAGTATTTAGAGTGTATGAGGTTTGTGGTGGCACCTCTACACTATGATATCATTCTGGTTCTACCTTGGCTTGAACATCATAAGGTTCAATTTAATTGGACCCGACGCTAAATTCAAGTACAACACCAAGGTAGGAATTTCCGATTAGGTTGTCTGGCACCTCTGAGTAAGACACCTAAGAATAGTCAGTCCCAAGATGGGAAGTTTGTCGAGAAGGTAGCCATAGAGCAAACCTTGAAGGAAGTGGAGTCCCAAGATGGGAAGTTTGCCAAGAAGGCAACCATGGAGCAAGCTTGGAAGAGAGATGAGTCTGTAGAAGGGAAGTTTGTTAGTAAAGCAGCCATAGAGCAAGCTTTGGAGGAAGATAAGTTTATATTTGCAGTGTGGATGAAGCCAATTGCACAAGACCAATCTGTGGAGGACCGAGAGTCTCATCAAGCAATGGTTGATTGGATAGTTAAGGAGTTTGCAGATGTGTTTCCGGATGACCTGCCAAAGGGATTACCCTTTGATCAAGGTATGCCCTTCAAGATCAAGTTATTGCGAGGGAGTACTCCAGTGAGTAGGCTGATCTATTGGCTCTCACCAAAGGAGTTGGAGGAGTACGAACAACACTTATAGAGTTGTTGGAGAAGGACTTCATACAACATAATACCTCTCCTTGGGGAACACTGGTACTATTTGTTCCAAAGAAGGATGGAGTACTTTGTTTATGTATTGATTATCGTGGGCTCAATAAGCAAACCGTGAAGAATGCATATCCCTTGCCTCGGATTGATGCCTTGCTTGATCAACTAAGTAGAGCACGTTACTTTTCCAAGTTGGATCTTTGTAGCGGCTATTGGCAAATTCCTATTGAGAAAGAGGATGTGCAAAAGACTACCTTTCGTACAAGGTATGGGTATTTTGAGTGGAGAGTTCTACCTCTCGGACTCTCTAATGCTCTTGCAGTCTTCATGGATCAGATGCATCGGGTGTTGGATGGACTATTGGATCGGTCCATGGTGGTGTTCTTGGATGATATCTTAATTTATAGTAAGACAGAGGTAGAACACATGAGCCATGTGTGAGAAGTCCTAAGATGACTAAGATAATGGAAATTTTACTACAAGAAGTCAAAGTGTACCTTTTGGCAGAAGGAGGTTACCTTCTTGGGTCATAAGATCTCCTCAAAGGGGATCAAGATGGAAGATGAGAAGATCAAGGCCATTACTGATTGGCCTACCTCGAAGGATGCTATAGAAGTATGAGCATTCAATGGATTGGCTAGTTTTTACCAACAATTCATCCATTATTATGCTCTGGTGGCTGCACCATTGACCAACCTCTTGGGAAAGAACTCAAGCTTCCAATGGACCACCCAGCATGAAGAAGCATTCCAGAAGTTAAAGCATATGGTACCTTCAAGACCCATTCTTCAACCATATGATCCTCAACTACCCTGTGTGGTTGATTTTGATGCTTCTAACTTTGTAATTGGAGCCGTGCTGCAACAAGAATTCCCGGATGGACTCCATCCCATTACCTTTGTGTCTTGCCGACTCAATATGGCTGAACAATACTACCCTGCTCAAGATCAAGAACAACTTGCAATGGTATATGCCACCAAGGTATGGAGGCATTACCTCTTGGGGAAATAAGTGATCATGCAAAATGATCACAAACCATTGTTGCAGACCTTACACTTGGAACACATGAAGAGTCGACATCATCAATGGGAGGAACAACTCCAACTATATGACATCAAACTTGAATACAAACCAGGTCGGTTCCATGTCATCCTTGATGCTTTATCACGATGACCTGATTTGAAGTCTCTTCCTCTCATCATAGTGGCAATTTCAACAGTGCCAGTTGACTCCATGGTCCAAAACGAGTTTCAGTCAGCTCTACACCAAGATCCTTTCTTCCAAATGGTACATGGTCGCCTTACGGCATGCAATAAGGAGTACAACACCTTCTCCATCAAGGAGAGCCTTTTATTCTAGGAGGACCGGATCTATGTTCCAGCTAAAGGTGATCTTTGACTTGTGCGCCTTCAAGAAGCCCATGATTTACCCATCGCTGGTCACATGGGTGTGGACAAGACCTTGAGTACCCTCCAACGTCAATGGTGGTGGCCCAACATGACATGAGATGTTCAAGAATTTGTTTGATCGTGTGAGAGCTGCCAACATAACAAGGCCAACAACCAGAAGCCGAGTAGACTCCTTCAACCACTCGCCATTCCATCTGCTTGTTGGGAGCATGTGAGCTTGGATCTCATCACATCCTTGCCAAAGACAAAACAAGGACACATTGCAATCATGGTGTTTGTGGATAAGCTTAGTAAGCAAATGCACCAACTTGTGATACCGTGGATGCTCCAACCTTAGCGTGAATCTACTTTGACAATGTCTTCAAGCATCATGGGATGCCATGTGTAATCATCTACGACCGTGATCCTTGATTTACCGAGAAGTTTTGCCAAGCACTCTTCTAGATACTCGGCACCAAGCTTGCTTTGTCCATGGCCTATCATCCTCAAACTGATGGACAAACCAAATGTGCAAATCGTACATTGGAGGATATGTTGCGTGCCCTTGTCAATGTCCACCATACCAATTTGGACGAATGTCTTGCAATTTCCAAATTTGCCTACAATAATTCCAAATAGGCAAGTACCGGATTTTCTCCTTTCTTTCTCAATTTTGGCCAAGATCCGCTTGTTCCAGACTCTCTTCTTGCTCCCCCTCCATCTCAGGTTCCTCATACTTCCACATTCTTGACCACCATATCCCAATCTCTCCAACAAGCCAAGTCTCACCTCCTTGTTGCTCAGAATTTCCAAAAACAATATGCGGACCACCATCGTCGTGATCTCACCTTTGAAGTTGGTGATAAAGTCATGCTAACTTCCCCCTCCCACTTGGTACCCAAGTTCGTAAACTTGCTCCTAATTGGATAAGACCCTTTGATATCACCCAAATTGTCTCTCCTGTTGCTTATCAACTTGCCTTGCCTTGTCACATGCATATCCATCTTGTCTTTCATGTTTCCAAGTTGAAACCCTCTGTTCCTAGCCCCTCTTTGTTTTCCTCTTGAGTCCAACTTCCCCCTCTCCCTATCCCTATCAATGATCATGAGGAGTATGAAGTTCATTGGATCCTTGCGCATTGCTATATTCAACAAGGCCGTCGCCAACATACGGAGTACAAGGTCCTTTGGAAAGGGTATCCCCTTCATGATGCTACATGGGAACCTCTTTCTCACCTCCAAAATGCACAAATGACCATCCAAGACTTTAAAGCTTCACTGACGACGAGGACGTCACCAACTAGCGGCGGGGGAATATGTAACAATATGGAGTTTAGCGACAAAGTTAGTCAAGCTTACAAAGTAGCACATAAGACAAATTAGCCTAGAATATTCCAAAAGTATCTAGGAAGCTTCTTGGGAAGCTTCCCAACTAGCTTAGCTTGGACCTCAAGTAAGTAGCTTCTAGAAAGAAGCTTCTAGAAGCTTCCAATTAGCTTAGCTTGCATGCCAAGTAGGCAGCTTCTAGAAGGAAGCTTCTTGAGAAGCTTCCTAGTTAACTTGGCTTGCACTCTAAGAAAGCGGCTTGAGGAAGCTTCTTGAGAAGCTTCTCAAGGGCCTTGTATGCTACCTATAAATACCAAAGCCAAAGCTCATGCTAGGCATTTGGAGTTTTCCCTCATTCGAGTGTCCCAATATGAGTTTCCATTCTCCTATTTCTCTCCTCGGATTTGGTCTTTTACAGACTACATCCAAGGTCTTGTCCACTTCGACATGACCTACAATGGCCAAATCATGACATTCTGCTAGAACAGTGGTGCGTAATTTTGGGACATTTGGGATCCATAATTTGCTATCACAAAATTTGAGTCTTTGGGTGCTAGTGATGCCTTTGGATGATTGCACTTTGCTAATTTTTAGATCAGTTTTTGTAGTAGCCAAAATCTCTGGCCAAAATTCAGGGTTAATCTTAACTTCTACCACCAAGTTGTTTGCCATTGGCATGCCGGTGAATGAATTTGCAAGTTGCTTCTTACCTTCCACGTAGGTGATTGTCATGTTGCAGCATTTTCACTACTCTGGCCACCTAATCTGGTGATGAGATAGATCCTTTTGCATCTCAAGGTAGACTAGAGGTTTGTGGTCTATCTCTACTACAAATGCCTTCTCGCCTAGATAGTGCTTCCAATTCTTGGTTGCAAGAACAATGGCAAGCTCTTCTTGTTTTGTGGTGTGGCAGTTGCACTCTATCAATAACAAATTTTGAGAGAAATATGCAATTGGATGCCATCCATCACGCCACTCTTGTTGTAGGATTGCTCCTATTGCTATGCCTAATGCATCTATAGCCAACTTGATTGGACATTTTAGGTCATACCACTTCAAGATTGGTAGATGTAGCAAGGCGACTTTCAATTCTTGAAAGGCCAACTCTTGTGCGGTTCCCCATGTCCACTTCTTCCTCTTGCTAAGTAGTGCCATTAAAGGCTATGCAACCTTAGAGAAGTCTTTGATAAATCTATGATAGAATCCTATCAATCCCAAAAAGCTCTTGAGTTGAGTCTAATCTTTTGGGGCACTCTATTGTGAATGACCTCTATTTTATCCGTCAATACTTGAATGCCCTTTGCACTTACTCTATATCCCAAGTAGTCTACTTCAGACTTGCCAAACTCACACTTTGAGATTTTGGCATACAATTGATTCTATCTTAGAATCTGGAGGACTTCTCGTAGATGTTGTTTGTGTTCCATCATCGTGCTACTATATACTAAGATCTCATCCATGAAGAAAATAATAGACTTATCCAAGTATGGATGAAATATGTCATTCATTAGACTCATGAAAGTGGTAGGTGCATTGGTGAGACCAAAGGCATCACAAGATACTCAAAGTGGCCATACTTGGTTTGAAAGGCAGTTTTGTACACATCCTCCTCTACAATTTGGATTTGATTGTAATCGCTCCGCAAGTCCAAATTGGTGAAGTATCTTGCTCCATGGAGTTGATCAAATAGGTCATCCATGTGAGGTAAGGGGTATTTGTTCTTCATTATTTGCTGATTGAGACTATGATTGTCAATGCACATGTGCATTATACCATCCTTCTTCTTCACAAACAAGACAAGAGCACCATATAGTGATATGCTAGGTTGGATGAACCCTTTTTGCAATATCTCCTCAATTTAGTCTTATACTCCTCCAATTCATGAGATGATAGATGATATGTGGCCTTACAAGGAGGTGTCTTCCCCGGGAGTGTTTCAATTTTATGATCTATTCTCCTTTTTGGTGGTAATCTTGAGGGTAGATCATCAAGAAAGACATCTTGAAACTCATCCACCACATCCTTCAATTTCTTAGGAATAAGTCCATCAAGTTGTGCACTATGGACTTCTCTCATTAAACCATGAAACATCTATTGGTCTTATAGACAATTGCAGTCCCTATGACATACATAGGTAGTTCTTGTCTGTGTGATTTTTCTTTAACCCCAATGATTGACCATTGGTGGGTTCTCACTACTTTCTTCCTCTAATCTACCATAGGGTTGTAATGCTCTATCCATGGTATGCCTAAGATTGCATCACAACGAGCTAATTATATCACTCACCACTCAATTGCTTCATGATATTCTCCTACAAAGAGTGTTACCAATCTGGTAATGATTCAATCCTCTCTATTTGCCCATTAGGTCACTCTACTTCTTCACTCTCATCTCTCTCTAGATCCATCCCAATCTTATTGCAACAAAGCAAGACAATAAATTTTTTATTGCTCCCGAATCTATTAATACTCTCACTTGATTGCCTTTTAAGATTCCATTCACGACAATCAATTGTGAGGTTGCCTTTCGGGACCTTTGTGCATTTGTCTTCTTCCTTCCCTCACTTCTCTGCTTCCTTATTAAGCTAGTAAGACCACGGGTACATTTATTGGTGAGCTTTGTTTTCCGAAGTGATTTCTACCTCCTCCTCTTCAATGCGCCTCTCCATGTTCAAAGATCACCTGTATGAAGGCCGAGGGCCTCTAGGGAAATGAGTGCAACAATTGGTAGATATGTGCCTAATACGGCCATAGTTGTAACAACGGTGTTGTTCTCCTTGAGTTCCTTCTCCTTGTGGGACTCTATCTCTTTGTTCTTCTACCTGTCCATGCTCTCCTTGAAGCGGTCATACTCCTCAATCTTGAAATTGAAGGTTGCCCAATTCCATTGGTATTGGTCCATCCACGTATGGCATTTATGCCCAATAATGTTGAGGTGGAACTACTCCTTCACCTCCATCCAATACTTCTACTATTCTCTATGCACAAGCAATGGCTTCAAATACCATGTAAGGATTTTGCACCATGACTTCTTGGTGAATCCGCTCCTTCAACCCTTGTTTGAAATTGTTGAGAGCTTCTACTGGGCTCATGTTGGTTATTATGACTTGTAGATTCTAAACTGCCTCCACATACTCTTGTACGCTATTCTTTTGTCTCAATCCCCATAGTCGGATTCGGGCCATCTGTATGGAATCCACTAATTGGAAATTCTTCAACAATCCTTCTTGCATTGCTATCCACGTGACCTCCCTTCTCTCTACAAACATGGATCATTCCCAAGCATCATACCATGTGAGGGCTTTATCGGTCAAGTACCCACATGCAAAAACGCTTTCAACATGCTCCGTGATCTCTATTGAGAACAATCAGAAATATTGATTCATTCTCGAGATACAATTTTCCATTACTCTCGTTGTATGTTGCCCCTTGTAAGGCTCAATGTTGCAAGTCTTCTTCATCTGGAGTAGCAATGTGGCTTCATTGTTGATAGGGTTTGTAGGCACGGGTGCCTCTCCAAGTACTTCAATTGCAGGTATTGGGTTTTGAGACGGTGTCGTGGGGAATGTTCGGTCTTAAGAGTGCACCGGGCATATAGTTGCTTGTGCTCAATTTGTCCTTACTATTTTTCTTTTGGATTTTTCCAATAGATAGACATTCCTTCCTTACTCCTGGATTGTTGGGAATTTGTCTCTATATGAACTTGTTGTTTCAGTTTTCCTTGAAGTTGGCTCTCCTTGAAGGTTTTGTTTTATCCTTGACTTTTATTTTATCCCTGACTTTTGCAAATCTGGTCTTGTCATGCAAGTCTGGTGTTATGGTTTCTACTTGTGACAACCCAGCAAATATCACTTTTGTGGTAATTGGGTAAGTAAAGTTTGTTCCTGTAGAGATACGAGTCAGAATTGGTCAAATACAAAGTCAAACAATAACAATGTAGTTCTTCTTGGTTGCATCTTTAATCTCTTAGGTAGAAACCACATCCAGAAGAGAGTAACAAGCGCTGATTTGCAATCTTGTCACGAATTCACACTCCTTAATCACAACTCCATCAATTCTTTCCAAACAATCTTGATTGTGATGATTCAGGCTCTCCCAAAAACGGCACTTCATGCAAAACGACTTTGCCTCAGAATTGTGTTCCACCCCTCTACTGAAGGCACAACTTCCTCAATCAAAATTGCTTCACATCAACTTTGCACTACATTCACAAATGTAGAATACTACCAACACTACAATTCCTCTCAGATCTATCAAGGCATTGCTCCGATTGCACTTTACTCAGGATCAAACACATAGAATGAAGATCAAGGTTGTGGAATCCAACATCCAACAAGCACACTGACTTGCACTTCGAATTTCTCCACACACTCACAAACACAAGTACAACATTGATACTCGAAATCAAGCTCAAGCAACGAGCACTATTTCACAACACTTTGCTTTATCTATTCTTAGAAATAATGAGCACTGAATAACAATTCTCTGCGAATGCCACTCTTAAATAATGAACAAATCGACAATTCTAACAACTATACCGTTCTACAACAACTCTTCTAACCTGTAGATCCGAAATGACAATGCACATCTTCATATCTGCCTCTTCAAATCTCAAAACTGTTACTACTCCAATCCGATGTCTACTTTGTCATTAGCTTTCAAACCCAAACCCGAAGTAACTTTACTTCCTACTATTTTATCCTCGGGTTTCATATCTTCTACTTCTTCTACCAGATCTAGCAATTCTCTTTCCTGATCTGCAATTTCTATCATAATTAAGCCTTCTAAATCTCTATCTCCCGACCCACTCTTCTCTAAAGTGTCAAATGTCAAATCCAAAGACACATGCACTCCTATGTTATCTACTTTGGGTTTGGCTCTAACATCCTTCCGAAGTTTTTCTATCTCCAACTTTACTATGTCTAATCTAATCGCGATATTATCTTCTACCTCTAATATCTTCCTATCTACACGAGTTCTTAGATTGATCAACAAGGCATTCAAATCTGTATCTTTTGCCTGTCTTCGCCTTGTCTCTTGCACCAACAATTTCAACTCGTGCAGCCTCGTTTCTTCAATTCAAATGCTGGCCTCTATACTCAACATCGCGTTCATCTTGAGGACTATCTCCTTCAATGGCTCTAATCTCATTTTCCTTTCTCGCTCTTGATCTGCAAGCCAATCCTCCATGTACATTGCCAACTCTGCTTCAAATTCAGCTTTCACCGTGTCCTTCTCCTTCTTCTTCTGTACAATCTTCTCCTCCTGACTACAAAGTAACTCTTGTAATCTTTCTTCTTCCCTATATTGTGCTGCCAACTCTCTTTGCCAGAGTTGCTTCTTCTCTTCTACACTCTCCATCACCCTATCGAGCTCTTGTTCCTTTGCTACTACTCTTGCCATAGCATGGATAAGTTCTACTCTTGAATCAACAAACTGTTGCTTCAAGATCTCATATTTTGCTACTTGTCTTTCCCTTGCTATGTCACTCTTCTTAACAAGCTCTTCTCGATATCTCACTTCTCTCTTTAGGTCTTCAATTACATGAGTCTTCACTACTGCCTCCGCTTGTAGTACTTCACTTTCCTCCTCACCTCGGGTTATGATCTTCTTCAACTTCGAGTTCTCTTCTTCTAATCGTGATAACACCTACAACACAGTCTTCACTTCCGGACACTTTGATTGCATCTCCTTCTTCCTATGTTCTAACTTCACCAACAGAGGACACACCACCTCCCACAGGTACTCTACTCCATCGCTCACTACTACCTCATCTTGCATAACCACTTCCCTTCGCACTTTGTGTTCATCTGATACTCGCCTTCTTCTTTGCAATCTTTGTATCGGCACTTACGCCTCACTTCCCGAGCTTCCATTCACTTCTTCTTTCACGTTACTTGGACCTCCCTCACACTTTGCCTTGCGTCTCGAGCAAACTTCCCTCTGAAATGCAATCTTCTTCTCTTTGGCTTTGGGTCGGTATCTCATTTTCCAACTTCATGTTATCCTTGGCCTCGGTCTTTGCATGCACTTCTTCTTCCTCCTCTACGGTAGCTGGCACCGATGTCATTTCTCCACCCTCATCACTGTCGCTACTCGTATCTCCACTTTGTAGTGTTAGCTCAGGCTCCTCCTTGTGTTTCAAATCTTCGGACTTGCACTCAGCTTCACCTTCTGAGTCTTCATCTTCCGACTCAATCACCACCATGCCTTGCCTCGGGTTTCCTCTCCTGGTCTTCTGAGGTTTCGTCTTGTCTTCGGCTTCGCCTTGCCGACTTCTCTTCTTTGATTTTGGAGTACTCACTTCTATCTCCATATTCTTCCCCATCTTCTTGTAGTACTCGTCGGTGCTTCTGATTTGTAAGATGTACTACTGCTCCTCTACATCGACTTCCTTTCTCAAACTGGGATGGAAATGCAACACCATCCAAGTTCGCTCTGCCGAGTTCAACAGATTCAACCCAAGGTAGAAATGGGCTGCAAACGGCACGATGTAATGTGGAGGCAATTTATCTCGTAGATTCCACACCATTTGTCGTGTTCTCCCATGGAAACACCTTGCCCAATTAGTTCTCCTGCAAACAATTTGTGAAAGAACACCGCTTGGTGTTTCATCACATAGGTTGTTCTCTCTGGCTTCAAGATTGCCATCAAAGCACTCACAATTCCTCTCTTGATAGGATCCTTGTAACTCTCCACTTTGTACCCATTCTTTGTCCGCTTTGATGAGAATGCATCTCTCACTTCTTGGGTTTCCTCGGCTATCTCTCCCTTCCCCAAGAACATGGCACTCTGCTCCATGCCTGCTTCCTTCCCGAGTACTAATCTCCAATCCGACTCTGTCCAGCGAGCCGGATTTCCTCTCTTCCCTTCTTCCTTGGGTCCATCAAGACACTTGCTCTTGATGATCTCAGTCATGAAACCAGGAAACCTAACATTCCAGTTCCATGCCAAGAATATAATCCAAAGTCAGGTCAAGACTTCTATTCTTGTGATTACATCTAACCTCCGAATCGCATGATTTATCACTATGGATTTGGAGTTCTTCTTTCCTCTTCCTATCTCTCCTGCTTTCTCATTGTCTCTTGTTTTCACTCTTGCGACTTCTCCTTACACACTAGCGCGTCTCCAACTCTATTTCCCTTCCCACAATCACCTGAAGGACGACTTCTCAATGGCAAAGGAAAATTGCTCGACATTGCTTCGTTGCGAGCTTGATTTTTATAGCATTGCGCTTTCTTTGTCTTTCTTCATTTTGAGTTTCTACCAAGAAATCACACCTCCCGCATGCACCTGTCATTGTCAATCGTACTCAATCCGAAGTCAGCTCAAGACTTCTATTCTTGCGATTACATCTAACCTCCAAATCGCATGATTTATCACTATGGATTTGGAGTTCTTCTTTCCTCTTCCTATCTCTCTTGCTTTCTCACTGTCTCTCGTTTTCACTCTTGTGACTTCTCCCTTACACACTAGCGCGTCTCCAACTCTATTTCCCTTCCCACAATCACTTGAAGGATGACTTCTCAACGGCAAAGGAAAATTGCTCGACATTGCTTCGTTGCGAGCTTGATTTTTATAGCATTGCGCTTTCTTTGTCTTTCTTCATTTTGAGTTTCTACCGAGAAATCACACCTCCCACATGCACCTGTCATTGTCAATCATACTTTGTGCTTATGGGCTGCTGGTTTTTGAACGGTCCCTTCTTGAATTTCTCACCCCGACAAAAGGTTGTTAGACAAACTTCACCTCGGGTTGAGCTCCCCTCGATACAAAGACTCCTTACTTTGGGTTGTATGCTGACAGGGCATTTCCGAGTACTTCGCCTTATGACCCAAAGTCACTTTACTTTTAGTTTCATCCCGAAGACTCTTTTCTTTGCCTTCTTCTGCCATACAAGCGCAATCCGACTTCTCTATACAGTTCTTCCTCTCTATTTTGAAAATAAAATAAAATGTGAGCACCACACTACCTCTGCCTAGTCTCATATTCTATTTTCACATCAGGTTTAGGCTATGGTTCAAGATCTAGCAGTTCATAGACCTAGGTCAGGTGGCCCTTTAATAAAATAAAATAAAATAAAATAAATGACAATGAGTGATCTAACCAAACATAAACCTGGGCACCAAGATCATTTAATTACACCATTCACAAGGACTGGAGTGAGAGCTTCTAGAATGTAGTTTTCCTCAACGCTAGTCACAATTCATAAGACACATCCGCTTCCAAGATTCATCATTCATAGGAATTTCAACTACAAAATTCACAAGGTTGGATAGGTCAAATAGTTCTAGTCAAGACAATGCCTACCCTAAGGTTGCAACTGATCATCAACTCAGCCGGGGCACTTTGCATGCACTCTGTCCAACAACATTCAAGGCAAATCACCCTCCGAACCTCTTTGTTTTCCTATGTCCCTGTTCTGTAGTTCAAATTCACTCCATTTAGTCAAGGCCGCCAATTTTGACTCTTTTCTCCTTCCTAGCTTCAGATGAACTGACCCACTTCAAAATTTCTCCAATCTAGTCTTCACACTTTCATGAAACAACCTCCTTCTCTTCTGTCTCACACTCAACAACTAGCCTTACTTCCTCTAAAGTATCTTCTTCTGGCTAGTCAACTCATTCTCAAGCAACTTTCAAAACCCATCCTTGGACCAAGTTCCAGCTCATGCAGACATTCAATGTCCTTCAAGAAACTTCATTTGCCTTAACTCTCAAATCAGTCCTTACATTCACAATTTTCTCTCTGTTCAAGTACTCACAAACCCTTATACTTGAGAAAACACCCTGTTCTTGTAGTATCAATACCCTACAAACCCTTCATGAGAAGCACTCCTTCTCCTGTCCACTATCACAAACCAAGGCAAAACAAATCCTTCAAAAATACTCTCAGCTCTTCACTCTCCATGACACAAACCAAGGCAAAGCAAAATCTTTTGAAAATTTCTCTCTTCACTTCTGTCCTAGCAGCTAGCACTTCACATTCAAAAATTCTCCTTCTTTCTTCTCCAAGTCATGCACAAAAGCATTTCAAAAATTTCCCCTCCTCTTTCCTTCCTATCTTGTCATAGGCCATGACAAGTCCTTCCAAATTTTCTCTCTTTCTTAACTTCCATTTGGCAATACTCTTCAAGGCCAGTCTCTTGAAGCCCTAACTCCTTCCATGCTATTTCCAGTCACAGACCAGGCCAACCAACTCTCAAAAATTTCCCTTCATCTATTTCATAGTCCAAGACCTAATCCCTCACAAATTCCTCTCAGCTCTTCATCCCCTATCCAGGCCAAACCTTCAAAAATTTCTTTGCTCTCCTTGTCTCAGTTCTTGTCACAACCCAAGCACCAACAAACTTTCAAAAATGCTCTCTCTCACACACACCTCCATTGTCCAGGGTAACCCTCAAAAATCTCTTGCTTTCTTCACTCCTTGTCCTCTTGTCACCATCAGTTAGCAAAACAAAAATTTTCCTCCTCACACACCTTCACAGTCCAGTTCAAGGCAAACCCTCCCAATCTCACTCTCTTGCTCTTGCCACAGTTTAGCCCTTCTTGCAAAATTCCTTCTCCTTTTCCTCTGTCCTCTTGTCACCATCAGTCAGCAAAACAAAAATTTTCCTCCTCACACACCTTCACAGTCCAATTCAAGGCAAACCCTCCTAATCTCACTCTCTTTGTAAAAGACCGAATCCGAGGAGAGAAATAGGAGAATGGAACTCACATTGGGACACTTGAATGAGGGAAAACTCCAAATGCCTAGCATAAACTTTGGCTTTGGTATTTATAGGTAGCATACAAGGCCATTGAGAAGCTTCTTCAAGCCGCTTTCTTAGAGTGCAAGCCAAGTTAACTAAGAAGCTTCTCAAGAAGCTTCCTTCTAGAAGTCGCCTACTTGGCATGCAAGCTAAGCTAGTTGGAAGCTTGTAGAAGCTTCTTTCTAGAAGCTACTTACTTGAGGTGCAAGCTAAGCTAGCCGTGAAGCTTCCCAAGAAGCTTCCTAGATACTTTTGGAATATTCTAGGCTAATTTGTCTTATGTGCTACTTTGCAAGCCCGACTAACTTCGTTGCTAAACTCCATATTGTTACATATTCCCCCCCCGCTAGTTGGTGATGTCTTTGTTGCCAATGAAGCTTCAAATTCCTAGATGGCCGTCTGTGCATTTTGGAGGTGAGAAAGAGGTTCCCAAGTGGCATCATGAAGGGGATACCCTTTCCAAAGGACCTTGTACTCCGTATGTTGGCGACGGTCTTGTTGAATATGGCGACGCGTAAGGATCCGATGAACTTCGTACTCCTCATGATCATTGATAGGGATAGTGAGAGGAGGAAGTTGGACTCAAGAGGAAAAGGAAGAGGGGTTAGGAACAAAGGGTTTCAACTTGGAAACATGAAAGACAAGATGGATATGCATGTGACAAGGCAAGGCAAGTCGATAAGCAATAAGAGAGACAATTTGGGTGATATCAAAGGGTCTTATCAAATTAGGGGCAAGTTTACAAACTTGGGTATCAAGTGGGAGGGGGAAGTTAGCATGACTTTATCACCAACTTCAAAGGTGAGATCACGATGATGGTAGTCCGCATATTTTTTTGGCAATTCTGAGCAACAAGGAGGTGAGACTTGGCTTTTTGGAGAGATTGGGATATAGTGGTCAAGAATGTGGAAGTATGAGGAACTTGAGATGGAGGGGGAGCAAGAAGAGAATCTGGAACAAGTGGATCTTGGCCAAAATTGAGAAAAAAAGGAGAGAATCCGGTGCTTGCTTGTTTGGAATTATTGTAGGTAAATTTGGCAGTGGCAAGACATTCATCCCAATTGGTATGGTGGACATTGAAAAAGGCACTCAACATATCCTCCAATGTACAATTTGCACGTTTGGTTTGTCCATCAATTTGAGAATGATAGGCCGTGGACAAAGCAAGCTTGGTGCCGAGTATCTTAAAGAATGCTTGCCAAAATTTCTTGGTAAATTGAGGATCATGGTCGGAGATGCATACGCATGGCATCCCGTGATGCTTGAAGACATTGTCGAAGTAGATTTGCGCTAAGGTTGGAGCATCCATGGTATCACAAGTTGGTGCCAAGTGGATTTGCTTACTAAGCTTATCCACAAACACCACAATGGCAGTGTGTCCTTGTTTTGTCTTTGGCAAGGATGTGATGAGATCCAAGCTCACATGCTCCCAACGAGCTGATGGAATGGCAAGCGGTTGAAGGAGTCCACTCGGTCTCTGGTTGTTGGCCTTGTTACGTTGGTAGCTCTCACACAATTGGATAAATTCTTGAACATCTTGTGTCATGTTGGGCCACCAACATTGATGTTGGAGGGTACCTAAGGTCTTGTCCACACCCATGTGACCAACGATGGGTAAATCATGGGCTTCTTGAAGGCGCACAAGTTGAAGATCACCTTTGGCTGGGACATAGATCCGGTCCACATGGAATAGAAGGCCTTCCTTGAAGGAGAAGGTGTTGTATTCCTTTTCACTTGTTGTTAGACTACCATGTACCATTTGGAAGAAAGGGATCTTGTTGTAGAGCTAACCAAAACTTGTTATGGATCTTGGGGTCAATTGACACTATTGTAATTGCTACCACGATGAGAGGAAGAGACTTCAAATCAGGTCGTCGTGATAGAGCATCAGGGATGACATGGAACCGACCTGGTTTGTACTCAAGTTTGATGTCAAATAATTGGAGTTGCTCTTCCCATCGATGATGTTGACTCTTCATGTGCTCCAAGTGTAAGGTCTGCAACAATGGCTTGTGATCAGTTTGCATGATCACTTGTTTCCCCAAGAGATAATGCCTCCATACCTTGGTGGCATATACCATTGCAAGTTGTTCTTGATCTTGAGCAGAGTAATTTCTTTTAGTTGTATTTAGTCGGCGAGACACAAAGGCAATGGGATGTAGTCCATCTGGGAATTCTTGTTGCAACACAGCTCCAATTGTAAAGTTAGAAGCATCAAAATCAACCACACAAGGTAGTTGAGGATCATATGGTTGAAGAATGGGTCTTGAAGACACCATATGTTTCAACTTCTAGAATGCTTCTTCATGCTTGGTGTTCCATTGGAAGCTCAAGTTCTTTTCCAAGAGGTTAGTCAATGGTGCAACCACATGAGCATAATAGTGGATGAACCGCCGGTAAAAACTGGCCAATCCATTGAATGCCCGTACTTCTATAGCATCCTTCGGGGTAGGCCAATCAGTAATGGCCTTGATCTTCTCTTCTTCCATCTTGATCCCCTTTGAGGAGATCTTATGACCCAAGAAGGTAACCTCCTTCTGCCAAACGGCACACTTCAACTTCTTGCAGTAAAATTTCCATTGTCGTAGTCATCGTAGGACTTCTTGCACATGATTCACATGTTCTGCCTTTGTCTTGCTATAGATTAAGATATCATCCAAGAACACCACCACTGACTGATCCAATAGTCCATCCAACACCCAATGCATCTGATCCATGAAGACTACAAGAGCATTAGTGAGTCCAAAAGGTAAACTCTCCACTCGAAATGCCCATACCTTGTGCAAAAGTTAATCTTTTGCACATCTTCTCTATCAATCAGAATTTGCCAATAGCCACGGCAAAGATCCAACTTGGAAAAGTAACGTGCTCCACTTAGTTGATCAAGCAAGTCATCGATCCGAGGCAAGGGATATGCATTCTTCATGGTTTGCTTATTGAGCCCACAATAATCAATATAGAAATGAAGTCCTCCATCCTTCTTTGGAACAAATAGTACCGGTGGTCCCCAAGGAGAGTTACTATGTCGTATGAAGTACTTCTCCAACATCTCTGTAAGTGTTGTTTGCAACTCCTCCAACTCCTTTGGTGAGAGCCGATAGATTGGGCTACTCACTAGAGTACTCCTTGACAATAACTCGATCTTGAAGGGCATACCTTGATTAGAGGGTAATCCCTTTGGCAGATCATCCAGAAACACGTCTGAAAACTCCTTAACTATCCGATCAACCATTACTTGATGAGACTCTTGGTCCTCCACAAATTGGTCTTATGCAATTGGCTTGATCTACACCGCAAATACAAATTTATCTTCCTCTAAAGCTTGCTCTATGGCTACTTTACTAACAAACTTCCCTTTAGGAACTCATCTCTCTTCTAAGCTTGCTCCATGGTTGCATTCTTGGCAAACTTCCCATCTTGGGACTCCACTTCCTTCAAGGTTTGCTCTATGGCTACCTTCTCAACAAACTTCCTATCTTGGGACTGACTATTCTTAAGTGTCTTACTTAGAGGTGCCAGACAACCTAATAAAAAATTCCTACCTTGGTGTTGTACTTGAATTTGGCGTCGGGTCCAATCCAATTGAACCTTTTGATGTTCAAGCCAAGGTAGACCCAGAATGATATCATAGTGTAGAGGTGCCACTACAAACCTCATACACTCCAAATACTCCTTCCTAATCTTGAAAGTAACAGGATGTAAGGTGCAAAATGCAGAACCCTTTCTACCATCCACCATCATCAAACAACTTCCAATCATTGGCTTGATGGAATACCCAATTCCCATGCTACTTGCATAGACATGTAATTCTTTGAACTTCTAGAATCAACCAAAATCCTACAACCCCGATTAGATATCATACCTTGCAAGTGAAGCAAACTTGCATAGGTTGAGCCTTCAATCCTATTAGAGCTAATCAAGCTCCCAGTAGGTTGCTTGAATTCTCATACTGGGATTCCTCATTTCCTTGATCATTCCGCTCCACAACCTTCACTTGGGCAACTTGTCAAGGTCGTCCATTCTTGAATGGACATTCAACATGTGATGTTCCAACTAGTGACAATAAAAACAACCACCATTTTGTTGCAGTTTCTCCCTATCTGCCATGCCAAGTGGTCTTTGTTGAATTGCATCAATCTCCATTGGTGCTAGCTCCTCCACCTATGTGTAGTGTATTGGTAGGCTTTGTGGAGGTCAAGGTCGAGACCAAGTTGTTGTCACCAAGGAATCAAAACGTTTGGCCAACCGCATGGCTTCCTCCAAGTGTTGTGGCTCTCACATGGTTACCTCTAATTTGGTTCTCGCCTTCAAGCCCCTCACCAATTGATCCAGAGCTTCACCTTCCACTATATTTGGAATTTGCATGATGGTGTTTTGGAACTACGTGATGTAACTTCTTATAGAGCCAATCAGTTTCAACTCTGCCAACTTATCTCGTGCAGCTCGTGTGGCATTTATAGCTTGGAACTGACTAATTATTGTGCTCTTGAATTCTATCCATGTCAAGATTGGTGTAATCATTTGTTGTTTGGCTTGCTCTACTTGGAATCTCCACCATAGCTTTGCTACTCCATCCAATTGGCTAGAAGCCAAGAGAATTTATTTTTGCTTGTCTTATAGATTGGTAGCTTCAAATAACATTCGCAATCAAACACAAACTTCTCCATTGCACTCGAGAGATTCTTGCCTTCAAATACCTTGGATTTAGGGAATCTGATCCGATCTTCTCCTTCTTGAATTGGTACTCTCTCCACCTACTCTTGTCGTCAAAGATCTTGTTCATCCAACAATCGAGTAAGGTGCTCAATTTGTTGTTGCATAGCAAGGATAACATCGGGTATTGCCGCCATGGTTGCTCCTCTATCACACCATTCCCAATCTATCTAATTTATTAACACATAGAAACAACACGTCCACCATTCTCCATAAGTTACAACCGGAAGTACCAAGGGTTCCTTAGATTTGGTGATCATATGCAGAAAAAATCTTATCCAAAGTGCGAGGTGATGAATTGTGTGAAACGATTCTTGGGTAGTATTTGGATGCAAAAATCCCAATGGTTTGGTGGAAGTGGATTTGGTGGTCCATAAATTCCATCCATCCCATTCCTACTCTGATACCAATGTAAAAGACCAATTCCGAGGAGAGAAATAGGAGAATGGAAACTCACATTGGGACACTTGAATGAGGGAAAACTCCAAATGCCTAGCATGAGCTTTGGCTTTGGTATTTATAGGTAGCATATAAGGCCCTTGAGAAGCTTCTCAAGAAGCTTCCTCAAGCCGCTTTCTTAGAGTGCAAGCCAAGTTAACTAGGAAGCTTCTCAAGAAGCTTCCTTCTAGAAGCCGTCTACTTGGCATGCAAGCTAAGCTAGTTGGAAGCTTCTATAAGCTTCTTACTAGAAGCTACTTACTTGAGGTGCAAGCTAAGCTAGATACTTTTGGAATATTCTAGGCTACTTTGTCTTATAAGCTACTTCGCAAGCCTGACTAACTTTGTTGCTAAACTCCATATTGTTACACTCTTGCTCCTGCCACAGTTCAGCCCTTCCTACAAAATTACTTCTCCTTTTCCTTTGTCCTCCTGTCACCAACCAAGGCAAAGCAAAATCCTTCAAGAACTTCCTACTCAATGTCATGCTGTCCATGCCAAACTCTCAAAAATTGCTTTGCTCTCCCTATCCAAGTTCGTGTCCCTAACTAGGCACCAGAAAATTTTGAAAATGCTCTTCTCACTATTTCACAGTCCAGGACCTAATACTTCAAAAATTTCCCTCAACTCCTCATTCTTCATTTAGTCTAGTTCAAGGCACCAGCAACTTCAAAATGCTCTTCTCACTTTTGATATTACATCCCTAGTTCAGTCTTGGCAAACCCTTCTCTCTTTGAGAATTTCTCTGTCCAACCCTACTTTTCCACGAGAGTTCTCTCTATCCAGCCCTTCCTCACTTTTGATATTACATCCTCAGTTCAGTCTTGTCAAACCCTTCTCTCTTCAAGAACTTCTCTCTGGTCCATCCCTACCTTTGATTCTCAATGATCCCCACTTCTGCCAAATCCTTTGATGACTCTCTTCTCTTGTCAACTCTTCCTGATTTCTCTCGACACTGCTCGGTTAGCCAAAACTCTACTTGAGACTACTTCCCTTGCAAAAAACATTTGATAATGCTCTCTTCCTCTGCCAAAAGCCCTTCTCTCTTGGGAAGTTTTCTATCCCTTCCTCTGTCCAACCTTTTTCTCTCTCCAATTTTCTCTATCCAGTCCTACCTTTCCACAAGAGTTCTCTCTGTCCCGCCCTAGCTTTCCTTTGAAGCATTCCCTAGCTCTCTTAGTTCCTCCAACTTCCCTAAAAAATTTCCCCTTGTTCTTACAACAGCCAAGACTCAACTCCCAAAATTTCTCCTCCTCTTCTCATAGTTTGTCACACCCCAAAGGTCTTGAAGCATCTCTCCCTTAAATGATTTTTCCTAGCAAAGGGCTCCCAAAGTATTTTCCCCTACAGCCTGACACCACAAGTTCTCTCTCAAAACATTCTCCTCATTCTTCTTTTCCCACTAAATTCTTTTTGCTCCTCCACCAAGGAAAATGCTCTTCACTCCAATAACATAAAAAACCTAAGCTCATGTAACCTAACATTATTTCTCAGCTCCAGCCACACAAACACAGTCCTCAAGCTAATAACACCAAAACTTTCCCCCAACTTCACCATAACATAGTAAATATCTCCAATGGCAAGGTAGCAACAAACCAACTCCTGAAACATATTGAACATGACCCCTGAAACAACTTTCTAAACTTGCACATCAAACCTCAAGGTTACGCGTGTGCTATTTTCCCAATGACAATGGCCCTTCTCCTTGCATTGCTTGATCATTCTTGAAAATCTGCACTTGACTTTGTAACATCTCCATTGCCATCATAATCTCTCAAAATTCATTCAACATCCCTTGCATTCCTTGCACCAACTCTTGCAATTGCGGATCTATGGTTCTTGCAACACTCAATTGCTAATGTCTACTTCAATACATAGTCAATATGATCACTCTAGAAGGCGCATGAACTATAGGAACTACCATTGGGACCTCAGAAGCTATCACTCACTGATAATACTCCTAAAAAAAAATTCCTAACCACAAAATCTCTGAACATCACCTTTAGTCTCACTACATAACAAATTTCTACTTGAGTGTTGAAAGAGAGAAGACTTGGGACATTCATATCCATAAAATCATAATAGAATGTAGATTTTCAAATCCCACTCTCTATCATATACCATCACAAGTAGAATCATTGGGTTTGGTGAGTTCATCACCCTATCCATGAATTCTACTCTAAAGTGATAAACTAGCAATACTCTCATTTGCTCATGCTGGATATATATAACCTTGATGTGGAATGGATTCAAGAATGGAAAGCTAGGTGTGGGAAATTGTCCTCCATGTGCATCCACCCCATCCGCTCTCTAAAGTCTTTCCTAAGTCTAGCAATTACTCTATGTTCTCCACATCAAATTACTCAATTTCAGTAGTTAGTGCTCTTCCAAGAGGGATGATCCACTCTCTTGGACTAAAACACTTGCTCTGATACCATTGTAATACTCCAAGGACAAGAGAAGAGAGAAAACATAGATTTCACACTCAATCATCCGATGCTCCAAAGAAGCATCTTCTCTTTATTATATAGACAAAGAGGATATCCTCCAAGGAAGCTCCACCGTAGGATTAGGCACACAAATAGGTGACTTGTCAGTAAGCTCCACCCTTGGATTACTTACTTGGATGGGTGATATGTCGGTCTAGGTCCTATTTGGTTTGGTCAAACAAGCTTTGGCTGGAGAGAATCTTTTAGGGAATCTTTTTGTAAGAATCTCAAATCATGTGGGTAAGGTACTGTTGGAAAGCTCTCAATGAGACAAATCAAAGGGGTGGAAAGGCCAGCCTTTCCTCCATTGGGAACGGGGTGTATGCATTTTTGAGGTCTAATTCATCCGTTTAGACCTTCAAAATTACCTTCAAAGATTTTAGGTATATTTTGGTTCCTACTCTATTAGTAGAAGTCCCCTTTTGGTGATATTTCTTTTTGATCTATTTAGTCCATCATTTGTAACATCTTTCCATATGTTACCAAACTATTTCTCACTTTTAAATTATATGTCTAGCTATTGGTTCTAAGGGTTTCAAATCTATTTTGGTTTTTGCTCTATTAGTAGAAGTATTCTTTTGGTGATACCTCTATCTGATCTATTTTGACCATCATGTATAACATCACTCCAGATGTTATCAAACCAAATTCCACATCTAGATCATATGGCTAGCTCTTGGTATTACAATTTAACACAAACTATTGATACCTTAAATACTCTAACATTGGCACAAATCTACTTCAACAATATCTTCAAGCATATGGGATGCTTTGTATGTTCATCTCTGACCATGACCCTTGATTTACTAGACAATTTTGGCAACACTCTTTTAAATACTCAGTATCAAGCTTGCTTTGTCCATGGCCTATCATCCTAAAATTGATAGACAAACCAAACATGAAAATTGCATTTTCAAGGATATACTTTGTGCTTTTGTTAATGTTCACTATACCAATTGGGATGAATGCCTTACAACTATTGAGTTTACCTACAATAATTCCAAATAAGCAAGCACTAGATTCTCTCTATTCTTCCTTAATTTTAGCCTAGAACCCCTTGTTCCATGTTCCCTTCTTGCTTCTCCTACATCTCATGTCTCTCTTACTTCCACCTTCTTGACCACCATATCCCAATCCCTCCAACAAGCCAAATCTTATCTCCTTGTTGCTTAAAATCATCACAAACAACATGTAGACCACCATCATCTTGATCTCACCTTTCAACTTGGAAATAAAGTCATGCTCTCCTCTAGTAGCATACTTGTAACAATATGGAGTTTAGCAACAAAGTTAGTCGGGCTTACAAAGTAGCACATAAGACAAATTAGTCTAGAATATTCCAAAAGAATCTAGGAAACTTTTTAGGAAGCTTCTCGACTAGCTTAGCTTGCACCTCAAGTAAGTAGATTCTAGAAGAAAGCTTCTAGAAGCTTCCAAATAGCTTAGCTTACATGCCAAGTAGGCGGCTTCTAGAAGGAAGCTTCTTGAGAAGCTTCCTAGTTAACTTGGCTTGCACTCTAAGAAAGCGGCTTGAGGAAGTTTCTTGAGAAGCTTCTCAAAGGCCTTATATGCTACCTATAAATACCAAAGCCAAAGCTCATGCTAGGCATTTGGAGTTTTCCCTCATTCAAGTATCCTAATGTGAGTTTCCATTTTCCTATTTCTCTCCTCGGATTTGATCTTTTACATTGGGATCAAAGCAGGAATGGGATGGATGGAATTTATGGACCACCAAATCCACTTCCACCACACCATTAGGATTTTTGCATCCAAATACTACCCAAGCATCGTTTCACACAATTCATCATCTTGCACTTTGGATAAATTTTTTTGCATATGATCACCATATTTGAGGAACCCTTGGTACATCCGGTTGTAACTTATGGAGAACGGTGGACGTGTTGTTTCTATGTGTTAATAAATTAGATAGATTGGGAGTGGTGTGATAGAGGAGCAACCATGGTGGCAATACCTGATGTTATCTTTGCTATGCAATAACAAATTGAGCACCTTAGTTGATTGTTGGATGAACGAGATCTTTGACGACAAAAGCAAGTGGAGAGAGTACCAATTCAAGAAGGAGAAGATTGGATCAGATTCCCTAAATCTAAGGTATTTGAAGGCAAGAATCTCCCGGGTGTAGTGGAGAATTTTGTGTTTGATTGTGAATGTTATTTTGAAGCTACCAATCTACAAGACGAGCAAAAACAAATTCTCTTGGCTTCTAGCCAATTGGATGGAGTAGCAAAGCTATGGTGGAGATTCCAAGTGGAGCGAGCCAAATGACAAATGGTTGCACCAATCTTGAAATAGGCAGAATTCAAGAGCGCAATAATTAGTCTGTTCCAAACTATAAATGGCACACGAGCTACACAAGATAAGTTGGCAGAGTTGAAACTGATTGGCTCTGTAAGAAGTTATATCACGTAGTTCCAAAACACCATCATGCAAATTCCAAATATATTAGAAGGTGAAGCTCTGGATTAATTCTTGAGGGGCTTGAAGGCAAGAACCAAATTAGAAGTAACCATGCGAGAGCCACAACACTTGGAGGAAGCCATGCGGTTGGCCGAACATTTTGATTCCTTGGTGGCAACAACTTGGTCTCAACCTCAACCTCCACAAAGCCTACCAATACACTACACACAAGTGGAGGAGCCAACACCAATGGAGATTGATGCAATTCAACAAAGACCACTTGGCATGGCAAATAGGGAGAAACTGTGACAAAATGGTGGTGTTTTTTATTGTCGCCTGTTAGGGCATCGCATTGTTGAATGTCCACTCAAGAATGGATGACCTCGACAAGTTGCCCAAGTGGAAGTTGTGGAGCGGAATGATCAAGGAAACAAGGAATCCCCGTAGGAGATTTCAAACCGCCTATTGGAGCTTGATTAGTTCCAATGGGATTGAAGGCTCAACCTATGCAAGTTTTCTTCACTTGCAAGGTATGCAATCTAATTGAGGTTGTAGGATTTTGGTTAATTTTGGAAGTTCAGAGAATTATATGTCTATGCAAGTAGCAAAGGAATTGGGTATTCTTATCGAGCCAATGATTGGAAGTAGTTTGATGATGGCGGATGGTAGAAAGGGTTCTGCATTCCGCACCTCATATCTTATTTTCTTCAAGATTGGGAAGGAGTATTTGGAGTGGATGAGGTTTGTAGTGGCATCTCTACACTATGATATCATTCTAGGTCTACCTTGGCTTGAATGTCAAAAGGTTCAATTTGATTGGACCCAATGCCAAATTCAAGTACAACACCAAGGTAGGAAATTTTGATTAGGTTGTTTGGCACCTCTAAGTAAGACACCTAAGAATAGTCAGTCCCAAGATGGGAAGTTTGTTGAGAAGGTAGCCATAGAGTGAACCTTGGAAGAAGTGGAGTCCCAAGATGGGAAGTTTGCCAAGAAGGCAACCATGGAGCAAGCTTGGAAGAGAGATGAGTCCGTAGAAGGGAAGTTTGTTAGTAAAGCAGCCATAGAGCAAGCTTTGGAGGAAGATAAGTTTGTATTTGCGGTGTGGATCAAGCCGATTGCACAAGACCACTCCCAATTAACCGAGAATCTCATCAAGCAATGGTTGATTGGAAGTTAAGGAGTTTGCAGATGTGTTTCTGGATGATCTACCAAAGGGATTACGCTCCGATGGAGGTATGCCCTTCAAGATCAAGTTATTGCCAGGGAGTACTCTAGTGAGTAGGCCAATCTATTAGCTCTTACCAAAAGAGTTAGAGGAGTGCAAACAACACTTATAGAGTTGTTGGAGAAGGACTTCATACAACATAGTACCTCTCCTTAGGGAGCACTGGTACTATTTGTTCCAAAGAAGGATGGAGGACTTCATTTCTATATTGATTATTGTGGGCTCAATAAGCAAACCGTGAAGAATGCATATCCCTTGCCTCGGATCAATGACTTGCTTGATCAACTAAATGGAGCATGTTACTTTTCCAAGTTGGACCTTGCAGTGGCTATTGGCAAATTCTTATTGAGAGAGAGGATGTGCAAAAGACTACCTTTTGTACAAGGTATGGGCATTTTGAGTGGAGAGTTCTACCTTTCGGACTCACTAATGCTCCTGTAGTCTTCATGGAACAGCTGCATTGGGTGTTGGATGGACTATTGGATCGGTCCATGGTGGTGTTCTTGGATGATATCTTAATTAATAGTAAGATAGAGGAAGAACATATGAATCATGTGCGAGAGGTCCTAAGACGACTACAATAATGGAAATTTTATTGCAAGAAGTCAAAGTGTGCCTTTTGGAAGAAGGAGGTTACCTTCTTGGGTCATAAGTTCTCATAAGAGGGGATCAAGATGGAAGAAGAGAAGATCAAGGCCATTACTGATTGTCCTACTCCGAAGGATGCTATAGAAGTACAAGCATTCAATTGATTGGCTAGTTTTTACCGACGGTTCATCCATTATTATGCTCATGTGGCTGCACCATTGATTGACCTCTTGGGAAAGAACTTGAGCTTCCAATGGACCACCAAGCATGAAGAAGCATTCCAGAAGTTAAAGCATATGGTGTCTTCAAGACCCATTCTTCAACCATATGATCCTCAACTACCCTGTGTGGTTGATTTTGATGCTTCTAACTTTGCAATAGGAGCCGTGCTGCAACAAGAATTCCCATATGGCCTCCATCCCATTGCCTTTGTGTCTTGCCGACTCAATACGGCTGAACAGAACTACTCTACTCAAGATCAAGAATAACTTGCAATAGTATATGCCACCAAGGAATGGAAGCATTACCTCTTGGGAAAACAAGTGATCATGCAAAATGATCATAAACCATTGTTGCAGACGTTACACTTGGAACACATGAAGAGTCAACATCATCAATGGGAGGATGCCTTATCACGATGACCTGATTTGAAGTCTCTTCCTCTCATCACAATGGCAATTTCAACGGTGTCAGTTGACTCCAAGGTCCAAAACAAGTTTCCGTCAGCCCTACACCAAGATCTCTTCTTCCAAATGGTACAAGGTCGCCTTACGACATGCAATAAGGAGTACAACACCTTCTCCATCAAGGAGTGCCTTTTATTCCATGAGGACCAGATCTATGTTCTTGCTAAAGGTGATCTTCGACTTGTGTGCCTTCAAGAAGCCCATGATTTACCCATCGTGGGTCACATGAGTGTGGACAAGACCTTGAGTACCCTTCAACGTCAATGGTGGTGGCACAAGATGACACAAGATGTTTGAGAATTTGTTTGATCGTGTGAGAGCTACCAATGTAAAAAGGCCATCAACCAAAAGTAGAGTGGACTCCTTCAACCACTCGCCGTTCCATCTACTTGCTGGGAGCATGTGAGATTGGATCTCATCACATCCTTGCCAAAGACAAAACAAGGACACACCGCAATTGTGGTGTTTGTGGATAAGCTTAGTAAGCAAATCCACTTGGCACTAACTTGTGATACTATGGATGCTCCAAGCTTAGTGCAAATCTACTCCAACAATGTCTTCAAGTATCATGGGATGCCACGTGTACTCATCTTTGATCATGATTCTCAATTTATTGAGAAGTTTTGGCAAGCACTCTTCTAGATACTTGGCACCAAGCTTGCTTTGTCCACGGCCTATCATCCTCAAACTGATAGACAAACCGAGCATGCAAGTCGTACATTGGAGGATATATTGCGTGATTTTGTCAATGTCCACCATACCAATTGGGATTAATGTCTTGTAGTCGTAGAATTTACCTACAACAATTCCAAACAGGCAAGCACCGGATTTTCTCCTTTCTTTCTCAATTTTGGCCAAGATCTGCTTGTTCCAGATTCTCTTCTTGCTCCTCCTCCATCTTAGGTTCCTCATACTTCCACATTCTTGACCACTATATCCCAATCTCTCCAACAAGCCAAGTCTCACCTCCTTGTTGCTCAGAACCACCAAAAACAATATGCAGACCACCATCGTCGTGATCTCACCTTTGAAATTGGTGATAAAGTCATGCTATTTTCTAATAACCTCCCTCTCCCACTTGATACCCAAGTTCATAAACTTGCCCCTAATTGGGTATGACCCTTTGATATCACCCAAATTGTCTCTCCTATTGCTTATCAACTTGCCTTGCCTTGTCACATGCGTATCCATCCTATCTTTCATGTTTTCAAGTTGAAACTCTTTGTTCCTAAACCCTCTTCCTTTTCCTCTCAAGGCCAACCTCCTCCTCTTCCTATCCCTATCAATGATCATGAGGAGTACAAAGTTGATTGCATCCTCGCACATTGCCATATTCCACAAGGCCGTCGCCAACATATAGAGTACAAGGTCCTTTGGAAAGGGTATCCTCTTCATGATGCCATATGGGAACCTCTTTCTCACCTCCAAAATGCACAAACGGCCATCCAAGAATTTGAAGCTTCACTGACGACTAGGACGTCACCAACTAGCGGCGTGGGAATATGTAACAATATGGAGTTTAGCAACAAAGTTAGTCGGGCTTACAAAGTAGCACATAAGACAAATTAGTCTAGAATATTCCAAAAGAATCTAGGAAGCTTTTTGAGAAGCTTCCCGACTAGCTTAGCTTGCATCTCAAGTAAGTAGATTCTAGAAGGAAGATTCTAGAAGCTTCCAACTAGCTTAGCTTGCATGCCAAGTAGGCGGCTTCTAGAAGGAAGCTTCTTGGGAAGCTTCCTAGTTAACTTGGCTTGCACTCTAAGAAAGCGGCTTGAGGAAGCTTCTTGAGAAGCTTCTCAAAGACCTTGTATGCTACCTATAAATACCAAAGCCAAAGCTCATGCTAGGCATTTGGAGTTTTCCCTCATTCATGTATCCCAATGTGAGTTTCCATTCTCCTATTTCTCTCCTCAGATTTGGTCTTTTACAATACCCCTCCCACTTGATACTCAAGTCCATAAACTTACTCCTAATTGGATAGGACCATTTGATATCACCCAAACTATTTCTCTTGTTGCTTATTGACTTGCCTTATCTGTCATATGTACATCCACATTGTCTTTAACATTTCCAAGTTGAAATCCTTTGTTTTTAATCCATTTTCCTTTTCCTCTTGTGTCCAACCTCCTCCTCCTCTTGCCCTTATCAACAATCATGAGAAATATGAAGTTGATCGTACCTTTGCACGCCACCACATTCAATAAGGTAAACCAATAATATACCGAGTACAAAGTCCTTTGGAAAGATTATCCTCTTCATGATGCCACTTGGGAACCTCTTTCTCATCTACAAAATGCACAAATGGCTATCCAAGAATTTGAAGCTTCCATGGTAACAAGGATATCCCCAACTAGCACTAGGGGAATATGTAACAGTATGGAGCCTACCAATGAGTTAGTAGAGACTAACAAAGTAGCTTATAGGTCAAATTAGTTAAGAATATTCTAAATGCATCTAGGAAGCTACTTGGTACCTTCCAAGTGTTGAGTAATGTGCATACCAAGGGGAAAGCTTCTTAAGAAGCTTTTTGGCTAGTTTAGCTTGCAAGCCAAGTAGGCAACTTCTAGAAGAAAGCTTCTCAAGAAGCTTCCCAATTAACTTAGCTTGCACTCCAAGCATACACCTTTTAGGAAGCTTCTCAAGAGCTTTGTATTTTCTCTATAAATACCAAAGCCTAAGCTCATGTTAAGCATTTAGAGTTTCCTTCATTCAAGTGTCCCAATGTGATCTTTCACTTTCCACTCACTTATTTCTCTCCTCGGTCTTTACAACATCAAGGATGATATGAAATTTACCAGGTTTGTACTCAAGTTTGATGTCAAAGAATTGTAATTATTCTTTCCATCAATGATGTCAACTCTTCATATGTTCTAGATGGAATGTCTACACTAAGGTTTGTGTGCGGTTTGCATTATCACTTGTTTCTCCAAGAGATAATGCCTCCATACTGTGATGGCATATACTATTGCTAGTTGTTTTTGATCTTGAGTAGAGTAATTCATTTCTATGGTATTTAGTCGGCAAGACATAAAGGCAATAGGATGAAACCCATCTAAAAATTTATGTTGTAACATAGTTCCAATGGAAAAGTTAGAAACATCAAAGTCAACCATACAAGGTAGTTGAGGATCATATGGTTGAAAAGTGGGTCTTGAAGACACCATATGTTTAAGCTTTTGAAATACTTCTTTGTGCTTGATGGTCCACTAAAAGCTTGAGGTCTTCCTCAAGAAGTCGATCAATGGTGTAGTCACATGAGCATAGTAGTGGATGAATCATTGGTAAAAACTTGCCAATCCATTAAATACTCACACTTCTATGGCATACTTTGGAGTAGACCAATCAATAATGGCCTTGATTTTCTCCTCTTCCATCTTGATCTTCTTTGATGAGATCTTATGATCCAAGAAGGTAACTTCCTTCTTGGATCATAAGACAACAAGCACACTTTAATTTCTTGCAATAGAACTTTCAATAACATAGTCATCTTAAGACTTCTCCTCTATGATTTGCATTTCCTACTTCTATCTTTCTATAAATTAAAATATCATCTAAGACACCACCATATACCAATCCAATAGCCCATCTAATCCATGAAGATTGCTAGAGCATTAATGAGCTCAAAAGGTAGAATTCTTGATTCAAAATACCCATATTTTGTATGAAAGATAGTCTTTTACACATCTTCTATATCAATGGGAATCTACCAATAGCCACTTTGGAGATTCAACTTAGAGAAGTATCATGCACCATTCAATTGATCTAGAAAATCATCAATTTGAGGTAAATGATATACATTCTTTATTGTTTGTTTATTGAGATCACAATAGTCAATACAAAAGTAAAGTCTTCCATCCTTCTTTGGGACAAATAGTACTAGTGTTACCCAAGGAGATATATTATATCATATGAAATCTTTCTCCAACAACTTTGTCAATGTTATTTGAATTTCATCTAACTCCTTTTGTCGATAGATTGATCTACTCATTGAAGTACTTCTTGGTAATAATTGAATCTTGAAGGGTATACCATGATCAAAGGGTAATTCGTTTGACAAATCATCTAAAAATATATTTACAAAATCCTAAATTATTTGATCAACCATTGCTTGATGAGAATGGCACTCATCAGATTCTCCATGTGCAATTGGCTTGATGCATTGCAAAAATAGACTTATCTTCCTCTAAAGTTTGCTCTATGGTTGCTTTATTGATAAACTTTTCATCTTAGAATTGATTATTTTTAGATATCTTATTCAAAGGTGCCAAAGAACCTAATCAATAATTCTTATATCAATGTTGTACTTGAATTTCTCATTGGATCCAATCAAATTGAACCTTATGACATTCAAGCCAAGGTAAATCTGAAATGACTTCATAGTGTAGAGGTGTCACTACAAACCTCATACATTCCAAATACTCATTCCCAATCTTGAATGTAATAGGATATGAGGTATGGAATGTAGAACCCTTTCTACCATTTGCAATCACCAATCTATTTCTAGTTATTGGCTTGACAAGAATAATTAATTCCTTTGCTAATTCTATGGATATTTAATTCTCTAAACTTCTAAAATCAACCAAAATTTAAAACCATGATCAGATATCATACATTGCAAGTAAAGAAAACTTGTATAGGTCAAGCCTTCAATCTCATTAGAACTAATCAAGTTCCTAATAAGTGGCTCAAGTTCTCTTATTGTGATTCTTTGTTTCTTTGATCATCATGCTACACAAACTCTATTTGAATGATTTGTCAAGGTGATCTATTCTTGAGTGGATATTCAACAATATGAAGGCCAATTTGATAATAATAAAAGCAAACACCATTTTATTGCAATATTTCCTTATTTGGAAAGCCAAGTGGTTTTTGTATGATGGCATTGATCTCCATTGGTGTTGGCTCCTCCACCTATGTGTAGTGTGTTGGCAAGTTCTATGAAGATCAAAGTCAAGACCAAGTTGTCACAACTAAGGAATCAAAGTGCCCAACTAACTACATGGGTTCTTCCAAGTGTTTGGGCTTCCTCATGGTCACTTTTAATTTGGTGCATGACTTCAAGCCCCTCATAAATTGATCCAAAGCTTCACCTTATAATATATTTGGAATTTTTGTTATGATGTTCTAGAATTGAATGATGTAGCTTCTTATAAAACCAATTTGCTTCAATTTTTCAACTTATCTTATGCGGCTTATGTGATATTTATAGCTAAGAATTACCTAATTATTGTGCTCTTGAATTCTTCCTTAGGCCTTGATTCACCCTCTGTGGACAAACCTTGCAGAAGAACACTTAGGTTTTTGGGGCATTGGATTCTCACCAATGTTTGTGTTACTCAAGTTGACATTCTTACTTTTGCTTCATTATATTGAGATTGGCATAACAAATTGCTATTCAGCTTGCTCCACTTGGAATTGCCACCATAGTTTTGCCACTCCGTCCAATTTGATTGAAGTTAAGAGAATCTATCTCTATTATCTTGAAGATTTGTAGCTTCAAAATATTATTCATAATCAAACAAAAAATTCTCCATTGCACTCAAGAGGTTCTTTAGCTTCAAGTACCTTGGGCTTTGGAAATCAGATTTTCTTTTCTCCTTCCTGAAATGGTACTCTCTCTATATACTCTTGTTATTGATGATCTTATTCTTCCAACAATCAAGTAAGGTGCTTGATTTGTTGTTGCATGGCAATGATAACTTTGGGCATTGCCACCATGGCTATTAATACTTTATTAAACTACTTACAATTTATTTAACACGTGGATGCAACACATCCATCATTCTCTAGAAGTTACAATAAACAATACCAAAGGCTCATCAGACAAAGTGATACATTCAAAAAATTGATTTGGCAAGAAGAAGTACCTTATTTGGCATTTAGAGGTTTTGAGGCATAAGGATGTGGGCTCGAGAGGCTTGTTTGCATGAGGCTAGCCAATTTAGTTGAGTTTTTAGTAGATTATTGGTAAAACATACACACCTTTCAAGATTATACACAACAAGATTTAAACTCCATATCTTTGGTTCCTAGACCAATGGCCTAGCCAATTCACCCATCCTTACTTGTTGTCCTAATGATTGGTAGCTTGATACATATACTCTTGTAGCTTTTGCTAGGAGAGGCAATATGATCCAATCTTTAGTGATCTTAATAACATATGAGTAGATAGACACTCATATTATGTCGAATGACAAATGGTGATAGAGTTAGTTTGGTTTGATTTGTGAGATGGAGGGTTATTATTTCAATTTATCATGATTGGACCCTCTCCAATTCTATACTTTGTATTTCTGCACCATGTTTGTGTGAGGTGCCTTGATATTGAGAGCATTAATGTTCTAGTGTGCTATTGGTAGTGAGGGTTGGAGTGATGACCAATCAGACTATCTATGGTTTTTTTGATGATGTAGGAATTGATAGCCCATAGATTGTGAGAGTGCATGTTATGATAGTAGGTTACAAGTTGTTCTTTCCCCTATTGTAGTTATCATAGTTAGAGTTACATTAATAAGTGGTTCTTGGTGGTGATACTTGGTGATTAATTGCAATTTGGGATACATCATCACACTCGAGTTCTCTAAGGATTCAAGAGGAGATTTTTCTATGATGCATAGTGTGTTTGCATAGAGTGGCACTTGATATCCGTAAACACATATCTTAGGTCCCAATATGAGAGGAGATTGAATCCGATTTGGAGTTTGATACAAGAATTGATTCAGTTGAGAGTGCACTTATCCCAAATGCTACTCTAGTATAGTGGATACCATTGAGTTGAAAGATTTCATCCAAGAGTCTAATAGTTGATGTGATTTGCAACAGATGCAAAACCCAACCATGTTTACATCCTTTATGGCATGGAATGGGTTGTTCCAACTCTTAGAGGGTTCATTGTTGGATGACTATAATGAGTTTAAGAGAGCTCACTTGGAGGAGATTGAGTTGTAAAGACAATATTGGTTTTCAAACTACATCTTCATCACTTCAAGCTTAGTTTCTAAGGATAGATCAATAATATCCATGAGTTCTAGCTCTACTAATGTTTGTGTATCCAATGGAGGTGTACTAGTTGGAGATGGTGCTACTATGAATGGAAGTACCATTGTAGGAAATGGTGTAGTACTAGGGTTTAAATCCATGGTGGAGTTCTTCTTGTGTTTGAGGTAAAACTACAAAGGAGTATGGATTAACAAGTTGGAGAGTTTGTAAGAGTTCTACCAAAATGCTAGAGGGAGAGAGCTCAAGTGAGGCATACACTCACATGAAATGATTGATCAAGTTCACTCAAGGAGTTATTGACACCCAAACAATTCAATTTTGGTATGGGATCATGAACAAGAAGTTGCAATGTAAAATATGTGATGCTATGTTATTATAGACTACCTCATCTACTCTGGCAATGGTCTTTAGTTTGGTTGAGCTTATTGATCTCAATATGGTAAAAGAGAGACTAATGATATTTAGATTTGGTAGGAAGACCTCATCCACAACTATTACTTCATCTAGAATCCAACAAAGGGCACCACATCATGTTGGCTTTTGAGGGTAAAATAAACAACCAAGATCTTATGGAACGAGTGGAGTGCCTGTGCAACTAGATCCTTACTTTCATTTTTTGGATCAATAGTAGCCAATGAGTGGTAGTGTTGCTTGTTGCATTTGTGATGGACCTCACCATAAGAGAGAATGCACTCAAGGTAATAGACGTGATACCTCTTATGCATCAAACCCACCACAAAGACAATATTATAATAATATAGAGTTTAGCAACAAAGTTAATTAGGTCAAACAAAAGGCCAAATTAGCCTAGAGTATTCCAAAAAGTATCTAGGAAGCTTCTTGGGAAGCTTCTTAACTAGCTTAGTGTGTATCTAAGTAGGTAGGTTTAGGTAACTTCTAACTAGCTTAGTTTGGATACCAAGTAGGCGGCTTCTTGAGAAGCTTCTCAAAAGCCTTGTATGCTCTCTATAAATACTAAAGCAGAAGCTCATGCTAGGCATTTGGAGTTTTCCCACATTCAGGTGTCCCAATGTGATATTCCATTCTTTCATTTCTCTCCTCAATCTTGGTCTTTTACATTGGTATTAAAGTAGGAATGAAATGGATGGAATTTATGGACCACCAGATCCATTTCCACTAAATCATTAGGATTTTGTGTCTAGGTACTACCCAAGCATTGTTTCACATAATCCATTACCTCACGCTTTGAATATGATTTTTTGAATACAATCACCTTGTTTGAGGAACCCTTGGTACTTTTGGTTGTAACTTACGGAGAATGGTGTATGAGTTGTATCCATACGTTAATAAATTAAGTAAATTGGAGATAGTGTGTTAGAGTAATGGCCATAATGGTGATGTCTGAAGTTATCTTTACTATGTAATAACAAATCAAACACCTTACTTGATGGTTGGATGAACAAGATCGTTAATGAAAAGAGTAAATAGAGAGAGCACTAGTTCAAGAGAAAGAAGAGAAAATCTGATTTTTGAAGCCTAAGGTATTTGAAGGTAAGAACCTTCCACGTGCAAAGGAAAATTTTGTGTTTGATTGTGAATATTGCTTTGAAGCAACAAACCTTCAAGATTAATAGAAATAAATTTTGTTGGCCTCAAGCCAATTTGATGGAAAGGCAAAACTATGGTGGCAATTATGAGTGGAGCAAGTTGAGTGGCAGTTTGTTCCACCAATCTTGACATAGGAAGAGTTCAAGAGTGCAATAATTAGGGTAATTCCAAGCTATAAATGCCACACAAACCATATGAGATAGATTGGCAAAATTGAAGCAAATTGACTCTATAAAAAGCTATATCACTCAATTTTAGAACACCATTATGCAAATTTTGGATATACTAGATGGAAAAGCTCTAGATCACTTTGTTTGAGAGGCTTGAAAGCACGCACTAAATTGGAAGTAACTATTTGTGAGCCCAATGACTTGGAAGAAGTCATGTAGTTGGCTGAGCACTTTCATTCCTTGGTTTCGATAACTTGGTCTTGACCTTGGCCATTCTCAAACCCACCCACATAGTACACATGGGTGGAGGAGCCAACACCAATGGAGATTGATGCCATCCAATGAAAGCCACTTGGCATAATGATCGTGAAAGATTGCGACAAAATGGTGGATGTTTTTATTGGCACCAAATTGGACATTACATTGTTGAGTGTCCACTCAAGAATGAGCAACCTTGACCAATCACTCAAATGGAATTTGTGGAGCAAAATAATCAAGGAAACAAGGAAATCCCAATAGGAGATTTCAAGTCGCCTAATAGGAACTTGATTTGTTCTAATGGGATTAAAAGCTTGACCTATGCAAGTCTGCTCTACTTGCAAGATATGATATTTGATGATTATTGTAGGATTTTGGTTGATTATGGAAGTTTAGAGAATTGTAATTTACAAAAAATTAAGTATTCCTATCAGACCAATAATTGGAAGTAGATTGATGATGGTGGATGGTAGAAAGGATGATGCATTTTGTACCTCACACCCTATTACATTCAAGATTGAAAAGGAATATTTGGATTGTATGTGGCACCTCGACACTATGATATCATTTTGGATCTACCTTAGCTTGAACATCATAAGGTTCAATTTGATTCAAACCAATGACAAATTCAAGTACCACACCAAGGTAGGAAATTTAGATTAGGTTGTCTAGCACCTTTGAGTAAGAGACCTAAGGATGGTTAGTCCTAAGATGGGAAGTTTGTCAAGAAGGCAACCATCGAGCAAGCTTTGACAAAAGATAAGTCCCAAGAAGGGAAGTTTGATAGGAAAGCAACCATCAAGCAAGCTTTGAAGGAAGATAAGTCCCAAGATGGGAAGTTTGTTAGCAAAGCAACCATAAAGCAAGCTTTGTAGGAAGATAAATCAACTTTTGCAGGGCAGATCAAGCTGATTGCATATGGAGAATCCAAGGAGGACTAGAAACCTCATCAAGCAATGGTTGATCAAATAGTTCAAGAGTTGTTAGATATGTTTCCAGAAGATCTACCAAAGGGATTATCTTCCAATCGTGGTATGCCCTTCAAGATTAATTTATTGCTAGAAAGTACTCCAATGAGTAGACCAATCTATTAGCTCTCACCAAAGGAGTTGGATGAGCTTTAAACAACATTGAAAAAGTTGTCTTCTTTCTCAACCATTTTGGCTAAGACTTCAAACACTCTCACCTATTGGGTCTCGTAAAGAAGGATTTTATATGATATAGTACATTTCCTTGGAGAGCATCGGTACTGTTTGTTCCAAAGAAGGATGGAAGACTTCACTTTTGTATTGATTATCATGGTCTAAATAAAGAAGCAATGAAGAATGCATATCTCTCATCACGGATTGATAACTTGCTTGATCAATTGAGTAGAGCATGATACTTCTCCAAGTAGGATCTTCAAAGTGGCTATTGGAAGATTCTCATCAAAAGAGAGGATATGCAAAAGACTACCTTTTGCACAAGGTATGGGAATTTTGAATGGAGAGTTCTACCTTTTGGGCTCACTAATGCTCCTGCAATTTTCATGGATTAGATGCATCGGGTGTTGGATGGACTCTTGGATCAATACGTGGTGGTATTTTTGGATGATATCTTAACCTATAACAAGACATAGGCAGATCATGCAAATCATGTATGAGAAGTCTTATGACAACTATGTCAATAGAAGTTTTACTACAAGAGGTCCAAGTGTACATTTGGGCAAAAGGAAGTTACCTTCTTGGTTCATAAGATCTCATCCAAAGGGATCAAGATGGAAGAAGAGAAGATCAAGGCCATTACTGATATGCCTACTCTAAAGGATACCACAAAGTATGGGCATTTTATGGATTGGTAAGCTTTTATCAATGATTCATCCATTATGATGCTCATGTGGGCCACACCTTTGACTGACCTCTTGGGGAAGAACTGAAGATTTCAATGGACCATTAAGCACAAAGAAGAATTCCAAAACTTGAAATATATGGCATCTTCAAGACCAATTCTTTAACCATATGATCCTCAACTACCTTATGTGGTTGATTTTGATGCTTCTAAATTTACCATTGGAGCTATGTTGCAACAAGAATTTCTTGATAGGTTACATCCCATTGCTTTTGTGTCTCATTGATTGAATAGTACCAAAAGGAATTACTCAGCTCAAGATCATGAACAACTAGCCATGGTATATGCCACCAAGGTATGGAGGCATTATCTATTGGGGAAAAAAATAGTCATGCAAATTGATCATAAACTCTTGTTGCAGATAATACATTTGGAGCACATGAAGAGTCAATATCATATATGGGAGGAACAACTACAATTTTTTGAACTCAAACTTGAGTACAAACTTTGTCAATTCCATGTCATCCTTGATATCTTATCACAATGACATGAATTGAAGTCTCTTCCTCTCATCACGGCAACAATTATAACAATGTTTGTTGACTCCAAAGTCCAAATTGCATTTAAGATAGCCTTACAACAAGATCTATTCTTTAAGATGGTATAAGGTTGTCTTACAACATGCAACAAGGAGTACAATACCTTCTACTTCAAGGAAGGCCTTCTATTCCATGAGGACCGGATATATGTGCTAGCCAAGGATGATCTTCAACTAGTGCGCCTCCAAGAAGCTCATGACTTACCAATCATTGGTCACATGAGTGTGGATAAGATCTTGAGTACCCTCTAGCACCAATGGTGGTGGCCCAACATGGCAAAAGATGTTTGAGAATTTGTCTGATCATGTAAGAACTACCAATATAACACGGCCAACAACCAAAAACCAAGTAGACTCCTTTAACCACTCCATTTCATTTGCTTGATAGGAACACGTGAGCTTAGATCTCATTACATCCTTGCCCTAGACAAAGTAAGGTCATACAACAATAGTGGTGTTTGTGGATAAGCTTAGTAAGCAAATCCACTTAGCATCAACCTTTGATACCATGGATGCTCTAAAATTGGTATATATCTATTTCAACATTGTCTTCAACCACCATGGGATGCTTCATGTGCTCATCTCTGACCGTGAATCTCAATTCATTAGAAAGTTTTGGCAAGCGCTCTTTGAGATACTCAACACCAAGCTTAAGTTGTCCATGTCCATGTCCATGTTCATGTCCATGTCCATGTTAAGCTATCATCCTTAAACTGATGGACAAATAAAACATGTCAATTGCACCTTGGAGGATATTCTTTGTATTCTCATCCTTGTTCATCATACCAATTAGGATGAATATCTTGTAGCTATTGAGTTTGCGTACAATAATTCCAAATAGTTAAGCATTAGCTCCTTCTTGAATTTTGGCCAAAACCCACTCATTCCAAATTCCCTTCTTGCTCCTTCTCCATCTCATGTCCCTCATACTTGCACCTTCTTGACTACCATATCTCAATCCCTCAACAAACTAAATCTCATCTCTTGGTTGCTTAGAATGATCAAAAACAATATGCAAACCACCATCATTGTGATCTCACCTTCCAAGTTGGTGATAAAGTCATGCTCTCTTCTAATACTCTACCCCTTCCACTTGATACTCAAGTCTATAAACTTACTCCTAATTGGATATGACCATTTGATGTCACCCAAATCATTTCTCTTGTTACTTATTGACTTGCCTTGCCTCCACATATGCTAATCTACCTTGTCTTCTATATTTCTAAGATAAAACATTTCGTCCCAAATTCATCTTCTTTTTCCTCTTGTACACAACCTCCTCCTTGTCTTGTGCCTACCAAAAATTATGATGAGTATGAAGTTGATTGTATCCTTGCATGTTGATACATTCAATGTGGCCGCCAATAGCACACTAAGTACAAGGTCCTTTGGAAAGGGTATCTCCTTCATGATGCCACATAGGAACGTCTTTCTCATCTCCAAAATGCCTAGACGTCCATCTAAGAGTTTGAAGCTTCAATGGTGATAAGGATATCACCAACTAGTGGTGGTGGAATATGTAACAATATGGAGTTTAGAAAAAAAGATAGTTAAGGCTAACAAAGTAGCAAATAAGTCAAATTAGCCTAGAATATTCTAAAAAATATTTAGGAAACTTCTTGGGAAGCTTCTTGAATAGCTTAGTTTGTATTCCAAGTAGGTAGCTTCTAAAAGCTTCCAACTAGCTTAGCTTGTATGCCAAGTTGATGGCTTCTAGAAGGAAGCTTCTTGAGAAACTTCCCAGTTAGTTTGGATTGCATTCCAAGAAAGTGGCTAAAGGAAGCTTTTTGAGAAACTTCTCAAAAGCCTTGTATAATCCTTATAAATACCAAAGCAGAAGCTCATACTAGGCATTTAGAGTTTTCTCACATTCAAATGTCCCATTCTCTTATTTTCTCCTTGGTCTTGGTCTTTTACAATATGCCCATTGCAACAAATTTAGGCACACCAATGACCAATGCTTTGACCTTCACCTAGAGTTATCTAGTGGTAGGGCTACTATGACATGTAGTATAGGAGCTCTAGGCCGTGGAGTAGGAGGTGGTGGTAGAGCACCTACACCTAATAGAGGCCCAATACTTACCGTCACTTTTGATACAACCATGGCTACTCAGATTGAGCAATTAGAGCAAAGCTTGGCTAGCATAGCCATAGCTCAAAGGTGATCATAATCAAATGATGAGGCTTCTACCTCTTATGATGGTGATAGAGATGTCTTAGACTTTATATGCAAAGGATTATAGGGAGATGCATTTGACATAATAACTAGGAATGCAATACATGCTCTAGAGCCTAAAGGAGCATTAGTGGACTTGGACTCACAAAGAGTAGAAGTTGGTAGAATAGTCAAATTTCCCTAGTCTTTCATACTCTTTGAGTCACTATAAATGATATCCATGGCTCTTAGATATCCTAGTGTAGGTGTAGTAGATGGTATTGTAGCACATAATGGACTAGATACTAGTTAGCAACATGCTACAACACAAATTGAGTCTAGCACAATGTTGGAGGTAGCTTAGTTGATTACACACTTCTCTTTGTTCTTAGCCAATGACATGTTTACATTAGGAGTTGACCTACTTCCAATGTTTTGGTTAGTTGCTACACTTTGTGAAAGTAGAGATGATGTGGTTTTTACTTCTAGAGCAAAGGTGGTTGATAGAAGCTGACTTGGTTGAGGAGCATGGGATCCATTTAGCAATCAATGGGGTATGTCATGCAACAACAACTAGGTTGGAGGAGTTACCAACTATATCTAGCTTTGAGCAAGCTCAATTCACCCCTAGAGTTGTCCTATTGGACAACCAAAGTGGGATTTTTGGTTTGGTGGGACCTTCAAGGAATGCTTTTACACCACAAAGAGTCTTATTAGACTCTAGTGTGCAACTATTTATGTTGGGAAAGGCTACAATTGTCGGTCTTGAGCTACAAAGATTGAGAAGTGTCCATTTCAAATCCAAACATCTCTAGGGAATGGTTCTACACAATACATCATATGTGAGGAGCTCATTGTCTAGATTTAACTTGGTCATTCAATTGATAGCTCTATGGTGAGAGCTCAAGTCATTGAGATAATAATAGAGTCATATGATGTGCTAGTTGGTAGAGTAATGTTATACTCCATGGGTTTTAGTATTGACTAATGAGAAGAGATAGCTTCTTATAGGCCAGGTTGGTAGTCAAGTGAGCGACAAACATATCATCTTTTGATGCATTTTAGTAATGGTAGTCTTAGCTCACTATAGTCAAGAACCATGGCATCAGTTTCAACTTTCATTGGTTTTGTTACTTGGCTTGGTTATTTATTAGAAGAGGAATGCCTATATGGAGGATACCCTAGTGCTAGAGAAGATCACTCAGATTTAGAGTACAAGTAGGATTGTTCCATCCACCTTGGATGTTCCATTATGGAGTTTTGAGGAGGCATTGTAGCAACATATGGATCAATTGGTGCAACAAGCTTGGAGTGGAGCCTTTGTACCACCAAGAGACTAGTATGAGAATGAGCCTCTGGAGTCTATTATCTTGTCACCTTTGGATACCACACTTAATGCTTGGCAATATTCAACAAAGGGAGTATATCTATTGAAGTTGTTTGGTGGGATTAGCACTAGACTAGCTATAATACTTCAATTAGGTATTCAAGTTTTGAGGTACTTTTATGTGGAAGGATAAGATTGCTAGGTGAGTCTCTCTACATCATGTGGTACATTTGGCCTATTGGTATCTTGAATTATTACCAATGTCAATAGGTAGGGGTTATTAAAAGACCTTACCAATAGACATTTCTTTCTTGGGATTGCAAGATTTAGAGAGATGTGGTCCCATTCATTTGGTGATTGTAGACATATACATGTTGGCCAAAGTCAAGGTCTATAGGATCCCTACTTTGCTGTGTTTTGGGAGATGTTATATAAATTATAACATCTCCATGTTCATCAATCAATTTCTCCATCCTACATTTTAGAGAATATTACTTTGATGGGTGATTCTTGTACATGGGTGGTATGAGTACACATTAGGTCCATTCTTGGATGGGACTTGTAGTGTTGTTGGATGTAGCTAGAGTTGGATCATATGCCCATTTTCTTTGTCTTTGGTGGACAAACTTCTTACCTAGAGAGGTTTACAACTTGCATATGATAGGATTAAGCAACGCCCACCTTATTATTAATGATATTTTGGATGTTGGGTGCCAATCTCTAATAGTGGTCGTGGCTGATAAGTCATTGATGGTAGTGGTGAACCTTGTTGTGTAGCTTTTAGTAGCTATACCCACACTTGAGTTTCCAAAGCTCACAAGATTTTTGGACTTGTTTGGGACTCACAATTACAATAGTTGGTGGAGTTTGAGCACTCACTACTTCACAAAATTTGCAAGATAGTACTCAATCAGCTAGGAAGATAGGTTGGATTGAAAAAAATGGTACTACAAGCCAGACACTTCAAATTATCTACCTAGATCTTGGTCATTCTTCAACACTATGGCTGTTACAAAGCAAGTTGGTGCTCACCATTAGAAAGGCAAAGGCCTTTCATGTTTTCTTTGGGTGAAGACTCTCTCTCCATGGATTACCCCCGCATTCCTCCTGATTTTTTCTCTCATCTCTCATTTCATGAATCATGTGGAAGTCTAATAACTCCCAATTCCAAAGAAGGAATCTTAAGTGCTTACTTCTAATTACATCCATCATGCAATAAATTGCCCATTTGTCCATAGCAAGGGATCTAAGGATGGCTTCAAGAGCCTTCATGTAAGTCTTGGGAGTGGCTACCATGGTTCCAGCACAAAAAAGGATGCTGCAAGCTACTATTGTACTATGCTTAGTGCCTCTCTTCATGCCACGTTCCTAAGATTGCACCAATTCTCACTCTCAAAAGCAACTTTGAGTACTCACTAATTTCAAAAAGATTTGCAAGCCAATACTCTATCAACTAGGAAGATAGGTTGAATTTCAAAATGTGATAGTGCAAGCCAGACACTTCAAATTATACACCCAGATCTTGGTCATTTTTCAACACTCTGGCTGTTACAGAGCAAGGATGTGCTTCATACATAGGCAAAAGCCTTTCATGTTGTCTTTGGGTGAAGTCACTCTCCCATCCGCCAAAAAATCCATTTCACCAACCACTTTCACCTATGCCACACTTGCCATGTGAGTACCAATGGTTATCTTGTAGGTAATGGCCATTGGAAACGAGTGCTGTTAGAGGTAAGTGCCATTGGCGGCAAGGTCAAAATGCTATGGTACTTCCCTTTGAGTGCCATAGTGGTACTTGGCACTCAAGCTTCTATGCCTCATCTACTAGCAATCCAAGTGTTGCAACTCTTGCAAGCACTCCAAATATTCCCTTAGCACTTTGAGTGCTGTTCCTGCCTCAGGTACTTGGGATCATTGTACACCTCTCCAAGTGCTTATCATCTCCTTTGTGACATAAATTTGCTTGCTACTCTTACACTTGGCCATGGAGTTCATGTGGCCTCCAAATTCATTCAACTGGTCAGCACTTCAGGTTATACTTCTTCACTCTAAGTACCATAACGTCCTGCAAGTAGGCCAGCTTGCAAGTACATGGGATTATCCTAAATCACTCCAAGTACTTTTCCCATTCTAGCTTTCTAGGGTCACTCCTCCAAGTACTTCTTCATCTGGGGCACTTCTCCCAATAGTTCTATCATTCTCCATGGTTCTTTTAGCAGTTCAGCCTGGTACAAGCAATAAAAGAATTTTTTTAGGAAATGGGAGCACCACAAGGCTATGGATCAAAGCCATTCATTTGAAGAAACTCCATCTTTAGTAACCATTGAAGAGTTCAGGAATCTAGTGAAGGAGAGTGTGGACATCTTTGGGAATTGAGTGCATCAAGTGAGTGTAGGGAGACAAGAGTCTTAGCAAAGATGGAGTGAGAGAATACTTACAAGAAGAATCCACTCACTTGAGGAACCCTTCCATTAATCCTTGGGAGATGGAGTCACAAAGAGAATTGATAGAAAAGTTCAATTTGACCTTCCTCCTCTTGAATCATCAATCCTTGGGTGATGAAGGCACGAACATCAACAAAAAATTTCAATTTGACCTTCCTCTTCTGGGAATACATTTTGGGACCCATGGGTATCAAAATCATGGAGATGAAGTGCCTCATGCCAGGCCAACTACAAGCTAATCCGTGGTTGTGGAGAAAGACACATTGGAGGCAAGTGATGGGAGGCAACATTGGACCCAAGGATGGCATTATGATGGAAACCAATTCTGGGACATTGAGCCAACCCATGCAGGACTGGATTGATGCATCTTTCATGATCAAGAGAAATCTTTCAAATGGATGGATTTTAAATAATTACAAGGACCTTGCATGTAGAGCTCTTGTTGGAGATTTGATGAAAATGTTTGAGCCCTAACAAAAAACTTACCTTTTGACTGCCCTTTTGTAACCTTCTTGTGCACTTCTATCACTTGACACCTCACCCAATTGTTCACAACCTTTGAAGGACCTGGACCCCATAACATGATGCCATTTGTATTAGCATGAACTTACTTACCAGGGTAGAGAATTGCATGTTTTTGGATCACTACTATCCAAGTGCCTACTTCTTGTTGGATTCAGAAGGTATGAAGGAGATGAAGAAAATGAAACATGGGGATTTGTTGTTTGCAAGGATAGTGAATACAAGATCCTTGACAACCCTATATAAAGAGAACAAGACAATCCTACTTGCATTCAAAGAAGATATCTCCAAGATTGGCAGCCAAGAAACATAAGCTAATCACTATCATCAAATCAGACAAAGATGAGGTAGAAGAAAAAGGAAGAAGAAGCATTGGCTGACAAATCAGAATATGAAGAAGAGGGGTTCAAGAAGATCTTCAAAACCAAATTGGAAGAAGATGATTCAGAAGTAGAAGAAAAGGAGGATGAAGATGTCTTGGGAGAAGAAGTATAGGTGCTAGAAGGTCTGGAGTAACCAATGGTCCCAAAAGCATCATTTGTGGAATTGCAACCTATTGGAGCACCACTGGAAGTGCCGCCAGCAAAGAATCCAAAGGAAATATGACCGGAGGCCGAGAAGACCAAAGAGTGGGAGTTGTTCACCACAGCAAGGACAGCACCTAAGAGTTATAACTTGATAGAGATTCATTTTGACTTAGTAGAACTGTTGGGTGAGGTGCAAACCTGGTTACAATTTCATGGCAAACTCATTGGTTCCCTCATATCAGTTCATGATGAATACTTACTGGTGAACAAGTAGAAGAATGTGAAAGTCTGCGATTATGCTTTGTTGGGAAGAAGTCTACATTTACAACTTCATCATCAACTTGCTTTCACAAACACTTACAAGAACAAGGTGGTGTACATCAGAATGAAGAACACTATTGTGGAAAGAAGGAGTTATTGATTTTAGAGGAATTGAGGTGCTGAAGGGACAGGTATTTACTTGGACCAAGACCAAGGAAGCTCACAAGTCAAAGATCAAGGAACTAGATGAGGTGCTGACCACACTACATCAACCTTTGGCAAGAGACAAGATCAAAGTAGAGACAAAGCATTCCAAACTACGATCTGCAATAAGTACCCAAATTTCAGAATCTTAGCAATTGTTAGAGCACAAGGAGATGAACAAAGCTTCTTTCTTGGAATACCAAAGAACAAAAGAACAAAAAATGTTTTTCCAAAAGGATGCATGCCAAAATTGAGGATCAGAAGAAGGGAATGCTGCAATTGAAGCAAGACTTGACTCAAATTTCTGCGGAGCTTGCAACTACATATCCGAGAGCAAACCCATTGGCTAAAGTTGCCACTCCAAGCAGACATGAAGGAGAAATGATAGTACAACTGTTGGTGAAGGAATCTGTTAGGGAGAAGAAGCAGAGGAAGTTGAGGCAGCTTTGCCTAACTATGATGCATGTCCGTAAGGAATTCTTTGACTGGTCAAAATTGCAGGGAGACATTAGAGGATGGAGATCCTGTGAACACAGCTGTAGAAACCTCTGTCAAATGAAGCAGCTAGTTACAGATTTCCACATTGACTTAGATTGTTGGGTAAATCAGATTAGAGAAAACATCAAGTTCAACCTATTAGATGCTAAGTAGCAATTTGATGAGAACTTGTTCTTTCAAGTGATTGATGTCTTCGGAGTAACAGATCACTTGGAGTGATTAGTCACTTGGAGGGAAATCATGCAAGATTCTTTGACGATCTTCTAAAGGGAAGGAGATGCCTAATTTGGATGATCACACCACTTTCAAGACTTAGGATAGTAATTTTGTGTGATTGTGGTTGTTTTGTTCTTTTTATTTCTGCATTGTGTATTCTTGGTGTATTTTCTCTATTCTATATGTGATTTCTTACCAAAAGATTAAAGATATGATGATGATGGTCTACATTCTATGATATTTATTGTTTTATTAACCAATAGAATCCTAGTGTGCACATTCTTATCCAAACTCTTATTTACTAAAATGCTTCAATTTAATGTTTGTTGTGTTGTTCAAGGAGGAGAAAGGCATTGGTTGTCTCTCTAGCCATGCCGTAGCCTACTGTCATCAGTAGCATGATTCAATCACTTTACAACAATGTCAAACTTTGGGTTTTCATCCACAAGCAACAATAGTAGAAACACCCAGATCGGTTAGGGTCCTCACTCCCAACTGGCCGAACATACCATTGAACATACCATTGGAGTAAGTTTATCACAAGGTTTGAGTTTACCTCCTTCTTAGCTTCTTTGGTATATTTTGTTAGAGCACATTCCTCTTGTGTGCCTTTTGGCAGTGGTTCTATTTATTTCTCTTGGCCCGGTTGTGACTATTGAGCCTCAAGCTTTTTATTTACTGCTTGTATGTGCCTTGTACTCCCCTCCAAATAATAAATATAAAAATAAAAGGTGAGGTGCATTTCCAAATCCTGCACAAAGGCTTGGCTTAGGCACAATAATGATAATGACCAAAATTTTATTGTTTCTCGCGAGCTTTTTTACGGGATGTCATGGTTTTGTTATAATAAATATATATTATAAATTATTTTCTTAATATATGTTACATATAAATTTATAAAAATTCAATAAAATAAAATAAAATAAAATAATTATTTTTAAAATATGAATATCTTAAATTATTTTTAAAATATAAATAAATTATAATTTAATTTATTTAATTAAAATCATATGTAAAATAAAATTTAAAAACCATACCTTACCCATAGGTTTCTAAAAAAGAAAAGAGTATTAGAAAATGAAATGGTCCTCGGCTGCGCGAAACAAATCCCAAAGCAAAGCACCGAGATACTGTATTCACCAGTTATCCTGTTTAGCAAACCTGACAATTTTGAAAAGCCACTGACGAATCAAGAGAGCTCGTGAAAACAGACAAACTGTTTTCACGAGCCCTAAACCCTAAACCCGACCACCCTGAAATCAATCAAGATCGAACCATGTAAGTTGAAACATGAATGTCTGAGATAAACTGCAACTGAAGTAGTATATAATTTGCCTGAGCAACGTAATTGACCTCACAGTTTCATGTTCGTTGACAATGTTATGGAGAAGGTCTTGTTATCGATAACATGGTGATTCCATAAAGACAAGCTAGTTGTTGCAATTGTTGTCAGGTGCCCTCGGAATATCTTTGTTTGATATGGTTGAGAAGCTATTATTTCGTTTTCCCTGGGGTTAAGGGTCATTGTTCTTATGCGTGACGACGTTATGTTCCAGTACTGGAGATCAAGATGGGACCATCATTGCGGTGGGAGATATGCGTTGAGTACTGTGAGGGCTGTACTGATTTGATGCTCCGGAGCAATGCTTTCCAAGATTACTTTGTAGCCACTATGCACGAGGCATATTACAATCGTAAGAGTGAAACTAAGATCAATTTGGCTGATATTGTTCTCCGTCGACTTTCAGAGATCCATATGTTGCAATTCTCTCTCGATTCTGATAAGCCGCTATCCAAAAGATCTGCATCCAACAAAAATTCAAGCAGAAATCATTTGGTAGATCCGCAGATGTAGACAAACTTAGTCTATCAAAGCTCTCAAATTGGTACTTTCATTCTACTGTCGTCATGTTCAGATCTTAGTTCACTTACGTCAGAGGCAATATTTGTTTACTACTCTTCATGACCGAGTTTTGTGTGTTGCATGTTTTGACTTTCCCAAAATATTCAATTTATTGAGGTCAGGTCGGCATTTCTCAAAAGTAGATCTATATCGTGGACAATAGTTAAACGGTCAATCCATAACAAGATTCTCGAATTTGCTAGTTTACATTCACTACTGGACTCTGGACCGATACAGGTTACATCATAGGTCGTTGTTCATCAAGAAAATATAGTACATCTAGCGTCCGGGGTTGATGTCATTTTTGCATGAGAAACATGAAGATGGATTTGATGGAAAGAAATGTGTAACCTTCAAGTCAGATGAACTGAAATCGACCTTAACATATCAATACAGCAAATAACGCATGCATATAACAAGAAGAAGGTCAGAGATAAATCATAAGATCAGATATATGCTTCTCCAAATTTCCTCGTCTAGTACTATCACTGACGGTCTCTTCTTGGCAGAAAATCTATTCTATTCTGCAATTGGGGTACAATCGTAGCTCTCACCCTCTTCACTTTGCCAATATATTAGCACTCACCTTATACCAATACCGACCTTGATTTCCCCTGCAAGTCAATCCGTTCACCAGAGGCTTCGCATTTACCGTTGCTTCTATTTGCTGATGCACAAATATTTTCGGACATGGTCATAGCAAGGACTTATCCCCGAATCACTCATATTCTGAATAACTTATTCTACTGGCCAGAGGTGCAGTGCCTCTTCGTAGGAATCGCCCATATTGTGTAACAACATCCAGTTTTGTAAGCTCACAAGGTAAGAAAAGTTCTCTTCATTCCACAGTTCATTAACACTAGAACTGTGGAATGAATCACAGTCCAAACCATTCTATAATCATCCTTGGTTTATTGACAAAGGCCTCATGGAATTGGAGGTAATAGTTGCTGAGTAATCATGGATGGCATTTGCTTTGGGTATTACGAAATCTCCAGGGGGAGGAGGAAAGGACACACGGAATGAAAATGACGACAATTGATGCATGGACTTGATTTCCGATTTATACAGGACATTTCGTAGAGAGTGGAGAGGATCCATAAAGCTTAGTGAAAGCCTTATGCGAAGAACACTGTCGCGACTGCGGTTTCTACAAAGAAACACCCGGTGCTGCGCAATGGTGCAAGACACAAAACAGGAGTGCTGAAATGGAATTTAGTTCTTAGGAATTGACGATGTTTTTTATAAGTATGTACGTCGAAAGTAGGTTCAACTTGATGAAATAATGATACAAACAATGAAGAGTTTCAGTGCAAAGTTTAGGTATAGAAGATGTTGCAATGGATGGATACTTATGGTCTGTCTCTAGTGCATTTTGCGAGAAAGTCTCGGGGTACGGAATCCAAAACATAGGACCATGACAATTAGATATTCTCGTGACAAAGTGACATGACGTTGGAAGAAAAAAATTCGAATTGGGTGATGATCCAAAGAAAAGAGAGGGTCTCAGGGTTCGGTCCTTCCCTAAAATACTGTACTCCGGCATATTAAAATTCATAAGTATCATGCATGTTGGACAATTATTGACGTTTAACACTATCAGGCAAGTATTATATTATAATTTCCAGTTATTGATCATCATTAGTAGTACAAAAAACAGATGTTTTCACGATGGAATTAAGTGATTTTTCCAGAAAGTCGAAAGCTTTTCTGATACACATGTAGCATGGAGTATCCTTAAGTTACCTTCGAAATAAGTTACAGCGCGGCAATCTTGGTCGACAGCATTTGAGAATCAAATAAGCAATAAAACTATGCTAGGGTTTAAGAATATTATTCATGAGTGGTGCATATTGGCGCAGTGGAGGCTGAAGTCAGCATGCTCTTTGAAACAGAATGTTTCAAAGAGCAATTGCATGTATGAATAGTGGATCTATTGACACTATTGGCTAGAGAAACACATGAACACTATGGTTCCAATGACATGTATGTAGGCATGTTCTTTATAAGGTTCCTAGGTACGATATTTGATAACGATAAATTGGCGGCGGGCCTATAAATAGTTGATGCCAGACTCCTTGAAGACACTAGGGTTTAAGCGTGGAGAGGTGATCAATCTAAGATCATGCGCCGATAGTTAATAAGGATAAATTGGAGGCGGGCCTATAAATAGTTGATGCCAACCCCTTTGAAGACACTAGGCTTTAAGCGTGGAGAGGTGATCAATTTAAGATCATGCGCCATCGTCACAGTCAACCCGCTCCGTTCCTCCATGCTAAGGTCTTCGGTCCCATTCCCGGTGGAAGAGAGAAATTGCATGTATGAATAAGCTGCGCGGCAGTAAACTCAAATGAAAGCCTCCCCAAGTTCATGCCTGGACATTTTCTTTGGCCTGAACCAAATGGAAGAAATTGGAAATGTAATCCCCGATGATTGATGGGACTTCTCAAAAATCTATCGGGATCGAACTCCAAGGGGTTTGGCCACACTTTGGGGTCCCTCATTATTGCATATACGTTCACTATCACCCTCGTTCTGCCAGGTATGTCGTAATCATCTACTTTAGTAGCTTGGGTAGTTTCGTGGGGTGGGAATAATCCAATTGGAGGATGAAGTCTTATGCTTTCATTCAAGACTGCTTGCAGATATGGTAGACTTCCGAGATCTGATTCTTCGACAAGTCTATCCTTCCGTATGACGAGATCGAGGTCTCCTCTGACCTTTTCCATGAGTTTTGGATGTCGGATAAGGTCAGCAATCACCCACATTGTTGAATCTGTTGCGGTATCGGATCCACCTGCAAGTAGATCCTGCGAATGGAATCTCAACAAAGTTATGTTATGCTACCCCGTACCGGAAATATAGGAAGATGCGCACGCTACGTAAATCTACTGCATTTGATTTATCTCGGACTTCCAGGTCATATATTCTATGCTCTGAAACTCGGTACTATGAACATGGAAATAGTGTTTGACTGGCTGACTTAGATCGCTGACAGGCAAAGATCGAGATGTTCTAAACGTGAATCTGTAGAAATTGCCAAGACCTAGTACTTCAAACAACACTTACCTCAGAAGTGGTACAAATGCGATGTTTGGGGATAGAAAGATCGATATTTTCTAAATATAATTTTCTAGAAATTGCCAAGATCTAGTACTCTAAACAACATTACTTCAGAAGTGGTACATATGTAATGATTGGGGACAGTCATTTTAGTACGGCGCATCCGCCGTACTAAACTGCGGATATATCATACTTACTAGCATAAGTCCCTTGATTTGATCATCTGTAAAGCCATGTACTTCATCAGAATCATGATCCCTTTGAATTTGGAGTAACGTAGACAAGAAGTCGTTTATCTCCGGACCGGTTTCAGGCGCAACTCGGTGACGATACTCCTCCAGAATTTTGTCGAAGAACCGGTCAAATTGAGCTTGTGACTTCCGTAGTCTTGCCTCAAAATTATCGAAGTCAAACCTGCGCATCCAGGGAAGAAACTCCGCTAGACCGAAATACTTAATGTGGACGAAAGATCTTATCGCCTCATGAAAATCCACAGTCGCTTCATCGTCGCGCTTACTGTTTTTACCGTAGAAACTTTTGCCGAACATCATTCGAGTTATGTTATTGAATGACATATCGAAAACTCTGTGAGTCACATTTACCAGATTTCCTTCAAGACCTTCTGTAAGGATACCTTCCACAGCAACACGCACCTCGTCCCTCCTCATTTCCTGCCGTGAAAGTTGTCCAGTAGAAAACGTAGTGCCATCAGACTCTGTGATTTACAAACACCTGATACTGTCCAATGTTTGTACTTGCTAAGACATAACCCTACACCTGAGGATCATTCGCGAGGTAAAATCTACCTACCCCTCCCAGCAATTGACTCTCAGTGGGGTATGACATTCTCGGTAATAAACGCATGAAAGAAAAATGTGCGGATTTGGTAGCTCATTACGTAGTAGTATTAAGGCGATTGGCTGACTAGAAATCTAAAACTTGTTTTCCACCTCTCTGAGGGGTTCAAAAAGTTTGAACTGACCCGTATTTACGAAACTGTAGTCCACAGATTGGATGTTAATATAGGATTAAAATGCAAACTCATAAACTAAGGGCAATCAAAGCTACTATGCACTTATTAGATGTTTGGATAAATCGTTGATTTTCCAAGGGGCAAATGCCACTCAATTTCTCACAACGAGAGTTACATACACTGGAATTCACTTGGAGTTGCAGATCTTCGAGTGCTGGTATCCACTTGCAACCTTTAGGTTGATGGTACAAGACGAAAAAGATGATGTCTTTTTCTATATTTTCTATCTTCTTGTATACCAATGATAAAGAAATGAACTCACCATGAATTGATGAATCCGCTTCGGGCTGAGAAGCTCTAGAGCGCAGATTTTCCGCAGATAATGAGTGCGTTCCCTCGACGATGACCAAACCAGGTCTTGTGACCCGGAAAACAGGATTTCTCCGAGCACAGTTTTTGGGCGAGAGGAAAAGATGCGATCCTGGGTCTTCAGAACTCTTTCGCCATATCTGAAGAAGAAAGGATAATTGTGGGAACTGAACCGAGCCTTAAGTGGACGATCGGTCCGTACTTATCCGAAAGTTTCTGTAAACTCTGATGAGGTGGTAGATGTTTATCGAGGACTAGAAGATGCCCAAGAACAGGCCATCCTGGAGGACTAGGAGGCAATCGGAGTCCGTATCTCTTACTGTAGTTCCCATATAGCACTAGAAGCACTAGCACTAGCGCAATAGCAGGAGCAACAGTCAGAATTTGATCGTAGTTTTGTCCAAGCCATGTGAGCTGACTACGTGATCCTGCGCATGCACGCTTGGCTTCTGTCATGACCTTCTCTGGTTCTCAGAGTCGTGAAATTGTAGCTTTTGACCTAATCTGATCAGAACCGACTTCATCTCTGAAGCTGGGTATTCAGAAACGCTCTGTTTAATACATCTTCGTTTAGGAAGACCAGGGTGCATGCGCAGATGCAATCGTAGACTCGATGTTTAGTAGATTCAATATTCAAGTAATAACTGGTTTGTAGTGGTCGCGCCAGCTACAGCGAGAACGAGAAACTCCCAAACATTGTTAACGAGGCAGAACTAAACGTCACCCTTCGTTCGATTTACTTGTACTGGAGAGTGCCGGATCTCGCACTAGTACTAGTATGCATACATCAATGACCAGACTAATCTAAGACCCTGGAGAACGTGAGAGGCAAGAAAGTAGTGTTCTTTTCTACACAGTAGTAGTATCTGTTCAGTAGTAGTAGTAGTATATGTTGAGAGAGAGAGAGATACAATCACCAATCACCATAAAGTGGAAAGAGATTTTTGAATGGTTGAGAGACAGCCACTCACCATGAGAAGTGGAAAGCGAGGTCTACGAGCAATAGGAAACGAAGTCGATGTGCGAGAGGAGACGGAAGAGCCAACAAAGATTAATGTAATGTTAAATACAAACGAGGATTTTCGATTCAACTATCTTAGTCCGTAGTGTTATTTCATTTTCAATACAAATATACTAATTGGAACCTTCAATGATTAGCACATCTTAACTACTATTGAAAAGCTTCAATGATTAACACATGAAATCTAGTATTGAAGCCCTTCAATGGTTAGCACATGTCAATTAGTATTGAAGCCTTTCAATCATCAGTACATGTTAACTATTAGCACATGTCAACAAGTATATAGTTATATTTCATTTTCAATACATAATATATTAATTAATTTTTTTGATAATTAATATATTTATTTATATTTATCTATTAGATTATAATATCTTAAACAACCTATTGTTTTACTATCCTCGAGATTTGGAATTGCATGTTGTTTTATTATCCTCGAGATTTGGAATTGCATGATCGATAGATCTAAGACTAGTACTTAATCTAGTCAGATATATCTATTCGTGTTGAATAGACTTCGTGCGTTTTGAGTCTGTTGGATCCTGAAGGTTCTGCGTTTCAGATTCCAGGACGAGAGTTTGTAATCTATTTTAATTCGGAGCTTTTGATCGTTGTGAATTTGCTGCATGCTCCTGAGCAATTAGTTTTCTGCAGTTCTTGCAGAGATGTCCAGTAAGATGAAAGTAAAAGCACTTTATTTTCTTGCTGGGACTTCTCGGTGGGATTTCGCTGATTATCCGGCGGAAATGAATATCCTAAGAAAGTATAAAACATCCAATTGATTTAACTAGAGTAGCGCGGAAGTCCTTTTCCTGGCCACTGTGTGATTTGTAAAATATAGTCACATAGTCTATTAGAAATAGAATTTGAATGTCATTTCATCAATTAAAAGTGTTACTAAAGTTCTTTTCTAAGAAGAATCTAATCAATTAATGTTTTAAAACATATTATATCAGGAGGAACCTTGGTGAGCAAGCGCGATGCACGTATCAAAACAGAAAAGGAGAAGTCATTCCATTTCCTTGAATTTTCATACAATAATAGAAATATGATAATAACAATAATTTAAATTTAATTTTTACGCGTACATTTAGATCTCATATTAAAAAAATTATCAACAATTCAAAAAACATATATTAGATGATATAATTGTCAGCTGAGTTATCCCGGCCTGTAGTGCTATGGGGTGAGGAAAGCAGAGGTGCAATCTTTGTGTGGCCGACCTTTTACACGCTACAGGGAGGTAATGTAATCAGGGCTCCCGGAGCTAGTTAACAATTCCACTAAAGGAACGAGATCCCCTTAGACAAATCGAGGGTTTATCGTTCGAAAGTTTATCACCCCTAAGAACCCTTCAGGCCTCCGTGATATGTCACTCATTGAATGAGATGTGTGTATAGTTTCTCTATTATCTACAGTCTAGTAGCTACCCCTATTTAGAGCTAAATCATTTACTTTCCTGCACCATCAAGTGAATTCACTAAAGATATTCATTCTCAAGAATCTATCGATGCACATCACAAAATGTCTCTCCACAGTACGGTCCACAGATTCTTAATGATCATGAAACCATGCCTGCTTCAGGACCATTCAACGAATCGTAGCGTTAAGTGAAGTTTAAGCTCAACATCTGTCCCATCTAATTTGAATCAGGTACAAGAGAGTCTCTGCTGTCTGCCCTCTCGATTTTGCGAGCGGACTTCTCTCCGTAATAGACTTAGGACCTGAATTTTCGAAGAGCTGGTACGGCTGAAGCTTGCACGTCCGACATCTGTGTGTGTGCTTTAGATCACTGGTGGAACTGCTGCCCACTGAGAGTATTCACAACCCTCTAATATCAATGGATGCGTAAATTGTGCGAGCGGTTGAGTTCTTTAATTGGTTTCATCGAGTAGTGTATGTTGAATGATTGATTCGGACGGTAGACGCGTCCCAGATGGAACCCCCCTAAAAGGCTGTACTTCAAGCAAACAAGCTTTCTCCAAGTTATTGATTTGAATGAAATTTTATTAAATTATAAATATAAATAATATTTAATTATAATTATTGAAAATCAAATTTGTTTCTAAAATATATAATGAATATAAATTTATTTTTTAAATGCAAATGATGGACTTTTATTCCTATAAAAATGTAATTAAATAATATAATTTTCAAAATTTAGATGTCATAATTAATAATTATAATTTAATAAATTTTAAATTATTTTTTGATAATTTTAAATTATATTTTATTTAATTTTATATATGAAAAAATTAACAATTCAATTTATGTGATGATAATTATTTTATAAAGTAATTATTTCTGATTAAAGTATTTTAAAATTAATATCTCGACATGTGTAAAATAGATAAGAAATACAGTCTACATCTTCTAGCTCTTATTGGTTTCTTTTTGAAAGAAACCTCTTCTAGCTCTTATTGGTCTCTATTTGAGAGAAACCTTTTCCCATTGAATGCATCTTAATGTTAAGGAACAAACCATTAAATCTTAGCTCATTGTTGTTTTACTTTGATCTACCGGATTCTAGAACTTAAGAACTAATTAAACTCAAAAGGGTCACAAAACTAGAATAGTGCGAACAAAAATTGCTATCAATTATCCTTCCTTAATTTGTTACGATCATTATACTATGAATCTTATCAAAAGGTCAAGGTGCATAAAAGAAATAATCATGATTACTATAGCAACTATTATAATTTCTTCTACCTAAGGTTGAGATCTAAAGATTGATAGTGATCTTGGACAACTCCATTTGGTGAATTCCATTTTGTTGGTAGGATCAAAATTCTCTAGTTCAACTCAAAAGATATGTTTTTATATAAAAGGAAAACCAATCATTCCACCGTACATCTCAAACTAAGGAAAAAAATGTTTTAATCTACTCTTTAATATCCATCCTTCGTGTTTTCTAACCGGTCGCCCATGTTTCTCTTTGATATCTGCAAAAGTTAGGGCGGATAATATATACATAGTCATTATGTTAACATGAAATAATCTTTGAAAAATTGTGGTCCAAAACTAATTTACAAAGACTTGCTCGTAGTTTGCATTAGAATATCACTGACAGAAAGAAATATAATTAAAGGATAGATTGGTTTTGATGTTCATCCAGATAGCTTCTGAAATCACAACTTCTTTTTAACCACTTTATTGATAATAAGATGTGTGACTCTTGTATGATGGCAATGATTTGGACCAAGATAAGTTAGACCAATTCAAATGAATTATAATTTAATTAAATATTTGGTTGATGTAATCATAGCAAAATATCAAAGCATACTTTGCAATGCTCTCGTATTTATGGGAGCTTTTTAGATATCAAAGCATAGTGTGAAGTAGTTTTAAAATCCTTTCTTCAACAAGATTAGAAAGAGTGTCCCGTGTACCTCTCAAATATATACTTGCAGCGCTCGGATTTATGAGAGCTTTTTAGATTTCACATAGCTAATGATAGAAGATATGATAATATAGAGTAAGTTGTGTAATTTTGGAAATCGTTTTGGTTGTAAAGGCATAGATGTAATGCCTTTGCAATTGATTAGTTGGTCTTCTTGCTTTTGGCATGGACAAGGGGATCTACTTGAGGTATTACATAATACCTTGACATTGAATAATGCCTTAACCTTGACCTTAGACATCATTTGTGATATTTAAAATCATTTAGGTTGTAAAAATCTAGTGTAAAGAGAACAAAAAATTCATAGTGTATCAAGTGTGAGAGCTTCATACAACTCGTAGAATATGTTGAACAAAAAATATTGCAATGTTCACTCACCCTCCTCATTAGATGTGGAAGCAAGATTAAGAAGAAGTAGGACATGCCATGGCATTAAGAGGAATAACATCGGGAGTATAGTGTGAAAGTTATGGGTAAGTTGTGTAGGAGAAATACCTTTACGGAGCAAAGGATCCTAAAGATGGATTCTTGCTTTAGAGAGAACAACCCTATGAACCAAGTAGTCGCATAGACTATCTATCAATGTTGGGACCGGACTAACACCAAACCACAATACTGGACCAAACCAACAACAAACCGCCGCAAGAGGAGTAAACCTCAAGAATGAGTCACAATTATTCTACAGATATTTTACAACATATTTAGATTAGAGCCCAAACGGTGCAATTGATAGTCAACATACTCCGTAGACTGTAGTTTAGGGTTTCATGAGCACATATACTAGGAGGCCCAGGGTTTTGCTTATGTTATGGACCTGCACTAAAGATAGGCTATCGTTGGAAATAAAGGAAGTGCCTTGGACCGGATGATAATTTCTAGCAATAATTATTGGTAGTTCAAATCTTGTGAAAGTAAGATTTAGGAAATGTATGTGAGTAATTTTCAGACATGGGAGAAGAATACTAAAAGGAAAAACACAATTCCTTAAGCCCAAGGATAGGTGGCACCTCAAGAATCCATTAAGAGATAAATATGAAGTTGACTTGGTGTTTACAAGTTCAATGTGTTAGCAACTAGAGGAAGCTTAGTATCTTATAGAGTTTCATTTTATGCCAGTTGAAGTTAGGAGTGGATGCCACTAAGGTAGATAAGACTTGAATTTATAATAGAATATCTAATTTTCTATTGTAAAACAATTAAAAGTAAAGACTCCGGGAAGAGAAGTACCACTTGTGAAATCTATGTTTGATCAAAAGCTTATGAAGTTTTATCCTTACTTTACTACCCTCTTGGTAAGTTCTTATAAAGGATATAAAGGATGGACGTTACAACAATTTGGATTTTAAAGTAAAGATGCTCCTAAGATGTAGTTGTACTTTTTGTTAGAGCTAGAAGTAGTAAAGCTACAAGTCGCCCTTAGGAGTAACCTCTCGTGCCATAGATTTTTAAGAAGGAAAATGAACATAAAAGGAAGAGCTAATGGAGGAGATTAATAAGGAGTTAGAAGTCTAGATCAGGTTGTGTAGATAATTTTCATTTACTGTTTTGAATAAAAGATCCCTAAATGTTTTTCAAATCTCAACTGAGTTCTCAAGTTATGAAGAATTTGGTTATGTATAGAGCCATGAGAATAATGCTTTGATTTTATTTTTGATACAAACAATGTAATTAAAAAATTTAGGAAATTAAAAATAAAAATATGAAAAATATTTAGGAAAAATTATATTGGGTCAAATCACTAAAGCCAGAGTTTATTCATTAAATTGCTTTTAGATCTATTAATTATACTTATTCTATTTTGTAGATCAGAACTACAAGCGGATTTGTGGCTGTTGCGAGCGTTCTGTTACTACAACGTCATGTTTTCCGTTACAACAACGTAATGTTCCTGAAGGTTTCCTTTGAGTTAAAATTCTTATTTTCTAAAGAAGTCATTAAAGTGTATATAGGAAACAATTCCACCTTTTGGGGGGGGAATTAAGGTGGGATTCCAGTGGAAGTGAAGACTAACGCAATGATCTCACAATAAGGGCGGGTAATATCCACTCTTTGTAGACTGGCTATCATGATCTTCGGCCGTCGAAGAGCAACTCACTGCTTTTGTCTTGCAAGTGTAAGTCCATTCTTCCGATTTTCTTTTCGCTCAGATCGGCAACGAACACGGATCATTGCCACAATCTGGAGACATAAAACACCGGCCAAATGCTTTGCAGCTTGGCGGGCGAGGATTTCTGACTAGGATTTTGAGATGACCATCCAGGCACGTCGGTTGCACTTTCGCGCACCGGCAAAAAGCTTTGGAGCTTTGGCGAGCGACGTTTTCTGGCTAGCATGCACCGTCATGATGATTCACAATTTGGCACGAGGAAATGTATCTCAAAACAGCAAGAGCATAAGTATCCCGAAAGAGACATCGCAAGAAAATTTGTTTCTGTTACGGCCATTACTTTTTTCATTGGAAACGATAATTCGGTCACAGGAAGCATCAGAAACAAGCGTCAGATATCATCCATTGACAAGCGTCAGATATCATCCATTGACAAGCGTCAGATTGTCTTCATATGATATTTTCAGCTATACATCCCATGCTTGGATGATCGCTATTTCGATACTTATGAAGAGCTGGTATCCCTCTCCTTAATATATTGCAGACATGGTATATAAAAAACCCACGTTTCGAGTTAATTTTGTCAGCTATTTGAGTCAGCAATTTTATCTACTGGACAATTCCTGATTATCACGATCACAATTCATTACAGGCTAAGCTAATCCAATATCACTGTCCCTGCCTCAATGTCAATTTCTCTATCTGTCATTGGAGCTTAAATCTAAGAGCTTCCCCTCACGTTGGGGCTATTTTCTTAATCAAGTAATCTCTCCTCTGGACATATGGCAGGCGTTCTACGTTAATGGTGCTAAGAACAAAGGCATTTCTTGTAAATCATGGCCAATAAACTGCAACGTTTGAACGTGGTTTGATATTTAAAAGAAATTGGAGCCAAGGGGCTTGTAGGTAGAGGTGGGATGGTAAGCGAGGTGTAGCTTTCACGATTAAATCGTGCGTTCTGAGGCAGTGAGATTTTGCCTTTCATAGGATACGTCGATATCTGAGGTATTCATATCATGAGCTTCGAAATCGCAACAATGAACGACAGACGCCACAATGAACTGAACCATCGTGTATTCTAAGACCATACCCGAACATCCACGTCTTCCAGACGAGAAGGTCAAGAGGGCGAAGCTTGACCAAACATATTGGTGTCATGCTCCTCGAAGCTCTCAGGTGTGAAGTCCAATGCATTTTTCCAGTTCTTTGGATCTCGATCAATAGCCCACAGATTCACCAAGATCGTCGTATTAGCGGGGATATTATAGCCGGCAAGTTTTGTCTGACGGATGCTGTAGTGAGGGATTCCTAAATGAGTTGGCGCATGGAGGCGCAAAGATTCTTTCACCACACAGTAGAAGTAAGGTAGGTGGGGGAGGTCTGACTCCTTCACGAAGCGCTCGGTGCCGACTACAGAGTCAATCTCATTCTGAAGTTTCTTCATCATTTCCGGATGTTTCATCAATTCAGCCACTGCTCAATCTGCTGCTATCGATGTAATATCACTTCCGGCGATGATCATATCCTGCATAATTGACAGACCTCTAGAATCAATACTCTCGGTTCCAATATTTTCCCACATTACTCAAACAACTCTAACACCGTCTAGTCACGTGTCCCACTCTTCTATGAGAAACGATAACTTTCCTACTTCCCAATAAGTTTCTTAGGTGCAGTAGGGCAGATTTCTCATATCGATACTATTGGAGCCTAGCTCCATTCTACATTTTTTTCTCTCCCTTGTACGGCTTGATGGGGTCTTCCCATCCTTCTCGTGTATACATCACTCAACAGAACACAAGAAAATAACAGTATGGTTCAACAGAACACAAGAAAATAACAGTATGGTTGTGGGTTAACGTTCAAATATGCATGAACAACATAAGAAGGTCCATCAGAGTTGCTGAGTCGTTCGGCTTTCAAGGCACTTATAAAGCGCACTCCTGTTTTTGCATCTTTACTTAACGCATTACCTCCCTTAAGCGACAGCAACACATCCAGAAGGGTAAAATCTTTAGGGTCTTTGACCTCCCCCGTGTGCCTCCTAAGCTCACGGTGCTCCCCTATGAGCGCTGCTGAAATGACCTTCATCCGCTTCACCAGGGCCTTCATCCGACCATTATCCCTGTCAGGTCGAGCCAGCGTGCCACGGGTATGTAGTCCCCACAGTTGAATTCCCCGCATAATTCCATATTGAGTCGAACAACCTCCTTCAGTTCTTCCAAATCAGATTACCGCCCATTTTCAAGACTTTCTTCCCGATGATCATGCTCATCAAATTGTTGAAGCTCAAAGTGTTCATGTGCTCAGCTAGGTTGGTGACCTCTCCCTTCTTCATCTCTTCGTAGATTAATATTACAGTACCCTTCACTTCAATTTTTTCTGATATGCCGAGAACCCTGGACTTCTTGGGTTGCAAGAAGCTCCGTGGCATAGATCTTGCGTAGTCCTTTTTGTAGTGACGTCCCGCTCGAGCAAAAACAAGGCTCTCAAAATTCATACCCATGTGTTTTCCTGCAGAAAGAAATGGTCTAGCTGCGAAATCGTTATCCTGATCTCTCGGCACCTGTTTAGCAGTTTCACTGTCGGAAATCACTATCGTTGGACAGGATCCCATCTTTAGGTACACGATGGGTCCAAACTTGTCTGCCAAGCGCTGGAACATACGATGAGCGGGTTCACCAGGTTCTGATTTCAGGAAAGGAAATGATTCTACCATTAGGTAGGCCCCCGGTCCTGGAGGCAGCTTGAGCTTCGTTTTGCGGAGTTTAGGAAAAAGAAATCCCGTAATCACAATTGCTAACGCGGACACCGTCCATGCCCACCCCGGAATTTTTGAGAAAGAATATGCAGAACCATTACTAAATGTACTGTTGTTTGCCATGGCCTTTTTGTTAGAAAACACAATCCGTAAACCCTCTCGCAATAGCACATAATAAACCCCACTAATCAGAAATAGGAGGATAACATCTCGCAATTGCACCTCGTAAACCTCACTACTCAGAAGACAACAGGAAACAATGTGGTTCACTTCCAGTCCCGGAAGCTACCTCCAATGCTTAAACAGGTTCACATCAAACGTCGATGCTATATATAGGAATTGTTAAATACACCACACTTTTTACTAAATATCACCACTAAATTAAATATACCACAATCATCGCACCATAATTTATTGAAAAAGAAACATGACCCAAGAATATCTTCAATAATATCATACACTACCTGTGGTGTATTTAGTAAAGAGTGTGGTGTATTTAACAATTCCCTATATATATATATATATATATATATATAATCCAACTGAATTTCTAGACAAATGACTATCCAGCACCATATGAAAGAACAAGGTGTTTCAGCAGTTAAGTTTGCTGAGTAACTAATAACATCATTGATAACAAAACCAAACATAACAATCTCCACCTTTTGCATGTATCTACCATAGCATCCCAAAGAGCAACATTGAACGGTGAGCAAGTTCATGCATAACTTGAACTTCTCAACAAGTACAGGTTCAGTCTACATATCAGTTTTTTACCTCTATACCAATATTTTGCAAATTGATCTCACCATTTATCACAACTTCCTTGATCAGATGATGTCTCACATCAATATGCTTTGTCCTTGAATGATATACTTGATTTTTGGCAAAGTGAATAGCGCTTTAGCTATCACAATATCTATTTGGAGTATAAACCTTTGGGAGTGGCAAATATGAGTGAGTTACCAAGGCAGATGCTTAGTATTTTAGGCAGAAGCTCCAAACTATAGCAAGAAACTGTGGATTGGAAGGGAGAATGCCAAGCACTAGACATTTGATGACGATTTTTAAGAACAAGATCTAAAGCAAACTAGTGTTGTCATACTATTGTTATAACTTGTTGTTTTCTCAAGGATATTATTGGTTGGAAATGATTAAAGATGAGAGGAATGAGTCACTATAAAAACTGTCCATTATTTTGTGTTTTACCTCTTGGGCAATATCATTCCCCGAAGAGGGTTATGTCCCTAACCTGGAGACACTACTAGGATTTTATTTATTTTTTCATCTATTCACTAAATGTTGGATCTAGAAGATCCCTACAATGGAGAGGGTTCATTCATAACAAAGATCACTTTGTTGTGGAGTCTCATGGTCTTCTTGTCATCTAAGATCATGAGGAACACTATTGTACCAAATTGGTGTGTTACCCATCCCTCTAGTGCCTCAACCTGAGGTCTACAAAATGGGTTACAACAAGATTTGTTACGGATAGCATACTTTGGCTTCCAAACAAAACAAGATAGTAGACTTCCACAACTCCCATCACTCTAAAGAGTACTATTGTGACATACTATCCTTCCCAAAAGGTGTGAGGTCACAAGAGTCTGGAATACTTACAAATTGGTTCCCACACGTAAGTGTTACTTAACAAGACACTTGTCATTCAAATGCCAGTTTCCATCTCATCCTTGATTTCCGTAGAGCTCCTAGAGAATCGTACTCTTGTTCCACCCAAATGACTCTTTTCACTCAAGTTCTTTGGCTCATGCCACAAGATTCTATGCTTCTACTGGACTAAACATGCAATCATTCACCAAAATATAGACTAACAAACATACATCAACTCAAGAGTCTTGATGATATAACTTCATTTTACTACAAAATAAGGATGCACCAAATGAACCCGGTGATCATCATGCTCAAGGCTTTTATAAAATTCCAACTGAGCCATGGGTAGATCCAATGGCTACAATGGATGGAAATCCCCTAATCACATCTAAGTCACTCAATACTAATCTCATCTTCTCTACAAACCCTAATCCTAATGCTAAGTAGCTATGGTCTATAGCCAGGTAGCCTGCCATGAGTTGCCTAACTTGGGTTACTATTATCCTTTTGAGTTGTGCCTGAGATCTATGTACAAAAATATGTACATTTGTAAATTCCCTAAGGCAACGGAAAATCAAATCTTCCTAGTTCACATAAAAAGGTGTTTCTCTGTTGGGGGATGAAAATGATAATGGTGCTCTTTGGTGGAAAACAACAGGTTCATGGATTTAGGGGTGGAGTGGCTGTTGGTGCCTGGGATGAACCACTGGTTTCTTTGCAAAGCTGCATGAGTTCCATGACTTCTCTTTTGTATTCATTTACAACTTGTACAAAACTAGATTGTGCCTCTTCAAACTTGGCGTGTCCTTGCAACTTGGGAGACAATGTCTTGAGTTTTGTGCTTCAACCATCTTTCTATGCTGGGTAGTCTTATTTGCCATTTGTTCCAACTGACATAGTAGTTTCAACCTTATGTGCCCTAGTGAAATAAGCAAGGCAGTTCATTTGTTATGAAGTTCTTTTTATCATCTCCTTACAAATTGTTGCAGCTTGCTTTGCTCCCTTATCCTATTGTTGTTTCAAGCTTGTAGATAATTTTGCAATACAAAGATTAGTAAGCTACTTGAGATTGTTATATCTACTTTCCATAGCCTGTGTCTTAGTACTAACCTTCTCAGAGTAGCCTCATAATGTTTATAGCTTGTCATCCTTGGTCCGGATCTCATAGGCATATTGGTTCCACAAGTGAAAGACTTGCTGACTAAATTTTTAGACTTTGGCTTCCAACCCTTGTATGGTTGCCTTGTTCTTCTCCGGGGCATTTGAGTTTAATACTCTTGTATCTTCCAAGCTGCTAATCATTTTTGTTGGCCTTCTTGTACAATTTGTCTTGGGCAAGTTGGTGAAGTAGATGGGTGAGGATGATTGGATCCTTCATCTTGGGGTCTTGTTTGTGATACAATGGCATAAGCTCCTCCAAGGCTTCCATTATGGGTGTCATAGTGTTGACCATGTGTGCTGCCAATAGCCAATATAGGGATTTGCTACTGATATTCATTTGAGCATCTCCATCATTTCCAAGAGTGGATGTCTCATCTGGCTTGGATCAACTTTCTCCATGTTGACATGAGTATGGCTCCTCCTTTTGCCATCCCAGGGGTCTTGTGATGTCCACGCAATTCCTTCCCTACAACATTGTCATTCTCCCTATTTGTCCTTTTGGGATGGAGGACTTAAATGGTTGACTTGCTAGCTTCGTGTGGCTTTGTCAAGACATAGGTGCCTCTGCATCATTCATTCCCTTCACAAAGTCAGTCACCAGGTGAGTTTGTTTCAAATGTCATTAGGTTCTGATAATTGGTACAGGCAATAGTATCTCAAGAATCTCTTCTACTACAATCAGCATTTTCTCTTCCTTGACAACCTTTCTCCTATCACTTCCCAAGTAGGTAAAGAATGCACTTTGATGTTTATAGGAAGATTGTCTTTGTTGTTTCCCATGGGAGACAAGATGCACATGAAAAAATTATTGCTCCCCAAATTTTTATTGTGCTTGATCATCATCTCCTTCTCATCTGCCACACTTGGTGATTTATATGGGCTTGGTTTACAAGCCAACCCTTTCATTTTAAACCTACTCCTACTTTCTTGAGACAAGGATTCTATCTCATGGGGTTGTTTTTGTTTCTTCAATGCTTGCACTTTGGATTGAGCAACAGGTGTCTTCCTATGAATCATGATCAAGTTATACATCTCTTCCACTTGCACCAACTTCTTCATTAGTGCATACTCTTGATCAGCATTGTGGTGCTCCATGATCTCTTTAGGGAGCTTTGGATCTCCGATGAAGTATATTAGATGGTGAAAGTGCCCCAAAAATTTCTCCTTGTTCATCATTAGGTCCATGCCTATGGAAAAGTGGACAATGAAGGGGGCTATAGTGGTAGCTTTACCTTTGGTCATGTCTTTGAGCAGTTTCATGACTCATTCATAGAACATCCTTACCCAACTTGCATGTTTCCTTTTATGTAGGTATTTAAGGAAGATTAACTAGTTCTGCTTCAAACAATTCATATTTTTTGACTAAAAAAAATGCATTACCATCTCAAAGATAGTCCATTGAGCAAGATCCTTCATATCTTTTAGTTTTTATTCATTCAACAACTTTAATCCCATGAACACGTTGTCAAGTTGCTCCTTCAACTTTTTGTTGGGGTGACCATGTGAATTTCCCCTATTGGCAGACAGTTTGCTCCTAATATGTATTGCCAATGGTCCTTTTTCCACATCATAGGACACTCTTGTAGCAATTTCCCACTTTGGTGCTTAGAGGCATTGCAAATTACTTGTAAGAAAGAAATGTCAGCCAGGTTCCAAGGCCCTAATCTCACTATAGGAAGTCCATATGACATTTCTTGATGTAGTCAATTTGATAGTAGAGACCCCATTTGGAAAAATCCAACTACTTTGATTTTCCATGGCTTCTCCCTATTTCTGTACTACTTCCCTCTCAAGCATTCTTCCTCTAATGACAATTTTTGCTATGGTTTGTCGAAATCTATCACTCACAATCCCTACCATTAGCACTCAATTAAAAATTATTCTATCAATAAAGATTCTAATTTTCTTGTGATGTTACAAGTGCCAAAAACCATAGAGAAGCAAACAAGTGAAAAGTCAAAAGTGAAAACAAAGAAAAACTTTAAAATTGTGGAGTGGAGCCAGGTATTTATAGTTTTATTGGATGGGGCATACCCATTGTCCATCACGGTAGTTGGTGAAGGGTCACAATCAATCTTTGCATGTGTGAATGGTGACAGAGAATGGTTGCCAATGCTTCCTTGGTGGGATGCATGTCCTTTTGTGGATTCTTAAAATGGTGCTGCTCCGTGCTAGATTGTCATGGTGGTAGAAATTATTTTTGCCTTGACTCATTTGGGATGAGTTCTCTAATTTTAAGCCATTGACATAATCCCTTTTGTAGAGCTCACTTCTTTTTACAAAAATGATAGCTCAACAAAAACAAGGATATGATTAGGTTGGTGTTCATATTTGTTGGTTGAATTCCTATCCATCGTAGACTTTGTTTAGATTAGGAAGAAGGTTTTACCAAAGGTTTAGAAATATAGGTACCAATCTAGATATGGCTATATTAGGAGAGAACATGGATTGTTGGACCAAAGGACTTGGAAGTACACATGTTGAACAAACTTTTAGTTTGAATAAGAAAGCAACAGCCAAGTCTTTAGATAGATTGCAGAGTAAGACTATAGAAACTAAGAATTAGATTAAGTATACTTTGAAGACTATAAGAGAGAAGTTAGATAAGATTTGAGAAGGAGCACCAAAGATAGCTTAGGGACTCCAAATCCTTTGCAGTCAATCACAACCATTGGGAAGAGGTGTGATTGAATAGATTGGTGTTAAAGTTGAAGAGTTAGGAGATGTGTCTTTTGCAAAGGAATGAAAATCCATGCATACTTAGAGTTCCAATTGGTGTAGCAATTTGGACAAGGACAAGGTATGGTGTTTCACTATTTTGCTTCATTGGGAAATTTAGGTCCAAAGAGCTTAGTATTTAAGGCGCTGGTTTGAGTGCCTTTGTGTTCAATCCAAAAATTTATAAGTGAAAGAGCTTTGCACTCTTTGTCATTGTCTATCATCTTTGTGCAATTTTTTGCCTTATTATTTTTATTTGATAGTTGAATCTTCACAATGGTATTGATTTTTTTCCTTGTGTGTTTGATCCTTGGAAGTAAGGCAAATAGATAATAGCAATGCCTTGATGGTCCTGAGTGAATAGTGTTGAAAGTAAGTGACAAATTGGAATTGGAGGACATCAAAATTGCATAGACAAGTCCTAACTTGAAGTGGTTACTTAGCTTTTTGGAGTGTCAAGTCAATGGAACTAAGTCATAGCTATTCAAGTAGGTTGAACTTTGGGTGTGGAAACAAATACCATTTGGATTGGGAGTTGGTATTTGTAGTTGAGTTGTAGCTATTTTGACCGGTGCTAGGTATTTGAAGTGACAAGTTAAGTAGAGTCTCTTGAGGGAGATAGGATCAATGAATTGAAACATCACTATCTTGGAGTTCAAGGGAACTATTCTAGGTGTGAGTGAATTTATACTTATGAATTTTTGTGATGCATCAGAATTGGTGACATTTACCTTCTTCTAGGAGTTATCTCTGCCCAAGGAGATGAAATAGTAAAGGACATATATATATCCATTACTTGGCATTTCTCCATTCCTAACTATATCCTTATTGGAACAAAATATTTTGCTTTGAAATATTGTTATTTGATGAAGAGTGTGTTATTACATATGTGCTAAAAAACTAACCAAGAACGATGCCCACAAATGAAGGAGTGGAACTCCACAAGACATTAACTAGAAAACAACAAGGACAACATCAATGGGGCCAATGATGCTATCACATCCCATGAGGAAGCAAGGAATTTTTGTGCTGACAAACCTATGAGTAAACAGCCAATAAGTAATGAATGAATAGAAAACAAGAGCATTCTAAAGGAAATCTTGTGCCCCCTTAAAATCAAATGGTACTTACTTACTTGGCTGATGACAATGTACATGGTAAACATATTGGTATACGCAATGGAGGCCTTGGAGGAATTGTTACTTGTCTATAGGGAGCTTGATAATACTATAGGGGACCCCGACATACTTGTAAGACATCTCTAACGAATTGCATGAAAGGGTGCCAAGGAGAAAGCTCAACTTCATAAGGAGTTAGCCAAAGTCAATAAAGCTATGTAGATTGAGAAAGAATGTTCCAATGAGAAGGAAAAGACCTTAGCAAAGTACTAGTAGGAAGAAATTTCAGAATGGAGGGTAAGCAATGAGGTACTATGAGGTTTGAATTCCAAGCTTGCTTGTATCAAACAAGATTTTCTCAACAACAAGAAATCCATGCTAAGCAGATCCAAGCACAAGATGAGGAGGTCGCTACCTTATGAGGGAAATTGGATAAGGCTTACGCAAAGATGAAAATGGTAGAAACACAATACAAGAATCTAAAGAAGCTAACCAATCTTGTATCTAGGAACTCATTACAAGCCTCAAATGCCAATGAAAGAAGGAGGACAAGCAACAAACAAAGATACAAAGTGAGCTAATGATGGAACTCCAAAATGAAATGACACCATTGGAGAATGAATAGGAGGGATTAAAAGCCGTGTTTGGACATATGGCAACACAACTCGTCAAATAAGTTGGAACAAAGATGAGAGAGCTACTTGAAAAAATACCAAAAAAATACTACAAGACCCAAATAGACATGTTGAAAAGGAACCTCTACCCAAACAAACAACTCAAGGCACTTTCTGTCAAACTCCACAAGTATAAAAATTTTAAGTTCCAAGAAACACAAGAAACCCTCCTTTGAGTAATCAAGGGTTTCCATTGGGAGATCAGAGAACTCCAAGATTGGTGCAATGGAGGAGTAAGTTCATCTCAAGAACCACCAACCCACTGTACAAACAAGTGAAAACTTTTGTATATAATGACCATCTCATAAGGGCATATTCTAGTTAGATAGATTAGTCCTTGGACCACTTCATACTAAATACCTTGAACTTGTATACTTTGTAGAAGCTTAGTTAGGATACAATATGAAGACTTTTGCAGGAACCACCACCCGATACCCTATTGATAATTGATGATGGACTAGCTAGGTTGGCTATTACACATGGTCCTTGACAAATTAGGTCAGATTAGGATAAATAGTAGATAGGATATGATTAGCATTGAGTTTCATAGATGTAATTAGAAGATTTCCATGACATTATAGCCATTGGATCTCTTTTGTCAGCTTTGTAGGTCATGTATAAAATGTTGAGACCCAATGTTCATCGGGTTCATTTGGTATGTCATTCTTTTGTAGTAAATGAAGTTTATACTACGACAATGTTGAGTTGGTGTATGTGCATTTGTCTATGTCTTGGATGAATGATTACATACTTAATTGAGTAAGTGAGGAACCTTAAAGTAGGAGTAGAAGCACTTGAGTGAGGATGATCATTCATGTGGAACTAGAGTATTCATCTCTAGTGGCTCTACAAAGGTCAAGGAAAATATAGGAACAAACTACCACTCATATGGAGTATTGTAAAGTAACACAAGATTGTAAGATTAAGCAACATGATCCATTCAAGACTCTTGTGAAATCTCGTCTTTTGGGAAGGGTTGTAGAACATTACTTCCTAATCATATGTATCAAGATTATTGGACCTTTGGAAGAGCCTATTCCCTCTTTGTACACGATTTCTAGGATATTTATTGTAGGACTCCGTAGTTCTATGATCTTGTATGACCATGGACCTCATGAATATAAACTAGGATCTTTAGTCCATATGATTGTCTCAATAATATTAATTGGAATTTGGTTTTGCCAAAAAAGAAAGAAAGTTAATTTTTAGCTAAAGTGACATTTGTTACAAATGAGCCATCACATTCAAAAATCATTTGGATTAGAATTATAGTGAGTGTGATTACTCTTGATTTTTCTTTTCATAAGGTGCCAAGTATGGTAAACTTACCTTCTTTTGGGAATGACTCTACCCAAGAGGTTAAATAAAAAAATAATAAATGGTTATAATTGTGATATTTTATCTTTTTTTTTCATTTCTAACTTGTATCCTTGTAGGACTGGTCGGTTCTTAGAACATCACTACAAATTTCAATAACACTTTGTTGGTGCATATATCTTGCTAAAAACATTCATATCAAAAATATGAATTATCAAGTGCTCTCATTTATTGATATGAATATAATCTAAATAGAGCTCAAAATATTCTAGAAAGAAGTTTGATTAGCTTATAACTATCTTAACGTACAATCTTGTATACATGTCAAAATCATAGCAATAGCACTATGGTCTTGGATTATTTTTGAGCATTAAAATTAAAAAAGTTCAACTTCAACAAACCTATTGGAATTGATAATAAATTTCTATAAATCACACCTCTATCAAGAGTAATTGATTGTAGACTTGTTTTTTCTACATGGGTTCCCTTCCAATTTAATTTCACCACTGAGGTTGTCTTTTGAGTATTATCCTTGCAAAACACTATGATTCTCCTTTATATCTCTATCAAGTGTAATAGATTGTAGATTCATTTATTCTATATGTGTTTACTCTGAGTTTAGTTTCACCATTGATAATACCATTTGAAGTACATCTTTTTGCTATTTTATTGGACCATTGAATTATCTGATCTGCTAATTACAAAACTTTTCAAAGTTTGATTTCAATATCTTAAGAATGCTTAAAAGTGTGATTTCATTATCTTAAAATGCATACAAGTGTCACTTCATTGTCTTATGAATGCATAAAAGTGTGAATCAAAACCTATATAATATAAGATGTATTATTGGTGCTTTACCTCACTGAAGACCGACATTTCAATGCACAATTCACATTAACTTTGATAATGCTTGCATGGAGACCAAAAAAAAAAGAGCTGTAAGGAAAAAACACAATATGATAATAGCTTTAAGTTCAAGGCTACTCTCAGGTACAATGCAATCACCAACAATTATGAATGCAAAGTCCTTGACTGCAATTACTACATTTTTTGATGTACTTGAAGTGCAAGTGGTTGTCTTTGGTGACTCCATGCTTCTTGCCTTCTTCATATGAACATATTTTGCATCAGAAGCAACACCACTTTTTATAGCTCGATTTCCTCTCTCTTTGCACAACTTTTTTGGTTAACCATTACTTTCATGTGCTTCTCTTACCATCAACAAGAACTACCCAAATGTTTCCTTACCATCAATGAGAACTACTAAAGGTATTATTTCAATTATTCTTCTTGAATTCATGCAAAATGTCTACTCCCATCTTGGTTGATCCTTCAATATTATTGCCATTTGCCCAAGTGACCCTTTGGAGGTAAAATACCTTTTGAAGTTCTTCAGATTTGTTTTGAAATAATTCACAAGGAACTTCCTTTGGAAAACATCAAATCTTTCCTTCCAAAAGAAAAACCTTTTGTTTTGGAGAAGTTTAAACTTCTTTCCTTCAAAGGAACTCAAAAAAGGAGAAAATATACCAAATCCAAAAAATAAATTATCAATGTCATACCAGACTATATTAGAAGATAATTGTGATTTTATCTTCGTTGAGCTTCCAAGATATCCTAAGCATAATAAGGATTATTCAAGGTTGGTAATTATTTTAAAATTTGTTTATAATCTTCATCTAAATCATTAGAGAGATTACTCTTTGAGGTAAGAGTTACAAGTGAGTAATTTGGTTCTTTGATGTAGATGATATGGTTTACTTTTCTAACAATCCACAATTTATAAAAGTTGTGGGATCTCTACTTGCCCTTTGCAACCAAGTAAAGATAGAAGTCAACCGTGATAGGTTTCAAGTGATGACTATAGTGGGTTCTAAGAGTGTCATACCCTTTCATTTTTTGGCCCACCTTTGAAGCAAGTTTCTACTTACAAGTACTTGGAGATTTTGTTTAATAATGATTATAATTAGTTTACTTGTATCAAGAACAGAGTTAGTACAAGGTTTAGAGCTCTATGTTTACTCATGAATTGTTTAGACTTGCTCATCTTACCACATGTAAGTTGAAGAAAGTGTTTTCTATATCACTTGTCTAGCCTATGATTCTTTATGGTACTCAAGTTTTGGATCTTGGTACTTAGAAGACATGGTGACAAAAGATAAAAGGTTCCAAAACCCTTCTTGTGCAATGAAATTTATATCAAGAATCAAACCTCTTATATCTTGCTCCTTGCTAAAACAAACTTTTGCCTTTTTAGGCTAAAGTCTTGTTCTTGGTTCTTACTTATGTCTCTCTAGAGCATGAGAGACCCTCCTACCAAACTCCTTATGCTAAAAAATCTATCTATTGGTATATAAACACTATTGCCTATGCTATAAGGTGGGATATCATAAACAACATTGGAAGCTGTAACCTATTGCTCTATGAGAGCTAATTAAGGAGCCATTCTTATATTCCCTATGTCATGAACTTAGTCCTAAGATGGTGTTCAACCAATAGTTTGAAGATGCCCTACTGGTGTATGTTCATATATTGTAAAAAGATTATCTTTTGTTTAAGATATAGATCTTACTTAGACTTATCATTGCTCAATATATGATTAACTCCCAAAGACTTTCTCAAAAAAAGGTTTCAGAAGCATTAAGATCATTCTTTACAAATTTACACATGCTGCTCTGAAATAGAAGGTTCTTTGCTCTTACTTATGTCTCTAAAATAAGATTCGTGAAGCATGAGAGGTCTTTGGGCTCCTATCATCTCCTTCCCAATGAGAAGCTCCGATAGTTCTTGTCCCATAAGGAAATGCTTCATGTGTACTTTCCATATAGCAAAGTTGCACTTGTCAAGCTTCTTGCCGGTGATTGAACTCACATTGATTTCAGCCATGGTGGATTTGTACTCAAAAAAGGAGAATTACCAACTCAGCTGCCTACTTGGATTTAAAATATCCCCCTCATGCATGTCAGAAACTCTATGCCTCTTTGAATGTGGCTGTCTATCAACACCAAAAGACAAAAAAGTCAAGAATTTGTCATAAGAGACAAGAAATACACCCATTCAAAGTACAACTAACAGAAAAGGACCTCCATGATGGTGATTGAGGACAGAACACATCAAGAAGCCCCAAGAAATTGGGATTTCATAGTTTGAAGGCACAAAATTGGGATGACCCCTTAAAATGTGAAATTTTTTTGCCCCAATTTGCCCCTCCACCCTTAGCTTTAGTGTTATTTGTTACACAAGGAATCTATGGAGCTTCTATTGAAAAGATATTTGCTTTTAAAGAATCAATTGTCAAAAGCTCTAATCACTTTGCAATGTGGTGGAAAACTAAATTTGAGTCTTATGGACAAGATAGCCTCAAAGGGCTGAAGGGCTGGATGATGTAATTTTGGTCAAAAACCATCATCTTGGCACTCAAAATGTATTGGAAGTTTTGACAATGTTCTATTTGCCTCTGCTCTTCACCTTCTTTTGGTGAATGTAACTTTGGGTTCAATAGCACATCTTGCTACTACACCATAGAAAGGATTTCTCTCTTAGAGATGCACTTCTCTTGCTCACCTTGCACCAGCATGCATGCAAGGCTCTTCACACTCTCTATTGCTTTAATACCATGTCAAAATACTTGCACCACACAAAAGAAAGAGAGTGGGGAGAAACCAAGAGAATAATCTAGGTAGGCAATGCCCCCTAGTATATATACAGAATTGAGAATAGAGTGCAACCCACAAAGGAGGGTAGATACCAAGAACCAAGTGTGCCACATAGGCGGTGGCATTCTAACTAACTTTGTATCAAGTATACTAAGTGAGAGTGCAATGTTATACAAGTTCAGTCTTACTCTGAACTAGTTCACATCTATAAAGAGCTTAGAGTTGCAACACTGCATGCCACCCATCATCTAGTGGACAAAGGACTTCTCTTAGAAGTTTTGCATTATCTCACCAAACAGAGCAAATCAAGAATCAAAAGTAGAACTCCCAACCTTCTCTACAAATTCTCCTATTACTTTGCCCCAATGATGCAACATCCAACTCCTTACATGCACTTGCAAATTTCCTAGAGTACTGCACTTCAATCCTCAAATCTCCAAAGCCATAGCCATGGAGGTTTATTACTAATTATAAAGTAGCAAATTGAGATGGAAATGTCACAAGATGGTATTTTGTGTTTCCATCTTGCATGGATCAATTGCACGTATCCTCAAATTAAAAATTTTCCTTGATTGCTTTTGAAATACTTCACTCACCATTTTATTTCTCAAATACTTTCCAAATGTGAAATCACACATAAATTTTGAACATACTTTACTCACATAACCCATGAAATAGTGTTGATCTATCTTGCAAAGAGCTTACAAAGAATTATTAAGAAAAAAAGTATTACTCCTCTTCTTGAGTCTTAGAGCTTCAACACGTTTGTCAATGGCATTCAATCATTGGTAGCTCTACTCACATTTTAATTCCTCATGTGTGCTTATGTTCTTCGGGAGTGAGTGGTTTAAGAGGTGCTCAATGATATAAAATTTTTGGTACATACACTTTACCTCTTCCAAATATAGAGCACTTTCTTCCAAATGACTAAAGTAGTCTTCCAAATGTTGCAAGAAGGAAACACAATGATATTCACAAGTGAGTGGGCCACTACCTTCTTAGGGATAGTTACCAATTTTTGCAAGAGAATACAAATACATATTCTCAAATATTTTGAATATGTGATACTTGAAAGTTCTTCTAAATAATATTTATGTACAAGATTTCCTCTTTGGAAGAATGTTAAAAAATATTCTTTATCAATGCAAAATAAGAAAATATGAGAAAAGGAAATCTTGATACTACACAAGGTCTTGTCACACAAAAGTTGAAACTCTCCCAAGAACTTATACCTTGATTAGTCAAGATCTTGCCTGGTGCACCAAAATGACTAAGAGCCCAATATAGGAAAGAATAAGCTATCCCTTCACTAGACTTGTTGTGAAGTCCCCCAACTCAATTCACTTGGAAAAATACTCCACCATTCCCAAAATATACCAATGATGTCTCACAATCAATATAAATGTCCATCAAAGTTCAAACTCCAATTGCAACCAACTCCATGATATGTAGTGGGTGTAATTATGACATATGAGTATTAAATGATACTCTAACTTGGTATTATACCACACATAAGGTAATATTTAGCAACAAATTATTGTACTTTGGTCTACATACCATACCACCAATAATGACTCTAAGAAAACTATATGTTTGCTTTACCCCAAACTGTACTAGCTCCTCATGAAAATGTTTTATCAACTACAATTTTTGAGATAGAAAGAGTACTACTTGCACTCTCCCATCCTCCCATACTATTATAACCCAACCAACATTGAACTGGAATATTATGGTGAGTAAGAGATCGTTCCTACAAGGATACTAGTAGGAAATGGGTGAATACTCATTAAAATATCACAATTGAGTCCTTTTATTATGTACTATTTCAACTCTTTGGCAGAGACAACGACAATACAACCAAGGCAAATTGTGGAAATAACAAAGAAAACAATCACTTACACTATGGTATATAATTCAAAAGAAGTTTAAGTGATTGTTCAGTATGAGAGGAACCTCTTTTCCAAAGGAATCTCAAAGATTTTGCATAGATAAGTGTCCTACCCTTCCAAAGACAAGGGGTGTGGTCTTTTGAACACCATCCATCCTTAGGAAGGTACTTACTTGCTAGACATCCTTGCTCCTTCCAAAGATCTTCGTCCACAATATCTTCAAGATAATGGTTGTCTTTCCTGAAGTGGCCATCTCCCATGAAGGCAATGTCCTACCCTTTTGAAGGCACTGTCTTCACCAAAGATAATGTTCTACCGTATTGACGGCATCATCTTCAGCAAACCGCAATGTTCTACTCTTCAAAGGTACCATCTTCTCCAAAGACCATTGTTCTACCCCTCTGTAAGGCTCTGCCCTAGCTTGAAACCTGATGTTCTACCCTATGGAGGCACTATACTTCCTGAAACAATGTCCTACCCTTTGGAAGGCAATTTCTTCACCAAAATCAGATATTATCTTGTTGGAAGACACACTCTTCAAGATATTGCAGGAGCTTTGTGATAATCTATTCATTCAATCTTCACATACTTTGGTTACTAACAACACTGTAGCTCTCAAGCTATCAAGGCACTGTATCAAATGATCACGCTAAAGCTAGTGATCACACATACTCAACTTCCCCATGTTTATTGACCTTCACCCAAAATGAAAACATGAATCAAGAATCTTCAAGAGAGAGTTTGAGCAAAATGGCAAAGAGCAATGAAGCTTTTTCATTATATTTATCACTTATGAGTGGACTTTGTAGCACTTTGAATGCTGAGCTTAAACAGGTACAAGCACTCAGAACTAAGAACTATGACAAAAACTAACAAAAGGCCACCGCTAGCAGTCAATCAAGGCCACTACAAAGTGAAGCTCTAGGAGGGTACAGAGGGTGGTATGGCTAGGACATTGGGCTACCGCACTACCTCCACTATCTGCTCTAATGACTCTGGTGCTTCCATGAACTTCTCCTCTAACTTTAATGTCTCCACTACCCCTCAAAATGAGCTATGATAGATAGCAATGTTACCCGCATGCTCTCACTCAAATCTCTAAACTTCCTAGTCCTAAGTCCTAAGGCAATCTGCTCCAAGGTTTGATCTTCAAGTGGTTCCGTGAGTTTTGGACATGCTAACCCAAGCTCATGTACCTCATCCATGGTGGTAATGCCCTCCACAAACTCTACCATCATCTCCTTTATAATCCCACATAACTTCTGCACCACAATGTGGTGCTTGTCCTCCAGCAACCCCTTGTCCTCCCTCAACCCCTTTATTAGCAATATCACCTTTCACTCCACCATCTTGAAGCGTCTTGGTCAAAGTAGGAGTAGGAGGTACTACCCACAATTAGAGCTTCCCTGGCTTCTCCTCATTTAGAGAAACCGTGACCATCATAAATTCTTGGTCCACCGTCTTCAAACTGTCTTGTAAACTCTTCACCGTTTCTTGATACTAGGTGATGCTAACAATCGTCTTCCTTTCGTAAGCGGTGGCTACTTCCTTGTAATTTGCCTTCTAGATACCTGCCATGCGCAAAAGTCATGATGGCTATTTGACTGTGAGAGATGATTGACACATGCAATGAAAATTACATTGACAATAACAGTACGCGTAAAAAGAGATCCTATATATTTGCTGTCGAATCGGTTAGATTTTATCCGGATCTTCTTTCCCAAGTACAATGTTTTATAGAATTTAGGTAGCATAAGCAATCGTTATTAAGCTCGTCACTACAACCGTTAGTACACCTGATTGAAGAAAGGCTTTCAATTGACAAATGATTACTTCACAATTGCGAAACAGCGTGCAATGAACTGGAAATTAACTTTACCTGTCTCCAAACCTCCATCTTCTACTCTCGCGAACTGTTCGGAGTCTTCTGGATCCAGGTCTTCTTCATGATCTTGTGGAGCGGAGTTTCCAACTTTCGCCTCTCTCTGAGCTTCGTCAAACCGCAAGAGGATCCTTTGGCTGCAAAACGACAATGCATAGGCAACGATCAAACTCAGATCCACGAGGCGGTATACACAAGACGATATTCAAATCTTTTGTTATAAGCGTGTTATGCACAAAGACACCCCGTTCCTCATCCAATGGTGTCAACCTTACAAAATATCAATAGATATTGGCAACTTGAACATGAACATCTTAAAATCGTTTTATGTACATGAAAGTCAAACTTGTCGATATTCTGAAAATTTTGCAAATACAATGAGACGCTTGCAGTCCTTCAGAAGAAATTGGACACATCTAATTCTGATCAAATAGCTAACATAAAATGTGCGACGGGTGCCGCTGGAACTAACGTGATATCCATTGGTCCGCTGTGAACGATCGGCTCCGAAGAACGCTTGGGTTCTGATTGTAGAATCTCGTTGACAAAATGGACCAGCCACGTAAAATTAAATGATATCATGCTTTTTGGTTGGCAAAGGGTTAGGTGATCCTCTGGAAGAACACAGAAGTTCTCAGATCTAGCAGAGCTTTCCGGTACTATAACAGTTCTCGGCATCCCCTGTACAGAACATTGATACTCGTGAGCTAACTTGTCTGTTACCAGCCTATATTTTTCAATCTACAAAGACACACATGCATATGTATTTGACCTCACAGATCCAGATGCTTCGGAAACCTCCACATATGCTCACAGATGCTTGGAAAGTCCAGGATGCGTGACTAACAGGAGTAAGAGGCTTCCACTTCTCATCCCCAATCTGAAGCTATGATATCAAATAGATTATGCAGAATGATTATAAGTTCAGATTTGCCTTCGCAAGTACAACGGGCTGACTTTCTCCAAATCCACCAATCTTCCACTGCGAACAGTGGTTGTTTTCCTCACAAATTCGACCTCGAGCTGTCTGAAAATCTGCTTCAAGCCTTGCTGACTCCTCCACGAAAACTTCGACATACTTTACCAGAGGGCCCTTCAGATACTTGAACACGTTTTTCATGTCAGGCATCCCTCTATGAGGGGTACCATAAAAGAAAACTCCCCTGACGTACTTCGAAAGTGCATGTGCTCTGAAGTTCTTTGATGATGGAGAAGCTGCAGCTAAGAGGCACAGCTCCTTTATCACCAGGCCACCAAAACCGTGGCCGACAAGTATGACTGCACGAGACTGCCCAACATCTACATGTGGGGAAGTTAGAGCATATAGCAAGTTTTCTGCGACGGGACGCAAAGCCATTCTTCCTTCTTTGTCGGTCTGGGTTACGCTCGCATCATAATTGACACACAAAATACGCACAGAAGGAAGAAGGGAACAAAGCCAAGTCGGTCAAAGTGAGCCATCTGGTGATGTCCACGTAGAGAAATGAATATCTGATCGATTCTCATCCCACTGGAGCCCATGGAAGAAAACAACGTCCAATTCTGCATCTTTAGGTTTAAGTGGTTGGGAGAGCTCCCAAACGGACTCAGTTAACTGAAAAATGAAACCAAAGGCGCTGAGGTTGTCAGTTTGGAGATCAGGAACGAAGCCAGCAAGTTGCATTTCACTCAGATGCACAATAAGCAGCATAATCGACTAACATCTTTATATGATGGAATCAGCAGTGCATTTCATATTTCTCCACTGACAGCCATAGACCGTCCAACGTATAATACCTGCGCAGGTGGGCGGGTCGACATTGTTCGGTCCCAAAGATTGTCAAACTCTCCTGAAAGATACCCACAACTGCGAGATCTATTAACACTGATCGACGGAATTGTACTGGGAACTCAGTTCTTAACGTATCATCTCAAATTCGTCGAGTCTCACGGTGGTTGATACTACTGGATATGCTAGTGGTAGCACACGAGTTTAGGTCGATCCGACGAAGCTATAAATAGAGATCAGGGTACCGTTGTTGATCATGAATGACAGCTTGGAAGATTAATCATTAGTTTAAAACTTTATGTGGAAAAGAGTACAACTCCGACCTCTTCAAGCATGTTCTAAGATCTCTCGCGAATCCCCATGAATTTGACCCGAGATACCATGAGAAGCAACTATCTGCAGATCGAGTACAAAGTCTTTTTCAAAAGCATCTTGTCTGTGCTAGTGGGACTGAATGCTTTTGAGAAGTTGCATGGTGATTGTATTTTCTAGAAACTGTTGTGTTTGCCCTCCAAGTTGTTATGAATTGCAAACAGATAAATTAAAGTAAATAATACTTCTGTGGTCTGGGATGTGTTGTCCGATTTGTAACAGTTTGGATGTATGTTTATGTATGTATGTTCGTGAGTATGTTGAAGAGACAATTTATTCTAATACAGGTAAAGTTTTAGGACAGCTGCAAGTCACTAGAAGACCCTTCTTCGCTACATTATAACCAGTCAGCTGTACACTCGGTAACAATGTTCGGCAGTTCTATCTGGATGAAAGAGGATGTGTGAAATGACTGCTGTCCTAAAAGATCCTAAAAGGGACATAGTGATCCAGAGAACATCAAGAGGAAGGGTCTACAATCTATAAATAGTTGCAAGTTTCGACAGCTGTACTTTAATATAATATAGAAAACAGTTTAGTATGATCCCAACACATTATTCATCATTCATGACACTATCATATGCATATTATGTAAAATTATTATACGATAAGAGCCACAATCTGAAACTTGATTTAAGAAACTCCACTGAGAATGCCATGTAAATTTGAACCCCAGCTTTGAACCTAATTAAAAATGAACTACAAATTTGTATAAGAAAACTTACATTTATAAATTTATATATTACATAAGATTAAAAAATTAAATTTTAGCACATGGCTATATTTTTTTAATAAATATTATGTATATCATTCCAAATTTCATGAGTCACCGCAGTGATCACACTTTGATTTGATCTCATTTCTATTTGAATTGACTAACAATGAAACTAAGGTTTTTCTTCAGATACCTTCATCTGCATGTTAATTCCGAAACATTAACCATTCTCCTGTTTCCACATTACTCTCATCTTAATTCTTTAAAGTGATTAATGTTTCACATCTTTGAATAATTCTACCTCCTTGATGTTGATAGAGTATCACATACTACTATCCCAAGCTTCTAGGGTGGGCAGGAAAGTCTAAGTTTCTGTAGTGACCTTTTTTAACTTTATGGTTAAAAGAGACTCAATACAAATCTGTACACATTTGTCTTCCTATATTGTATCAGTTGGAGCAGGACTAGTGTCCCATAGACCATTCCTTGGTGAACTTTGGTATCTCCATCGTATTTCTACTTTGTATTTTATTTCTAATTTTTGGTATGGTATTACAGTGATTGTGAGAGCCTTTGAGTTCAAATTGATGAGAGGGTCTCAATTGCTAAGCAATGATCTGATTATTTTATTAATTTATGAGTGATAAACTATATAATTTTGGTGGTACCAAGTGCAAGACCTTCACAAAGTACTATTATCCAATATGAGAATACAAATGTGTACCTTCTAGAAATGCAAATAATTGCTTAATCTTGTCATAGTGGTGAAGATTTTACAGTTGGTGCTCCTCCAGATCCTAATGTACTTGCTTGGAAAAAATATGCACTATCTTTATTTCTTTATGTGTTTTGCAATCATTGTTTGGTTACATAGAACGAGTTGTTACTCCCAAGGAGATAGCAGATATATTAGCGAAAAAAGTGTCAGATGTTAATAAAGGCAAGAAAAATTCAATTGAAATAACAATTGATGGAAGCTAAGAAGTACTTTAAGCATCACTTACTATATATATCACATTTGTTGTTTGGTTGAGGAACTCAATAGTGTACAAGTTTTGTACATGATCTAATTCTATATATTATTCAGGGTCTACCAAAGGAGTGCAATTTTGGGACCTATACAGTTGTTAGAGATACATATCCATAATTAGACAATCTAGTCCCAATGTTAATCCTTGAAGAGATGAGGCTGCAAGGTGGTGGCACTTGTAGTGTTTCTCAAGTAAGGTAGAGAACATGGAGGTTAATTATGTGGAGGTGCTATTGGTGGAGGTCAATCCTCTTAAAGATATTGCAAGTTACATCCACAATAGAGAAATTCTACAACTTTTGTAAATCAAAGACTCATTTTGAGAAGAATTGTTTAAGGAAGCAAGATGATATTCAATCAGGTAAAGTCCCTCTACAAAATTATTGGAGAAGGATTGTAGACCCAAAGATCATTTGCTAGTGTCTACTCACACAATTGCATCAATAATCGCATCAAAGAGTGGTTGATTGACTCAAGGTACTCAAAACACATGACCCATCAGGCTAATATATTTAGTTCAAAAGGACAATTTTCTGAAATTTTGGTTGTGAATGTAAGTGATTTTACTAAAAATACTACCAATCACATTGGTACTATCGCATTCTCAACTCCATTGGGGAATTTAGTGGTTTAGGAGAAGTCGTACATGTGCCTACAATCACAAAAACCAACTTTTTGCTGAAAACTGTTTTGACGGCCTATGTAACAAAGATAGTGTTTCTCCAATAACTAAAAGAAATGTACTACCCTATGCAAATTTGGATCCAAAATAAGTAGGTTTGTCAAGTTAGATATTAAGATGGTAAATTGTCAAATTGGTAAGCAAACATGTCAAATTGGTAAGCAAGCTAGAAAACCTTTCAAACATCAAAATGCACGGGCCTTCAAGCTGTGAAAATTGATACATACCATTGTATGGACTGTTCATAACATTTTTTGAAAGATTGCCAGTTTTTTATCTCATTTATTAATGACCTTTGAAGTTTGACATGTGCCTACTTTCTAAGAGAAAATCAAGTGTTCTTTTATTATTCTAAAACATTTTTCAAGCTACTTGTGAAGAAGCAATATGTTCATTATCTCCTATGTTTATGTTTTCATAGAGGAGGCGTTCCTTTCAAACCACTTCGACACTTTTCGATCCAAGGAATCAAGAGGGAAGATACTTGTAGCTACATCTTTCAAGTTTTCCTACATGGTTTCCATTCATGGAAACCATGTAGAAACTGAACTATGTTTCCACTCAGAGTGGTCAATGCTTAGTGGAATATAGATCTGTAGCTATATGTAATCCTCATCTAATGAAAATATCACTTTAACACATCTTGAGCTCATAATATGAATTAATTGACCTCTATATGCATTCAAAGTGGTCAATGACGTGGAAGATAGATTTATGTTGAGATAATTGTGGTGTCCAAATTTTACAAAAAAATATATTTTATTGTTTTCTCAACATTACTAGTATTGGGAACTCAATTCTCAACGGATCAGCTCAAGGTCGTGGAGTCTATCGTTAAATTGTTACTACTAGGGACCTAGAAATCTGGATATGCTAAAGGTAGCAAGCAAGTTGAGGTCGATTCGACCAAGCTGTAAGTAGAGATCAGGGTACTGCTATTGGTCGTGAATGACAGCATGGAAAATTAATCACAAGGTTAAAACTTTCGTGGAAAAGAGTACAACTCCAACCTCTTCAAGCATAATCTACAATCTTCCGAGAATCCCGATGTGCTTGACCTGATATACCATGAGAAGCAACTATCTACAGTTCCAGTAGAAAGTCTTCTTCAAGCATCTTGTATGTGCTCGCTTAGTGGGACTGAATGCTTTTGGTAAGTTGGGAATTGATTATCGTATTTTCTAGAAAAAGGTTGTGTTTGCACTGCAAGTTGTTACGAATTGCAACAGATAAATTAGAGTAAATAATACTTCCATGGTCTGGATGTGTTCTCCGATTCGACTACGATTTGAGATGTATGTTTATGTATGTTCATGAGCCAATTTATTCTTATATATTTAAAGTTTTAGGACAGCTGAAAGTCAATAGAAGATCGGTCTAAGCTACGTTATACGTAGTCAGCTGTGCAATTCCGCAACAATGTTCGGCAGTTTTATCTGGATGAATGATACTGTCCTCAAGGAATCGGCCCTTACTATCGGATGTTTGAAAAGGAGTTCGCGCTAGACCTACACAAAATGGTCGAAACCGATTCTCAATCAACGATACCTGCAAGGTATGAATTGTTAACTTGCACCATGAGCCGTGGATGGTACTCGATTTTGATTTTGATTTGATCGAAATGGTCAAATCAAATAGTAGGCTTGCAGTCTCTAAAAGATACGTTCTGTCGAATAAAAACCAGAAATCATGCATGCAAATATGTTCAAGAAGAATATAGATTACTAAAGAAATGCGTCCAGATGGAACGTCTCTTTCAGCGTCCAAGTGACAGAGTGATCCAGAGAACACGAAGAGAACATTCAGTTAGTGTTGCATGTTTCGACAGTTGTACTTGAACATATTATAGGAAAATGATTAATTATGATCTCAACACGTTATTCATCATACATGACACTATCATATGCATACTATGTAAAATTATTATACAAAAAGAGCCACAACCAGAAACTTGGTTAAAGAAACTGAACTGAGAGTGCAATGTAAATTTGAACCGTAGCTTGAAAGGGTATTAAGAATGAACTACAAATTTTTACAAGAAAATTGTATTTAGTAATATATATATATATATATATATATATATATATATATATATATATATATATATATATATTACATGAGATAAAATAATTAAATTTTGGCACATGTCTATATTCTGTTTATTGATTAAAGACTATATATGTCATTGTGTTCATAGTCACTTCAATGATCACACTTTTATTTGATCTCCTTCCTCTTTAAATTGACTCATAATGAAAATTAGTTTTATTTACAGATACCTTCATCTTAATGTTAATGTGAAGCTTTAACCATTCTCTGGGTCCACATAACTCTCATCTTAATTCCTTAAAAGTGGTTAATGTTTCACAATTTCTAATAATTTCTTTTAACAACCTCTTTGATGTCGGGAAAGTGTCACTGGATAAGATTCTTAGCTGCTAGTATTGGCGGGAAAGGCTAAATTTCTTTGGTGACTTTTTTTGAATATATGGTGAAGAGAGACTCAATGCAAAACTTGTACACATTTCTCTTCCTTTATTATATTTGTTGGAGCAGGACTACTGCTCCTTCGACATCAGTATTCGAGTACTAACTAGAAGTGAGACCTCTAGTAATTTAGAGCATGGACTTCAAAATCGATCTGTGGACGAATAGACATTATACCTTTTGTACAGCTTTGATCTCCTATCCCCATTTATTCCCTTGTTATCCTACGGGGTCGCCTTTATCTTCTATTTGTCCCCATTTGGATTCCCCCTTAAAGTATCGGCAATACCGTTGACGGCAGTAGATCCTTTGGCATCTTAACACCCACCTAATCCTCAAATTTCGTTTCAGCACACCCATCACATTAAAGAGAAACATGACGTTTTCATTTCAACGCTTCCTTCTCTGAAGAAATGTTCAGCAGAAACGTTCGATGTTAGAGTAAACACGAGTGTTTTCCCCTTTCGGTACAACCGAAAGTCAAAAGCATGTTATATAGCATGAGAATGGCCGCCTTCTTCTTCTTCCTTTCCTCCTTGCGCGGTCTTCGATCCAAGTCCGAAACCGGGACTAGCGATGTAGAGACAATTCCTGGGTGAACTTTGCTATCTCCCTCTTATTTCTAGTTTTTTTATTTTATTCTTCTTTGTAATGTAGTATCAGAGTAGAAAAGAGACAGAGAGGGTCTTTGAGTTCAAATTTATGAGAGGATTTCAGTTGCTAAAAAGTGATCTGATCTTTTTAAATCATGAGTATTTAAACAAGATAAATTTGGTGATATCAAGTGCAAGACCTTGACAAATAACAATTATTCAGGATGCAAGTACATAATGTCTGCCTTCTTGAAATTCCAAATTTTTTTTAATCCTGTCACAGAGGGGGTGAAGCTTGTGCAGTTTATGCTCCTCCAGATCCTAGTGGACATGCTTGGAAGAAATGAGCTAATCAAGTTAAGCATTAGCTTTAGTTTACAATCAATTAGCTTTAGTTTACAATGTGTTTTACAATCATTGGCTTGGTTACATAGAAAGGGTTGATACTGCAAAGCAGATACGGGATTCATTGCCAAATGTTTTTCAGATGTCAACGAATGCAAGGAAACTGCAATTGAAACAACAATTGATGGAAGCTAAGAAAGAATTTAAGCATCACCCATCACCAATACATATCACATTTGTTATTTGGTTGAGTAACTTACTAGCTTTGGAGTTATCAACATAATTTAATTCAATATACCATTCAAGGTCTACCAAAGGAGTGAGAATTTTTGAGGACCTCTATATCCAGTTTTTGCAAAGCAAAAAGGCCAAAGTTTAAGGATGGTAAATGTCCTCTGCAGGAATATATAGGAGAGAAGTGCAGGATGAAGATGCACTGCATGATCCTAATATCCTACAAGATGTGCAGGAAATCAACTCCGGGTCAACTTGTTTAAGTGTGAGATTACTCCCTACAGGAATGTACAGTTGTAAGAGACAAGTAGTAATTAAAGTTGAGGTTGCATTCTGACTATGTTAGAGAATGTATATTTAGTAAATAGAATGTAAGGACAAGAGCCATTAGACGTTTATTGTGGTGATACATAAAGAAGGCGGTGGCTGTAGGTAAAGTGTTGTTAGGAGGGATAGAAAATTCTTTAGAGTTAGGTACTTGAAAATAAGTGGGCTTGTGCTCATGAGTAGGGGTTCCTTTTTGGGACTATTTGATTGGTGATTACTAAGTTCATTCATTCTGGGAGGACCATGCTTTAGAGATTGGATTCTTAAAATTAGATTCAGCTGCTCATCATTTTGGTCCTGCAGATTGAGCCATTGCAAGTCATTGTAGTAAGACCAATTCATATGATTGTGTGACAATTCATACTTGATTGATCAAATATTTATCATCAGTAAGGAAAATCCATTCTGCCTTCATTTTTTATTGAGTTGAGTCCACCTTAAGTTATGAATGTGTAAGTGCATGAAGTAATGCTTTTTGATTTTCTTGTTGCATTTTTATCTTAGTAGTAGAGTGCATCATAGCACTACCTGTAGCATTGCATTTGCTGACTTGAGAGTGAACATTCCACAAAAGCCAAAGGGGTCACCTGGATGATGGACCAACAAGTCTTTATAGGGTTTAGTGTCCAAGGGTAACCCTATTCCTTAGTGGAGCTGCAATTACAACATGAATCCTACCCATCGTTCCTCCCCAAGCCAAGTGACAGGTTAGCCATGCAAGGATTGTCTCATTTTCTCATTCCTGTTGCATCTTGTACCCTCCACTATGGGATTATGAGTTTGCTTGTCTCACTCAAGATGAACCTTTGATGGCTATTATAGTTACATGATGGACTAAGAAGCCAAAGAACCAAACTCTATCATGCTCCTCCAAGGCTAAGAAACCAAGGCACCTCCAAGACTCAAGCCATTGCTCACTAGAGAACTCATGAGAGAGAGTTTTGTGAATGAAAAGATGATGAGTACCTCTTCACCTCTGGTTTATAGATGTGAAATAATTACACACTCATGTTACTAATTATCATAGTAACTCAATTTACTAGGCAAAAATTCATTCAAATCTAAAGTCTAAAGGAATATCCAAACTCATGGGAATAATCTATTAAGCATGTGGTCTTATCTTGATCCAACTACTAAGATAAGGATTCCTTCACATGAGCTTTCCTTGGACTATGGAAGAATCCAAACCAAAAAGGCTTATAGGTCCAAGAGTTCTCAACTCCTTTCTCAAAGCCAAACACTTAAGAATAATACCAAGTCAACACATTAGAATCCAAAATAATGGTGCTCACTCTTTCACCTTCCTCTAAAAAAGATTCACCTCTATCTTGGCTATGACTAACTCTAGCTAATCATGGCTAATGAGAATCTTACTTTTAACTCTATATAAATAATATCTTTCAATTATTTGCAATACTAAACTAAATATTAGAATAGAGCATACATGCATAAATGGGTGTTTCGTTTACTGCCCAACTAAGATATCACTTTGTCCTCTAAGTGAAGTCCCTCTACCTTTTATGATACAACTTTAACTGATCTTTAACATAACATAAAAGGTAGTTAAAGTTGAACGACAAATTGTTACACCAATTTTGACATGGGTAGACTTCAAAGATGCAATACTTGGTTGATTTCAAACTATAAATGCCACCCGAGCCGCACGAGATAAATTGGCGTAGTTGAGGTAGATTGGCTCAGTGAGAAGCTACATCACACAATTTCAGAACATCATTATGCAAATTCCAGATATCCAAGAAGGTGAAGTTCTGGATCGATTTGTGCGAGGATTGAAGTCACAAACCAAATTGGAGGTGACCATACGGGAGCCACAAAACATAGAAGAAGCCATGCAACTGGCTGAGCGTTTTGATTCCTTGGTTGCGACAACTTTGTCTCGACCTCAACCTACACAAAGCCTACCAATACCACAAGTGGAAGAACCATAACCAATGGAGATTGATGCTATCCAACAAAGACCACTTGGCACAGCAGATAGAGAAAGATTACGACAAAATAGAGGTTGCTTTTATTGTCACCAAGTTGGACATTGCATTGCTGAATGTCCACTTAGGAATGGGCGACCTCGACAAGTTGCCCAGATGGAGTTTGTGGAACAAAATGATCAGGGAAACAAAGAATCCTAGTAGGAGATTTTGAGCCGCCTACTAGGAGCTTGATTAGTTCCAAGGGGATTGAAGGCTCGACCTATGCAAGTTTGCTTCACTTGCAAGGTATGATATCTAATCAGGGTTGTAGGATTTTGGTTGATTCTGGAAGTTCAAAGAATTGCATGTTTATGCAAGTAGCAAAGGAATTGGGTATTCCTATCAAGCCAGTGTTTGGAAGTAGGTTGATGATGGCGGATGGTAGAAAAGGTTATGCATTCCACACCTCACATCCTGTTACCTTCAAGATTGGGAAGGAGTATTTGGAGTGTATGAGGTTTGTAGTGGCACCTCTACACTATGATATCATTTTGGGTCTACCTTGGCTTGAACGTCATAAGGTTCAATTTGATTGGACCCGACGACAAATTCAAGTACAACACCAAGGTAGAAATTTCTGATTAGGTTGTCTGGCACCTCTGAGTAAAACGCCTAAGAATAGTCAGTCCCAAGATGGGAAGTTTATCAAGAAGGTAGCCATAGAGCAAATTTGGAAGGGAGATGAGTCCCAAGATGGGAAGTTTGCCAAGAAGGCAACCATGGAGCAAGCTTGGAAGAGAGATGGGTCCCTAGAACGAAAGTTTGTTAATGAAGCGGCCATAGAGCAAGCTTTGGAGGAAGATAAGTCTATATTCGCGGTGTGGATAAAGCCGATTGCACAAGAAAAATCTGAGGAGGGCCAAGAGCCTCATCAAGCAATGGTTGATCGGATAGTTCAGGAGTTTGCAGATGTGTTTTTGTATGATCTGCCAAAGAGATTACCCTCCGATCGAGGTATGCCCTTCAAGATCGAGTTATTGCTAGGGAGTACTCTAGTGAGTAGACAAATCTATCGGCTCTCACCAAAGGAGTTGGATGAGTTGCGTATAACACTTATAGAGTTGTTGGAGAAGAATTTCACACGACATAGTACCTCTCCTTGGGGAGCACCGGTACTATTTGTTCCAAAGAAGGATGGAGGACTTCATTTCTGTATTGATTACCATGGACTCAATAAGCAAACCGTGAAGAATGCATATCCCTTGCCTCAGATCGATGACCTGCTTGATCAACTAAGTGGAACATGCTACTTTTCCAAGTTGAATCTTTGTAGCGGCTATTGCCAAATTCTTATTGAAGGTGAGGACGTGCAAAAGACTACTTTTTGCACAAGGTATGGACATTTTGAGTAGAGAGTTCTACCTTTCAGAGTCACTAATGCTCCAATAGTCTTCATGGATCAGATGCATCAGGTGTTGGAGGGACTATTGGATCGGTCCGTGATGGTGTTCTTAGATGATATTTTAATCTATAGCAGGACAAAGGCAGAACATGTGAATCATGTGCGAGAAGTCCTAAGATGACTACGACAATGGAAATTTTACTGCAAGAAGTCAAAGTGTACTTTTTGGCAAAAGAAGGTTACCTTCTTGGGTCATAAGATCTCATCAGAGGGGATCAAGATGGAAGACGAGAAGATCAAGGCCATTACTAATTGGCCTACCTTGAAGGATGCTATAGAAGTACAAGCATTCAATGGATTGGCCAGTTTTTACCGACGGTTCATCCACTATTATGCTCACGTGGTTGCACCATTGATTGACCTCGTGGGAAAGAACTTGAGCTTCCAGTGGACCACCAAGCATGAAGAAGCATTCCAGAAGTTAAAGCATATGGTGTCTTCAAGACCTATTCTTCAACCATATGATCCTCAACTACCTTGTGTGGTTGATTTTGATGCTTCTAACTTTGCAATTTGAGTTGTGTTGCAACAAGAATTTCCAGATGGACTACATCCTATTGCCTTTGTGTCTCACCAACTAAATATAGCTGAAAGAAATTATTCTGCTCGAGATCAGGAACAACTTGCAATGGTATATGCCACCAAGGTATGGAGACATTATCTCTTGGGGAAACAAGTGATCATGCAAACTGATCACAAGCCATTGTTGCATACCTTACACTTGGAGCACATAAAGAGTTGGCATCATCGATGGGAAGAGCAACTCCAGTTGTTTGACATCAAACTTGAGTACAAACCAGGTCGGTTCCATGTCATCCTTGATGCTCTATCATGATGACCTGATTTGAAGGCTCTTCCTCTCATCACGGCGGCAATTACAACAGTGTCCATTGACCCTAAGGCCCATAATGGGTTTCAATCAGCTCTACAACAAGATCCAGTCTTCCAAATGGTACACGGTTGTCTGACAGCATGCGATAATGAGTACAACACCTTCTCTTTCAAGGAAGACCTTTTATTCCATGCAAACCAGATCTATGTTCTAGCCAAAGGTGATTTTTGACTTGTGTGCCTTCAAGAAGCCCATGATTTACCAATAGCTGGTCACATGGGAGTGGACAAGACATTGGGCACCCTTCAATGCCAATGGTGATGGCCCAACATGACACGAGATGTTTGAGACTTTGTCCGATCATGTGAGAGTTGCCAATGTAACAAGGCCAACAACCAAAAGCCGAGTGGACTCCTTCAATCACTCGCCATTCCATCCGCTCATTGGGAGCATGTGAGCTTGGACCTCATCACATCCTTGCCAAAGATAAAACAAGGACACCACAATCGTGGTGTTTGTGGATAAGCTTAGTAAGCAAATCTACTTGGCACCAACTTGTGATACCGTGGATGCTCCAACCTTAGCGCAAATCTATTTCAACATGTCTTCAAGCATCATGGGATGCCACGTGTACCCATCTCCGACCATGATCCTTGATTTATTGGGAAGTTTTGGCAAGCACTCTTCCAAATACTCGGCACCAAGCTTGCTTTGTCCACGGCCTATCATCCTCAAACTGATGGACAAACCAAACGTGCAAATCGTACATTGGAGGATATGTTGTGGGCCTTTGTCAATGTCCACCATACCAACTGTGATGAATGTCTTGCAGCTGCAGAATTTTCCTACAACAATTCCAAATAGGCAAGCACCGGATTTTCTCCCTTCTTTCTCAATTTTGGCCAAGATCCGCTTGTTCCATATTCTCTTCTTGCTCCCCTTCTCTCTCAGGTTCCTCATACTTCCACATTCTTGACCATTATATCCCAATCTCTCCAACAAGCCAAGTCTCACCTCCTTGTTGCTTAGAATCACCAAAAACAATATGCGGACCACCATCGTCATGATTTCACCTTTGCAGTTGGTGATAAAGTCATGTTATCCTCTAGTTACCTCCCTCTCCCACTTGATACCCAAGTTCGTAAACTTGCTCCTAATTAGATAGGACCCTTTGATATAACTCACATTGTCTCTCTTGTTGCTTATCGACTTGCCTTGCCTTGTCACATGCGTATCCATCTTGTCTTTCATGTTTCCAAGTTGAAACCCTTTGTTCCTAACCCCTCTTCCTTTTCCTCTTGAGTCCAACCTCCTCCTCTGCCTGTCCCTATCAATGATCATTAGGAGTACAAAGTTGATGGTATCCTTGTGTGTTGCCATACTCAATGAGGCCGTCGCCAACATACAGAGTACAAGGTCCTTTGGAAAGGGTATCCCCTTCATGATGCCACATGAGAACCTCTTTCCCACCTCTAGAATGCATAGACGGCCATCAAGGAATTCGAAGCTTCACTGGCAACGAGGACGTCACCAACTAGTGGTGGGGGAATATGTAACAATATAGAGTTTAACGATGAAATTAGTCGGGCTTACAAAGTAGATAATAGGACAAAATAGCCTAGAATATTCTAGAAGCATCTAAGAAGCTTCTTGGGACGCTTCAAGGGTCTTGTATGCTACCTATAAATACCAAAGCCAAAGCTCATGCTAGGCATTCGGAGTTTTCCCTCATTCAAGTGTCCCAATGTGTGTTTCCATTCTCCTATTTCTCTCCTCAGTTTTGGTCTTTTACACCCAAGGTCTTGTCCACCCCCATGTGATTAGCTATTGGTTAATCATAGGCTTCTTGAAGGTGCACAAGTCAAAGATCACCTTTGGTTGGAACATAGATTTGGTTTGCATGGAATAGAAGGCCTTCCTTGATGGAGAAGATGTTGTACTCCTTGTCGCCTACTATCAAACGACCATGTACCATTTGGAAAAAGGGATCTTGTTGTAGAGCTGACCAAAACTTGTTATGGACCTTGGGGTCAATTGACACCATTGTAATTATTGTCGTGATGAGAAGAAGAGACTTCAAATTAGGTCGTCATGATAGAGCATCAAGGATGACATGGAACTGACTTGGTTTGTTCTCAAGATTGATGTCAAACAATTGGAGTTGCTCTTCCTATTGATGATGTCGACTCTTCATGTGTTCTAAATGTAAGGTCCATAACAATGGTTTGTGATCAATTCACATGATCACTTGTTTTTCCAAGAGATAATGCCTCCATACCTTGGTGGCATATACCATTGCAAGTTGATATTGATTATGAGCAAAGTAATTTCTTTCAGTTATGTTTAGTCGATGAGACACAAAGGCAATGGGATGTAGTCTATTTGGGAATTCTTGTTGCAACATAGCTCCAATTTCAAAGTTAGAAGCATCAAAAGCAACCACACAAGGTAGTTGAGGATCATATGGTTGAAGAATGGGTCTGGAAGACACCATATGCTTTAACTTAGATTGCTTCTTCATGCTTGGTGATCCACTGGAAGCTTGAGTTCTTTCCCAAAAGGTCAATCAATGGTATAGCCACATGAGCATAATAGTGGATGAACCATCAGTAAAAATTGGCTAATCCATTGGATGCTTGTACTTTTGTAGCATCCTTTGGGGTAGGCCAATTAGTAATGGCCATGATTTTCTCTTCTTCTATCTTGATCCCCTTTGATGAGATCTTATGAACCAAGAAGGTAACCTCCTTCTACCAAAAGGCACACTTCGACTTCTTGCAATAAAATTTTCATTGTCGTAGTCATCTTAGGACTTCTTGCATATGATTTGTGTGTTCTGCCTCTATCTTGCTATAGATTAGGATATCATCCAAGAACACCATCATGGAGCAATCCAATAGTCCATCCAACACCCGATGCATCTGATCCATGAAGACTACTAGAGCATTAGTGAGTCCAAAAGGTTGAACTCTCTACTTGAAATGCTCATACCTTGTACAAAAAGCAGTCTTTTGCACATCCTCTCTATCAATATGGATTTGCCAATAGCCACTGTGAAGATCCAACTTGGAAAAGTATCATGCTCCACTTAGTTGATCAAACAAGTCATTAATTCAAGGCAATGGATATGAATTCTTCATGGTTTGCTTATTGAGCCCACGATAATCAATACAGAAACAAAGTCCTCCATCTTTCTTTGGAACAAATAGTACCGATGCTCCCCAAGGAGAGGTACTATGTCATAGGAAGTCCTTCTCCAACAACTCTGTAAGTGTTGTTTGCAACTCCTCCAACTCCTTTGGTGAGAGCTGATAGATTGGTCTACTCATTGGAGTACTCCTTGGCAATAATTTGATCTTGAAGGGCATACCTTGATTTGAGTGTAATCCCTTTGGTAGATCATCCAGAAATACATCCAAAAACTCTTGAACTATCCAACCAACCATTGCTTGATGAGGCTCTTGGCCCTCCTCAGATTGTTCTTGTGCAATCAGCTTGATCCACACCGTAAATACAGACAGATCTTCCTCCAAAGCTTGCTCTATGGTTGCTTTACTAACAAACTTCCCTTCTAGGGACTCATCTCTCTTCCAAGCTTGCTCCATGGTTGCCTTCTTGGCAAACTTCCCATCTTGGGACTCATCTTCCTTCAAAGCTTGCTCTATAGCTATCTTCTTGACAAACTTCCTATCTTGGGACTGACTATTCTTAGGTGTCTTACTTAGAGATGCCAGACAACCTAATCTGAAATTCCTACTTTGATGTTGTACTTGAATTTGTTGTTGTGTCCAATCAAATTGAACCTTATGACATTCAAGCCAAGGTAGACCCAAAATGATATCATAGTGTAGAGGTGCCATTACAAACCTCATACACTCCAAACACTCATTCCCAATCTTGAAGGTAACAGGATGCAAGGTACGGAATGCAAAACCCTCTCTACCATTTGCCATCATCAAACGACTTCTAATCATTGGCTTGATAGCAATACCTAATTTCTTTGCTACGTGCATAGACATGCAATTCTATGAACTTCAAGAATCAACCAAAATCCTACAACCCCAATTAGATATTGTACCTTGCAAGTGAAGCAAACTTGCATAGGTAGAGCCTTCAATCCCATTGGAACTAATCAAGCTCCCTGTAAAAGACCAAAACCGGTGAGAGAAATAGGAGAATGGAAACTCACATTGGGACACTTGAATGAGAGAAAACTCCGAATGCCTAGCATGAGCCTCGGCCTTGGTATTTATAGGTAGCATACAAGTCCCTTGAAGCTTCTCAAGAAGCTTCCTTGAGCCACTTTATTGGAGTGCAAGCCAAGTTAACTAGGAAGCTTCTCAAGAAGCTTCCTTCTAGAAGCCGCCTACTTGGCGTGCAAGCTAAGCTAGTTAGAAGCTTCTAGAAGCTTCCTTCTAGAAGCTACCTTCTAAAAGCTACCTGCTTAGGGCGCAAGTTAACTAGTTAGGAAGCTTCCCAAGAAGCTTCTTAGATGCTTCTAGAATATTCTAGGCTATTTTGTCTTATTATCTACTTCATAAGCTCGACTAACTTTGTCGCTAAACTCCATATTGTTACATATTCCCCCACTGCTAGTTGGTGACGTCCTCGTCACCAGTGAAGCTTCAAATTCCTTGATGGCCGTCTGTGCATTTTGGAGGTGGGAAAGAGGTTCCCATGTGGCATCATGAAGGGGATACCCTTTCCAAAGGACCTTGTACTCCATATGTTGGCGACGGCCGCGTTGAATATGGCGACACGCAAGGATATGATCAACTTCGTACTCCTCATGATCATTGATAGGGACAGGAAGAAGGGGAGGTTGGACTCGAGAGGAAAAGGAAGAAGGGTTAGGAACAAAGGGTTTCAACTTGGAAACATGAAAGACAGGATGGATACGCATGTGACAAGGTAAGGCAAGTCGATAAGAAACAAGAGAGATAATGTGGGTAATATCAAAGGGTCCTATCCAATTAGGAGCAAGTTTACAAACTTGGGTATCCAGTGGGAGAGGGAGGTTACTAGAGGATAGCATGACTTTATCACCAACTTCAAAGGTGAGATCACGACGATGTTGGTCTGCATATTGTTTTTGGCAATTCTGAGCAACAAGGAGGTGAGATTTGGCTTGTTGGAGAGATTGGGATATAGTGGTCAAGAATGTAGAAGTATGAGGAACCTGAGAGGGAGGAGGAGCAAGAAGAGAATCTTGAACAAGCGGATCTTGGCCAAAATTGAGAAAGAAGGGAGAAAATCCAGTGCTTGCCTGTTTGGAATTGTTGTAGGCAAATTCTGCAGCTACAAGATATTCATCCCAGTTGGTATGGTGGACATTGACAAAGGCCCGCAACATATCCTCCAATGTACGATTGGCGCCTTCGGTTTGTCCATCAGTTTGAGGATGATAGGCCGTGGACAAAGCAAGCTTGGTGCCGAGTATTTGGAAGAGTGCTTGCCAAAACTTCCCAGTAAATCGAGGATCACGGTCGAAGATGAGTACACGTGGCATCCCATGATGCTTGAAGACATTGTAGAAGTAGATTTGCGCTAAGGTTGGAGCATCCACGGTATCACAGGTTGGTGCCAAGTGGATTTGCTTACTAAGCTTATCCACAAACACCACAATTGAGGTGTGTCCTTGTTTTGTCTTTGGCAAGGATGTGATGAGATCCAAGCTCACATGCTCCCAACGAGTAGATGGAATGGCGAGTGGTTGAAGTAGTCCACTCGGCTTCTGGTTGCTGGCCTTGTTTCGTTAGCAACTCTCACATGATCGGACAAAGTCTCAAACATCTCATGTCATGTTGGGCCACCACCATTGGCGTTGGAGGGTGCCCAAGGTCTTGTCCATTCCCATGTGACCAGCTATTGGTAAATCATGGGCTTCTTGAAGGCGCACAAGTCGAAGATCACCTTTGGCTGGAACATAGATCTGGTCTGCATGGAATAAAAGGCCTTCCTTGAAGGAGAAGGTGTTGTACTCCTTGTCGCATGCTGTCAAACGACCGTGTACCATTTGGAAGAAGGGATCTTGTTGTAGAGCTGATTGAAACTCATTATGGACCGTAGGGTCAATAGACACCGTTGTAATTGCCGCCGTGATGAAAGGAAGATCCTTCAAATCAGGTGGTCGTGATAGAGCATCGGGAATGACATGGAACCGACCTGGTTTGTACTCAAGTTTGATGTCAAACAATTGGAGTTGCTCTTCCCATCGATGATGTCGGCTCTTCATGTGCTCCAAGTGTAAGGTCTGCAACAATGGCTTGTGATCAGTTCGCATGATCACTTGTTTCCCCAAGAGATAATGCCTCCATATCTTGATGGCATATACCATTGCAAGTTGTTCCCAATCTCGAGCAGAGTAATTTCTTTCCGCTGTATTTAGTCGGCGAGACACAAAGGCAATTGGATGTAGTTCATCTGGAAATTCTTGTTGCAACACAGCTCCAATTGCAAAGTTAGAAGGATCAAAATCAACCACACAAGGTAGTTGAGGATCATATGGTTGAAGAATAGGTCTTGAAGACACCGTATGCTTTAACTTCTAGAATGCTTCTTCATGCTTGGTGGTCCACTGGAAGCTCGAGTTCTTTCCCAAGAGGTCAGTCAATGGTGCAGCCACGTGAGCATAATAGTGGATGAACCGTCGGTAAAAACTGGCCAGTCCATTGAATGCTCGTACTTCTGTAGCATCCTTCGGGGTAGGCCAATCAGTAATGGCCTTGATCTTCTCTTCTTCCATCTTGATCCCCTCTGATGAGATCTTATGACCCAAGAAGGTAACCTTCTTCTGCCAAAAAGCACACTTTGACTTCTTGTAGTAAAATTTCCACTATTGTAGTCGTCTTAGGACTTCTCGCACATGATTCACGTGTTCTGCCTCTGTCTTGCTATAGATTAAGATATCATCTAAGAACACCACAACGGACCGATCCAATAGTCCCTCCAACACTCGATGCATCTGATCCATGAAGACTGCTGGAGCATTAGTGAGTCCGAAAGGTAGAACTCTCCACTCAAAATGTCCATACCTTGTGCGAAAGGCAATCTTTTGCACGTCTTCTCCTTCAATAGGAATTTGCCAATAGCCACTACGAAGATCTAGCTTGGAAAAGTAGCGTGCTCTACTTAATTGATCAAGCAAGTCATCAATCCGAGGCAAGGGATATGCATTCTTCACGGTTTGCTTATTGAGCCCACGGTAATCAATACAGAAACGAAGTCCTCCATCCTTCTTTGGAACAAATAGTACCGGTGCTCCCCAAGGAGAGGTACTATGTCGTATGAAATTCTTCTCCAACAACTCTGTAAGTGTTGTTCGCAACTCCTCCAACTCCTTTGGTGAGAGCCGATAGATTGGTCTACTCACGAGAGTACTCCCTGGTAATAACTCGATCTTGAAGGGCATACCTCGATCAGAGGGTAATCCCTTTGGCAGATCATCCGGAAACACATCTGCAAACTCCTGAACTATCCGATCAACCGTTGCTTGATGCGGCACTTGGCCCTCCTCAGATTGTTCTTGTGCAATCGGTTTGATCCACACCGCGAATACAGACTTATCTTCCTCCAAAGCTTGCTCTATGGCTGCTTCATTAACAAACTTCCCTTCTAGGGACTCATCTCTCTTCCGAGCTTGCTCCATGGTTGCCTTCCTGGCAAACTTCCCATCTTGGGACTCATCTCCCTTCCAGATTCGCTCTATGGCTACCTTCTCGACAAACTTCCCATTTTGGGACTGACTATTCTTAGGTGTCTTACTCAGAGGTGCGAGACAACCTAAACGGAAATTCCTACCTTGGTGTTGTATTTGAATTTGGTGTCGGGTCCAATCAAATTGAACCTTATGACATTCAAGCCAAGGTAGACCCAGAATGATATCATAGTGTAGAGGTGCCACTACAAACCTCATACACTCCAAATACTCCTTCCCAATCTTAAAGGTAACAGGATGCAAGGTGCGGAATGCAGAACCCTTTCTACCATCCGCCATCATCAAGCTACTTCCAATCACTGGCTTGATAGGAATACCCAATTCCTTTGCTACTTGCATAGACATGCAATTCTCTGAACTTCCAGAATCAACTAGAATTCTACAACCCCGATTAGATATCATACCTTGCAAGTAAAGCAGACTTGTATAGGTCGAGCCTTCAATCCCATTGGAACTAATCAAGCTCTTAGTAGGCGGCTCGAAATCTCCTACTGGGATTCCTTGTTTCCCTGATCATTCCAGTCCACAACCTCCACTTGGGCAACTTGTCGAGGTCGTCCATTCTTGAGTGGACATTCAGCAATGCGATGCCCCAACTGGCGACAATAAAAACAACCTCCATTTTGTCGTATTCTTTCCCTATCTGCTGTGCCAAGTGGTCTTCGTTGGATAGCATCAATCTCCATTGGTATCGGTTCTTCCACTTGTGGTATTGGTGAGTTTTGTGTAGGGCGAGGTCGAGACCAAGTTGTCGCAACTAAGGAATCAAAATGCTCAGCCAATTGCATGGTTTCTTCTACATTCTGTGGCTCTCGCATGGTCACCTCCAATCTGGTTCGTGACTTCAATCCTCGCACAAATCGATCCAAAACTTCACCTTCTTGGATATCTAGAATTTGCATGATGATATTCTGAAATTGTGTGATGTAGCTTCTCACTGAGCCAATTTGCCTCAACTCCGCCAATTTATCTCGTGCAGCTCGGGTGGCATTTATAGTTTGAAATCGACCAAGTATTGCCTCCTTGAATTCTGCCCATGTAAAAATTGGTGTAACAATTTGTCATTCAGCTCTTTCTACTCGGAATCGCCACCAAAGTTTTGCCACTCCATCCAACTGGCTAGAAGCCAAGAGAATTTGTTTCCGCTCGTCTTGAAGATTGGTGGCTTCAAAGTAACGTTCACAATCAAACACAAAATTCTCCACTGTGCTTGGAAGATTCTTGCCTTCAAACACCTTGGGTTTTGGAAATAGAATGCGATCTTCTCCATCTCGAACTGGTGCTCTGTCTATCTGTTCTCGTCGTTGCTGGTCTCGTTCATCCAACAATCGAGTAAGATGCTTGATTTGTTGTTGCATTGCAAGGATAACATCCGGTATTGCCGCCATCGCTACTACTCTATTCCACTACCCTCAATTTATCTAGTTGATTAACACATAAATACAACACGTCCACTATTCTCCATAAGTTACAACTGGAAGTATCAAGGGTTCTTCTGATACTGTGATCAAATGCAGAAAATCCTGCCCAAAGCGTGAGGTGATGAATTGCGTGAAACGATGCTTTGGTAATATCTGGACATGAAAGTCCCAATGGTTTGGTGGAAGTGGATTTGGTGGTCCATAAATTCCATCCATCCCATTCCTGCTCTGATACCAATGTAAAAGACCAAAACCGAGGAGAGAAATAGGAGAATGGAAACTCACATTGGGACACTTGAATGAGAGAAAACTCCGAATGCCTAGCATGAGCCTCGGCCTTGGTATTTATAGGTAACATACAAGTCCCTTGAAGCTTCTCAAGAAGCTTCCTTGAGCCGCTTTCTTGGAGTGCAAGCCAAGTTAACTAGGAAGCTTCTCAAGAAGCTTCCTTCTAGAAGCTGCCTACTTGGCGTGCAAGCTAAGCTAGTTAGAAGCTTCTAGAAGCTTCCTTCTAGAAGCTACCTGCTTAGGGCGCAAGTTAACTAGTTAGGAAGCTTCCCAAGAAGCTTCTTAGATGCTTCTAGAATATTCTAGGCTATTTTGTCTTATTATCTACTTCATAAGCTCGACTAACTTTGTCGCTAAACTCCATATTGTTACACTCCCAGTAGGCAACTCAAAATCTCTTACTAGGATTTCTTGTTTCCCTAATCATTTTGTTCCACAAACTCCATCTGGGCAACTTGTCGAGGTCGCCCATTCCTAAGTGTGCATTCAACAATGCGATGTCCAACTTGGCAACAATAAAAAAAACCTATATTTTGTCGTAATCTTTCTCTATCCGTTGTACCAAGTGGTCTCCATTGGATAACATCAATCTCCATTGGTGCTAGTTCTTCCACCTATGCATAATGTACTGGTAGGCCTTGTGTAGGTTGAGGTCAAGACCAAGTTGTCACAACCAAGGAATCAAAGCGCTCAGCCAATTGCATGGCTTCTTCTACATTTTGTGGTTCTTGCATGGTCACTTCCAATTCAGTTCATGACTTCAATCCCCGCACAAATTGATCCAAAACTTCACCTTCTTGTATATTTCAAATTTACATGATGATGTTTTGAAATTGTGTGATGTAGCTCCTAATTGAGCCAACTTGCTTCAACTCCGCCAATTTATCTTGTGCGGCTTAGGTGGCATTTATAGTTTGAAATTGACCAAGTATTGCATCCTTGAATTTTTCCCATGTCAAAATTGGTGCAACAATTTTTCATTCAGCTCACTCCACTCAAAATTGCTACCAAAGTTTTGCCACACCATCCAATTGGCTAGAAGCCAAGAGAATCTATTTTTGTTCATCTTGAAGATTGGTGGCTTCAAAGTAACATTCACAGTCAAACACAAAATTCTCCACTATGCCCAAAAGATTTTTACTTTCAAACACCTTGGGTTTTGGAAATCAAATGTGACCTTCTCCATCTCAAATTGGCGCTCTCTCTATATGTTCTTGTAGTTGTTGGTCTCGTTCATCCAACAATCGAGTAAGGTGCTTGATTTGTTGTTCATCGCAAGGATAACGACTTGTATTGCCGCCATAGCTACTACTCTATCTCACTACTCCTAATTTATCTAATTAATTAACACATAGATGCAACACATACACCATTCCCCATAAGTTACAACCGGAAGTATCAAGGGTTCCTCAAGCACGGTGATCATATGCAAAAAATCTGCCGAAAGCACAAGGTGATGAATTGTGTGAAGCAATGCTTGGGTAATATTTGGACATGAAAATCCCAATGGTTTGGTAGAAGTGGATTCGGTGGTCCATAATTCCATCCATCCCATTCTTGCTCTAATGCCGATGTAAAAGACCAAGACCAAGGAGAGAAATAAGAGAATGGAAGCTCACATTGGGACACTTGAACGAGGGAAAACTCCGAATGCGGGAAAACTCCAAATACCTAGCATGAGCTTTGGCTTTGGTATTTATATGTAGCATACAAGGCCCTTGAGAAGCTTCCTTGAGCCACTTTCTTAGAGTGCAAGCCAAGTTAACCAGGAAGTTTCTCAAGAAGCTTCCTTCTAGAAGCCGCCTACTTGGCGTGCAAGCTAAGCTACCTGCTTGGGGTGCAAGTTAACTAGTCGAGAAGCTTCCTAGAATATTCTAGTCTAATTTGGCTTATTCTCTACTTTTTTAGCCTTACTAACTACGTTGCTAAACTCCATATTGTTACAATAAGCTCAAGATAACAAACTAACATTTGCGTATTCTTCTCTAGTCTATCCTCATTATTGTAATCATATTCAAACAAGAGTATCATCCACTTGGCTAGCCTCCCTTCCATATTAGGCTTGTTGAAGATGTACTTCAAACCCTTGTGATGTGTGAAAATAGTGACCTTTCCTCCAATCAAGTAGTGTCTAAACTTCTGAGACCAAAAATCAATACAAACCTTTCCGTTTTTGTGACTAAGCAATTTCTCTTCATTGAGACTATTTTTCTACTAGCATAAGCTATTGAATAATCATGCCCATCTTGGTCTAATCAACTCAAAGTGCATCCTATGGCTACATTGGAAGCATCAATGTAAAGAATGAAAGGCTTACTCCAATCAAGTTTAGCAAGAATTGGAGCCATAATAAGGGATTACTTGAAGCTCCTTAAAAGCTTTGAGAGCCTCCTTGCCCTCCAAAATCACCATGTATTCTACACCCTTCTTCATGTAAATGGTCAATGCATAAGCCTTGTTGGAAAATAAGAAGATGAATCTCCTATAGTATCCAACCATCCTCAAGAATTAGCTTATATAACTTGTCAAGCTTAAAGAGAATGGAAGCTTTGAGATTTTCCTCACCTTTGTAGGATCCAATCTTATTTCATCATTGGAAATGATATGCACATCTTTGGGTTGATTGATGCATTGCATAATCCAAGCATTGCAAGAATTTGAACAAGTGCTCAAAGTGCTCTTCCTTGCTCCCATAAACACAAAAGTTAACAATTAAGATCTCTCACAAATTTCCTAATGAAAGGTTCAAATACTTTATTCAAGAATTTTTGAAATGTGGCTAGAGCATCACAAAATCCAAAGGCACAACTTTGAAAGCCTAAGTCTCCCAAGGTGTGGATAATGGTTGAGTTGTTAATACTTTGGTGCAATCTTGAGTTGATTATACCAATTATAATCATCTCCAAAATTTTCTCTCTCATGACCCATAACCTTCTCCAAGATCTCTTCAATGAATGGCAATGGGTAGTAGTCCTTCTTGGTAATAACATTGAGCTTCTTGCAATCAATACAAACTTGAAGCTTTCCATTCTTCTTCTCACAATCACAATAGTAGACATCCATTTTGAACTCTCCACCTCAAAGATAAACCCAACTTCCTTGAGTTTATCAATCTCCTCCTTCAAAATCAAAGCTATTGGTGAAGTAATGAAATATTGCTCTCAAAAAAAATTCTTGCATGTGACTCCACCTCTATCCAATATTCTCCAAGGAGAATTTCTTGAGGTCTTTGTAGCTAAAAGCAAACACATGGATAAACTTACAAAAAATCTCCTCGAATCTTACCTTTGCTTCCTTTGGTAACATTTGGAAAATATTTGAGGGTAGATAGTCTCATCTCTATCTCCTCTGGTGTCAATGAGGATTTATCATGGTCTTTCAAAACATCTATCTTAGGTAAAAAATACATGGCACACAATAGATACACATCTAAATCAGATTCAAAGTCATCTTTATCCAATTAGATCTCTTCTTCCATGCTTGTATCCACACTTGAAGCTCCTTCTTTTGGATTTTATTCTCAATAATCAGAAGATGGTGTATCTAAACGTGGCGTGTGGTTGGTGTTAGTTATATGAACTATAACCCAATGGTTTGATGGTCGAATTCTCAAGTAACCCGTGTGCCATCAATCAATTGTATGAGCTTCTCTCAACCATGGCCAAGTAGGAAATTATAATGAGAATCCCTCAAGACTTGGAAAGTCATGACATTTGAACTCCCATGTTTGATACTACCACCTTGTCCATCACCTTTATTGGTCAAACTTGTTGCTTGTTTGCCATGCTTACCACAAAGGTTGAATGTATCATATCTAACTTCTTCATGAATATTTTTGACAAATTATTCACTATAGATCCCCCATCAAAATATTGCATCCTTGATGTTGTGATTATTCACTCTCACATCAATTTTGGAAGCATAGTCACAAGCCTTCCATGGTGCTAGTTTTGCATCCACCACCCACATGGATACCAAAACTTTTACTTTCTTCTTTCTCTTGCTCCTTGTAGAACTCAAATAACCCCTAACCTCCTCTCTTAAGGTAGGATTCAAAGCAATGATTTGGCACATTATGATGTTAGCCTTGTGACTATCAACATCTTCCAACACATTACAATCTCATTGTTGCTGTGAGAACAAGAAATCATTCAGCTTCTTCCTTGGAGTCTTTGTTGTCGATAGTGTTGAAGTGTTGGTGCAAGTACTCTTAATAGGCAAAGGACCAGCTTTTCTTGGAGTGAATCCTTGTGAAAAATGTACCTCATATGTAAAATGTGCTTTCTTTTTCTCTTGTGCCAAAGGCTCCAAGTTAAGACCCTTGGACTTTGAGCAGTGCCTCCTTCTCATACCTATTCTCCATCTATAGATGATATCCCCTTACCTCTATTTTGCATAGAAGCTACTTGGGTTTCACCAAATCCTTCTTTATTTCTATTGGCTCTCTCATACACTCTTCCACCATGATAAGTGGGATTTGGGCTATTTTTTTGGATATGACCTCTACTTCCACAAACACAAAATTTCTATCATTGAACTTGTTGGTTGGTTGGCCCTCTCTATATGGATATTTTCCATAACCTCTGGACCCTATCTTAGCATTCTTATCCACCTCTCTCTTCTCCCATAGTTGTATTACATTGAACTTGAGATGTGCAAGTTGCTCTATGATAGTTTGAAGGGGATCTTTTGGCAAGGGTGCAAGAACCACAACAAATACTACTTGTGGTATCACCTTTGCCACTAAAAGATCAAAATCCTCACCATAATTCTAGCCTTGTGGAGGATGCACAACCTCCTTCACTACCAAATCACTCTCCTTGTTAGATTAGATCTTTCATTTGAGTGGTCATTAACTCCTCTTTTTTGTAGGATGTCACTATGAGTATCCCTAACTTCTTTTGGAAGTGGTTTCCACCCAAGAGGTTAAACATGCAAGAATATAAAACTAGTGATATTGGACACTTCTAGTTAGTTCCAATCTATATCATCATGGGAACGACCTATTCTTACCATTTATACAATTAGTATGTTAACATTGGATTGTCACTTATATCTAGGCATCATAACATTCCTAGATATCAATCCAAAGTAGGTCATCCTAAAAATGGACACTGAAAATGCTTTTAATAGCATCTTTTAGGCATCCATCTTTAGAGAGCTTAGGGAGGCTAGTGGATTCTTGGCAAGTCTTATTCCTTTCATGTGGGTCATTCTATGGCATGCTTCCCTTTACTCCCAACATGCTTGGTCATAGGAAGGAGTCAATATCTTGGATTCAATTATTAGTACATGATAGGGAGATCCTTTAAGAGGACCTTTATTTGCCATGGCTCACTTCAAATCTATCTTATCTACTATTTTGGCTATGTTATTTCCCTCCTTGGTAGATGATACACACATTGTGTGCCTCATAGATCAAATTAGGCAAGCCTTTGATCACTTGACTATCATGCTATATTTGGTAGGCTGAAGAATCAAGGTATCAAAGTGTATAGCATGGTCCTTTAGGTATCCCTTCCCACCTTGATCTTCTAGATGGATGTATCACACCTATAGATGGATAACATATTCTTGGAATGCCAGTAGGATCTAAGGATCTTGTCACACGCTCCTTAAATGATGCTCTTGTAGAGTATATTCTCCATGTGGATGACCTTTCTTTACTAAGAGATCTGCATATGGAATTTGGTATACTCTCTTTTAGAATTGTCCATCAATTGACTTACCTTCTTTGCACAATTCCTCTTTCCTTGACCTTCCTACATTGAGACTTTTGATAAGAGAATTATGGAAGTCTTTGGTGATATCATTAGGCCAAGGACACCTGAGTGTGTGATGGGGGACTTGGAATATAGACAAACACCTTTATGGATCTTGTGCAGAAGGGGAGACCTATTATCAATGGAGGAGAAGGAGCTTATAGAGTTTTTGGGTAGTTGTGCTCTCTCTTGGAGACATATGTGATCACAGGTGGAGGAGTGATCCTTTTCTCTCGAGATGTTATTGCAGCAAATGAGTGATGGTCTATCTTGACAGGCATGAAAGGACCTTCCATCCTTTACTTCACTATCGTCAAATTGGACTAGGAGTTTGCAATCCTCCTTGATAGAGCAATAAGGTCTACATATGCTATACATTCTCTATTAGTTGACATATCCTTTTCTTGGGCCACTAGAGCACATCTTTGCTCTTGCTCTGGCAATGGCATAGGTTCTTGGATCATAGCTTGACCATGCATTAATGTATTCCAACTTGCACTAGCTATTTCTCTACAATGATGAGGTTCCACCTAGGTTTGATCCACCCGTCCATATCTTCATTACTCACTTGTGGGTGTGGTTCTACACTAGATGCAATAATGATCCACGTAACACTCTATCCTTTGGGAGGATAAAGGATAGCTACCCATGATGCCATCATGGATATAGTGCTTGCTATGGCACAAGAGAGTGGATACCTTGCTTGGATGGAGCGCTCATATGCTTTGTAGATGACACATGTTAGAGCAAGCTTATACTTGGTCCAAGATGATTAGGTGGCAATGGCAGATGTTGTGGTTATAGATCTTACACAAGATGCAATTTTGGAGGGAATGACTACTCATCCCCCTAGAAGGGCAGCAAGTAGAGCAGCAACGTGCAAGGTCTTCAAGTAGAGGATATGTAGCAAGGTCGCCTCTTTGCTCCTTTAGCCTTGGAGTTATATGGAATGATGGCACAACATTTGGACTATTTTTCAAGGAGTGCATGAGAGCCTATCATATTAGACGTTAAGGGTATCACTCTCACTCTCATAATTTTTAGTATACTTTAGACAACATGTGTCCATTGCTCTACAAAGAGCATTGGCTGGTGCAATCCATAGGAAAGAAATCACACTAGGTGATGCTTCTTTGGATGCTCCATTAGTTTGGAGACTTTACAACTTGCATAACTTGTATATCTTAGGTGCAATATGGCAGATTTCTCATATCTATACCATTGAGGTCCAGTTCCATTTTACCTCTTTTGTCTCTCTCTCTCTCTCTTGTATGGCTTGATAAGGTCTTCCTATCCTTTGTGTTTTGCTCCATGGTTGCCTTTTCTTTATAAATTTCATATCAAAATTTGAAACTGTGGGAGAATCAATACACCCTTCCTCCATAGAAGAAGACACCAACCCTACTATTGGGAATCAAGATTTTCTCCAATGCCGTGACAACCTTGCCAGATTCTGCAGTTCATAAGTGCGGGAGGTATCCACACTTAAAATTGATGGTTGAGATTTTGTGTACTCCGTCTGGGTAATTAGTGTTGACATATAATTAGCATAGCTAATTTGCTAAGACCACACTAATAAAGATTTTGAAAGAGAATTAAAAAGAATAGCGATTTTGAAAGAGAATTTAGGAAGTAGAAAATAGGAAGCAGTATTTTATATAAAATATGTTTGGTATACTAAAAATTAGAGTATTTCTAAAATGATATGAGAGTTGTAATATTATCCTTAAATCATGGGAATGTATATTATGCACATCTTCAAGAAATTATTTACAAGTTAGTTGCTCACTTTCATTTATATGCTGTAATTAATGATGAAGTTCAGATTACGTCAATGTAGACATCTTTATTTCAAATTTCATTAATCTATATTACCCTAAATTATTTTTTTCCAAGCTCAAAATAATATAAACATTGTACACATCTTATTTTACAACATTTTATATTTTGTCTTCTTTAGATATATTATGGATTTTGGCTAGTATAATCCACAGTAATTAATCAACTGTATCCCGTGGTGACATTACAAAGCATCAACGGATACCTCCTTGTTCACACCAGCCATCCGGCGTGAACGTCAGTAACCTTTGAGTGTTTTCATTTCCACATGACCTCTTTCTTTGAAACATATCCCAGAATATCTCTAACGCTTGATTTAGAAGGAAATTCATGAATATTCAGCATTAATAATTTGATTCTTTTGATTATTTTACCAAAATCATTGAAGACATATCGTAATCTGGTATGAATATTTTATATTTGACAATAATTCTTCTTCAGATATTAAGCACATTGATCGGTTAAAAGATTATGGGCAGGTGCAACGAGTAAAGCCACATTTAAATGTTCTTTGCGTTCTGTTTCTCGTTTACAAAACTTCTCATTATTCAAAGTACAAAACAATGAAGTAATTTAGCCAGTTTTCTGAAAAGTAGTGAATTTTTTAGCGGAAAAGGATACTGTTCGATTCAAGTCCAGATTGAGAAGAATACTTAACATATTGATCCACATTGTTTAGCGCTTCTTCTTACACCTTTGTTAAGTTTTACCAACTAAAATTCCCATGTACAACCATGAAAGTCTTAATTACTTGATAATCTGTACCGTTCTAGATATATATTTACTTTGAGTGTTTTATTGTAATAATTCAGTAGTATTTTTGCTTCTCAGGATTTTGGGCACATCCTTATAGGGTTCTTCCTGAAGTTTATCACTCAAGACGACTCAAATTTATTCTTACCGTCCTTAATGAATCCGAGTTCATACATCTTCATTATTGTATGTATGTTGATGTATAACCTTGTAAACAGTATTGCTCTCTCGAGTCAATTTAATATTTAATCCTCTAAAACTTCCATTTGCTTTTTATCCTCTGTACGACAAAGTAGATATCTTGAATATGAAGTTATTTGCCCAGCTGATGAGAGAGCGTATCCATGTGAAGAAATAACTCGAAAATTTGAATATTTCAAAACTTAAAAAATTCAAAATTTTCACATTAATCAGATATTTTCTTATGAAAACTATTTTCAATTGTTACATTCTTCATCCATAAAATTTTGGCACCTTCTTCATCCATAAAATTTTGGAAAACATAGGGATAATACGAACACCTATAGCATGCAAATACATGGTGCTTCCTCCACTGTATGAACATTAGTGTACTGTCGTGTCGCTCAGATCATTCTTCACGCACTTCCTATTTGGGATGACGAACTACAATACTTACATTATTACTATGAATGATTTGTTATGCATAATTCCATTATTATAGTAATTCGATAACGTATTTTATAGGTAAGCAAAACTCTGGGATATGTGTCGGTATCCTTCCTTCCTTCCCTGAAGGTTTATGCTTAATTCCACTATTATATACTAATTCGAGAACGTATTTTATAGGTAAGCAAACTAAGGGACATGTGTCCGTATCCTTCCTTCCTTCCCTGGAGGTTTACAGGGCAATAGCTGTTTCAGCAAAACCACTGATGTGACGCAGCACTGGTGGTTTCGATTCATGTGCTTCATCGGGAACAGAGCTGCTGTGGAGAGCGGAGAAGAAGTCTTGTTGAAGATGGAGAAATCGCGGGGAGGAAGACGATTGGGGTTTACTCTTGACTCTGATGTTTGCGTGGATTATCATAGATTGCGTTGCTGACACCGGATCACGCGAGGATGCAGTTGTACATTATTCGGGGATGTCGTCCAAACGGAGTGCGATCAAAGTTTCACAGGTGAGAATAGACAGCTCTGTTTCCAGTTCTTTGCGTCATGGAGCGATTAATTGATTGATTCGATGCTTTCATTTTCGAAGATCTGCAGAAGATTTCCTCCAAGGTTTCGCTCAAATTCGAGTGGTCATGTTTAAACTTTTAGATTCGGGTTCCCAAGCGATGGTACTAACTTCCAGTTTTGCAGACGTTCCGTTGCGGCTATTTTCTCAGGGGGTTCCTTCCTAGGGGACTGGCTGAACCACAAGTGTCCGAAATGAAATGACAATTCTGTATACCAAGATTAGAAAAACGCGAACTTGGCCAGGAGTTGAAGAGTCCAGAATGAGACTCAAAGTTGGCATTAAATGAGTTTATACCAAATATACTTTTACCAAATGTATGAGCAGCTGGAAACCAAGGGATCCCATTGAAAGAGGGCATGAATTCTAACAGTGCTGAAATCAAAATGCAGTCCATGAAGTCGTTTGATCGGCCTTCTTTCTTGGTGTACGTAGATGCTCGCAAGTCACAGAAGGAATATTTGATCTTTACCAAATTCGGAGTATGAAGACCTGCTTTCCTGCTTCGCTCTCTTTCTGGTTTCTTTAGATGAAGACGTATGATTTGTAGGCTGCAAACTAGCTTTCGGTGTTTCCATTCAATGATCATGACTCAATATAATGTCGAATACGGGACCTCGTTACGACGTACTCCTTACTCGTAGTGAGCGGCTCTGTTTTCTATGATGTTCATGACCTGTCACGCAACAAAGTTTGATTATCTTCGACTTTGCGCAGGATATTACAGTGAAACTTCCGGGAGATATCGCTTCCAAATCTGTCAACTAGATGAAGGTTAGTTCTGGGAAGGAGTTTATTTTCCTATCCTACCAGTATATCTTGGACTGCATTTAAAACTTGCTTGCAGAAAATTTGAAATCATAATATTACCGACTATCCTTGTCGGGAACAATATACCGAGCATGACTAGCGAATTTAAGAAAAGCTTCGTACTGTATCTTTTCGCTCAAAGAGACTGCAAAACAACTAAAAAAGCGGGCATATGATTGAAGAGAACTGAGTCTCTAGAGATGAGCTGAGGACGTTGTCGTTGACGTTGTTGTTGCTGCTCTGATGCAGGAGTAGATGTGGTGATGTGCTTGAGCGGAGCGTAGTGAGTCGAGGGCTCATGGATGGATGCTCATTCTATCGTGCGGAGCCTGCTGGCCCCACTATTGACGAGGGCCGTGACAACATCCTAATACCCAGTGCTATTTTTTCCGTGAAATTGCTAGGAACTGTCTTCCGTGTCATAATGCACACTGTAAGTTTTTCAGGTTGAGGTGCTCAACTTCTCTAGCTGTTGAACTTCTCCTTTAGCAACAGGTGGTCCATTCTGAATTGGGTGTTTCATATCCAGGGCACCAGTGAATTCTTCTTCAATCCAGTAGCGCATTCTGAGTGGGATGGAAGCTTCTCTATGTGGGGAAAGGTAAGATCGTACCATCCATACTTGAGTATGGATGATCCGTAGTGTTAGTTTTGTGCTATCTAAGACTTTTAGTTGTGAAACTTGAATCAGCTGTGGACTTCATAGCTGAGTTTTCTCTCGAGTGATCAGAGTTGACACGATCAACCTAAGAAGAAAACACACATTGATCTGAGTGACGTTATACTTACTGTGTTGGATCAGGTAGTGGGCTTCAAGAGCTGGAATGTGCTGTGGAGAATTGTAGCTCTTCCTTCAAAACAGGAGACCCATTCTAGTGGCACTGTTCTGCGAATGCTTCTTAACCAAGTAATTTATAAGGTCAGATTAGAGACTTCAGTGCCCTCCTGAATTATGCAACTACGTGAGAAAAGGTGCATTACAGTAGATTTGAAGCAACCTAGACCTGCCCATTACTGGCAAGACGTAACTATTGTGCAGAATCCTGTCTTCCTATGATCCTAGTAAGAAAAAGATCCACACTCAAAGCTATAGTTTGCAAGATCGTCCGTGGAGAATAAAATCTGAACAACTCAGGTATCGGACACCTTGCTTAGTCACAGAAATCATGTTTAGACGTAACTATCCTGCAGAATCTAGTTTCCTGTCTTCTTACACTCTTAGTAAGGAAAGGATCCACAGACTTAAAGCTCTAATAGGCAAAATCGTCAGTGGAGAATAGAATCTGAACGAACTCAAGAATCGCACGCCTTGCTCATACACAGGAAATCAAGTTTCGACTGAGCATATGTATTATGGCGGATTTTTTCCTGTTCATTTGTACATACTCTTCAAACTTGTCGAAAGGAAGGAACAGCTGGATTATCATGTTTCCTCTCGTTTAGATTAGATACAAAGAAGAAAGGTGCTTGTGCCCCTTATTAAAAACAAGATGCTTGATGTTTGCAAAAGTGTACTCATTGCGAAAATGTTTTCTTTTGGGAAAGAAACGTGAAAATCGATGTTTACTTTTGTTTTATATGTCATGGCAGACATTAAAATCAAATTTGTTTCTGAATGTTGAGTTGAGACTCGAAAAAGATGGCACCATTCACCTGCTTAGATGAGACTCGTGCCTTTTCGCGCCGTTAGATAATCCACTGCTACGAAAGTCGGTATAAGTTCGTCCGGTTAGGAACTTAGAAGTGTCGACAAGCTCTGCAAGTTCAATTGGCTGTTGGCTTGTCAAAGTCGTCTTGTTATAGCTCATGCGCATGTTTAGTTTCCAACATCGGTCATAACACATACCATTTTTAACAAGTTCTTAACACCAAAGTCTTAATAATTTGATCGAATCTAATCTAATCATAGGTTCGACATAGATGCAAAGTTCGTCGGATGGACAACGGGTATTTACGATGGGTACGACACCATGCCAAAACCTTGGATTAGACCTTCGACTTTGAACTTAAACTGGTGTACGGAAGGTTCGTGCACTATACAACAGTACGAATTAAGTCGCAGTTCTTCAAGAGCATGGAAATCTTAAAAAAGATTTTCCTTCGCCACTGCTTCAGATGGATCTGATAAAAGTTTTCGTTATTGTTGCCTTCGATATCGTCCCGGGCCGTGTTGATTTTTGATAAGGTTGCCCCTTACAAGTACACTTGTGTATGAACAGATATCCATGAAATTTGAGGAGTCTTTTGTTCGATTGCTACACATTTTTTATTTCTTCTAGAATTAGAGAAATATTCAATAAACATACAAATCTTAAAAATGTAATACAGGAATAATTATATTAATACCTAGTTATATTAAAATTAATATATTAAAAGTTATATTCATAACTTGGTTTTGTGGGCATTTTGCACGGTTGTGTCTTGTCTGTCTACAAGTTCCCGGGATGCCTTCGGGTGGAAGAAAGTATAGTGGAAGACATTTCTAGTGTTTGGATGTTTGGTGACCGATGACATTTGAGATCAATCCAACTACAAGGCACGATAAAGAAACGTAGTCTTTGTCCACAAACAGGACACAACCTTGTAATATATACACAAAACCAAAGCAGCGAATATTTAACATAGTTACTACTAATTTTTTGTGTATTCATTTTAACATTTTTCTATAATTATCCACTTCCAATTTTTATTATAGTGTGTCCCCTTAATTTTATGTCTAAATATGGTCAATTCCTTATTTGTAATCCTGTACTGAGATCAACTGCTGTTCAGTACTGTAAAAATGTGTTGAAAGTAGAGAGAAACAAATTTTCAAGTTCATAAGAATTTTAGGCAAAGTAGGCAACGTTAAATTCAAGATGTTCGATATCAAGTAAGTCTCAACGTAAAACTCAAGTTGTTCCGGGTCTTGGCTTCTAATATTCATCTGGTGTTAGGTGCACTCTTATATGTTTTATGTTATATGTTTTATGTTATATGTTTTGGTTTAGTTTCTAATACTTAGGACAAAAGCACCGTTCAAGATTTCTTCACATCCCCAACAAGTTGATGAATTCCAACTCTATTCATAATCTGATTGTTCCATCCGTACGGTGCGCACCTCAGACACAATTAACATTACCTTTGCTGCGAACACATTCAGCATACTATTCGTCTCGATAGGCGTACCTGCGCAGCCATCAGATTTCAAACTAGCATGCTTTACAGACGATACTAAAGGTAACAGTCGCCCTATTATGCCAAAATTATGTTATTCCGAGGAGACTCGACTGCAGGTCCCATGCACAACCTCGTAGGGTACCCAGCGTTTCCACTTTTAGTTAACATGTACGTCAGGTTATGAATTATACAGCAGTGCAATGATCAATCATCTACATGGTTTAAGAACCATAAACATATTAATGATTTTCACTAGTGAGTCTCTTGAGCGCTGCATCTCATAAAAGGCTTCTTAGTGTTGGAACTTATTAATCAACTCAAATTTTCTTTCAAGGCTATTTTGATTTCTATATTAGTCTCTATCGATCCCAGGAAAGAATCCCGTTATAGTGTAGGGGAATGACTGCAAGTTTACGATCCATTGTGGAACTGACAAGTTCCTTCAGTTTCACCGAATTTACAGATAAATAATCGTAGCACAGTTGCATCGTGCATCTATCTTTTAGGTTGAAGGTCACAGGTTCAAATCTCTTAGAATAAGTGCACAATGAACAGAATATTGCGGAGGTCTACCGTTTTTATATGCGATTCAACGATAATCCTTCGCACATTCGCACAATGTAGAAAAACGGTAATCCTTCGCACAATGAATAGTATATAAAATGCGGAAAGGCGACCACGTAGAGAACACGAAGGATGGGAAGACCCCATCAATATAATATAAAAACGGAAATCCTTCTACAATATGCTGGAAAGGGCCTACAAGCCAAGAAGTCTCCGGAATGATGCGGGCATAACTGCGGTCCCTAGTGGGCTAACTTTCCAAAACTCCTGGGAAGGGCCTGCAACTCATAACATAAAAACGGAAATCCTTCAACAATATGCTGGAAAGGGCCTGCAAGCCAGGAAGGGCCTGCAACTCATAACATAAAAACGGAAATCCTTCAACAATATGCTGGAAAGGGCCTGCAAGCCAAGAAGTCTCCGGAATGATGATACAGGCATAACTGCGGTGCCTAGTGTGTTAACTTTCCAAAACTGCTGGGAAGGGCCTGCAAGTCATAACTCTTTACCATCCGCCATGCCTTAAGGCCAAGAAGTCCCTGAATGATTCCGGCAATGACTGCAGCTTCATGCACCCAAATAAGTCTAGCTGTTCCAAGTGGACTAACTTTCCAAAACTGCTGGGAAGGGCCTGCAACTCACAACACTCTCCCATCCACAATGCCTTAAGGCCAAGAAGTCCCCCGAATGATTCCGGCAATGACTGCAGCTTCGTGCACCCAGATAAGTCTAGTTGTTCCAAGTGGGCTAACTTTCCAAAACTGCTGGGAAGGGCCTGCAACTCACAACACCCTCCCATCTCCAATGCCTTAAGGCCAAGAAGTCCCCCGAATGATTCCGGCAATGACTGCAGCTTCGTGCACCCAGATAAGTCTAGCCGTTCCAAGTGGGTCTAACTTTCCAAAACTGCTGGGAAGGGCCTGCAACTCACAACACTTTCCCATCAACAATGTCTTAAGGCCAAGAAGTCCCCCCAATGATTCCGGCAATGACTGCAGCTTCGTGCACCCAGATAAGTCTAGCCGTTCCAAGTGGGCTAACTTTCCAAAACTGCTGGGAAGGGCCTGCAACTCACAACACCCTCCCATCTCCAATGCCTTCCGGCCAAGAAGTCCCCCGAATGATTCCGGCAATGACTGCAGCTTTGCGCACCCAGATAAGTTTAGCCGTTCCAAGTGGACTAACTTTCCAAAACTGCTGGGAAGGGCCTGCAACTCACAACACTCTTCCATCAACAATGCCTTAAGGCCAAGAAGTCCCCCGAATGATTCCGGCAATGACTGCAGCTTCGTGCACCCAGATAAGTCTAGTTGTTCCAAGTGGGCTAACTTTCCAAAACTGCTGGGAAGGGCCTGCAACTCACAACACTCTCCCATCTCCAATGCCTTCCGTCCAAGAAGTCCCCCGATTGATTCCGGCAATGACTGCAGCTTTGCGCACCGAGATAAGTCTAGCCGTTCCAAGTGGGCTAACTTTCCAAAACTGCTGGGAAGGGCCTGCAACTCACAACACCCTCCCATCTCCAATGCCTTCCGGCCAAGAAGTCACCCGAATGATTCCGGCAATGACTGCAGCTTTGCGCACCCAGATAAGTTTAGCCGTTCCAAGTGGACTAACTTTCCAAAACTGCTGGGAAGGGCCTGCAACTCACAACACTCTTCCATCAACAATGCCTTAAGGCCAAGAAGTCCCCCGAATGATTCCGGCAATGACTGCAGCTTCGTGCACCCAGATAAGTCTAGTTGTTCCAAGTGGGCTAACTTTCCAAAACTGATGGGAAGGGCCTGCAACTCACAACACTCTCCCATCTCCAATGCCTTCCGTCCAAGAAGTCCCCCGATTGATTCCGGCAATGACTGCAGCTTTGCGCACCGAGATAAGTTTAGCCGTTCCAAGTGGGCTAACTTTCCAAAACTGCTGGGAAGGGCCTGGAACTCACAACACTTTCCCATCAACAATGTCTTAAGGCCAAGAAGTCCCCCCAATGATTCCGGCAATGACATCAGCTTCGCACACCGTAATAAGTCTAGCCGTTCCAAGTGGGCTAACTTTCCAAAACTGCTGGGAAGGGCCTGCAACTCACAACACCCTTCCATCCACAATGCCTTCAGGCCAAGAAGTCCCCCGATTGATTCCGGCAATGACTGCAGCTTCGCGCACCCAGATAAGTCTAGCCGTTCCAAGTGGGCTAACTTTCCAAAACTGCTGGGAAGGGCCTGCAACTCACAACAGTGTTCCATCGCCAAACTCTCCAGGCCAAGAAGTCCCCGGAATGATTCCGGCAATGACTGCAACTCATTACACTTTCGCATCCGCAATTCCCTCAGGCCAAGAAGTCCCCAAAATGAAACCGGCAATGACAGCAGCTTTGTGCGCCCAGATAAGCCTAGCCGTTCCATGTTGGCTAAGTTCTCCCATGCACACGAAAGTGACTGGTTAGCCACATTGTAAAACCGCAGGTGAACAAGTTGCCCACGGGACTCTAGCAGTGAGTCTGGAGGAGCAAGAGACCGCTCCAGTTGCCGCAAGTTGACAAAATCTCCTATATTCGGGACGGTTGTCAAATATCCCTCCAGTAGAGGAATTGTATTATTAGCAGAATTTTGCAATCCCCGAGAACTTGTTCCCGCAGGATTTGATTGGCTCAATCTGGGCACACGAGAGAACGTTACATCCAAAAATACCAACTCTTTCAAGGTCGAACGCACAAAAATGGTCTGGGCAGAAAACCAACTGAGCATGGTGATTTTGGGTGGCAATTGAAGATGCCGCTTTGCACACCTTTTACACGGCTCCTGGACACACTCATATCGGAATACCAAGTAGCGAAGTCCTTCAAGTCGTGACATAATGCTCGATGCTACTCGCATTTTACAAGGTTTTTCCTCGTCACAGCAATTTTCATCATACTCCATATATTCATTTTCCACTACTACTTGGTGGAAAATCACTTTCTCCAGCCCTTGAGCTCCCTTCAAAAATGAAATAGAAATTTAAGATTATCATAAATGAAATGTAAAACTAAAATTGTCATAGTTCAAGCGCATCCGTCCATCGTGCTGTGTATAAAGCAACTCCAGGTCTTCATGCCTAACTATCAAGCACTTATACAAGACGGACCCTATTTTAGCACCACCGCTTCAAAGTTTCTCCTTGTTGGAGGAGAATGGATGTACAACCAGTACAATGGCTACAAGTTACCGATGATGTTCACCTCAACAACTGTGTTACGGACTCTCTTCCAGTTTAGATTTACAAATGTATTCAGATTTAGGAAAAATAACTGGTAAATATATTTCATTTAGTTGGGAAAAATGAATTGCTGAAGGAAAAGGAAGAATTTCTAAAGAAAACAGGAAATACCTTGTAGTTATCATCCACTGGATTGCGCTCAATGATTCTACCTTTCTCCAGTGCCATTCTGATGCCCAAAGTTCGGAGATGCTCGTGCATTCGTGGCACGAACCTACCCAAGTAGTCATCCATCTCTCCACTGTATACAAGGGATCTGTCTATCAAGGCTTGCCATTTGTTGTGTGCAGAGCCGTACATGGATGACCACGCCGTCATCACATCTTCAGAGCTAAACCAACGGTCCCAGGACAAATCGTGACGCATGCCAAAACATTTAAAGTCACCGGGGCTTGTAAATATGGTCGCCGTATCAAGAAACATTTCCAACTCCTCTGCTCCAAGATTGTCGATACTAACCTTTAGCTTCTCCCATACATTCTCCTCCAAACTCCTCACACGGCTTCCTAAGTCTACTGCTTGTAGAGCTTTGGAAATTTCTTTCCATATCCGCTTGTCTGTTTTTTCTCTCACTGACTTTCCTATCACTTCTAGGGTCAGGGGCAATCCATCACATCTTCCCACAATTTCTTTTACTATCTCCTTCAACTCATTTGGGGGTTCATTCTTGCCTTGGAACGCATGTGTAATGAACAACTGCCTTGCATCTTCACTCCCCAAAATTGGTACTCGACAGATATATATCTGGTCGCCGAATCGATTGAAAAGCCCTTCATCTCGGCTTGTGACTACGAAACAACTTCCCTCAGCGTCATTCTCTTGAGCTATTTCCTCCAACAACTCTACATCTTCTGTTTTCTCGACATCATCAAAGATGACAAGGAGTTTCTTCCCCAGTATTTCATCCCATCTGCTTTCCTTGTAATCACCTCCCGGATGGGGACTTACGTGATTCCAAACTTCCTCCTTCACCTTTCTCTTGACCCCTGGAATCTCCTTCACTTTCTCCACAAAGCAAGCGTATTCAAACCGGGCATTGATCTTATTGTACAGCAACTTTGCAAGGGTGGTCTTTCCAACTCCTCCCATGCCACAAAACCCAATAAACAAACCCCCTTGCTCAATTTCTGACATCACGGTTTCCAGAAGCGACTCTGTACCCACTGGGTTCGCAGAGACTGATTTCTTCCGCCTTGCAGGGCATTGCGTAATTGCACCTGGCGCTGGTGTTCCTTGCACCTGCAATAATAGTTAGAGGGAAGTGGAGTTTAGAAACTGTGCACAGAGGTCGTGTTTCCTAAGTTAGATCATACAACAGATATGAACGAAGTCCAATACCTGTTGTTGCTGCACGTTAGCAAGGTCGATCAGCTTGACTAAGTGCTGGAACATGTTCGATTTTTCGCTCTCTGGCTTGCACAAGGACAAGTGATCTGCAGCCACCGTGATGTGATTTGTTCTGAACCGTGCAGATGCTTCCTTTACAGTCACCTGGCTTGAGATTCCACATGCAAACTACACATGCAAGAGTTAAACATGAATACTTACGATAGACCTCGCATTGTCTGTCTTAGACTCAACCACTATGCAGGAAATAGTACTCTCAAGCTAGACAACCTGCGAATACTGGACCATTAAAAACATTTTTATTATTTGGTGATTAGTAGGGAGTTTCTGCTTATAAGAAACATAAAACTTGTTCATTAAATCAGATTTTACTTTCTGTAGATTATAAAATACCAGATGGAATGCGCTGGTTTTTATTTTTGTAGCAAAAGCTTCTCCAATACTGAAAATCTCCCAATTTTCTCTCCTCGCCAAGTGGTCGAATTTCTCGTGTTGCCTGGCCCCCTCGGTGCTCAACAACTCCACCAATGGCAACAAAGGACTCCTGCTCATGATCTTTTTAGCCATACCTGCAAGGATTTCCGACCCTGAATGGGGAGTTCCACAGAACAAAATCCCTTTAATGCCTTTTAGCAATTTTTCATCAATCCGGTCTCCCGCATGAATGCATAATTGCTTAATAACAAGGCCCCCAAAACTATGTCCGACAAAGATAATGGGCCGGAAAGTGTTCGATGACTCTTGTCCGCGGTGGAATGCCCAACCGAGTTCTGTCCACAGATTTTCGGCTATTATCATCAAATCCATTCTCCCCGTCGAGTCGGTCTGCTGTAAACTTGCATCATATTTAATGAAGAAGACTCGCGCACCCTGCGCTTCAAGCCAACGTTTGGGCCAGATTGTCTTCGAGTCATGTTTGCACGTCCAAGTCGAAAGGTGCACATCTAGCCCACCAGGATGCTCATGCTGCAGGCCATGGAAGAAAACAACGTCGACCTGCGGTACTGCTGGTTTGCACACTAACAACACGGAATCGCTCAACTGAAAAATGAACAAATACAGACAATTAGAAGTAGAGCAATTTAAAAACACAAGAGCCTCCAACTGCCTAGAAATTTGCCACCGAGATAGTTAGCTTGCAGGGTAATCAAGCAAGTAGTTGTTAACCATCAGCTGACATTCTGGCACATGCCTGTTCGTTGATTTTGAGTCATTTTAAGCTTTACCTCGCTGATACCAAGGTTCGACTCTTGAGAACGTGTTGATCGATTCTGCAAACGTAGACAAAATGTTGAGAATTGAAAGGTTTAGTTTCAAAGAGTCTCACGACACTCTGAGAAAAAATCTGGTACTTTCCTAAGGCAGATCAATAGTATCTATTCTTACGACAACCTACTGGTTGTTTCAGTCCTGAAATGCCACTTGATCTAGAGAATACTAAAGCCTATATCCGAGTAACTTGAAGTTTGTCAAAAGAGCTAAATCATTCTGGCTGAATCTAATTAACGTCTACAATAAATACAAGTTATTCCTCTCATACTCAGGTTTGCACTTACATACCTTGATGTTCTCTTGGCGGGACGATGGAGAATTTCGTGGGCTAGAACTGCTTGACGGCATGTCCGTTGTGACACTGAACTTCCTGAAAAGACAAGTAATTAACTCGACGGTTTGCAAATTGGCAACGATTTTACCATCTTCAAATCCGAATCGGGAGCTATCCCCGAAAATCTTTTTCAGGTTAATATTAGTAATATATATAACGATACAGCTAGTTAGAACGCATTAACTAAGTCTACAAAAGAGCTGGATTCTTTTCACAAGGAACAGCTTGTAAGGGCCGTTTCCCATGTGAATTTCTGATTGATTGATTAATATTTGAAATGGGAACAGAAACCGTTTGTCAAACGCGGGATCCAGAACCCATTTAGGACCCATCCGACATGAACAGAAAAGAAGTATATGAAAGCAATGAAATGCTTGCATGAAAATGAACGGATGGAAACTGAAATCCACCGGATCTAAGCAGGTAAATACAGGGTGGAACATAAGCGAAATCGATGTAAAGCAAAAGCCTGAATTGATCCATTCCATGGACGAATTTTAATGCTTTTGCCTAGCTTTCGAGTGGATTTTATTTATTACTCGTTGGATCATTCTTTTCTGCTTTTAATTTCAAATATATTCTCTGTTTTTGCCCGGAAACGTTCGCTTCTTTTCATGCATACCATACACAATAAGATATTCTAAAAAACAAAGCAAAAACATTAAAATTCATAGTGTAAATGGATGACAGTTGGACTAGCGCGAAGAATTGCAGGACTGGATATTCTATCCTGTCTGCTATGCTCTAGAGGCACATGACTCCTTAAACACTAAAAGGTAGTGCCCCACGAAGTGCCCGAAGTAGCGGAGCGACTGCCAGTACCTCTCCAACCGAGTTTCTGTTCGAAAGCTCACGAGTGACAAGGTTATTGCCGATTAGTGTATATTGTAATAAAGTTGAGAAAAGATCAGTACTCTCCGGAGTTGGTTGGTTTTCCTAAGGAGTATTCCAAGGAAATTTTTAACCTTGAAGGTCCATTCTAAACGCAATACGTATGGGATACTACAGGTGGATATGGCATAGTGCAGCGACCACCGGGGAGAAAGTCGACGAGGAAATGAACCGAGTCTATGCCACCAGGCTTTGGTGTGCCGGTAACATAGGCTGGCCAAACTTTAAAGAAATTTATATCAAAGAGAAAAATCAAGTGATTTTGTCCTCTACAGCCATATATCAAACCTTCGCATAGGAAGCCACCCTAAGTAATATAGGACATGAGGAAGACAAATTAAAAACTTATGGGGATGGTGTGAAATGGAAGCCAAGGAAAGAAAGCCTGAGAATTTTAAATATTAGATTGGGTTCGCATACAACTCAGAACAATCAATTATGTCACAAGCGGTATATCCATTGGTATATCCATTGGGACACTGAACTTCCAGAAAATAAAAGTAATCAACTCGACGGCCCACAAATTGGCAACGATTTTACTATCGTCAAATACAAATCGGGAGCTCTCTCCGAACATCTTCCTGAGGTCAACTATTAGTAATATATAGCGATACAACTAGTTAGAACGCACAACTGAGTCTGCACAAGAGCTGGATTCTTTGCACATGGAACAGCTTGTGATCTGGTAGAGGATTTCGCAGACCTTCAATAGATTTGGCTAGCCACGTGATGATTGACGTCATATTTTTGCTAAGAGCTGATTTCCATATGAGTTTTTGCTTGGTTTATATTTGTAGTGGGAGTAGAAACCGCACATGCATATGGAAGCAACGAAATGCAGGCTTGAACATGAACATATGCAAAATGAAATCCAACTCATCTAAGCAAGTAAATAGAGAGCGGAACATAAGCGAAATCGATACAAAGCAGAAGCCAAAATGATCCATTCCGTCAGCAGCATCTACTGTGCAATGGTTTTGCTAAGCAGGCATACCAAGGTCCTCTCTCAAGGAAACTGAAATTTTAAAAGTTGAATGTCCGGTTTAAACTCACTAGGCAAGGATATTAAATGTGGACATGGCAGAGTGCAGTGACCACCAGGGAGATTGGGAAAAACTCGACGAGGAAAGGAACCGAGTCTCTGCCAGCAGGCTTTGGTGTGCCGGTAACGAAGGCCGGCTTACAGAAAAAACTTCCATGGAAAAGCAAAATCTAACGATGTTGTCCTGTGCACCCAATCATTGCCCAACCTTCGCACGGGAAACCGCCCTAGGTAGTATGGGGGATGAGGCAGATAAATTTTGAACGTATGGGAATGGTGTGTGAAATGGAAGCCTAGTGAGGAAGGAAAGCCTGAGAATCTTAAATCTCAGATTGGATCAGCACAAAACTCAGAATAATCAATTATGTCACAAGCGTATAAATCACAAACTCTCGCTCTTCAACAAGGAGTCGTCTCAGGAAGTTTGTGGATTGCAAGAACTGGATGTTGAATAAGTTACCTGCCTTATGCAGTAGTAGAAGAATACTCAATCCCCAGGATCACCCGATTTTCAACTCTTCCACCTTCTTAGCTAACGATGTCAATTCCCAGTGGTCTCTGTGATTCATCCCTGTAGAAAGTTTGGGGTTACGCCATCTGTCTGTCCTCAGATGCTGCAGCATTCTGCTTCTGTCTCCACTTTCACAAGTAATTTCGATCGATGATGACCATGTGCCTCGTCCTTCCTTATAACGAGATCGAAGCATGAACTAGCGATTCATGCCGATCCACCACGACGCTAAGGAACCGGGAGACAGCAAATGATGATGATTGAACTGTCAGAGTGAAAGAGCAGAACAGTTGAATAGACATCTCCTCCCGATGACTCCAATCGAGAAAGGGCACTCATCCAAGCCTGCAACGCGCATATAGCTAACGCAACAAGAAATTGCAAAGCTCACTATAGTGTATATAGAGCCACGAGAGTAATAGTGGTACTGATAGTATCTAAGAATCTAATTCCGTGGGAATCTAGGGTAGAATTTTGCAAGTCTAGAGTTCTTACATTAAAACTAGCTTGAGCCTTCTTTATATGTCTGCTATGATTAAGAACAGAAATGAACAGTTACTGATAAGTTTAACCTGTTGTGAAAGTAGAGAGGCACTTACCATTGACCATGCTCTAGTATTTTACTCAGCTAATGAGTCCCAAGTTGAGGGTTGCATCCGTAGCGCATTTCCTAAGGCGTCAAGGGTGGTGTAGATAACTTCAATATATAGAAGATCTTACTTCCATGATTGAAGGAGGTTATTAACTTTGCGAATGAACCAACGTGCTGGAGGGGAGGCAAACTTCTGACGTAATCATGAGCTGTCTATGGTCCTTTTCCTTTCATATGAGATAACTCTTACAATAAAGTAAAACCTCTAGGTGGATGTGTACCTCCTGTTGGTGCTTTGTTACTTTTTTACCAACAGTCATGAGAAATGAATTGATTACTTTCGAGTCCATTTTGTATAAGTGCTACATCCACTCTAGCTAAAAGAATTCAGTGAAGCTAGCGTGCCTCTATCCACTATAATCAAAAACTCGAAAACTAAACATCAACGAAATGAGCTCTCAAGGACTGCACCTCGAAAGTAAAAATGAGCTGCACGGCGAACCAATTATTGAGAATATGAGTATCCATGTCTTGGGCCAAGTCTGATAGCACTCTCATGTGCACCTTTCCTTAACTTAACCCAGCCTATCATTAACTGTTGGATGAAAAACCATCTATAAACAGCGATATAATCTATAAACAGCGACGTAAGGCAACAAGCAACCGCCTTCAGTTCTGTTGTCTCTCGAATGCGTGTGAAAATAATCTTCTTTTGATTTAAAGCAGGCACGGGAATTGGTCAGACAATTGTCACCGTAATGGAAGTCTTCACATTCGAACGCTGTAAAACAGGGTGACAGTCGATCTAAACGTGGATGGGCTCCAATTCAACTGGAGAACCAAGTCATCAGCAAGGTACTGTTCATACTTCAGCATATGAATTTTGCAAATAAATCATACTATTATTCAATCTAGTCAGTTTGTGTGGGTGTATTGCAAGGTACTGTTCGTACTTCAGCATATGAATTTTGCAAATAACTCATACTATTATTCAATCTAGTCAGTTTGTGTGGGTGTATTGCTCGTTTTCTTATCAAATGAATTCTAAACTCTATCTGCTGCAGGGTTTGCTTTGAATGCTACGGTTTCCATTTGAGAAATGAGACGTTTGTTTCAACTTGATACAAATTAAGTACATTATGGAGTACTCAAATCTAAACCGTAGAAACTTCTGGAATATTTTTTGGGCTAAGTGATGGAATTCGATTAGTGCACGAACGGAGCAACCAGATATTGACATTATTTTCTTCCACGGACTTCAGTTTGAGCCAAACGCTTATATTCATTCGACTACATGAACCTGTGAAAATGACCCTGTGAAGATCTGACCAAAACAACGGCTTCCGGGTGCTCGAGTTCTCCTGGCCTCTTAAAGAAAACCATCCGAGTGATGATGGATATGTCCAATATAGCAGAAAATTTGTCGACGGAGATTCTTTCGGCAATTGGAGATGTTCTAGATGGACGAACTCGACGGCCAATCGTATTGGTTGGTCATAGTTTTCGGTGCTTTGGTGATCAAAGAATTATGTTTGCTTGCTGACAAGAATGTCAATGGAAAATCTTCGTGGAATTTAATTTCTTGGAAGTCCTCATCTTGGTATGGAGGATCTTGCCAAGATCAAAGACCATATTCTGTATAGAAGGCCGTTGTGGCCGTACATGGAGCAGCTGAGCATACCGGTCGCTCGATAAAATGCAAAATTCGACACGCTGTGCAAGATAATCACTGTTCGCTTTCTTCTAGTACTCCTACCCGGAAACTGGCTTGTATCTCCCCACTTAGTGAATCGTCCCTTTCTCCACCATACTCCAACATACCATGATTCCGTCACAAAATGTAAAAAACGTGAACTCCACGTGTTGGTGTCATTGTCTTCTAATCTCTATCTACATATTCAAGCCTTTCCCTGACGTGCCAACGTTATTTGTAAGTCCTCGTTTGTATCGAGATTATTAAGTGTCCAATTATGGAGAGAAATTTTTATGGAAACTGCAGAAGAACTATTTCATAAATATTTTTGAGATGTAAGCGGGAAGATTTGGTCAACGCCATCCTTAATGAATATTCCAGAAACTAACGCAGTCCGCGGATTTTAAAGCATTTTACCACTACTGCACGACACGATATCCAAGTCAAGAACGCAGCGAGTCCAGTTTGTCATTCCTGCTGCTGACTGGGAGAGGTATTCAGAGAGCCTTACCGTAATGCTCCGGCACACTGTCAAGACCCTTCTAGGATCACCATTGCGCATGATAATATTTGAGTGAGGAGTACAGCGATGCTCCCTCACTATGCCAGAATCTTCTAGATGTCAAAACGTCCAAGAAGAAACAGTGTTGGCTCATAGCGCTTGCGTATTGGTCATACCAAGCAATTCTAGCTAAGCAAGCTAAAGAATCAATTGGCAAGTCAATTGATTCTTTAGCTTGTGATGCTCACTTCTCGTTTCCATTATATATTACATTTGCCTGGTCTTTGTACAGAATACAACACAATATTGGGGAGTAAGCGCCACATGATGAATTTCATGCTTTGGTTCGATCTTTATCGTGTACAGCAGGTGGACCCCAGGTCACTAGTAGCGCAACAGAAGGCACTAGAGAGAACCTCACCGTAAGAGACAACAGAGTCTGATGTCAGGGTAGGGACCAGTAACTGTACTTACGTGGACTATCCTTGTTATGCTACGCGGTCGCGGCTTTTCACTCGGTCAAGACAATTATTCTGTCAATGCACAAGCTTTTCACATGGGATAGACTGAAGTCGGTAACTGCTATGAACCACCGGCTAAGACTTTCAGTGCAAGAGTGATTTAAGTGAAGCAGGGATAGTGAATATCTCCACTAGTGATATAGACTGGTAGAATTCTGTGGGTGATGGACTATGATCGATGGGCCTGATTTCGAGAGTTTATACTGCGACTTGCTCGTCGTCCTATGGGGCAGAACTTCATGATTTGTCCGTGAGAAGAAATTTCGGAACTGAGGGAGATGCACATGAGTACCCATATTGGAATGCATAACAGTGTTGGTTGGATTGAGGTGTAAGTTGTGAGGAGATTTTTAAAATCAGGAATTTTCTAGCCAAAGTCATGCTTGGCAACCGCATAGTTTGCCTGAAAGGGCTTGTCTTTTACCGTTGATCTCCGAACGGGAGTTTGGTCACTTTCTTCAAGCTGCCTCAGAAGTTAATCAAAATATGTACTTGCAAACTTAGGTTTGTAGTATAATCTGAAAAACTTGTGTGCACGTGAGCGAGGAGAGTCAGAATTTCGTTGGTCAAACTCTCGCCCGGCAATTCATTCCGTGAGAGAAGTACAGTTTATGCAGGTAAGGATGCTCCGATCTTAACGCCATACAGGATCTGATATTCGGTTTAGCTGTGAACTTGAAAATTGAATTCTCCTCTCGTCGTTTCGGGATTACTATGGTCCTTACAGTCCGAATTTTCCCCTACCTGGACCGATATGTTGACAATTTCTTATCGACATGTACGATTAGCTATACTGCACAAATATGCCCACTTTGCATCTCCTGTATTCACGGTGACAAGTTGGGTGCAGGATCGATGGCGGACGTAGCAGGTGCAGCTGCGGCACTTGTAGCCCGTATACCCGAGATCTTGGATCTGCTCAATAGATGGCACAAGGCACATAGAAAATGGAAAAATATTCCAGCGCAATTGGAAAGTCTTCAGAAGAACACAACACTTACTTGACCATGATCCGTGAATTTGGTGTAACAGACGACCATCAGTTGCGGAAAGGGCTGAAGAACGCCAGGATTCTAATCGAAAAAGAACAAACGGACATAGAAAATAGTACACGGATCCGTTTTCTTGCCGGATGTTGTTTCCAGCTAACTGCAACTCTTTTCCCCGACAAATTGGAAGAGTTGCTTGAGGAGATTCTAGGAGCATACAATGTAGTTATACTGTGATACAATAAAATCAAAGTGCGCGTGAAGTGATGAAGAAGGAAGCGTTTAATAGACCTTGTTCCTTCAAGATCAGCGAAGGAGGTGAGAGGACACTTGTGCCACTAAGTATCCACCAAAGGCTTGTAGATGCACTTGAGGAAAAGGGCGGGCCTTCTGTAGTTCTGCTACACGGTGATCCTGGTACAGGGAAATCTATCTTAGCCAGGTACATGGGTGTCCATTTTACAACTCTGATTCCTGGAGAAGACGCATCATTCAGCTTGGTTCTTTTCTTGGAGTGTGGAGCAAGCGTCTCATCCAAGCAACTAGAACTCTTGTCAAAGCTTTCTCCAGAGGATTCTTTGGATATCAATCAAGACTAGGATGCAACTCCCAGTACTACGATTCAGAAGCGAATACAGTGCATTCTCAGTGTGCGAAGCGCTTTGGTGATCTTGGACGATGTGTGGGAGTCCACTTTCGTAAAGGCATGTGTTGGGCTGGTGAACCGAACATCGCCTAGTAACGTGAAGTTGCTGGTCACGTCCCGGAAGTTCATGCTATGGGAAGATTCTGTACAAATTCAAACGGAGTGGATCGAGCCAGAGGAAGGGGAGAAGATCCTTGCATGCCATGCAGGATTGCCAAACAATGATCTCCCAAGATTTGAAGGTGTGTCAGAAACTTCCACTTGGTTATTTTTGTGCATTGCATGCACAAATCCCTGGTTCCTTGTGAGTGAAAATTTATGTGAAAAGCAAGACACCTTATTGTTAAAAAACATGAAAGAGCATGAAAGACACCCTGCTGTTAAACAGTATAGAACACCGTTAAACAGGGTACAAAGTGCTTGTAATTTTATTTTTTTTCACTTTCCAAGCTCAAAGAACATAATTATATACACAAAAATTGAAATCGTAGAAGTATTTTGTTAAACCCTAAATGGAACTGCGTCTAACCTTACCTTAATGAGATTTACTAACCTAAAAATATCCAAACAAGAATTACCTCAACTAGAAATGAATCAAATAAATCTAACATAATAGTGCTATTGATATATGTATCCATGTGATGCATGTATCTGGCTGTGGAGAAGAAGGGAAAAGCTAACCATGGTCCAGGATCGAAAGCATTCTCTGGTTTCACGGGCACATGGCAGGTATTATCTTCAAATGGTCCATGGATGGAGACGCTCTCAGATTCTGCTGATAGGATGGAGGCCTCTATGCAAATTTGAGTTGGCCCGAGCTAAACCCGAGTTTTGGTGAGAGCAATGCGCAGCCCCCTTACATTGCATACATGTACATGTAACACAGTTTTAGTCATTGACTTCAGTACAATAGATTACTGGAACCTCACATGTGCAACTAAGATACGGAGGAGGTTGAATACTGGAACGAATAGATTGAGTATATTGGGTGACTGTTCGTCATTATGCAGTTTTAAGAAGCTTATTCCGCATATCGGTATGTCATTGAATGATGGTTCCGTATAGAATTCTAAGCTAAGCTGAGAGGTATCGCGCTCGAAGTACTTAGAGCTCTTGCACTGTATATGGGTCTGGAGAAGTCAACCTTTCAGGAGTTTCTGGATGCTAAACTACTATCCGAAGTGTACCCGATGTGATCTTACCGATGGTGCAGGACCTCATGTGGATCCAAACATTATGACACTGTTGAGAGCAGATCGTGATTTGGTGCGCGAGGGTAATAGACGAGTTGACGTTCCTCTAGTCGCGAGCAGGGGAACAGTTGTCATCAACGTTGGCGATACTCCAACGTTGGCGATACGCCAACTTCTTCTGTTTGGTTTAATAAAACAAAAGGTTTGCATTGCAGTACTTCCTGTCGGCACATTTGATCTTCTCCATTACAAACTGAAAGTGACCCATGAAACCCATGAAATCCCCTGCCATACGCTCTAAACCCTTCAGTTTGCCCCCGACATGTACGGCGAATTCCATACTCCATCTAATATCGCCTAGAGTGAAAAAGACACCCGCAGAGATCGTTCGGCATGTGACTTGACATTTACACGAATTCTTCGTGTTATTTGGACAGTGTTTGAGCAACGGGAAGATTTAAAAGCGTAGAGCACCCGTGTTCTCAGAACCGAGGGAATAGACCGAATGATTTAACCATATACTCAATGCAGCCAGAGCTAGATACTTAGATCCTTGAGTCTCCATCCAAACTCATCGATGAAGAACACCCTTCACTATACAGGAGAGAAGATGACCACATAGAAAAGAACACAAGAAGGATGAGAAGACTCATCAAGCCGTACAGTACAAGAGAGAGACAAAAGAGGTAGAATGACCCTAGGGCCAATAGACCGTTCTATACTATACACTATACAATGCATGACGAATACATGGTAAAAATTTGGAGAAATATGCGCATCGTCGGGTGAAGGTTCTTTGATCTTCGTGCGCAAAGAAAATCCGGAAAGTCAGTGATGAACGTGCAAACAAAGTTCGACAACAGAAACCAGAGCTTGATAAGGATCTCCCATCCTATGTTATTCCAGGCTGATTGATCAAGCCACAAGCATTTACAGAGAGGAGGGATTTTGACTATTTGACCTTCCTGGGTACTAATCCAAACTGGAGTCTTTGGTAGTTCACTTTGACCACTGCAAAAATGTATATCTACCCTTTTAGGTTTTCTCCGCGTACGAGCTTCACGGGCTTCCTTTCTATGTTGTAATTAATGACGAAATTCAGATCAAATCAGTGTCGACCTTTATATTTCAAATTTCATTCATCTATATTATCCTAAATGTTATTTTCTCACATGTTCAAAATAATATAAACATGTGTATATATTTAATTTTATAACAATTTATATTTTTTCCTTAAATATATTATAAATTTTGGCTAGTATAGTCCACATTAATCAACTGTATCCAGTGGTGACAGAGCATCAATGGATACCCTCTAGTTCACACCACCCGTCTTGGTGCGAACTAGAAAGTCACTTGCATTACTAAAACGTAAACCATATACCTTTTGAGATTGAGTGTTCTCATTTCCACATTACCTCTTTCTTTGAACTGAATCCCAGAATATCTCTAACGGTTGATTTAGGAGGAATATACTGATGAATATTCAGCATCAATAATTTGATTATTTTAACTTGTACCAAATCATTGAAGATATTTTGTAATCTGGTATTAATATTGTATATATGCAACTAATTCTTCTCCACCTCCCATTTTCATCATATATTAAGCACATTGATCGGTTAAAAGATTATGGGCAGGTGCTACGAGAAAGCAACATAGGAATTTTCCTTCGCATTTTGTTTCTCGTTTACAAAATTTCTCATCATTTAGCCATTTTTCTGGAAAGTAGTGGAAAATTTAGCGGAAGAGGATAATGTCCAATTCAAGTCCCGATTGAGAAGAATACTTAACATATTGATCCACATTGTTTAGCATTTCTTTTTACACCTTTGATAAGTTTTGGCCACTAAAATTCCAATGTACAACCGTCAAAATCTTAATCACTTGATAATCTGTACCGCTCTACATATATATTTACTTTGAGTGTTTCATTGAAATAATAGAGTAGTATTTTTGCTTCTCAGGATATGGGGCACATCCTTCTAGTGTTCTTTCTGAAGTTTATCACTGAAGACCACTCAAATTTATCCTTACCGTTCTTAATGAATCCAAGTTCATACATCTTCATTTGTTGTATGTATATTGGTGTACAATCTTGTTAACAGTATTGTTCTCTCGAGTCAATTTAATATTTAATCCTCTAAAACTTCCCCTTGCTTTTTATTCTCTGTAAAGACAAATAGATCGCTTGAATGCCAATCTACTTGTCCCGCTGATGAGAGAGCAGATCCATGTGAAGAAATAACTTGAAAATTTTGAATGTTTAATAATTTAAAAATCATAAGTTTTGAAAGAACCCATAATTAAATACTTTCTTACTAAGATTATTTTTCATTTTTCATATTCTTCATCCAATCTTTAGAAAACCTGGGGATTCTAGAAATACATATAGCATGCAACTACCTGTTGTTTCCTCCACAGCATGAACATTAGTGTACGTTTGTGTCGCTCAGGTCATTTGTTCACGCACTTTATACTGGGCTGCCAGATGTTTGGCTCGACATGCAATTCGGGAGATATCCGGCCTTGGGGATGATGATGTCTGCTGTACTTACATTATTACTGTAAAGTATTGTGCGTAATTCCACTATTGCAGTAATTCGTGAACGTATTTTATAGGTAAGCAAAACTCAGGGAGATGTGTCCCTATCCTTCCTTCCTTCCTTCCTTCCTGGAGCTTTACAGGGCAATAGCTGGTTCAGCAAAACCACTGATGCGACGCAGCACTGGTGGTTTTGATCGATGTGCTTCATCGGGAACAGAGCCCCGGAGAAGTCTTGTTGAAGATGGAGAAATCGCGGGGAGGACTATTGGGGTTTACTCTGACTCTGGTGTTTGCGTGGATTATCATAGATTGATAAGTTGGCATTAAATGAGTTTATACCAAATGTATGAGCATTTGGAAACCAAGGGATCCCATTGAAAGAGGCCATGAATTCTTACAGTGCTGCAATCAAAATGCAATCCATGAAGTCGTTTGATCGGCCTTCTTTCTTGGTGTACGCAGATGCTCGCAAGTCACAGAAGGAATATTTGGTCTTCTCTACCAAATTCGGAGTATGAAGACCTGTTTTCCTGCTGCGCTCTCTTTCTGGTTTCTTTAGATGAAGGCGTATGATTGTAGGCTGTAAACTAGCTTTCGGTGTTTCCATTCAATGATCATGACTCAATATAATTGTCGAATACGGCCCTCGTTACGACGTACTCCTTACTCGTAGTGAGCGTCTCTGTTTTCTATGATGTTCATGACCTGTCTCGCAACAAAGTTTGATTGTCTTCGACTTTGTGCAGGATATTCCAGTGAAACTTGCGGGAGATATCGCCTCCAAATCTGTCAACTAGATGAAGGTTAGTTCTGGGAAGGAGTCTATACCAGTATATCTTGGACTGCATTTAAAACTTGCTAACAGAAAATTTGAAATCATAATCTTACCGACTATCCTTGTCGGGAACAATATACCGAGCATGACAAGCAAATTTAAGAAAAGCTTCTTACTGTATCTTTTCACTCAAGGAGTCTGCAAAACAACTAAAAAAGCGGGCATATGATTGAAGAGAACTGAGTGGAGATGAGGTGAGGATGGTGTTGTGTGCTGCTCTGATGCAGGAGTAGATGTGGTGATATGCTTGAGCGGAGCCTAGTGAGTCAAGGGCTCCTGGATGGATGTTCATTCTATCGTGCGGAGTCTGCTGGCCCCACTAGTGACGAGGGCCGTGACAACCTCCTAATACCCAGTGCTATTTTTTCCGTCATGAGTTTCGTGCTATCTAAGACTTTTAGTTGTGAAACTTGAATCAGCTTTGGACTCCATAGCTGAGTCTCCTGTCGAGTGATCAGATTTGACACGATCAACCTAAGAAGAAAACACACATTGATCTGAGTGACGTTATACTTACTGAGTTGGATCAGGTGGTGGCCTTCACGAGCCGGAATGTGCTGCGGAGAATTGTAGCTCTTCCTTCAAGACAGGAGACCCATTCTAGTGGCACTGTTCTGCGAATGCTTCTTAACCAAGTAATTTATAAGGTCAGATTAGAGACTTCAGTGCCCTCCTGAATTCTGCAACGACATGACAAAAGGTGGATTACAGTAGATTTGAAGCAAGATTGACCTGCCCATTACTGGCAAGCCGTAACTATTCTGCAGAATCCTGTCTTCCTATGATCCTAATAAGAAAAAGACACACACTTAAAACTATAGTTTGCAAGATCGTCCGTGGAGAATAGAATCTAAGCAAACACCAGAAATCATGTTTAGACGTACCAATCCTGCAGAATCTAGCTTTCCTGCCTTCTTACGCTCTTAGTAAGAAAAGGAACCACACACTTAAAGCTCTAATAGGCAAAATCGTCAGTGGAGAATAGAATCTGAACGAACTCAGGAATCGCACACCTTGCTTATAAACAGGAAATCAAGTTTCGACTGAGCATATGTATTGTGTCAGATGTTTTCCTGTTCATTTGTACATAGTCTTGAAACTTGTCGAAAGGAGGGTACAGCTGGATTATCATGTTTCCTCTCGTTTAGATTAGATTTGTTTTTGAGATACAAAGAGGAAAGGTGCTTGTGCCCCTTATTAAAAGCAAGATACTCGATGTTTGAAAATAATACTCATTGCCAAAATGTTTTCTTTTGGGAAAGAAACGTGAAATCGATGGTTACTTTTGTTTTATGTCATGGCAGACATTAAAATCAAATTCTTTTCTGAATTTTGATTTGAGACTCAAAAAAGATGGCACAATTCACCTGCTTAGCAGAGACTCGTGCTTTTTCGCGCCGTTAGATAACTCGCTGCTTCGAAAGTCGATATAATTTCGTCCGGTTAGGAACTTAGAAGTGTCGACAAGCTCTGCAAGTGCAATTGGCTGCTGGCTTGTAAAAGTAGTCTTGTTGTAGGTCATGCGCATGTTTAGTTTCCAACATCGGCCATAACACATACCATTTTTAACAAGTTCTTAACACCAAAGTCTTAATAATTTGATCAAATCTAATCATAGGTTCGGCATAGATGGCAAAGTTCGCCGGAATGGACATCAGTATGTCACCATGCCGAAACCTTGAATTAAACCTTCGACTTTGAACTTAAACTGGTGCACGGCAGGTTCGTGTACTATACAACAGGACAAATCAAGTCGCACAAATCAAGTCGCAATTCTTAAAGAGCATGGAGCATACACACCTAAAAATGATTTTCATTCGAAACCTTGGATTAAACCTTCGACTTTGAACTTGAACTGGTGTACGGCAGGTTCGTGTACTATACAACAGTACAAATCAAGTTGAATTTTTTAAACAGCACGGAGCATACAATCTTAAAAATGATTTCCATTTGCCACTGCTTGAGATGGACCTGAAAAAAGTTTTCGTTAGTGTTGCCTTCGATCTCGTCCCGGGCCGTGTTGATTTTCATAAGGTTGTCCCTTACAAGTACACAGGTGTATGAACAGATATCCATGAAATTTCAGGAGTCTTTTGTCGGTTGCTACACATTTTTTATTTCTTCTATACGTAGAGAAATGTTAAATAAACATACAAATCTTAAAGAATAGTACAGGAATCGTTATATTAATAACTTGTGTGCATTTTGCTCGGTTGCACATTCGAGATCAACTAAGTCTCAACGTTAAACTCAAGTTGTTGCGGGTCTTGGCTTCTAATATTCATCTAGTGTTAGTTGCAACTCATATATATTTTTCGTTTAGTTTCCAATACTTAGGACAAAAGCACCGTTCAAGATTTCTTCACATCCCCAACAAGTTGATGAATTCCAACTCTATTCATAGTCTGATTGTTACATGCGTATGGTGCGCACCTCAGACACAATTAACATTACCTTTGCTGCGAACACATGCAGCATACTATTCATCACGATAGGCGTACCTGTGCAGCCATCAGATTTCAAAATAGCATGCTTTACATACGATGCTAAAGGTAACAGTCGCCCCTATTATGCCAAAATTATGTTATTCCGAGGAGACTCAACTGCAGGTCCCACGCACAACCTCGTAGGGTACCCCGCGTTTCCACTTTTAGTTAATATCTACCTCAGGTTATGAATTATACAGCATTGAATGATTAATCTTCGTCTACAGGGTTTAAGAGCCATAGACATATTAATGTTTTTCACTAGTGAGTCTCTTGAGCGGTGCATCCCATAAAAGGCTTCTTAGTGTTGGAGCTTTTTAATCAACTCAAATTTTCTTTCAAGGATATTTTGATTTCTATATTATTCTGTATCGATCCGAGGAACGAATCCCGTTATTTTGTAGGGGAATGGCTATGCAAGTTTACGATCCATTCTGGAAACTTTCAAGTTCCATCAATTATACAGGTGTTACAAAGGAATAATCGTAGGACAGTTGGATAGAACAACAACATTCTAAGTTGAATGTCACAGGTTCAAATCCTGTAGAATAAGTGCACAATGAATAGTAAATAACAACGGTGATCCTTCTACAAACAATTTTGCAATATACAGGAAAGTGTCTGCAAGCTAAGAAATCCTCCAAATGAGCCAAATAAATCCAGCAATGATTGCAGTTCCAAGTTGGCTAACTTTCCAAAACTGCTGGGAAGGGCCTGCAACTCTAAACACTCTCTTCCATCCGCAGTTCTTACAAGACAAGAGGTCCCGTGAATGATTCCGGCAGTGACTGCAGCTTCACGCACCAATACAAGTGTAGCTGTTCTAGGTGCACTAAATTTCCAAAACTGCTGAGAAGGGCCTGCAACTCCGAACGCCCTCTAGCATCCAGTTCCTTCAGGCCAAGAAGTCCCTCCAATGATTCTAGCAATGATTGCAGTTTCTTGCACCCACATAAGTCTAGCTGTTCCAAGTGGGCTAACTTTCTAAAATGGCTGGGAAGGGCCTGCAACTCTTAACAGTGTTGCATCCCCAATTTCTTCAGGCCAAGAAGTCCCCAAATGATTCCGGCAATGACTGCAGTTTCTCACACCCAGATAAGTCTAGCTGTTCCAAGTGGGCTAACTTTCCAGAACTGCTGGGAAGGGCTTGCAACTCTGAACAGTGTTGCATCCCCAATTTCTTCAGGCCAAGAAATCCCCCGAATGATTCTGGCAATGACTGCAGTTTCTTGCACTCATCCAAGTCTAGCAGTTCCAAGTGCGCTAACTTTCCAAAACTGCTGGGAAGGGCCTCCAACTCTGAACAGTGTTGCATCCGCAATTCCTTCAAGCCAAGAAGTCCCCCAGATGATTTTGGCAATGACTGCAGTTTCTTGCACTCATCCAAGTCTAGCTGTTCCAAGTTAGGTAACTTTCCAAAACTGCTAGGAAGGGCCTGCAACTCTGAACAATGTTGCATACACAATTCCTTCAGGCCAAGAAGTCTCCCAAATTATTCCGGCAATGATTGTAGTTTTGCACACCAATCCAAGTCTAGCTGTTCCAAGTAGGCTAACTTTCTAAAACTGCTGGGAAGGGCCTCCAACTCTGAACAGTGTTACATATGCAATTCCTTCAGGCCAAGGAGCCCCCCTATTGATTCTGGCAATGACTGCAAATTCGCACACCAATCCAAGTAAAGCCGTCCAAGTGGGCTAACTTCCAAAACTGCAGGAAGGGCCTTCAACTCTGAACAGTGTTGCATCCGCAATTCCTTCAAGCCAAGAAGTCCCCCAAATGATTTTGGCAATGACTGCAGTTTTGCGCATCCAGATAAGTCTAGCTGTTCCAAGTGGAGTAACTTTCCAAAACTGCTAAGAGGGCCTGCAACTCTGAACAATGTTGTATCCGCAATTCCTTCAGGCCAAGAAGTCCCCCAAATTACTCCGGCAATGATTGCAGTTTTGCGCACCAATCCAAGTCTAGCTGTTCCAAGTAGGCTAACTTTCCAAAACTGCTGGGAATGGCCTGCAACTCTGAACAGTGTTGCATACGCAATTCCTTTAGGCAAGAAGCCCCCTATTGATTCTGAAAATGACTGCAAATTCGCACACCAATCCAAGTATAGCGGTCCAAGTGGGCTAACTTTACAGAACTGCTGGGAAGGGCTGCAACTCTGAACACTGTTGCATCCGCAATTCCTTAAGGACAAGAAGCCCCCAGAATGATTCCGGCAGTGACTGCAATTTAGCGCACACATACAAGTCTAGCCGTTCCAAGTGGGCTAACTTCCCAAAACAGCTGGGAAGGGCCTGCAACTCTGAACAGTGTTGCATCCGCAATTTCTTTAGGCCAAGAAGTCCCCCAAATTATTCCGGCAGTGACTGCAGTTTCGTGCACCAAGACAAATCTAGCCATTCCAGGTGGGCTAACTTTGCAAAACTGCTGGGAAGGGCCTGCAACTCTGATTAGTGTTGCATCCCCAATTTTTTCAGGCCAAGAATTCCCCCCATGATTCCAACAGTGATTCCAGTTTCGTGCACCCAGACAAGTCTAGCAGTTCCAAGTGGGTTAACTTTCTAAAACTGTTGGGAAGGGACTGCAACTTGGAACCATGCAAGTCTAGCCATTCCAAGTGTGTTAACTTTCCAAAACTGCTGGGAAGGACTTGCAACTCTGAATAGTGTTGCATCCGCAATTCTTTCAGGCCAAGAAGGCCCCGAATGATTCCGTCAATGATTGCTGTTTCACGCAGACAGATAAGTCTAGCCGTTCCAAGTTGGCCAAGTTCCCCCATGATACGAAAGTGATTGGTTGGGCACATTGTACAACCGCAGGTGAACAAATTGCCCACAGAACTCTAGCAGTGAGTCTTGAGTAGCAAGAGACCGATCCAGTTGCCGCAAGTTGACAAAATCTCCTTCATCCGGGACGGTTGTGGAAGATTCCTCCAGTAGAGGAATTTTATTATTATCAGAATTTTGTAATCCCCCAGAATTTGTTCGGGCAGGATTTGATTGCCTAAATCTGGGCACATGAGAAGACGTTTCGTGCAAAACAACCAACTCTTTCAAGGTCGAACGCAAAAAAATGGTCTGGGCAGAAACCCAACTGAGCATGGTGATTTTGGGTGGCAATTGAAGATGCCGCTCTGCACACCTTTTGCACGGCTCCTGGGCACACTGATATCGGAATTCCAAGAAGCGAAGTCCATCAAGTCGTGACATAATGCTCGATGCTACTCGCATTTTAAAAGGTTTTTCCTCCTCACAGCAATTTTCAGCAAACTCCATATATTCATTTTCCACTACTACTTGGTGTAAAATCACTTTCTCCAGCCCTTGAGCTCCCTTCAAATATGATATACAGAACTAAAATTATCATAAATGAAATGTAAAACTAAAATTGTCATACTTCAAGCGCATCCGCATCCGTCCATCGTGCTGTGTATAAAGAAACTCCAGGTCTTCATGCCTAACTATCAAGCACTTACACAAGACGGACCCTATTTTAGCACCACCGCTTCAAAGTTTCTCCTTGATGGTGGAGAATGGATGTATGACTCCCAAAATTACAACCAGTACAATGGCTACAATTTCCCGATAATGTTCACCTCAAGGAACTGTGTTTCGGACTCCCTTCCAGTTTAGATTTACAAATGAATTCAGATTTAGGAAACATAACTGGCAGATATATTTCATTTAGTTGGAAAAAATGAATTGCTTAAGGAAAAGGAAGAGTTTGTAAACAAAACAGGAAATACCTTGTAGTTACCATCCAGTGTATTGCGCGCAATGATTCTACCTTTCTCCAGTCCAATTCTGATGCCCAAATTTCGAAGATGCTCGTGCATTCGAGGCTCAAACTCACCTTTCCAGTTATCCCTCTCTCCACTGTATACAAGAGATCTCTCTATCAAGACTTGCCATTTGTTGTGTGAAGAGCCGTACATGGATGACCACGCCGTCATCACACCTTCAGAGCTAAACCAACGGTCCAAGGACGAATAGTGACGCATGCCAAAACATTTAAAGTCACCGGGGCTTGTAAATATGGTCGCCTTATCAAGAAACATTTCCAACTCCTCTGTTCCAAGATTGTCGATACTCACCCTTAGCTTCTCCCATACATCCTCCTCCAGACTCCTCACACGGCTTCCTAAGTCTACTGCTTGTAGAGCTTTGGAAATTTCTCTCCATATCCGGTTGTCTGTTTTCCCTCTCACTGAACTTCTTCCTATCACTTCTAGGGTGAGGGGCAATCCATCACATCTTCACACAATTTCTTTTACTATCTCCTTCAATTCATTCTTGCCTTGGAACGCATGTGTAATGAACAACTGCCTTGCATCTTCACTCCCCAAAATTGGTACTCGGCAGACATATATCTGGTCGCCGAATCGATTGAAAAGCCCTTCATCTCGGCTTGTGACTATGAAACAACTTCCCTCAGCGTCATTCTCTTGAGCTATTTCCTTCAACAACTCTACATCTCTTTTCTCGAATCATCAAAGATGACAAGGAGTTTCTTCCCCAGTATTTCATCCCATCTGCTTTCCTTGTAATCACCTCCAGGATTGGGAGTTATGTGTTTCCAGACTTCCTCCTTCACCTCTCTCTTGACCCCTGGAATCTCCTTCACTTTGTCCACAAAGCAAGCGTATTCAAACCGGGCATTGATCTTATTGTAGAGCAACTTTGCAAGGGTGGTCTTTCCAACTCCTCCCATCCCACAAAACCCAATAAACGAACGCCCTTGCTCAATTTCGGCCGTAACGGTTTCCAGAAGCGACTCTATACCCACTGGGTTCGTCGAGACTGATTTCTTCCGCCTTGCAGGGCATTGCGTACTTGTCCCTGGAGCTGCTGTTTCTTGCACCTGCAATAATAGTTAGAGGGAAGTGGAATTAAGAAACTGTGCACACAGGTCGTGTTTCCTAAGTTACTCAGATCATACAACAGATATGAACGAAGTCCAATACCTGTTGTTGCTGCACGTTAGCAAGGTTGATCAGCTTGACTAATTGCTGGAACATGTTCGATTGTTTGCTCTCTGGGTTGCACAATGACAAGTGATCTGCAGCCACCGTGATGTGATTTGTTCTCAACCGTGCAGATGCTTCTTAACAGTCATCTGGCTTGGGATTCTACATGCGAACTACACATGCAAGATTTAAACATGAATACTTAAGATAGACCTCGCATTGTCTGTTTTAGACTGAACCATTATGCAGGAAATAGTACTCTCAGCTAGACAACCTGCGAAAACTGGATCATTGAAAACGCATTTATTATTTGGTGATCAGTCCCGCATTTATTATTTGGTGGAGTTTCTTCTTATAAGAAACATAAAACTCGTTCACTCAATCAGATTTTACTTTCTGTAGGTTATAATATGCCAGATAGAATCCGCTGGTTTTCATTTTTGTAGCACAACCTTCTCCAATACTGAAAATCTCCCAATTTGCTTTCATCGCCAAGTGATCGAATTTCTCGCGTTGCCTGGCCCCCTCGGTGCTCAACAACTCCACCAATGGCAACAAAGGGCTCTTGCTCGTGATCTTGTTAGCCATGCCTGCAAGGATTTCCAACCCTAAATGGGGAGTTCCACAGAACAAAATCCCTTTAATGCCTTTTAGCAATTTCTCATCAATTCTGTCTCCCGCATGAATGCATAATTGCTTAATAACAAGACCACCAAAACTATGTCCGACAAAGATAATGGGCCGGAAAGTATTTGATGAATCTTGTCCCGTGTGAAATGCCCAACCGAGTTCTGTCCACAGATTTTCAGCTGTTATCATCAAATCCATTCTCCCCGTCGAGTCGGTCTTCTGTAAACATGCATCATATTTAATGAAGAAGACTCGCGCACACTGCGCTTCAAGCCAACGTTGGGGCCAGATTGTCTTCGAGTCATCTTTGCACGTACAAGTCGAAAGGTGCACATCTAGCCCACCAGGATGCTCATGCTGAAGGCCATGGAAGAAAACAACGTCGACCTGCGGTACTGCTGGATCGCACACTAACAACACGGAATCGCTCAACTGAAAAATGGACAAATACACACAATTAGAAGTGTAGCAATTTAAAAACACAAGAGCCTCCAACTCCTTATAAATTTGTCACCGAGATAGTTAGCTTGCAGGGTAATCAAGCAAGTAGTTGTTAACCATCAGCTGACATTCTGGCACATGCCTGTTACTTGATTTTGAGTCACTTTAAGCTTTACCTTGCTGATACCAAGGTTCGACTCTTGAGAACATGTTGTCGGTCGATTCTGCAAACGGAGACAAAATGTTATGAATTGAAAGGTGTAGTTTCAAACACTCTCACAACACTGAGACAAAGTCTGGGACTTTCCTAAGGCAGATCAATAGTATCTATTCTTACGACAACCTTCGGGTTGTTTTAGTCCTGAAATGCCATTTGATCTAGAGAATACTAAAGCCTATATACGAGTAACTCGAAGTCTGTCAAAAGAGCTAAATCATTCTGGCTGAATCTAATCAACGTCAACAATAAATAGAAGTTAGTCCTCTCATACTCAGGTTTGCACTTACATACCTTGATGTTCTCTTGGCGGGACATAGAGAATCCCGTGGGCTAGAACTGCTTGACGGCATGTCCATTATGATCCTGAACTTCCAGAAAAGAAAAGTAATTAACTCGACGGTTTGCAAATTGGCAATGATTTTATCATCTTAGGGACTATCCCCGAACATCTTTTTCAGGTTAACTATTAGTCATATATATACCGATACATCTAATTAGAACGCATTAACTAAGTCTGCAAAAGAGCTGGATTCTTTTCACAAGGAACAGCTTGTAAGGGCTGTTTTCCATGTGAACTTCTGATTGATAGATTAATATTTGAAATGGGAACAGAAACGGTTTATGAAACGGGGGATCCAGAACCAACTTAGGGCCCATCCGATATGAACTGAAAAGATGTATATGGAAGCAATGAAATGCTTGCATGAACATGAACAGATGCAAACTGAAATCCACCCGATCTAAGCAGGTATACAGGGCGGAACATAAGCGAAATCGATGGAGAGCAAAAGCCAAAATTGATCGATTCCATGGACGAATTTTAATGCTTTTGCTTAGCTTCCGAAGGTATCTTACTACTATTCGCTCGATCATTTTTTCTGCTTTTAGTTTCAAATATATCCTCTGTTTCTGCCCGGAAAGGTTCGCTTCTTTTATGCATACCATTACACAGTCAGATATTTTCAAAAGGGAAGCAAAAACATTAACATTCGTAGTGTAAATGGATGACAGTTGGACCAGCGCGAAGAATTACAGGACTGGATATTCTATCCTGTCTTCCATGTTATATAGTCACATGAGTCCTTAAACACTAAAGGGATAGTGCCCCACGAAGTGCCCGAAGTAGCGGGGAGACTGCCAGTACCTCTCTCAACCGAGTTTCTGTTCGAAAGCTCACGAGTGACAAGGCAATTTCTGATTAGTGTATATTGTAATAAAGTTGAGAAACGATCAATACTCTCCGGAGTTGGTTGGTTTTCCTAAGAAGGATTCCAAGGTCCTCTCTTAAGGAAATGTTTAACCTTGAAGGTCCATTCTAAACGCAATATGCATGGGATACTACAGGTGGATATGGCATAGTGCAGTGACCACCGGGGAGAAAGTCGAGGAGGAAATGAACCGAGTCTATGCCACCAGGCTTTGGTGTACCGGTAACATAGGCTGGCCAAACTTTAAAGAAATTTATATCAAAGAGAAAAATCAAGCGATTTTACCCTCTACACCCATATATCAAACCTTCGCATAGGAAGCCACCCTAAGTAATACGGGACATGAGGAAGACAAATTAAAAACGTATGGGGATAGGTGTGAAATGGAAACCAAGAAAAGAGAGGCTGTAAATTTTAAATATTAGATTGGGTTCGCACACAACTCAGAACAATCAATTATGTCACAAGCGGTATGTCCATTGTGACACTGAACTTCCGGAAAATAAAAGTTATCAACTCGACGGCTCACAAATTGGTAACGATTTTATCATCGTCAAATACAAATCGGGAGCTATCCCCGAACATCTTTCTGAGGTCAACAATTAGTAATATATAGCGATACTACTAGTTAGAACGCACAAACTGAGTCTCCACAAGAGCTGGATTCTTTTCACATGGAACAGCTTGTGATCTGGTAGATGATTTCGCAGGACTTCAATAGATTTGGCTAGCCACGTGATGATTGACGTCATATTGTTGCTAAGAGCTGATTTCCATTTGAGTGTTTGATTGGTTTATATTTGTAGTGAGAGCAGAAACCGCACATGCATATGGAAGCAACGAAATGCAGACTTGAACGTGAACATATGCAAAATGAAATCCAGTTCATCTAAGCAAGTAAATACAGAGCTGAACATAAGCGAAATTGATACAAAGCAGAAGCGAAAATGATCCATTCCGACAGCAGAATCTGCTGTGCATTGGTTTTGCTAAGCAGGTATACCAAGGTCCTCTCTTAAGGAAACTGAAATTTTAAAACTTGAATGTCCGGTTTAAACTCACTAGGCAAGGATACTAAATGTGGAAATGGCAGAGTGCAGTGACAACTGGGGAGACTGGGAAAAACTCGACGAGGAAAGGAACCGAGTCTCTGCCAGCAGGCTTTGGTGTGCCGGTAACAAAGGCCGGCCTACAAAAACACTTCCATGGAAAAGCAAAATCTAACGATGTTGTCCTGTGCACCCATTCATTGCCCAACATTCGCATGAGAAACCGCCCTAGGTAGTATGAGGGATGAGGCAGATAAATTTTGAACGTATGGGGATGGTGTGTGAAATGGAAGCCTAGTCAGGAAGGAAAGCCTGAGAATCTTAAATCTCGGATTGGATCAGCACAAAACTCAGAACAATCAATTATGTCACAAGCGTATAAATCACAAACTCTCGCTCTTCAAAAAGGAGTCGTCTGAGGAAGTTTGTGGATTGCATGAACTGCATGTTCAATAAGCTACTTGTCTTATCCAGTAGTAGAAGAATACTCAATCCCCAGGATCACCCGATTTTCAACTCTTCCACCTTCTTAGCTAACGATGTCAATTCCCACTGGTCGCTGTGATTCATCCCTATAGAAAGTTTGGGGTTACGCCATCTGTCTGTCCTAAGATGTTGCAGAATTCTGCTTCCATCTCCACTTTCACGAATAATTTAGATGGATGATGACCATGTGCCTCGCCCTTCCTTATAACGAGAACGAAGCATGAACTGGCGATTCATGCCGATCCACCACGAGGCTAAGGAAACGGGAGACAGCAGATGATGATGATTGAACTGTCATAGTGAAAGAGCAGAACAGTTGAATAGCCATCTCCACCCCATGACTCCAATCGAGAAATGGCACTCATCCGAGCCTGCAACGCGCATGTAGCTAACGCAACAAGAAATTGCAAAGCTCACTATAGTGTATATAGAGCCACGAGAGTGAAAGTGGTTCTGATAGTATCTAAGAATCTAATTCCGTGGGAATCTAGGGTAGAAACATTAAAACTAGCTTGAGCCTTTATATGTCTGCTATGATTAAGAACAGAAATGAACAGTTACTGATAAGTATAACCTGTTGTGAAAGTAGAGAGGCACTTACCATGGACCATGCTCTAATATTTTACTCAGCTAATGAGTCCCAAGTTGATTTCCTCAGGTGTCAAGGGAGGTGTAGATAATTTCAATATATATAGAGGATCTTACTTCCATGATTGAAGGAGGTTATTAACTTTGCGAACGAACCAACGTGCTGGAGGAGATGCAAACTTCTGACGTAATCATGAGCTGTCCATGGTCCTTTTCCTTTTCATATGACATAACTCTCGCAATAAAGCAAAATTTCTAGGTGGACGTGCACCTCCTGTTGGTGCTTTGTTACTTCTGTACCAACAGTCAGGAGAAATGAATTGACGACTTTCGAGCCCATCTTGCTCCGGCCACCAATTACTGAGAATATGAGTATACATGTCTTGGGCCAAGTCTGACAGCACTCTCATGTGTACCTTTCCTTAACTTAACCCAGCCTATCACTAACTGTTGGATGGTGTTTTTCATCCGATAATCTAATCTATAAACAGCGACGTAAGGCAACAAGCACCCGCTCTCAGTTCCGTTGTCTCTCGAATGGGTGTGAAAGTAAACTTCTTTTGATTTCAAACAGGAGGGGAATTGGACAGTTCTCACCGTAATGGAAGTCTTAACGTCCGGACGCTATAAAACAGAGAGACAGACAATCTGAACGTGAATGGGCTCCATTTTGGACATTCTCTTCACATCTTTTCATACAATTTTATCTCTTTGAGTTAGGAGGATTTACTGATGAATATTCAGCATCAATAATTTTATTATTTAAATTATACCAGAATCATTTGAAAACATTTCGTAATGTGGTATTAATATTTTATATTTGAAACTAATTCTTCTTCACCTCCCATTTTCATCCGATATTAAGCACATTGATCGGGTTAAAAGATTATGGGAAGGTGCTACGAGAAAGCCACCTTTAAATTTCCTTTGCATTTTGTTTCTCGTTTACAAAATTTCTCATTATTTAGCCATTTTTCTGAAAAGTAGTGGAAAATTTAGCGGAAGTGGATAATGTTCAATGCAAGTCCGGATTAAGAAGAATCCTTAACATATTGATCCACATTGTTTAGCATTTCTTCTTACACCTTTGATAAGTTTTGCCAACTAAAATTCCAGTGTACAAACGCCAAAATCTTAATCACATGATAATCTGTACAGCTCTAGATGTATATATTTACTTTGAGTGTTTCATAGTAATAATTGAGAAGTACTTTTGCTTCGGAGGATAGGAGGCACGTCCATCTAGGGTCCCTTTGAAATTTATCACTCAAGACCACTCAATTTTATTTTGACAGTTCTTAATGAATATAAGTTCATTCATCTTTCATGATTGTATGTATATTGATGAATAACCTTGTTAACAGTATTTTGACAATTCTTAATGAATACAAGTTCATGCATATTCCATTATTGTATGTATATTGATGAATAACCTTGTTAACAGTATTGTATTCTCGAATCAATTTAATATTTAATCCTTCCCTTTGCTTTTTATCCTCATTAAAGACAAATAGATCTCTTGAATGCCAAGCTTCTTGTCCCGCATATGAGATAGCAAACCCATGTGAAAAAATAAATTGAAACTTTTGAATTTTAACACTAAAAATCAAATTTTAAAAATTTAATGATCAAATACTTTCTCACCGAGATCAATTTTCATTTGTCACATTCTTCATCCATAAAAGTTTCGGAAAAATCGAAAATATTACAAATACATATAGCGTGCAAATACCTGTTCATGCATTTATTGTGGTCTTGGGCAGCCATAGGTTTGGCTCGAGATTTAAATGTGATATATTTAATTTTGGTAATTATGGATTATAATTAATTTATTTTAGATTAGTGTGTTTATTATTTCAAATAAATAATAATAATTCATAAAAAATAATTTTATTACAAATTATTGTAATTATTTATAAATCATATTATTTATATAATTATCATTTAAAAATTTAATATTTGTATTTAATATTTTATAATTTAATAAAACTTTTTTATTTCTATTTTTAAATGATCGTACTCTTTTCTATTATAATAATATCACTATTATAAAAATAAATTTAAAATGTATTTAAAATATAAACAAAACCTTATTTGTAAACAAAACTCAAAAAGGTACTTCCGTATCCTTCCTTCCCTGGCGGTTTACAGGACAATAGCTGTTTTATCAAAACCAATGATGCAACGCAATACTGGTGGTTTCGACCGATGTGCTTCATCGGGAGCAGAGCTGCTGTAAACTGGAGAAGAAGTCTTGTTGGAGATCGAGAAATCGCGGGGAGGAAGACGATTGGGGTTTACTCTGACTCTGATGTTTGCCTGCATTATCATAGATTGCGTTGCTGACACCGGATCACGCGAGGATGCATTTGTAGATTGTTCGGGGATGTCGTCCAAACGGAGTGCGATCAAAAGTTTCACAAGTGAGAATAGACAGCTCTATTTCCAGTTCTTTGCGTCATGGATCGATTAATTGATTGATTCGATGCTTTCATTCTCGAAAATCTGCAGAAGATTTCCGCTAAGGTTTCGCTCAAATTCAAGAGGTCATATTAAAATTTTAGATTCGGGTTCCAAGCGATGGCCCTTACTTCCAGTTTGCGGCTATTTTCTCCGGGGGTTCCTTCCTAGGGGACTGGCTGAACCACAACTGTCCGAAATGAAATGACAATTCCGTGTACCAATATTAGAAAAACGCGAACCTGGCCAGGAGTTGAAGAGTCCAGAATGAGATTCAAAGTTGGCAATAAATGAGTTTATACCAAATATACTTTTACCAAATGTATGAGCAGTTGGAAACCAAGTGATCCCATTGAAAGTGGCCATGAATTCTAACAGTGCTGAAATCAAAATGCAATCCATGAAGTCGTTTGACCGGCCTTCTTTCTTGGTGTACGCAGATGCTCGCAAGTCACAGAAGGAATATTTGGTCTTCTCTACCAAATTCGGAGTATGAAGACCTGTTTTCCTGCTGCGCTCTCTTTCTGGTTTCTTTGGATGAAGGCGTATGATTTGAAGGCTGTAGACTATCTTTCGGTGTCTCCATTCAATGATCATGACCCAATATAATTGTCGAATACGGGCCCTCGTTACGACGTACTCCTTACTCGTAGTGAGCGTCTCTGTTTTCTCTTATGTTCAGGACCTGTCTCGCAACAAAGTTTGATTATCTTCGACTTTGCGCAGGATATTACCGTGAAACTTGGGGGGGATATCACCTCCAAATCTGTCAACTAGATGAAGGTTAGTTCTGGGAAGGAGTCTATTTTCCTATCTACCAGTATATCTTGGACTGCATTTAAAACTTGCTTGCAAAAAATTTGACATCATAATCTTACCGACTATCCTTGTCGGGAACAATATACCGAGCATGACTAGAAAATTTAAGAAAAGCTTCTTACTGTATCTTTTCACTCAAAGAGACTGCAAAACAACTAAAAAAGCGGGCATATGATTGAAGAGTACTGAGTGGATGAGCTGAGGACGTTGTTGTGTGCTGCTCTGATGCAGGAGTAGATGTGGTGATGTGCTTGAGCGGAGCCTAGTGAGTCAAGGGCTCATGGATGGATGCTCATTCTATCGTGCGGAGCCTGCTGGCCCCACTATTGACGAGGGCCGTGACAACATCCTAATACCCAGTACTATTTTTTCCGTTATGAGTTGTTGAGTGAAATTGCCATGAACTGTCTTCCGTGTCATAATCCACACTTTAAGTTTTTCAGGTTGAGGTGCTCAACTTCTTTAGCTGTTGAACTTCTCCTTTAGCAACAGGTGGTCAATTCTGAATTGGGTGTTTCATGTCCAGGTCACCAGTGAGTTTTTCTTCAATCCAGTAGCGCATTCTGAGTGGGATGGAAGCTTCTCTATGTGGGGAAAGGTAAGCTCGTACCACCTCAAGTATAGATGACCCGTAGTGTTAGTTTCGTGCTATCTAAGACTTTTAGTTGTGCAACTTGAATCAGCTGTGGACTCCATCGCTGAGTTTCTCTCGAGTGATCAGAGTTGACACGATCAACCTAAGAAGACAACACACATTGATTTGAGTGACGTTATACTTACTGAGTTGGATCAGGTGGTGGGCTTCAAGAGCTGGAATGTGCTGCGGAGAATTGTAGCTCTTCCTTCAAGACAGGCGACCCATTCTAGTGGCGCTGTTCTGCGAATGCTTCTTAACCAAGTAATTTATAAGGTCAGATTAGAGACTTCAGTGCCCTCCTGAATTATGCAACAACATGACAAAAGGTGCATTACAGTAGATTTGAAGCAACCTAGACCTGCCCATTACTGGCAAGAGGTAACTATTCTGCAAAATCCTGTCTTCCTATGATCCTAGTAAGAAAAAGACCCACACTTAAAGCTATAGTTTGCAAGATCGTCCGTGGAGAATAAAATGTAAACAAACTCAGGAATCGGACACCTTGCTTAGTCACGGAAATCATGTTTAGGCGTAACTATCCTGCAAAATCTTTCTTTCCTGCCGTCTTACGCTCTTAGTAAGAAAACAAACCACACACTTAAAGCTCTAATAGGAAAAATCGTCAGTGGAGAATAGAATCTGAACGAACTCAAGAATCGCACACCTTGCTTATACACAGGAAATCAAGTTTCGACTGAGCATATGTATTATGTCGGATGTTTTCCTGTTCATTTGTACATTCTCTTCAAATTTGTCGAAAGGAAGGTACAGCTGGATTATCCTGTTTCCTCTCGTTTAGATTAGATCTGTTCTTGACATCAAAGAGGAAAGGTGCTTGTGCCCCTTATTAAAAACAAGATGCTTAATGTTTGAAAACTAGTACTCATTGCCAAAATGTTTTCTTTTGGGAAAGAAACATGAAAATCGATGGTTACTTTATTTTATATGTTATGGCAGACATTAAGATCAAATTTGTCATGGCAGACATTAAAATCAAAATCTGAATGTTGAGTCGAGACTCAAAAAAGATGGCACCATTCACCTCCTTGGCAGAGACTCGTGCTTTTTCGCGCCGTTAGATAATCTGCTGCTTCGAAAGGCGGTATAATTTCGTCCGGTTAGGAACTTAGAAGTGTCGACAAGCTCTGCGAGTGCAGTTGGCTGCTGGCTTGTAAAAGTAGTCTTGTTGTAGGTCATGCGCATGTTTAGTTTCCAACATTGGCCATAACACATACAATTTTTAACAAGTTATTAACACCAAAGTCTTAATAATTTGATCAAATCTAATCATAGTTTCGGCATGGATGGCAAAGTTCGTCGGAATGGACATCGGTATGACACCATGCCAAAACCTTGGATTAAACCTTCGACTTTGAACTTAAACTGGTGTACGGCAGGTTTGTATACTATACAAAAGTACAAATCAAGTCGCAGTTCTGAAAGAGCATGGAGCATACCATCTTTAAAATCATTTTCATTCGCCACTGCTTGAGATGGATCTGATAAAAAAATTCGTTGGTGTTGCCTTCGATCTCGTCCCGGGTCGTGTTGACTTTTGATAAGGTTGTCCCTTACAAGTACACAGGTGTATAAACAGACATCCATGAAATTTCAGGAGTCTTTTGTCGATCGCTACACATTTTTCATTTCGTCTATAATTAGAAAATTGTTAAATAAACATACAAATCTTAAAAAAATAGTACAGAAATAGTTATATTAATAACTTGGTTTTGTGGGCATTTTGCGTGGTTGTGTCCGGTCTGTCTACAAAGTTCCCGGGATGCGTTCGGGTGGAGGAAAGTATAGTGGAAGACATTTCTCGTGTTTGGATATTTGGTGACCCATGACATTTGAAATCAATCCAACTACAAGGCACGATAGACAAGTGTAATCTTTGTCCACAAGCAGGACACAACCTTGTAATATATACACAAACCAAGGCAACGAATATTTAATATAATTACTACAACATTTTTTGTGAATCTATTTGAACATTTTTCTATAATTATCCACTTCCAGTTTTTATTATAATGTGTCCCGTTCATTTTATGTGTAAATATGGTCAATTCCTAATTTGTAATCCTGTCCTGAGATCAACTGCTGTTCAGTACTATAAAAATGTGTTGAAAGTAGAGAGAAAAAAATTTTCAACTTCATACGAATTTTAGGCAAAGTAGGCAACGTTAAATTCAAGCTGTTCGAGATCAACTGAGTCTCAACGTTAAACTCAAGTTGTTCCGGGTCTTGGCTTCTAATATTCACCTGGTGTTAGTTGCAACTCATATATATTTTTTTGGTTTAGTTTCCAATACTTAGGACAAAAGCACCGTTCAAGATTTTTTCACATCCCCAACAAGTTGATGAATCTAACTCTATTCATAGTCTGATTTGTTACATGCGTATGGTGCACACCTCAGACACAATTAACATTACCTTTGCTGCGAACACATTCAGCATACTATTCATCTCGATAGGCGTACCTGCGCAGCCATCAGATTTCAAAATTGCATGCTTTACAGACGATACTAAAGGTGACAGTTGCCCTATTATGCCAAAATTATGTTATTGCGAGTAGACTCAACTGCAGGTCCCAACGACCCCGCGTTTCCACTTTTAGTTAATATGTACGTCAGGTAATGAATTATACAGCATTGCAATGATCAAGCTTCGTCTACAGGGTTTAAGAACCATAAACAATACTAATGATTTTCACTAGTGAGCCTCTTGAGCGCTGCATCTCATGAAAGGCTTCTTAGTGTTGGAGCTTTTTAATCAACTCAAATTTCTTTCAAGGCTATTTTGATTTCTATATTATTCTCTATCGATCCGAGGAACGAATCCCGTTGTAGTGTAGGGGAATGGCTATGCAAGTTTACAAACCATTCTGAAAACTTTCGAGTTCCATCAATTATACAGATGTTACAGAGAATTCGTAGGACAGTTGGATACACCAACAACCTTCTAAGTTGAAGGTCACAGGTTCAAATCCTGTAGAATAAGTGCACAATGAATACTATATAACAGCAGTAATCCCTCTACAAAAAATTTGGCAAGATGTTGGAAAGGACCTGCAAGCCAAGAAGTCATTCGAATGATTCCTGCAAGGACTGCAGTTCCAAGTTGGTTAACTTTCCAAGACTGTTACAGTTCAAAGTTGGTCAATTTTCCAAAACGGTTGGGAAGGGCCTGCAACTCTGAACACCCTCTTCCATCAGGCCAAGAACTACCCCAAATGAACTACCCAAAACTGTTACAGTTCCAAGTTGGTCAATTTTCCAAAACTGCTGGGAAGGGCATGCAACTTTGAACACCCTCTTCCATCAGGCCAAGAACTACCCCAAATGATTCCAGCAGTGATTGTAGTTTCTCGCACCAATGTAAGTCTAGTTGGTCAATTTTCCAAAACTGTTGGGAAGACCCTGCAACTCTGAACACCCTCTTCCATCAGGCCAAAAAGTCCCCCCAATGATTCTGGCAGTGACTGTAGGTTCTCGCACCCATGAAAGTCTAGTTTGTCAACTTTCCAAAACTGCTGGGAAGGGCCTATAACTCTGAACACCCTCTTCCATCAGGCCAAGAAGTCCCCCTAATGATTCCGGCAATGAGTGCAGTTTCTCGCACCCATGTAAGTCTAGCCGTTCAAAGTGGGCCTGCAACTCTGAACACCCTCTTCCATCCGCAGATCCTTCAGGCCAAGAAGTCCCCAAACGATTCCGGCAATGACTGTAGTCTCCCGCACCCAGATAAATCTAGCCATTCCAAGTGGACTAACTTTGCAAAACTGCTGGGAAGGGCCTGCAACCCATAACACTCTTCCATCCACAATTCCTTCTGGCAAAGAAGCCCCTCAATGATTCCGACAATGACTGCATACTCCTTACGCTTATCTCTCTGCAAGGGTCTGCAGTCATTGTCCTGCAGAGAGATAAGCATAGCCGTTCCAAGTTGACTAACTTTCCAAAACTGTTGGGACTAGCCTGCACCCCATCACACAATTCCATCCACAGATCCTTCAGGCCAAGAAGTCCCCCAAATGATTCCGGCAATGACTGCAGTTTCGGGCACCCAGATAAGCATAGCTGTTCCAAGTGGGCTAACTTTGCAAAACTGCTGGGAAGGGCCTGCAATCCATAACACTCTTCCATCCACAGTTCCTTTAGGCCAAAAAGTTCCCCCAATGATTCGGGCAATGACTACAGCTTCGTGCATGTATTAAAGCCTAGCAGTTCCAAGTAGGCTAAGTTTCCAAAACTGCTGGGAAGGACCTCCAACTCACAACACCCTCCCATCCGCAATTCCTTCAGGCCAAGAAGTCCCCCGAATGATTCCGGCAATGACTGCAATTTCGTGCATGTATATAAGTCTAGCCGTTGCAAGTAGGCTAAGTTTCCAAAATTGATGGGAAGGGCCTGCAACTCATTACACTCTCGCATCCGCAGTTCCTTCAGGCCAAGAAGTCCCCCAAATGATTCCGGCAATGACTGCAATTTCGTGCATGTATATAAGTCTAGCCATTGCAAGTAGGCTAAGTTTCCAAAATTGCTGGGAAGGGCCTGCAACTCATTACACCCTCGCATCCGCAATTTCTTCAGGCCAAGAAGTCCCCCGAATGAACTTGGCAATCACTGCATATTTTTCACGGAGAGATAAGCCTAGAATGACTGCAGTTTTGCACGGAGAGATAAGCCTAGCCGTTCCATGTTGGCCAAGTTCTCCCATGCACACAAAGTGACTGGTTAGCCACATTGTAAAACCGCAGGTGAACAAGTTGCCCACAGGACTCCAGCAGTGAGTCTGGAGGAGCAAGAGACCAATCCAGTTGCCGCAAGTTGACAAAATCTTCTTCATCCGGGACGGTTGTCGAAGATCCCTCCAGTAGAGGAATTGTATTATTAGCAGAATTTTGTAATCCCGAGAACTTGTTCCTGCAGGATTTGATTGCCTCAATCTGAGCACATGAGAAAACGTTACATCCAAAAATGCCAACTCTTTCAAGGTCGAACGCACAAAAATGGTCTGGGCAGAAAACCAACTGAGCATGGTGATTTTGGGTGGCAATTGAAGATGCCGCTATGCACAGCTTTTGCACGCCTCCTGGACACACTGATATCGGAATACCAAGTAGCGAAGTCCTTCAAGTCGTTACATAATGCTCGATGCTACTCGCATTTTACAAGGTTTTTCCTCGTCACAGCAATTTTCATCATACTCCACATATTTACTTTCCACTACTACTTGGTGGAAAACCACTTTCTCCAGCCCTTGAGCTCCCTTCAAAAATGAAATACAAAACTACAATTATCATAAATGAAATGTAAAACTGGGTTGGCACATTTTTACAGTACTGAACAGCAGTTGATCTCAGTACAGGATTTCCAGAAGTGACTTTGTACCCACTTGGTTTTCACTTTCAAATAGCAATTGAAGACTTAGGACAAAGAAGTGGCTAGTATCCAAATTGAATTAAATACATCTATGATAAGAGCGGAGATCTTAGAAGTACATATGAATGAGCATTGCACTCAAGTGCAATGCCCACTTAATTAACAAGATGTAAGCCAAAGTACGGAAGAAGAGAAAGAGGTGGATTGCAAATGAATGCAAGAGGAGTTGATGGCCAAAGTGCATGTTATCTATATCTCTTGAAAGAGGAGAAGGCTAAGATATTTTGGTAGATAGAAGAAACAAGAAATAAGCTTGGACTCTCTTGAGTTCTTCAATCGCTTTTGAAGATAGAAACTTTATGTGTGAAATGTCTTCAACCCATGTCCTTTGCACCGCCTCACTCAAAAGAGCACTTAAGAGGTTTTGACAATTAGTCTATTTGGTTTCTCCACCCTTAGTCATTCTTGATTTATAGCCAAACCCCATGTCATGCAATTTGAACACCCATCACAATCACACATGAGATTCTCATGATTTTCAGTTCTTTACCAACAATACTTGCTTTAATTGAGAAATGACATTGTTACAGTTGGTCAAGAGTCACAATCTCATTGACTCAAAAGAACTTTGGATCCAATGGTTCCTCACTCCAAGTGTGCATATTGTCATCCTACACCTTTTGAGTGAACAAAGTCTTCTTTGGAGGGACACTTCTCACTAAAAGTGAACCATACTTCACTCCCTCAAAGTGAGGCTTCCATCTGTCACTTGGAGTGAACTTCCACTTATTTTGGAGAAAGAACCCCTTGATTCTTTGGAGTGAACCAAATTACTCTCTTTGTAGGGAGAGGTTCCACAAATAACCTCAACCACTTCTATTTACACTTATTCCTTGCCTTTTTATCTACACAATAAAGGGAAAGGGACTAATAACAAATTCATTTTGAAACTGAGTGTATTACATCCACCCAACATTCCTACATCTTTTGCAAAAACATATTGTCAATGGTCAACTGTCTAATTTAAAAGATTGCTTTGTAGTGCATCTTATTCTCTATACTTCCACACTTTCAACTCCTAAATTATGCCTAGATTAATATAATCCCAATCTATAGCATGAAGCTAAGGTGATTTTTTTTTTACATACTCTTAGCTAGCAACAATCTCAAACTTCTCTATTACAAATGCTTTCACATGCAATCCTCTTTAACCACTCTTTCTCCTTGCCATTGTAATTGATCGGCACAACAAACTACTATAACTTTCAATCATTTGCATACAAGCTACTCTAAAAAGAAGTTTCTCTTGTACTTTCCCATCAAAGAGATTTATTGATGCAAATAAAAGACAATATTAGTAAAATGATGATTTACACTCCTTCATTTTGTTAATTGACTTTTATTTATCTTGCATGTTTTCCTTCACTTGTGTAGAGCAATTTTACAATTCTTTTGGCCGTGAGTTAAGGGAATTCAAAACATCATCACCAAATTTCTAAGTTCTCCCTCCTCATCTTAATGCAATCAATAGACACAACTTTGGGTTCTTCATAATGCTTCCACACTACATTGTAATTTGGCATAACTTCTGACTTGATTTTACTTCAAAAATCCTACTCTAATCATGAACTATGAGCACTAAGGACCATGCTAACTCTTCCAAAGAATCAAGTGGTAGGCAAAATGCCTATCTAGCCTGATCATGGAGTGTATCAAGTAACCTATGGAATACACATGGATATGGAAAACTAGTCTCAAATAACCCTAAAATACAACATGCTTGAGATGCTAACCACTCCAACAACTTGATTAGTATCCTCAAAATGGTCAATAAAGAAATAGAGGAAGCATGCATAATCCCAAGTGTCACTACTACCAATGTGGTTGCTTGCCTCAAGTGAGCATAAAAAGTGGTCCAATGGGTATTTACCCTTTGCAAGGTAAATGAGCATGGTGTATCCTGAGCTACTCTAAGCTGCCCCACATTGGGAAGTGTAGCCATGGTTAGCACAAGAATAGTAACCCATGATGCTCCTCTCCATATCTCCCCACACTTTCAAAACCATAACTGTTCACATCCCAACTCCCATGAGTAAATGTTATCTCTCCAAACCCTAAAACTATGAACTCATAATTGTCAGCTTCCATCTCAACAATTTTCAAACTAAGTTCTCATAAAACTATAGCATGCATACCAAGAGAATAAAATTAAAAAAAATTTACCCATGATCTCAATAATCATTGTGAAATAATCATTCTAAACCCTAAAAAACTAAAAGTCCTCATACATTTTTACTCAATTCTCCATAGTCTTCAATATAAGTACCAATAGAACCAAAATTGAAGAAAAAACCAAATGTTATTGTAGCAAACTAGAATAGTCTATTCTCATAGGCACAGGAGGACCTTCCATACTTTGCTTCAATATCATCAGATTGGACTAGAGGTTGGCAATCTTCCTTGATGGAGCGACAATATCAACATATGCTAGATTCTCTCTTAGTTGACTCAACTATTCCTTGGGCTACTAGAGCACATCTTTTCTCTACTCCAGCAAGGAATTAGGCTCTTGGATCCAAGCTCAACCATGCATGAGGGAATTCTAACTCACACTAGCAACTTTCTCTACAATGATGAGGTTTCATCTAGGTTTGGTCCACCCATATGTATCGTCCCTACTCACTTGTGAGTGTGGTTCTACACTAGATGCAATAGCAATCCATATGACATGGTGTCCTTTTGGAGGTCATAGGATAGCTACACATGATGTCATCAAGGACAAAATGTTTGTTATGGCACAAGAGATTAGATACCTTGTATGGAAGGAGTGTTTGTATGCTTTGCAAACCATATGTGTCAAGGCAAACCTATACTTGATCCAAGATGATCAAGTGATAGTAGCCGATATAGTCGTTACAGACCTTAATTGTGATGCAGTTTTGGAGGAAGTGATTAATCATCCCCATGGATGGGTGGCAAGCAGAGCAACAGCACGCAAGGTCTCCAAGTACAGGGGTATGCAGCAAGGTCACCGCTTTGCTCCTCAGGAGCCTTGGAGTTATATTGAGCGATCGACAGAATGTTTAATTTATCAAGAAGGGCATGAGAGCTTACCATGTTAGATGTCAAAGGGTACCACTCTCACTCTCATACTTTGCAGTATATTTTAGACAACTTGTGTGCCCAACTTTTTCTCTTCAATATGGTCTTCAACCTAGAGTCCATGTTCTCTTTACAAAGAATGGTTAACACAAGATTTAAACTCTTGTTCTATCCCACTAAGAATAGATTCTCTTTACAATTAGAACAATAAGGAAGAAAAGGAAAAAAATTGAAAATTTTCCAATACCACGTCTTACCATCTACATACTCCATTTTCTCATGTTGTGGAAGCAACATGAGAAAACAGTTGCCAAAGGATGCTAGAACAATGTCTGACAAAAAAATTCTTGAAATGATCAAATAATGGAGGGCTGTCAAGTTCTCAAATGTCAACGAAGTTCTACTCAAAGTTCCTCTCAAAACCCTACTGATCTCTCGAAATCATTTCCTGCCAAGAACCTCTCTATCAACCTTCAAGCTTCTTCCCAAAACCCTCACTGTCCCAAGCTTGTCTCCTGAAAACATTTTCTCTTTCACAATCCCTCTGTCACTTCTCAAAACTCCTCTCCAGCTTTATTGATCTTCCAAAAACTTCTTGCCAAGAACCTCTCTTCCTGTCAAGAAACCCCTTCCCCTCTCAAATTGTCTCTTCTCCAAACCTTATGTCATGTCATCCGTCAAGGCTCCTTTGAAGCCTTCTTGAAGCAAAGATCTCCCAAAAAAAATTTCTCAAAAACTCTGTCCTTTTGCCAAGAAAACCCCTCTCAAAACCCTTCTTCTTTTCTTCATTACTCAACATAAAATGCTCAAAAGCTCATTTGATCAAAACATAGACTAAAACTTCTGAGACTTTTTGGCTCAAGAAAAAATGTCCTAACTAAAATACTCTCACACGTCTTATCTGTTCAAATGACACTCAAAGCATATTCTCAAGATTCTAGTACCATAAACAAAGCCACGGTTGGTGTATCACAAAATTAAGCTCCAAGTGTCAAGTAACGCAAAGAGACTCTCGATCTAAGGTCTCATGGAAGGAAACTCTAGCTCTCACCAAATGGCACCAATGATAGCCGTGAATCTTTTCCCTACAACAATGGCTTCTAGAATGAAGCTTCTTGAGAAGCTTCCTAGTTAACTTGGCTTGCACTCTAAGAAAGAAACTTGAGGAAGCTTCTTGAGAAGCTTCTCAAGGGCCTTGTATGCTACCTATAAATACCAAAGCCAAAGCTCATACTAGGCATTCAAAGTTTTCCCTCAAGTGTCCCAATGTGAGCTTCCATCCTCTTATTTCTCTCCTTGGTCTTGGGCTTTTACAGACTTGTCTACTAGCCTTTCCTATCTGTGGGTCCAACTCCACTGATGCTCCTCTGGGCCTTGAGCATGTACTACACTCTTAGTCATTGCAGTAGATGCATCCATTTGCACTGCTCCGCACATGAAATCCAAGGCATCTCTATCACTTGCATATGAGGTGGAAGCCTCAACATCCAAATCTGATCTCCTCTGAGCTATGTCCATGCTAGCCAATCTCTACTCCAACTGCTCAATGCAAGTAGCCATGGCTGTATGAGAAGTAGGAGCAGTTACTGCACCTCTACTTGGTGTGGATCCTCTACCACCACCTTGTCCTCCATGACCTGGAGCTCCTCTACTACCTGCCATAGCAGCCCTACCACTCCATAATTCTGGGTGTAGGTCAAAGCACCGGTCACTAGTGTGACCAAATTTGTGACAATGTTCAGATTGTCTTTGTGCTGGCTATAATGCACTAGAGGTATCTGGTCCGCTACCCTAACTGCACTCTCACCTATGATTAGGTCCAACACAAGTCCAATAAGCAACACCACTACTCATTGGCTGCTGCTAACCCAAAAATGAAGGTAAAGGTCTAGCTACAATAGGCCCTCCACTCACTCCATAAGATCTGGGATCCACCTTGTCCTCAAAAACCAACATGGTATGGTGCACTCTTTGCACTCTAAAAGAAGTTACTACTGTGGATGCACTCTCCCTACGAAATCTAGATGTCACCACTCTCTCCTCCACCATGTTGAGCTTAATAAGCTCAGCCAAACCAAAGACCACTGCCAAAGTAGGCAAAGTAGCCTATAACAATGTAGCATCATAGACTCTACATCGCAACTCCTTGTCCAATATCCCATACTAAAACTAGATTGTTTGGGTCTCAATAACTCCCTAAGTAAAATTGATCAGCCGTCTCATGCAAATGTATACCTTGCCCAAGCTCTCTCTAGCCTTTTATTGGAACTCTTGCAAGCTCTTTAGCTTGTCAGTCCACACTCCATGGTACTTTTTCTTCAAACACTAGAAGAACTCCACCATAGGGTTAAATCCTAGTAGTACACCACCTCTTGTAGTAGTACATCTACTCGTAGTAGCACCATCTCCAAGAGATCCACCTGGAGCTAGAACTTATGGGTACAATCAATCTAGAACTTGTGGATCTAGTCCAATGGTGGATCTAGTCCATTAGTGGATCTCTTGATAGAGCTAGAACTTGTAGGTACAATCTATCTACCTCTAGAAACCAAGCTTGAAGCAATGGAGACATAATTTGGAGACCAATACTATCTCCATAGCTCAATCTTTTCCATTTGAGCTCTATTGAACTCATGGTAGTTGTTCATTGGCGGACTCTTTAAATGTTGAAAAAACCCCTTCAACGCCATGAAGGGTGTGAATAAAATCAGGTTCCGCATCTACTACAGATCATGCAAACTCCTAGATGAAGTCATCCAACTCAATGGTACCCACCATACTAGAGTAATGCCTATGACCTTTATAGGCCCCATGAATCTCATCCATGTCCCATAACAACATTGCGGACATAACAAGTGCACTCTCAATTGAAGCAGCTCTTGTGTCAAACTTTGACTTACAGACAATCTTCTCCTTCATTGGGACCTAAGATACAAGTTGATATTGAGTGCCACTTTGAGTAAACCCATTTTATACTAACATGCTATCTCCTTTGGTGTTGCAAGGTTTTTCTGGTCTTGAGAGTGCGTTGGGCACCTGGCTGCTTGTGCTTAGATTGCTCTTTTGTCCATGACTTGAGACTTCTCTTAGTCCGACACATTCTCTCTTAATATAGTATGGTCTGCAATCTCATCCTTGATAGGGCATGTTGTTCTAATCTCTCCTAGGGGTAGGCTTCTCCTAGGGTTTGTATGTCAAATCTTGCAAATTAATGCTGATCTTCATAGAACTATTATGTTCAATTGTGTTTGGCCTCGTGGCTCTACTTCTATATAGTCTTATTTCCAGTTATCTTTTATGCTTGGGTTTGTGGTTGTGGATCAGACAAATTCCTATGATGGGTTCTGATGAGACTTATGGAATAGTCACAAACAAACTAGCCGTGATCAAACCCAAGCATCCAGATCACTAAACTGTGTCAATCACATAGACTGAACCGAGAGCTCCAAAAATGGAGTCCTTCCCTTGACAATATGCATAACTCAGAGTGCACACATTTGTTCACGAATCATCATTTTAACCAATCTTGCAGTTATAAGTTGGACAAGAAAAGGCAAATAGCTCTTTCCTATGCAATGACTATGCCTTACTCATCAGCTGTCCAATCAACTCATTCCAGCAAATCTTTCCATCCTTGTCCAATCACAGACAACCAGCCTTCTCAACCTCTTCTCTTCTATGCCCTGTCACAATCAAGACAAGATCACTCTAGAAAATTGATTGGTCTTCTCAACTGGCACAACCAAGCATTTCTCTCTTCCTTCTGCCCAGACTTTCCCCTTGAAGGTTCCCTTGTCTGGATCTCACTTTCACATTTGATGCATCATCTCTCTTCCTTCTCTTTTCTCATACAAGCAATATCTCTCACCTTTCAAGTTCTCCGCCATAACCCTTCAACTGGTTAGGAAAACAAGAAATTCTTCTCTCCTTCTGCTTCTTCACAGCCAAATGCCTCCCTTTCAAGATTTCTCTCCTCTCCAGCCTTTGTCAAAACCTTCACCTTCTTTCCTTAAATCCTCTCTGGCCTTGTTTCAACCAAGGACATCCTCTTGACCAATCAAAGCTTCTCCCAAACCCTTTTGTGGCACTTCACTGTCAAGACTTCTCTCTTTGGACTCTCAAAGCATCCTTCAAAGCCTAAGTGTCCTGTCCATTTGCCAAAGAAGAGTCTTTCAGCATGTTCATTTGAAGCGTCTCCATTCACTATCAAGACTCCTCTCTATTCACCCTTCCATCTCCATTCACTAAGAAGACTCCTCTTTGATTTCTCCTTTCAGTCTCCATTCATTGTCAAGACTCCTCTCTGATTTCTCCTTTCAATCTCCATTCACTGTCAAGACTCCTCTCTGATTTCTCAAAGCACTCTCCAAAGATCTAATGTCAATTCACTGTCAAGAGCTCCTCTCTGATCTCTCAAAGCATTCTCCAAATGTCAAGACTCCTCTTTGATTTCTTGAAGCACTCTCCAAAGCTCTAATGTCAATTCACTATCAAGAGCTCCTCTCTTACCTCTCAAAGCATTCTCCAAAGCCCTACTTCCTGTCCATTCACTGTCAAAGAGTCCTCTTGCTTCCATTTGAAGCCTCTCCCAAAATCCCTAAGTAACCATTTACTGCCAAAGCTCCTCTCTGATCTGTCGAAGCATTCTTCAAAGCTCTATTGCTCTGTCATCTCCTCTCCAGCAAAATTTCTCTCAAAAAGCATCTTCTCTTGAAGTCCTTCTTGTCTGCTCCTCTCCAGCAAGATTTCTCTCTCAAGGCATTCTATCTCAAAGTCCTTGTTTGCATCCATCAGCAAAACATCTTCTCTCAAAGCTTTCCCTTAAACCCTATAGCTTTGTCTTGTCCATCAAGATTTCTCTCTCAAATCATTTTCTCTCAAAGTCCTTCTTGTCTTCATCCATCAACAAAACATCTTCTCTCAAAGCTTTCCCTTAAACCCTACAGCTCTGTCTTCTCCAGCAATATTTCTCTCTTAAAGCATTTTCTCTCAAAATCCTTCCTGATTGCATCCATCAGCAAAATATCTTCTCTCAAAGCTTTCCCTTAAACCCTACAACTTTGTGTTCTCCAGCAAGATTTCTCTCTCAAAGCATTTTCTCTCAAAGTCTTTCATGTCTGCATCCATCAGTAAAACATTTTCTCTCGAAGCTTTTCCTTAAACCCTACAGCTTTGTCTTCTCCAGCAAGATTTCTCTCTCAACACATTTTCTATCAAAATCTTCCTGTCAAAATTTCATTCTCTATCCAAGTTCCCAGCTCCTGCACATTTGCACTGCCCTTTGAGAAAACTCTTTCCTCTCACTGCCCTGCACTCTCAAGCCTTACATTCCTGCCAAAATATCCTTCTGTCCAAGCCCTTCCTCTCCTGCCCAGTCCTTCATTCTCCTTCTTTAAAACCCCTCCTGCCCCGCACTCTCAAGCTTTCCTTTTTTATTCCTCTCCTCTTTCCAACCCTCTTCTCCAAGCTCTTCTTTTGACAAAGCCTCCCTCTTTTCTGTCTTGCCAAAAGAGTAGACTCTCTCAAATATTTCTCTCACCTTGTCCCTAGCTCTTTCTGCTGGTAATTTTTCTGTCCCTTCAACTCCTGAACAGTCTTGTCCTTTCCTTCCAGAAACCTTCCTTCTCCCCTGCACTCCTCAAGGCCTACTTTTGAGAAATTATTCCCCTGACTCCCCCTTCCCCTTCTCCCCAAGCCACAGTTCTCCTTTCTCTTCTTCAAGGCACTTCCTCAAAGCAAAAAAAAAGGTCTTTCACTCTGCCACTAATGAAATATACTCTTAGGGCCCAATAGCACAAATAGAGTCCCAAACTTGTGTAACATATATTTAAGCTCTGAATTTGTATAACACAAAGAAACTCCTAGCTCAAGCAAAATTAAATGAACTCTTGAGCTTATAGCAGCACAAAACTACTTCCGGCCTTTACAATAATATAGAAAATATTTCTGGGACAAGGTAGCATAAAATGACTCCTGAGATACATTGACATAAAAACTCCAAGTTCCTTGCAACAAGAAGAAGAGGAAAAGAAAAACATTTACACCAAATGGCATCAAGGGTATGCATGGGCTATTTCCCCAACAACATTCACCCCCAATCTACACCAGCAAGGTTCTAGGTGACCATTTTCAACCTTCTTCAATAGCTCTATCTGGTTCATCCTCCAAACTGCTATTGTGGTCATCTCCTTCTCTTGTTCATGCTCATCGTTTGAAAAGCTTAACTCTTTTTCCCGCATATTGCAATCAATGCTTTGTACCATCTAGCTCCTACATGCTATAGGTTACATTTTCATGCACCTTGGTGACTACAAAGGGTCCATGCCAATGACAAGCAAACTTCTTGAGTGCCAAATGCTGCACGTCTAGGATATTATCTAAAATCAACACCCGATCTCCTTCACAGATAGGCACTAGTCAAAGACAATGAGTCTTATCAAAATAAACCTTGCTCTTCAGCTGCACATCCTTCACCTTATCCCTTGCCACTTGTATTTTTATTGCGGTGTAAGATCAAAATGCTCAATCCTATGCAATATCAATTCCTCTATAGACATGTTATCCTCCCGCTGAACAGTCCTCCAGCTTGCAATATCTTCTTCCACGGGCATAGTGTACTGAATTAGTGTCAGGACATTAGGCACTGAATTAGTGTCAGGACATTTCCAAAATGTCTTGACACTGATTCATTGGGTGGCATCCCAGTCACTAAGTTGCAAGTCAACCTATCCGCAATAAGCGCCAATGGCAACAAATCAGGCCATTTGTATGTCTCTCCTCGACAGGCCTTCACCAAAGCATTCACTATTGGTGGATGACCTTGTTCACTCTTACTATTAGCTTTTGGATTGTAGACAATTGTCAATTTCAGCTTGATGTTGAACTTAGCAAAGAAATCAGTTGCTCCCCTTGCATCCAACTCTCTTTGATATGCCGTCATCCGGTAGAAACATCTGTGTCTAGCAATAATATCTTCTAATACAAACCAACACACTTGTTGGGTATGTATAGATGTTAATGCCCTCCCTTCCACATATCTAGACAGATCCTCCTTGGCCAGTACTAGATACTTTGCTCCTTAAACTCCTAACGGCATATGAACTAAGTCCAAAACCCACTAAAAATGAAGGTTCAACGGGTAAGTAGGCCTCAACCCATCTCTGTGCCATACCTTGGAGTAGATTTGACAAGTTTCACAGGTCTCCATGTAACACCGACCTCTGTATAAATCCCAAGCCACCAATACAACCCTCAAATGTGCTCATATGTACCCTAAACTCCATGATTACCTGTAGCCTCTGCATCATATGATTCTTGTAGCACTTTCTACTTTGTCTCTTCATCTCCCACCACTCTCAATGAGATTCCAACATGGTTGTTGGGCTTTCACCAAAGATACTCATCCCTCAATAGGAACTTGCCAAACCTCCTCCTAATAGTCTCAAACTCTTCCCTGGTCCACTCTGAATTTTTCTTTAAAGAACTGAGATACTTTCCAATGACAAGAAGATCATCGTTGTACAATTCCTCTAAAGGGTAGATTCAATCTAGTTCATGTACATCTACCTTACAGCCATCTTTGGTTCCATCATAGCACGCCCTAGATAGTATATCAACCATTGGATTGTCTTTCCCAACTATATATCTTAGCTCTTGATTAAACATTCAAATGAATGCAACATTGCAATATCTGGAGTATCACAATTTGCAACCATTCCTAGCAATGGCAAATAATCTATCTCTAGGATGACATAGGCACCAATCAAGCAATTCCTATCCTATCCTATCTTAATGCTATCTTGGCACCCCACAACTCTTGTTTGATCTGAGGATACCTTTGTTGCCGCTCTATGACGATTCTTGCTCCAAACCTCGCTGCATACTTGTTGCCATTCTCATCTTCTTGGCCCAAAGCCCACCTAGCAGCATAGGGACTTGAATACACTATAACTATGATCGGCCGCCCATAGTTGTAGTCAAGCGGATGAAGTACCATCAGGTTTTGTAGCGCTTCCTTCAGCTTTGTCATAGCAATAGAATGCTCTGGCCTCCAGATAAACTTGATTCTCTTCCTCAAAAGTTGGTAAAGTGGCTTTGCAACATGAGCAAAATGAGGTATCCAAATATGATAGAAGATGCACGCTCCCAAGAACCGCCTTACCTCCTAAACCAGGGAACAATTTCTGATCTTCCCTATAATGTCTACCTTCTCCAGATTTTGTTTCCTCCCATACAAACCGCACATGTGCCCTACCACCAGTATTTCTCTGAGTCCAAATGTTGACTTCTCTCCAGAAAGAGTCACTCCTACTTCTATCAACCGCTTCAATATAGCTTCCACATCTTGAATGTGATCCATGACAAACCTCCTTATACCGCCTTCCACCAAGGTTTCATCCTTCTCACCCACTGGGCAACTCTTAATAGGTATATCATCCAAGAACAAATGGGTCTTCTCAGGAATAAAAGACTGCAAAATATGATTCATAGCACTTTGCATATGTGCCACTGAGTTAGTAGCTCCCATCTAGAGAGTGTACATTCGCATCAAGCCAAATGGTGTTTGCATGGTGGTTATGTCACGGCTTCCTTCAGTGAGTTGAAACTGATCATACCTTGAGTACAAATCTCCAATAGAGTAAATTGCCCTTCCTACAAACTCCTCAGCAAAATCATCCACAACCGGTCCTACACCAGAATTTCAAATTTGTTACCTTGTTTGGTGGTTGCATATCTTGTATGAATTGTAGCTACAAGAATTGGAGCTACAACAAGGGATTGCTTGAGCTCCTCAAAAGCTTTGAGAGCCTCCTTGTCTTCTAAAATCACCATGTAATCTACACCCTTCTTCATGTAGATGGTCAATGCATAAGCCTTGTTGGAAAATGAGAAGATGAACCTCCTATAGAACCCAACCATCCCCAAGAATTGGCATAACTTTGTCAAGCTTGAAGGGAATGGAAGGTTTGAGATTTTCCTCACCTTCTCAAGATCAACTACTATTCCATCCTTGGAGATGATGTGCCCTAAAAGTAGACCTTCTTCACATCCAAAAATGCACTTCTCTAGGTTGAGTGATGCATTTGCCTCATCCAAGCATTGAAAGACCTTGATTAGGTGTTCAAAGTGCTCCTACTTGCTCCCATAGACACAAAAGTCATCAATAAAGTCTCACAAATTTCCCAATGAAAGGTTTAAATACCTTGTTCATGAACTGTTGGAATGTGGCTGGAGCATTGCAAAGCCCAAAAGACATGACCTTGAAAGCATAAGTTCCCCAAGGTGTGATGAATGTGGTGAGTTGTTGATGCTTTGGTGCAATCTTGATTTGGTTATATCCACTATAATCATCTCCAAAACTATACCTCTTATGACCTACAACCTCTTCCAAGATTTCATCAATGAATGGTAATGGGTAGTAGTCCTTCTTGGTAACAACATTGAGCTTCTTGTAATCCACACATACTCAAAGTTTACCATTCTTTTCCTTCACAATCACAATTGGAGACACTCATTTTGAATTCTCCATCTCAAAGATAAATCCAGCTTCCTTGAGCTTATCAATCTCCTCCTTCAAAACCAAAGATATTGGTGTGCTAATGCAACATTGCTTTTGGTGGATTGGTCTTGCATGTGACTCCACCTCTATCTTGTGCTCCTCGAAGGTGACTACCTTCAAATCCTTATAATTGAAATCAAACACATGGATGAACTTGTGGAAAATCTCCTCAAACCTCACCTTCTCCTCCTTGGTAACATTTGGGCCATACTTGAGGGTAGCTAACCTTCTTTCTACCTCTTCAAGTGTCAATGGTGATTTATTTGGGTCCTTCAAAACCTCTGGCTTAGGTGAAAAATCCATATCGCACAAGGGATACACATTTAAATCCAATTTAGATTCATCCTCCTCAGTGGAAGTCTTCTCCTCCATGCTTGTGTCCACACCTGAAGCTCCTTCTTCAGAATCTGATTCTCAATAATTAGAAGACGGTGTATGTGAATGTGAAGTATTGGTGGTGTTAGTCATAGGAATTGTGACTTTATGGTTTGATGGCCCAATCCTCAAGTACCCTTTGTGCCATCAATTAGTTGTGCATGCTGCTCTCAACCATGGCCTCCCAAGAAGTAAGTCATAGCTTGAATCCTTCAAGACTTGGAAAGTCATGAGATTTTGAACTCCCATAATTGAAACTACCACTTTATCCATCACCCCACTAGTCAAACTTGTTGCTTTTTTTCCATGCTCACCACAAATTTTGAAGGTCTTGAGGATATCATACCCAACTTCTTCATCAACCTTTTTGACATGGCATTCACTACTGATCCTCCATCAACCAATGCAGCCTTGATGTTGTGACCATTTATTCTCACTCACTCTTGGAGGTATATTCACAAGGCTTCCATGGTGTTGGTTTAGCATCCACCACCCCCATTGATATTGGAACTTTTGCCTTCTTCCTCTTGCTCCTTGTAGAACTCAAACCACCTCTAAGCTCCTTTCTCAAAGTAGGATTCAAAGCAATCAATTGGCCCACTATGATGTTAGCCTTGTGACTACCAACATCCTCCAAGACATTGTAGTTCCATTGTTGCTTTGAGATCAAGAGGTTCTCCATCCCCAACTTCTTCCTTGGAGTCTTTGTTGTTGATGGTGTTGAAGTGCTTGTGCGAGTGCTCCTAGTAGGCATAGGAGTATCTTGGCTAGGAGTAATCTTCAAGAAGAGTGCACATCCTCTACAAAATGAGCTCTCTTCTTCTCTTGTGCCAAAAGCTCCAAATTAAGACTCTTGGAGTTTGAGCACTCTCCCTTCTCATACTTTCTCTCAACCACATCTATAGATGTTATCCCCTTACCTTTGTTTGGATTAGGAGCCACTTGGGTTTCACTACCTCCCTCTTTCCCTCTATTGGCTCCCTCATAACCTCTTCTTCCATGGTAAGTGGAATTTGGGCCATTCTTTTGGATATGGCCTCTTCCTCCACAACCAAAACAATTTCTCTCATTGAAATTTTGGTTGGTTGGCCTCCTCTATACGGATAGCTTTCATAACTCCTAGGCTCTCTCTCCACATTCTGATCCACCTCTCTCTTCTCCCATAGTTGCACCACATTGATCTTGAGATCTACAAGTTGTTCTACGATGGTTTGAAGTGGATCCTTTGGTGGGGGTGCAAGAATTGGAGCAACTACTACTTGTGGTGTAACCCTTGTCACCAAAGTATCAGAACTTCCACCATACTTGTAACCTTGAGGAGGATGCACAACCTCCTTCACCACCAAATCACTCTCATCCCCTTCCAAACTCTCCTCCATACGAATTGCAATCTTGATAGTTTCAACCTTGAAAGAAGGTTTCTCATATCTCACCTTGCTTCTAATTTGTGGTCTCAATCCTCCCACAAAATTCTTGGTGAGCATGGCCCCTATGATAATCATAGTAGTCTCCACATCATCCTCACCTTTCCTCAACACTATGCAAAATCTAGACTCTAACTTTTCCACTCTTTCCACATAGACTCTCACTTTCTCTCCATCTCCTTGTTTGAAAAAGGTAACCTCACTCATCAATCTCTCATAACTCTCATTTGGAAGAAAGTTTTCAATGAGTTCTAAAGTCAAACTCTCCCAAGACTCATCTTCCCAATCTCTCCTCTCTCTCTTTTGGTATTCTGACTCATACCATGTAAGTGATGCATCCTCAAAGAAATCTAGTAATAATGAGGCCCACTCATTCTTACTCCTCTCATTGTGTCCTATGCAAACTCTCTTGAAGTCTCTCACAAAGACCTTCACATCTTCTCCATCCTTGCCAAAGAAAACCAAAAGTTTCCCCATCTTAACCCCTCACTATCTTTCTTTTCTCTCAATTTGTTTTTCTTTTTCTTTTTTCTTTTCTCTCACTCTATAACTAATAGAGTATATATATGACTAATACCACCTGAGAATAATCCACCTTAGGGAACACAAAAGGTTCAGGTTGCTCCAAGATTTCTATAGCAACATCAAATCCTAGAGTGCATATTAATCAAACTCTCATGGATAGTTTATCCATAAATTGAAAGATCATCTCCATCACTAATCTTGAGAACTAGCTGATGAAAGTGGTAGTATTTTTATAGCTGCACTTAGATTCTCTCCAAGATCCTTCACCAAAGTCTCCAAAAGTGCTTTTAATCCACTACGCTCATGTCCTTTTGGAAGTCCTTCCACTCCACAAACCTCATACAACTCCTTGGTCTTAGATCTTCTCCCTCCCAATCTTGGTGAAGAAGGTCCAATATGCAAACCCAAGTCAAGTAAGCCTCTCCTTTCTCTCAATCTCTTGCTCTCAAAAGTCAATGGACATGAACTTGCCTTATGTCCCTTCTTTCTACATAAAAAGCACTTAGACTCACTCTTTCCTCCAAGTGGTGTAGGTTTTTGGATCCTCTCAACACTTTCTTCAAATTCTATTCTAAATTCTCTTCTCCTCAAATCCACCCCTATAATCATCTCAAACCCTTGGGGAACTTTGCATAGCCTCAATTTCCATTCTTGGTGACCCTCCATGTACCCAAGATGAATCTAAACACTCACACATGCTTTTTGTTGCTCTCACACTCCTCATGCATGAAATCTAAACTCTGCAAAATTGACACTTCCTCACAATGTCAGTCAAATCTTGCAACTTGTATATCATAGTCCTTTGAAAATTTGCACGTTTGATCAAAACTCCAGGGAGTCCCTCCTTGAAAAATTTCAGATCTTTTCATTGAGCTTTTTGGCCTAGGCACCTTTCTATTCAGCACATATATTTCAGATTTGGTCTAAAAACCACCCCCCTCACTTTAAACACTTATAACTCTATGCTCAAGAATGATCTCTATTCAATTTTTGTGTCAACAAGTAAGATACAATAAATTGAGTTTTCTTGGAAATTTTCACACAATCCATTGAAAATTTAAGAAATGGCAGACTCTGTATAATTTACCAAAGAGCATATAGTTACAAGAGCTGTTTACCCTATCAACTTTCTAAAATTTTAACCCAGTGTGCATAGCAGCTTTCACAATAATTTCAAGTGTGCTAACTAAAAGATAACCCAAGCTATCATGTAGAAATTTCAAATCCAGATCCCAAATTTGATATTTTGCCCAAAATCACTTTAATCCCCAAAATTTATAATCCACCTCACACAATCTCTCCAAATTCTCTCAAGTGTACAAGATGTATAAAATCACCTCAAAGATATTATAATGAACTACAGGGTATAAAAATGGGTCCAAATTCTCTAACATAAGTTCAGCACTCTCCTCTCCTAAAGTTCTCTCCAAGTGAGCTCTCATAGCCTCCTTATGTCTAATATAGAATTGCACACAAAACATTATCATGTTTTATAGAGAGGTTCTAGCAACGGAAACAAAAATGTGTGCCGACCTATCTCTCACTCAGGATGAACCTCTTATGGCTATTTTAATAGCACACCATGGACTAAGAAAGCAAAGAACCCAAAATCCATCATACTCCTCCAAGGCTAACACTCCAATACTCAAGGTATTGCTCACTAGAGAACTCAATGAGAGAGAGATAGTTGTAAATGAAAAGATGATGAGTACTTCCTCACCCCTTGTTTATATACTTGTGTAATAATTATGCACCAAAGTTACTAATTACTAGAGTAACTCAAATTACTAGGCTAAAAGTCAAGTAAAGTCAAAAAGTATCAAGGAATATCTATCCACAAGGGCATATTCCACTAAGCATGTGATCTTATCTTGACACAACCACTAAGTCAAGGATTCCTTCACATGGGCTATCCTTGGATTATAAAAGAATCCAAAAAGAAGGCTTATAGGCCCAAGAGTTCTCAACTTTTCCTCAAAGCCAAACGCATATGAATAATACTAAGTCAACACACTAAAATCCAAAGTAACGGTGCTCATCTTTTCCATTTCCTCTAAAGTAAGGTCCCATCTATCTTAGCTATGACTAACTTTAGCTAATCATGACTAATGTAAAACCATCCTTTATCTCTATATAAATAATATCTCTCAAGTACTTATAATACCAAACTAAATATCATAATACCACACACATGCACAAATGGATGTTACAGGCTTTACTAAATCCAGCTCTATTCTACCAAGTTTCAAGGGTATTGTAATGCATAACCCATATGATATCACTCAAGGATTCTTGCAATCTAACTACTTATGTGGGAGAAATTCCGTAGCCACATATGTGGTATCATAGTGATATATGATCAATATATGATTCGTGGTCCACAACACCTCCCACAATAATGCATGTAACACCTTTGGCACTACATCCTCATGTACACTACATTGGTCCTTACAACAACCACTAAAATAGAAAATACTGTAGTCAAGCTGGAATGTCTCATGACTCTTCACTTAGCACAACAACCCTAAAAGAGAAATCCAGTTAACATTGCCACCAAGGGTAAAATCTCATGTACACAATGCTTGGGATGAGGGCACTCTAATACCCAATATGATACCCAAACATTCCAAATATTTTGTCTTTTGTGGAAGGTATGGGCACACAATGGCAAATTGTAGAACACTACAAAGGTGCCAAGAACCTTGTGAAGAAAGAACTCACGTGGTGGATACAATCGCACCATAGCACACCTTCAACCAAAACTTATGAGATCTACTTTTCCAAGGAGGAAGAGGAAATGGATGAGAGCATGAGCCAATTGGCCCTCGTATTTTTTGTCACATTTGCAAAATTCATTATTCAAAACAATGCCCCAATAAACCTACATGTTGCATGCCCTACTTTGGTGTGCATATTATGGCACAATGTCCAGACTTCTGGAACTTCATCACTCATGCACATGGAGTGCCCGCACAAACAAAAAAACCCAATAACATCAGCCCCAATGGGAATGTGCATTTCATCATCATTGAAGAAGTTCCCCTAGAAGGAAGGAATGTATCAAATAAGGATGGTATCCCACCAAAGGCCAATGTCTTCCTCACAATACAATCTTGTACTTAGTCAATACCCAATCCAACTAGTACTTTTGGCTCAAAAGACTACTCCTCCATGGACTCCGACAATGAGCCCATATGGGAGGAGACCTTGCAACCTATCCTCAAAATATATTGCGCCATGATTCTTATGTTTGATACCCTAGCAAAGAAAACCCCTACTTCTTTCATACACAATTTTGATATCATTGCCAATTTGGCTAACACTCAAGCAAACATCACTCTCAAACAACTCCGCAAGGTATATCTTACCAAATGCATGAAGCTTCAAAGCTTCCTATTATAAGGGCAGCCCGTGGTGCATTTCAAGGATACACCAACTAAAGAAGTCCTCCCATAGATTCCTCACTACCTTTGCCTATAAGATGCCCATTGGCTTCATCTACAAAAAGCCCAAACACCACCTTTGTCAATATGGTGCCATTGAAGGCCCTAGTGTTGTACACTCAAGTTCACAAACCTAACATTCTAGTAATAATTGAGGGCAAAATCATCCCAAATTGTTGAATTGATTTGGGGTCCTTAGTAAACATCATGACCAAAGGAGTTATGCAAACCCTTGGATTGAAAAGCATGACTGAGACTTCCACCCTCCTTCAAATGGCTGATGGAAGATGACACCAACCAATGGGCATTTTAACAAAGGTATCCACCTTAATTGGTGAACAAAACTTCTTGGTCTATTACTTAATCATGGATACGCCTCCTCCCACCCAATTTCCACTCTATTTGGAGTTTCTTGGTTGGTAGATGTGGATGTTATCACCTCTTGGCACATTGGTAAGTCAACTTTTGGCAAGAAAGTGAATCACATGGTCCTACATATGTATCTTACAAAAACACTTCCAGCTCAGATCACAAGGGTGAACCAAGCTTTACGATTGGTACATGGAACCTTGCACACATGGATAATGATGAAGAGATTATAGATACCATTGCTAATTTTTTTCATAACTACCAAGGAGATGAGGAGGTATGTCATAATCATGGATACAAAGATGATAAATTTATCTGGCTCTTCCTCCCAATCTTCCTAAGTCACATGATTTTTTTGGCTGACTTGTTCCTACAACGTCCTTTTGGACTCCAACAACACCTTAGCCCTACCGGTGGATGGCCTCTCCCATCATAACATGTTCCCATGGTTGCACACAAGCAATCATATTTTCACTACCTTACAACCCTCATGTTATTGTGTCAATGATGACATTGACTGCCAAGACATAGAAACTTACAAGGAATGCTTTTTTTGACGGTGCTCTTTTTGATGATACTATTGTTCCCCAAAACATAGACACAAACACTACACTGTTCATTGTGTCCTTCTATCAGAATGCAAAAATTGGTCTCCCATCTCACATCAATACTCAGCAACCAATTAGGAAAGCTGGTGAATTGCTTGTTGACACCAAGGGAAAAACCCCAAAACACATGGAAAAAGAGTATAAGGTATACCAAAAAATACTTGATGAAGCATTGCAATGCAATTTTTTGAAAAAACCTCCTAAACACATAGTTGAGCCTATACCACTCCATTTATAGATAGTTGACAAATTCTGAGCCCTCAATATTTCTCATTCTTGTACCTTTCCTTTCTCTCTTTAGGAACATGCCGAGTGCCTATCTATAGAGCTTATGAATCAGAGGTTGTATGTAGATCTATCACTACTAGTCTACACCCATGTGTTTGCCCAAACTCCATTACCTTCTACTCTTGTTGCTAGTATTCCTTCTACCGGGTAAGGAAGTAACATGCAACCTGATTTGTCATGATTACATGCAACCTGATTTGTCATGATTACATGCACTCCTGGTCCCTTGGTCATCACTTCTAGCATTACCAAGGAGAAATACACACCTAGAAAAAAAATACTAAGCACAATGCTTGAACACCAATCCAAGCCAATTGGGCATACAATCAAGCATGCAAGTATGGAGAGGATCCAAACACAAGAATTTTTAGCAATGTTTTTGGTGGAAATGAGCTTCAAAACCTTCTTGCTCTATCCACAAGTTGGCTTCAATTTTTATTCCAAGTTGCATCACATCTATATTCTGATCTTGCATCCATTTTTTACTCCAAGTAGGGAAATTCTAAGCCTTTTATGGGAAAACCTCTATGAGACTTAGATGAGAATATGTTACTTTTTTCTATAGCTCTGATTCAGCTGATTTTCAACTTAATGGAAATCCTGTAAGTTAAGCATTCCAATTATATAAAATAAAGCTCAATTGACTACTACAACTTCTTTGACAAGGTATCAAACTTGGCCAGAATTTCATAGTTGTAACCATAATTTCAAAATCCTAAGTAGTGCTCAAGTCTTGATTCTTGCATAGATTTGGCCAAATTTTTCCCAAGGATGCATTTAAAACTATAGATAGAAGGATGACCTCATAGAAAACATGAAGGATGGGAAGACCTAATAAATTTGTACATGGGTGAGAAAAAATAGGTAAAATGGAGGCCTAAGCTCCAATATAGTAGATATGAGAAATCTGCCCTACAGCACCTAAGATATCCGAGTTATGCAAGTTGTACTATCTACAAACTATTAGAGCATCCAAATAAGCATCACCTAGTGTGATTTCTCTCCTATGGATTGCACCAGCCATGGCCCTCTATAGAGCAACGGACACAAGTTGTCTAAAATATGCTATAAAGTATGAGAGTGAGAGTGGTACCCCCTGGTGCCTAACATGATAAGCTCTCGTGCACTCCTTGACAAATGTGTCAAATACCGTGTCCATCACTCCATATAACTCCAAGGCTAGAGGAACAAAGAGGTGACCTCGCTACATACTCCTATACTTGGAGACCTTGCAAGTTGGTGTTGCACTTGCCGGCCATCTAGGAGGATGGGTAATCACTCCCTCCAAAACTATATCATGCATAGGATCCATAACCACAATATCCGCTACTATCACCTGATCATCTTAGACCAAGTATAAGTCTACCCTAACATGTGTCATCTACAAAGCATACAAATGCTCCGTCCAAGCCAAGCATCCACTCTCTCATGCCACAACAAACACTATGTTCCTAATAGCATCATGTGTAGTTATCCTTTGTCCTCCAAAAGGACACCATGTCATATGGGTTTAGGGTTTAGGATCTTGAAGGAAACACTTCAAGAAGCATCAATACTTCCACTCATGATTTCAAATTAGTGATTTGACATTCAATTGCAATTGGATATGGAGTTGCTCTACTGCAATTACAATAATTTTTCAGTAAATTTTGTTGCATTTTCTCTCACTCTCTATAAACACTAAGCCAACAAAATTTTATAAATTATTTTTTTGTGCTCCTATCTAAACCTTTGTGAAGTTTAAAGGCCTAACACAACTCCAATCCTTAGGTATAAATCAATTCCTAGGATGGGTTAACTTGTGAGCTGTACAAACTCAAGTATACTTGATCCAAGACTTTGAATTCTCTATTTGAGGAATTCACCTGAAAATATTGCACAAAAGTGAAGAACCTAACCACCAACATTGCTGGAATTTTTTGTGAGTTGATTCAAATCAGAACTTGAGAAGTGACTAAATCCCTAAACTTGATGATCATCTCCTTCTCAACAACTTGATTTCCAAAACTCCAATTTCACTTGATAGGTCTGATTTTGAATTTATTTCTTACATAACATAAAATTTCTTAAGTTTAGCATCATTCACATTTTTTCTACTCTCTAGCCACATTGGCAGATTAGAAAAGTGAGTCATGAGCATCTCACAATCCCTCAATTTGTACATTTGGGTATGACTTTGACTCCCTTTGATTCAAGTGACTATATCAAACTAAGAGTCTACTCAGTTTTTGTCTCCAATTCATAGCCTGTTAGCTCTTCTTTCCAACAGTTATCTTTTCTTTCCAAGTGCCTTCCCCTAACTCCCTAAATTGTTGAAGAAATTCATACGTCTCCTCTTGGGACCCAAGCACTTGCAATTTCTTCACTTAGCTTTCGCTCTTTTTTGACAAATGGATCACAAAACTCCACCTTGAAGCTCTTGAATGAGATTAAGTCCTTCTCCTCTTATAAGAGCACATAAATTTTCAAGCCCTAGACCTATTCATAAGTAAGCACTAGAAGGACAATAAGATATGGGTTTTCCATCATAGACTCCATAAATACCACTCCAAAATGTACCACCATCCAATCTCGTAAGCGATTGCGGTGTAGAATTTGAAGTCTGATGAGAAAAGGATTTGAGAATGGTAGATTAGGAGCACATGATATGTGCTCCTTTTGATGCTCTAGCACCTATGCTAACTCATTCACCTCTACTAACTTGTTTGCCAACTCCATATTGTTACATAGTAGATGTTGAGGAAGAAGTAGAAGGCAATGAAGGAACTTCTGAAGGGTGAACCACCTATGTATTAGAAGGTGCTAAATTCTTGATTGAATTGGGTGGATCCAATTCAATCAAGAATGAGGTCCAATCCTCAAGCTAAAGGAAACCATAATTCATGAGTACTGAGATACTAAGAAGTAGTTGAGGTTATTTGGGGATCATCACCCTACAAAGAGAGTAATTTGGTTCACTCCAAAGAATCAAGGGGTTCCTTCTCCAAAATAAATGGAAGTTCACTTCAAGTGACGGATGGAAGCCTCACTTTGAGGGAGTGAAGTATGGTTCACTTGTAGAGACAAGTGTCACTCCAAAGAAGACTTTTTTCACTCAAGAGGTGTAGGAGGACAATATTGCAAACTTGGAGTGAAAAATCATTGGATCCAAAGTTCTTTAGACAATGAGATTGTGACTTTTGACCAAATGTAATAATTTCATTTCTTAATGGAAGCAAGTATTGTCACTAAAGAACTAACAATCATGACAATGTCGCATGAGATTGTGATGGGTGCTCAAATTGCATGACATGGGATTTGGCTATAAATCAAGAATGACTATAGGTGGAGAAACCAAATAGACTAATTGTCAAAACCTCTTAAGTGCTCTTTTGAGTGAGGCACTGCAAAGGATATGGGTTGAAGATATTTCACTCAGGGAGTTTCTATCTTCAAAAGCAATTGAAGAACTCTAGAGAGTCCAAGCTAGCTTCTTGTTTCTTACATCTATGGACAAAGAAGCAAAGTGGAAGGAAGAACTCAAAACATATTGCAACTTGTACAAGGAGGGAAGAAGAGTAAAAATTTGGTATAAGAGAACTTAGACTTGAAGAAGTAAAGTGAAGAGTTTACCAAAACCAAAGAAGAAAGTAGATACCTACAAGGGGAGTTGAGAGTTTTTGGCTCAAAACCAAGAGTAAGAAATACGGTTTCAAATAGCAATTGAAGGCTTAGAACAAAGAGGTGGCTAGCATCCAAAATGCATCTATGATAAGAGTGGAGATCTTAGAAGTACATATGAATCAGCAGTGCACTCAAGTGGGCACTCAATTAACAAGATGTAAGCCAAAGTGTGGAAGAAGGAAGAAGAGAAGGAGGTGGATTGCAAATGAATGCAAGAGGAGTTGATGGCCAAAGTGCAAGTAATCTGCATTGCTTGAAAGAGGAGAAGGCTAAGATACTTTTGTAGATAGAAGAAACAAGAAATTAGCTTGGACTCTCTTGAGTTCTTCAATTGCTTTTGAGGATACAAACTCTCCAAGTGAAATATTTTCAACCTATATCCTTTGCACCAACCCACTCAAAAGAGCACTTAAGAGGTTTTGACAATTTTTCTATTTCGTTCTCCACTTGTGGTCATTATGATTTATAGCCAAACCCCATGTCATGCAATTTGAACACCCATCACAATCTCACATGAGATTCTTATGATTGTTAGTTCTTTGGTGACAATAAGTGCTTCAACATTGTTATGTTTGGTTAAAAGTCACAATCTCATTGACTCAAAAGAACTTTGGATCTAATGCTTCCTCACTCCAAGTGTGCGGTATTGTCATCCTACACCTTTAAGAGTAACCAAAGTCTCCTTTGGAATGACACTTCTCACTATAAGTGAACCATCCTTCACTCCCTCAAAGTGAGGCTTCCATTTGTCACTTGGAGTGAACTTCCACTTATTTTGGAGAAGGAATCCCTTGATTTTTTGGAGTGAACCAAATTACTCTCTTTGTAGGGAGATGTTCCACAAATAACCTCAACCATTTCTATTTACACTTATTCCTTGCCTTTTATCTACAAATAAAGGGAAAAGGACTAACAACAAATTCAATTTTAAAATGATTGTATTACATCCACCCAACATTCCTACATCTTTTGCCAATGGTCCACTATCTAATTTGAATGATTGCTTTGTAGTGCATCATATTCTCTATGCTTTCACACTTTCAACTCCTACACTATGCCTAGATTAATATAATCCCAATCCATAGCATGAAGCTAAGTTGATTTTGTTTGACATACTCTTGGCAAGAAACAACCTCAAACTTCTCTATTGAAAATGCTTTCACATGCAATCCTCTTGAGCCACTCTTTCTCCTTGCTGTTGTGATTGATGAGGAAAACAAACTACTATAACTTTAAATCAGTTTCACCCAAGCTACTCTAAAGAGCAATTTGCTCTTGTACTTTCCCATCAAAGAGATTTATTGATGTAATAAAAGAAAATATTAGTAATATGATGATTTGTACTCCATTTTTTAATTGACTTTTATTCATCTTGCATGTTTTTCTTCATTTGTGTGGAGCAATTTTACAATTCTTTTGGCCATGAGTTGAGGGAATTCAAAACATCATCACCAAATTTCGAAGTTCTCTCTCCTCATCTTAATGCAATCAATAGACATGACTTTGGGTTCTTCATAATGCTTCCACACTACATTGTACTTTGGCATTACTTTTGACTTGATTGTAATCCAAAGATTCTACTCTAACTATGAACTACAAATATCAAGAACCATGCTAACTCTTCCAAGGAGTCAAGTGGTAGGCAAAATGCCTATCTAGCCTGATCATGGAGTGTATCAAGTAACCTATGGAATACACATGGATATGGAAAACTAGTCTCAAATAATCCCAAAACACAACATGCTTGAGATGCTAACCACTCCAACAACTTGATCAGTATCCTCAAAATGGTCAATAAAGGAATAGAGGAAGCACGCATAATCCCAAATGTCACTACTATCAATTTGGTTGCTTGCCTCACGTGAGCATCCCAAGTGGTCCAATGGGTATTTACCCTTTGCAAGGTAAATGAGCATGGTGTATCTTGAGCTGCTCTAAGCTGCCCCACATTGGGAAGTGTATCCATAGTTAGCACAAGAATAGTAACACATGATGCTCTTCTCCATTTCTCCTCACACCTGCAAAACCATAACTCGTCACATCCCAACTCACATGAGTAAATGTTATCTTTCCAAAACCCTAAAAGCTATGAACTCATAATTTTTCAATTCCCATCTCAACAATTGTTGTTGTTGTTGTTGTTGTGAAAATTGTTGAAAATTGTTGTATTCATACTATAGTTCTCATGAAACTATAGCATGAATACCAAGAGATTAAAATTGAAAATTATTGACCCATCATCTCAATGTGAAATAATCATTCTAAACCCTAAAAAACCTAAAATTCCTGATAACTTTCTACTCAATTCTTGATAGTCTTCAATCTAAGTACCAATAGAACAAAAATATTGAAAAATAAATAAAATCAATTATTCACCTATGTGATATATGCTAGTGAGTCCTTAGAAAATCTAAAATCTTCTTTTCTTTCTCTCCTTGTTACACTCTCTCCCTCTCAAAACACTTCTTGAAATTATATCTCTTCAACAATCCCACTACTTTGGCCATGCCAGGTTGTGTATGTCACTCCTTGGTAAATGATAAGCACATCATGGGCCATATATATTAGATTAGGCAGGCCTTTGACCACTTGACCATTGAGCTATATCTTGTAGGCTTTAGAGTCAAGGTATCAAAGTACAAAGCATGGTCCCCTTTAGGTATCCCTCTCCACCATGAGCTTCTAGGGATGTATCATATATACATATGGACTATGTGTTCTTGGAGTGCCAATAGGATCTGAGGATTTTACCATATGCTTCTTAGACATTGCCCTTGCAAAGGATATTCTCTATGTGGATGACCTTCCTTTACTAGCAGATCAGCATGTGGCATTTGGTGTACTCTCCTCTAGTATTGCTCATTGATCAACTTATTGTCTCCACATAGTTCCTCCTTCCTTGACCTTCCTATCATGTTTGAGAGCTTTTGATAGGTGGATTATGGGAGTCCTTGCTGATATCATTGGACCAAGGACATTGAAGCATGTGATAAGGAATTTTTCATGTAGATAGACAACTCTACCGATATCATATGGAGGGGTAGGTCTGCTATCTATGGAGAAGACAACACCTATAGCATTTTTAGGTAGTTGGGCTCTCTTGGCACCTCTACTTTCTGCCCATTTTGTGGTTGCTGATAGGCCAATTTTGGAGATGTATATGATCAAAGTGGAGGAGAGATCCTTTTCTCTCCAAATGTTATTGTGGTAAACAAGAGATGGTCTATCCCCATGGACACGGGAGGACTTCCATACTTTGCTTCACTATTGTCAGATTGGACTAGAGGTTTGCAATTTCCTTGATGGAGCAACAATGTCACCATATGCTACATTCTCTCTTAGTTGACTCAACCATTCCTTGGGCTACTAGAGCACATCTTTGCTCTGCTCCAGCAAGGAGGTAGGCTCTTGGATCCAAGCTCAACCGTGCATTAGGGCATTCCAACTTGCACTAGCTACTTTCTCTACAATGATGAGGTTTCATCTAGGTTTGGTCCACCCATGTGAATCTCCATTACTCACTTGTAAGTGTGGTTTTACACTAGATGCAATAGCAGTCCATATGACATGATGTCCTTTTGGAGGACATAAGATAGCTACACATGATGCCATCAAGGATATAGTGTTTGCTATGACACAAGAGAGTGGATACCTTGTATGGAAGGAGTGTTTGTATATTTTGCAGACAACACATGTCAGGTAGACTTATACGTGGTCCAAGATGATCAGGTGATAGTAGCCAATATTCTCATTATAGATCTTAATTGTGATGTAGTTTGGGAGGGAGTGATTACTCATCCCCATGGATGGGCGGTGAGCAGAGCAGCAACACGCAAGGTCTCCAAGTATAGGGGTATGCAGCGAGGTCACCTCTTTGTTCCTCTAGCCTTGGAGTTATATAGAGTGATGGACACAATGTTTGATTTGTCAAGGAGTGCATGAGAGTTTACCATGTTAGATGTCAAGGGGTACCACTCTCACTCTCATACTTTGTAGCATATTTTAGACAACATGAGTGTCCATTGCTCTACATATAGCATTGGCTAGTGCAATGCATAGAAGAGAAATCACACTAGATGATGCTTCTTTGGATGCTTTAATATTTTGTAGACCTTACAACTTGCATAGGTTGGATATCTTAGGTGCAAAAAGGCAGATTTCTCATATCAATAGTATTGGGGCTTAGCCCTATTTTACCTCTTTTGTGTCACCCGTGTCTGGCTTGATGGGGTCTTCCCATCCTTTGTCTTTTCTATGTGGTCACCTTTTTCTCTCCAATATGGTCTTTGACCTAGAGTCCATGATCTCTCTACAAAGAATGGTTAACACAAGATTTAAACCCTTGTTCTATCCGAGTAAGGATACATTCTCTTTACAATTAAAGCAGTAAGGAAAAAAAGGAAAAATTTTGAAAGTTTTCTAATACCACGTCTTAAAATCTACATACTCCATCCTCTCATGTTGGAGAAGCAACTAAGTTGGGCGGCACTTTGACTTCGATGTATAAATTACATTAATGTACGATAAAGAACTTGAGTGTTCTTGGTTTACATGTACATGTATGCGAAGAGACTTTAGCAGCAATTGAGCAATATGTCTTTCCTCGCTCATCTGTATAGGCAAATGAGCATGCCAAATTACCCATCAAATTGGCTAATCAAGTGTAGATCCCTTACTAAAGTCTCATGTTTAAAATTGCTTTTGAGTTGTTCTGCTCATGTGCTATTATTGTACTGATTCTTCATGCAAAATGAAACCATAATTGCAAATAATAATGACTAATTTTTTGACATCATATTAGGTATATAATAACATGATATAAGGACCAATACCACAAATTTGCCTACATTTTGTATTATATAGGTTTTGATTCACGCTTTTATGCATTCTAAACACAATGAAATCAAACTTCAGTAATTTATGTAATTAGAAGATAAGATAATTCATTTTTCCAATAAAATTATCTGAAGGATCGAGCAAACTATATAAAACTATAAAGAAAAGCGTTTATGAGTTTTGGAAGTAAGTACAATTAATATCGTCTATCACTAGGTTTATTTGGTTTACTTTGTTAAGCTTATTTGGTTTACTCTGTTTTGGGGGTTTACCATGAAGTTCGTAGACCCTGAAATATCTTCGTATAAAGTTGCAATTAGAAAAATAAAAAATTATAAATAAATAAATCTAATAATTTAAATAACATTAGAACAATTTATATAGGAACTTGCTATGTTCATCACCCCTTTTACTATACTTTTCACACTAATATATCGACCTTGAACTAGTCTCATCGCCGAGGTTTGGGGTTAAGTGTGGTGGAGATGGCAAAAGATGTGATGAAAACAATAATTCTCCTAAGATACAATAAATTATATACACGATATATTATCAAAAATCTAATATAATTAACAATCCGGACTAAAATATGTATATAACCTCCCGTCTGATTTTGCATTGTATTATCATCTCGCATCATAGTTATTGGTTCCCGATATCTTTCATCATTCTCCAATTCCAAATTCTACTTACAAGCGATAGAGTCTGAAACTTTGGGCAGCAACAAACCATACTCATGAAAGGGTAGACGGAAGAAGTATCGCAGGTGCCTGAACTTGGACAAGATTAGAGAGTTATAGAGAGAATAAGTCCTACGACGTATGTGGGAAGTGGAACCCACTCTTCAAGGGGCCTTGAGAGAGAGCTCTGTTTAGTGATGTACACCAGACGGGCTCAAGAATAGGCCATGGTGTGACGGAAAAGTTCCGTAGGAGTATGCCCTGAGACCTAATTAATGGACAACCAGTTTAACGAGTACACGAAGCGAATGACCCACTTAACTTTTGTGAGAGAGAAACATGGTGCGCAGGCCGAAGAAGTTGCAGAACGAATATGTCCGAGAGAAACCTATGGATTGCTTACGCAGGGAAGGAGAACAGACATCCACTACCGACCTATAGTCCAGAACAATGAATTTAGGTGGAAGATCTCGCTCGCAGAAGTCAGGACCACACGCGCTGGTCGCAATAGGGACAACCTATTGCGACCGTCACGTACAGCACCCAGTCTTGGTGTTTATCTGAAGGTTGAAGGTAGTTAGGTCCCGATGGCCAAAGCCCTCCAACTTAGAACAGTTGCCAAAGGATGCTAGAACAGTGTCTGACAAACGAAATCCCGAAACGATCAAATAATGGAGGGTCGTCAAGTTCTCGAATGTCGACGATGTTTGTCCCTCGAATGTCTTGTCTAACAAATAAAGCCATCGAACATTAATCCTTGAGCCCAAAGACACCGGAAAAGCACCGGCATAATTCAAGCATTCCGAAACAGTTTCAGTTCAATCTTCATTCAAACTGCATGGTCTGTAATGGATTCCTGTATCAGATCCATAAATTTCTCTAAAACCTTCCACAGAATTTGGGAGTTTCGACCTGGATGAATCAAACTATGTGATGAGAACCTTTGTTCCTGCTCTTTGAAGTAGATGGTCTATTCTCATGCATTCTGACTTCTGATGTATCAGACATCTTAGCACTCACTCAGCTTTCCTAGTCACACCAGAGTAGACACTCCTAATTGCACACAGAAGTACTTAACTCTCTCCTAGTCTTCAAAGATAGCACAGACAGTTCACTCACGCAGCACAAATAGTCTCCAATACTGAGATACAGAACTCCAATACAGAACACTCCTGAGATGGTGTTAGGCAGCTCAGGACTTCACGAAATGCAAAAGGGAAGTGGTAGAAATCAACTCCAGTAGAAGAAACTCCTGACTGGGATTATATAGATAAAAGAGTGTACTGAAAGGTGTGCTAAAGGGTGTGCTGTAGGGTGTGCTGAATGGTGTGCTACCATAGTGCTCATGTAACACATGCAGCACATGGAAAGTATGTGAACAGTGAACATGAACAGTGTTCGTCCATGAACAATGTCTATTTTGTCTGATTCTAAGAAAAAGTCTCTAAACTCAAGATTACTTAATTTAACACTCCCACTTAATGAGAGTTTAGGACTATTCCCATTTCTACTACACATTTCATGTGTTTATCTTTAGGTAGTGCTTTTGTAAACACATCTGCTGTCATCTCCTGTGTAGGACAGTAAACTAACTTCAGAACATTCTCCTTTTCTTTCTCCTCTACAAATCTTCTTCTAATCTCAATGTGCTTAGTCCTTGGGTGATGTACAGGATTTTTGCTGAGTGCTATACTTCCTGTATTGTCACAGTACAATGTAGTAGGACTTTCCTGCTCAAAGCCCAGCTCCTTAAGAAGTCTCCTGTTCCAAATGACTTTTTGAGTAGCATTTGAAGCAGCCATAAATTCTGCCTCAATAGTAGACAGAGCAACAGATGTTTGCTGTTTACTACGCCAACTGATTGCTCCACCACTAAGCATAACTACATATCCACTAGTTGATCTGCTGTTATCTGTGTCATCTCCCCAACTAGCATCTGTATATGCTTCAAGAGTAGAAGCAAGTATGTTCCCTTGCTTTCTGTACTCCAAGAACGCATCTGGAGTACCCTTTAAGTACCTGAATACTCTCTTTATACCTTTCCAATGTGCTTGTGCAGGGTTGCTAGTATATCTAGCTAGTGCTCCCACTGCATAGCATATATCTGGTCTTGTACAGACCATGATAAACATTAGTGAACCAAGAGCACTCTGATACAACACTTTGTCACAGAGATTCATCTCCCCATCTATGATTCTGCTGTGCTTCCACCCCAGATCAAGAGGTGTAGAGACAGGATTCGCCTCTGTCATCTGATACTTAGCTAGCATGGATCTCACATACTGTGGTTGACTGATTCGGATCCATCCTGCTTCTCTGTCTCTGCTCACTTTGATTCCCAAAACGAGTTTTACAGGACCAAGGATAGTCATCTCAAAAACAGAGCACAAGAAATCTATCACTCCTTTGATAGATTCCCTGTTCCCCAACAGTAATAGATCATCTACATATACAGCTATGTATACATCATCTCTAGTATACACACTCATGTCAGAATCTGCTCGTTTGAAATCCTGCTCTCTCAAGTATGAGTCTAGTTTCTCATACCAGGCTCTAGGAGCTTGCTTAAGACCATATAAGGCCTTCTTAAGCAAGCATACTTTTCCTTTGCCTTCAGTATATCCATCTGGAACATCCATGTAAATAGTCTCTCTCAAATCTCCATTGAGAAAGGCTGTTTTCACATCCAACTGCTCCACTTCCCAATCTCTCTCTGCTGCAAGAGCTAGAAGCATGCGAATAGATCCATACCTGGCAATTGGTGCAAAAGTTTCTGAATAATCTATTGATGCTTTCTGATTGAAGCCCTTTGCAACAAGTCTTGCCTTGTACTTCAGGATCTCATTCTCAGCTCCACGTTTGACCCTGAAAACCCATTTGCAGCCAATTGCTTTCCTACCTGGTGGTAAATCAGCTAGTACCCATGTACCATTAGTCTGAAGAGACTTCTTCTCTTCTGCTATAGCCAACTCCCACTGACTCGAATCTGGTCTGAGCATAGCTTGCTGTAAAGTGTCTGGATCACAATCTTCATGACAAATGTAAGATTTATCTAACATCTCTTCTGATAGAAAACCAAGTCGGTCAATAGGTTTTCTATCTCTCTGTGATCTTCTTGGCTCTGTGCCCAGAAGATTCATGCTGTCTCTTGACATCTCTGGAGTCTCACTCAGAGATTCTGCATCTGCAGTCTGCTTCTGGGGGTCATCTTCTGTAGTATCAGAATCAGAAGCCACTGTCTGTTTAGGCCTTCTTTTGTACACCTTCAGACTCTCCTTTGGTGAACCATCAGCTTCAGGTAGAGATTGCTCTTCTGATGATTGTTCTGAAAAACTGACTCTGCAGCTTGGGAAGATAGATTGATCAGGCTGATCAAACTGATCAGCTTGCTTCTGCAACTCATCACTGTTCTCACTCCAAGTCCTCAATTCATCAAAGAGTACATCTCTACTTCTGATGATCTGTCCAGACTTAGGATTGTACAGAAGATATCCTTTCAGTCCCTCTTCATATCCTAGAAAAAGCATTCTCTCAGCCTTCTTTGTGAACTTCCTCCTCTGCTCCTTGGGGATATGAACATAGGCAGGACATCCAAAAACTTTCAAAGCTGAAAGATTAGGTGTCTTACCACTCCAGCATTCTTCAGGAGTTCTTCCTTGCAATGCTGTGGTACCACTGATATTTCTAAGAAAATTTGCAGTGCTAATTGCAGCACCCCAAAACTTTCTCTCCAGCTTGGCATGTTGCAGCATTGCCAATGCTTTGTCCACCAGTGTCCTATTCAACCTTTCTGCAACTCCATTCTGTGCAGGACTGTCTCTGGCAGTACAGTCAAGGAGGATTCCTTTTTCTGACAGAAAAGAGAGGAATTCCTCATTCCTGTACTCTCTGCCTCCATCTGTTCTCAATCTCTTGACTTTCCTCCCAGTCTGCAACTCAGCCATGGCTACAAACTTCTGGAATTTTCGCAGCACTTCATCCTTGCTTTTCATGAGATAGATAAAGCTCTTTCTACTGTAATCATCCACAAAGGAAACGTAGTAGGCTGCTCCACTCAATGACTTCTCAGTCATGTATCCCCATACATCAAAATGTACGACATCTAGAAGACCAGAAGCTCTAGATGAAGATTTCTTGGGGATAGGAGCTTTACGTGCCTTACCTTCTGCACACCCAATGCAGAATTCGAGTTTTCCTTTGGGATCTAGTTTCAACCCCTCCACTACCTTCTCTAGAGCATATAAGTTTTGCTCTGACAGGTGCCCTAACCTCAAATGCCAGAGATGGATATCATTTCTGTTTTCTGCTACCAACGCAGAATCAAAACAATCAGCTTCCATCAACTTGAACAGCTTCCCTTTGGCAGTACCATACCCAAGGACCAACTCTCCTTTCTTCAAAGTACATTGATTTCTGTTGCTTTCAAACAGAACATCCACTCCATGCTCCATGAGGCTATGTACTGATATCAAGTTCTTGGTGTAATCTGGAACATACAGTACATTTTCCAAAGAGCCTTTTCCAGAACATCCCATGAAGGCAATAGGAACTTTGCCAATTCCTAACACTGGATTCAGAATCCCAGGTCCACAACGAACACTCTTGGGAGTCTTCAGAGGTTGAAGAGTCAAGAACAGCTCCTTCTGATAACAGATATGAGAGGTGGCTCCTGAGTCCAAGAACCATCCAGAACCGTTTGAGGACAACTGTGATTCTGCCAACATTCCACAATCCGGCTCTTCTGCTGAGTACCCCTCCTCATCGCTGAATAACTCATGGCACTCCTCTGAGTTGTAAGCTGAACTCCCAGATGTTCGACCTTTTGCTGGTTGAGGTCTCTTGCCTACCTTCTTCAGCTCTCGTTCTCTCCTTTCTCCTCTCTTGGGACATAAAGGTGCAATATGACCTTTCTCATGACAGAAATAACAAGTCCTGTCATCAACACTACTAATTCCTTTACCAGATTTACTCACTCTGGCTTGCTCTGGTTTGCTCACTCTTCCATCTGGCACTCTTCTTGAACAAGAAGAAGCACTGAACAGAGCAGCATCTCACTGCTCATTTAACTTCAGCCCTTTGTCCTCTTTGTGTCTGCTAAACACCAGCAATTTGTGTATCACATAATCCCATGTGACAGTTTCAACTGGTAAAACTTGCAGAGCTACTAGAACAGAGTCATAGCTTGAAGGAAGACTATCTAAGAGATGATTGATCTCGTACTTCTCTGTAAGTACAACCCCGTCCTCCTTGATACTCTTGAAGAGTTTCTGCAATTTTGACAGATAACAGGTGAAATCTTCACCATCCTGCAATCTCAAGTTCTTTACTGCAGACCAGACTCGATAGGAGCTCTCCAGCTTCTCAACAGTGTAATAACTCTTGATTTTGTCCCAAATCTCCCAACTCCAAGCATAAGTATCTACTAGGTCTCTAGCTGGCTCTTCCATAGCCCTTAGCAGAAACCTCCTAGTAGTAGCATGCTTGACTCTCTCCTCCTTGTTTGTCTCTAGCTCATCTATATCATGAGCTTCTAATGCAAACTCTAGACAGTCATAACTGTCTAAGATAGACTTCACATCCAAAGCCCAGGCTTTATAGTTAGTCTTTCCCAACTTCTCTATCTCTCTGAGTTCTCCTATCAATCCCAGTGGTGATTGTGGGCCCATAACCTGATGAGAACCTTTGTTCCTGCTCTTTGAAGTAGATGGTCTATTCTCATGCATTCTGACTTCTGATGTATCAGACATCTTAGCACTCACTCAGCTTTCCTAGTCACACCAGAGTAGACACTCCTAATTGCACACAGAAGTACTTAACTCTCTCCTAGCCTTCAAAGATAGCACAGACAGTTCACTCACGCAGCACAAATAGTCTCCAATACTGAGATACAGAACTCCAATACAGAACACTCCTGAGATGGTGTTAGGCAGCTCAGGACTTCACGAAATGCAAAAGGGAAGTGGTAGAAATCAACTCCAGTAGAAGAAACTCCTGACTGGGATTATATAGATAAAAGAGTGTACTGAAAGGTGTGCTAAAGGGTGTGCTGTAGGGTGTGCTGAATGGTGTGCTACCATAGTGCTCATGTAACACATGCAGCACATGGAAAGTATGTGAACAGTGAACATGAACAGTGTTCGTCCATGAACAGTGTCTATTTTGTCTGATTCTAAGAAAAAGTCTCTAAACTCGAGATTACTTAATTTAACACTATGGAACATTCTTTAAATAAATTTCACCTAGCAGTATACAGGAATAAATATATCAAACGAAAACCAAGTAAAAATAAAATAAGCTACTCGAGATGTACAAATGAATTTTACAAGTGTGTCGATGACTTCATCCAAGCACCTTCTAGTCGATCTGAAGATATTTGAGATAGGAGCAGAAGCCGTTTGAAGGGTTGCGAAGATGCAAATTGCGAGAGAGAGTTTCATACCACCTCCCAAAGAAGTGTTTACACTCTTTAAACTGTATTTTTGTCAACTATCAAAGCCTCCCCCAAATCACATCCAACCTGAATGCTCAAGCACGATCTAACACAACGACTCCAAAAGGACTCCATGAATTGTGTCTCTGTAGTAGACAATGCAACAGATGCTTGCCGATTACTAGGCCAATTGATTCGCTCCTTCACAGCGCATGATTACGTATCCATTCGTTCGACTGCTATTATCAGAATTATCTCCCCAACTAGTATCTGTACCTATGGATAACATACATTCCAAAGTCATCGTCGCTCAGTTCCTTAACCGCACCAGATGCAACACCAGAATCCTAGATATACATTGTTCCTTTCTCGCTAATAAGGATAAGCAACGTGAAGACAGGAAGTACAGGTAACCAGAGTCCAAACGACCTTTTTAGAATTTCCAAACAGGAATCCCTGGAAGAATCTACAACACAGCCGGGGGAGTGGGGGTTAGTACTCGGCAGAGAACGGTACACAAACTTGCAGTCGCCACGAGGATAAATCCAGACACAAAATCGTTAGGCTTACATGTTCGGTAAGTTCTCGTAAACTTGCATCCCGCTGATGATTTCTGTGATTTTTAACCCCTCAGGCTTCTTCCCCAGAGCAGCAAAATCCTGCATTGTGTCCTATGCTCCATTCTGCATGACATGGGAAAACTTCAGACTCGACTATGACTTGAAAGAACAATGGACAAAACTCTGCACCTGTGTGAAAACCTTCCAACACTTTAGCCACCAACTTCGACATCCTACTCTTTTACAAAATTCAGGAGTAACAATAACACCGTAAATGCCAACACCAATTTGTCTGATTTACAGTTTGACACGTTTTAGTTTCTCTTCAGATAGTAATAGATGCGCACTACCACGTGATATATAAAACCCGAGGGTTTAAATGGTGGAAACAACAAACTCATCATGTGATATCCAATTGCCTGATAACGTCACATCGTGATTTACACAGCCTCGCGAACCAAAACAAGGGCAGCGATCTTAAATGTGAGTACCCAAACGGGTAAAACGAGTGCACAGCTCAATTCACCTCTCTACAACGTCTTTGTTTGAAGTCCAAGTCAGGATTTACGGTTTAAGTGTGGTTTACAGCAGAGGCTTGATAAGTGACTGCCCCAAAATCATCAATCCAGGAACTGCTTAGCGAGTTCGAAGGAGCTCCTAACTACATAAATTTGCTGGCTACTAATAACTGCAATGGAAGAACTACCTCGGCTGCAACGACAGACCCGCCCAGGTGCTTTGGACTGAATTATGAAAGAACTACTTCATTCGCAGACGAAGTTAATAGAACTGGTGACCTTATACTCTGTACACTCAGTGCAAGGAATGCCAAATGCATGCACAAGCGTCTACACTCCGTCGGCTACCAGAATTTGCCATTCCTAGCTACAGACCCGCAAGAGAAGTGAGCAGGCCTGTACCAAAAGCACAAAGGCCAGTTATAATCGCGCAGCAAAGCAGGTCTCAGAGCAATGCGTTGCTAGCCAATCTAGCTCCCAAACTCTAACCCTCTCAACTTCGATAGAAAGGTAACACTACATCCGGTTGACACGCTTTTGCACGTAATTAAGTACACCAACTCAGGCCGACGTCTGAAAAGCTCAGAGTTGAAGTGGTGAAACAAGGCAAAGCAAAGCAGCAAGCACGAAGATGGAAGCATTATCCCACCCCATATAGGGCAACGCTAAAACTAATCCAACAACATAATCACAGTCGGAAGACGAGGCAATCCTAACCGCTGTAAGAGACTCATGAAGAATCACTTCCTCTTGTGAACGAAGAAACCAGCCTCTAGACCTTTACGACATATATGCGGCAGCTCCATTTTTGGTTATATGCATCGTTCCAGTATTGCTTCAGTTTTAATTATGTACTATTTACTTTCCTGCGTTCTAACAAATTATTTTATGTAGTTTTGTACGTTATGTGATTGCTTATCTATGATAACTGTTATTTATCAAGTAACACTCTGACACTTGCAGAAAGGCGGGCATCAAAGTGTCCAAAGACCCTCTGATGCCACATTCTCCTGCAACTATCGGACAGTTGCAGAAATATGCATAGAGTCGAGCAAAAACCCATACTGGGAAGGAAAGGAAACGCCAAATAAGTACGGATTTCAGCTCTTCAAAACCAGCTAAACTTGATGGTTTTTCATGCCGTTAGGACAGCATTTCCTACTGTTCATGTCCTAACACGTGAATCTGTCAGTCTCTAGTCATTCTGCTATCAGTACGTCAAAGGCAAAGAAAACAATCAATTCATAGTTTGACATATATTAGGACATGAGAGCAGAAGCCCGTTCGAAGAATGGGGGATCCAGAACTCAATAAATGCATATGAAGTGCAGATGAAATGTAAGCCTGACATATAACTATTCCTGATCAATAGCAGTAGATAACTGATATACATCATGTAATCGATAAACACTAAGCAAATCATGTATCGAAATAGGGGACAGCATAGTAATTGAAGACCCACCATCTAAACTTCAAAGAGTAAGTGAACTGAAATCGTAAGACCGAGCAGAAATCATATATAAGAAGCATGAAACTGATCAACAAATGTGCGGTGGAACGAAGTGGGAGAAGAGTGGATGTTATCTTGGCTTAGATGGAGCGAGGCATCAGAGGACTGGATAGAAGATATCACAGCAAGCACTATGGACGCTTGAGTCTTGAGTCCTGAAAAGCTAAACAACTAAAGGAAGAAGAAGGTGGCCATACTCAACCTCGTAATCGTAACTCAAATCGTAAGACCGAGCAGAAATCATATATAAGAAGCATGAAACTGATCAACAAATGTGCGGTGGAACGAAGTGGGAGAAGAGTGGATGTTATCTTGGCTTAGATGGAGCGAGGCATCAGAGGACTGGATAGAAGATATCACAGCAAGCACTATGGACGCTTGAGTCTTGAGTCCTGAAAAGCTAAACAACTAAAGGAAGAAGAAGGTGGCCATACTCAACCACATACCACTTCATAAGTGCCTCTGGCATTGCCGAGGTAGCTGAGCAGTGTCAGTACCCCTCGTACTAAGTCTCTGCTCCAAAACTCATTGGTGCCAAGACAAGCTCGGTTGCTCCCTTAAGTGCTGCTCAAAGGAGTAAGAATGTTGCGGAAAGAACAGGCTTAGAATTATGTGGATAAATGTGTACCAGAGATGGCAAGTAGAACCTATCGTGAACAGCTAGCAACTGGAGAGAAGGATCAACCAAAAATGTAAAGAACAGAGAATAAAGATAAAATATTTTATCACAGTGAGCAGTAGAAGAGAAGTAATCGAGACGTACCTGGTGAAGCCCTGAAACAAAAACAACGATTAGTAGAGACTTAATCATACCAAGGCACAGATACCCAATAAAGCGATTCAAGAGAAGAAGCTCGATAAGAATGCAAGGGGTGAGATAGAATCAAACATAGATGCAAGGGGAAAGGCGAGCCGACTCAAAACGGGTGAAGAGTAAGAAGGATGAAGAGCCAGAAGTAACGGAATGACAAACGAAAACGACAAGAGGAGTGTGAGAGAAAGGGAGCCAATGTAAACCTCGGACGAAGTGAGTGACCCAGCAGGTTCGGCCCAGGTGTCAGTATGCCAACAGTCTTTGACCACGTATACTTCCGGACAGTATGACCACTGATGCAAGGTGTGAAAGAGTGTGTTGCAACCGAATGTAAGAGTCAAAAAGACGGTCAAGGGCCATCATGTATGTATTGCAAAGCGTTTAATAACTCTCAAGCACTACTGCTCCTATCTGAAAGGATGAGAGTCTAACTATTCGAGGGAAGCGAGTGTAATTACCGGTGGGCTCGGACTGGAGCTCCCCGCCTGGTAGAGAGAACTGACATATAGGAAATGAGAGCACCAGCTGCTTGGAGAACCAGAGATCCACAGCTCATAACTGCACATGAAATGCAGATGAAATATAAGCTTGAATGTGTGCAAATTGAAATGAATAGCAACTCAGGACATGGAAATTAATGGAAATCAAGTGAAACTAACAATACGAAGGTAAGCCGAAACAAATACATAATTGAAACATCTCATGAATGCCACCTGCAGAGAACGAGTATGCATCGTGTAACCACAAGCAAGAAACGAACCGATTAACCGTCCCGTTCCCAGCAGTGTTTAGAAATGCTTCACTACCGTAAACTTCTCAGAAACTAATTCAGCACATAGGACCTGAAAGGGCCACGGGGGAAGACAAGTGCGGCACGAAAACTTTTATAAAACACCCGATGCAGGCAGGCCATCAAGAGACAAGGAAGCGATGACCTCTATTGGACTGGAGTGAGCTACGGGCATGTAAAACCAAATACTAAAGCAAATCTGCAAGCCAAACGGAACATATGGCTGTAACGAGCTTCTTCCACCTGTTACATAGACTTTACATAGACTTTGACAATTGAAGATAATGGCGCAAAAGTTCTCTGTAGCTGTCAAACTACATTGAGAACCCTAGACATCTAAGGGAGAACTGTCCACTGTAGGAGACTGAACAGTGGTCAGGTCCACTCTTGGGACCAATAGGGGTTGCGCGGATCGGAACTGAAATTGGAATAATCTGGTGGTATCGAGTATTTGAGGGGAAAACTAACCGCTGTAAGAGACTCATGAGTAATCACCTCCTCTCGCAAAGCAAGAGACCAGCCTCTAGACATACACGACATATATACGGCAGCTTCAGTTTTGGTTAGATGCATCGTTTCAGTATTGCTTCAGTTTTAATTATGTACTATCTACTTTCCTGCGTTCTAGCAAATTCTTTTATGTGGGTTTCTAAATTATGTGATTGTTCATTTAAAACTAATTTTATTTACCATGCAACACTCTGACACTTGCAGAAAGGCGGGCATCAAAGTGTCCAAAGACCCTCTGATGCCACGTTTCCCTGCAACTATCAGATAGTTGCAGAAATATGCATACAGTCAAGCAAAAACCATATTGGGAAGGAAAGGAAACGCCAAATAAGTACGGATTCCAACTCTTCAAAACCAGCTAGACTTATTGGTTTATCATCCCGTTAGGATAGCATTTCCTACTGTTCATGTCCAAACACGTGAATCTGTCGTCACTCTCTCGTCATTCTGCTATCAGTATGCAAATGACCAATCAGAAAACGATCAATTCATTGTCTGACATATTGGAAATGAGAGCATAAGCTGTTGGAAGAACGAGAGATCCACTAAGTGCACATGAAATATAAGGATGAATGTGTGTAAATCGAAATGAATAGCAACTCAAGACATGGAAATTTATGGAAATCAAATGAAACTAACAAAACGAAGGTAAGCCGCAACAAATACATAATTGACACATCTCATGCATACCACCTGCAGAGAACTACTACCACAAGCAAGACACGAAACGATTAAGTATCTCAAATAGAAAGTCCGGTAGGAACCATGAAAATAAAGAAATATCGAGCAAAGAGCAATATACAGAGCAGTAGTTGAGGGTGGGTGGAGTGGAGCAAACTTGGAGAGGACTGTATTGGCTGGGCCGGAGAGAAGTGGAGAGTACGGGATATGAGGAGATGAGAGCAGAAGCCGTTCGAGGAACGGGAGATTCGAAACTCATTTAAGTGTATATGAAGTGCAGATGGAATGGCAATAAAATGAAAGCAAAAATAAATGAAAAGTACATGCGGAAAGGAGATGAAGTGCAACTCACAAATCGAAAGTAAGGCTAAGCACCGACATCATATAATTATCACAAGATAACAACATGCAGAGAAACTGTTAACTAACGTGTAAATGAAAAGCGCTAAGCATCGCATGTAAGGAAATCGCTAAGTAATGCATGTAAACAAATCAAGAACAACATGTAATCGAAGACCAATAGAGAAATGTACAACATCAAGTAATCCCTAATCGCAAAGCAACGCATGTAAAGGAGTAGTAAAGACCGTGTAAACGTAGAACGATGAGCCAGACATGAACTCTTAAGCAGTCTGTGAACGGAAGTCGGGCAGGGAACCATGAAGTAGGAACCATGCAACAGGCAACATTCGAAGGAGCAGTAGTTGAGGATGGGTGGAGTGGAGTGCAAGGTGTTATGGCTGAGTCGGAGCAAAACAATAGAGGACTGGGTATGAGGAAAAAAAGAGTACAAGCCGTTCAGAGAACGGGAGAAGCAGAGCGGAGCGTTAGGCAGGACTCAATATTGGTAGAACTGGATATGAAAAAATGAGAGCAGAAACCGGTCTTTTGACTATTATTTAATACTCTATCTAGTTCATCAAGCAACACTCTGACACTTGAGGGCTTCAGTTTCGTTTTTATGTATTGGAAAATGAAATAAATCCTATACTATTTACTTTGCTCGGTTCGTTTCACAGGGTTTATACATTATTTGACTGTTTATTCAACAAATCAATTTTAGTTATCAAGCAGCAATCTGACTCTTGCAGAAAATGTAACGCCAGAGTGTCCAAAGATCCTCTGATGCCGCGTTTTTTGCAGCTACTGAATATTTGCAGAAATATGCATAGAGTTATGGAAATAACCATATCAAGAAGAAAGGAAACACCAAATAAGTACGGATAACAGCTCTTCAAAGGCAGCTAGACTTATTAGTTTATCATCCCGTTAGGACAGCATTACATATGCTCACGTGCAAATATGGACACGTTAGTCTGCTTCCAAACGGAAACATATGGCTGTAACGAGCTTCTTCCACATTATATAGACTTTGACAATTGAAGGTAATGACGCAAAAGTTCTCCATAACTGTCAATTACATTGAGATCCCTAACACTTAAGGGAGAACTGTCCAGTGTAAGAGGCTGAAGAGAAGTCAGTTCGTTAAATCCTGAGTGCAATACGGGTTGTGCGGGTCGGAATTGGAATTGCAACAATCTAGGGGTATCGAGCATTTGAGGGGGAAACTAGCACTGTAAGAGACTCATGAGTAATCATTCCTCTTGTTAAGCAAGAAACCAGCCACTAGAAAGATAAAGCATGTTTAAATGGCAGCTTCAGTTTTGGTTACATGCGTTGTCTCAGTTTTGTCTATTTATATCGCTTCAGTTTTTAATTATTTACTATTTGCTATGCTCCGTTCTAACAAATTCGTTTATGTGGTTTTCTAAATTATGTGATTGTTCATTTAAAACTAATTTTATTTATCATGCCACACTCTGACACTTGCAGAAAGGCGGGTATCAAAGTGTCCAAAGACCCTCTGATGCCACGTTTTCCTGCAACTATCAGATAGTTGCAGAAAATGTGCATACAGTCAAGGAAAAACCATATTGGGAAGGAAAGGAAACGCCAAATAAGTACGGTTTACAGCTCTTCAAAACCAGCTAGACTTATTGGTTTACCATCCCGTTAGGACAGCGTTTCCTACTGTTCATGTCCAAACACGTGAATCTGTCATCACTCTCTCGTCATTCTGCTATCAGTATCCAAATGATCATCAAAGAAAACAAGCAATTCATAGTCTGACATATTGGAAATGAGAGCACAAGCTGTTGGAAGAACGAGAGATCCAGAACCCACTAAGTGCACATGAAATAAAAGCATGAATGTGTGCAAATCGAAATGAATAGCAACTCAGGACACGGAAATTTATGGGAATCCAGTGAAACTAAGAATGCGAAGGTAAGCCGCAACAAATACATAATTGAAACATCTCATGAATACCACCTGCAGAGAACTTGCATGCATCGTGTAACCACAAGCAAGACGCGACCGATTAAGCATCTCAAATAGAAAGTCGGGTAGGACCCATGAAATAGAGAAAATCAAACGACTCCAAACAGAAACCTATGGCGTCACGAGCTTCTTACACACATTACATCGACTCTGACATCTGAAGGTGATGTTGCAAAACTTCTCCATAACTGTCACGTCTACTGAGAAGCCTACTTCACATTTACGGGAGAACCATCCATTCTAAGAGACTGAAGAGTAGCCACTTCCTTATAACTCCTGAGAGCAATAGGATGTGCGGGTCGGAACTGAAATTGGGATAATCGGATTAAGCATATGAGGGAGAAACTAACCGCTGTAAGAAACTCATGAGTAATCATTTCCTCTTGTAAAGCAAGAAACCAGTATTTAGACATATATATGGTTGCTTCGATTTTGCTTATATGTATTAAAAAATGCAATAGATTCTCTACTACTGGTTCTAGCAAATTCTTTTATAGGGTTCTGTACATTATGTGACTATTCAGTTAATAATCAATTTTATTTATCAAGCAACAAGCTGACACTTGCCGAGAATGTCGCGTCAAAGCGTCCAAAGACCCTCTGATGCGACGTTCCCTGCAACTATCAAGTAGATGCAGAACTATGGATAGATTCAAGGAAAACTGATATCGGGAGGGTAAGGAAACGCCAAATAAGTACACATACCAACTCTTCAAAACCAGCTAGACTTATTGGTTTATCATCCCCTTAGAACTGCATTTCGTATGTACTGTTCATGCTCAAACACGTTAATCTGTCTTCGGTCTCCACACATTCTGCTATCCGTATGTCAAATACAAAGAAGTTAATTGATTAATAATCTAACGTGTACACAGTAAAAGTGAACCGTCAATGCTTATCAAAGCCTCCTTCAAATCATATCCAACTTGATTGCTCAACCACAATTTAACATCAAACGACCCCAAACATTTCCGGAGCCACAAATATACGCCAAGTGTTTTAATAAGCGTCGTTACCATAAAATTCTCAGCACTACTTCAGAAGATAGGAGCTGAAAGGCCCACGGGAGAGATAAGTGCTGGTAGAAACTTCTACAAACACCAGACGTGGTCGGGACGTCAGGAAACAAGGAAACGATGGCCTCTACTGGACCGAAGTGAGCTACGGGACTGTAAAACCAAATATTAAAACAAGACTGCTTTCAAACGGAAGCCAATGAGTGTAACGAGCTTCTTCCACACGTAACATAGTTTTGCAGAAATGGTTAAGTGGCTGTGATGTTGGCATTCTATACGAGCTGCTTTCATACATTATGATAACTATCAAAAGATATCAAACACATCCATCGCTATTTATAAGTATGAAGAAAAAACACACATTCCAAAGTCATAGTTGCTCGGTTCCTTAACAGCCACAGTCTACATTGTTTGTTGTCCGCTAATGAGGATAAGCACCCTATACACGGGAAGTACAGGTAGCCAGTGTCCACGGCACCATTTTGGAATTTCTAAACAAGAATCCAGGGAAGAGTCTACAATACAGCAGGGGGAGTATTCGATAGAGAACGGTATACAAACTTGCTGTCACCACGAGGAAAGTTCCAATCACAAAATCATAGACTTACATGTCCAATAATTTCTCCTAAACTTGCATCGCGCTGTGGATTTCTGTGATTCTGAATGTCCTCCTTAGGTTTCTTACGTCAAGCAGCAAAATGCTCCACTGTGTACTATGCTCAATTCTGCATGGGAACTGAAAACTTCAGCCGAAGTAACCATGAAACAGAAAACCATTGGCTAAGAGCAATACACAAACCATTAGTTGAAGATGGGTCAAGTGGAGCCAAGTGGGAGAGGAGTTCTTGGCTGGGTCTGAGCGATGCGTGAGGGTAATTGTCTTAGCATATACACAATCAGCTATCAACACCTCTCTCAAATCACATCCAACCTTAATGCTCAAGGCGATCTAACATCAAGCGACTCCAAGCTTATCCGGAGCCACACATATTTGCAAAAGTGTTTTAGAAACGCTTCGCTACGGTAAACTCTTAAAAACTACCTCAGCACGTACAACCTGAATGCCCACCGGAAAGACAACTGCTCGAAGAAAACTTCTACAAAGGCCCCGATGTGGTCTGACCGTCAGTAAACAAGGAAAATATGGCCTCTAGCGGACCGCAGGGAGCTATGGACCTGTAAAACCAAGTTGCTTACTTCCAATGGATGTAACGAGCTTCTTCCACACATTTCATAGACTCTGACAATTGAAGATAATGACGCAAAATTTCTCCATAGCTGTAAGGTCCATTCAGAACCCTAAGCATTTCCGGGAGAACTATCCATTGTAAGACTGAAGAGTATTAGTTCCTCTTAATTCCTGAGAGCGATAGAGGCCGTGCGGGTCGGAACTGAAATTGGAATAATCGGGGGGTATCGAGCATTTGAGGGGGAAACTAACAGCTGTGAGAGACTCATGAGTAATCATTTCCTCTTGTAAGGCAAAAAATCAACATTTAGACATATACGACATATATATGGCAGCTCCACTTCTGGTTATATGTGTTGTTTCAGTTTGCCTATATCTATTGTTTCAGTTTTAATCATATAGTATTTACTTTGCTCCGTACTAACAAATTATCTTTATGTGGTTTTGTACCTTATGTGCCTGTTTATTTAAGAATCAATTTTATTTATCATGCAACACTCTGACACTTGCAGAACAGCCAAGGACCCTCTGATGCCATATTTTCTGCCACTATCAAGTAGTTGCAGAAATATGCATACAACCAAGGAAAAAACCATATCGATAAGGAAAGGAAACGACCAATAAGTGTGGATTCAGTTCTTCAGAAGCCGCTAGACTTATCGGTTTCTCATTCCGTGAGAACGGATTATGTTCTGTTCATATCCAACCACGTCAATCTCTCGTCAGTCTCTCCACATTTTGCTATCCGTATGTCAAGTGCAAAGACGACAAGCAATTCATAGTCTGTCTCACATATAGGAAATGAGAGCAGAAGCTGATCCAGAAGTCGAACACAAAATCGAAGTGTTTAAACTGTCTTTTGTAAACTATCAAAGCCTCCCTCAAATCCCATTCATCCGGATGCTCAAGCAGGATCTAAAATCAAACGAATCCAAACGTTTCCCGAGCAACAGATATTCGCGACATGCGAGTAAGCTTCTCACAAAATACTTCAGCACATAGGACCTAAAAGGCTACACTGAAAGGTCAGCACATACGACCTGAAAGGTCTACGAAAGACTAGTTTATCATCCCGTTTCCAGCAGTGTTTGAGAAACGGATTACATACACTCTGACAATTGAAGGTAATTATGCAAAAGTTCTGCATAGCTGTCAGCTACATTGAGAACACTTAATATTTACGGCAGAACTATCGGTTGTTAGAGACTGAAGAGTAATCAGTTCCTCTTAACTCCTGAGAGCGATAGGGGCCCTACGGGTGCAAACTGAAATTGGAATAATCGGGGGCCCTCGAGCATTTTAGGGCGAAACTAACCGCTGTAAGAGACTCATGAGTAATCGTTTCCTCTTGTATAGCAAGAAACCAGCATTTTGCGTGTACGACATACATATGGTTCCTTCACTTTTGTTTAGATTCTATAGACTTTACTCTACTCGGTTCTAACAAACTCTTTTACAAAGTTTTGTACATTATCCGATTGTTTGTTTAATAATCAATTTTATTTCTTAGGCAGCACTCTGACATTAATCGATTGACCATCTGAAATAGAAAGCCGGGTAGGAACCATGACACATAGAAACATCGAGCTAAGAGCGATGTACAAAGCACTAGTTGAGGATGGGTGGAGTGGAGCAAAGTGGAGAAGAATGGATGGTGTCTTGGCTGGGTTAAAGCGAACCGTTAGTGTAATTGTCTAAGATGTACCGAACCAAAGTGTTTAACAAGTGTTTGAACCGCCTTTTGTCAAATATCAACCTGAATGCTCGAGCACGATCTAATATCAGATCGGAACTAAAATTGGAATAATCTGGGGGTAAGGAGCATTTCATGGGAAAATTAACAGCTGTAAGAGACTCATGAGTAACCATTTCCTCTTGTAAAGTAAGAAACCAGACTCTAGACATATACGACATATATATGGGAGCTTCAGTTTTAGTTATATGCATGGTTCCAGTTTTCTCTATTTGCATCAGTTCTTAATTATATACTATTTACTTTCCTCCGTTCTAACAAATTCTTTTATGTGGTTTTGTACATCTATGTGATGGTTCATTTATAACAAACTTTATATATCAAGCAACACTCTGACAGTTGCAGAAACGCGGGCATCAAAGTGTCCAAAGACCCTCTGCTCCGGCGTTTGCTACAACTATCAGATAGTTGCAGAAATATGCTCTACCGGCAAGGGAAAACCGTATTGGGAAAGAAAGAAAACGCCAAATAAGATTTAAGCTCTTCAAAAGCAGCTAGACTTATTGGTTTATCATCCCCTTCGGACAGCATTTCCTACTGTTCATGTCCAAACACGTGAATCTGTCGTCAGTCTCTCTTCATTCTGCTATCAGTGTGTCAAATACAAACAAGACAATCAATTTATAGTCCAGCACATAGCAAACCAGAGCAGAAGCTGTAGGAAGAACGAGAGATCAAGAACCCACTAAGTGCACATCAAGTGCAGATGAAATATGAGCATGAATGTGTGCAAATCGAAATGAAAAGCCACTCAGGAAATGGAAATTAAGTGAAACTAAAAATACGAAGGTAAGTCGCAACAAAGGCATAATTGAAAAATCTCATGAGTAACACCTGCAGAGAACTAGTATGCATCGTGTAACCACAAGCAAGACCGTAAAAGGTCCACGGAGGAACTTGTACAAAACACCAGACGTAGTCAGGCCGTCAAGACAAAAGCAAACGATGGCCCCTATTGAAATGGAGTGAGCTACGGGCACCTAAATTCAAATATTGAAGCAAGTCTGCTTCCAAACGGGAACATATGGGTGTAACGAGCTTCTTCCACACATTATATAGACTTTGAGTACTGAAGTTAATGACGCAAAAGTTCTCAATAACTGTCAAACCACATTGAGAACCTAAACATTTAAGGGAGAACTGTCCATTGTAAGAGACTGAAGAGTAGTCAGTTCCTTAACTCCTGAGAGCAATAGGGGTTGTGCGGGTCGGAACTGAAATTGGAATAATCTGGGGGTAAGGAGCATTTCATGGGAAAATTAACAGCTGTAAGAGACTCATGAGTAAGCGTTTCCTCTTGTAAAGCAAGAAACCAGACTCTAGACATATACGAAATATATATGGCAGCTTCAGTTTTAGCTATGCATTGTTTCAGTTTTCTCTATTTGTAGTACTTCAGTTCTTAATTATATACTATTTACTTTCCTCCGTTCTAACAAATTCTTTTATGTGGTTTTGTACATCTATGTGATCCTTCATTATAACAAACTTTATATATCAAGCAACACTCTGACAGTTGCAAAAACGCGCACAGGTTATCGGTGTCCACAGGACCTTCTCAGAATTTCCAAACAAGAACCGGGGACGCGTCTACAATATAGCGGGGTGGGGGGTTACTCGACAGAGAACGGTACACAAACTTGCAGTCGCCACAGAGGAAAGTTCGAGTCACAAAATCGTTAAGACTTACATGTTCGGTAAGTTCTCGTAAATTTGCATCGCGCTGATGATTTCTGTGATTTTGAACCTCCACCTTAGGTTTCTTCCCTCGAGCAGCAAAATCCTCCACTGTGTGCTATGCTCCATTCTGCATGAAAACAGGAAAACTTCAGAATAGGTTTAAAAGGACCCTCGATGAAACTCTGCACCTGTGTGAAAACCCTCAACTCTTTAGACACCATCTTCAACGTCCTACTCGTTACAATATTCAGGTCTAACACATATATGCCAACACCGATTTGTCTCTGATTTACACTTGGACACATTTTAATTTCTCTTGAGATAGTGATAGGTGCGCACTATCACGTGATATATAAAACCCGAGGGTTTATATGGTTAAAGCAAAGAACTCGTCATGTGATATCCAATTGCCTGATAACGTCAAATCTTGATTTACACAGCCCCGGAACCCAAAACAAGGGAAACGATTCTAAAGTTGAGTACCTGAACGAGTAAAAAGCGTGGACAGCTCAATTCACCTCTTCACAACGTCTTTATTTGAAGTTCAAGTCAGAATTTAGAGTTAGCGTGTGGTTTACAGCAGAGGCTTGATAAGTGGCTGCCCCAAAATCATCAATCCAGGAGCTGCCTAGCGAGTTCGAAGGAGCTCCAAACTATATAAATTTGCTGGCTAGTAAAGGGCGGGAATGGAAGAGCTACCCCGGATGCATCAACAGGTCCGCCCAGGTGCTTTGGGCTTGAATTATGAGAAAGTACTACTTGATCCGCAGATAAAGCTACAATGACCGTATATCTGTAGACTCAGTCCAAGGAATGCCAAATTCACAAGGTCTACACTCCGTTGGCTATGAGAAGTTGCCAATTCTTGCTACACACCCGCAAAAGAAGCGGGCAGGACTGTACCAAAAGCACAAAGGCCGGTTAAATCGCGCAACAAAGCAGGTCTAAGAGGGCTTCGTTGCTGGCGGAGCTAGCTCCAAAAACTCCAACCCTATCAACTTCGATAGAAAGGAAACAGTATCCCGGTTGACAAGCTTTTGCTCGTAATTATTCTCTTCACCAACTCAGGCACACATCTGAAAAGCTCAGAGTTGCAGTGGTCAAAACAAGGCAAAGCAAAGCAGCAAGCAAGAAAATGAAAGCATTATCCCGGACCATTACAGGACAATGCTACAACGAATCCAACAAACCTTTTCCCAATCGAAAAAGGAAGCAATTCCTCTTCTTTGCTGTGAACGTGGTGGGGCCGGAATCGGCACTCCAGAGGACCGCAGCTGAACGTCTGCTGCTGCCAACACACCTGCTTCTCCTCCTGCCACTTCCATCTTCATCACGACAATTGTCCCTTCACTTCGCGAAATGAACCAATCAATGTCCGCCCGAACAGCAGTCCTTCTGGACGACCGAAGAACACAGAGAACGCGTAGCCAGTTGGTTGAATGCCATGAAGATTTCAGAAGGCGGATTGTGTGCTGCTCCACAGACAGGAACCTTCTTTTCTCTCAAGCTATTTCGTTGGAAAAATTTCGCACGAGACGAGACACTCGCTGGTATAGCGAGGGGTTCGTATCGAGAGCCTCTTAACGTTTCGCATTTCCTGTTCCTTCGGTTTTGGCCTTCATATCTGTACCTTTCTGGAGTCAAGATTTGCTCTCTCTCTCTCTACTATCTAAGTCGATTGTAAAATTCTGTGGGTTTTCTTTCATGCCTTTTGAGTTTTTGTTCTTTCGTTTCTATGTTCATCACTTTCATCTTTTAGAATGACATTCGCTTTTGCTCTCCCATCTATTTTTTCTTTTGACTGTTAAAAGTTATTTGTACATTCTGGAGACGATGCGATAAGAGAAAATCAAACAAACTCATTAAAGTTGTGGGTTTATCGTATTTCATTTTTGAGCTGAAACATCGGGAGATTGAGTTATCGTAGTTACGGTTTACTCTCTGCTCTTGGAACAGCTACTTATCTTCCCTTATGTTCACGGTTTGCGCATCACGTTTCCACGTCAATATATTTTGTAGAGGAATATATTTCTTGTATTTTGAAGTTCAAAAGTTGTAAAGGAATTGATGTATCCTTCACACTTTTCTGCTCATGATCATCTCCCTTCCGTAGAGAGAGATTTTCCTTTTCACATGTTTATCTGGTCGGGAGAATTTAAAATAGTTTTGCAAGAGCGATCTTCCTCTCGAGTAAGCTCTCTGTCCAGAAGTTGAAAACAATAACGATAGCTCATTTAAAGGTCATGAGACTATACTTTACGTACACTATTGTCAGTATCAGTACTCTATAATATTTGTTCTAAATAGAACATTATGACCTGATTTCTGACGAAGTTATCCGAATAAGCTAGAAATCTATTTCTAATTACATAAAAATATTTTGAAATTATATTATTATCAAACTTTTTTATTGTCAATTCAATGTATTTCAAGTTCATTCTTTACCATGGTACACATAAGATAAACTGATGTAATTATTTATCTATATTCTTTCATAGGAATCAACGGAGTTTTAAGAATTAGGACCTCAAGCAAGGAGTATGGGACTCAGGTTATAATAGTCATAATACTTTTTTATGCATTTATGCATTAATTATTGTCAACTAAAGTATCATCATTTACTTAAAAAACAATTACTTCTCTTTTAATTCAACAATTATTAATAAAGGATCGCATTCATAAATTTACTATATAATATTAAAGAGTTACCTCCTATAATTAATTCAATGAAAATAAATCTTTTCTTAAGTATTACTTACCGAATTAAAGGGGAGTATAGATATTTTGTTGGAAGACAACCCTACTTCTTATAGTAAATATTTAACAGAACATTCCCATATGTTTAGGAAACCGCTGCAATATCGAATTTACTTGCTCATCAATAAGGAAAATAGTTAAACTTCTTGTGTGATACTGTCACTCTAAGTGCCAAATATAGGAGACTTCTAAATCTGTCTTTACTAACGGTCACCATAAGTATACTTCATTCTAGTTTGCTTGTATTTGCTTAATCTGGCAATATAACATATATTTGAATGGGTAGATTTTGTGGAAAGCACTAAAGAATACAGGAATTTTCAATTAAGATAAAGTAGTTTCCAATCGAACCACAACTGATATTTAAGTTGCCATGCAGACCATAAAGCTGAATTTCTATGGAGGTTCATAATTTTCAACTTGTCTAGGTACAATATCACCCAAAAGATTGAATCTTACCTAAATACTTGTATATAGAAAGGCAAATAGATTAATTAAAAATATATAATAAAATAGTTCATTAAAATATGATACATAATATTAGATTTCAGAAATAAGAAATCTTTAAGATACTTAAAGGATTTCTAGATATTCAAATATCTGAAATTCTCCAAGTAATATTACCACCTTAAAATTATTAAATCACATTAAAAATATATTTAAAAGTTGAATCTATCAAATTCAAACCATTTTATAAAACAATATGCAAGATCATAAAATTTTGGAATTATTTTCAGAGACAAGCAAAATATATGACAAGATATTTAAGGAGATAAATTTGGTAAATTTGACCTTTTAGACCATCTTCAAAGAAAAAAGAAAATAAATTTGGATACACAAGGATCATTTAAATTAAAAGGTTTTCAATCAACTCTAAGAGGGAAAGAAGGTAATTGCATATAAGTGGGGATGGATGTATAATAAAATAGGTAGTATCTTACATGTTTAATTCTATAACTTGCATATAGTATGTGATTGGGGGTAATTACATTGGTATTAATTGGTGTTCAATTAACAAGCTACTTTAAGTAATTTGTATGATTCAAGCTATGTTCTATTAGTTAGTTTTTTTTGGACAATAATATTAAATTCAAAATGACCCGCTTAAGTTATTGGACCAAAGTTAGGAAATGACAAATAAAAGATAAAAGATCAAGTGATTTAAAGTTTTAATATATCTACGTTCTTCATTTAAGTAAGTTGTATGGATAAACTATGTTATTATATGAAGATGCATCTAGTTTCGAAATTAAAGTTAACCTGTATTCGATATACTTGACAGAGTAAAGATATCTTAAAGAGTAAACTATTGTGATTGATAAAATGAATATAAATCCATATTTATCTACTTAATTTCAGTCAAGATTCAACTCCCATCGTCAATAGCAATGCATAGACTTCACTTCCTTCCATGTCAAGTATCAATACTTTGTAGAACTTTCTCTTTCTACTTTGCTCTTTATATTTCCTGCTTAGTGTATGATGCTGTGATGATTGCAAATGGTTCTAATTGCTTAACTTTACATATACATAACGCCGAAAATAAAATAATGGTGAATGGCTGCTGATGTTTGTACGTTCTGCTAGACAAACAGCGATTCTATTTGTTTGGGATGGAGATACTACGACTAGATATTAAATGGATTCCACTAAAAAGGAACAAAGCAGGCAAATAATTAAATTTATTACCCAAGTTTACTGCACATTGTTTGCATCCTAACTTGAAGAACGAAGAGAAATTTAAGGGTCTAAGATAAATTGCTCTGCATGAAATCTACATATGAATTGTCGAGAACTTGCGAGGAAATCATGCATTCGCAAGAAGCTTGCAGATGGGGCAGACCCTGTCGGTCGGTAGTCAGCGTGAGTGGGCGAAGGGAAGATGGTCGGAGACGACAGTAATTCAGTAGCGGAGGGAGGGGCCCTGCAGTACACGACTGCACGGTAAAAGACTTTGGACTGGAGGTTTTGACCGGTTCTACCGGTAGTGGTGGCTGGAGAGCTTCGTGTCACTTGACGGTATCTTGGGCGTAGGTATCACGGGGTGAATCAACCCGGCCCGTTGTACTAGAAGGCGAAGTAGAATCTGATGGAGAGGACACATTGCCACACAGTGGTTCTTCTTGAGCTTGGAAGACCGGCCCAAGCCTCGATCCGTGACGGCCGTAATTGGTGCACAAAATTGGTGAATTTGGTGTTTGTTTTCTCGATCTATGCAGTTCCTCCGCTTCAATGCACTGAATTCTGAACACAATTTGAGTTTCTCTGATGTCCGATCTGTTCCGATCGAAGATTTTTCAGCTCTTCTTATGAGTTTCTTCAAGTCTTAAGAAACGAAGTTCGGTGTCCCCGCTTTCACGTTGATTGGCCGCCCAAAGTTTCGGGTGCGCTGTTTAAAGTGTGTTTGGGGGTGCATTCGATGTTCTTTTAAGGAGGAGAGTTGAATTTAGATTCACAAGGTTATTTTGGTAGCAAAATGCTGATTAACGAAGACGATCCTGGTTCAATGAGGAGAATCAGCTATGCATACTCACTACTGATTCTAGGTTCTATAGTACTTCTCGCGGGAGAATCCGTTGCACTTCCGAATTTGCGAGGAGTTTCACCTCAAGGTACGCAGTTTCTCAGTGGAAGTGGAGTGCAGGTCGCAACTAGAAAGCGTCTTTGTATCGTTTCTTTAGCGTATCTGGGTTTTCATGAACTTACAACGCGCAGGCAAGTTCTGCAAGATGTAAATTAAATGTAAATACTAATTTCATGCCTCCACATTGTCTGCAGATGAGGGGTACTTTAAGACTGCCATTATCAAGTGTAGGGATGGCTCCAAGTCCTTCTCTCAAGAACGTCTTAACGACGACTATTGTGATTGTGTGGACGGAACCGATGAGCCAGGCAAGCTTAGTATATTCATGCCTCACAAATTCCTATGTCGTGACTTTCACTGTAAATGCTCAGTCTCAGTGCTCGAGGACTGAGACAGGCGAAGCTCGAAATTTAAGGGCGAGAATGTAAATATGATGGAAGTAAAGTTATAACTCAGTCATGTGTAACCCCGCAATTAGCATAATCTTAGGGTTTTACTTCTTAACTGATCGTCTAGGCAGTACATATACTCCCACGTGTTCCACGAAGGTTCCCGATTCATCATGTGTACTTTGGTTTTTGAAGCAGTTCTCTCACTCGAACGGTAAAAGACTTACTTTCTGGACTGGAATCATCCCTCATGGTGCAGGAACAAATGCGTGCCCGGAGTCCAGATTTTACTGCAAGAATTTGGGACATCGACCTGTAGTTCTTTTCTCTTCAAGAGTAAACGATGGAATTTGTGGTGAGTGAGAAGTAATCTGGGAATATGGTACACACTGAGTCTGTCTATTATTCGTGGGTGTGGATTCCCATTTTTCGAACGGTTTCCGCACATCATTGCACACATTGGTACAGTCTTCTGTTTGAGTACTGCTGATGGTAGCAGCTATGACACCATGTATGTAAGGGATGACACCTGCAGGAGGTCTAGATGGGTTTTGGCGATCGGAATATATCGTGCAAACTTTAGGACTGTGAATATGCCAAAGTAATTTGTAATTGTGATTACATAACTTCATTGTCTGGAAACTCCGGCGTCAGGCATATTGCCCAACAAAGTATATTTTTGGAAATATGTCGTGCGGCTCTTCAATTCACTTCCGTGGGGAAATGCAAATGTGCACTCAAGTTTCTTTTAACTGCCCGAAAAGATTTCAGTTGTACGGCATTGCTCTTACACACGGCATTCTTCTATGCAGATTGCTGTGATGGAAGTGATGAGTACGACGGAAAAGTCACATGCGCCGACACATGCTGGGAAGCTGGCAAGGTTTCACGAGAAAAGCTCAAGAAGAAGCTGGGAGTGTTTAAGGAGGGTTCGAACATAAGGAAGCAAGATGTGGAGACGTCGAAGAGGCTTCGACGACAGCACGAAGAAGAATTGATAACTCTGAAGCGAGATGAGAAGAGTATTAGTTCCGTGGTGGACAAACTCAGAGGTAACGCTTCTTTTATCCGTTGCAAGTCTGCATGGACTTTCAATAACCAACAACCAAAAGAGTCCAATAACACGTATCCTTTTTCAGGTTGCTACTCAAATCATCGAAGATAATGTAGGCTAGCCTTGATTAGTTTGGCAGGGTTGGTTAGAGGGGAGGGGTAGTTGTTCAATAACAAGGGCAGCATGATTCACTAGTGAAGCGTGGTGAATGAATACAGAAATAAAGGTGGTGCTGCTGTTGGAGATGAGTGTGGTTGCTGGGCTACTCTGGTGGCAGTGTTATAGTCGGCGCTGCATCGCACGCCGTATGGTCAGGAGGCGATAGCTGTGTGTCATTGATATTATGTGAACGGGTGCAAGTTGCAGATCCACTCCACGAGAGCACCTAGTGTTCTGTAGTGTCCCTGAGGAGCCTTAACTGAGCAAGGATAGAAACTTGACCCGTCCTAGTGGACATGCACTGTAGAATTACCGGCCAGCGCATGTATTACCATCATCTACATCCAAGGCTGATTATTTCCAATGGCATATGTTCTGAACTACATGGCAGCCGATAAGGAAGCAGTAGAGAAGGAAGAGAAGCGGGCACGGGAGGAGAAGGAGAGAATAGAGAAAGAAGAACGTGAGAGAAGGGAGAGAGAAATTACACCTACCAAAGAAGAATCTCAGCAAGCAGAGGAGAGCTCAAATCCAGTACAAGAAGACGCTGAAGATACCGAGCATATGGAAGGTTCTGAGGAGAAGGAGGTAAAAGAACTTCTGAAATCAGAATTCTGAGACCATTCTCTTTAGTGTGCATCAAAGCGGGTGAATCCGGCGGATGGATTGCCCCAAATTGTAGACATAGGAGAAATCGCCGTTTTGAAAGTTCAGATGTGACTAGAACTTGGTGCTTTTTGCAATTACCGAATATTATACGCTTGAATGTGATGATGAATTTACAGATAAACTGCATCTTGTCTTTGTGATCTGTTTGATTTACTGCATAGCCAGTTGTGATATTTCAACCTCTTCTTATTTGGAAAGCGCTGTATGACTCTAAACGTCAAAATATACTATCTTTAAATTGACAGTACCGGACGCTGTTAGCGACTCTGCTCCCTTTGAACATTTACCGAACCGTTCTAGTGTGAAGGGGTCCTCGAAGGCTCTACAGGACGTTGACGAGACATGTTGTCGATACTGCTGGCTTCTTTCGAAGATATCATGTATGTTGTTGACTGATATCCGTCTGTCGACCTAGAGAATAGTAGTTCATCTGTAATAACAACTTCGTCAGGAGATGGATAGCCTGGTTGTTGATTGATGACCAACTGAACTGAGGTAAGTCAAGAGAATGTCGGGAGACAAATCCTCCAGTAATTATTACTTCAACTCAAGTAGAGGTGAAGCTCATGGCGCTGGAATGGAAATGATTTGGAGTTAAGAGTGGTCCAGCTGCATCTTAGAATAGCCTTCGTCTATGATTTCGGGTGCCTGAATTAATATCACTTGACGTAGTCGGGTTGATAGGAATGGTGGTGAATTTAGTAGAGTCATCAGCGTCTCGGGAGAACTATCATCCAGAGATTATTACTTCAACGCAAGTATAAGTGAATGCTGAATGGAAAGAATTTGGGACTGGTCCAGCTGCATCTTGCTGGAGTAGCCTTCCCCTATGACTTGGGGTGCCTCGATCAAATGTCTCTTGACTTAGTAAAGTTATCACGAAGTTTCTGTTTCTTGTAGACGGCAAAACAGGCAAAGTGTTCAGTGAAGTTCCGTTAGTAGTACTAATAAGTGCATGTAGAACTGCGAGAGATTTCCTGTCTGTAAATCATCACCACTGAGCTTTTGTTTACTCGTTCTCCACAGCTGTCATAATGTTTTGGGGATGCACAATTTCTAAGAATACCTTCCAGTTTATTCAGATATCCTCGGCGTGTATTCTGCAGATATTCTTGAGATTAGCATATATTATGTTTCCATTTCATCTGCACTACATTTGCACTTAATGAGTTCCGGATCTCCCGTTCGAGGAATGGCTTCTGCTCTCATTTCCTCATATCCTCGGCTTGTAGAGCACTTTCCTCATCAAGGTCCCAGAACAGAGTTGGTAGGTTGACCGGTAGTGCTAGCTGGTAGGACAGACATACCCGAATCAGGACCAGCCGAAGATATTACAAGTGTGTGCAGATATAGACAGGCAAGATTGAACGACCTTGGTAATATGTCTCTTTAATAGCAAGTTTTGCTTTTCCGTATTAACTGCGCATAAGGTTTCCTGTAAGGAGCTTCAAAAAATCTCTGTCTGAGACTGTAACCATGATATGAATTTCAAATTCGAGACTGCTAGAGAATGTCACCTTCTGAGTTCCTTTGGATAGTGGTTACTTTCAATGTGGAATACAATTTAATTCATGAAACAGAACCTTTCTGCTGCTGATATGCTATGGCAGGTTGACAGTATACCGGACACTCCAACTTCTGAGGCAGATGAGCTGGCAGGCTTGAGCGAGGAAGACCGCGGAAGGGTTATTGCCTCTCGCTGGACAGGGGAAGATGTCAGCGACATTAAGGCCAATAGAGAGAAAGACCACACTGACGAAGAGAACGATCTGTCTGACGAAGAAGACAGTGACAATAATGATGAGCATGATATTCCTCACGACGAAGATGATGACTATGAAACTCAACCCTTTTCGCCAGCCGAGTGTAAGTTACTAGACACCGCAGCAGCTGCAGACAAAATGCTTTTACAATCCTCCCACAGCCTATTTCTTTTAGTTAGGATCTGTACTGTTGTTTCTTTGACCGTAGTAAAGGTTGAAGGTTTCAACTGCTACTGCAGCAGACTTAGTCAAGTGTACAAGTGGATTGTGTGAGTCCGGCCTGACAAATTCGATGGATAGTGGTGGTGGCTTTATGCTCACTACTCCGTTGTTGTCCATGGTTCGTGGACTACTGTTCCCACCAATGTTTCAGTCCATTCTGCACGCCCTGTCCTTTGCTTGCCCGGGAACCTTACGGCTATATCACTCATTTGCGAATACGTTCCTCCTTCCAGGAGACTTTGCTCACCACTAAGTGTGATGACAGCTATGAAGGATGTACTTCTCATACCTTGTGCACAATGTCATGTGTTTTCCTGCCCTATGCGAGTATAGAACCGTGTTTTAACAAACAGGTTCTATGTTCGTGTATATAATGCCCTCCTCGTCTTCATGGTGACGTCTTCATGTCCGGCCTGACGAACTCGATGGATAGTGGTGGTGGCTTTATGCTCCCGACTCCGTTGATGTCCATGGTTCGTGGGCTACTGTTCCCACCAATGTTTCAGTCCATTCTGCACACCCTGTCCTTTGCTTGCCCGGGAAGCTTACGGCTATATCACTCATGTGCGAGTACGTTCCTCCTTTCAGGAAACTTCGCTCACCACTAAGTGTGATGACAGCTATGAAGGATGTACTTCTCATACCTTGTGCACAATGTCATGTGTTTTCCTGCCCTATGCGAGTATAGAACCGTGTTTTAACAAACAGGTTCTATGTTCGTTTATATAATGCCCTCCTCGTCTTCATGGTGATTCCTGCATAGGTACATAAGTTCGCCACGGTGTATTCTCATTCGACGAGTCTGCTTTGAATCATGTAATATGGTTGCATGGCAAGCATTTTGCCTGCACGATGCATCGCATCTGTTGGATGTGCGGTTTCTGGAACAGAGCCGCATTTATGTTACCCTACCGGACTGCACCGCAAGTGTTTATATCAGTGCTGACTGCTTGTCTTTATTTGGACAGACTCTTGCCAAAGTATCATAGTTTAAATGAACTTTGATTGAGGACACATCTTGTTGGTGAATAAACCGGATTCTGAACTGATTGATTTGATGCACTAATTGAAAATGATAGCTCCAAAGATTACTGGCGCACAATCGCACGACGGTGATGCAACTTGGTGGTCGAAACTCATGGTTGGAACGAATGCAATCATGAAATTGTTTCGCCTTGCTAATCATCCACCAGTAGATGTCTCTGGTAAGAACCTAGAGAGTTTTAGCCGAAGCAAGTCCATTAGTCGTGTGAATCTGAATATTTTCAATTACTTCTGTGAAACAATATCTTTACTTAAATAATTGTCCAATCGAACTAACCTCCAATGACCTTTGCAGAGGCTGAAAAGATACGGAAAGAGTTCCGAGGAGCCTCCGATAAGCTCCAGGGAATTCAATCAAAACTTACTGATCTGGAAAACAGATTGAAGCAAGACTTTGGTGAGTGCGATGAGCTTATAGTGTCCATTGTGAACGTGGATTTTCTTCGGCACTGGTTCTGATTGAACTGTACGACACCTGTAGGCAGTGCATGAAGCTGAAGACGCAAAGTAGCGGCAGGTCTGGACTCCTTGAACTAACGTTGGGACTCCCTAACCGCATTTTACAGGAAAAGACGGCGAGTTCTATTCCTTCTACGATAAATGCTTTGAGTTGAAAGATAAAAAGTAAGTAGCATCCAACAGCATCCACCCATATTCTTCACGCTGTGGTGACGTCATTTGTATCTAGAAAGCCGTTATTTATCCCGTTTATGAGACGACAATGCTTTACAATATGTTTGAGCCTCCCCATACGTGTCAGCTGGAGTAATGGCTAGCTAGAAGTGCTTCCAGAAGTTAGGCCGCGTTCAAAGAAAACGAGTTTCTAGCCCTGGTGAAGTAAAGTATCTACTTTATTTACGAAGCTCAATTTTCTGATTGGAGTCGATGATTCTCTTTAAACACGTGACATAGACATTGGAATGATAAAAGCTTCTTTTATTTAGATCTTCTCAAAATCGTGGCTTTGCGCCTGCCACTCGACCATCTGCCTTCATGTGAATAACGATATCTCGGTTTGGGCAGGTACACATATAAAGTCTGTCCTTACAAAGATGCTTCTCAGGTCGAAGGACATTCCACGACACGATTGGGGTCTGTATGCATTCGTCTTGTATGCAATTTTCATGACTTTATTGCTTGATTTTGTGTATTTCATTAAGAGTAGTTGTAAAGGATTCCTTTGTTTTACACAAATTTCATGACCTACAGGCGTTGGCAAGGATTCAAGGATGAATACACCAGCATGGTTTTTGAACAAGGGGACAGGTGCTGGAATGGGCCAGAACGCAGTCTAAGGGTACATTCGCTCATGACCTATGTCCAAGCCTCGGCATGACAGGATGAGGATTCTTGATGAGTTTGAACAGTACGCTTTTTGGACGTAACTACTCTCCTGAAGATGGGTAAATAAGCCAAAATTAAAAGAAATAAGAGCTAACTTCTCTTTTTCTTCAGGTCAAAATGCGATGTGGAACAAAGCTGGAACTTCGTTCTGTGGATGAACCAAGCCGTTGCGAGTAATTCCTCAAGAGCTCTTTAAACCCGTTTGAGCCGGAGATTGTCAAATGCTGCTATAAATAATGGCTTCTGACGAAGCTAATTAATCCTTTGCTCATTTTATTAGTAAGCCTAACGTGTAGCCTGTGCATAGCACTAGTTTTCCTTGTTCTCAATTTCTCAATTTCTCAATTTCTCATTTTCCTGACTATAATATTAGACTTCCAAAGTTGATCGTACAACGGAAGTTTTAAAACACTGTTACAGGATCCTGTAGGATTGTTTACGCACTTCATTTCTTTTTAACTCCCATAGATTCTTTCAGTATGTCTCTGGGTCTGGAATTCGAAGCTACATCGAAACGACCTGCAGAATACCTAGAAGCAAACGTTATCTCTTCATGAAATACGCAGGAAAACTTGGCTCAAGGCCCAGGGGCCTGGAGCGAGGTCCGCGGGATGTTAGCTTTATTTAAGAAAATTGCTAGAAATACATGTGCTACATTGTCATGGTTTTCTGATCGTGTCCAGGTACGCTGCTGAGCTCTCGACGCCTGCCTTGTGTTTGGACGCACGTTTACAGGTCAAGTCTGATTTGGATTTCGGATATCCAAATCCCCTATAAGATCTAATTATGCCTATGCATTCTGGTGCCTTGCTGGAGGAGTATTCTCTTTTTTCCTGTTTGTGCATCGACACAATTTTATCGGCCTTAGGTTCACGATGTAGACAAGTTGAGGGCCATCCTCGCAGGATATTAACTGGTGCTGTCTGCTTGATTCGTCTGTGCAGAAGTTGGAAGATCAACTAGTGATGGAGCCTAAAGATGAACTCTAGTCGTCTTCTCTACTCCAGTGTCAGGCACAGGTTCGGGGGGGTTTCGACTCTTCAATATCAACAACTGTATATTGCTAACGATCGAGATATCCTCTAATTTTTCCACCAGTGTCGAAAAAGCAGTCATTGAAGTTTGTTGCTGAGCCAAGTTCATCTCTATGAGAATTTGGCTCCAAAGATGACAGGGTGTCGTGGATGGCATCTTCTTTGAAGAGTTAAGCAAGTTGAGGTGGTGCCCTCAAGGTTCGCACGCCTACAATTCTTGCATCATGCTGTGCTGTAAGCGTCAAGCACATATGTTTCTTTCTCGGTACATCCGCGGTGACGATATAACAAATTCTTATTGCTGCTGTACTCTTTCCATCGGGCAGTATTAGGCGTCGAACTAAACTTTTGTAGAATGTGACCACCTTCAGCTGAGTATTGCTGGTGTTCACATCGGCTATTATTCGTTAATCAATGGAGTTTGTTCAAGTTGCATAGGATCTATAAAACCATCAGGATATTTTCTTGCCCCTATGTAACTCGTTTTCAACGTTTATGTCATGTTTGCGCAAGTTCTGAGGCGTTTCCCTCTTCGGACATCCATGAGTTCTGCTTCTTAGAATACTGCAATTGCCTTTCACTCCCGCCTTACGGATTTGTCTCCTGTCAGGTCTCTTAGCTACAACATTACTCTCAGTAGGACTTCGTGAGTGGCAGTTTCGTTAGGGGTGAAGAAACCATTCGGCATGCATTGGCATTCTTCGACTCAAGAAACCATTCCATATCTAAGCGGAGTACTCTTTCTGGTTTTAACTTCCCTTCATACGGGTCAAATAACGATACTCGAGTTGAAAGAACACAAGACGTGGAGATTTAAAATCGTTCTAGCTCTGTTGCCGATGTTCAAGGTAAGAATATGGGATAGACGTAAAACTAATCTCCGTAGAAAAAATCACAGACGTGGTCGAAAATTGTGCAAACTTCTACAAATTGAACTTCTTGAAGAGTCATATTTTAGGGGAACATACATGGTGATGGTACAACATGAAGCTAGCAGTTTGATGTTAGTGAGGTTCGGCAATAGTGATTTCGATGGTAGTGTGTGTGCATAGGGTACAACTTGCATTGTGATACATTTACCATACTAATAAAAGACCACAATCTTAATTAATCTTATCTTACATCATCCATCATAGTAATGTTCAAGAAACAAAAGAGAATTATTGTAGGAATAAAACAGTATAATCTCATATAATCTTGTTCTGTATCATAGTAATGTCTAAGGTGAAAAGATATTTTATATAGATATACGAATTTTCAATATGTAGTTGGTGATATCACATGTTCATACAAGATGATTAGAGTCGATGTTGAATGCGAGTGCACCTTTTATTTATATCCATGCCAATTCAACTTGTTAAGTGCAAAATACCTGGAAGGTGAAGAACGTGAGTTGGCATTCTAATTGTCTTTTATCCACGGCTCATGGTACATAGTCCTAGTATACATATTGAGGATGAGTAGCTTCTTCTTTTCCCGACCAAATTCTTTTCACGTTTAAAGCTCTATTTGGTGGCTCCTCTTCTAAGCATACAAGAATTAATATAGTGTGGAGCTCCTTGTCTCTTGATCATGGTTATACTTGTAAAGTTATCTTGAGTATAAATAAGACCTTAGGTTAATATATCTATATATAGTACCCCTATGTACCCTTATAACAGTCATAGGAGCTTTGCTTTGAAAAAAGAGAGTATTATATTTGCTAGATCTTATTATTGCATGCAACTACTTATTTTATAAATCTTTCATTATGTGGTTAGAATATACTTATACCTTTCCATTCTTATTCTCTTTAATATATGTGCAATTTGATATGGATGCTTTTCATCTATAATTTACTCCTAAATGCACATTTAATGCTAGGATTAGCATACCACGACAATTAACAATGGTCTGCAACGTCAATATTACTCATTTGAAATCCAAAACTTCATATTGCTTCTATATATTATCTAGTTCATTTTACTACAAGTAATGATTCTATAATTTACCAAGTTCATATTTTCTAGATCTTTATACATATAAATATAATTAATTTATAATATCACAATGGATAAAAAATAATATTCAAATCAACAAATAAGAGTAAGAAACACCTAAATTTTCTTTTCCATTTGTCCTCAATTGATCTACCATTTAACTCATCTAACACAAAAATTTAGATGATAAATTTGGTCTATACCTTAGTATTAATAAGGGATAAACCTTGGTACTTTTAGCTTTATCTAATGGAAGAAGAAAATAAAGCATCATCTAAATGCTTCTTGGGAATATCCATTAGAAAATCAAAAGTATCTTTATAAATAAGCAATGTACAACAACCACTTTGTTGTACTCAAAACATGAACCAACAGTTTTGATAAAGAGGAAAATAAAGCATCATTTAGAGGCATCTAGGAATTTCAAATATACATTTATGAACAAGCAATGCACAAAAATCACTTATAATAAGAAAAGAAATGAATATTTTAATAAATAAATGCTAGCAACTATATCTATCACTATCTTTATCATCATTATATCACTATACTCAAATATGAAGCAAGGTAGGCATATCATTATACTAAAATATCAAACAATATTGTAATGACCCAAGGTCATTCAAATTTGTAACAATGTGGTAGGAGGTAGTAGACTGTTGATCCCATGTTTGAGATGACTAAAAATGAGGTAAAGTGTCATAAATATGACATTCTATTGCTTTATGTTTGACCTCTTGGGCACAAAAGAGTGTAATGCCACCAGCTCTAGCACACTACAAAAAGATAAAATCACAAGTAATCACACTTATTATAGATTTAATCCAAAGGATTATTGAAGGTGATGGTTCATTCATAATGAAGGTCACTTCACCCCGGTATTTTCCAGCATACCTCTTTGCGCAACTGGTTTCAAGATGACATCATCAAGACAAGTATAGGCACTAGATGGTCATTTGTGTCACAAGGTTTATGGTAACATGAGATCAGTAGTACTACAAAGTCTTACGGGTAGTATTCCAAACTGCACATATGAAGAAGGAGTATGATCCAAGGGTCCAATCACCTGGCCAACTACAATTTTGAGGTAGCATTCAGTCTTTTCCAAAAGGCACAATGTCACCAGAGTCATGAATAAAGAAGGTTGCTTAATCTAGAGTCTCATATTCCTGTAAGATACTCAAGGCATTTGGCAGTCTATCATCATATTGTTCCACTTAGGAACTACATGGTGATAGACTACCAAATGCCATACAGATGAACACTCTAGTTCCCCACAAATATCCCCTTCATTCAAGTGCTTCTACTCAAACATCAAGGTTCCTCACATTTATTCAATTAAGCATGCATTTATTCATACTAGGTGCCGATTAATACTCATACACCAACTCAATTATCTTGATGGTATAAGCTTAATTTACTACAAAAGAAACATGCACCAAATGAACCTGATCAACATAAACCTTTTATACATGTTCTACCTAACCGCCAAAGAAATCCAATCACTACAATGTACTAGAAATCTTCTAATTACATCTAAGTCACTCAAAGCTAATGACATCTTATCTACTTATCATACCCTAATCTGACCTAAGTAGGCATGGCCCATGTGGAGCAACCATCTTAGCTTCTTTTCATGCCTTCAATTTTGTCTTGGAGGTAACAGGCTTAACACAAGACCTTTGTTTTATAACCTAACTATATACAAAGTACGTAAGATACAAAGTGCCCCGGATTAAGACTAAGAAGCCTATCCTCTCCTAACTACAAGATGAGTCATGGACGTTCTACACTAAGTTTTAACTTGCTTGTTTTGTTCAAATTTGCCACAAGTTGTCTCATGGTTATTACTTGCTTGTGCCGTGATCCGGTGGCACTTGGGACAAACTTCCTTCTCCCTTGCATAGTTGGATGAACTCTATGAGCTCCTTTTACAACATTCCAAGGATTCTCCAAAGCTTGTTGCTATCTCCTAGACCTTGGTCATGGAATGGGCTTGTAGTTTGACTACCAACACCTTGAGTTGGTCATTCATATACGTTTTTCTTTCTAATGCATCAACTTGCATCTTGAGGTCCTCAACTTCATTTATTGTGGTCGCTTAATTGTGATTAGTTCCAATTGCTCAAGGAGTTGGGTGGCAATGTGCCCCACCATTGAGGGTAGCCCTGCTCATTTGTTGGTTAGGTTCACATGCTCACTTCAAAATTCCTCTTTCAACTTGTCATAAAACTTGGTCTTCAACTTATCTTCTACATCTTTCTAGCACTTAAGACTCATAGTGAGTTCCTGCACACAAAGATCATTGAGTGTTTTGTAGTTTCTATAGCATACTTCAGCTGCAATCATCTTGGCTGAACCAGTTGTTGTAAAGCCATCACCTCTTTGTCACATGCCCATAGTTGATAATCATGTCAGGTTCATTGTTCAATGACCTTGTCATCAAGTGCAATGACATATGCTTGGAAGCATAAAAGGACCACTTTGCATTGCTCTTCTTGGATCAATTCTTCCTTTTGAAATGTGTCCAACATACAATCCTTCTCCCAAAAGTCTTCTTCTTTCATTACAAGCTCTCATTTGATCCGGTTGACCTTGCTACAAAGTAAGGCCTTATCTTTCACCATCATTTGTGCCAACTTGTACAAGTGTCATGCTAGTGTTATTGGGTCATCAACAGTAGGGTCAAGTTACTTGTAGTATGGCAAGAACTCTTTGAACATCTCCATCATGAGCAAAATGATATTGACAATGTATACTACTATCCTCCATGCGAGCAAGTTGATTTTACATTCCATTTGGTGTAAAGGGTCCTCAATTGTATTGGTGTTCTTTGTTGGATCTTCATTGTTTGGTAGTGCATCCATAGATTAATCCTAATGTTCTTCTGTCCTTTCTTTGTGGATCCATATCATTGGCCTTCTTTGCTATCTATTCATTGTGTAGTTGTCTTTTCATGGACTCTTTTTCATTCAATTTGATGATATTGGCCCTTGTGTGTGGCTTAGTACTTGGGAAACTTTCTATTCTAGCTAGTTCTTGATCCATTGGACCATGTTTTGTTGGCATTCTTTGTTCTTGACAACCTAGCTTTGTTGTTAGACTTTCCTAAGACAAGGTTGATGAAGGTTAATGCCTCCATTGATGTCTTCTTTAGTTTGGAGATAGAAATTTCCTCATCTTTTTCCTTTTCACCCTTTCCTTTAATGAAGATGAAGAACCCTATGTTTGGATCCTTTTTTAGTGCTAGTAACAACTATGCTTCATTGTTACGATCTCCCACATCCACCTCATTGTTATGTGTGGGTGATGAGATCCCCGTGAAGGAGTTGTCACTTCTTACACCTATGTTTTTTTTTTTTTATCAAGGTTGCCCTTTTTTGGTTACTTCCAATTTGATTGACCTTGCATGTTGTTTCATTTTCCTTTTTGTTTCAAGGGTTTCTCTGATTCCACTCTTCAGAGGTGACACATCAATTGTCTAGATAGTTTGTTTATGTTTCTTGGAAGCCTAAATCTTGGGTCTTGCCATATGTACCTTCTTATGAGGATTCATCAAATTGTAGGACTCCATTATAGGCACAAACGTCTTCATTTTGGCATATTCTACATATGCCTTATGATATTTTGTTATTTCTTTTGGTAGGTCCAAGTGCCCACTAAAATACATTGGATGGTGGAAGTGGTTGGGGTACTCTGTCCACACATATTAGTGAGAATTCCCATTCCTAAGTAGAAATGAAAAACAAAGAGGACTAAGATTGTAGCTCCTCCTTTGGTCATTTCTTCCAATAGCTCAACAACTCACAAACACATTCTCTAAACATTTGTGCACAACTTACATACTTTCCTTGATATAGCAATTGGAAGATCTCTTGATTCAGGTTTATGTATGCTATTTTTTTTTGACCTAGAGAGCTTCATGATAGTCGCACTTACGACTCATATGGTAGGATCTTTTAAGTCATCTATTTGGCATTCATTTGTCAATTTTCCACTAGCAAATGAGTCTTTGATTTTGGCTTTGAGACTCTTAATTAGATGACCATGTGGAGTGTCCATGTATATTTGGCTAAATAGAGATCACTCCTATCCAAACACTCATTGCCATTAGTCTTTTGTCCACAATATAAGATTTCCTCTCAACATTCTCTCACTCCTGATGGGGTTATTATAGACTCCAATCCTAGAGCAAGAACTCTAAATTCCTACTTTCTATGTAATTGGATTTGAAATATAAGCCCCACTTGGAAAGTTTAGGAGGTTTGCTTATGATCTCTATAGGTCCTTGTTGTCTTCCCTCATCTCTCACTCCCAAGGTTAGTCATGCCATTGCTGAATATTCTAATTCAAGAATATACTTTGTCACCAATACTTATGGACACTCTCAAGTTTTTGCACTTTGTTAACAAAAATGATTCCCATTAGTAGGGATGATGGATTCCCAAAAAATCCCAAAAAATCCCAAAAAGTTGTGATTGCATAAAAAAAGTGAAAAGTAAAATTTTTTTTCCTTGTTGGGTGGTGGGTGTCATCATTTTATAGTCCTCACAAAATGGGTCCGTCCTTCAGCCATTGTAGCAATTGGTGAAAGGTCACAATTGCATCATAAACACGTGTCACTTGGCACAAAATATTCAAAAGTCCATTCTTTGGCAATGCCTTCATGCAGGGCCCATGAATTTCACTGCGTATTCTTTGACAATGGAAATTTGTTGTACTGCATTTGATGACTTAGTAATAGCAAGCCTCATTCTTATTTTTGATGTTTGTAAGAACAAAGATCTGATATGAAAGCCATATCAAGATACAAACACTTGATCCTTGTACCCTTGAACTAGGGTGTAATTGTTGTATGATGGATTTATGCCTTTATTGTAGGAGCATATTTGGACTTCATCTTCTCTTCCTTATTGTGTGAGGTATTCACTTAACAATTAATGGCATTTGTCCTTATTCGTTCCTTCCTTCTTCAACCTTCTGCCTTATTTCATATGGAAACTACTAAATTAGTAAAAAAAAAATTTGCTCTAGTGAAGCAAAGGTTGGTCACCACAATTACTTGGAAAAAAAATAGGTTTTCCATCTGAATATTTCCAATAAATTTAAATGAAAAAATTATAATTTTAAAGATTTATTTATCTCAAGTCTATTGCAAAAGAGGTATTTAAGTTCCAAATATTAAGATAAAATTACAATTTATAAGTGTAATTACTAACTTGTATAAAAAGGATAATTTGAATGAAAAGGTATATAAAGCTCCTATCATAATTTTTATATGTTGAGAACAAAACCAATTATAATAGTATTTAATGATAGTGATAGGATGAGTTATTGCTTTGTTGAACCAATCTTCAAAACATTAGTCAGTTAGGACTATTTATATATCCTCTAGTATAACACATAACACCTATTAGGTAAGTTTCTGTTTTGTTTGTACTATTTTATTTATGGCTAGAACTATGCAATACTTAAGAGAAAATCTAAGTATTGTCTTCTTTTCTAGGTAGTTAACAAAAGAATATGATGTGTTTCTTCTCTCATTAGTTAAATAATAAAAAATGATGTACTTGGTATAGTTATTAGAGCTTTGCTATCAAACTACCAATTGATATCTTGATCAAAGGTGCATACTAGAGGTATTTTATAAGTTCTATTGGATATTCCAAGGAGATCTTTAGACTAGTCTTTGTTATATTCTTGCACTAAGTAAAGCTAAATGTACCAAAATTTACCCCTTATCTAGTATTAAAAGTATAGACCAAATTGATCATATTAATTTATTGGTGTAGATGAGCTAAATAGAAGGTCGATTGAGGAAAAATTGCAGCTAAAATTTTAGTTACTTTACTCTCATTTGATGGTTTAAATTTTATTTATATCTCTTATGATATTATAAGCTTATTTTATAATAAGTGGAGGTGTTGCCTAACCGAAATAAGGCATTTTAAACATAAGTTTTGGAAAGAGGTTTCTATGTATAAATAATTTTAAATTACCAATTAAATAATTTTTATTTAAGAAATGAAAGAGAAATGTTATTATAAACTTATAATAATTTAATGTATTTGTATATTATCTATCAACACATGTTTATGACAACAACAAGAGGTTCATTTGATATTATAATAGTAGTTGACAATAACTTTATTATACAATAACATGTATTCTCAAAATAAATACACTAAATTAAGAATGAAAAGATATCAACCACATGAAATGTAAAATGAAAATTCAAAGTTAGAATATCTTGATATATTTCTGTATTAAATTAAGAAAATATAAAAATAAAATTAGAACTGTAAAATAAAAAAATAAAAATGAAAATACCTTGATATATTTCTATATCAAATATTATAATCAAATTAGAATCTTAGATAAAGCTTCCACAGCTAATACTAAAACTAAAGATTAAAAATATGAGCTTTAAAATTGATGAATGTAAAATGTATATGAAACTAAAATTGTAACAATATGAAGCTATCTACAAGTTAGTCAAGGTTAAGAAACTAGCAAATAAGCCAAATTAGCTGTAATACTCCGAGGACAAGAGAAGAGAGAAAACACCGATTGCACACTCAAACATTCGATGCCCCAAGGGAGCACCTTCTCTTTATTATATAGACAATGAGGATCTCCTCCAAGGAAGCTCCACCATAGGATTAGGGACACAGATAAGTGACATGTCAGCAAGCTCCACCCTTGGATTACTTACTTGGATGGGTGACCTGTATGGTCTAGGTCCTATCTGGTTGGTCAAACGAACTTGGACCGGAGGGAATCTTTTAGGGAATCTTCCTATAGGAATCTCAGAATCACATGAGTAAGGTACCGTTGGAAAGCTCTCGACGAGACAAACCAGGGGGAGGGAAGGCCAGCCTTTCCTCCGTTGAGGGGAGGGGGGGAGGAATCTGCACATTTTCGAGGCCTAATTCATCCGTTTAGGCCTCCGAAATTGCCTTCAAAGATTTCAGGCATATTTCGGTTCCTACTCTATTAGTAGAAGTCCCCTTTTGGTGATACCTCTTTCTGATCTGTTTAGTCCATCATGTGTAACATCCTTCCAGATGTTACCAAACCAATTCTCACCTTTAAATCATATGTCTAGCTATTGGTTCTAAGGTTCTCAAGTCTATTTCGATTTCTGCCCTATTAGTAGAAGTACTCTTTTGGTGATACTACTATCTGATCTATTTTGACCATCATGTATAACATCATTCTAGATGTTACCAAACCAAATTTCACATCTAGATCATATGGCTAACCCTTGGTATTACAGACCTCCCTCCTTTTAAGACGCAACGTCCTCGTTGTGCAATTGTTGCTCAAATGCTTGCACCAACACCGGTGCATGTGCCAAATTGGCAGCGGGTTCCTAGGTTGCTTCATAGAGGGGGTAACCTTTCCATTGTACTAGATATTCCACCCGCGGATGGCGAGTACCACGCATGCGCTTTTGGAGAATCCGCTCCACTTCATATTCCTCTATGCCATCAATGACTGTCGGACAAGGTCGAATATCCTGTGTGGAAGTACCTTGGCCTGATCGGGGAGCATATCTGCGTAATAGGGAGACATGGAACATTGGATGGATCTTCATGTGTGGTGGTAGCTCAAGGTGATAGGCCACAGCGCCGATGCGACGAAGAATCGAGAAAGGCCCAATAAAACGAGGTCTGAGCTTACGAGATCCAACTAATGTGAGGTTGGTTGTCGATAGCCACACTTGATCCCCAACATTGAACTCCATGTGCCTACGGTGTGCATCAGCATACTGCTTTTGTCGATTTTGTGCAATCTGTAACCTGTGCTTGGCGCTCTCCACACCTTGCTGGATTCTAGAAACAAATGTGTTGACTGCATCAACCTTGGAAGTCACTGGACGGATCTTCATCAAGCTAGAAGGTGTGAAGGGATGCTCACCATACATGAGGAAGAACGGAGTGACCTGGGTGGAGGTATTCACTGAATTGTTGTAAGCAAATTCCACCAACGGTAGTAGGGTGTCCCACCTCTCTTGCTCTTCTAGGGTGAAGCCGCGTAACATGTCTTCAATCGTGTGATTAGCCCGCTCTGTTTGGCCATCTGTTTGTGGGTGGTAAGCTGTAGACATGGCCAACTTGGTTTTGAAGAAACCAAAGAGTGTTCGCCAAAACAAACTGGTGAATTGGGTGCCTCTATCGGTGATGAGTACTCTAGACAAGCCATGGTGAGCAAAGACTGCATCTAAGTATAGTTGAGCTAGTTGTGGAGCGGTCACCTCCTTGGTGGTAGGGCGTACATGAATCATTTTGCTGAGCCGGTCCACAAAGACCACAATGGAGTCAAACCTTGAGGTGGTCTTGGGTAATTCACAGACGAGATCCATACTCACTTGTTCCCAACGTTGGGTAGGAGTGGGAAGAGGTTGAAGAAGCCCTGCAGGAGCTTGATTAGAAGCTTTGTTCTATTGACAAAGTAGGCAGCTACACACATAGTCCATCACGTCGTTGCTCATCTTGGGCCAATAGTAATGGCGCTTGACTGCCTCCAAGGTCTTGTCCACTCCGACATGAGCTGCAATGGCCGAATCATGACATTCCGCTAGAATGGTAGTGCGTAATTTTGGGACATTTGGGATCCACAATTGGCCCTCCCGAAAGGTGAGTCCTTGGGTGCTGGTGACACCTTTGGACGCTTGCGCTTCTACAATTTGTGGATTAGTTTTTGTAGCAACTAGAATCTCTTGCCAGAATTTAGGGTTAATCTTAACCTCTGCCGCCAAGTTGTTGGCCATTGGCATGCGGGTGAACGCATCTGCAAGTTGCTTCTTACCTTCCACGTAGGTGATTGTCATGTTGAAGCGTTGTCGCCACTCTGCCCACCAAATTTGGCGACGAGATAGATCCTTCTGTGTCTCGAGGTAGACTAGAGGTTTGTGGTCTGTCTCTACTACAAATGCCTTCTCGCCCAAGTAGTGCTTCCAATGCTTGGTTGCTAGAACAATGGCCAACTCTTCTCATTTTGTAGTGTGGTAGTTGCGCTCTGCCGGTAACAACTTTCGAGAGAAATATGCAATTGAATGCCATCCGTCATGCCACTCTTGTTGTAGGACTGCTCTTATTGCTACGCCTGATTGCTACACATCCATAGCCAACTTGATTGGACGTTTTGGGTCATACCACTTCAAGATTGGTGCATGTAGCAAGGCGGCCTTCAATTCTTGAAAGGCCAACTCTTGTGCAGTTCCCCATGTCCACTTCTTTCCCTTGCCAAGTAGTGCCATTAAAGGCTGTGCAACCTTGGAGAAGTCCTTGACAAATCTACGATAGAATCCCGTCAACCCCAAGAAGCTCTAAAGTTGAGTCTGATCTTCTAGGGCACTCCATTTTTGAATGACCTCTATTTATCTGTCAATACTTGAATGCCCTCTGCACTTACTCTATGCCCTAAGTAGTCTACTTCAGACTTGCCAAACTCACACTTAGAGATTTTGGCATACAATTGATTCTGTCTTAGAATCTGGAGGACCTCTCGTAGATGTTGTTTGTGTTCTATCATCGTGCTACTATATACTAAGATATCATCCAAGAAGACGATAACAAACTTATCCAAGTATGGACGAAATATGTCATTCATTAGGCTCATGAAAGTGGCAGGCGCATTGGTGAGGCCAAAAGGCATCACAAGATACTCAAAGTGGCCATACTTGGTTCGAAAGGCAGTTTTGTACACATCCTCCTCTGCAATTTGGATTTGATTGTAACCGCTCCGCAAGTCCAGTTTGGTGAAGTATCTCGCTCCATGGAGTTGATCAAACAGGTCATCCATGCGAGGTAAGGGGTATTTGTTCTTCACTGTTTGCTGATTGAGACCCCGATAGTCAATGCACATGCGCATTGTACCATCCTTCTTCTTCACAAACAAGACAGGGGCCCCATATGGTGATACGCTAGGTTGGATGAACCCTTTCTGTAGCATCTCCTCAATTTGAGTCTTACATTCCTCCAACTCATGAGGTGATAGGCGATATGGGGCCTTACAAGGAGGTGTCTTCCCCGGAAGTGTCTCTATTTTGTGATCTACTCGCCTTTTAGGTGGTAATCCTGAGGGTAGATCATCAGGAAAGACATCTTGAAACTCATCCACCACATCCTTCAATTTCTCAGGAATTTGTCCAGCGAGTTGTGCACTCTGGACTTATCTTATTAGACCCAAAAAACATCTATTGGTCTTATAGACAGTTGTTGTCCCTACGACATATAGAGGCAGTTTCTGCATGTGTGATTTTTCTTTAACCCCAATGATTGACCATTGGTGGGTTCTCACTACTTTCTTCCTCCAATCCACCATTGGGTTGTACTGCTCCATCCATGGCATGCCTAAAATTGCATCATAACGGGCTAACTGTATCACTCGCCACTCAATTGCTTCCTGATATTCTCCTACAGAGAGGGTTACACGTCTAGGTAATGATTCAATCCTCTCTGTTTGCCCATTTGGTAACTCTACTTCTTCACTTCCATCTCTCTTTAGATCCATTCCCAATCTGATTGCAACAGAGCGAGACAAGAAATTCTCTGTTGCTCTCGGATCTATTAATACTCTCACTTGATTACCTTCTAGGATTCCATTCACGACAATCAATTGTGAGGTTGCCTTTCGGGATCTTTGCGCATTATTCTTCTTCCTTCCCTCGCTTCTTTGCTTCCTTATTGAGCCAGTAAGGCCGCGAGGTACATTTACTGGCGATCTTCGTTTTCCGAAGTGGTTTCCACCTCTTCCTCTTCAATGTGCCTCTCCATGTTGTTCAAAGATCGCCTGTACGAAGGCCGAGGGCCTCTAGGGAAACAAGTGCAACAATTGGTAGATATGTGTCCAATACGGCCACAATTGTAACAACGGCATTGTTCTCCTCGAGTCCCTTCTCCTTGTGGGACTCCATCTCTTCGTTCTTCTACCCGTCCTCACTCTCCTTGAAGCAGCCGTGCTCCTCGATCCCGGAATCGAAGGTTGCCTAATTCCATCGGTACTGGTCCACCCATGTGTGGCATTTCTGCCCGATAATGTTGAGGTGGAACTACTCCTTCACCTCCACCTAATGCTCCGGCTATTCTCTGCGCACAAGCAATAGCTTCAAATACCATGCGAGGGTTTTGCACCATGACTTCTTGGCGAATCCGCTCTTTCAACCCTCGTTTGAAATTGTCGAGAGCCTCTGTTGGACTCATGTCGGTAATTGTGACTTGTAGATCCAGAAATGCCTCCACATACTCTTGTATGCTATTCTTCTGTCTCAATCCCCATAGTCGGGTTCGAGCCATCTGCACAGAATCCACCGATTGGAAATTCTTGAGCAGTCCTTCTTGCATTGCTGTCCATGTGACCTCCCTTCTCTCTGCCAGCATGGATCATTCCCAAGCATCATATCATGTGAGGGCTTTATCGGTCAAGTACCCACATGCAAACACGCTTGTAGCATGCTCTGTGATCTCTGTTGAGAACAATCAAAAATATCGATTCATTCTCGAGATCCAATTCTCCACTACTCCCATCGTACGCTGCTCCTTGTAAGGCTCGATGTTGCAGGTCTTCTTCATCCGGAGTAGCAATGTGGCTTCATCATTGATAGGGTTCGTAGGCACGGGTGCCTCTCCAAGTACTTCAGTCGTAGGTACTGGGTTTTGAGACGGCTCTTCTTCTTGCATGGCTTGATCGTTCCTGAGGATCTGCACTTGACTTTGCAATGTCTCCATGGTCATCTTAATCTCTCGAAATTCATTCAACATCCCTTGCATTCCTTGCACCAGCTCTTGCAACTGCGGATCCATGGTTCCTGCAACACCCAATTGCTAACGTCTACTTCAATACAGAGTCAATATAATCACTCTGAAAGGCGCACGAACTATCGGAACTACCATTGGGACCTCAGAAGCTATCACTTGTTGATAATACTCCTCACCAAAATTCCTAACCACAAAATCTCTAAACATCAATTTCGGCCTCACTACATAACGGATTTCTACTTGAGTGTTGAAAGGGAGAGGATTTGGGACATTCATATCCATATTATCATAATAGAATGTAGATTGTCAAATCCCACTCTTTATCATATATCACCACAGGTAGAATCACGGGGTTTGGTGAGTTCATCACTCTGTCCATGAATTCCGCACCAAAGTGATAAACTAGCAATACTCTCATCTGCTCACGCTGGATGTACATAACCTTGATGTGGAATGGGTTTGAGAATGGAAAGCTAGGTGCGGGAAATTGTCCCCCCGGCGCATCCATCCCATCCGCTCTCTAAAGTCCTTCCTAAGTCTAGCGATTACTCTATGTTCTCCACCTCAAATTACTCAATTTCAGTAGTTCGTGCTATTCCAAGAGGGGTGATCCACTCTCTTGGACTAGAACACTCGCTCTGATACCATTGTAATACTCCGAGGACAAGAGAAGAGAGAAAACACCGATTGCACACTCAAACATTCGATGCTCCAAGGGAGCACCTTCTCTTTATTATATAGACAATGAGGATCTCCTCCAAGGAAGCTCCACCATAGGATTAGGGACACAGATAGGTGACATGTCAGCAAGCTCCACCCTTGGATTACTTACTTGGATGGGTGACCTGTATGGTCTAGGTCCTATCTGGTTGGTCAAACGAGCTTGGACAGGAGGGACTCTTTTAGGGAATCTTCTTGTAGGAATCTCAGAATCACATGAGTAAGGTACCGTTGGAAAGCTCTCGACGAGACAAACCAGGGGGGAGGGAAGGCCAGCCTTTCCTTTGTTGAGGGAAGGGGGGGGGGAAATCTGCACATTTTCGAGGCCTAATTCATCCGTTTAGGCCTCTGAAATTGCCTTCAAAGATTTCAGGCATATTTCGGTTCCTACCCTATTAGTAGAAGTCCCCTTTTGGTGATACCTCTTTCTGATCTGTTTAGTCCATCATGTGTAACATCCTTCCAAATGTTACCAAACCAATTCTCACCTTTAAATCATATGTCTAGCTATTGGTTCTAAGGTTCTCAAGTCTATTTCGGTTTCTGCCCTATTAGTAGAAGTACTCTTTTGGTGATACTACTATCTGATCTATTTTGACCATCATGTATAACATCATTCTAGATGTTACCAAACCGAATTTCACATCTAGATCATATGGCTAATCCTTGGTATTACATTAGCCTAGAATATTTTGAGAGTATCTAGGAAGCTACTTGATACCTTCCAAGTATTGTGTAACGTGCATGACAAGTAGTGACTTCTAAGAAGAAGCTTCTTGGGAAGTTTCACAATTAGTTTAGTCTTCACCCCAAGTACATAAATTATAAAAGGAAGCTACTAGAAATTTTCCAATTTAGTTTGCATGCCAAGTAGGTAACTTTTAGAAGGAAACTTCTTGAGAAGTTTCTTGGTTAACTTGGCTTGCATTCCAAGAAAACGGTTTAAAGAAATTTCTTGTGAAGTTTCTCAAGAGCTTTGTATGTTCCCTATAAGTACCAAAGCCCAAGCTCATGCTAGGCATTTGGAGTTTTCACTCATTCAAGTGTCCCAATGTGATGTTCCATTTTTCTATTTCTCTCCTCGATCTCGATCTTTTACAAAATGGTTATGAGTAATTTAACATAGGTCTATTGAAAATACTCTTTCAATATTTATTCATTATAAAATTATATTTATACAAATTTGTAGTTTAAAATAAATTATCAAATTAAAGCTTATCTATTTTGATATTTATCTAGAATATCTATTTCCCTTTTTATATTTATTGAATTATAAATTATCTTGATTATATCCAATATTAATGAAATTAGATGAAACTAGTCAAATTTATATAGGACATTTTGACTTGCATTTGCCACCTTCTATACAAAAATGAGGTTCCTCCTAGGTTTGGTCCACTTGTTTGCATCTTTATTACTCACTAGATGCAACAATTGTCCATATGACACGATGTCATTTTGGAAGATAAAGGATAGCTAGCCATGATGCAATCATAGATACGATGTTTGCTATGGCATCAAAAAGTGGATACCTTGCTTGGAGGGAGCGTTCATATTCTTTACATATGACACATGTTGAAGCAATACTTATACTTGGTCCAAGACAATAAGGTGATAGTGACAGATGTTGTGGTTACGGACCCTACGTGTGATGTAGTTTTGGAAGGAATGATTACTCCTCCTCTTGATTGGGTGGTGAGTAGAGCAACAACATGCAAGGTATCCAAGTATAAGGATATGCAATGAGGTCACCTCTTTGTTCCTCTAACCTTGGAGTTATATAGAGCAATGGACATGACGTTCAATTCATTTGTCTGGGAGTGCGTGAGAGCTTATCATATTAGATGTCAAGGGATACCACTCTCACCCCCATACTCTGTAATAGACTTTAGATAGCGTGTGTCCATTACTCTACAAAGAGTATTGGTGGGTGCAATCCATAAGAGAGCAATCACTCTAGGTGATGTTTCTTTGGATACTCCAATAGTTTATAGACCTTATGCCTTGCATAACTTGGACTGTTAGGTGCAATAAGGCAAAGTTTTCCTATCCATACTATTGTGGCCTAACCATTTTACCTCTTTTATCTCCCCTAGTAATGCTTGATGTAGTCTTCCCATCCTTCATGTGTTCTACATGGTCAGCTTTTTTTTTGGTCATATATATACTAAGAATAGAAACAACCATATATTGCCTTCAAAAGATTTATGAGAAGCAAGTACCCATGTACCCAATGAAAGATTGAACTTTGAATTCATTATATTGAAAGGGCAATCACGTAGAAAACACAAAGGATGGGAAGACCCCATCAAGCGGTACTAGGGTGAGACAAAATAGGTAAAATGGGGCGAAGCCACATTAGAGTAGATATGAAAATCTGCTCTATTGCACCTAAGATATCCAAGCTATGCAAGTTGTACAATCAATGAACAATTAGAATATTTGAAAAAATATTACCTAATGTGTTTGCTCTCATATGGATTGCACCAACCACTAACATCTTTAGTGTAATGAACACACATTGTCTAAAATATGCTTGATAATTCGAAAATGAGAAGACCTCCAACGTCTAATATAATAAACTCTCATGCATTCTCTAACAAATGTTTTGAACATGATGTCCATTGTTACATATAATTCCAAAGCCATGTATTCTCCAAAAGATGTTTAGAAAATCATGTACATTGCTCCGTATATCTCCAAAGCCTAACAAATGTTTTGAACATGATGTCCATTGTTACATATAATTCCAAAGCCATGTATTCTCCAAAAGATGTTTAGAAAATCATGTACATTGCTCCGTATATCTCCAAAGCCAGAAGAACAAAGTGATGATCTCGGTGTATACCTCTATATTTGGAGACTTTGTGAGCTGCTGTTGCACTCGTAACCCTTCCAAGGAAATGGATAATCCCTCTTTCCGATTCTATATCACATTCCTTTTTTAAATTGTAATCCGCACCTGGTTCGGAATCAAGACATACTTTGCTATCACTTGATAATCAAGATATCGGTTACTATCATTTGATATCTCGTACCAACAAAAATTTGCACCAACATGTATAATAGGCAAAGTATCCCTCCAAGCCAATTATCTTTTTCTTGTGCCATAGCCAACATGATTAATTATTATTTATCGTGTTACCTAACAATAATGCACCGTTCTTAAGTGTAACATATTTCACCTTTAAAGTAGACTATATTACTTAAATTTGGCACGAATGGGGAGACACGGCCGTCTGAACTGTACCGTTGCACACCTATCAAGATTCTGCCAAATAAACTGTCCTGCAGTAAACTTGCACGAAGATTTGGATTCTTTGTCGTCCGCCAATTCGACTGAGTTGGGGCAGCATCGAGGTTGATCTTGATCAGATTAGAGAGCAACACGTAGCGGTTTCATTGTTGGACTCCTTTCACTCTTCAACACAATGGCTGCATGTGTATCATTTGCACTTCTTTACTGAAATCTCATTGAGACCTTGTTTAATGATAAAGAAAAAGCAGTTTAATAGTCTACGTACATGCGTTCAATGTACGAGAGTCGTCGAAGAATCCAGCCCTGTCACGAGGAGCATTTGGACTGCTTCTCCGATCCCGAACGAGCCCTCACATGTGTCGAACTCACATAGTGGGCTGCAGTAGGTAGTTGTGACGATTCTCCGTACACGAAATTGGCTAATTGACTAGAGAAACCAGATCGCTCGGTTTTATGGATCTAAATCGAAAGCAGGATGATGTGTCTGCATGCTTTATGTCCAAGTAAGCATAGAGGCATACGTGTACCACCAATGCCTCACCACGAGCCGCCATGTGGTCTGCATGCTCCTCGTACGCGCAGTAACGTTCGAACACTCTCTCTCGCACTCCTCGATGATCAGACCTTCTAGATCGCTCCATTTCTTTCCCTAATGCGCACCTGAAGCTGCTATATAGTCTCGTGTCGTTCCTGGGCAGCCACATCGAATGAGTTTGGTGAGCCCACGCTTAGTTCTGGCGAGAAGATCGATTGAGCGAGGTGTAGTACGTCGAAAGGTTTAGTCATCTGGTTTGTGTTGCTACAGCCATGCCGGGTGGGTTGAGTCTTGGAGATGTTATTCCGAACATAGAGGCGGAGTCCACTCATGGGAAGATTAAGCTTCATGAATACATTGGCGATAGTTGGTGTATCATCTTCTCACACCCAGGTAAGATGATGAGCGGATATTTCGCAGCAGCAGGTTCTCTGACGTCGTACAATAGTTGTTTAATACGATCCACAGATCTGAATGGGGGCTTTGTTCAACTGCTGTCAGCCGTCTGGATATAGCGTTGTCGGCATGCTAGTTAAAAATACTGGCAGAGCGGTGGGGAAAGTACCACATCGGCTGCAAGATCTGTAACTGACAAGATGTCAAGGACAGTGCACTGGGGTTTATCTAGATTGGACAGAAGAATTTACAAATTGACTGGTCTACACCTGTACAGAAATTGCTGGGGCTTGTTGTGTTGTATTTAGCGTTTTTCGAAAAGAGCACGAGAATTGCCTGGAAGTCCCCTGGGCTCTGACTGCGCTCCTTGCGACTTGGACTCGTTTAACAGTGCTCTGATCAATGACTGCATGGCACGGATTTGCCCGCTCTGCAATATGCTGTGGTAATAGTCCAATTCGTAAAATTCATCACGATTCACAACTTGCTTCGTTGGAATATAAAACAGTCGTGCGACTTCCATATCATGTCATCAGTACTCTCTATCTCTTAGATTGGCAATTCACACGTACCACCAAGTCACACTCTTATATGAGAGCCTCTCTGTGACCTGCTTGATCCTTTACTGTACGCGCATTGTTGGTCGCCATGAACATCTTCCTATCCCTCTTCGTAGCTGTTGTCAATCTGTTCATAGTATGGGTGGTAACCAGATTCCTTGGATGATGAGGGTCAAGAAAGGGTTGTTTGCGATTCTTGCCAAGTGCAGCTTCTGCAAGTGGTTTGAAGCAGATATTACGGGATATGCCCAGGAGTCCCTAAATACACGTACAGTGCGCGAAAGGTTGGAGTAGAGTAGGGTTCCCCTGTCGGCGATACTGAACTCGCTCTCTCGAAGTATAGTTTTCATCCTGGAACCTCCGTTCTGTTAGTAAAAGTGTATAGATTCCAGACGATAGAATCTTCAAGGCCCGAAGATGAATCGCCAATTCGTTCTCGAATGGGCCTGAAATATAATGTGTACCTTTGGTCGTGCAGGAGATTTCACCCCAGTTTGCACAACGGAACTAGGAAAGGTGGCTATGATGCAGCCGTTGTTCGAGAAGCGAGGAGTTAAGCTTCTGGGTTTGTCTACCGACTCCGTCCAAGATCACCAAGGCTGGATTTCTGATATTGAACATTACTCGGTGAGGACATATGATGTGTTTGAGGTTATGTCAATGCCATGCTGGTAGATCCTACAATACTAGTTTTTGTACAGAACTACCACCCAGTTCTTGCATTTCATCAAGAGTAACTCTTGTTTGGTATCAAGAGTCACGTATTCACTGAGCTGCCACCTCGTTGTGTCAGCCTGCTGCGGTGAAGTACCCTATTTTGGCTGATGAGGATCGAAAGCTGACTGGCCAACTTAACATGTTGGACCCGGATGAGAAGGGTCCTGAGGGCAAGCCTCTTGCATCCCGAGCCCTGCACATCGTTGGCCCCGACAAAAGATTGAAGTTGAGTTTCCTCTACCCAGGGACTACTGGACGAAACTTCGACGAAGTCCTGCGATGTGTAGACTCCCTGCAACTGGCATCAAAGCACAAAATTGCAACTCCGGTGAACTGGCAGAAAGGAGACGATGTGGTGATCTCTCCATCCGTGTCCAACGAGGAAGCAAAGAAGCAGTTCCCGCAGGGTTGGAAGACGACAACTCTTCCTTCAGGCAAGGATTATCTGAGAATGACGAATGTCGAGTAAGAGAAACATCTGATCTCATTAGTGTACAGGAGGTAAGGATAATCGATCTACGGGCAAAACAAGGATAAAAGTCTTTGCGTCAATTTTCTTAAAAGGTCTCGCGACGCTTGAAACGGAGAGGATATGCTAGCATGCAGAACATAGTAATCAGAACTGCTTAAAAGTTTGAGAAATAACCCGTTCCAAACTTGCTTTAGAGACCGATTAGCTCTGCTTCATGTTAGGAAAGATGGCTGTTGTTATGATAGTATCATCTTCCTATATAAGTCTTCCTCATGAACAAAAACTCGGAGTTTGGACGATATCGTCACATGAAAAATGTAGTGTTTCTTTTGCACGAGTCTGGACTATATCTTTGGCATGAAGAAGATTAGTGTTCATCTTTTGCACGATATCTGCAAATTTGGTCGAATTTCGATGGAGTTTGGACGATGGTCATGAAGAAAAATGCAAATTGTTAATCTTTTGCAGGATAGTCTGCCGAGTGTGGTCGAATTTCGTTTACTTGATATCATGTAAATTTCCAGTAAAAGATAAAAGGACACTTTCCAATTAAATCGAAGCTCCGCTATGTGCCAAACAAATTTGGTCGAATTTCGATGGAGTTTGGACGATGGTCATGAAGAAAAGTGTAAGTGTTAATCTTTTGCAGGATAGTCTGCCGAGTGTGGTCGAATTTCGTTTTACTTGATATCATGTAATTTCCAGTTAAAAGATAAAAGGACACTTTCCAGTTAAATCGAAGCTTCGCTATGTGCCAAATGTTATTCTGCATAAATCATATCTGGCACTGAATACTGATCGGCGTCCAATTACAAGCACGTCGTTCTGCAATGAATTTTTCTCCATATCTGTATATTTACGGATAGTTTCCTCATTACGAGAAACGGTTGGTTGGGTTTGTGGAATATTGTGTGTGAACTAAAACTAGTAACCCTTGAACTTATTGTCTATGAAAACTTACGGATAGTTTCAGTCAATATCCGTCATTACGAGGAACAGTTGCCTTGTGGAATATTGTGTGTATACTAAAAGTAGTATCCCTTGAACTTATTGTCTATGGAAACGCATACTCGATAAAACTTGCACTTTAAGATGGGGAATATTAAATTCGTTTCCATAAAGTTTTGCTTCAAGTCGGATACACTTGTTTTAGACCACTTTAAAGACAGGATACATCAAATTCGTTTCCATGAGCTTTTCCTTAACTCGGATATCATAGGTGTTGACGCCAAAATTTCTCATATCGATGCCATTGGAATTTACCTTACGGCAAACCGTAAGGTAAATTCTCCTATCGATGCCAGTGAGATGTACCGTTATTTTACCACTTTACCTCGGATATCATACGTGTGACGGCAAAACTTCCTTATCGATACCATTGAGATCTACCCCCATTTTACCATTCTACCTCTGCTTGTATACGAGGTTTGATGATGGTTGTTTACAAGGTTTGATGGGTCTCTCATCCTTCATAGGTAAAATTTCTACTATTGATACCATTACCGTTTTACCTCTCCTTGTTTACAAGATTTGATAGGTCTCTCTTCCTTCATAGATAAAATTTCTCATGTCGATAGATAGCATTTGGGTCTATCGCCATTCTATCTCTCATTGTAAAGCAAGGTTTGATAGGGTCCTCATCCTTCATTGGTTGTAGGCGGTAGTCTTCTTAAACTTTTCGGGATAAATAATTTCACTTCTAAACAAGAAAAATTAAATTAAATTTAGACGATTTCTATTAAAAATTCTATTTCTAAAGAATGAAAATTGAAGTAAATCAAATTTGCACCAGTTTACTTCTAAAATAAAAAAAGTGGTGAAATTTAGATGATTTTATTTCTAAATAATAAAAATCGGAATAAATTACTTTGTACCACGTACATCGATGAGCATTATTTTCATTACAATGTTGAGAACTATTTTCATTACGTTACAATAATGAGAATTATTTCATTACAACGTTGAGAACCATTTTCATTACATTACAATGATGCTAATTATTTTCATTGCATGGATAAGGTTTTATTTAGGTTCGGTTCATCCATATGTATCTTCGTTTTACACTAGATGCAGCACTGGTCTATATGACATGGAATTTTTAGGAAGACAAATGACAATGATGTTATTAGGAACATAATGTTTGTTATTGCATGAGAGAATGGATACTTGGTTTCGCAAGAATGTTAATATGTTTTGCAAATGACAAATATCATGGAAGATTTATACTTAGTCCCATCTGATCAAGTGACAATATCGATTGTCGTGGTTATGGACCCTATGCGGGATACCTTTTCGGAGGGAGTGATTATCCATCTCCTTGGATAGGCAATGAGTGTAGCAACAGATCGCAAGGTCTCCAAGTATAGGAGCATGAAGCGAGATCACATTTTTGTTCCTCTAGCCTTGGGGTTATATGAAGCAATGGACACTACGTTCTACACATTTGTAAAGGAGTGTATTTTTGATTGACCTTCATACCTCTATGTGCCAACTGTAATGTTAAACAAAAGGTATGCATCATTATTGTTATTTTTACTCTTATAACAAAAAAGCACCACACTTTATGGTTATACATGACGTTTTGTGCTCTCATGCTATTGGGAAATCTGAACCGATTGTTTTTTTATAGCCATAAGATGAACAAAGAATGCATTCCACAATGTGCTAATATTCTTAGCATTAATGTGAGAAATATAATACATGACTTCAAAGCCTTATTGAGTCCTTGGAAAGAAAGATTAAAAGGAGGAGGCAGAAAAGACATATTCTTAGCATTAATGTGAGAAATATAATACATGACTTCAAAGCCTTATTGAGTCCTTGGAAAGAAAGATTAAAAGGAGGAGGCAGAAAAGAAGCCAAAGTTGATGAGAGTTCTTCCTTCAAAGATAATAACAAAGATAAGGATGAAGATTATGATTAATGATGAAACTCTTAAGTTGACTTAAGCACACCTTATGATTTTTTTACGAGTGATGAATGGTACTTATTGGATACTGATACGGATATCCATTATCTAATGAAGGACATAGGATGGCAGTGAAGGAGATCAAGGAGAAGATCCACCTTCAAAGAAGGAACCTCGGTAGCACTCAAAAGGAAACAAGAACGTTCAAGACTTTGCCTATCGATGTAGAGCAAGGAGAGGAGCATAGGAGAGGAATATGATCCACAAGTCTAGGACAAAGCGGAAAGAAACTACACCTTTTGTTCTCTTGTGCTATGGAACGAAGAGATCAAGTAAAGCTAACCAGTTTTTATACCATGATAAAAAAGTATCATTTATACTAGTAGCTCAGAAGGTATGGTAGCAATTTATCACTAAGCAGATACAGTTTAAACTATACTGATTGTGATTGTGAGAGTAGCCTTAAGTATGCGGATGAGCGTTCAAAGTATCATGAGGAGGAGTGATACTTCAAGAGCATCATTTTCTAGAATTTATAACTGAATTATATCTCTACATTCTTCTATAAATTTTTTATTTATATGATCCATCTTTTCCAACTCAATCTTTATCGCAGAATTGTGGTGTTTGGAGAAAGAGAGCAAAATTTCTGGGTCTCTTTGTTTTTCAAATCTTTTTCTTTGAGTTATTTTCTTCTTTGACACTTTAATTAATATAATTTTCAATACGTTCTTATATCATTCTATTCTTTTCCATTTTAATTCATATGTGCTATCATTTAAGCATGTTAAAGAAACTGGGCATTTCATTCCTCTTAGAAGGGGTATCTCCTAGAAAGTTGTTCGGGGATTTGTCGGCGCATTAACTTCTTTGCAAAACTACTTCTCGATAAAAAGATCTTTAAATGATTATCTCTCCTTTTCTCCTTGTATCTTAGCCCGCATCCATACAATAGGGGGTTTCAGGTCTAGTTTTATGGGTAGTGCACACGCCCAAAGATTCAATTTTTCATCTAAAAGGTGACGCGTAGCTCTTTCATGATGTGGGGCCTTTGCCTGTCAAATGGGGGTTTCAATCTTAAGTTTCGTGGATCTCTACTGAGTTTACCACAAATCTCTAAAACGTTTTATGGGTACACGTAACCCCTTGGGAGTTTCAGTTCTTAAATATAGTTTTTAAATGGAAATGAAGTACATCAGGTAGGTTTCCTGACACATCGTCAAACCTGACAAAAGCACTAAAGGTGAAAATCAGGGGGACGCGGAGTTTCGCAATTAATATGTTTAATAAATGTTAACGGAGATATCCGGTAGTTCACTAACCCATAAATTTTTTTTCAGGTCATCATTTAAAATACCCATCAAAACTTCATGGAACTCCGTGGAGAACCCGTAAATTACCTTACGGAAGTCCATGGGTATCTGAAAACTTAACATTGGGGGGTTTAAAAACGTTCTTTTGCGTGTTGTAACAATTATGTAATTTTGCACTATGGGAGGGGCAGTGATGATTTTCGATAGGGTTGGGAGGGGTACGCAAATTGTGGTACGAGGTCTTTTGTTCATTTTATTGAAAAAAAGGGTTACCCTGCTCAATTTTGAGGGGGTTCACGGGTCTTCTATAACTCTTAATTAGCAATGGTGAATAGGTGTCTCTACACTAGCACAAGATGTAGGGTTCGACATTTCTTGGTAGATGTCACACCAAAGTTGAAATTGCTAGTCCTTAGTCAATTCAAATTGTCTATTGCATAAAAGTATCTAGCTTTTAAAATCTACAAGCAAATCTTTTTTAAGTAAGAACCTTGGAGGGTAGGGTAGGGGAGGGTGGGTTGCAGACTATCATTTTGATTGATGGGGTAGGATAATCATGCCTTGAGTTAGTGCACATAGCACATTGCAGAATTTTAAAAAAAAAGTATACACATATTTTTATGAGATGCGGAAGATGAGTTTGCCAATATTAGTTTATGGATATGCGGGATTCTCACCATGGGGATTTAGAGGAATCTAGCATAGAAGATGTGGATGACATGGGAAGACTTAGTAGATGGTGGGAGTTTACACACAAGGCATTATTTGTCTGAGAGAAATTGCACAGTTCATTATATTGAGTTTGCACACAAATATTTTCATGCTCTTGATACACTTGCCTTCAAACAATTAACAAGGATGGACTTAGCTTCTTTCTCTCTTTGGCGGATCTACTTAAAGACCATGAGGTTTTTGATTTCCTCAGTCTTTTTTCAAAAGGGGTTTCTTGGATGTGTTGGATTTGTTGATGGTTGTTTCTTTTGGCACAAAGGCACAAGATTGATGGAGAAATCCATTAAAATAGGAAAGGATTGTACTCAATCAATGGTCAAGTTGTGTGTGATGAAAAAAGAAGTATTATGCACTTTTTTAGAGGTAAATTTCTAATGGGAAAGTTTTTTCCTAGCTCAATCTTATAAATCAAAGTTGAAGCTTTTTTTATTGGAGTGTTCTATGTGTGTTTTTTGGTGGTACAAGGTTTATCATTTTCTTATTGGAGTGTTTGTTGTATGAGTTTTGGTGTTATAGGGATGCTTGGATAATGTCATGATATGAAATGCTTTAGACAACCCCCCTTATGGTCAGATTTAAATCATAGAGGTCCATGCAGTTGCTTTGAGCACCATCAATATCCAACAGATTATGTTCATTTATGTTCTGATGACTCACTTGGTTTCCACCTTTGAGAAAACCTAAACTAAAGATAAAAGAGATTTCAATATCTTTTTGCTCAAAATAGAGTATTGAATGAACACTATATTGGCATTTTGAAAGCTAGGTGGCATTCATTGCAAGATTAAGAGTACAATTGAAGAATAGAAAGGGGAATTCATACTTGTTGATGCATAGGCAATGGATTAGCCCATGCATCATCTTGCATATTATTTGATAAACATAAATGACTTGTGTGAGGAGTTGGAAGTTGTAGATTTAGAAGTAGATTATGAATTCATGTACTATCTAGTGTTGAATGCTTTCAACCCCATGAGGAAATAGGACCCTGTGTTATGGAAATCTATCTTACTTTCCATCGTGAACCTGGTGGATTTTTGTTTTCACATTGATGTAATAAAATTTTATTTTTTCACAAGTTTGCTTTTTCATCTCCATGGGATGGGTTTACTAACATGCTCTATGAAGTTGGTGGCTAAAGTCTTGCATGTTACAAGTATGAAGTATATGACCCTTTAAAAATATTATGACCTCTTGAGAATTTGGTATTAGCTTCTTTCTTTGTGGCCTCTGGCTTAGATTTTTTTATCAACCTTATAAGGTAGATTTCTTGTAGTTACTTTCAGTGTTTGCTTATTATAGCAAACTTGTCAACTATTTGTAGAGCTTCTGTCAAACCCATATCATATACCTCCTAGAAAGAATCTGAGTACAAGCTAAGGTGTATTACTGCTCCTCAATCATCCATTGAGAACCCAATGGCGGCCTAAGCAATCTGATTGATGACAAGTCAACAGAATTAAAACTTAAACAAGGACTTGAATGTGGAAATCTAAACGTCCTCAATATCTTTCAATTGGAAACTAAAGTCAATTCATTGCATCACAATTATTGGACTTCATAGTTGGTGACATCCAATATGTATTCAATACATCATGCTCAATGAGAATGATAAGATTTGGTCAGATCTACAATGAGTCCTTACTAATTGTGATGCATCTCAAACTTGGCCTAGAGTAGTACTTTAGCAAAGATTGCAACAAGTTGTGCAAAGTATTTGGAAACACTATATTGCTAATATTGTGATTGACAAAAACAAATTACCATTGCCTTTTGAAGTCAAGACTTGCTCAAATTTTAGAGAGAAAATCTTGGCAATTTGTATCTGATGTTGCCTAAACACTATGTTTAGTTTCAAGCTCCAACAAATGGATATTAAAGATCTAACAAAACTCAACTTGTGTGGTATAATGGGTTGCTCTGTGGAGGAATTCATTACTGCCATTAAAGCTGCATTGGATGAGTTAATTGATATTCACCTACAAAAGTTTGACCGCTAGTAGCAAGGAGAAGTACACTTTGTTGTAGATGAAGATTTGAATACCATATGTTGTTAAATCAAAATGATCTTGTAGAGTGGCTATAAGTCTGGAATGAGCCAGTCCTTGATCACTAGTCTATAAAGCGGTCATGCTCCATATCTGCACCTTATGATCCATTTCAGCAATGGTGAATTATGAACCATTATGCTGAATGTCCAAGAAGAAGATTTGAAGGCCAACATATCTCAACCAGTCTAACTTTTCCACAATGATTTTGGGACCGTAGTTTTAGGAGTTAACTCAGATCTTGAGTACCTCTTATTAGTTTGATTATGGTTAGTTAGACTAGGGTTGGACTACAATATAAGAGAGCTAGTAGAAGCTCTCTATGACACTTTAGTCTTATTATCAATAAAGCTATTGGTTTGTTTGCATGGACATAGCCTCAATAAGGTCAAACACATATTTTCATGTGTCGACTGTGGTGCATGGATTTCTTGTGTATTACTGAATTGGACCTTCAATTGGTATCAGAGCAAGGTTAAGTAAAAAATAGATAAGTGCCAAAGGAAGAAGAGAGGGGATTGCACACCCTAGCAGCTGCGCTTTGGGATTGAGGGAGTGCAATGCCAACAGCAGCAGCAACATTAGCACCAATTTCTAGTTGTCCACTCTGATTGTGGCGGACTCTGGTGTTGTTGCTGTTGTTTATACTTCATTTTTGATTTGTGTAGTCATGGACGGAGACAGCTCTAGTGTAAGTCACAAGAGGAGGAATGAATTGCATTTGAAGCAAAAGAAATAGGTCAGAATTTGCAAGTTGTTTGCTTGGTTTGGGATGGAAATCACTTTGGTGATGGCATTCCAATTGTGGATGTGAACAGTAGAATAGAGTCACAAAGCACATAAGGAAAACAGAATATCAAACGGGGATGTAGGATGAGGACATGAGAAGGAAGAATGGAAGTCAGGATTAGGTCAGAGCAGTGGCATTGGTGCAGAAGATTGTGTAGCTGAGGATTGTTGGTGTTGGTTAGTTAGAAGAAGTGTTTCGGCCCTTATGGATTTGAATACTTAGTTTTTTTTGACAGATTTTGTAAGTTCATGAAGAGTATTCCTAGGCCAGTTTGTAGAGTATAAGATAGTGCTTGTGGGATAAAAAAAGGATTTTGGTCCTCTATGCTCCATAGGCTATCGTCATTTGTAATTTGATTGTACAAATCACCCTCCAAAATTGATGGTTGACCTTGCAGACCCACTTTCTAATGCTTCTTCTTTATCTCACAGGATATAACTCTGGACTCTGTGCCAGCCGGAATCAGTATGGGGAAGGTTACTTCAAATAGAGTCCGTGTCCATGAATAAGTTTCATGATCTGCACCATTTCCAAAGTTTGGAACAAGACCCTTCAATTTTGAATCTTCTTCCTCTTTGGTATCTACAACTTTTACTTTTGACACTTCTTTAAGCTATTTTCTTCTTTGACACTTCAATTAATATAGCTTTCAATATGTTCTTATATCATTCTTTTCTTTTCCATTTCAATTCCTATGTGCTATCATTTAACCATGTTAAAGAAAATGGACATTTCATTCCTCTTAGAAGTGGTATCTCCTAGAAAGTTGTTTGGGGATTTGTTGGTGCATTAACTTCTTTGCAAAACCACTTGTCGACAAAAATATCTTAAAAGGATTATCTCTCCTTTTCTCCTTGTATCTTAGCCCGCATCCATCCAATAGGGGATTTCAGGTCTAGTTTTATGGGTAGTGCACATGCCCAAAGATTCAATTCTTCATCTAAAGGTAGCTCTTTCATGATGTGGTGCCTTTGCCTGTCAAATGGTGGTTTCAATTTTAAGTCTCTACTAAGTTTAGCACAAATCTCTTAAACTTTTTATGGGTACACTCTTGGAAGTTTAAGTTCTTAAATATAGTTTTTAAATTGAAATGAATTACATCAGGTAAGTTTCCTGACACATCATAGGAGTCAAACGTGACACAAGCACTAAAGGTGAAAATCAGGGGGACGCGGAGTTTCTCAATTAATATGTTTAATTAAATATTAACGGGGATTTCCGGTAGGTCACTAACCCATAAATTTTTTCAGGTCATCATTTAAAATACACATCAAAACTTAAATGGAATTCTGTCGAGAACCCGTAAATTTCCTTACGGATGTCCATGGGTATCTGAAAACTTAACATTGGGGGTTTTAAAAAACATTCTTTTGCGTGCTGTAACAGTTATGTAGTTTTGCACTATGGGAGGTGCGGAGATGATTTTAGATAGGGTTGGGAGGGGTATGCAAATTGTGGTACGAGGTATTTTGTTCATTTTATGGAAAAAGAGGGTTACCCTGCTTAATTTTGAGGGGGTTCACAGGTCTTCTACAACTCTTAATTAGCAAAGGTGAATAGGTGTCTCTATACTAGCACAAGACAGTTGGATTTGACATTTTTTGATAGATGTCACACCAAAGTTGAAATTGCTAGTCCTTAGTCAATTCAAATTGTATATTGCATAAAAGCACCTAGCTTTAAAATCTACAATCAAAAAACAATTTACTAAGAACCTTAGAGGTAGGGGAGGGTGGGTTGCAGATTATCCTTTTGATTAATGGGGTAAGATAATCATGCTTTGACTTAGTGCACATAGCACATTGCAAAATTAAAAAACAGAAGTATGCACAAACTCTTATGAGTTTGCCAAATATTAGTTTATGGAGCTGTGGGATTCTCACCATGGGGATTTAGAGGAATCTAGCATAGAGGATGTGGATGACATGGGAAGACTTAGTAGATGGTGGCAGTTTACACACACAAGACATTATTTTTCTAAGAGAAATTGCATAGTTCACTGTATTGAGTTTGCACACAAATATTTTCATGCTCTTGATACACTTGCCTTCAAACAATTTACAAGGATGGACTTAGCTTCTTTCTCTCTTTGGCGGATCTACTTAAAGCCCATGAGGTTTTCTAGAAGAAAGAGGATGGAAGAGGCCAAACACCTATTTGGTTACAAATAGCTTGTGCATTGGACAAATTTGGCCACAATGGAAATGGTGCTTTTGTGGCAAGAGGCATGAATCTATGGGTTATTAATGCAAGTTCAACACCTTAGTTATTGATAGGGTTATCACCTCCATTTTGACAATGTTGGGGAAAGAAGTGCAATGGGATGGGATAGAGGAGAAGGCTTGGATTTCCTCAGTCTTTTTTCAAAAGGGGTTTCTTGGATGTGTTGGATTTGTTGATGGTTGTTTCTTTTGGCACAAACGCACATGGTTGATGGAGAAATCTATTACAATAGGAAAGGCTTATACTCAATCAATGGTCAAGTTGTGTGTGATGGAAAAAGAAGGATTATGCACTTTTTTAGAGGTAAATGTCCAATAGGAAAGTTTTTTCCTAGCTCAATCTTATAAATCAAAGTTGAAGCTTTTCTTATTGGAGTGTTCTATGTGTGTTTTTTGGTGGTAGAAAATTTATCATTTTCTTATTGGAGTGTTTTTTGTGTGAGTTTTGGTGTTATAGGGATGCTTGGATCATGTCATGATATGACATGCTTGATAAAACCCCCCTTATGGTCAGATTTAAATCATAGAGGTCCATACAATTGCTTTGAGCACCATCAATATCCAGCAGGTTATGTTCAGTGATGTTCCGATGACTCACTTGGTTTCCACCTTTGAGCAAACCCAAACTCAAGATAAAAGAGATTTCAATATCTTTTTGCTCAAGCTAGAGTATTGAATGAACACTATATTGGCACTTTGAAAGCTAGGTGTCATTCATTGCACTATTTAGAGTACAATTGAAGAATAGAAGGAGGAATTCATACTTGTTGATGCATGGGCAATGGATTAGCCCATGCATCATCTTGCATAATTATGTGATAAACATAGATGACTTGTGTGAGGAGTTGGAAGTTGTAGATTTAGAAGTAGATTATGAATTCATGTACTATCTAGTGTTGAATGCTTTCAACCCCATGAGGAAATTGGATCCTGTGTTATGGAAATCTGTCTTACTTTCTACCGTGAACCTGGTGGATTTTTGTTTTCACATTGATGTAATAAAATTTTATTTTTTCACAAGTTTGCTTTTGCATCTCCATGGGATGGGTTTACTAACATGCTCTATGAAGTTGGTGGCTAAAGTCTTGCATGTTACAAGTATGAAGTATATGACCCTTTAAAAATATTATGACCTCTTGAGAATTTGGTATTAGCTTCTTTCTTTGTGGCCTCTGGCTTAGATTTTTTATCAACCTTATAAGGTAGATTTCTTGTAGTTACTTTCAGTGTTTGCTTATTATAGCAAACTTGTCAACTATTTGTAGAGCTTCTGTCAAACCCATATCATATACCTCCTAGAAAGAATCTGAGTACAAGCTAAGGTGTCCTAATGCTCCTCAATCATTCATTGAGAACCCAATGTCGGCCTGAGCAATCTGATTGATGACAAGTCAACAGAATTAAAACTTAAACAAGGACTTGAATGTGGAAATCTAAACGTCCTCAATATCTTTCAATTGGAAACTAAAGTCAATTCATTGCATCACAATTATTGGACTTCATAGTTGGTGACATCCAATATGTATTCAATACATCATGCTCAATGAGAATGATAAGATTTGGTCAGATCTACAATGAGTCCTTACTAATTGTGATGCATCTCAAACTTGGCCTAGAGTAGTACTTTAGCAAAGATTGCAACAAGTTGTGCAAAGTATTTGGAAACATTATATTGCTAATATTGTGATTGACAAAAACAAATTACCATTGCCTTTTGAAGTCAAGACTTGCTCAAATTTTAGAGAGAAAATCTTGGCAATTTGTATTTGATGTTGCCTAAACAATATTTGTAGCTTCAAGCTCCAACAAATGGATATTGAAGATCTAACAAAACTCAACTTGTGTGGTATAATGGGTTGCTCTATGGAGGAATTCATTGCTGCCATTAAAGATGCCTTGGATGAGTTAATTGATATTCACCTACAAAAGTTTGACCGCTAGTAGCAAGGAGAAGTACACTTTGTTGTAGATGAAGATTTGAATACCATATGTTGTTAAATCAAAATGATCTTGTAGAGTGGCTATAAGTCTGGAATGAGCCAGTCCTTGATCACTAGTCTATAAAGCGGTCATGCTCCATATCTGCACCTTATGATCCATTTCAGCAATGGTGAATTATGAACCATTATGCTGAATGTCAAGAAGAAGATTTGAAGGCCAACATATCACAACCAGTCTAACTTTTCCATAGTCATTTTGGGACCGTAGTGTTAGGAGTTAACTCAGATCTTGAGTTCCTCTTATTAGTTTGATTATGGTTAGTTAGACTAGGGTTGGACTTCAATAGAAGAGTGCTAGTAGAAGCTCTCTATGACACTTTAGTCTTATTATCAATAAAGCTATTGGTTTGTTTGCATGGACATAGCCTCAATGAGGTCAAACACATATTTTCATGTGTCGACCGTGGTGCATGGATTTCTTGTGTATTACTGAATTGGACCTTCAATTGGTATCAGAGCAAGGTTAAGTAAAAAATAGATAAGTGCCAAAGGAAGAAGAGAGGGGATTGCCCTCCCTAGCAGCTGTGCTTTGGGATTGAGGGAGTGCAATGCCAACAGCAGCAGCAACATTAGCACAGATTTCTAGTTGTCCACTCTGATTGTGGCGGACTCTGGTGTTGTTGCTGTTGTTTATACTTCATTTTTTATTTGTGTAGTCGTGGACGGAGACAACTCTAGTGTAAGTCATGAGAGGAGGAATGAATTGCATTTGAAGCAAAAGAGATAGGTCAGAATTTGCAAGTTGTTTGCTTGGTTTTGGAGGCAGATCATTTTGGTGATGGCATTCCAATTGTGGATGTGAACAGTAGAATAGAGTCACAAAGCACACAAGGAGAAAAGAAGATCAGTGAGGATGGAGGATGTGGACATGAGAAGGAAGAATGGAAGCCAGGATTAGGTCAGAGCAGTGGCGTTGGTGCAAAAGCTTGTGTAGCTGAGGATTATTGGTGTTGGTTAGTTAGAAGAAGTGTTTCTGCCCTTATGGATTTGAATACTTAGTTTGTTTTGACAGATTTTGTAAGTTCAGGAAGAGTATTCCTAAGCCAGTTTGTGGGGTATAAGATAGTGCTTTCTGGGAGAGAAAAAAGATTTCAGTCCTCTATGCTCATTAGGCTATCATCCAGTGTAATTAGATTGTACAAATCACCCTCCAAAATTGACGGTTGACCTTGCAGACACACTTTCTAATTCTTCTTCTTTATCTCACAGGATATAGCTCAGGACAGGATATAGCTCTGGACTCCGTGCCAGCGGGAATCAAAATGTAGAAGGTTACTTCAAATAGAGTTTGTGTCCATGAATAAGTTTCATGATATGCACCATTTCCAAAGTTTGGAACAAGACACTTCAATTTTGAATCTTCCTCCTCTTTGGTATCTACAACTTTTACTTTTGACACTTCTTTGAGAATGTGGTTCATTTCTTCTCAACTTTTACAGATTATATATATTCTAGATGATTTTTTACTTAAATAAATATCAAATGGAATATGATATGGTAGTTAAAATGAAAATACAGTATCTATCTTGTATGAATATGATTGAATTGAATATTATTTTTAGATTCAGAAGATTATATAAAAATATTTATTAAATAAGAATAAAACACCCAGAATCATCAAAGAATAATTCTAAAATAATCCAAAGATCTACAGTTGTATTTTAGTCTCCACACTTTGCCATGAATCTTAAAAAGTCTAAATTATCTAAGAAAATAATTTATTTTTTGATTTCTTAGAAAATAAATAATTTATTCCTAATTTGTTAGGAGCCGGCATGTCTTGAAAAAGAAATAAAGGCAAATTCATAGAATGGTATTGGTTTCTATTCTATAGGTTTCCCGTTTTCTTCTATGTTTGCTTCAATGTGTAGAGTGTCAGTCGCCGTCCCCTTTAAACAATCCTTTGACCAATTCTAACACTAGGTGTTGTCTGACTTGTTTGGGCTTTAAGGCGCATCCTACAGCTACTAAACAAAGGCGTGTTCCCAAGTTCCATAGCGAATGTTGTTGACAATGTGGTAAGGGACAGGGACGTCGAGTGGGAAATTTGAACATTGAAAGTCGAGCTTGGAATCTAGTGGACAACACTAAGCTACATGGGTCTGGCAATAGGTAGGATTCTTATGCGGAAACGGATCAGATATAAATTCACGCGATTGAAGTCGTATCTCACTTGAAGCTGTTGAATCATCTTGGTGATCAGGTCTACCGCAATCGCTCAAAATCTTCTCGAAGTTTGTTTGTTCGTTGGCATTTGTGTTCTGGAAGACCTTACGTTTTATCTCTCGGAATCTCCTCGAAATATTTTCATGGCGTCGTCCATCATAGCTGGTATTCTTTTAATGATTACACTACACTTCCACCATGTTCTAGCTGCAGACCCTGATATAACTACTGACTTTGTAGTTCCTGCCGGGGTCAATGCATCCACGCTAGATGGGGATTTCTTTACTTCCATTCTTCTCAGACTCGGTGATGAGCGCTTTCGTGTTGTAGAAACTTCATTCAAAGTGACGACTGTGAATTCCAAGACATTTCCAGCACTAGAAGGACTGGGTGTCTCCTTCGCAAAACTCTCATTTCCACCGAGGACTGTGAACTCACCTCACATTCATCCGCGTGCTTCTGAGATCCTATACGTTGCTCAAGGACTGCTGGTCGTCGGGGTTGTCGATTCCACCAACAAGCTGTTCACACAAACTTTGCATTCTGGTGATTTGTTTGTTTTCCCCAAGGGTTTGGTCCACTTTCAATACAACTTTCATTTCACAGAAACGGTGGTAGCATTCGCTGGATTCGGTGGTTCGAACGCTGGACTCATTAGATTGCCTAATAACCTCTTTAAATCAGGTGTAGCCAATGAACTGCTGGAGACATCATTTGGTGTGCCCGCATTTGTTGTAGAGAGCTTGGTAGCAGCACAGTTATGAGAGCACTTCACTTTGTCTAGCTTACTATTCGAATCCGCGACGATTCATTGGACTAACTGCGCATCAGATATGTGAACAGCAGTAGATCATTGATTCTTTCATAGAGCCCAATTCAGGCGTACATACACGAATATGTATTGAAATTGCAGTTACTCCTTTCCTGTACAACATTACTCATCGACTTGAATCGATATACTATACGTAGTCCCACACTATACACTCCAACTGTTATCATTATGTATTCTCTTTTTGTGTTTTGTATAATACCTACTCAATGTTTCCTGCTCTGAGTCACACGTGTAACACCCACTCACTACTTACCCTCCTCACTCAAACAAACGACCTCTACCATCTCGCTCTTCTCCGACGCTAACTCGCTGTTCTTGATACTCTTTTTTATGTGTTTTCTCTACTCTTATCTCTATGCTTCTACCATTAGCACCATTTTCATAATGCATTCTGTGTGTTTGTTTGCCGTTCTCACAATAGTAACCGTTGTTTTTCCGGGTATTGTCAACACACGTCTCATATCCTTTCCATGTACTATGCTACGATTCTGCATCTGCTACGGGCATCATATTCGCGTTGAAACTTCCATTTCTGTTAGGACAACGTTTCTTCTTTTGCCCTACAGCTGCTGGTACTACTACTCCAAGGCCTCCTACTTCCAGCATAATTTACAAGAAGCATTCCTTAGCGGCTGTTAATGGAGTAGCAGAGATTTCACGTTGGCACTCAGAGCTTTCGAGCAGAAACTCGTACGATACTTCGGCACTTTGTCACGATGAAGTTGATTGCGCTTTCGTGCAAGCTTAATTTGACCTTCTGACGGCTTCTTTCTAGTGTTTTGTGTTTTGGGTTTCATGCGGTCACAGAGCATGCCGTATCTGCATTATCGAGTCCTTTCACACTCATGTGCTTTCGAATAGAAATTCGGTACAAGGGGTATTGACATTCCCTCAGCTACATCGGCACTGGAAGGACAGAGGACCGATAGAGGACATGTGCTTTCATGGAAGCTGACTATAACAGCCATCTGTTTCCTTCTGTTGTTTAGTTGTTTTAATGTTTTAAGACTCATGCAGTCATCACGCATGTCGCGATATACTCTATCCAGTCCTCTATCGGTCTGCTTTGCATACCCCCTGAGCCCATTTGAAGGACGACTTCTACTCTCATTTCCTCATACCCTGTTCTCTTGTAGATGGTCAATTACCTAATGTACAGTATTTTTTGATGTACATGTATTCTATCCAGTCCTCTAACGGTTTTCTTTGCATCCCCCCCTGATGCCATCTAAAGATCGGCTTCTACTCTCATTTCCTCATACCCTGTCCTCTTGTAGATGGTCAATTACCTGATGTATAGTATTTCTTGGCGTACATGCTACGGATTACACGATGCTTACTACTTCTATACATGTGTTGTTCTCGATATGTTACTATTATACCTTTACTTCAGTTTACATTAGATTCCTTAAATTCAATTAATCTCCTTTATGGATTTAATACTCATCTCGATTTGCACATATCATATCATACTTACATTTCATCTGCATTTGATGAGTTCTGTATCCCCCGTTCCTCGAACCGACTCCCTGCTCTCATCTCCTCATATCCAGTCCTTTCACACTTCGCTCCAATCCAGCAATCATCCGCTAATACTACAGTTATCTGGTTGTTCGCTGTTATTTCTTTTCCTTTCGAATATATCTTCCTACTCGTTTGATGATTCTCCTCTGCTTTCAGTTTGAGGCGCATCTTCTATCTTACCTCACATTCTGCATACCCTTTTACAACAAATGCTCCTCATGGAATGGATCAATTTTGCCCTCTGTTTTTTTATTGATTTTGTTTATATAATGCTTTGTAGTTACTTACTCGCTTGCTTGACTTCCTTTTGCATCCGTTCCTGCATGCATTTCTTTGTCTTCGATTCGTACTGGTCCGGTACTATGTGGGTTTTGGATCGCGCGTTCGGTGAACAGCTTCTGCTTCCATTACTCATATATCCATCCAGCGACTTTGACCGTAACACAGGATATCCGAGGCAAACTTTGATATACGGTAGTGACCTTATCAAGCAGAACTCCTGTCCGTGGCTACTAAGTGCTTATGAACACTAAGAGCAATCTAGTAGCCCGTATCGTCGTCTCGAACTGAGCGTACTCAAATTTCGCTCTGTTCTTCCTAACTGCCTATGGATCACATTATTACGTTTATTACATAAATTTCCTTACACGCGTTTCTTGTATGTTATCGTGATATGCTACGAGAATGAAATGAATCCGACGTGAAGTGGAACATAATGTTACTGCTATGGAGCTTGAAAGTGCTGAACAAGCTAGCGCTTATCGTTGATGTCCGATTATTACCGTCCCAAAGTTTACATGAACAATCTTATCTTGAAGTTACCTGAGGCCTGAATTCTTCTGCTTAACAATGATCAAATATGATTCACTCGACTATTGTAATACCAAGTCAAAGATTTTAACTTCTGAATGAATCAGCTCGCAAAGCGTCAGATGTTCGAGTTTTTCATAATATGAGTAGATTTTGTTGAAAGATCTCGTAGCAGCTGCAGTAACAGCTCTGATGTTGAAGTTCTAGCCTAACAGAGCTTAGAATATTCTCAAATCTTCTACCAAAGCATCGCTTTTTATCACGAGTCTGCGCTTGATCTCCGTATGGCTGACTCGATGTCTAACTTCCTTGTAATTTCGGTTTTTACTGATTGAGCCGCGTCAATGCAAGATCTAGCAAAGGTGGATCATTCTAGTTGTCTGAAGAAAAGATTCCACGAAGCTTTTGGCTCTTCTGTATCCAGTCCTCACATTGTTGAGTTCCGACGAATGAGCCTTGTTCTCCATGACGAGGCCTTCAGGGGCAATGCGAATCCCAAAGGACCCACAGTACAAGCGGTACCGCATGTATAATCCGTACTTCAGTGTCGCCTAGCTCTCTTCATTCCTTGTGTACGATGGCTCTTGTTGGTGGAATTCAACAACAAGCTTGAAATTGTCGCGCCAAGTTCTCTTCATTCCTTATGGAAGATCGCTCTAAATTGAACAGCAGGCTGAAATTGTCGTGTGTTCTTGTTGTATTGAGGTCTCGCGGGAATTCCTAATACGATATAGGAAACAAACATGGACATGCTCATATGTCCTGATCATTTTGTTCCTATGCTGCTTATAAACTAGTGACTGGTACAACGGCGGGATGTGATCTGGATCGTATTTCGTATGCAAGTTAGCATCTACTCGACAGCACTACACGAGTGTAGACGAGCTGCCTCCTCGAGGAAGAGTAGTAGGCACAATCCTCTGGCTATGTTTGCCCACAAATCGACTATATATTCACGGGATAGAAAATATTTCTCACTTGGAGTTGGGCAAACGTCTTAGCGACCAAAGCTGTATCTCAGATCTACAATCTTATCTTCGTACATCGTTTATATCTCAAATCCTCAGATCTATTCAATTTGCTGTTCTGCTTTCCTTTCTTTTCCGGGAATAGGAATGTCGTCGACAATTATTGCCCGAGCTCTCTTGGTCGTTGCCGCATTACATCTCCACCGTGTTCTAGCTGCAGACCCTGATATAACTACCGACTTCGTTGTTCCTGCTGGTGTCAATGCTTCTACGCTTGATGGAAGCTTCTTTACTTCCACGACTCTCAGGCCCAGTGAAGTGCGTACGATGGTTATAGAGACCTCATTCAAAGTTACTACTGTGAACTCAAACACATTTCCAGCACTAGAAGGATTGGGTGTTTCATTCGCGAAGCTCACATTTCCACCAAAAACTCTGAACTCTCCTCACACTCATCCTCGTGGCTCTGAAGTCCTGTATCTTGCTAAGGGTGTGCTGGTCGTTGGGTTTATTGATTCCGCCAACGAGCTGTTCACGCAAACTTTGCATCCCGGTGACCTGTTTGTATTCCCAAAGGGTTTGGTCCACTTTCAGTACAACGGGCAGGAGACGGAATCAGCGGTGGCATTCGCTGGATTTGGTAGTTCAAATGCTGGACTTATTAGATTGCCTAACAACCTCTTCAAATCAGGAATATCTGGTAGAGTGCTAGAGAAATCCTTCGGTGTGTCTTCTTCTGTTGTGAAGAGCTTGGTAGCAGCAGAGGTGTAAAAATACTTTGCTTCGTCTAGCTCGATTTTTAACTTGAAATGCTACTTAGGTATTGCATAGACAGTCTATAACTAGCTCTATTAAAGTAGCAGTGAAGTAAGCAGCAGTTGCGGTAGGTTGCAGCACGCCTAATTTGTGCGAACATGCAGCAAAATGTATCTATTTTTTTTTCAGTAAGTAAGCATTACTGATTCAGACAAGGTAGTCAATCAGTTGCAAATGTGATTGAAGGTTTTAAGGAGATGATGCTCTAGTGTTCATCTAGTATTCATCCCAATCTGTCTGATCCACTTGCAACATTTATGGAGAAGGACAGAGTCCAGCAAACGATGCATACGCATATTGCCCGGTTTGTATACGTTCTCACCTGAAAGTAATTCACAAGATGGTCGATCATGATCCGGAAACTTCAAGTCCTGAAGCTACACTCCGAATTTTGAGTACCAGGTCGTGAAGCTGCGAAGATAAGTCATAATATCATATTCAAATAATTCAATGCGATTATACTACGGTAGTGTGAAGAAACTACTGGCGTGAATTATAACGCACCATGCTAGGATTTAGTAGTACTAATTTAGTCCTAGTAGCTCTGGTGTACTTGTAGAGGTCAGCCTGTTGAGCCGGCTGAATAGATATCGCGTTATATCTCATCTTATCATTAAGGTTAGGTGTAGAACACCAGCCACATTATCTGCCAAGTTAAGCACTTGATGTAATTTGTTCTTCATGAGTGTATTATATCTGTTTCTGTTACTCACGAAATTGAACAGCCATACTGTTCGCCTGTAAAGTGATCAAGCCAATTCTCACTACAAAGGCTAGAATGTAATGCAGCAACTTTTCCGAAGCAATCAAGATCTTGACGATATATAACTAGTTCTTTAGATAAGAGCTGGGGACTTGATCCTCTTTTTACTGGGCGTACTGCCTTTGCAAGATATAGTGGACGTGAACAACTTGCACCAGCGTATATCATACGCCAAAGATCTGAGCTCATACAAGTAAACCTAATCGGAACACAATCTGACAAGAGTTACGATGTCTCTCACACTTTCTCACGAGAACCAGTTATCTGGCAGTTTGGGATGATTAATCTGAAGCTTAGACATACACAAATTTCAAACAAGAGTCATCATCAGCTCTGTTGGAGCCTTGCAACTGCTTCGAAACTGGCACGAGATAGAGATGGCGTTTTGTTTTACACATGTGGGGTAGGTAGCCTATACCGGGGTAGGCTCCATCGGTGCCAATAAGGAGGTGAACAACAATTTGAGGAGAACATCCTCAAGATTCCGGACTCTTTGAAATTTTTTATGTGTGTTCTGAGATGTAGCAGGGACCAGATTGCTCAGGAATATATAGCATCTCCAAGAGTATTAGTCGTCTTCATCAGAAGACAATTTGAAGAACCGTAAGGATTCTAGAAAGTATCACAATTTTTATATGCATGCTGTTACTCATAAGTACCCCAAACTTCCCCGGAGTACTTATAACCTACCCACTAAAGTAATCGATGTGGCATCTGAAAGGACCAGAGTTGATGCAGACTTCACATTGAAACTTCTGTTTTCTGCAATAAGGGATCTTGTGATGCTGAGGATTGTTGCGCAATTGGCTCCCATAAGGCTGCCAGCATCTTCTAAGAAACGCTTAAGATTTCTGGTGCAGATCGCCCTGTTCTTGGGTGCAGTACAAAATTCCAAGATTCTCTTGAGCTTGGAAGAGATTCCAGCACGCCAATCCATTCTGATCCGGAGAGCAGGTTTCATATAGGTGGTTAAAGAGAAGAAGTCAAAAATCATGTTTTGATTGATAACTTTGCATCCCCAGGTCCACTGCCTGTGAAGGTAATCGAGCAGGCTAATCGAGCTGAAAGTTCGATGTGACTTTTGAAACCGAGCATTTCATACCATGTCAATCAGATCTTACAGCTTGTCCAAGGCTATGCGTAAACATAGATTCAGCTATCCACTTTTAATTATAAGCAGCCGTTTATGTTGTCTCCTTCAGATTGCTTATTTCTTGAGTAACTGGAGTGTAAGGTCAGCGGGATAAAGCTTCCCTTTAGTTCCATATCTTGGTTTTTGCTCAATGCAGGTCAAACTTCCTCGAACTGCTTGTACAGGCAGATAACCTGTCATCTCGACAACTTATTAGGAATGCGGTTGAAGGTTGCAAACTTCCTATATCTCCTCAAATAGTATCCGAAACTTGAAGTTGTGTAATGTTGTCTGTTGAGTTGTGATGGTCTCTTGCTCGGTGGGACTAACTAGATGATCACCGAAAAGAAAAGAAAAGAAATGATATCCAACTGTAGCTGACGTGGTTGAATACCTCTAGTTTTGTTGCAAGCAAAGCCTACATTATTCCCTTCACTGATGAATGAAACCCACGACTACAGTGGCATCTTCACCATTTGGTAAGACTTTGAAGCCCTTGCCTGAACTGCACGGCCTTCCTCATTGTCCGCCACATTTCCAATCGTCAAAATCCTGGTCATCTTTTATATTTCAACACATAAGAGAGGATTTCAATTATCTTACTATCAGGCCAGCAAAAGATGTACGTCAAGCCAAAGTACTTAAAGCGATGGACGAGGTTGTTGTTACCGGTGATTACGAAACCCTATTCCTGTGTAGATTAGTGGAATCAGTAATTGATACCGCACACAGAGCTTGCGTATCATCCCATCTCGGATACCCATTAAGGTGATGGCATTCTCTTGACTTCATCCCACGCTTTCGGAATGCTAACGTCTCTCAGTCGTTGCGACGAGGTGCTCTCTGTCAATGAACTCTGTCTGCGGGAAGGGACGTGCCGATAATTGATGTACTAGCCAGAAGAATCTATGAATTCATCCTGCACCAGCTATTCTTATTCTGGAAACGGCGCTTAGTGGAGCCGAAGTGTCCATCAGCGGAGTATTCTGCGAGTCACAAATGATCCACCCACGCGAGTAGCCCGAGATTCGTGACACTAAACAGAGGCCTGTCGTTAGGAAATGCAGCATCTGAGTGTCGTAAATGACATTCCCCTGAACACTTTCTCAATTTGACTTTGCCATCCATCACCTTCGGTTGATGAGCTTGAGGGCTAGATGCTCCTAGTGGCTCTTCGGGAACTACATAGGCGAGAGGATACTGCCGATTACAAGCGCACGAGGAAGGCTATCGACTGAAAGATCAAGTTAAGCGGATAGTCAGAGATTACCAGAAGTATGTGGAGACCACCTACACATTTAAAATTGGGGAAGAATGGATTGAAAAAACTCGATCCTATGTAAACGCTTTCTAAGGCTATATCTCATCTCCATCACGTATATCATCATCCAGCCTTAAAGCAGTGATATTGCCCTTTGCGAAGGTTTTACTAGGTCCTCGCACGATGGCTTTGTGATTCCGATTATCCAGGGTTCATGTTGCTCTAGAGCGAGGCTTATTCCTTGCAAGATCCACAACGGAGATTTTCTCCGTGGCTACTAGTCCGAAGGAGAGTTTATCATGATCAAATTTCCCTTGTTTGCTTGACGGGCGTCGAAGGGAGAGGACATTAGAGGCAAGGGGCAAAGGACGGAGATAAGGCCTCCAGAATTCGATACCACAAGTAATTTCGAATCACAAGGTCGGGAATTAATTCCAGCTGATCTTTCTCTTGCACCTGATTAAAATATCATTCTTACTCGTGCACTCTTGTAAATGAAGGACTGTGAGCTTCTTCATCAGGAAGATGTTATATTTGGCATCCTCTTTGAGTAGACTTCCAATCAATGCCATTCAGTGTCATATTCAGGACTTGTGCTTTCGTTAACCATGTCAGGATGAACCGAGATTTTAGTCGCGTTATATATCGTTGGCTTTCTTTGCTTTAGAAAGTCATATTTCGCTCATATTCAACCCCAGTTCTAACGAGAGAGTATGAAAGAATAAGGCAAAGCATGCAAGTCCAGTCAAGCAGGAGCCAATCATCCTCAGCAGGAAATCGAACTCCGAAGTTATCTGAATTCTGTTGACGATGCAATAAGTTACCTCATATTTATATAGCCCCTGTTGGAGCCACATTTTATCTGTTCCTTGGGATTTCATCCGATCCATTTACGTTTCATGTCTAAACTCATGCTTTTGCATGAAGAGGACGATATTGCTCACAAGTGAGTTGGGAGCATAGTACTGAACGTACGGTGATCAACAATCAACAATGGTACTGTTGATACTCGTTACAAGATGTTGAAAAGCGCTAAAATTCCTGGTTTCTGGCCGGCAGATTGAGAAGTGATCGCTACAAACTGAAACATAATTTCCTTGTCTGGATGATGCTTCATAAACAAGAACGTCGTGGACTCCCATTGAAGGTTGCACAGAGTACCACAAATAATTTAAATGGTAACTGCGGGGTGCTTAATTGTGTTCTACCATACAAAGCATGCACCCAGTAAAATCTATGTGCATTGGTTTCATTTGCTTCTGATCTCAAGTGATACTCTGGACTACGAGATAACTATAAAATTCATGCCCGGGCAATTTTACGCGAAAGGTTCAATCTGACATTATGACTCTTCTAAGCTTGCACAACTTCGGTTGACCTTTCAGAATGAGCACATCTGTTTCTGTCCGAAGAAACTACCCTGTATCAGTCCAATATGATTTCCATAAAGCATTATTGTAACATTGCGTACCTTAAGATACATGTCTCATCATGTTCATTACAAATTCAAGAGCTGTGAACAAATCTATCAATGCAATTCTTGTCAATCAATCGTTGTTCCTAGTTGCCTCACGGAGCTGTAATTTCTCATCACCAACATATCATGTTTAAGGAATTACTCTGTTTATCAGGAGATCTCAACTGTGGAAAGGAGTGTTTACCCAATTTATAGGTAGCGTTTCACCCACTGCAGCTCCTTGCCATTTGCACTCCACCGCAGGTATCTTCTGAAACTCATAATCTAATCTTGAAAGTTCGTCATTCAATGCTGTAGAGACTCTGGACAGTGGAGATGCGTCATTCGGGGTTGTCGTGGAAAATTCAGTCCTCGATGGGGTGTAGAATAGTAGACAAGAAGTATAACGTTCTCCAAGAGCTATCTATCTTCTTCTTCGCTGCTTACTCCATTGAGCTGAAACTCCGCATACGGTGAGCCTGGAGCAATAATTGTTTCATTAGAATTCCTCCAATGCAATGCCCCACCAAGACAACATGCCGCTCCCAGATTCGGGTTCAAAGAGCGCTAGATTGATAATACTAGTAACCAGTTGCTCTCCCAACAGATAAAGATCCAATCTACCGCCCCTCGACGTACCCTTTCGACTGGTATCGTACTTGGAGCTAAACATCCGTGCTCTCGGAAACGTTTCTGCGAGCCGGTCTTGGGCCAAAGTTGTGGCCATGGCTCAGCAAAGTCCGTGACTGAGTAATCCATGTCGATAAGTGCATTAAGTCTGCCACGTCGCGGTCCCGGCAGAAACCGTGAAAGAAGATAATAGTCATGTTTCGATCTTCCACCTTGCGTAGTTCGTACAATTGGTCGCTGTTCTTTCGAATCTGTTGAGAAGGCACATTCTACTCAAATTGGTATATTTCAAACAGCAATAGGTTCAAGGTGGTTCGTCACAAACTATACCAGCATAACTAAGTCGTTCACTCAAACACGACTGGATATATATGGGTAAACCGGCACTATACATGAAGCTCTCACACACTTGCTGGTTCGGAACGAGAAGATCTAGAGGCTCATCTGAAATGGTTCACCATACAGGAAACTTGACACGTACCGTAGGATCATTGACGCTCTCGTGTGTAGCTCGAATCTCTGCTAATGTCCACTTCACCCCATCGCGGTCTGCCAGTTCCAGAAGGTCGAAAACACTCTCATGTCACAGGTCAATAACATTTGACCTCGGCCATTTATCATCATTGGCCAAGTGTGGAAGCTGATGCCACGGAGTAAATTCTCATCATCCTCCCAAAGTTTCGGAGATATAGACCTACAACGCTTGTTACTGGCTTTACGAAAACTTCACCATAGATTGCTTTCCCCTCAACTCATGTTGAATCATTTGTCTTACACACCCCTTGCGTAAGACTCCAACCTCTAAGGAGAGCTTTATGTAAGCTTCTTCGTACTTGTAAAGGGACTTTATCTCTTCGACGATATGTTGTTTGACGAACTGCACATCAACGCGGCTGTTGTATGTGCTGACTAGGATATCTATGTGATTTCTCATGTCATGGGAAAGTTCATCCCCACCAGCTTCCACAAAGACTCATGACCAGCATGCTTGTCAACTGTCAAAAAGGGTCATGTCTAAGGCGGGAAATGTTCTCTGCGAAAAATAATGAGATGTTACGAGAACGGCAAGACAGTGGGAGATAAAGGGGAAAAGACTTATTGCGGGATCCCGACTGTGCGGGCTTAGTAAGCGGAGGTATGGGATAACCCCTCTCTGGAATATATATTGTTGATACTACCCCAAGTTTCATAGTGACTTAGTTCTCACTCTATACGGTTGTATTAGGGTTTAGGAAACACATGTAGACTATGTATACATAAGAGATGAGAGGAATAACCTCTCTATATCCCTTCTTACTTATTTTCCTTGCGTGGTTTCTCACTCTCTTTATGATGAGCTATGAATGGTCTTGAACTGTTTGTCCAATCTTTGTATTATTTGACATGGTATAGAGCAGGTGAGAGGCTAGTAAGGCTATGTGTGTGCACATGGAGAAAGATAGGTGACAATAGTTGAAGAGTTTAGAGATTCTGCTGATGCAATAGAAGTCACTAGTTGTGCTAGTTTTGACCTAAAATTGCAGTTTTGGAGGTCAAAATTGGAAATTTTACCCAAATTTGATGCACTTGAGTCATAAGTATGTCTAGTTCAAAATCATTGAATTTGGTAGACACCTAATTTTTGTGGCATTTGGAGGTCAATCTGCCATTGGAAATGTCTTCTAAGAACTTATGCAGTATATCTGGAGTGCAAATGTACATTTTTGGGCTTGTAGTGCACCTTTGGTGAAACCAAAGGCAAGCCTTGTTGATCATTCTATCATTGTGGAAATTTTTTGGTCAATTTGAGATGTGCATTTTTTTGCTAAAGTATTGTGCAACTTCACTTTTGAGAAGCAGCATTTTCTATACTCTACAGTTTCCCTAAGCTAAGTGTTTCCCATCGGTATAGGAATTACTTGTTAGGTCCATATCATCTATCCACTTGGTTTATGATACATTTCTTGATTGTTCTTGTGAGTACGAGTGCTGTGATTCTGAGATTGTAGCAATGGTGGAATCTGTGGATATGATCACCGGAGAGAAGCTCAACAAGCTCAATTGGACAGTTTGGAAATTTTGCATGCAGATGTCTTATGGGGTCAGGGGTCTTATGGGCTATGGAGTCTCATGATAGAGGAGGAGACAAAACCAATAGTGATGGTTGGTGATGCAACATTGGAAACAAGCATGGGAGTGTAGATCATTTCAAACATTCTATTACATTTCATTGTGTGTTTCATCATCAATGATAGATCACATTCAGTACCTCACTTTGCCCAAGATGGCTTTGGATGCTCTGGCCAGTTTGTTTCAATTTAGAACAAAGGCTAGGAAATTGTGATTACTATAATAGTTCAATATGACTAAGATAGGCTCAATATGCACTAAAGATTATGTTAACCACATGAAGAGCCTGGTGGATCAACTTGCCTCTATGAAGGTTGTAATTGATCCAGCTGTGTTAATAGGAGGCCCACTACAGGGTCTTACACCAAACTACAAACAATTTGCGACATCAATTTTCACTTGAGAGCTGCTTTCCAAGTGGGATGAGTTTGCTGCGATGCTACTTAGTGAGGAGGTGTGACTATTGCACTGTGCAAGCTCTTCCTCATCTAGTGTCCTAGAAGGATTGTATTTCCTAGGCACTAGAGAATTTTGAGGTAGGGGTTGAGGCAAGAATGCCACAAGAGGTGGTGTTCATAATGTTGGCAATTGAGTTAGTGGTGGACACGGAGCACTGCAACAATAAATGAAGAATACTAGTGGACAAAACAAATGATGCGCTCTTGGTACCTGTAACTACTATCACCAGCAAGGGCATGCTTCAAAATTATGCCTGAAGAAGCAAAAAGACTAATGCAAGCAACAAGGTTATGCTTGCATAGAAGACCAAGACCAATTGTTAGTTGTCACTCATCAGAGCTGCACAATGTTCCAACTTGAAGTTGATTGGGTGATTGATTTGGATGCCGCTACTCACATGACACCACATCAAGAGTGGTTCACTACCTTTCAGCCTATGGAAATGCCACAATAAATGGTGACAAGAGATGACACCAAGCACTAGATTCAACATACAAGTCACATTTCAGTCTCTATTGCACATTCTATATTCCAAGGATTGCAAAATGTTCTTCATGTGTCTACCATATCCAAATTTTTTTTATCTATAGGATAGTTGGTAGAGCAAGGTATGCAAGTGCACTTCAACGAAGATGCTTTATTGAAGATGTTGATGATAATCTTATATCACAAGGTAGTAGGAAGGGCAAATTGTTTAACGTTGATGCTTATGTACTTCCCTTGCAATCTGGCATGTATGCAGAGAGTGGTCCAATTGTGCGTGACATTGATATCTAGCACAAGCAAGTTAGGCATATGAACCTCCAGAGACTGAAGAGTCTTTCCTCCTTTTGTTTGATTACTAGGTTGCCCAAACTTGTTTTGGTTGATACTTCTACCATATGTGAAGCATGTCAGTTTGGCAAACAGGCTAGAAAACCCTTTAAAAGCTAAGGTAGACATGCTAGCAAACTCCTTGAATCAGTTCATACCAATGTATGGACTGTTTATAAACCAAGCTTAAGTGGTTGTCATTACTTTGTGCCTTTTATTGATGATTACTCTTGCTACATTTGGGTCTACTCTCTGAAAAGCAATACTTCAAAAGAATTCCTTTCAGCATTTCAAACTTTCCAAAGACTACTAGAGATGCAATCTGGTTTCAATGTCCTTCAATTGAGATCTGATGGAGGAGAGGAGTTCCTTTCTCTTGAATTTGACCAATACTTGAGAGATCAAGGTAACTTGAGACATAAGATGTGCACCTACAATCAACAACAGAATAGAGTTGCAGAGCAAAAGAATCATCACATAGCTGAGGCAGCGTGCACCATGCTTAATGAGAAGCACATGGCCAAGGTTTATTAGGCTGAAGCTGTTTCATGTGTAGTGTATTTGATGAATCATACACCAAAAATTGCAGTTTACTCACGCACACCTTTGGAGGCATTTATAGGCAATAAGCATGACTATTCCTTCCTAAAGGTCTTTGGTTGTATTTGTTATGTACACATTCCTGATGAGAAGTAGAAGAAGTTAGATAAAAAGGTTGAGAAATTTATTTTCCTTGGATATGCTCTAGATTCCAAAGGGTATAGATGTTATAGTCCCACAATCAAAGTTTTATGTTAGCAAGGATGTAATCTTTGATAAGCTAGCCTCTTGGTTTGTGTTAGCTCCTACTATTTGGTTTTCTATACCACTTGTTGAAAGCCCAAGGAGTACTACTCCTGCTATTGTTTCTTCTTTATCTACTGGGGCACCTAGAGAGGTTGTTCAGTCTATGCCTCAATTAGATAGTTCAGAGGTTGTGCCTCTACAATTGTATCCCCTTCTGATGGAGTTGTTACCGATGAGGATGATAGACCCATCCTCTAGTGCGTGCTTGCACCTACATACGGCACACATGCAAGATGTCACCTTTGGGAATATGCCTACTACATCAAAATCAGTGCACGGGGAAGTGACCAGTCAAGTAAGTGGTCAAAGACAGTCTCAATGGGATCATGTCGAGCATGCAGATTTTCTGAGTAGGATGATGTTTGAAGGTATAAAGTATAGCTTATACCTCAGGCACCACAAAGTTCTAAAGAGTCATCCAAAGGGAGGAGTGGATGTTTGAGAACAAAGGTACCACAAACAAAGGTACCATGAACACAAGTGCGGGATGACATGTTGGGAGCCATAATGAATAGGTAATGCTTTGACTTCTTGTTTAATGAAGAATTGACACATAGGATGAAGAACTAGTTTTGGTCTCCATCAGTCCTCATGCTACTTCACACATACACAGACCACAACTCTTCACCAAAAGTGCCTGCCAAAATCTCAAATAGATTGATTGAAATGTATAAATGCAGCACCTCACAAGGAGGTAATGTTTGATTGAATGGTATTGATGCTCTATCCATTCTTGGAGCATGTGAAGTTGCACGGGTTGGAACCTTTTAGAAGCAAGAAGAGCTTAGAACCTTTGAAAATTTGAGAAATTTTAAGAGAGGGTGATTGGGATTGAGAGCATGAAGTGAGGATCAGATTCAAGGTGCACTGCTCTATTGTGAAGTCTCACCCAAAGAAGAAGTCTGATGTTGTATTGCAGTCATCTGGAGTAGAGAAGTGGGCACACTATTGAGTACTTGAATTTGTAACATTTTTACTTTCTATTGTGGATTTGGATTTTGCATACCTCCAATGGTAGTGGAGATTAAGGAGAAGAAGAACCCAAACTTCTCCAACTTGAGAGGAAATATGTTTGCATGGACTGAGGAGCATTGGCAAAAAGTGCTCAAGTCCAATTCAACACCAAGTGCAATGCATCTTGATCAAGCCTAGCCCCAACGATTGGAAGAAATGACCAAGAAGTTTGAATCCTTGTTCAAACAAAAGAAGATAAGGATTGGTTTGAAGGTGCAAGGATGTCACGACTACTTGGTGCACCATGGTCACCTTGGTTATGAAGTTGTTCAAGTCTTTGAGAACAATGTACTTGAACAATGGGCATGCAACCTTTTTCCAACTACTTTGACTAGTCTACTGGTCAAAGATGTTCTATCATTGAACCTTAGAGCTTATGGATCAATTGCAAACAGTGGGAGGACCTACTTTCCTCTCACTACTCTTGCTCCATTTCTATATTAGGATGAGACTATTGCAGAAGGAAGAGAGGAAGCTCTTCCTAATGCATTTCTATCCCTTGGGGTATTATCAATGCCAATTGGGATACGAAGGCAAGATCAAGAAGTATAAGGATGACTTCATAAAATACCAGAAGATGGGTAAGTGTGTGTCTATTGATAAGGCTACAAGGGAGAGAACCAACAAATAGAAGGTGGTCGTGACTCTGCCAAGGACTGGGAAGAAACACTGACCAAATCCTCAAGTAGTGGATTCTTTGGAGGAAGAGACTTCCCAAGCCAATGATGAATCACAAACAGGAAGTGATGGAGGGGCTGACCAAGACTCACAATGGCCCTAGTGAAGCCACTATGCTTAAAGCACAAGAGAGGAACTTTCACAACCTATGGAAGTAGCGCCCCTAGAGCAAGAGAACTCCTTCTCCAAGATTGAGGTGTCTTTCAACAAGGCGAAAGCAAGAGAGGATGCCGGAGTGGAGGTTGAATCCATTCTCACAATAGCATTAGAGTTGGATGTGTTAGATTAGGCTATTTTTGTGTTGTGGTTTACATAACCCATGAAAAAGTAAACTCATATAGTTTATTTCTGTAAACATGGAGTAAGTTGTATGACGGATCTCACGGTTGAGCTATTGCCATGTGAGCAATCTATGTACATGTATATGATTGGCCGTATGGATTATGGTCTTGTCCTCTTTGAGGCTCATGTGTATATAGGTGTGTGTGTGAGAGAGAGAGAGAGAGAGAGAGAGAGAGAGAGAGAGAGAGAGAGAGAGAGAGAGAGAGAGAGAGAGAGAGAGAGAGAGAGAGAGAGAGTGTGTGTGTGTGTATTTTTTTAAATTTTTTTTAGTTTGAAGAGTCTCAAGCGGAAGGAGGATGTTGGAAGTGAGAGTTGTAGCAGAGTGAGAGCATTAGAGCATTGGAGTAAGTATTTGAGTGGGAGATGTCCCATGTTCCTGATCTACTACTCTTGAATATTTTTCTCATCAAACTTGAGATTCTACACTATGATGGCTTATGGGATTGGATAGTGGCATGTTTTGGGGCGGTATTTATAAAGTTGATGATGGAAAACCCAGATCTTGTTGTCTTTCTAGTACTTACTTACAAGCAAGTTTGGGATTTGAAAATCTATGTGCTCTTATAGATGGAGAATGACCTAATTTTTCTCATGAGCTTAAAGATGGTGTTATTGGGTCCATTTGTCAAAAAGTGACTGAAACTAAATCACAAAAAATGCAAGTAATTTGATTCAAAGAAGAGAGGTATGAAACTTTTTGACCATCAAAGGAGTTCAAGGAGTGCATTTGAGGAAGAAAAGATCAAAGTTGAAGAGAGGAGCTGACATGCTATAATTTGGAGACTAAAACTAAATAATTTAAGCAAATTCTATGGGAGATATGATCAATTGAATCAAGGGGGATAGAATTCATACCCATGAGCACAAAATAGATAATTTGGAGATCTTTGTGAGACTTTTTCATGATTTGTCAAAGGGGTTGAAGATCAAACAAAGTGTTATAGTGTTGAGCTTAAGAAATTTTAGGTTTTGATCAATCTCAAATTAGTTATGGTCAATTGAAGTTAGAGCTTTGGAAAGTGAGGTGTTGGAGATAAGATGCTAATTTGGTTTAAAATTTTGGTCACTCTTAAAGTTATGTTTTGAATCACCTTATGAAATTTTTCAATATTGTTGTTAATTAGGGCTTGCACCTTTGTGTAAAGGTTTTATGTGAACTCCTCAAATAGAGAATTGAAGGTATTGGATCAAGCATACATGGGTCTCTAGAGCTCATAAATTAGCCTAACTTAGGAATTGATTCATATCTAAGGGTTGGGGTTGGATTACATTATGAAACTTTGTAGAGGTTTAGAAGAGTGCACTATAAGCTACTATTAAAATTTTGGTTGATTTTGAATCTATGGAGAGTGAGAGCTAATGAAAAACTATACTAAAAATACTATTGTAAGCTCGGTAGAGTATTTTTATATTCTATCATGATTGAGTGTCAATCCTTTTATTTTTGTGACTATGATTGGGGATTTTAGGTTATTGGAGTGTATTTGAAGATTAAATGTACCTTTGATCTAGAAATCTGGAGAAAATTACAAAGAACCAAGAGCAAACCCTAAATTAGGATTTTGAAATTAAGGTGGAAATAACAAAAAAGTGACCAAGTTCAAGAGCTTGTCAAGGGTGCTGTAGTGATTAGATTATGGCTTCTTTCATATCATTAGAAAGGCTACCTTAAAAGATTTCTTTTGAATCCTAGAACACTTTAATCAAAGTCTCAAAAAAGTTATGTCCATCTAAGCTGTGCATAGTTTTCCCCATCAAGAAGACATAGAATTACTCCACTTGGAATACAAAATGGTATGAAGGCTAAAGTAAATATTTGAGGAAGCTTAGAGTACAAGTGAGAATTAGCTTGACAATAGAGCACGATGGCTTTGAAGCTTAGTTCCAACAAAAAGCATAAAGAGTTGTTGTTGAATTCTTGTGATTGGATCCTCTTTGTGCTTGCATGCTTAATTGTAAGCCTAGTTGGTTTGGATTGGTATAATGGCATTGTGCTTAGGTTTGTTTTCTTCTAAGAGTAATGTGTATTTCTCCTTGGTAGTGTTGAAAGTGATGACCAGCAGACCAAGAGTGTGTATTATGATGATAAGTTAGGTTGCCTCTTACAACCCTACTTGATTGCAAGAATACCAAAACCTAGAGTGAAGGGTTCTACTGTTTGGGTTCCACACATGCTCAAACTAATAAGGAAAAGTTTATCTACAATAAGGACCTCCTCCTCATCATCCACCATGACATCACCTTGGTCATTGACGGTTTGACATCAACTTGACAGCTTTCCAACAACTACAAGCCTTGGAATCATGACAATGACACCGTGCTAATAAGCACAAGGAAGAATTATGGAGCGTCATGGCAGACCTTGCAGTGATGAAGGCAAAGTCTACCCAGCAAGAGAAGGCCTTTTCAGAGTACAAGACCACACCAGAGGAGAGTATATGAGAAAAGGATCAGGAGATAGCCAAGGTGAAGGAGAAGATAGTAGACTCAAGGCATGGGATTACCCAATTGGACTCCAACTTGACAACTATCAAGGGTAGATCTGAGCAGCAAGTGGAGGAGATGAAGAGGAAGCATGCCAATGAGTTGGATGCTAGGGACAAGGAGGTGATGTCCTTGAAGAAGGAGCTAGATGGTCTGTAGAAGGAGAAGGCCAAGATGCACATCAAGGAGTAATCCATGATTGTGGTTAACCTTGAAGATAGAGCCCACATCTTTTGAGTACAAGTTAGACAAGAGGTTGAGATGGAGCTGCAATCCATCCATGATACTCTAGACAAGGAACAAATGAGAGTTCTTACAATCATGGAAGACATTGCCAATAGGCTGAAGACCCAAGTGGAATTGGCTATTATGACTTGAGCTCACCAGGTTAAGTTGCAAGAGCTGAAGTTGGAAATAAATACCTTAGAAGCCAAGACCTACTCCATTAAACAATTAACCAAATTGGCAGAGAAGTTCTGCAAGCATGGTGATGCCAAGTTCAAAAGTGTCTTAAGCAATATCCACCACAAATGGGAGGAGTAAAATGAATAAGTCAAGGAGCTGATTCAAAGGTGTAAAGGTGGAGGAGGGTCAAGAAAGTAGATCATGGTGTACAATACTTGTATAATTGTATAATTTTGGATCATTTGGATGTGGTCGTCATGACATGACCATCAGGCCGCAACTTCATTATGATAGGGACTTCATTGTGATGGAATGTCTCCATGCAATGACATATATAGGAATTCTTTGAGCAATTAAGGCTATGTGTATTAAATTGATTCTTTTCTAATTATCTGATTTTTGGGACCATTATCTTGACGTGTAGTTGGAGTCATAGTATTGGTAGAGTGTCGAATAATTGCCTCTCTACAAGTGGTACTGCCATAACATTTAATTTAACAACCAATTAGGTAGAATATGGTTAGTATTAATTCAAAGTTATGGGGTTGTGGCATCAAACAATTGTGGATGCGCTTCATCTTGTTGTAATAGATAGTATAAGGGAAGTCATTCCGACTTAATATAGGTTAAATCAACATAGATTGGAATCTCATACTAATTTGTTCAGAGTGAATGTGCAATTACTTTGCTTGTGTGTTTGCAAATTTAACTCTATTGTAGAGCCAATGCTTGAGGACCTCTTAGATGTTTACTATATCAATATCAATATCAATATGGTGTATGTTTTGTGATTGTTGAGTCAAGTAGTAGTGAGAAACTTGAAGTTGGAATACAAGTGATGAGGTGTGGGAGTGCAATTAGGCTTGGGAGTTTTGAAGCATCGGGGTGATGCATTGAGAGCCATGATGGCTATGAGTGTCATAAAATATCATGTGTAACAAAAAGCTTAGGGTTTTACAAACCTATAGTATAGCAATAAGGATTACCTTCTAGGAAGGATAGAATGCTCTCATTGGTGCTGTGGTATGCATAATATAAGCAATTGCAAGGGAAAGACCTTTGGGGCTAGTGACCAACATGACAAATTGAATCATCACCTTCTGGAGCTTGTGCAATGAGATATCATTTGTGAATGTGATTTAGAGGTTTTTTTTTGCTGTAGTGTGCTGCAAAAGGGTACTCTACCCTCTTTTAGGATTGTCCTGCCCAAGAGGTTAACTACCTAACTATATCCAACTTCTTACAAAGTGACACTTTGTCACAAGTCCCTTCACCTCCAGCCAATTCCAAATTGTATCCTCATGAGAATGACATGTTCTTACCAGTTATAATGTAAGTACATCAACACTAGGTTGTCACATGCATTTTGGTGCCACTATCGGGGATACACTCTTTGAAGTGGCTAGAAGCAAAGGAAATAGAAGTGGTGGATGTCATTGGGGAAGATAGTACCTAATGATATTCAAGCCCCTCATGAACAGAGAGTAACACGGCAAGACCACCAACATGAATCTGTGTAACCTTCTATGAAATGCTCAAGCTGGAGTACCATAGCTTGAGAGAAAAAACAGACCTAGATGTGGAGCCTGCTGGCCATAGGTTGCCCTGGGCTAACAAAGAGGCTAGACCCAAGATCCTGACTTAGGACATGTTTGCTACCTTCGTGTGTGTTGTGGTTTCCTTGCTAGTTGATGCCAACAACCAGAATATCAAGAGCAAGGATAAGTGCAAGGAAGTATCACAAGGAGAGTGTCAAGAGGACACCCTTGGATCAACTTCCATCTGTTCTTTGGGTGTAACATCATCAACACCATTGGACCTATTTGGCAACTTGTTTGGCAAGAGCCATAGGGTACTTGTGGAGGAAGAGGAAGAACATGACTCTCAAGGTAGTGCACCTATATGGGATGTGTGTGATATCCTTCTTAACCAGGTAATTACAAGAGTGAACCCTTCTTGAAGCATTAAATATTGTGCCCTTTCACATGCCAAAACTATTAGAAGTTCAAAGGTAAGGATGCTGAAGAAGATCCAGATACTTTTATATGGAAGTTCAAAGCTATATTGGTAGCCAATAAAGAAGATAATGATGCTGATTGACTTCAAATATTTCCAAGTCTACCATGGAAGAAAGCACGGAATTGGTTTAACCATGTTAGCCAAGATCTAGTGAACATGTGAGACTAACCAATGGTTCAAGAATTGTTCCTAGATCACTTTTATGAATTGGATTGTGAGGCCAATGTCTTCTTTACTATCAATATCTTGAGCAAAGGAAGAATGAGAAACTATGAGACTATTATGAGAGATTTCAAAGCTTATTGAGTCGAGTTCCTAAATGGGGAGATACCCTAGGATACTTGGACGCTCAAGCAATGGCATGGTTCTTGAGAGGACAACTTAGCAAACTCCATCTGTTTGTGAAGGAAGGAAGTCATGACGTGCTAGACCAAGTCTTTTGGTTGACTAAGTTGTGCAAATCTGCTTGGATGAATCCCGTTGGGAGGTCATGCCACGGCTGGACCTCAAAGAAGACCACAAACCAACCACCTTTGGTGACTTCTGACTTGTCTAACACAATGCCATCCTCTTCATCCTCTTGGAATGATGAACAAGATCATGAAGAGAAAAGCGGGCTGTATGCTTATCCAAAGTAGACTACCATCAAAAGAACCTGACTTAGATGGGATCCAAGTTAGAGGAACTCATCAAGGAGTTCATAGACTTTAAAGTGAAAATGGTTGGAGCCAAAGACATAGGAAGTTTCCTTCCTACATGCTACCTAATGTGTGGTATACCACTTTCTAGAAGCTAGGATGTGCTAACATGGAGTGTTTCTCTAATCACCTTCTTCCTTGGTACATCATATGGAGTGGCTCCAAGAGTGGAAGAAGCCGGGTTATTACATATAGGAAGATGATCATGTGTTTGCATTGCAAGATGTACCCCTCACATTACCCCAAATGCCCTCAACAGCTGTATGGCTCAAATACGCTCCCACGGGGTATGTTGCTAATGACCCTCAACAAAAATGTTCCTTCCTAAGTAGACTCCCTAGGTTGGTGTGTGTTATAATTGTGGAGCAGGGGACCACTAGGCATTGAGTTGTCTAGAACCACTATGACTGCCTCACTACAACTTGTTGTGTGGAAATGTAAGGCACCAGGCCATACATGATGACTTGCTTGCACCCACATGTGCCTTGACCCCCGATGAGGTTTGTACCTTACCCTCTTCCACCCAAGACGGATGCAATTGTTAACTTCCTAAACCTAGAAGAATTACCACCCAAGGATGCTACGTTGACTGATGGTGATGGATGGCCTGAATTGGAGGTTAATCAAGACATGACACACTTGACCAAACACTAGGAGAATAACAATTCTTCTTTTGATGCCTTGACATCATCAGATCTTGTGAAAGATAAGTATCACCACCTCAAAAAGTTTCTCTCTGATAAGGAGGGGAAGTTGTTAACTCGGACAATCATTATGAAGAAAGAAGAAGGAAGATCATTATGACCTATTGGAACCATCGTGACTAAAACCATCGCAGGTGGTAGCTTGCAAAGAGGAAGTCTATGCTGGTCAGATCTCCACTCTGCCATGATATCCCACAGATACTCAGAAGGAAGTTCATGACATGCTGGAGAAGGAGTTGTGAAAAATCAACCTAGGACACAAACAAGGAAATGCAGGGCCCTCATAGAACATTGCACCTTTGTCTATTCTTGGAACCAACAACAACAAGATTGTCAAGCCGGCACTACCTACAAAATGATCATGGCCAAACAACAGCAAGAAGGAGCTGATGTCAATAAAATTAGAAGCACCAAAAGTGTCCAGGCCTGATTGGATGGGACCAGATATGATAATTCAGTGAACTGGAGCCAAGAAGAAAAGATGGAGGACATCAAACTCTCTTCTTGGAGTGTCATAGTACAACATAGTGGTGGATGTGTACATCTATGTATCCTGCATTAAGTAGCTTTTGCATAAGATCCTGTAGTGCTTTAGATCACGGTTCTTAGGGGGGGAAAGACATAAAGTCCTACCTATCCAACTAATCAAGATAGACAAGGTAATAGCTAAAGTAGGATTGGTTTTGGCTAAAGCACCTAAATCTGCTATATATTTGAAACCGTTTTGACTTAACGCACAGCGCCTCTCCTTATAGTCTTGTGGCTTTGGCTGCCATAGGCACGGAGTGCGCTGGGAGCGTGTTCGGGTAAGGAGAGGTGCATAGCACTTGAATCCAACAGGGCCCCGGGGGACTGTAAGACAAAAAAAAAAGGAAAAAACCGATGCTCTCAAAAAAAAACCGGATTACCTATATTACTAGGGACAGGAGTCTAAACAACTTTGTTGGGAGGCTTGCTTAGTCTTTTCCATAAGCTCACTTTTTACAGGTTGGATTGGAATTAAAAATTCATTGTAGGGGTTGGTTAAATTTTTTTTTAATACTTTAGATTTAGCTATGTTAAAAAAACTAAAAAAATGTATCTGAATAAGGAAACCGTCTTCTTTTGCATCTTACTAGTGATTTTGCTAACCTTACAGTTTCCCCACATACGGCTCAAATGACAAAGAGGAAGTACAACTTGTCCAAAAACCTTTGTTTTTGAACGCCATGTCTCGCTCCCCTTTTCCTAGCATGCTACAATACCCCAAGGCAAATGCCGTATTCAAGCAGTTATGGGAGGACAACAAGCTCTATAGAAAACAATTAACCCTTTCCCTCTGTTGCACATTGAAGAGGAATCAAACAAACTTATTGGCAATCCACAAAATCAAATTGGAAGTTCTCAATTCCTTGGAAGTAGAGATAGAGATAAATGGGTGTATGATTCCCCTTTATCCTATTGACTTAGGATCAGGAGTTAATGTCATGATGGAAGAAACTGCCCTTAAGCTGGGCTATAACAAATTTGAGCCCACGACCACATACATTGGTTTGGAAATCAAACAAAGCAATAGCCGTTAGGGATGTTATTAAAGGTGTCCACTATCATTGGTGGGGTGATCTTTGACGTGATATATATTATTATGCAGCTTGTAACTAAGATTGGTTATCTAGTGTTGATAGGATGACCCTAGTTATACCATGCATGAGTCTTGGTAGACTAATACCAACACCGTCTAAGCTTCAAAGACTTCACTTGGATCTCAAGTTTTTCATGGTGTGATGGAAGAAGGTGCCTCACTTAGGAGAGACCTTGTCCTCAAAGGAGACTACACCAAGAGTCCTTTGGATAACTCAGAAGATTCTTTGGAAGAGGATGTAGTAAACTATATGGAGTGCTATAAGATGGACAATGGACTAGAAGGAAGTGATCAATGTGACGGTCTTGAGGAAACCTCTATACTCTTGGGAGTTAGCCTGGTGAGTCATGTTGAGGGTATTGTGAACCCCGATGACTACCAGGATGATCCTTAAAAAGAATTAAGTCTGTAATCCAAGAAGAATGTCAACCATTTACCACCTTGTTTTAGGAATATTAGGATATCTTTGCTTGGAACAACAAAGAAATGTTTGGCATCTCTTGGTAATTTAGCAAACATCAGATTGACTTGGAGGAGAAATCAATACCCATTAGATAACCACAATAATGACTCAATGCCAAGTACTCACTATTAGTGAGGGATGAGATTGACAAGTACATACACTCAAGAATCATTTTCCCAGTACTTAGTAATGAGTGGGTGTCCTTAATTGTGGTAGTAATGCAGAAGAAGACTGGTAAATCAGAGTGTGCTAGGACTTCCAAAAGCTAAATGTGGCCATGAAGAAGTGCCATGACCCTCTACTCTTCACCAATGTGGTTCTAGACCAAGTAGCGGGACACAAGTGCTATAACTTTTTGGATGGTTTTTTGAGATACAACCAAGTTTCCATTTGGGAGGAAGACAAGAGCAAAAGAACCGTCACAATAAACCAAGGAACTTATGCATACAATTGAATGCCATTTGGGCTATACAGTGCTCTCACCACCTTTTAATAGATGATGACTGAAATATTCAAAGAATACCTACAAAAATCATGGAGATACTTATCAATGAAATTTGTGTCTTTGGATAGAGAGCAGACCAATTGTTGTTCCTATGCCAAAACTTTTGAGAGGTGTTGATTGGCAAGTCTATCTCTGCATACAAGAAAATGTTTTTTCATGATGATGGAACTATCTTTATTTGGGAGAACATGTGTCTACATGGGGTATGGAGGTTTGATGCAGAAAAGGTGAAAGTGATCCAAGCATTGGAATCACATTGAAATTTGAGAGAGTTGCAAGCCTTCCTAAGACATATAGGCTGTTACAAGAGGTTCATAACTAACAATGCAGTCTTAGCATCCCCTCTCACCAAACTAACAAAGAAAACCATTGAATATGGCTCAACTGATGTGCAAGATCAAGCCTTTGTAATGATGAAGGAAATGTTAGTAGGTGTGGCCAGTCATGAGAGCCCCAAAGTGGGAGGATACCTTTCACAAATATGTAAACACCTCTTCCGTGGAAGTCAAGATGGTCCTCAATTAGAAGGAAGGATGGCAAGAAAGACAACCCAATGTATTATGCTGGTCGTCAATCACCCTCCAAGCTAAGTGCAACCACACCACTATAGAGAGAGAAGATATAGGAATGGTATATGGCTATAAGAAGTTTTGCCGCTATTTGTTAGTAAATGAGTTTGTCTTTCATGTAGACCATTGTGCATTACACTATTCGATAACAAAAATAGAATTGCTGGGAAGAGTTACTATGTGGATCCTCTAATTATAGGAATTTACATATACAATACAAGTATGGAAGGAGCTACTACAAGAATGCAGAATTTTCCTTTCTTGACTCAAAATTGAGGATCAGCTGACCCACTTGACCCCTGATCACCCAAGGATCCAACACCGCGGTCAAGCCTGATTGCCTTCCTGCACCTCAACACTTGCATTCTTACTTTCAGTTTGTCACCACTGCTCCATCTAACAATTGCAAATCACACACAATATTGACATAGACACATTAAGGATTGTAGAGGTCCTTATCACATTGTCTCCAATATAGAGGCTCATTCATATATATGCAAAAAGTCACAACTTGACCATACACAAAAATATTTATTTCCACATAGGCTTGAGCTGAATTACACTCAAATGAACAACTAAACACTGAACACTGAACTCTAAAGACTAAATACTGAACATTGAACACAAATATTGAACTCATACTATGTTGGGGTGATCCTCCTCATACTTTCTACTACAAAATGGTGGGACGCATCCATGGTTGTGGGATGCCACAATCCCTAGATTAAGCTCTAAACCAATTTGTATTAACCCTAATGTTTCTACTCTATCCTACCCAATTGATGCTAGGATAGTGCCACCTACAAAAGGGCATCTATTATACACTCTACTAGTTATGGACCTCCATCTAAGCATTGGAAGAGAGGTCTTGATGACATGGCAATTGAAAAATGTCCTATTATACACAACCATTGTCCACCTTATGTACACATCATTCCTTTGCTAACATCTTGTCCCTACGGGCAGGCTGTCATGATGATGCTCAATCACAATGATCTCACACCACAATGAGGGCTGACTCCAATGACATGACAACCCCAATGGTTAGATGACTTTGATGTGCATTGTGCAACAATTGCACCTCAAGGGTATAACCTATCTTACATATGTACAAGGGTATAAAAAGTCTCTACTTTCTTGACACACTCTGCTTCCCTGACACATTGTCTCCCTTGCATCTTAGGATTAGCTCATCCACATGCTCCTCATATTCTTCTAGCTCTTGGCTGACCTTGGTTGAGATGTTTTCAAATTTTTCATCAATGTGCTTTTGCAACTTCTTGTCCACCTTGGCCAATTGCTCTGATAAATATTTCTTTGTTCCTAGGGCATGTATCTCTAACTTACTCTTGGAGCTTTGCATGATGAACTTGGGTAAGTGTCACTTCTCCTACTTGCAGTGTTAGCTAATTCACTTTATCCTCCACTATTGTGATCAATCACATCTGCTCCTCATCCAGGGTATCATGGATGGACTGCACCTCCATATCTACCTCTTGCCTGATCTGCACATAGAGGATATGCTTATGGTCTTCATGGTCAGTTCTTAAATGCACATTTGGACCTTCTCCAGTTTTGCATTAAGGGCATATTTGTCTTTGGAGCCTGGGCTACAAAGAACCTTTAGTTCTTGCTTGAGAGACACCACCTCTTCATCCCTGGCACTTAATTGCTCCTTGTTCTACTTCTTCATATCCTCAACATGATGCTTGGACCTCCCCTTGAGTGTTAGTAGGTTGGAGTCTAAGCGGGCAATTTGCTATTGTGCTCTTGATATCACCTTCTTCATCAGATCCATCTTTCCTTTCTTCCCCTTCAGCTTCTCTTCTTGGACCGCCTTGTAGTATATGAATACTTGTTCACATTGGGTGAACCTTCACTAGGTGCAACTCTATTTGGTACTATTCCAAAATGTGTTCATATCCATCTTCCACACCTTTTGGTTTAAACACAAGACATCCCACTCCCCTTTGGCTTGTCATAGCTCCATATTATTTTCTGTGAGAGCATCCTCCAGCTTGCAAACTTGTGACAAATTGGTACCCAAGACCATTTCTCCTTGTCTGGTTTGACTCACCAAAGTTTGCTTATGGTGATGACTTCCCGCTCAAGACCACAAACCCCCTCTTGAATGACATGACATCACATGCTGCTAGTTGATCTAGCTTCCAATTGTGGTACTGGTAATGTCCTTGGAGCTTACCTATTGAGCCTTCAAGCATGCAATACTAGCATTGTCACAGGGATAGTCTGGTCTTGAGAATGTGCCTAGTTGCTTGCACCTAAACTTTACAATTTGAGATGGTACAAGTGGCAATCATTAATTCTAATGGATAGGACTGTGAACTGTCAATGACTACCAAACCTGTACAAAGACCTATTGTTGATTTCCTTTATTTTCTCCCAACTGTGGCAATTGATGCCATGTGCTCCAATTTCATCATCAAAGCTATCATTTGTAATGCAATCCGACTGTTAAAGACCTCCAAAATCTTCCTGCTTACACTTATGCCTCCACTTTGCCCAGATTTTTTTCACAAGACACAATGTTCAATACCACAGATATACAAAATTTACAGTAGCTATGCTCTCCGAGATCTTTAACCCCGGTTTGTGATTGACCCTACAACACTTTTGTCTAAGTGACCTATCATGCACGTGCAATCCATCTGGAGTTCTCCATAGATTTCTTGAGCAAGGCTTGTATACACTTCATTGCAACATAAAGGAGAAGAGCAATATTGAATGGCCAAGGTATAGACCCAAGTTCATGATATTCAAACCCCTCGCTCATGCAGCGCTGAAGTGAGTTGCTCATGCTTGCTCTTGCAACCTTGTCAATTGGGGCACATTTCCCTATCTTTTGGTAATGCAAGAAGGCCTCCTTGTACTTCTTGATCTTTGTCGTATGTTCACGATGGCCTTGTTGGCAGCATGCTAGGAAGAGTGTATGCTCCTTCTTCTTTAACAACCACATTCTAATGTAAAAATGAAAGATAAATAGAGAGAGGAAGTTGTTTCCTTTATGCATTTGAATTTGCTCCATCATCTCCCAAGCGCAATAATAAAATATCTTTGCCGAGTCCATGGGTTTGCCTTTGTGCAATAATTGGAAGAAGGCGGTCTGCCCATTATTGACATAAGTTATCCTTGTTGATTTGAGGATCTTGATGAGCAAGGTCACCACCATACAATGGGTAGGATCATTGGACCCATTTACCTTCCAACCATTTCCCATCTTAGCATATTTGAATGAGGCCTTGAACTTCCTTGTCATTTCTTCTAATGGTCAGAGCCACTCTTGGCTGAGGTACATTCCACTAGGTGTAGAATTCAACCAAGCACCTTCTGCCAATGCTCATCTTTCCAAGCAAACATGTTACTATGTACGGTGGTAAATTTTGGGTTCTTCTTCTCTTTTATCTTCAACATCATTGGGAGATAAGTAAAATATCAAATCCACAGCAAGAACCACAAGTGCATAAATTTTCAATGCTCTATGTGACAGTAGTGTGCCTAGTTCTCTACTCCCAAATTTTGGAGGGCAATTAAGGCTGGTATCCTTTTCTTCTTGTGCAACATTGTATTTCACCACATTTCAAAATTAAGCTCTCTTGATTGCCTTCCATTGTCTTGAATCACAATCACCCGCTCACACAGCCCATTGTGCTACACTCAAAACTCAAGATTCTATATTCTAGGATCACCAAATGCACCTCGGTGAATAGCTTTGTGAATTTGGAGGTGGTGCAAATTCAATTGACTAAAAACTTACCTTCTCCTTAAAACAAGATGTTTATATACTTCAGTTGGCCTATTGCAAATTTTTGTCAATCATCAAGGGTGAAATTTTTTTATTCCTATACATATGAAGTGGCACATAGAGTGCTGGTGACCAAAGCCAGTTCTTTCTCCAACGAGCAACAATTGCTTGAGGGAAGTCAAACCATTGAAGAATGATGGCAAAATGCTGACATGACATCCCCTAGCTGTGATTAAAATAGTGGTCGTGTTCTTGTGATCTTGAGACCATTTCCATCATGGTCATGACCATCATCCCTTCTATAGGGGGCTCCACTCCAATGATATCCCCTTGACTGCATCATTTTAGAATACCTTGATTGGTGATCTGAGTAAATCCTTTAGGTTGTTCTTGAAAATAACTTGCAAGATAAAATGGGTTGGGAACCTCTTCTCCTCTTCCTTGGTTAAGAGTTTCATCCCCATGTAGTAGTGCACTGCAAAAGGAGCAAGATAAGTGGCTCCACCTTCATCTTCAAAATCTTTATGCAGGAGCATGCACTGCTTGTCAAATATTTTGGCCCAATCTACACACTCTCCTGCATACATATAATCAAAGAGCATTGCCAAGCCAGTGGTTAAATAGGTAGTTCATTTCCATTTGAAGAGTTTTATAACTATCTCTATAGTGGCTCTTCTTGCGGGGTCCTTGTAACTAGCTATACTCCATCCATTGTTCTTGAAGCGCTTACTATTGAGGTGGCTGTTAACTATGGGAGTTAGGTCCTTGTTTGCAAATTTGGTATCTATCATCATCGCTCTTGCAAACCCAACATCCGGGTTGAGTACATTTGCCAATGGTCCTTAGTCCAATTCCATGGATTACTATGCATCCCCTCTTAAGTTTTTTCTCTCTTACCTCTCATTTCATGAATCATGTTGAAGTATGATAACTCCAATTCTAGAGTAGGAATCCTATGTGCTTACTTCTTATAACATCCATCCTATGGTAAACTGCCCATTTTTCATAGCAAGGGATCTAAAGATGGCCTCAGGAGCCTTCTTGTAAGTCATGGGAGTGACTACCAGGATGTGTGCATGCAAAAGGATACTACAAGCTATTGCTGCACTACGCCAAGTGCCTGTCTTTGTGCCAAGAACTTTAGATCATGCAGAGTGCCACTCTTTGAAGAAAATTTGAGCTCTCACTACTTCAAAGAATTTGCATGACATTACTCAATCAACTAGGAAGATAGGTTGGATTGCAAAAGTGCCACTGCAGGCCAGGCAGTTCAATTTATACACCCAAATCCTGGTCATTTGTTAGTACTCTGGTGGTTAAAGAGCAGGTAGGCACTTGCTATTACGAAGGTGTTGTCCTTGCATGATGTCCTTGTGCAAAGTCACTCTCCCACATGCCAAAAAACTTATTTGCTAACCATTTTCTCATGTGCCACACTTGCCCACAAGAGTGCCAACAGTTATCTTGTAGGTAATCCTTGGCAACAAGTGCTGTTAGAGGTAAGCGCCATTGGCGGCAAGTTGAAGTTGTGGTGGCACTTACCTCCAAGTCGTAAGGTGGCACTCAGCACTTAGGCATGTACGCCTCACCTACTAGCACTCCAAGTGCTGCAACACTTGCAAGCACTCTGAATGTTCCCTCAACACTCCAAGTGCTGTTCCATCTTCAAGCCCTTGGTGTTATTCTACACCTCTCAGAGTGCTTCTCATCTTTTTTTGTGACACAACTTTGCCTACTAAATAGCGGACCACCTCAATGAGACCTTAACTAGGTGTTTATCCTTCTATTCTCAAGCACATTTATACTACTTTATGCATCTTCCACATTTCTTTTGCAATCTGTCTCCTTTATGGACCAAAAAACCTCTTTCCAAAAAAAATAACAAGCCATGTAAGTAAGCGCTTTACACTTGGCAATAGCCATTTTTTCAAACCCTCCATGAATCTGTTGGAAATGTTTAGATTTTCCAAATAGTACACAATCTACCCACAGTGATGGGTGGCTATCCTAAACCTATCTTCATCATCTTTTTATTCTACATGCATACTAGTCACCGTTGGAGAAGGAGTAAATACCATTTTCTCTAGTGCTTGCAATCCTCTGTATAATAGATGGAACATGAATTCATTTGGGTGGAGAAAGAATCACATTCTCTGCTTGAGAGGTGATAAGAGAAATAGAATGAAGAGGAGTGTCTGCCATAGCCCCATTTACAATCCAAGGATGCTCGTGCACACTGAAAGTAACTTCACCGGGTCCACAAACTCAAAGCATGTGCACCAATTTTTAAACATTGCCCGCCCAACAGTTTAAAGAGCCCTGCCTATTTTAAGCAAGTTTAGACCCTTCGAAACCCAAAATCCACATGAATAAGGATGGGATTTCCTTACAAACTTTGGACTGGATGCACTTAAAGTCACATGTGAGAAGTTTCAAATATGAATTTCAAACTCATGAAATGACAAGTTGCTCATTCTAGCTCACTATTGCAGTAAACAACTATTAGCATTAATCATATTTATTTTGGCCCGTCTCACTTGTACCTCAGTAATTCAATCTAAGGTAGATTTCAAAGGGGCCATTAGAAGGCTCAGCCCTCCCTACAAAAGTTTTTCCGCCCGTTTCATTTTGTGAGCAAACATTTTTGTGAACTCTGCAAAAATCCTAACCGAAAACTGCAAAAATCCTAACCGAAAACTGCAGTAACATAACAACTCCATAAGTTCCAGTTTTTAAACCCCCGTTGAAACCCGTAATGTCTCCAGTTTACCAGTAAATTTAACTCCTAAACTTAGACCGGTACCCATAAAATTAGAACTAAAACCTCTATTGGTAATCTTTTAACTAAATGTTTCAATAACTTTGATATAACAACCAATTCAGTATGTAAATTAAATTCTATATTGAGTACTAAAGAGAATACGAACACTAATTTTTTAGCAACAAAAGGAAAGAAGAACTATTCTTTAAATCCAACATTTAGTATGGTTTAGAATCGGGATGATTCCATTTTGAAAATAAATCATAAACCACAACATACGCTCATCGTTTATGGTACTGAAAGGAAAATATGTTATAACCCTTTGGATTCTCTTCTTATCTCTCTTAGATTTTGGATTTTATGGCGATTCATGTGAATAGCTCTTTCGTAACACGCATTTCTCGTTACTTTCTCTACGGCATTGGATGCTTTTTTCTTTTAGAAAAAAAAGGCATTTATGATATAATATTAAGAACGGTCTTACTTTCATCTCAAAAGTGCTTCATAAATAAAGGTATGATTCCCCAAGATAAACTTGTTTCTTCATATCCTCTTCATCTACTTCATATGAATACACTTTCCTCCACGGTGAAGTATACAATAAAAAATACTTTGGATTTGGATATGTAGATCGTAAAGGGTTGCATGCCAAACTTGCTCTTCTCTTGGGTTTTAAAACAAATAAAAATTCACTTCTCACCAATATATATTGAATATATATATATATACATTTTTCTTCATTAGGTGAAAAACAATTTAAGTTATAGAAATCTTTTGTTTCCTTTAGAATCTTTAAATATTTTATTTTTGAAGTAGTATAGTATAAAATGAAATAGTATAAAATAGTATAAAATGAAGGATGGGGTCTTCCCATCCTTCATTTTTCCTACGCGGTCGCCTTTTTTCTTTTTGAAGTACATATATCAAATTGTTTTTTATCAATCTGATCTTTTATTCAAAGGAAGGATTGTTATTGGGTTCGATACAAATGAAGAAAAAAAAAGAAGATGCAAGGTTATACAGCTTTAAAGTTTGAAAGTTTGAACATCTCATTTGAGATGAAATTCCAAGAATTTGATTTATATTTTTGAACATGTGTAGTTTCAATGTTTGATATTTTGCATTACGGAAGTAGATTTTGAGTTTCAAATGGGATGATGCCAACCACTTCCTGTACCAGTATCTGAAGAAACAAGTTATTAATGATAAAATCCAATCAACCTTCAATGTGATTTAGTTACAGTGGATATTCACAAAGATTTCCTTTGAAAAGAACATAAATCTTACATGTGAATGACTTGACGAGTGTGCTCCTCAACTTTTACTTTTGACACTTCTTTGAGAATGTGTTCCATTTCTTTTCATCTTTTCCAGATTATATATATACATATTCTAGATGAATATTTGTCTAAAATATATTAAATGGAATACGAGATGATTCGTTAGAATGTAAATACAGTATCTATCTTTTAATGAATTTTATTTTAGAATCAGAAGATTATAAAAATATATTTATAGAACATAAAATACCTACAATTATCAAATAAATAATTCTAAAATAATCGAAAAATCTATAGTTTGTATTTCAGTCTCCACTTTGCCATGAATCTTAAAAAGTCTAAATTATCGTAGAAACTTTTTTATTTATTAATTTTTTAAGAATATCAATAATTTACTCTTATTTCCTAGGCGCCTTTATGTCTTGAAAAGGAAACCAAGGCAAATTCATAGATTGGTATAGAAAGCTATAGAATAGTAGCAAATACTTTGGTACCATTCTATAGCTTTCCCTTTTTCTTCTACGTGGAGAGTGCTAGTCGCCGTCTCCTTTAAAGAATCCTTTGACCAATTCTAACACTAGGCTTTGTCTGACTTGTTTGGGCTTTAAGGCGCATCCTACAGCTACTGACAAAGGCGTGTCCCCAAGTTCCATAGCGAATGTTGTGGTAAGGGACACGGACGGCGAGTGGTAAATTTGAACATTGAAAGCCGCGCTTGGAATCTAGTGAACAACATTAAGCTACATGGGCCTGGCTATAGGTAGGATTCTTATGCGGGAACGGATCGGATATAAATTCAGGCGATTGAAGTCGTATCTCACTTGAAGCTGTTGAATCATCTTGGAGATCAGATCTACCGCAATCGCTCAAAATCTTCTCGAAGTTTATTTGTTCGTTGGCATTTGTGTTCTGGAAGACCTTACGTTTCATCTCTCGGAATCTCCTCGAAATATTTTCATGGCGTCGTCCATCATAGCTGGTATTCTTTTAATCATAACACTACACGTCCACCATGTTCTAGCTGCAGACCCTGATATAACTACTGACTTTGTAGTTCCTGCCGGGGTCAATGCGTCCACGCTAGATGGGGATTTCTTTACTTCCATTCTTCTCAGACCCAGTGATGAGCGCTTTCGAGTTGTAGAAACTTCATTCAATGTGACGACTGTGAATTCCAAGACATTCCCAGCACTAGAAGGACTGGGTGTCTCCTTCGCAAAACTCTCATTTCCACCGAGGACTGTGAACTCACCTCACATTCATCCGCGTGCTTCTGAGATCCTATACGTTGCTCAAGGACTGCTGGTCGTCGGGGTTGTCGATTCTACCAATAAGCTGTTCACACAAACTCTGCATTCTGGTGATTTGTTTGTTTTCCCCAAGGGTTTGGTTCACTTTCAATACAACTTTCATTTCACAGAAACGGTGGTAGCATTCGCTGGATTCGGTGGTTCGAACGCTGGACTCATTAGATTGCCTAATAACCTCTTTAAATCAGGTATAGCCAATGAACTGCTGGAGACATCATTTGGTGTGCCCGCATTTGTTGTAGAGAGCTTGGTAGCAGCACAGTTATGAGAGCACTTCACTTTGTCTAGCTTAGTACTCGAATCCGCGACAATTCATTGGACTCACTGCACATTCGATATGTGAACAGCAGTAGATCATTGATTCTTTGAGGGAGCCTAAATCAGGCGTACATACACGAATATGTATTGAAATTGCAGTTACTCCTTCCCTTTACAACATTACTCATCGATTTGAATCGATAAACGATACTTAGTCACACACTATACCCTCCATGTCTTACCATTATGTATTTCTCTTTTTTTGTTTTGCATAATACCTATTTTAATGTTTCCTGCCGTGAGTCACACGTATAACACCCACTCACTACTTACCGTTCTCACTGAAACAAACGATCTCTACAATCTCGCTCTCCTCCGACGCTAGCTCTCTGTTCTTGATACTCTTCTCTATGTGTTTTCTCTACACTTATCTTATCTTTATGCTTCTACTATTAGCACCATTTTCATAATGCATTCTGTCTGTTTGCTTGCCATTCTCACAATATTAACCGTTGTTTCTTCGGATATTACCAACACACGTCTCATATGCTTTCCATGTACTATGCTTCGACTCTGCATGTGTTACGAGCATCATATTCGCGTTGAAACTTCCATTTCTGTCAGGACATCGTTCTTCTTTTGCCTTACTGCTGCTGGTCCTACTACTTCAAGGCCGGCTGCTTCCTGCATAATTTACAACAAGCATTCCTTAGCAGCAGTTTATGGAAGTAGCAGAGAATTCACGTCGGCACTCACAGGTTTCGAGCCGAAACTCGATACGATACTTCGGCACTTTGTCATGATGAAGTTGATTGCGCTTTCGTGCAAGCTTATTTTGACCGTCTGACGGCTTCTTTCTAGTGTTTTGTGCTTTGGGTTCATGCGGTCACCGAGTATGCCGTATCTGTATTATCCAGTCCTTTCACACTCATGTGCTTCCGAATAGAAATTCGGTACGAGGGGTATTGACATTCCCTCAGTTACATCAGCACTGATGAAGTCAGTGCTTTCATGGAAGCTGACCATAACAGCCATCTGTTTCCTTCTGTTGTTTAGTTGTTTTAATGTTTTAAGACTCATGCAGTCATCACGCATGTCGCGATATACACTATCCAGTCCTCTATCGGTTTGCTTTGCGTCCCCCCTGAGCCCATTTGAAGGACGGCTTCTTCTCTCATTTCCTCATACCCTGTTCTCTTGTAGATGGTCAATTACCTAATGTGTACTATTTCTTGATGTACATGTATTCTATCCAGTCCTCTAACGGTTTGCTTTGCATCCCTACTGATGCCATCTAAAGATCGGCTTCTACTCTCATTTCCTCATCCCCTGTCCTCTTGTAGATGGCCGATTACCTGATGTATAATATTTCTTGGTGTACGGGCTACGGATTACACGATGCTTACTAGTTCTATACATTTGTTGTTTTCGATATGTTGCTATTATACGTTTACTTCAGTTTACATTAGATTTCTTAAATTCAATTAATCTCCTTTATGGATTTAATACTCATCTCGATTTGCACATATCATATCATACTTACATTTCATCTGCATTTAATGAGTTCTGTATCCTCCGTTCCTCGAACCGACTTCTGCTGTCATCTCCTGATATCCAGTCCTTTCACACTTCGCTCCAGCCCAGCAATCATCCACTAATACAACAATTATCTGGTCGTTCGATGTTATTTCTTTTCCTTTCGAATATATCTTCCTACTCGTTTGATGATTCTCCTCTGCTTTCAGTTTGAGGTGCATCTTCTATGTTTGCTCGAGATGCCTCGCTTCCATCCTCATATTCTGCATACCCTTTTAAAACAATGCTCCTCATGGAATGGATCAATTTTGCCCTCTGTTTTTGATCGATTTTGTTTATATTCCGCTTTGTTGTTACTTGCTTGCTTGACTTCACTTGCATCCGTCCCTGAACGCATTTGTTTGTCTTCGATTCGTACTGGTCCGGTACTAAGTGGGTTTTGGATCCCGTGTCCGGTGAACAGCTTCTGCTTCCATTACTCATATATCCATCCAGCGACTTTGACCGTAGCACAGGATATCCGAGGCAAACTTTGATAGACGGTAGTTACCCTTATCAAACAGAACTCCTGTACGTGGCTACTAAGGGCTTATGAACACTAAGAGCAATCTAGTAGCCCGTATCGTCGTCTTGAACTCAGCGTAGTTAAATTTCGCTCTGTTCTTCCTAAGTAGCTGTGGATCACATTATTACGTTTATTACATAAATTTCTGTATACGCGTTTCTTGCATGTTATCGTGATATGCTACGAGAATGAGATCAATCCGACGTGAAGTGGAACATAATGGTACTGCTTTTGAGCTTGAAAATGCTGAACAAGATAGCGCTTATCGTTGATGTCCGATTATTACCGACCCAAAGTTTACATGAACAATCTTATCTTGAAGTTACCTGAGGCCTGAATTCTTCTGCTTAACAATGATCAAATATGATTCACTCGACTATTGTAATACAAAGCCAAAGATTTTTAACTTCTAAATGGATCAGCTCGCCAAACGTCAGATGTTCGATTTTTTCATAATATGAGTGGATTTTGTTGAAAGATCTCGTAGCAGCTGCAGTAACAGCTCTGTTGTTGAATTTCTACCCTAACAGAGCTTAGAATATTATAGAATCTTCCACCAAAGCGTCGCTTTTTATCACGAGTCTGCGCTTGATCTCCACATGGCTGACTCGATTTCTAACTTCCTTGTAGTTTCGAGTTTTTACTGATTGAGCCGCGTCAATGAAAGATGTAGCTAAGGTGGATCATTCTAGTAGTCTGGAGAAAAGAATCCACGAAGCGTTTGGCTTCTCTCTGTCCCGTCCTCACACTGGTGAGTCCCGACGTATGAGCCATGTTCTCCATGACGAAGCCTTCATGGGCAAGGCGAATCCCAAACGACAGTTTATGGAATTCCAAACGGTAGCGCATGTATAATCCGTACTTCAGTGTCGCCTAGTTCTCTTCATTCGTTCTGTATGATGTCTCTTGTTGGTGGAATTCAACTGCAGGCTTGAAATTGTCCCGCCCAGTTCTCTTCATTCATTATGTAAGATCGCTCTAGTTGAACTGCAGGCTGAAATTGTCTTTTGTCTTGTTGTATTGACGTCTCGCGGGAATTCCTAATACGATATAGGAAACAAACATGGACATGCTCATATATCCTGATCATTTTGTTCATATGCTGCTTATAAACTAGTGACTGGTACAACGGCGGGATGTGATATGGATCGTATTTCGTATGCAAGTTAGCATCTACTCGACAGCACTACACGAGTGTAGATGAGCTGCCTCCTCGAGGAAGAGTAGTAGGCACAATCCTCTGGCTATGTTACCCTCAGATCGACTATATATTCACGGGATATAAGATATTTATCATTTGGAGTTGGGCAAACGACTTAGCGACCAAAGCTATATCTTAGATCTACAATCTTATCTTCGTACATCGTTATACCTTAAATCCTCAGATCTATTCAATTTGCTGTTCTGCTTTCCTTTCTTTTCCGGGAATAGGAATGTCGTCGACAATTATTGCCCGAGCTCTCTTGGTCGTTGCCGCATTACATCTCCACCGTGTTCTAGCTGCAGACCCTGATATAACTACCGACTTCGTTGTTCCTGCTGGTGTCAATGCTTCTACGCTTGATGGAAGCTTCTTTACTTCCACGACTCTGAGGCCCAGTGAAGTGCGTACTATGGTTATAGAGACCTCATTCAAAGTTACGACTGTGAACTCAATCACATTTCCAGCACTAGAAGGATTGGGTGTTTCATTCGCGAAGCTCACATTTCCACCAAAAACTCTGAACTCTCCTCACACTCATCCTCGTGGCTCTGAGGTCCTGTATCTTGCTAAGGGTGTGCTGGTCGTTGGGTTTATTGATTCCGCCAACGAGCTGTTCACGCAAACTTTGCATCCCGGTGACCTGTTTGTATTCCCAAAGGGTTTGGTCCACTTTCAATACAACGGGCAGGAGACGGAATCAGCGGTGGCATTCGCCGGATTTGGTAGTTCAAATGCTGGACTTATTAGATTGCCTAACAACCTCTTCAAATCAGGAATATCTGCTAGAGTTCTAGAAAAATCATTTGGTGTGTCTTCTTCTGTTGTGAAGAGCTTGGTAGCAGCAGAGGTGTAAAATTACTTTGCTTCATCTAGCTCAATTTTTAACTTGAAATGCTGCTTACTTATTGCGTAGACAGTCTATAGCTAGCTCTAATAAAGTAGCAGTGAAGTAAGCAGCGGTTGCAGAACGCCTAATTTGTGCGAATATGCAGCAAAATGTATCGATTTCTTTTTCCAATAAGTAAGCATTACTGATTCGGACAAGGTAGTCAATCAGTTGCAAATGTGATTGGAGGTTTTAAGGAGATGTTCATCTAGTATTTATCCCAATCTGTCTGATCCACTTGCAACATTTATGGAGAATGAGAGAGTCCAGCAAATGATGCATATGCATATTGCTCGGTTTGTATACGTACTCACTTGAAAGTAATACACAAGATGCTCGATCATGATCCGGAAACTTCAAGTCCTGAAGCTACACTGCGAATCTTGAGTACTACTAGGTCGTGAAGCTGCGAAGATAAGTCATAATATCATATTCAAATAATTCAATGCGATTATACTACGGTAGTGGGAAGAAACTACTGGCGTGATTCTTGGGAATAATACCGCACCATGCTAGGATTTAGTAGTACTAATTTAGTCCGAGTAGCTCTGGTTTACTTGTAGAGCTCAGCCTGTCGAGCAGGCTGAATAGATATCGTGTTATATCTCATCTTATCATTAAGGTTAGGTTAAGAACACCAGCCACATTAGCGGCCAAGTTAAGTACTTGATGTAATCTGTTCTTCATGAGTTCTGTAATCTGTTCTTCATAAGTGTATTATATATTTTTCTGTTACTCACGAAATTGAACAGCCATACTGTTCGCCTGTAATGTGATCTAGCCGATTCTCACTACAAAAGCTGGAATGGATGCAGCAACTTTTCCAAAGCAATCAAGATCTTGACTATATATAACTAGTTCTTTAGACAAGAGCTGGCGATTTGATCCTCTTTTTACTGGGCGTACTGCCTTTGCAAGACATAGTAAACGTGAACAACTTGCACAGCGTATATCGTAAGCCAAAGATCTGAGCTACATACAAGTAAATCTAATCGGAACGCAATCTGACAAGAGTTGCGATGTCTCTCACACATTTTCACGATAACCAGTTATCTGGCAGTTTGGGATGATTAACCTGAAGCTTAGACATACACAAATTTCAAACAAGAGACATCATCAGCTCTGTTGGAGCCTTGCAACTGCTTTGAAACTGGCATGAGATAGAGATGGCGTTTTGTTTTATACATGTAGGGTAGCCTGTACCGGGGTAGTCTCCATCGGTGCCAATAAGGAGGTGAAGAACAATTTGAGAACATCCTCAAGATTCCGGGCTCTTTTAGAAGTTTTATGTGTGCTCTGAGATGTAGCAGGGACCAGATTTCTCAGGAATATATAGCATCTCCAAGAGTGTTAGTCGTCTTCATCAGAAGACAATTTGAAAAACCGTCAGGATTCTAGAAAGTATCACAATTTTTATTTGCATGCTGTTACTCATAAGTACCCCAAACTTCCCCGGAGTACTGATAGTCTACCCACTAAAGTAATCGATGTGGCACTCTGAAAGGACCAGAGTTGATGCAGGCTTCACATTGAAACTACTGTTTTCTGCAATAAGGGATCTTGTGATGCTGAGGATTGTTTCGCAAGTGGCTGCTATAAGGCTGCCAGCACCTTCTAAGAAAGTTTTAGATTTCGGATGCAGATCGCCCTGTTCTTTGGTGCAGTACAAAATTCCAAGGTTCTCTTGAGCTTGGAAGAGATTCCGGCAAGTCAATCCATTCTGATCCGGTGGAGAGCAGGTTTCATATAGGTGGTTAAAGAGAAGAAGTCAAAAATCTTGTTTTGATTGATAACTTTGCATCCCCAGGTCCACTGGCTGTGAAGGTAATCGAGCAGGCTAATCGAGCTTAAAGTTCGATGTGCCTTTTGAAACCGAGCATTTCATACCATGTCAATCAGATACTACACTTGTAATTGAGATACTACAGCTCGTCGAAGGCTATGCGTAAACATAGGTTCAGATATCCACTTGTAATTATAAGCAGCCGTTTATGTTGTCTTGTTCAGATTGCTTATTTCTTGAGTAACTGAGCGTAAGGTCAGCGGGATAAAGGTTCCCTTTAATTTCATATCTTTGTTTTTGCTCAATGCAGGTCAAACTTTCTCGAACTCCTTGTACAAGCAGCAGCAAACTTCAACCTTCAACCGCATTCAGAGGCCTGTAGTTAGGAAATGCAGCATCTGAGTGTCGTAAATGACATTCCCCTGAACACTTTCGCAATTTGACTTTGCCATCCATCACCTTCAGTTGATGAGTTCGAGGACTAGATGCTCCTAGTGGCTCTTCGGGAACTACACAGGCGAGAGGATACTGCCGATTACAAGCGCACGAGGAAGGTTATCGACTGAAAGATCAAGTTACGCGGATAGTCAGAGATTACCAGAAGTATGTGGATACCACCTACCCATTTAAAATTGGGAAAGAATTGATTAACAACTCGATCCTATGTAAATGCTTTCTAAGTCTATATCTCATCTCCATCACGTATACCATCATCTAGTCTTAAAGCAGTGATATTGCCCTGTGCGAAGGTTTTACTAGGTCCTTGCACGATGGCTTTGTGATTCCGATTATCCAGGGTTCATGTTGCTCTAGAGCGAGGCTTTTTCCTTGCAAGATCCACAACAGAGATTTTCTCCGTGGGTACTAGTCCGAAGGAGAGTTTATCATGATCAAATTACCCTTGTTTGCTTGACGGGCGTCGAAGGGAGAAGACATTACAGCTCCATTCGGAGGTAAGTGTTAGAAAACACTTACTTGAGTGTAAGGCCTCTCGCAATAGCACATCATGAACCCCATCAAGCAAGCAGATAATGTAAGGACAACAGGAAATAACGTGGTTCACTTCTTGTCTCGGAAGCTACCCCGAGGCTGAAACAGGCTCACGTGCCTTTCGAACCTCCATATATATATATATAGAGTCCTCCCTCATCACTGTCATCCAACTGAACTCCTGAATACAGACTTGCGGGACTTACTGCATATTGACCACTCAAGGTATCTAGTCACTTTAATACTTTGCCATAAAAGTGATTGAACGTATCTAAACAAGTGACCGTCCCACGTAGCATGAAACAACAAGGTGTTTCATCAATCACGTTTGCTCTTGCTCTTGATCAGCCAAGTCATTGATAACAAGCCAAACATAATAATCTCCACCTTTTGCTTGTATCCACCATTTCATCCCAAAGAGCAACATTGAACATTGAGCATTGAACATTATGCTTAACTTGAACTTCTCAACAAGAAAAGGTTTAGTCAACATATTTACCTCTGTGCCAATCTTTTGCAAATTGATCTCACCATTTGTCACATCTTCCCTGATAAAGTGATGTCCCACATCAATTTGCTTTGTCCTTGAATGATATACTTGATTCTTGGCTAAGTAAATAGCGTTATGGCTATCAAAAAAAAAGTGTGGACTTCATGTTAGGGAGTCCTACATCCTTGGCTAATCTTTGTAGCCATATTGCCTCTTTGACAGCCTCATGTGTTGCCATATATTTGGCCTCTGTAGTAGAAAGAGCAACAGTAGATTGAAGAGTAGACTTCAAACTTACTGCACCACCAACAAGTGTAAAAATAAATCTTGTTGTATATCTTCTCTTATCCAAGTCTCCGGAAAAATCAGAAATTACATACCCTGTAATTCTTCCTTCTCCACATCAAAGACAATGCCAATATTTAATTCTTCCTTCTCCACATCAAAGAGAATGCCGATATTTATAGTCCCTTCAAGTAATGAAGTATCCACTTCACAACTTCCCAATGTTGTTTCCCTAGATTTGCTATGTATCTACTCTCCATACTCACCGCATATGAGATGTCTGGTCTAGTGCAGACCATAGCATACATTAAATTCCTAACAGCACTATCATAAGGAATATTTGACATTACTTTTCTCTCCTCCTCATTTGATGGAGATTGCTCCAATGATATCCTAAATGACTTGCCATTGGAGTGCTCATTGGTTTTTCATTCTCCATGCCAAAACAAGCAAGTAACTTTTCCAAATATCTCCTTTGAGCTATTCATAACTTTCCCTTGCTCCTATCTTAGTGGATTTTAATTCCAAGCACCCTCTTTGAAGAACCCAAGTCCTTCATATCAAACTCCTTACCAAGTTGTGCTTTCAATTTCTCCACCTCAACTGTATCCTCCGCAGGAATCAATATATCATCCACATATAGTACCAAGATGATCAAATCAAATACTCTAGTTCCATGTAGCCTCTTGAGGTACACACAAAAATCTGACTCCCTTCTGTTATATCCATGTTTCAACATGAAAGCATCAAATTTCATGTACCAAAGTTTGGGACTTTGCTTTAGTCCATATAAAGACTTTTGTAACTTGCAAACCTGGTTCTGGTTCCTTGGTACCACAAAACCTTGAAGTTGATGCATGTAAATCTCCTCCTCTTATTCTCCATGCAAAAAAGTAGTTGTAACATCTAGTTACTCCAACTCCAAGTGATGCAATGCAACTATTGCCAAGAGTGCACAAATTGAAGAGATTTTACCATTGGTAAAAACAATCTCATTGAAGTCAATACCATCTTTTTGGCTATAACCCATTGCTACAAGCCTTGCTTTGCATCAATCTCCACCTGATTTTGGAAGTCTTTCCTTCCTCCAGAATATCCATCTGCAATCTATTTCCTTCTTTCCCATAGGTAATTTTTCAAGTCTCCAAGTTTGGTTTTTGGCTAAAGACTTCATCTCCTCTTCCATTGCACAATGCCATTTTTTACACTCTTAATCTTGCATTGCCTCTTCATATGAAGAAGGCTCACCATTCTACGTAAGAAGAGGATAAGCTACAAATGAATCATCAAATCTTTTTAGTGGCCTTTTCTCCTTGTTTGGATACCTGCATTCATGAATCACTTCTGGACTTTGCTCTTCTAATGGTTCACTTGGTAAATCTACAAGAGGTGAGATGTCTACATTTCCAAGATCGATATCTATCTTAACAAAATCTAACTGAAGTTTTTTATCCTTTTCTTTTGCTATAGTAATAGCCTCCATGGTACTAGTCTCATCAAAAACTACATCCCTACTCACAACAAGACAACACATTTCTGGATCCCATAATCCATATCCTTTGCATCTTCCTCATATCCCAAGAATATACATTTTCTACATTTGGGTTCTAACTTTGTCCTTTGTCCTTTGTTCTTGTTGAATATGAACATAAACTATGCATCCAAACACTCTAAGTGAAAAGTAATCTACATGCCAACTTGTCCATTTTTTCATAGTGTCTTACACTAAATAGTGATAGAGGGAGGAATGTTTACCAAATGACAAGCCATATTTACAGCTTTTGCCCAAAAACTCTTCTCCAATCCGGCATTGCTTAACATACTTCTTGCTTTCTCCAAGAGTGTTTGATTTACCCGCTCTGCCACACAATTTTTTTGAAGGGTAACACGTATGGTAAAGTGATGAATTATCCTTTCACTCTTACAATGTCTATCAAACTCTCCAGATTTGTATTCTCCACCATCATTGGATCTCAAACACTTCACTTTCCTTCCAATTTGTTTCTCCATCATCACCTTCCATTGTTTAAAGATAAAGAAGACCTCTGATTTTTTCTTCATAGTGTAGACCCATACTCTCCTAGAGTAATCATCAACCAAAGATACAAAATATAGTGCTCCAAATTTTGAAGTTATAGGTGCAGGGTTCCAAACATCAAAATGCACATAGTCTAGAAATTCTCTTTGTGCAATGAACTCTTGTGGAAAAGCTGACCCTCCATTGCTCCATTCATATTACACAATGCTCACAGAATTTTAACTTACAACTTTTAAGGCCCTTTAAAAGATGTTGCTTGGACAATTCACTTAGACCTCTTTCACTCATATGACCCTATCTTAGGTGCCATAATTGAGTAAGATCTTTGAGATCTTCATTTTAAGAAATTGTACTTGCCTTTTTCTCTAGTAATGGTATCTCTAACAAGCTCGTAAAGATTTTCTATCTTCTTGCTCTTCATTACAACCAATTTTGGTACCTTGAGTGTTTTATTTTATGCCCCCCACCTCCAACCATTAGAGTCCAAAGTGCCTAGTGATATCAAATTCTTCCTTAGCTCAGGAACATGCCTCACATCAGCAAGAGTCCTCACAACACCATCAATTATCTTAATGTGTATTGTAGCATGCAAATAGCTTTACAAGCCATGTTGTTCCTCATTATTACAGATCCTCCATTGAATGGTTTGTACTCATGAAACCACACCTTATTTGGACACATATGGTAAGTGCAACCTGATTCCAATATCCATGACTCCTCAAATAGATCTTTGTCTTGGGTAACACATAGAACATCATCCACAAAACCAGATGACTCGCCCATACTTGTTTGATCTGAACGTTGACCTTTGTCCTTGTTGGACTATATCCTCTTGTTGTTACAATATTTCTTGAAATGTCCAACCTTCTCACAAACCCAGCACTTGCCTTTGAAACCTCCAGTTCTAGACTTAGATATCTCTCTCTCTCTCTCTCTCTCTCTCTCTCTCTCTCTCTCTCTCTCTCTCTCTCTCTCTCTCTCTCTCTCTCTCTCTCTCTCTCTCTCGTCCTTCCTCTGATAAATAGAGCCTTTGGATTTGTCTTTTCTTGCTTGGGTCTTTTTTGCATTGGACAATAATGCTGAAGTGACCTCGTCAAAGTTTATAGCATCCTTCCATATAGAATATTTGTGACCAGATGCTCATATGATGAAGAAAGTGAAGTCAATAATAGCACTGCTTTATCCTCTTCTTCTAACTTAACCTCTATGCTCATCAACTCACAAATGATTTTGTGAAACCATTGAGGTGCTCCATAATACTTTGGCCTTCATTCATCTGCAACATATAAAACTTCTGTTTAAGATACATCTATTTGTCAATGACTTGGTCATATAAAAATTCTACTATTTGGCCCATAGTTTTGGTGCAAATTCCTCGTTCATAACATTGTATAGCACTTCATCAGCAATGTTCAACTGAATAGTGCTAATAGCTTTGAGATATGCATCTTCCCCATCCTCATCACTTGTGTCCTCATGTCTTTTTCTTAGTGCTCTATGCAGTCCTTGTTGGACAAGAAGGTCCTTTATCTTCAGTTCCCAAAGTCCAAAATTGTTTTTTCCATCAAACTTCTCCATTACAAATTAAGCATTTGATATGGATATCATCCCTACCATTGCTTTGCTGTGGACTTGCTTCTGGACCCACTTCATTGCACCCTCAGATCTTAAGACCCTCTTCACGACCAACTATGCTCTGGTACCAATTGTTAGAAAACACAGTCTACATGACCTCTCGCAATAGCACATCATAAACCCCATTAAGCATATAATGTAGGACAACATGAAATAACATGGTTCACTTCTTGTCCCGGCAGGCTCACATGCATCTCAAACCTTTACTACTCTTTATTTATATATATAAAGAGAGAGAGAGAGAGAGAGAGAGAGAGAGAGAGAGAGAGAGAGAGAGAGAGAGAGAGAGAGAGAGAGAGAGAGAGAGAGAGAGAGAGAGAGAGAGAGAGTTCCTCATCATTGTCATCTGACTGAACTCTTGAATACACACTTGCGGGACTTACTGAATATTGACCACCCAAGATATCTAGTTGCTTTAATATTTTGCCATGGTAGTGATTGGACATATCTAGACAAGTGACTGTCTTGCATCGCATGAAACAGCAAGGCGTTTCATCAGTCATGCTAGCTCTTGCTCTTGATCAGTCAAGTCACTGATAACAAGCCAAGCATAACACCAAGTCCTCCAGAATTTAATACCACAAGTAATTTCAAATCACAAAGTCGGGAATGAATTCCACCTGATCTATTCCTTGCACTTGATTAAAATATCATTCTTACTTGTGCACTCTTGTCAATGAAGGACTATGCGCTTCATTATCAGGAAGATGGTTATATTTGGTATCCTCTTTGAGTAGACTTCCAATCAATAGAGCTAGGTGTCATATTCAGGACTTGTGCTTTCATTAACCATGTCAAGATGAACCAAGATTTTAGTGGCATTATATGTTGTTGGCTTTCTTTGCATTTGAATGTCATTTTTGCTCATATTCACCCCCAATTCTAACAAGATAAAATGAAAAAATATAGCAAAGCATACAATTCCAGTCAAGCAAGAAGTGTTGGGGGAGATGCCAAGGCAGAAGCAAGAGTGGAGGTTCAATCTGCTCTCACAATAATATTAGAGTCAGATGTGCCAGACCATGCCATCAATGTCTGAGGCAATGTCATGGTGGATGATGAGGAGGAGGTACTGATTGTAGAAGAAGACTCATCTGCTGACACTGATACACAAAGAAGAGGGGACAGTCCAGGTTCAAGTTGTCCCTCAAGGAAATATTCATTAGGTGGTAACTCCACTTCAGGAACTGATGCTCAAGACTATCCTACCCTCGCCATCCCTAGTGAGTAAAAGGAGACATTTGAGTGAGGAAAAAAGAAAAAGGCCAACAAGATGGGCATCCTTGGACCTCGATCAGATCATTGTGGAGTTCATCTTCTCTCTTAAGAATATTAGCCTCAAGCAGATGGTAGTGAATCAGTCTAGACCCAAAGAAGAGAACCAGCAAGTACCTTGGGAGCACTATGAGTGCAGCATGCTCCGATGATCCTTGCCCCATCGATCCTCACCCTGATGATCCTTGGGATGTCCTGCAAGCTAGTGAGGCCATGTCGATTCAACCACGAGAGGTGTCAATGCCCAAGCCAAGCCCGTTGGTGTACAGAGGTGCCCTTTATGTACCCTCTCAATTATCATCTATTGTCATCTTGGGTTGTCTACATGTTAGGGCCTGTACTGAAGACCCTGGAAGAACTACCCCAACCCCACCCCACCCCACCCCACCTCCTTCTTATCAAGAAATTGATCCTATAGTAATGGATCACAAGAGATTGATTAATTTCTTGCACATCCATATTCAGACGATTCTATGGAGAAAACAAGTGGTAGAGAGGAAGTCGGTTGAAGCCAACACCTACATCTTGCACTTGGAGGCCCAACTCACAGAATCAAGGAGTATGGTGCACAAGATGACCAGCATGGTGACCTAGGAGAATCTTGGGAGATGGCCCATCTTTGAGAACGGCTGGCATGGGCAGAAGGGAGAGGTCAGTATGGTGACCACGGCCATGGAGCACCATGAAGCGTGACATTGTGACACTTTGCTTCAATCTTAGTCATTTCCAACCTGTATCCTTGTGAAAAATGACCTATTCGTACTTATTATATTATAAGTATGTGAACATTGGGCTATCACAATGTCATTGGGACCATTTTCCCAATGCTAAGTTGAAGAAAATGAAACCAAACTGTATAGTAGGAGCATTGCCATGCAAGCCATGCCATCACAAAATTTAATAAGGAAGACGAGGTTATGCTCGGGTTAGCATTGATAGGAGTAAAGTTAATGAAGGGATTGTGATGGCACATGGCCATTGGATCTGTTCCATAATCATGTAGTAGGAAGGGGTTTGGCCCCAAAGTGACACATGTTCAGACTTTCATCTTTTTGTCCAATTTACGTATGCTTACTCTCTGTATCTTTTTGTGTTTGAATTAGGTTCAATCATTGAAGTGGATACATACAGACCTCCAAGATCCTTAGAACATTGATTTCAATGTTATGTATGTTTTGTGATGGCTTGATCAATTAGTGGTAAGGAACTCAAAGTACAAATGAAAGTACTAGAGTGTAGGTGTGCATTTGTGCTTGATTGAAGTGTTGGATCCTTTGGGTTCAGAAGGCTTGGGATGGGAGGTTGAAAGGTCATAGAGAACCTCAAGTATCATGAAGAATCATGTATAACAAAATTCTAGCATGTCACAAATCTACAATGTCATGGATGGTGACACTTTTAGGGAAGGGCAGAACATTATCACAAGAGTTTTAGTATGCAAGGCATAGGTAACAGTGAGGTAAAGAACCTTTGGTCCACTTGACCTTTAGTGCGAATTGAACCATCACCTTCACAAGTGACATTTGATTAGATCCTTTATGTGAGTGGTTTGTTCTTTTTATTTTTGTGTTAAGCCATTGTGAATGACACTACTCCTCTTTAAAGAATGATTCTACCAAGAGCTAAAATACATAACAATAAAAGAATTACCATTTTCAACACTTTCTCTTCATTCTAGTCATTTTCAACCCAAATCCTCAAGGGTATGACCTGTTCTTATTGTTTGAACTATTAGTACATCGACACTAGGTTGTCATACACACTCTAGTCTGCCTTGTCTTCTTCTTTGGAACTACTACAATGGGAGATACACAATCATCACTAAGTACCAGAAAGATAATCCCAACCAAAAGGTACTTAATGATTTCCTTCTTGACTAACAACCGAATACCTATGATTGAATCAATGTTGTTGTTGCTTAACTAAAATTACTCCTTCCTCTAGGTTGATCCTATGCTTCCCAAATTGCATAGGGATGCTCAATATCTACCTAGTTTTCTAGGTGAAGACATTCTGGTACTCCTTGAACAGGATGGCATAGTCTTCATACTCCATATGTGAAACAAATTGGGAATATTTAGCAATTTCCCCTCATCTATCACCATGTATTGGGACTTGTTTGGATTGACAATTCCCTCCACATGGATTATTGTGCTTACTCCTACCAGTGAATGTTTTCTTCTTGATCTTTGGGGTGATCAATCCCTTTTGCCTCATTCTCTATTTCATAACATTCATGGTAATTCATCACATATTATTTCAAAGAACCTTTAGCCTTATCCAACGTCCCTTTAGTGTACTCTTGTTCCAAGATAAGATTTCTCCTAAATGGGAACCTTTTTCCAACATATTATGACTTGTTTGGGGTTCACAAAAGTTGTAATAGAAAAGTGAATCTTTTGCTTACACCACTCGACTATCATTCTTGCTCCATATATCCAAGGTCTTCCTATAAACACAAGATAACCCATTTTGGTTATAGTGCAAAGGACAATGTAATTCAGATGAAATGTTACTCCACTTGTGATGGGGAAAACACTAGAACAACATTCCTAGAGGTGTATTTCTTGTTTGCTCTGCAAATTGGAGGATAAGAGGAGTTGTTTCAAACATAGAGTATCCAAACTTGAGCATAGTTTCCTCCATCATGACATTAATGTCTGATCCCAAGTTGATGGGGACCAATTGGGATCATGCAGCCATTAATCTCTATTTTAACTTCTAGAGATCCTAAGTCTTCCAACTCTGTCTTGTATATTGTAGGAAGATCAGATTTCTTCCATGCTTGTACTCTTTGAGGTGTCAATTGCCTCTTGTACAATTTGTTATCCTCCCACAATTGTGTGAACATGACTTCTGCCTTGGAGGATCCCAAATCTGCAATGATGAGCTAGAGAGCTAGCTTTACATTTCTTTTTCTTTGTTCTGACATTCTATGCCATAATTATCTTCAAGGTTGAATCTTCTCCTTTGTCTTGGAAGAAACACCAAAGAAGGAGTTCATTGGTGATTCTTTCAAGACAAAGAACTTGAGTATTGAACTTTGGCCTCCAATCTATTCAAGGATGACACTTCAGCCTCATTTTACTTTTCCTAAATTCCAAATCACAACAAAGAATAACTGATGGCAATTTCTCTATTTTTCCAATGCAAGGCACAGCTCCTCTTCTATGAGTTCTTGCACTTCCTTCTAAATATCAGCCGAGTATAGATAGTGGGTACTCTAATTCTGATTGTGTTCTTCAGCCATATTCTATATAGGAAGATCTTCTTGGGAGTTGGTCACAATCCATTTGGGAAATTCCTTATGTTCTCCTTTGCCTCTGACTTGTTCTAGTAGCTTTACCTCCTCGGTGGATAAAAATTGTCATGTGCAACTGTGCTTCTTCTTTGATCCAAAGGATTCTGGATCCCAAAGAGGAAGTGTCTATTGCTACCTTTGTCTTGGAGCATGTTTCTATGGAATTCACTTCCAGATCAGAATAAGCAACAAGTGTCATCAGATAGAAATTATCAAGCCATTATCATCAGATAGAAATTCTTCATCTTCCCTTAGTTCCTCCAAGGTCACATAGTGCTCATCTATATCAACTTTAGTGATTTAAGGAATAGGTAGAAATCTAACAGGTTGTCTTGGGACAAGAGATTGAGGACAATGTTTCTTCATTAGTCTTGGTTTTTTACAGTTATTGCACAATAGAGTGTAGTGAATTTGTCTTTTGAGCTCCAAACATTGTGTTGACCAATGTCCAAGCGCTCCATATTTGTAGCATGTGCTAGGAGTAGCATTTCCTTTGGGGGTCAAGTCATTCTTTGTGGGTCATTAGCAACATACTCCATAGGTACATATCAAGGAATGGTGAAAGAGGAGCGTGGGATTAGATTGGAAGATACTTCTTGAACAATGAATACTTGATCTTCCTTCTCCACGTAGTACTTTTTCTTTTTCCACTTGGGTGCCCTTTCTAATTAATTTCTGAGGAACGAGGATGTGTAAAAAGTCATTCTTTATTAGAGTGTCCTGGCTTACCATAGGTTGTACATCAAATATGTGGTCAAGTGTATGAAGGGGGCTTTTGTCTCTCTTTTTCACCAATTAGTTGTACTATGAAATCAGCAAAGTTCCTCCAACTTAGTTCCCAACTATGGGAGAGTCTTTGGGAAGAGCCAATCTTTTGCCTTAGATTACCTAGTATTTCCTTATGTCTCTGTTTCTCATCTTTTGATGAGGATGATGAAGACATGGTCACACTAGATGATTCCACTGATGAAAAAGGTGGCCTTCAGGCTGATCCCTTTAGTGGCGTCTTTGATCTTTGCCCTTAGAATACTCTTTTAGTTGGATTTATCCTGGCTGATCCATACAGTTTTGCATACTTGGTGACTCTACCTAAAGTGTCATGATCTCTCTCCTTGGCAAAAACAAGTAGCTGTTGAGAAAGTCCTCCTAGGAACCAAGCCAATGCTTGAGCATCCAGGTATCCCAAGATAGCACCTCACTTAGATACTCTGCTAAGTAAGATTTGGAACCTATCCGTGTAATTTCTCAACTTCTCATTCTTCTCCTTTTCTAGTTGTTGAGGGTGGGAAAGGCAGTTTCCTCTATGTTATTTTATTTTTGCTAACCATACATATCAGATGTAGTTCATCCAAATGAAAGGGATATTCTCCTTTATTTCATTTTCATCTGGATATTTTCACAAGACTCCAATGATAGTGGCAAAAGATGATTCATTGTTTCATTGATACAGTCTAGACTTAATTCTTATTGAGCATCTAATCATGGTTTTGTTCAGATCTACAAACTAAAACCTAGATATGTGTTGGAATAAACTTTATGTCAAGGTTCTATCTTGGGAAATAAAATAGAACATTCGAATATATGTAGATAAAACGGATTCTTGGCAAATGTGACATCAAACTTAAACTAAGCTTTGACATGAGGTTTGAGAATTAAGAAACTGATCAATATTAAAGACGGGAACCTATTTATCGGTTTCTAATTATGATCTCCAAAGCAAAATTCGCTCCTGAATTTTCTTTGATTCTTGTTTAGTGATGGGATATTTCTTACTACTCAATGACTTTCTCTTCTCTTGTCTCCTATGTTTGGCCAGCATAATGCGCATACACGAAATGTGATTCGATGAAACTTTTGGTATCGTGTTTGACAAATGCAAAAAGTAAACTAAAAGCGGGTTTAACAAAATTTTACTATCCCTTCTATTAGAGTTATTTCAAAAATATTTAAATATATTTTATGCATTAAAAAAAATGTTACTATGATTGAAAAATATACTACGTAATAGACAGGCTTTTACGCTTTATCTAGACATCCATTACAACATAATCTGATATACTAAGATAAGACATTAGAAAATAAGAAATTAATAGTGAAATCTGTATACATATAGTCTTGCCTAACTCCAGTTTCAACTAGGCAAATCATTATCTTCCGCAATTATCTAAACAAAGCTGTCTAGGAAACTAAATTTTCTACCCCGAAGTCTTACCTTTCTTAAGCCTCTTCTTTCTCGATCTCAACATTATCTTCCATTACTATCTAGACTACTCTCTCTAGGGAACTAAGTTTGCCTAAGTCCTATTGTTATTTATGCTACTTTTTTCTGTATCTCAACATTGAGTACGTTGCGCTTCTTGTGTCTGTCTTGCCCATTGCTACACTGAATAGTCTATGTAACATTGCATCTGATAGCTCCACACTAACTAAAGGTAGAACTACTGAATATCCAATAAATACATATATCTCCCCATCTAATCAATTGATCAATTTCTAGTAGAGATGCGGTTGAGAGCTAACAGGAATTTGACTCTCTGCCTGGAAGATTTTGCTTTTGGAGCAAGAAACACATCTTTAAGGAGATTGAAGCTTCAGTATGTTTTACCAGGGAATTCAACAAATGTTTACTTGATGCAAAGAATGAATCAAACAACACGAGTTCTACTCATAAACTTTCAAGCATGACTGCTTGGGATGTGATTAGTTGAGATCTGCGAACCTTGTCTTTCAATTAAAGCCCTCAAAGCTCATTAAGTCCCGTCCAGATTCAGAGGACACGTTTTCTTCTGGTGCCTGCGCATATACATTGGATGGAAAAGCTATTAGACTCTAGGATATCCTGAGATCGTGAGTGAAGGATTAATCTAGACATCAACTCCTTACGGGGTAAACTGCCTCTACAACGGACAGAGTGAACAGTGCTACACTCAGTACCAATCCTCCTGGATATCTCAGGACGTAGGCTAGTGCCAGATCCAGTTAGTGTTGAGGACAGACATCAGAAGCAACGTTTCAAGGTGGCGTACATACTATTATAGATGATAATCCTCTGCCTTTACCCCGTGATCTTTTCTGCTCTGCTTTCTCACTGCTAGTGTAGTCATCAATGTGATTGTATATTTGTGCTTAAAGGTAAGTGTGCTATTCTCCGTATGATCTGTTCTCTGTTTACCCTTTCTCGTTCCCGAATCACAAGGCTAAGTCCAGTGATCCTTACATGGGAGAGAGTAGAACTTGTTTGGACGTTAAGAATTCTAAATATTAGAGTCATCAACTCTCTTGAATTACATAAATAGAATGGTTCCGCCTAATTATATTTGTTTGTCTATCATTCAGTAGCCTCATATGTTCACGTGGACAAACTTCTCATTTCTTCGTTCAGTTACTGAGAGCTAATTAATGTCTTCGATTCCACCACGAAAATTGTATATTGCAATCGTTTGCACAATTTCCTGCCACTTGCGGGCAACTTACTGTTCTGTATTGGGTAGCAGGCCGAGTGTCTTATTCCCCGTCTCGAAGTCGATATGAAAGCAAAAACCTTCCAAAGAAGAAGTCCAGAGGACTCGAGATTCCTAGCTTGATTGACGCGGTGCCTCTCCGATGCCGCTGGAGGAATTATTGAACTCCTGTTGTGAAAGTCGGAGCATCGAACCAAGAACAATCAAAAGAACCAACCAGATGTTCAAACCGCCCATTTCACTTTTGGACGTAGAGTGGACCATTTCCTCGTATGTCGAAAAGTTAACTTTCCTCAATCCCCAGAAGAAATTCAGCTTTTACACAACGCCCAGCGATTAACTCGACATTGTTCCTTTTGTCCATGTATTGAGAGAACCCTCCGCTCAGCTTTCAGTTCATGCAGCTGGATCAGAAGACACTGTGTCTAGATATAACTGAGGAACTACCACTTTTATCTATATACTGCAAATCGAGTTTGAATTGAAAAATTTGCCAGGTTTATGCATATAGCTAACCGTTGGAATTCATTACAATGTCTCTTTCTTTCGAGGATTCGCTTTAGCAAATTGGACACTCATCTATACTATATACAAGTGATTGATCTTCATGGCGATTTCGAGGTGAAAACCAGAATGTGTTCGCTTTTATCATGACGTTATACAGCGTTCAATTAGAACTTGATGACTCAAGGCCGCTTTTCTCGAGCTCTAAGACTGGACAAAACAAATTGCTTACGTTGTATTTTAGTCAGACACTATTCGATTGATGCACGTGAGGTACTGGCTAGATCTAGAAACCAGCTAATAAGAGTAAAAGGCGACCGCGTAGGAAAAACGAAGGATGGGAAGACCCCATCAATCAAGTTAGAGGCGACCGCGTTGGAAAAACGAAGGATGGGAAGAACCCATCAAGCTGTACAAAGGAGAGACAAAAAGGTAGCATGGGGTTAAGCTCCAATAGAGTCTGTATGAGAAATCTGCCCTATCGCACCTAAGATATCCGAGCTATGCAAGAGCTAATAAGATGGGGCCAGAAAATGGCACGGGCAAGCCACGTAATAAAAAGTAAATACCTTTAAAACCATCTCTGCAATTCAAGAATCACAGGAATCCGCCATCAAAGATTGGTGTACAGACAACGATTGTACAGGATCTACGAAGTTGACCATTGTCAAGAAGTTGACTTTTGGCAAGGACAGCAACGGTCAAGCTAAGAGTATACATACACTGAGCTTGACAATCTGAGTGCCAAGGATTTTACTAGTCGCTGACCATCCGAATGCATCAGAAATTCCGAGGATAATTCGAGCAATGTCTGCTTTCGGAGAGACAAGTAACTTCCTGTGTCGGGAAATTCCAAGATCTTTATACTGCTTAAGGTCCTCTAGTGACTGCGGTGAAAGTTCTGGAGACCTTGTGCAGGCTTCAGGGTATAAGTGTGCAAGAAGAATTTAGCAATAAAAGATTGACGAAGGAGACAGCAGATTGAGAAGGAAGCTCAATCGAATGGACCTGCAACACAGTGCAATGTTCCCTAGTAAGCCTGCATAGAAACCAGTTGGACCAGTGAGGATTCTCTGGGTCTTGTGTCCAGAGTCTAGAAAAAAGTATGCACATTATCTGAGTTTGTACAGACAGACTTTGGGCGCTAAAGTCCAAAGTCAAGAGGGAAACAGCCCAGATCGTAGGCTAAGTCCTTAAGCAATCACTTAGTGGAAAAGGGATCTCTCCGGGAAGGTACGGAAACTCAAAATCTAATGACATTGGCAAAAATGTTCGGAGCAGTAGACTAATGGTGCGGGTCATGGAATTGGTCCACTGCATCTGGTCTCCTTCCATCACAGGTAGACGTAAGATGCCTATGGAAAGGTTCCAATCCTAGCTGACCACTGAACAACATAAAGTCGTTGGATTGGACTTGGTAACGGCCAATTTGTGAGTAATCTTCGGTAAAGATACTCAAATGTTACAGCTACTTTATTTGTTCAAATGAACAGAAATGCAGTCCGAGATTGAAATCTTCCTTATCAAATAGTTACCACTTCGATCCTAGCAAAAATTACATGATAATCATTACATCGTAGTATAATACTGATGCAAATTAATATTTACAATTCGCTCAAAGAACTCGGTACATAAATAAACGCTTTTCTATGTAATCGGCTAAGTGAAAACCCCAGTAACTGCATTCGAATTCGAGCGAGCTTTCTCGAATTCCAGTCCGATCAACTTGTACTTACTGGCAGCTTTTCTGAGAATATCCGTGACACACATATATACATTCGAGTTCAGAAAAGGTAAACTTGTCAATGGAAAAACATGCAATCTTTATCATGATCTGCCTAGCTCCATACTCTTACGAGTTTCTATCGGAGATGCCTACCGGCTTCCCTTCAATCTTCAACCCTGCGACAATTCAAATCCGAACCAGTAGAAGATTTCCTGGTCAACTTTATCTTTTCTTGAACTGTGCGTAGATGACGTTCAGCATGTGAATAAAGATTAATATTGCGTGTCTAGATACTCTTCTCTTATTTTAACATATTATTGCTCGATATAGACCTGTTCGAACTATTTATCACATGGGCCATGGGCCATGGGCCTCTGACGATCTCTTTTATGTCGTAGAGTGCACGTCTCTTCGGTTCATAAGTACGTGAAGTTGGATTGGTTATAAAACGACCGACTGATTCAAGAGCTTTTCGTCACAAACTTTATCGATCATCTCGGACCCTTTACATTATCATGAACGTATTAGTGGAATAGACGATCTAGCAACTACGAAATTAATCCACTATTATATGAGTTATATGTTTCCAAATCAGATTCTAGTAGGCTTTCTCATATCCACTCAGTTGTACTTGCACCACCGTAACGGTGGTCCAAGGTTCAGCGGGCACTAACTTGTAGTCACAGAATAGAAAGAGCTTTGTAAGAATCCTACTTAGCTAGTGATGACATAGAAAGGTTAAATTACTTAACAAGAAAAACGCTGAATTAAGTGTTGATACTTACTCTACCGCAACTGTAGTCGAAGGTTCAACAATCAATAGGAATTTATAAAAAGAAAATTAACTCTACGAGCTAATAGGAGGTCATAGTAATGGGACCTGCTGATCATGATTAGTCGGCCTTATCTCCAACTAACCCTTGATCTCACGTCACAATAACCTAGATAACAATGTTCGAAGGGGCACACACTACTCATTATGATAACAAGTATAAGTGTACGCATGCATGCAACAAACACTCGTGCAGTTTAGAGAACGGGGGGACTTTGGATGCCATACAAAACAAAAGGGATCATTAGGGTTTAGGCTTTAGGCTTTATTTTCTTTATCACATCAGTGATAATAAGATTTTGACTTCTTACCCTGGGACAGTAATGGGATTTTTACCGTGTTGTGCCATATGTAAAAAAAGCGTTTATCATAACAAGCCACATTGTTCTTAGTACGGTAGTACATCACTGACTTTCTCTTCAAACCAACACTGAACATCTTGTGCCTAGTATTTGAATATTTTCTAGATGCTGGTCATGTCTAGCTTTAATGCTGTTAAAAATGCAGTGCTCAAAGAGCTACGTGAGAGCATCCACGATTATCTTGTTCAAATAAAGCAACAGATATTTCTTGAGCTACTGGAATACTTCAGCAATATTATCCAAAGTTCTTGGGAAAATGTACGACAAACGATAAACGCATACTGTAAAGCAGTACACACTACATGAAATAATAAGGGACTACAATGTCCCAACATAGCAATACACAACACACTCTTTTGTGGTTGGCACAAAAGAGTAACTATGGTTGAAAACAATGGTATTTTGAACTAGGTTCATGCTGTAAGGCAATAATCATATAATACACAAGAGGTCACAATATTTATAGTGTCAAAACTAGTTTGCTCGGTCGTTGGAGTGGTAGGGTTGACAATAAGAGAGGTCACATTTGGCTTTTGAAATTATATCCACACTGTAAAGAAAAAATACACAAGATGTCACAATATTTGTAGCACCAAATTTAGTTTGCTTGTAGTTGGAGTGGTAGTGTTTGCAAGAAGAAATATCTCATTTGGCTAAATTTTGGTCACCAAAGCTAGGTTGCTTGGACACTAGAGTGATAGTGTTAGCAGGAAGAAATGCTTCATTTGGCTAAATTTTACCTTTTAAAGGCTTCAAGGCATAGGTATACCTGAATATAGGTACTCTTAACATAGGTATTGATAAAAATGGTATTTTGAACTTCCATCCGCATTATAAGGCAATAATACACAATCATACAATACACAAGATGTCATAAGATTTGTAGTTTTGAAGCTTCTTTGCTTGAATGGTGGAGTACTAGTGTTGACAAGAAGAAAAGCCTCATTTGGCTGAATTTTAGCAGCCAAAGCTAGTTTGCTCAAATTTGGAGTGGTAGTGTTGGCAAGAAGAAAAGCCTCGTTTGGTTGAATTTTGGCATTTAGAGGCTTCAAGGCATAAGATGTCACAAAATTTGTAGTGTTGAAGCTAGTTTGCTCAAATGGTGAAGTAGTAGTGCTAACAAGAATAAAGCCTCATTTGGTTGAATTTTGGCCACCAAAGCTAGTATTTTCACATGTTGGAGTGGTAGTGCTGATGAGAAGAAAGGCTTCATTTGGCTGAATTTTGGCATTTAAAGGCTTCAAGGCATAGGGTTACAAAGGCTACAAAGGCCTAAAAGTGCCAACAAGCCAGCTTGTTGGCATGAGACTAGTTAGTGTAGATGAGTTTTTTATACTTTTTAGTCATCATTTGGCAAAATTTGCTCACCCTTCTAGATTGTGTGAAAATTTTGTTGTATGAAATTCTTCTCCAAACAGGATCTAAAAACCACATATCTATGGTTCCTAGATTGCTGCCCTAGCTAAGTAGTCCACTCCCACTTGTTGTCCTATTGATTGGTCAACTAATATTTATACACATGTAGCTTTGGCTAGAAGAGGTGATTTCACTGCATTCTAGTAGCTTAGAAGTTGATAGACACTCCTATTATATCAAATGTCAAATGGTGAGTCAAACCAATATTGACCTATAAGATGGACAGTTTTTTTTCAAACTTCTTGTGATTTGATATTAGTTATCCAATCAATAGGACAAAAACTCTCTACTTCTTATTTGTGCACCATGTTTATATGAGGTGCCTTGACTTTAGAGAGTTGGTGCTCTTGTGTGTTCTTCATAGTGAGGTTAGAATGATGACCAATCAAAATACCTCTTTTTCTCTCTAGTGAGGTAGGAAATGATGACTTGCAGATCGTGAGAGTGTGTGTTGTGATGGTAGATTATAGGTTGCACTTTTCCCTAGTGTAGTTATCATAGTTAGAGCTACATTAGTGAGTGGTGCTTAGTTGGTGCTGGTACTTGGTGGAGTACTTGTGGTTGTTACAATTGCGGTTAGAGCGACAATTTCAAGATAGAGTTCTTTGGGGATTTTAGAGAAAATATCACTATAGAATGAAATGGGTTACATAGAGTGGTGCTTGGTATCAACTTCTATCTCAAGTCTTAGTGAGAAAGGAGATTGACTCTGATTTGGAATTTGATACAAGAGCTTATTTAGTTGAGAGTGTACTTGGGGTGTTCACATTCTTTTTTTGGACATGGATAGTGTAACAATATGGAGTTTATTTGGTGAGTTAGTTGAGACTAAAAAAGTAACAAATGGGCCAAATTAGCCAAGAATTATGAGAATATTTTAGAAGTATCTTGGAAGCTTCTCAGTACCTTCTAAATATTGGATAATATACACACCAAGTAAGCTTCTAGAAGGAAAATTCTAAAGAAGCTTCCCAGTTAGCATGGCTTGCACTCTAAGAAAGTAATTTTTAAGAAGTTTCCTAAGTAGTTTCTCAAGAGCATTGTATGTTCCCTATAAATACCAAAACCCAAGCTCATGCCAGCATTCAAAGTTTCCTCATTCAAGAGTCTCATTATGATCTTACACTCTAATCTTCCATTCTACTATTTCTCCCCTTAGTCTTTTACATTGGTATAAGAGGATGAATGGGATGTATGCAATTTATGGATCACCAAATCCATTTCCGCCAAACCATTTAGATTTGATTGTCCATGTACTACCCAAGCATCATTTCACACAGCTCATCATCTCACACTTTGGATAGAATTTTGTGAATATGATCACCTTGTCTGTGGAACCCTTGGTACTTTTGGATGTGACTTATAGAGAATGACGGATGTGCTACATCTATGTGTTAACTTAGATAATTGTAGGTAAGTTGATAGAATAACAACTATGGCAACAATAACCAAAGTTATCATTGTTATGTAGCACTAGATCAAGCCCTTACTCAATTGTTGTAAGAACAAGACCATCAACAACAAGAGCATGTAAAGAAAGCACCGTTTTGAGAAGGGGAAGAGAAAATCTAATTTCCAAAGCCCAAGGTATTTGAAAGTAAGAATCTTTTGGGTGCAATGGAGAACTTTGTGTTTGATTGCAATGTTATTTTTGAAGCTACAAATCTTCAAAATGGACAAAGACAAATTCTATTAGCTTCAAGCCAATTGGATGGAGTGGCAAAACTATGGTGTCAATTCCAAATGGAGCAAGCTGAATGGTAGTTTGTTGTGCCAATCTTGACATGGGAATGATTCAAGAGTGCAATAACTGGGCAATTTTAAGCTATAATGCCATACAGCCGTACAAGATAGATTGATAGAATTGGATTTGTGAGAAGCTACATCACTCAATTCCAAAACACCATAATGCAAATTCTATGTATACTAGGTTGAGCTCTTGATAGATTTGTGAGAGGTTTAAAGTCATGCACCAAATTTGAAGTGACCGTGCATGAGCCCAAACACTAGGAGGAAGCCATGTAGTTGGTTGAATGATTGTATTCCTTGGTTGCAATAACTTGGTCATGACCTTGACCTTCATAAAACTTGTCAACATATTACACACATGTGGTAAAACTGACACCAATGGAGATTGATATGATTTTGTGGAGATCACTTGGTATTATAGATAGAGAAAGATTATGAAAAAATGATGGTTGTTTTTATTATTATCAAATTGGATATCATATTGCTAAATATCCACTCAAAGAATAAAAAACCTTAACAAATTGCCCAAATGGGGTTCATGGAGCATGGCAATCTTGGAAACAAAGAATTCTAATAGGAAAATTTGAGTCACCTATTGAGAACTTGATTAGTTGCAATGGGATTGAAGGCTTAGCCTATGTAAGTTTACTTCACTTGCAAGGTATGATATTTGATCATGGTTGTAGGATTTTAGTTGATTTTGGGAGTTCAAAAAATTCCATGTCCATACCATTGTCAAAAGAATTAAGTACTCCTATCAAGTTAATGATTAGAAGTAGATTTATGATACCATATAGTAGAAAGTATTATGCATTTTGTATCTCATATCTTATTATATTTAAGATTGGGAAGGAGTACTTGGAATGTATAAGGTCTATAATAGCACCTCTGCACTATGATTTCATTCTAGGTTTGTTTTGGCTTGAATGTCATAAGGTTCAATTTGATTGGAGATCCAATGAAAAATTAAAGTACAACACCAAGAGAAGAAATATTGATTAGGTTATCTGGCACCTTTGAGTAAGACACCAAAGAATAGTCAATCCTAGGGTAGGAAGTTTATCAATAAAGCAACCATAGAACAAACTTTGGAGGGAAATAAACTTATTTTTGTGGTGAGGATTGAGCCAATTGTCCATGAAGAATCTAATGAGTGCCAAAAGCCTCATCAAACGAGGGTTGATAAAAAAGTTTAGAAGTTTGAAAATGTGTTTCTGGATGATTTATTGAAAGGAGAACACTTTGATTATGGTATGCACTTCAAGATTGAGCTATTGCCATAAAGTACTCCAATGAGTAGACTTATATATCAACTCTCACCAAAGGAGTTGGACAAGCTCAGACTAACACAAATGGAGTTGTTGGAGAAGGATTTCATAAAACATAATACGTCTCCTTGGGGAGCATCAATATTATTTACTCCAAAGAAGGATGGAGGTTTTTTTTTCTATATTGATTATCATGGTTTCAATAAAAAAATAGTGAAGAATACATATCCTTTGTCTCGAATTGATTACTTGCTTGATCAATTGAGTAGAGCACAATGTGTCTCCAAGTTGGATCTCTAAAGCAGCAATTGACAAGTTCTCATTGATAGGGAGGATGCGCAAAGACTACCTTTTACTCAAAGTATGGGTATTTTGAATGGAGAGTTCTACCTTTTGGGCTCACTAATGCTCCAATAGTCTTTATGGATTAGATGCATCAAGTATTGGATTGGTACATGGTGGTATTATTGGATGATATTTTATTTTATGGTAAGACAAAGGCCAAATATTCAAATCATGTGCAAGAAGTCCTAAGACGATTATGACAATGAAAGTTTTACTGCAAGAAGTCAAAGGGTGCCTTTTGGCAAAATGGAATTACCTTCTTGGGTCATAAGATTTCATCAAAAGGTGTAAAGATGAAAGAGGAGAATTTCAAAGCAATTATTGTTGGCCTACTCCAAAGGATGCTACTAGATTGCAAGCATTTAATGGATTGGTAAGTTTTTACCAATGATTCATCCATTATTATGCTCATGTAGCTGCACCATTGACCAACCTCGTCAGAAACATCTCAAGCTTTCATTGGACCACCAAGCACAAAGAAGCATTCCATAAGTTAAAATATATGGTGTTTTCAAATCTATTCTTCAACCATATGATCCTCAACTACCTTGGGTGGTTGATTTCAATGCTTTCTAGCTACCATTGGAATTATGTTGCAACAAGAATTTCCAAATAGGTTACATCTCATTGTCTTTGTGTCTTGCTGAAAAGACCAAAGAAAGGAATTGTTCTACTTGATTGAGAAAAATTAGCAATGGTATATGCCACAAAGGTATGGAGGTATTATCTCTTGCGGAAACAAGTGATTATACAAACCAATCACAAACTCTTGTTACATACATTATATTTGGAGGACATGAAGAGTAAACATCATCAATAGGAGAACCAATTACAATTATTTGACATCAAAATTAAGTATAAACTTGGTAGGTTCCATGTAATCCTTGATGCTCTATCACAATGACTTGATTTGAAGTCTCTTCCACTCATCACGGCAGCAATTACAATAGTGTCAATTGACTCAAAAGTCCAAAGTGAATTTAAGAAAACTTTACAATAAAAGCTCTTCTTTCAGATGGTACAGGGTCATCTTGCATCGCATGACAAGGAAAAAACACCTTCTCCTTCAAGGAAGGTCTTCTATTTTGTGAGAATCAGATCTTTGTTCCAACTAAGGGTGATCTACAACTTGTGTGCCTTCAAGAAGCCCATGACTTGCTAATTGCTAATCACATGGGTGTGAACAAGATGTTGGATACCCTACAACACCAATGGTGATGGACCAACATGGTATGAGATGTTTTTGAGTTTGTCTAATCCTATGAGAGCTACCAACGCAACAAGGCCAACAACCAAAAACTAAGTGAAGTTCTTCAATCACTTACCATCCGATTTGCTTGATGGGACACATGAGTTGAAATCTCATCACATCCTTGCCCAAGACAAAGCAAGGTCACATAGCAATTATGGTGTTTGTAGATAAGTTGAGTAAGCAAACCCATTTGGCACCAACCTTTGATATAGTGGTTGTTCTAACATTAGCCTAGATCTATTCTAACAATGTTTTTGAGCATCATGGGATACCTTGCATACTCATCTCCAACCATGATCCTTAATTCATCAAAAAATTGGCAAAAATTCTTCAAACTACTTGGCACCAAGCTTACTTTGTCCATAGCTTATCATCCTCAAATTGATGGACAAACCAAACATGCAAATTGCATCTTAGAGGATATACTTTGTGCCTTTGTCAACTTTCACCATACCAACTAGGATGAATGTCTTACAATTGGGATAAATGTCTTTCCAATAGGTCCATTTGATTATCACCCAAATCATTTCTCTTGTTGATAATTGACTTGCCTTGACTTGTCATATGAGTATTCACCTTGTCTTTCATGTTTCCAAGTTGAAACCCTTTATTTCTAATCCATCTTCTTTTTCCTCTCATGTCCAACCTCCCCCTCCTCCTATCCCTATCAATGATTATGAGAAGTATGAAGTTAATTGTATCATTGCATGTGGCCATATTCAATGGGATTGCCAATGACATACAGCGTACAAAGTCCTTTGGAAAAGTTATCCCCTTCATGATGCCACTTGGGAACCTCTCTCTAATCTCCAAAATCCACAAACAACCATCCAAGAGTTTGAAGTTTCTATAATGACGAGGATGTCACCAACTAGCAATAGAAGAATATGTAATCATGTGGAGTTTAATGATGAGTTAGTCAAGGCTAAAAAAGTAGCAAGTAAGCTAAATAAAAGCTAAATAAAATAACCAAGAATCATAAAAATATTCTATAAGTATATGAGAAACTATTTGATATCTTCCAAGTATTGTGTATGTGCATTCCAAATAGGTGGTTTTTGGAAGAAAGCTTCTTGGGGAGCTTCCTAACTAGTTTAGCTTGCACACCACGTAGACAATTTCTAGAAGGAAGTTTCTTGAGAAACTTTCCAATTAGCTTGGCTTACACTCTAAGAAAGTAACTTTCAGGAAACTTCTCAAGAGCCTTGTATGTTCTTTATAAATACAAAGCCCAAGCTCATATTAGGCATTCAAATTTTCTCTCATTCAAGAGTCCCAATGTGATCTTCTACTCTGATCTTCCATTCTACTTATTTTTCACTTGGTATTTTACAAGAAAGATGTATGGGGCCTTCAAATGCCTCAGGCACTACTCTAGTACAATAGATATCATTGAGTTGGATGACTTCATCTAGGAGTTTGATAGTTGGTATGATATGCAATAGATATGGAACTCAACTTTGTTCACACCCTTCATGGCATAGACGAGGTTGTTCTAACACTTAGAAAGTCTACCAATAGATGACTATCATGAGTTCAAGAGTGCTCATTCTAGGCCTATGAACTATATCTCCATCACTTTAGGTTTAGTTTCTAGGGGTAGATCAATAATACACATGAGCTCTAGCTCTAGTAGTGCTAGTGTATCTTGTGGAAGTGCATCAATTGGAGATGGTGCTATTATGAGTAGAGGTATCACTATAGAAGGTGATGTAGTATTGGGGTTTAACTGCATGGTAGAGTTCTTCTAATGTTTGAGATAAAACTACCAAAGAATGTGGATTGACAAGTTGAGGAGCTTACAAGAGTTACAATAGAAGGCTAGAGAGCGCTTATGCAAGGCATACACTCATAGGAAACTACATATCAGTTTCACAGAGGGAGCTATTGAAGCCTATGCAGTCCAATTTTGGTATGGGATCTTGGACAAGGAGTTGCACATACAATATGTCATGTTATGCTGTTACAAGCTATCTCACCTACTTTGGCGGTGGTATTTAGTTTAGCTAAGCAAATTGAGCTCAACATGGTGGAGGAGAGAGTGGTGATATTTGGATTTGGTGGGGAGATCTTATCCATGGTTTTTACTTCTTTTAGAGTGTAGCAGAGTGCATCACAGAGTGTTGGCTTCCAAAGGTAGAGTAGATAGCCCATATCTTATGGAGCAAGTGGAGTGCCTAGTGCATCTAGTGCACCCTTATCTTCATTTCTGGAGAACCAATAGCTAGTGAGTGATGGTGTTGCTTGTTGGAATTATAGTGGACCTCACCACAAGAAATAATGCACTTAGGGTAATGGATATAATACAATTGGTGCATCATAGCTAGCAGAGAGATAATATGACCATGACCATTGCTATAGATTTGGCCACACTAGTGACCAATACTTTGATCTTCATCTACAGTTAAGGAGTGGTAAGGTTGCTATGTAGGTGGTAGAGGAGCTCTTGTTCATGGAGGTTGAGGAGGTGGTAGAGGACCCATATTTGTAGGGGTGTAATAATTGCACTTGTTTCTGACATAGCCATGGCTACCTGGATTGAGCACTTGGAGCAAAGATTGCTTGGCATGGCCATAGCTTAGAGGAGATTAGATTCAAGTGCTCAAGTTCCACCTCTTATGTTGGTGATAGAGATGCTTTGGACTTTATGTGTAGAGCAACATAAGTAGATGCATTGGCCACAATGACTAGGAGTGCAATACATGCTCCATAGCCTAGAGGAGTATTAATGGAGTTGGACCCACTTAGAGGAGAAGCTAGTAAGCAAGTCAAACTCCTCCAGTCTTTCACACTCTTTAAGGCACTACAAATGGCATGTATGGCTCCTAGACATTGTAGTGCAAGTGTGATATATGGTGATAGAGTGCATGATGGAATACATGTTAGTCAACCACCTACTATTACGCATATTGAGTGAAGCACAATGTTGGGGATGGCTTAGTTGATTATGTGCTTCTCTTTGTTCTCACCCAACGACATGTTTACATTGAGAGTTGACCTAGCTCTAATGTTTTGATTGGCTGCCACACTTTTTGAGAATATGGATGATGTAATTCTTGCTTGTAGAGGTAGTTGATAGTGGAGCTAACTTGGTTGAAGAGTATGGGATCTGCTCAACAACCAATGTTTTATGGCAAGCAATAGGAGTTATCAATTAGACTTACCTTTGAGCAAGCTCAGTTCACATTTGGAATTGTCTTATTGACAACCAAAATGAGATTTTCCATTTGGTAGGACCTTCAAGATAGGTCTTCAAGATCTATGTAGGACATCTAGGATCTTCAAGATAGGTCTATACACCATGGAGGTTTGATTAGCCTCTCTTGCATAACCCCATATGTTAGGGAAGGTTTTAGTTGTAGAGGTGTTCATTTCAAATCCAAACATCATTAGGGGTGATTTTACATAGTATACCACATGTGGGAAGCTCATTGTCTAGATTCAACCCAATCATCTACCTTATAGCTTTTTGGTGAGAGCTTAAGCCATTGTAACAATAGCAAAGTCATATGATATGCTAGTTAATGGTGTAGTGTTATATCCCATGGGTTTTTAGTATTGACTATTGGGAAGAGACAACTCCTTATAGGCCAGGTTGGTGTAATACCAAGAGCTAGCCATATGATCTAGATGTGAAATTTGGTTTGGTAACATTTGGAATGATTTTATACATGATGGTCAAAACATATCAGATAAAAGTATCACCAAAAGGGTACTTCTACTAATAGGGCAGAAAACCAAAATAGATTTGAAAACCTTAGAACCAATAGCTAGACATATGATTTGAAGGTGAGAATTGGGTTTGTAACATCTAGAAGGATGTTACATAGGATGGACTGAATAGATCAGAAAGAGGTATCACCAAAAGGGGACTTCTACTAATAGAGTTGGAACCGAAATATGCCTAAAATCTTTGAAGGCAATTTCAGAGGCCTAAACGGATGAATTAGGCTTCAAAAATGTGCCGATCTTGTGCCCCCCCCCCCCAACAAAGGATGGGTTGGCCTTCCCTCCCTGCTTTGTCTCTTCGAGAGCTTTCCAATGGTACCTCACCCACATGATTTTGAGATTCCTATAGGAAGATTCCCTAAAAGATTCCCTCCGGTCAAAGCTTGTTTAACCAACCAGATACGACCAGGACAGACATGTCACCCATCCAAGTAAGTAATACAAGGGTGGAGCTTGCTGACATGTCACCTATCTATGTACCTAATCCTATGGTGGAGCTTTATTGGAGGAGATCCGCTTTACCTATATAATAAAGAGAAGGTGCTCCTTTGGGGCATCGGAGTTTGAGTGTGAAAGTGTGTGTTTCTCATTGGTGTGTTTCTCTTCAGGTCTCCTATCCTCGGATTAGAATGGTATCAGAGCAGGTTTTGTCCAAGAGAGCGGATCACCCCTCTTGGAAGAACATGGGCTACTAAGACTGAGTAATTTTGAGGAGAGACATTGTGGTGTAATTGGTAGATTAGGAGGATAGAATGGATGCTCCGGGAGGACAATACCTTGTGCCTCGCTTTCCATTCTTGAATCCATTCAACATCAAGATTATGTACATTCAGTGCGAGCAAGTGAGAGTGTATTTGGTTTTTTACTTTGGAGCAAAGTTCATGGAATTCAGTAATGAATTTGCCAAACCCCGTGATTTTGCCAAACCCAATGATTTTGCCAGTAGTAATTTATGATAGAGAGTGGGATTTGACAATTGACATTTTGTTGTGATGGATTTGAATGTCCCAAATCCTTTCCCTTTTAAAACTCAAGTAGAAATTCATTATGTAGTGAGACCGAAAGTGTTTAGGGATTTTGTGGTCAAGAATTTTGGTGAGGAATATTACCAACAAGTGGTAGCTTCTGAGGTCCCAATGGTAGTTCCAATAGTTTGTGCGCCCTCCAGAGTGATCATATTAACTCTCTACTGAAGTTTAGGGTATAGCGATCGAGTGTTACAGGAACCATGGATCCGCAATTGCATGAGTTGGTGCAAGGAATGCAGGGGATGTTGAACTGATTTTGAGAGATAAAGATGACCATGGAGGCATTACAAAGTCAAGTGCAGACCCTCAAGAATGATCAAACAATGCAAGAAGAAGAGTTGTCTCAAAATCCAATACCTACGACTGAAGTACTTGGAGAGGCACCCGTGCCTACAAACCTTATCCATGATGAAGCCACATTACTACTCCGGATGAAGAAGACCTGCAACATCAAGCCTTACAAGGGGCAGCGTATGATAGGAGTAGTGGAGAACTGGATCTCGAGAATGAATCTATATTTTCAGTTGTTCTCAACAAAGATCACCGAGCATGTTGCATGCGTGTTTGGATGTGGGTACTTGATCGATAAAGCCCTCACATGGTACGATGCTTGGGAACGGTCCATGTTGACTGAGAGAAGGGAGGTCACATGGACAGCAATGCAAGAAGGATTGTTGAAGAATTTCCAATTGGTGGATTCTAGGTAGATGGCCTGGATCCGACTATGGGAATTGAAACAGAAGAACAACATACAAGAGTATGTGGAGGCATTTTTGGATCTACAAGTCGCTGTAACCAACATGAGTCCAGCAGAGGCTCTCAACAATTTCAAACGAGGGTTGAAGGAGCGGATTTGCGAAGAAGTCATGGTACAAAATCCTTGCACGATATTTGATGCCATTGCTTGTGCACAACAAATAGTAGGAGCATTAGGTGGAGGTGAAGGAGTAGTTCCACCTCAACATTATTGGGTAGAAATGCCACCCATGGTGTACTAGTACCGATAGAACTGGGCAACCTTTGATTTCAAGACCGAGGAGCATGACCGCTTCAAGGAGAACGGGGACGGGTAGAAGAACAGAGATATGGAGTCCCACGAGGAGAAGGAACTTGAGGAGAACAATGCTATTGTTACAATTGTGGTTGTATTGGGCATATATCTACCAACTGTCGTGCTCGACTTTCCAGAGGCCCTCGACCTTCATACAGGCAATCTTTGAACAACATGGAGAGACGCACTGAAGAGGAGGAGGTGGAAATCACTTCGGAAAACAAAGATTGCTAGTAAATGTACCTCGCGGCCTTACTAGCTCAATAAGGAAGCAGAAAAGCGAGGGAAGGAAGAAGATGAGCACACAAAGGTACCAAAAGGCAACCTCACAATTGATTGTAGTGAATGGGATCCTAGAAGGCAATCAAGTGAGAGTGTTAATAGATCCGAGAGCCACAAAGAATCTCTTGTCTCGCTCTATTACAATAAGATTGGGAATGGATCTAGAGAGAGATGAGAGTGAAGAAGTAAAGTTAACTAACGGACAAACAAAGAGGATTGAATCATTACCCAAGCAGGTAACACTCTCTATAGGAAAATATTAAGAAGCAATTGAGTGGCGAGTGATACAATTAGCTTGCTATGATGCAATCTTAGGTATGCCATGGATGGAGCATTACAACCCTATGGTAGATTGGAGGAAGAAAGTAGTGAGAACCCACCAATGGTCGATCATTGGGGTTAAAGAAAAACCACATAGGCAAGAATGCCTCTGTATGTCATAGGGACAACAACTATCTGTAAGACTGATAGGTGTTTCATGGGTCTAATAAGAGAAGTCCAGAGTGCACAACTCGAGGGACAAATTCTTGAGAAATTGAAGGATGTCGTAAATGAGTTTCAAGATGTCTTTCCTGATCTACCCTCAAGATTACCACCAAAAAGGAGAGTAGATCATGAAATTGAGACACTCCCGAGAAAGACAACTCCTTGTAAAGCCCCATATCGCCTATCACCTCATGAATTGGAGGAATGCAAGAATCAAATTGAGGATATGCTACAGAAAGGGTTCATCCAACCTAGCATATCACCATATGGGGCTTTGGTCTTGTTTATGACAAAGAAAGATGGTACAATGCGCATGTGCATTGACTAGTTGGGTCTCAATTAGTAAACAATGAAGAAAAAATACCCTTTACCTTGCATGGATAATCTATTCAATCAACTCAATGGAGCAATATACTTCATCAAACTAGATTTGCGGAGCGGTTACAATCAAATCCAAATTGCAGAGGAGGATGTGTTCACCAAACTAGATTTGCGGAGCGGTTACAATCAAATCCAAATTGCAGAGGAGGATGTGTACAAGATTGCCTTTCGAACCAGGTATGGCCACTTCAAGTATCTCGTGATGCCTTTTGGTCTCACCAACGCACCTTCCACTTTCATGAGTCTAATGAATCAGATATTTTGTCCATATTTGGATAAGTTTGTCATCATCTTCTTGGATGACATCTTAGTATACAATAGCACAATGACGGAACACAAACAACATCTACGAGAAGTCCTCCAGATTCTAAGACAGAATCAATTGTATGCCAAAATCTCAAAGTGTGAGTTTGGCAAGTTTGAAGTAGACTACTTGGAGCATAGAGTAAGTGCAAAAGGTATTCAAGTATTGACATATAAAATAGAGGTCATTCAAAAATAGAGAGCCCCAAAAGATCAGACTCAACTCAAGAGCTTCTTGGGTTTGACGGGATTCTATCGTCGATTTGTCAAGGACTTCTCCAAGGTTGCACAACCTTTAACAACACCACTTGGCAAGGGGAATAAGTGGACATGGGGAACCACACAAGAGTTGGCCTTTCAAGAATTGAAAGCTGCCTTGCTACATCCACCAATCTTGAAGTGGTATGACCAAAAACGTCCAATCAAGTTGGCTACAAACACATCATGCGTAGCAATCGGAGCAGTCCTACAACAAGAGTGGCATGATGGATGGCATCCCATTGCATATTTCTCTCAAAAGTTATTACCGGCAAAGTGCAACTACCACACCATAGAACAAGAAGAGTTGGCCATCGTCTTGGAAACCAAGCATTGGAAGCACTATTTGGGCGAGAAGGGAATTGTGGTAGAGACAGACCACAAACCTCTAGTCTACCTTGAGACGCAGAAGGATCTATCTTGTCGCCAAATTCGATGGGCAGAGTGGCAACAATGCTTCAACATGACAATCACCTATGTTGAAGGTAAAAAGCAACTGGTAGATGCATTCACCCGCATGCCAATGGCAAACAACTTGGTGATAGAGGTTCAGATTAACCCTAAATTCTGGCTAGAAATTCTGGCGGCTACAAAAACTGATCCATAAATTGTAGAAAGGCAATCATCCAAAGGCCTCACGAGCACCCAAGGACTCACCTTTTGTGATGGCAGATTATGGATTCCAAATGTCCTAGAATTGCATTCTAGCTGAATGTTATGATTCGGCCATTGTAGGTCATGTTGGAGTAGACAAGACCTTGGATGCAATCCAGCGCCATTACTATTGGCCCAAGATGTGCAACAATGTGATGGACTACGTGCATAGTTGCTTATTTTGTCAATATAACAAAGCTTCTAATCAAGCTCCTGCAGTGCTCCTACAACCTCTCTCTACTCCTACACAACGTTGGGAACAGGTGTGTATGGATCTCGTCTGTGAATTATCCAAGACCACATCAGAATTTGACTCCATCGTGGTCTTTGTGGACCGGCTTAGCAAAATGATTCATGTACGCCCTACCACCAAGGAGATGACCACTCCACAACTTGCTCAATTATACTTAGATGTAGTCTTCTCTCACCATGGCTTGTCTTGAGTACTCATCACCAATAGGGGTACTCAATTCACCAGTTTGTTTTGGTGCACCCTCTTTGGTTTCTTCAAAACCAAGTTGGCCATGTCCACAACTTACCACCCACAAACAGATGGAAAAACCAAGCGGGCTAATCGCACTATCAAAGACATGTTATGCGGCTTCACCTTAGAAGAGCAAGAGAGGTGGGACACCCTACTCCCGTTGGTGGAATTTGCTTACAACAATTCAGTGAATGCATCCACCCAAGTCACTCCATTCTTCTTTATGTATGGTGAGCATCCCTTCACACCTTCCAGCTTGATGAAGATCCATCCGGTGGCTACCAAGGTCAATGCGGTCAACACATTTGTTTCTAGAATCCAACAAGGGGTGGAGAGCGCTAAGCACAAATTATAGATTGCACAAAATCACCAAAAATAGTATGTTGATGCACACCATAGGCACATGGAGTTCAATGTTAGGGATCAGGTGTGGCTCTCAACAACCAACTTCACATTAGTGAGACCCTGTAAGCTCAGACCTCATTTTATTGGGCCTTTCTTAATTCTCCTTGGAGTCGGCATTGTGGCCTATCACCTTGAGCTACCACCACACATGAAGATCCATCTGGTGTTCCATGTTTCCCTACTACGCAAATATGCTCCACGATCAGGCTTGGGTCATTCCACACAAGACATAAGACCTTGTCCGACACTCATTGATGGCAACAAGGAATATGAGGTGGAGCGTGTTCTCCAAAAATGCATGCGTGGTACTTGTCATCCACGGGTGGATTATCTTGTCCAGTGGAAAGGATACCCTCTCTATGAAGCAACCTGGGAACCAGTTGCCGATGTGACACATGCACTAGTGTTGGTGCAAGCATTTGAGCAACAGTTGCACAACTGTAATACTCCGAGGACAAGAGAAGAGAGAAAACATAGATTGTACACTCAAAACATTCGATGCCCCAAGGGAGCACCTTCTCTTTATTATATAGACAAAGAGGATCTCCTCCAAGGAAGCTCCACCATAGGATTAGGGACACAGATAGGTGACATGTCAGCAAGCTCCACCCTTGGATTACTTACTTGGATGGGTGACTTGTCTGGTCTAGGTCCTATCTGGTTGGTCAAACAAGCTTTGACCGGAGGGAATCTTTTAGAGAATCTTCTTGTAGGAATCTCAGAATCACGTGAGTAAGGTTGGAAAGCTCTCGACGAGACAAAGCAGGGAGAAAGGCTAGCCTTTCTTTTGTTAGGGGGGGGGGGGAATCTGCACATTTTCGAGGCCTAATTCATCCGTTTAGGCCTCCGAAATTGCCTTCAAAGATTTTAGGCATATTTTGGTTCCTACTCTATTAGTAGAAAACCACTTTTGGTGATACCTCTTGCTGATCTGTTTAGTACATCATGTGTAACATCCTTCTAGATTCTACCAAACCAATTCTCACCTTTAAATCATGTCTAGCTATTGGTTCTAAGGTTCTCAAGTCTATTTTGGTTTTTGCCCTATTAGTAAAAGTACTCTTTTGGTGATACTTCTATCTGATCTATTTTGACCATCATTTATAACATCATTCTAGAAGTTACCAAACCTAATTTCACATCTAGATCATATGGTTAACCCTTGGTATTACAACAACGAGGATGTTGCGTCTTAAAAGGAAGGAGGTTTGTAATACCAAGAGCTAGCCATATGATCTAGATGTGAAATTTGGTTTGGTAACATTTGGAATGATGTTATACATGATGGTCAAAATAGATCAGATAGAAGTATCACCAAAAGGGTACTTCTACTAATAGGGCAGAAAACCGAAATAGATTTGAAAACCTTAGAACCAATAGCTAGGCATATGATTTGAAGGTGAGAATTGGATTGGTAACATCTGGAAGGGTGTTAGACAGGATGGACTGAATAGATCAAAAAGAGGTATCACCAAAAGGGGACTTCTATTAATAGAGTTGGAACCAAAATATGTCTGAAATCTTTGAAGGCAATTTCAAAGGCTTAAACGGATGAATTAGGCCTCAAAAATGTGCAAATGCCCCCCCCCCCCCCAATAGAGAAAAGGTTGGCCTTCCCTCCCTTTGCTTTTTCTCATTGAGAGCTTTCCAACGGTACCTCACACACGTGATTCTGCGATTCCTATAGGAAAATTCCCTAAAAGATTCCCTCCGGTCAAAGCTTATTTGACCTGTAACACCCATTTTTTCATGTGTGTGGTATTGTGATATTTAGCTTGGTATTATAAGTACTTAAGAGATATTATTTTTATAGAGTTAAAGGATGGTTCTATATTAGTCATGGTTAACTAAAGTTAGTCATAGCTAAGATAGAGGGGACCTTACTTTAGAGGAAGTAGAAAAGATGAGCACCACTATTTTAGATTTTAGTGTGTTGACTTGGTATTATTCCTAGGTGTTTGGCTTTGAGAAAGAAAGGTGTCCTTGGGCCCGCAAGCCTTTTTATTTTGGATTCTTCTTTAGTCCAAGGATAGCCCATGTGAAGGAATCCTTGACTTAGTGGTGGGGTCAAGATAAGACCACATGCTTAAGGGAATATGCCCATGTGAATGGATATTTCTTTCTACTTTTTGACTTTACTTGACTTTTAGTCTAGTAACTTGAGTTACTATGGTAATTAGTAACTTTAGTACCTAATTATTTCACAACTATATAAACAAGGGGTGAGGAGGTACTCATCATCCTTTCATTTACAACTATCTCTCTCTCATTGAGTTCTCTAGTGAGCAATGTCTTGAGTCTTGGAGTGTTAGCCTTGGAGGAGTATGATGGAGTTGGGGTTCCTTGCCTTCTTAGTCCATGGTGCGCTACCATAATAGCCATTAGAGGTTCATCCTGAGTGAGAGATAGGTCGGCTCATAGACCAACCAGATAAGACCAGGATCAACATGTCACCAATCCAAGTAAGTAATCCAAGGGTGGAGCTTGCTGACATGTCATCTATCTATGTACCTAATCCTATGGTGGAGCTTCATTAGAGGAGATCCGCTTTACCTATATAATAAAGAGAAGGTGTTCCTTTGGGGCATCAAAGTTTGAGTATGAAAGTGTGTGTTTTTCATGGTGTGTTTCTCTTCAGGTCTCCTATCCTCGGAGTATTACATTAGGCATCCAAAAATAGCTTAAAGTTTTCAGGCTATTTTTAGCTTCTGCCCTATTAGTAGAATTATTCTTTTGGTGACACCTCTATCTGATCTACCTAGCTCATTGTACACAATATACTTGTAGATATTACCAAGCCAATTTTCACCTCTAGATAATATATCTAGTTGCTTGTATTACATATTACAATTGTTATAATAGTGCTAGAGGCATCCAAGCATTAAGTATTAAATTAGGCTATGGAACTTTACTAATTGATATGGATTGTGAGCATTGGTTTGGTAAAGCAACATATGATGCACTTGATAGGCACCACTAGTCTGACACTTGTGAGTTGTGTGCCTATCAAGATCATTTAGGCATATTTTGGGCGTGATGGACTAATTGGGCATGTTATTCTTGGGACATAGCCAATCGTTACTAGTGAGAGTGATCTACTTGGGGTCCATCCAGGTGAGTATGGTCTACTTGGATTATACCCTTGGTCTATTTGGGATGTAGCTAAAGGACGTATGGAGCTTACAACTAGAGAAGAAGGAGTTTTCTACACTAAGGTTGGGGACTCTAGTGGTTGGGAGCATGAAATTATTGCTCCCAAGAGCCTAATGTAGCAACCAATTAATATTTCTTCCACTCCTATATCAATTATAGAGATACTTTAGATCCAAACATTGGGCCCAAGCTTATCAAAGGGGATCCACACACAAAGTTTGGAGGTTCTTGAAGAGTTACACAAGTTATTTTACCTTTAGTACGAAGGCTTTGTATTTGGATCTAGTTTATTAGTGATGCACTCATTTACATCCTTATAGGTATAGGTACATGGACAGAGCATTCATTCAGAGCTAGAGTATAGACCTTTTTGAGACTGATTTGGTGTAGATTTCACATGGAGAGTATACTTTAGCTATAATGATACCGGTCAAGAAGGATATGTATGGCAACTGAAAAGATAGGTGGATATATGGAGATTATCATTCTATCAACCAATAGACTAAGGCTGATCTATATGCCATGTCGACATTAGAGGAGATCTTTGATGTAATTGGGCATGCAAAGATCTTTAGTATTTTGGATCTTTGAGCAAGATATTATCAATTGTTGATCAAGGAGGAGGATAAGTCCAAGATAACATTTTGGATTATTGATCCTCACCATAAGGATGCATTAACTCAATGGAGGTTCTTACCATTTGGGTTAAAGAAAACTCCTTTTGAGTTCCAAGGGATCATAGACAAGAGCTTAGTAGGATTGGATTTTGCTTAATGTTATATTGATGAGATTATGGTCTATAACATTAATGTGGACGAGCATGAGAAACATTTGTTGGAGTTGTTTGAGAGGTTGAGATCTCATGGACTCAAATTACATCTTGGGAAGTGTAGATTCTTCCACAAGCACATCGAGTATTTGGGTCACTCTATTTACCTTGGAGGACTTGGTATTCAATAGACCAAGTAGAGGCTATTGCACATATTCCTTGGCCTACGGATGTGAGCATAGTGTGAGCATTCCTTGGGTTGGAAAACTTCAATCCTTAATATATTAGAGAATTTAGTGTCATTCCCAAAGCCTTGACCAAGCTGACCAAGCTTACACATGAGTGGTGTTGGAGAGATGAGCAAGCGAGAGATTTTATAGAGCTCAAGTAGAGGTTAACATCAGCTCCTACTCTTAGGAGACCAATCAAAGGATGATCATTCTAGATTCATATTGATTGAAGTACTTTGGAGCTTGGAGTAGTGCTCACCTAGCAGGATGATGAGGGGAAGGAGTTTGTGGTGGCCTATGCCAATTAAAGTATAATTCATATGAAAGAGAGTGTTTGGCAGTAGTATGGGTAATAATACATTTTCAATGCTACCTATTTGGTAACCCCTTCACTCTCATCATTGATCATCAACCACTAAAGTGGTTAATGTAGTCCGATAAGCTTTTCGGGAAAGATTGCATTATGGATTTTGATTTTACAGGAGTATGATTTCATAGTTACTCACAAACCAAGAGTGGTGAACCATGATGAAAGAAATCCATGTCCTAGCTAGTAGGATCAGAACAAAGCACATTGGCATGGTGAGGCAAATGAGGAGATGGTGCCAAGTTGGCATACATCTACCTTTCTATATATATTTGGAGGCCTTGGTAGCACATACAAGAGGAGTTGTTGAGGTCATAGATCTAAAGAATGAATATATTGGTATAGATCAATAAGAAATTCATGATGATGTCTTAATGATGGATTATCTTTGTATTGGTGTTATGGGTGATACAATTGGTGCCAAGAAGAGAGACCATATCCTTTAGCAAACTAGGTGGTTTAGATTGGTGTCCTAACACCTTCTTTGTGTATAAGAGGATGGCAGAGTGCAAGTAGTACCATTTCCATCTCAAAGACCACAGTTGGTATGTCATGCTCATGAGGAGTTAGGACATTTTGGAGTAAAAGATACATATAACTTACTCTAGAGTCATTATTGGTGATGTAGTATGCAAACTGATTTAAAAAAATTTGTTGCCAAATGTGTGGTTTGTGACCAAGTTAGAGCATCATTTAATACTCCTACAGCACAAATACACACATTACCTATCATGGGATTGGGTTACCATTGGATTTTGGACTTTGCTAAACCTTTACCATTGATTATGAGACATTATTGGTATGTTTTGGTTATGGTGGACGACTTCTCCAAGTAGATTGAGTTGATTGCACTTCTTGACAAGTCCAATTAATGGATGGCTTACTCATTCCTAGATTGGATTCTTATTCATTTTGGTGCACCAATTGAGGTTTTGATTGATCAAGGTATATAGTTCTTGGGAAGTTTTATATCTTGTGTTACAAGGCCTTGATTGATCATTGCACTTTTGCTTGAGATCACCTTGAGATATATGGCTTAGCAGAGAGTGGTCAAGATGGTGAAGAGAGTATTGTGTAAGTATGGTGTGCAAAGAGGCCACTTGGGAGATTAGAATCTCCAATTACATTGGTTGGCCACTGGCCACTCAGCCGACAAGCCTCCTTAGCATCCTACTCTCCTTACTTTCCACTCTATGGATGAGATACAGATTTATCTATAGCCATTTGTTGTGATGCTACTATAGTTTTGGACTTGGATGATCCAAATATATGGGTGAGTGCATGTTCTCAAAGTGTAAACACCTTCTAGAGAGTGATGTCTATGACCTTTGAGCGCTTAGTGATTGCTCACCATAGTGATACCTTATGCTATGATACTATTTGAGGAGGAGATTATAGACCTTTAACCCATCAATTTCATCCAAGGGACTGCATATATCTAAAATAATTACATGGACAACATTTGATGTTACTACAAGCCGCACAAGCTTGAGAGTGTGCTAGGTTCTCCTTCCAAAGTCCTTGTGTTGGAAGGACATGATGGTGTTGTCTGGAAGGATCATGTGCGCAATTGTGTGCCATGCCACCTCCCAAACATTGATGGCACTATGGATCCAATCTTAGCACTTATATGTGCAGGCTTGCAATGTATGTTATGTGGCTCTTTTGGTGAAGCTATTACTATGTTGGTGTGTGATAGCTATTTGAGAGGATGACATATGGTATGTTTGTCTCTTCTCCTCATGGTGGCTCTTCAAGGATAGTGGTGATGTCTTAGATTTACTTTGACATATAGCTAGTTCACCTTTTATGTGATATGGATTACGGATAGGTGACTAACAATGGGGCTCAATAGTTTCCAGTCTCGTGATCTTGGCCCACCATAAGGCATATCACATACTTGGAGTAGGTGGCTAGTTTCTTATGAACTACCTGATAGCAGCTTGATTTCATATTAGTGCTATTGATCACATGGTGGGACCCATTTTCACTTGCACCATTTGCATAGTAGGACATCAGTGGCACCATTAGGGCTCGAGACCTAGGTCAATCAGAGGAGTATAAATTTTGAAGTGCAACTGCAAAGAGCTCATTTCTCTAATGTTGAGCTTTCAAGTTCTTGGTTAGAGTGGATAGAGGTCAATGAGCATCACTTGGAATCTCTTAGGTAGAGTGGGTGTGGTTTGATATAATCAGTGTCAAATTGTTGGTAAATTATTGAATGTAAGATTGAATTCAGATCTAATTTGAGTATGATTTAATGGAAAGAATGAATTTATTATTGTGGCCTTTTAGAGTTCATATATGATTTATGTGTGAATTTTACTTCTATAATGTGTGACGATGACAGCAATGTATGTTGTATAGCAATATATATGTATGATTAAGAAGTGCAAGCATGCTACAAAACATGATTCTTCATTTTGAGGTATCCACAAAAATTACTGTTCTAATGGCACCAATGTCATTGCTGAGGCATTTACTACCTTCCCTGATGTAAATGAAACTGTGAGAAAGCTTAGTGAGGCACAATTGACATTCAATAACTAAGAGGAAAAGGAGTAAAAATAGTAATACATTTCTAAACGTGTACCAACGTTTTCAGATCATCCAAATATCTTTGAGCGCAACGGAGAGAATTTTTCAAGGAAAATTAAACGAGAAGCAGCGGAGTTGAGAGCAATCATCGAAATAAAGGAAGAAAAAGACAAGATGACAAAACATATGCTTGATCAGCTACCTAGTAAGCAGCAAGTGGAAGGCACTGAAAGGTCTGGATTAATTCCTCATTATTGCAGGATTCAAAATATACAATGCAGAATGATTGCTGAGAGATTGTATCCAATATTGGAAAGTGCATTGTCCAGAATGCATGGAAAGCTATAAGGAATATAACATCACAAAAAGAATATAACTCGCTAAAAGAGTTGCAAGTTAAGCATCCTAATATTAATGAGTGGATGACAATATTGTGTATTGGGCAATACTGTGAGAAGAGAGAATATTATAGAGCCCTGTCCGACAGTGATAAGAAACTATTCATGCAAAGAAGCAAGTATAATACCAAATATAACATGGCTATAAATGGAAGGATTCCATTAGCAAACTATCAAAAGCTGGAGATCCTTGGCCTCAATATGAGAGTTGGGGAAAAAGAACGAAGAGATAAAGACTTTCCTTTTGTACCAACAAGCGTCACAGCAAAAAGGAGAGAGCAAAGAAACAGGAAAAATGTCTCCCATGCAACAAGCACTACAAAGAAAATCGTGTACGTGCACACAAATTGGAACTCTCATGATGATAACATGCTCGAGAGACTCAACGATGGACAAAGGATCAGGAAATCTATGTTTAGTAATAATCTGGTAATAAAAACCAAAGCACTCCATACGAAAATGAGATTGGAGGATATAGCTCTGACTATTCTGATAAATCTAGTGCTGAATGATTATTTCCCAAGATTCATTGAATGTCCTTGCGCCTAAGTCTAGAAAATGCAAATTATGAAAGAATAGACACTGCAGCAAGCTGTAGGAAAGAAAAGAGTTGCTAGAATCAGCCTTAGCATGATGTCAAAGCCAAAGCGTTCTAAGATCCTTGACTATAGCATAGAAAAGTTTAAACACTCTGCCATCGTATTTTGGAGAATACGAAGAGAAACCCTTGAAGATGAACATCAAAGAGACAGATGATATGGGCAAAATATTTAGCGGGTGTTTAGAGCGTGGAGCTGGAAGCTTTTGATCATGATAAAATATAAACATTCACGCCTACCAGACATGCAGATCTGAGCAACTATCAAAGAAAGGGGGACCACCCTCTAAGTCTAAGTATTCCTCTAAGTATTCCTCAATGACCGATAGCGTACAAGTACCGTGAGGGAAAGGTGAAAAGAACTCCAAGAAAGGGAGTGAAATAAAAAACCTGAAATCTGATGCAAACAATCAGTCGAAGGAAGCTGGCTAAGTAAAGAAAACTTTCCACTCTAACGGCGTACCTTTTGCATAATGGGTCAGCGAGTAAATGGAAACAGCGAGCTTAAGCCATTAGGTGTAGCCGCAATGAGTTCAATATTCTAGTTGTTTCTATTTGACCCGAAAAAAATTGAGCTATCCATGAACCCCTCAGTCTACAAGTCCTTCAATCATGAGCCCTTCCTCTGCTTGAGTGCTGTGCACCTCACCTCTCCCTCTTGTCTCGTGCCCTTTGGGGCGTGCGCCCAGGAATTTTCGCGACCTAAGGTGAAAGATGCTTGGCAAGATTCAAATCAGCACCAAAGAAAAAATGTAGATTGTTCCAGGCTTGTAGAACCAGCCATCCGGGCCTCCTCCCTTGGGGCGGCGCCCTACGGGCCTCCCCGCCGGGAACCGAATGAGAGAGAAAGGAGGGGCCGGTGCAAGTTTAAAAAATAGATTTGGCTGACTTCACTTGGCTTTTTGAATCGTCTTCTGCCCACTGGAGGCTATCCGATCTCACGACCAAACCTCCCGACACCGGGGAGCCATATGCCTGCAGTATTCAAAGTAGTCACCCACATCGACGGCAAGATGCGCACCCCAAAAATTGAAGCACTTCACCGAATGATTGAATGGTTCAATTATCGTGAATACACTGAACGGGGGGGATTAGTTTGCAAAGTCACAAATCCAACACTCCCTACGGGCCTCTGGTTAGCAAGTGTTAAAACCAAAGAAACCCCTACGGCCCTTTGTTTAACCTACAGTGACCGGTACAAGAAAAGCTAGCACTCATGGACCTGACGGCCCAGAGATCAGTAACGACTACAAATGAAAGGTATAATATACCCCAGTTCTGCAGTAGATTTATCGGGTCGATTTGATACTATCGATTTTTGGCGTTGACCTGCATGAAGCAGGTCATAGTACTGTTTCCGCCCCACGCACGGTCTCACCTGATGATCTGAAAATCCTGGAAAGTAGATTCTTAATAAAATTAAAACATATGCTTCAAAATAATGCATCTGAGTCTGCTGGGACTAGAACGGAGCCATATATTCAAGCTATGGTAGACACCTTTCTCCAAGAATGTGGACTTGATGATGCTGTAGAACTAGATGTAGTACCATCAAAACTCAGAATGTTAATCACAGATAAACAGAAGGTTAATGTAATCGACCTGATCTCCCAAGTCAAACTAGGGCCCTGAGCTGCTCTAGCTCCCTAGGATATTCGGACATAGTCAAAAGAGACTAAGCTATTATAGCAATAAACTTGATTCAAGAAATGCGTACAACACTGGTGAGTATGAGATTGTTTGTGGACAATGATATTAAGCTAAGTATTAACACATACTCATCTGCAAGTAATCGGTTCTCATCCACAACAACGCAGTAAAATTCCAAAATGTGTGTGTTGTGTTCCAAAATGTGCGAGTGTTCAGATGCCAAGGATCGATCCACCATTTTTAAACAATTGTGAACTGAGCAGACTGTTTCATGAGGATACTGGATGTCATTGACTGAGAAAACTAAAAGCTTCAGGCCGTGCATTGTAACATTATGTTACTGAATGGACCAAAGAAAGTGGTACAGGTACGAAAGACGCAAGGCTTTATCTTATCTATTCTGGTACAATGAAGATCAGCTTTAATTCCAAAGTAAGCTACAGATACAGAGTAAAGCATCGCGCAGACCGCAGAGGAGATAGTCCGAGTTATATTCCTCTGGTCAACACAAGAACTAAGTGGAGCGGGTCTTCTGGTGGACTTTCTACTTTTAAGACTCGACTCATCGATATCAGTCCAGAAATACACTAGATTTGATTTGGTGCCTTGTTTGATGGCTGCTTGCATTTAAGAATCATCCTGTGCTGCTACAAGTGTTTAGCAACACATGCTACAACTTTGGCAAGGTTACTGGACTTAAAGAGATTACAGTAAGCTCAATACGTCACGTACTACTTGTCGAGAAGATGACCTCACTCAACTGCACACAGTTTCGAGTTCGGAAATTTAATGCAGGGGCAAGACATCCGGGCACTTCGGTACCACTTCATAATACAAGTCATATTAAAGTTCATGAAGAGCTAATGTAGTACGAGAAAAGTAGATATCTTCATGTGCAGGCAAAATATGAAAAGTGTAAGCGTCCTATGCGATGACTTGGAATATAACTTTTAAGCAGATTATGTAAATGGCAATTGACTTATGAAATGGAGAACTACCGTTGGATTGAACTTAAAAGCTGTGAAATAATATTGAAGAAATTCAGCACGAGAGACAACTCTGAGCAAGACCGCATATAGTTTCTATATCTGGTTTGGTATCTACCCAGGTCAGTATCGATCTAGCACAGCAAACAACGACCGCACAAACATTGAAATCAGAAATTGAACACTATATAAACCATGCCTCTCACTGCAAATTGCAAATTCTCAAAGTTTGCTTCTCAGTCGTGTTAACTTTCTGAGGAGTTCATTGGGTCAGAGGAGCTGCAATTGTATCAAAAATTTGTTCTCTGTAAATTTTAAGAATCCGCTCTTTGGAGTTCTGTGTCAACATGTCTGTAAAGGTATCTACGATGAAGGGGCTCTCAATGAGTTTGTTTCTCGGAGTTGTGTTCATTGCATCTATCGGCCGTCCTGTTTTTGGGGCTGATCCTGATATTGTTACCGACTTCGGTATCAATGTCACCTCAGGAGAGGACCTTCACTTCACAGGCTTTCGCGATCTTCCCGAAGAGCCATCCGGTTCCATCCACATCACTTTCGGCTTCGACACTGAGTTTCCTGGAGTCATTGGCTTGGGAGTTGCACCTGCCCTGCTGAAATTCGGCCCCGACTCGCTCAACTCATTCCACACCCATCCTCGTGCCAGTGAGGTGTTCTTCGTCATAGATGGAGAGCTTGACTCGTACGTTCTTGATACGGCCAATAGACTGTACTTTGCAACTCTGAAGAAAAATGATGTGTTCGTGTTCCCAAAGGGTCTCATGCACTTCCAAATCAATCGAAGTAAGACAAAGACCGCCACCGTGCTTGCATGCTTCAACAGCGAGAATGCAGGTCGTGTCAGCGTTCCCCCAGCAATTTTCAACTCTAACCCGCGCATTGGAACCGACATTCTGATGAAGGGCCTGTTGCTTGACGATGAAACTGTCGAGCGTCTGAAGAACATGACTTTTCCCTCCTCAATTTGATCAAGTCATCATGAGCAGACCAATTTCTGCTGATTCTTTGGAATAACTCTGTAGCTGCAGTTCCGACTGCAACCTGAACGTATACAAATAACCTTAGTTCGCTGTAATGGCAGGTGCAACATGCCCGATGTCATGTGGTGAGACAGTGCTCGTTTTATAAGTACGTTCAGCGTAGTACCTAGTACTCGCACAATGATGTATTTAGGTGCTAATACCTATCATTGCACGCATATTAGTTGTAGACTTGATCCGAGAGCTGATCGTGCTTTGAACGAAGGGAATCAAATAAATTTGCAGATATGAAAATGTTTATGTTGATTACAGATCCAGTGTATTTCCCCTTATCACTACAGTTTACAGACGGAACATATATATGTGTGGATCCAGGCAAGATACTTCCAACTACACAATGAATTGACGTTTAGTTGCATCGTGGTTGGATTGGCATAGCATCATGAGGTTTAGATCACTCAACTTGCTTGGTTTTCTGGTAGACCTTGCATAGTGGACAGTAGAATGTAGACGAGCAAAGACACGCAAAAGCGAGTCAATGGGAATGATCCCAACCCACAGATGCATGAAACACATACCCTAAACACATATTTTATCATTTGTTCCATATCTGATGAATTGATTTATATTTCTTTACTTTGCCTCAGCACTAATTCGTTGTGTACGTGTAAGGCTCTTCTATATTCACATGACGTTTCTGTTTTCCAAATCTGCTTGCTATCTTACAGTAAGTTTTATATTTTGCTATGAATTTAGAACATCTAAATATTACAGTTGTAAAAGAATACTAGAGTTTTTTAACCTTAGTTTTTGTCAAATTCATCCATTTCTTTAAAATTGTATGGGATAATTATGAAAAGATAAATATCATGTAGTTACATATAATAACAGTTATTGTTATGAAATATTTTTAAATCCATAAGTGCGACAATTAATTACTAATCTATTACATATGGAAACCTGCTGATGTTTCAAATGTCACAATCAAATGAGCGTTTCATAAAGTGTGGTTTCCTCTTGATTTGCACTGACTAACTAGCTGATAGATAAGTTGTGTTAGGTGCCCAGAGAACCGTAGATGGACATGGATAACTCTGTCTAGGAATTCCGGTCATTTATTTTGATTTCCAAACGATTCACAATGCTATTCCTGGGCTTGCTCAGTGATATATACACAAATCAGTTCTGGGTTCTTGCAGTTTCAAATAAGGAAAAAGGCGACCACGTAGAACACATGAAGGAATGATATTACTCTCAAGCGGGTTCGTCCACAGCTATGATCCTCGTTCACTACCTATAGTTACTTAACAGATCACATGCGTCTTGCCACGGCACTTTAATAAGAATTTCTCTCCACAACTCCATGTCAGAGCAGATCCCGTCAAGGTGACGAGATCTGCTCTTGGCTTTACTGTTGCACGTAAACATACCACGGTGGCTAAGCATACATATTCTGATTCAGTTTCGTATCCCAGATTGATCTAATGATTAGTCAAATTGGGATTGCCACCAGACCAGATGGCGCAAATGTGATGGCCAATTGCGATGAGGATAAGAAAGGAGGATCTCTGAAGCACTTCCTGTTTGTCATGTTGATATCAAATCAAAGTTGAGGAAGCAGGTCTGGAGTCAAGCTGCACGTTTCTATCGTGACGGGGTGACGACTATCTTCGACTTTGACTTTCATTTTGCCCTTGATGAGCTTGACGTCATCTTTGGCTTTTGACTTATGCGGTCATGTCTTTATCTGTTTCTATCCGAAGCGAGTCGACAGGATCACCACAGTATTGATTACAGCATTCACTAAATGTAAACTCCTAACTGTTTGGAAAGAAGGAATCAAATATCCAGATGTTTATAGCCTTCAAAGGTCTAGAAACTTTATATCACATGTTTATAAGTTAATCTCTAAAATTCTTAAAGATATTATAATTTAATACATCATTCTGATTATTGTTGTAAAAACTTAATAAATTACTTCTAAGATATTACAAATATCATCATTTATGACATATTATATATTTCAAGTAAATAATAATACATGTAAATGGATGTTAGTAGAAAGCAAGATTTAAATTAGACTTCAAAAAATCTTATCTATCCACATCATACTCTTCTCATTTCTTTAGAAAATGTTTCAAACTGTATGTCATAATCTTCAAGCTTCACATAGCCATAAAATAACATTTTTTAGAAAAATTTCATAAGCATTAATAGAAATATCATTTTCTTTGTTCACAAATTTACAAAACAATCATATTAACCATTTCAAGTTCCATATCCAAAAAGACATTAAATAAATTATTAACTAGACCCAAGATAGAGATTGTTATCCCAATAGTGGGAATTACAAGAATCCTTGAACTCCTAAATAACTTGATGTTATTGAGGATTTTATTAATATTCCATAAGAAAACAAAAGATTTGAAAATAGAAATCATATTTACAAAGGAAGTATTTTGTTTGTCCATTTTTCAAATTATCAAAACAATCATTTCTACCGTTTTCACATTGTACTATCTACTAAAAAAGTATTATCATATTATCCAATTGAGTATCAACAATAAGCTGATATTCAATTGAATTATGTGATGTGAGCAAATTATATTAGCTGAATTATTCAATGGTCAGAGATTAATCAAATGGTGGGGGTAATAAGTAAAAAAAATCTTAACATGGTTTTTTTTCTCTTAATTATTGTTAAATTGGTCTTTGTTCAAAATAATAAGATTTCAAAATTGTAATAATCCAAAACACCTCCAAAATTTGCAAGGTATTGAAGGGTGAACCTGAGGTTAAGCAAGAAATAATGCATTTCTTTTACAAATCTAAGAAATATGTTTCTGAGATGGTTAAGATATGACTTCAATAATGAAAGTAAAATTTAATCTTCCGTTATTTCAAATTTCTAGGTAGATGGAACTAAAATTTGGATTGAAAAAAAATAGATTAAAATTTATTATTAAAGCTTATAATGACTCATAGAAAAAATTACAAAAAAATAAACAAAAAAATAAAATAAATTGATATATATTCAAAGCAATAGAAAGGATAAAAAAGTTAGATATAATACGAGGGATGGTGGATCTGCAAAAAGATAGTATACAAAGAATAAAGAGTGTTTATCTCAACAAGCTTTTATTTACGCATAAGTTCTAATATACTGAATAATGGAAAGAAGCAATAAAACTTTCCTAATAAACTTATATGGAACCAACAAAAATTCATCATATGTCATAAAGTACTAATGTAAGTGTGAAAATGATAGTAGTAATTGTATGGAATTTTTATCCAAACTTCATGAATATTATTCCAAACTCATATTCTTCCCCAAATTATAGCTCAAGACTTGTTACAGTAATTTGTACAAGAACCTAGCTTATCTTTATGAGCAACAAGATGGGAAAAAGACAAAAAAATTTTGATAAAGATGCAAAAATTAAATATCAAAGCAATAACATATATAAAATCAAGATGAGCCACATCTTAACCAAACTTGAAATAATAAGTGGCAAAAAATTAAACTATATGTTGCAAGTGGTGAAAATAAAATACAAGTAAGAGAGTATAAAGAGCAAATAGATGAGATCAAAGGAAAGAGATAGAACAATAAATATCAAGTTAGAGAAAGAGAAGTATTATTAAACAAAATACTTGCAAAGTAAAGGTCAATCCTAAAATCACACTTTTTATAGGAACATTTTTGCTAATTCAAAATGTGATTACAAAATCTCACTTCTCTAGGACAATATAAGCAACCTAAACTACAAATTTGAAATACCTAAAATCAAGTAAGAGTTAGAGATGAGTATTGTTGGACAAAAGACTTGAAATTTAAAATCCAACCATAAAATCACACTCTTAAGTACTTAAAATTTTCACTTAGGTAAGAGAAATTGGGTCAATTATACTTATAAGATATCAAATTTTTTTGAGGAATTGGGTACTTTGAAATAAGATAATAAATGGGTGCTTTGAAATAAGAAGTAATTTTGAGCTTACTTTCATAGAAGAAAATGACCAATTTAAATTCCAATTTTGAAATCATACTTTTATGAAAAAAAGTTTATTTTTGTGAAGTACAATTTTAGAACCACATTATCATAAGAAAACTAGCAACATAAACCTAAATTGTCATATTGAAATCTCTCTTTTCTATCAAATTTCTAGATTTTACTTTTATAAGAAACAATCAAGTGAGATTCTCAAATCCCAATTCTATAAAAGAAAACAAGTATAAATTCAAAATTTTGTCTTGAGTGCAATTTTGAAATCCTACATTAAAATAAAAAAACTAAAAATTGCAAATAACCAAAGTCTCATTTCAGTTTGTATTTTCAATAGCCAATTTTCTAATCCAAAAGTAGTAGTTTGTGATCACATTTAAATTGACATTATATCATATTAATCTAAATTTTATACTATAAAATTAGAAATTGTAAGTTGATTTGCATCCTAATTTTTTAGGAGAAAATTACTATCTAGAATCTAATTTTTAAATCCGACTGTCATATGGGACATTATGAACCAAAAGTAGAATTTTAGATCCAATACTTTTGGTAAAATATGGTCAATTAAGAAGTTTGAAGTTTAAGAATTATGAGGCTTATAAGAAGATAATGGGCAACAGAAATTATGAAATTTTAAATTTGTAGAAGACATTTAAGAATCTAAAGTGCAATTTCAAAGTCCATGTTCCATAAGAAAAAACTAACATTTCTTTAGTGTGATTTTGAAATCTAACTTGCATAGGAGACAAGAATTATAAGCAATCTAAAGTATGATTTTAAGCTCTGAATCATTTTAATCCAAATCTAGTTTACTTAAGAGGCATTCGTCTTTTGGGAAGAGGATTCTTGAATTGCATTTTTTATCCAATATAAATATCCTTATGATGGTTGGGATTTCGTTAAATATAATTCATAAATTATATTGTCTCTAAATAATTATTTCTAATTAAATTTTGATTTTGAGATAGTAATTTAAAAATCTTGATTTTCTTTACCAATCCTTAAAAATATCATTCTTCTAAAATGAGATAAGAATAAATCCTATATGATCAAATGCAAGAACTATTTTATATTCACAATCTTTTTATGTTTATATGGAATATCAAACCTTGCACAAGATAAATTTCATCAATTTCATAGTAATGTTTATCCTTTATATCCTAAGTATTTCTATTCACAAAATAAAGGATATAAGATGAGATCAGATAACATAATTGCTCCTCATGTAAATATAATATATGTAGAAATTTAATACATTGAAGACTTGGATATATTAGGAGATAATTGCTGACTAAAGTAAATGTAAAACATAGCTTTTCTTGAAGGTACTATGGAATTGAACTAGGAGCAATGTACATTAACTTAGAAGTATATAATTTATCATTGAAAAGGAAAAGGTGACTACATAGGATAACAAGAAGATTGGAAGACCACATCAAGCCATATAAGGATAAGTCATATTAGGTAAAGTGGGAAACCTTCTTATTTATCTTGAAGTGTGATTCAAATTTACATCTTCCCACTTATTTACATTCTAAAAGATAAGTTTATAGTAATGTATTTGCTTAAGTAGATTTTAGAACTATACTTTAGGCTAGCAAAAGGATAGTATATCAATATCTTGACAAAAAAAGTGAACAAGTAAAATTATAATTCGAGTTTTATAGATGATCATGAGTACAAAGATTAAGTCTAGAATGCTTATGATCAAACGTTGAGATTGACCTAATTTGTACAAACTTATACCATTTTAATTAGTGGACGTAAATTTTTTTTACACAAAGTTTGTACACTCTAATAATATTTATATTACTTTGATTCATGGATGTAAATATTTTTTATACAAAGTTTGTACACTCTAATAATGGCAACAAGTGTTAACATCACAAGTTGAAATCTAGCTATATTAAATCTTAGTTTCACTTGAAGGAATCGTGATTTGGCATTGTAATTTTTGTGAAAAATAGTGCAATTTTAGAATCTCACTTTAGAAGAAGAGCATTCACTAAAATGAAAATAATATGATTTTAAATCCAAAATATCTATTTTCAAGAGAATTATTATTCTAGAATTGCAATTCTTGTGAAAAAAATTTAATTTTGATAATCTTTTTTCTAAAGAATAGAGAGTTCTCACATCTCAATTCTTGATGAAGAGAAATGAAATTGCACTTTATCATTCAATTTACACTTGACTAATCTAATTTATTTGGAACCAAAAGAGAATATTTGATTACCTCTTCCTAGTACTATTGGATCTTAACTATCTAATTTCCTAGTTCCTATATACAAAACTTGAATATTTCTTTGTTATTTATAAGGATGTCTTATTTCTATCACATTTTTATTGGGTTGAACTACCTTTCATTTTATAAAATGGTTTTACCTTATTCTAATTCTCTTTGATGTCATCTCATCTTATATAGCAACTTTGCTTGATTCTCCTTTATGCTATAAGGTTTTTTTTAATAAGCTCTATTTGCAATATAAATCCTTTGTTATCTTGTTCCATTGTTTCTCTTTTCTTACTATAATCATCTTGTACAATGGTTTTATATGATTCTTTTTGTTTATTCTCTTTGATATTCTAAGTCTATTCTTCTTACCAGCTGTCTTCCACCTATATAATTTTGTCTTGATTCATTGTTTCTCTTCTAAATAATATCAAGTATTTCTCTTCCTTTTCCAATTTTTAACGTTATTTTTTAGAAATTGATTTCAATATGTAATGTATTGTTTCTATTTCTTTCTCGTTCATCTTACAGTTTTTAAATCTGGTTAAGCATATCTCTTTTATTTACTAATTGCTACTCTAAGGTTGGATTATGAAGTATTATTGTTTTTCTACCAAATTTGATAAACTATTCAATCAAATTTATTCTTAAATATAGTTGTAAAATCTCTCTTCAAAATAAGCTTAAATTTTAAAATTGCATACATATAATCCTTTATATATTTTAGAGTCATCATTATAAATCTAGAATCCTATTATTCTTACTTATTATTCTACTACTTTACAAGAAGAATGTCAAAAGGATATATGCTAAGCATCAGAGCAAAATAACAAAGTGGTTGAAAACAAAGATTACCCAATTCTCAAATGGGAAAGATACATTTAAATCGCCAAAGCGGGCCTAGTCTCTCAAAAGGATATATGCTAAGTGTTAGGGCAGAATAATAGAGTAGCTCAAAGCAAACAAAGATACCCAATCCTCAATTGGGGAAGATACACTTAAACTGCCAAAGTGGGCCTGGTCTCATAGGCGATATTGGTAACTACCACTACCCACTCAAATGAAGTCAGCAGTCTGATATATTTTAGAGGAGCATTATGTGAAGGAGGCTCAACTATCAGTGCTTGGTGGTTGTAGATCTAGATCAAGAGCTTCATTGGAAACCTCTTTCTTCTAGATAGCCCAATAACTACGAGCGAGTCCTTGATGACGCATAAGGTCCATCCATATTTTAGTAAAGGGCAATTGCATAGAAAACACAAAGGATGAGAAGACCCCATCATGCCATACAAGAGTGAGACAAAATAGGTAAAAGGGAGCTAAGCCTCAAAAGAGTTGATATGAGAAATCTGCCCTACTGCATCTAAGATATCTGAGCTATGCAAGTTGTATGGTCCACAAACAATAGGAGTATCCAAAGAAGCATGAACTAGTGTGATTGCTCTCCTATGGGTTGCACCAGCCACTACACTCTATAGAGCAATGGACACATGTTGTCTAAAATATGCTACAAAGTATGAGAATGAGAGTGGTACCCCTTGGCACCTAACATGATAAGCTCTCATGCACTCCTTGACAAATGCTTCAAACATCATGTCCATCTCTCCATATAACTCCAGATGGGGTTATTGACATGTAAGACTTTCAATCACACTTCCTTAAAATTATGAGTGAAATTTAAAGGTCTCAAAATATAATTACTTTTGATCTCGGATATAAAGTTGGGAGGAAAGTAGACTTTGTTTTGGCATTGATCAAGAAGAATGAGATTCCCAACCTTTGGTACCAACGTACACCAGGCCAATAGATGATGCAAATGTCAAGGGTGAGGATGCTACATTGAGGACCCAAATACTTGCACAAGAGCTTGGATCTATGAAGTGTAATGCATGAGCGGGTATACCTTTTGGTTAGACCTCCCATAAAAGGAGGTTGGAGTTCAAGTTCTGCTAACTCAAGGGGAAAGCATGTGAACTTAGCCAAACTTTGACTTAGTCCTTGAGGTCAATGCCTAGGTGTGGAACTCCTAAAAGAATAACAACTGCTAGTGTGACTTAAATAGCATCATAAATTTTAATGTACCTCTACCCAAAGCACATTATAACATATGTACATCCTAACTGTCATATTAATGTGAGTGTAGTTACACTCTCAAAAATCCACTTGAACCTTCCCACAGTCATAACATAAGAAATCTGCAAATACAAAGGTGTAATATAAGCAAAGACAAGTAATAGATCAGGAGAAAAGGTATGATAGGAAATCATATATACTTAAATCTATTGTCATAAGTGCCAAAAAGAATAAAAACCATATGAAAAGAACCCATTTGCTAATAATAGGACCACCAAACCTATGCTCTAAAAAAAGATGATAGTGCAATATGGTCTCACATAGTAAAAATTATTCAGACCACATCATCTCAAAATTATAGAGAGAGCTATATATAACCTATACCACTCACTTAAGAGTTGTGGAAATATATTTAGTCTTACCAAAGGACAAAAACTGTGATGGTACCATCAAGTATACCTAAATGAGGTAAGAATACCTTTATAAGTGGGTATATACATACTATGTATAAAGCTGAGAGACATAACATTTCATCAAGTTGAGAAGATCCACCTGTATTCAAAAATCATGAGAGTAAATGATTATGAGTTGTAACCTAGATCAAAGTGGTAGAGATGAAAGATATAAAAATAATGTCTCCTCTTAAAAAGGAGCATGAAATTCTCAAATCCTTATTGGAAATAAAGGAGTGGAGTCTGAGGATGTGAGTAGAGCTTGTAGATTCTAAGCTTGACATTCCTAAGTGTAGACTTGTGGCACTAAGGTTATTATGCTAATTGTAAAAGTGGACAAAGCCATGTCTACGTCTTCTAGAAGGCAAAATATATGGGTGTCATTTGATAATTAAGGAACTAGCAAGATGGAAACCAAGTAGGATCTATCTCAAAGCAAGGAAGCGAGATATGGCAAACAAAGGACTACTTAAAGGATCTTCCTAATAGATGTCTTTCTCAAAGAAAATTGTGAGCAATAATATGATTGTTATGCTAAAGATGCCTCTATGCTAAAAGATGCAAAAATAGGATAAGGAGGATCTAATATCTACTAAATCAAGTGCAAAAAACAAAGGTACCTAAGAGATGGTCTTAAAGGAATTTGAAACTTCTACGTGAATAGCCACTCAATCAAGATAGAGGTCCAAGGATACTCTAATGCTAGTGATAACCATCTTACATCCTCCAAGAGTAATCATAACAAGTTGATATAAAGACACAAATTATAGAAAAAAAATCAAAGCTATAAACTAAGAGTAATCATAACAACTTGATATAAAGACAAAAATTATAGAAAAAATATCAAAGCAATAAACTAATAATATATAAGACAACATCAGGAAACATCTTAGGTAACAATGGAGCAAACCTTAGAAGTCTCTTTCAGAGGACAAGAGATTCCAAACAAGTATATAGCTCCAAGTGGCTCTACATCAAAAGCAATGCTCGACAAAAAGCAAACAAGAGGAGAAAATTAGAATCTGGTGGAAAAAAACATTCATATTGATACTCAAAAAGTAAAATCTATGATACACTCATAGAGAAATATGGACAATTAAATTAATACATGAAAAAAAAGAGACATTGAAAGTTGTATCTCCTCATCTAGGTGAAAGTTATGGAGGAGAGGAAGGTCATAAGTGGCAAATGGATGAAATCTCTATGAAGTAATCAATAGAAAAGAGCACTAGTTTAGAGTATGAATGCTTGAGTTGCACATCTTTAGCCTCCTACTTGGTATAAATTCAAGGAATGATGGGGATAATGATACTTTGGACATAGTACATAGGATTGAGAAGACTCAAAAAGCCTATTTGCAATTGAGTAGGCTTGTATGGTATGCTTATTTGGTAAGGATGGCCAACCCATTCTCCATAACCTATGAATCTTAGAAATAGTCTCTTTGTATTTGATAGGCCTTCATGTACTAGTAAGAGTAAGGTATATTGTAGAAATATAGCTAATAAAGTTTAAATAAGAAAAATCTCTTCTCTTATATTTAAAAAAAATGAGCTCTTAGTAGCTTATTGTATTATGTAGAGCATGGAGTCTACTAGGTAGCATAAAGGTATTAGTATGTTGGTATAAATTTATAGTCCATGTAAGCCAAGGAAGAAAGCTTGAATAATGCAAGAGAATGTAACCAAGAATTAAGAGCATATGAGGATTGAATAGAACCAACTCTTGTGAATAGAGATTATAAAGAGATATAGCCTCTAGATTTAAATCTACCCCTATATTATGCTCAATGAACTCTTGCCTAAGGAAAATATGGACAAGATTTTATGGATAGATGATGAAGTTGTATATATAGATATTTTGGAGAAGCAAGTGGTGATGATCTTATATGATCATGAGGAAGTGGTAGTTTAGTAAAGGTTGTCATGACATTTGTAGCACCTAAGCTAGTTTGCTTGGATATTGGAGTGGTATTGTTGGCAAACATAGTCATTTTGGTAGTTTCTCATAAACTATTTAATGGTGGCCAAATTTTATATACTAGAGCTATTGATCACATGGTAGGACCTACCATCCTTACACTATTTGGATTGCTAAATTTGCCATCAACAGTGCCCTTATAGTTGGAGACCTAGGTTGAGGAAAGGGATATACTTTGAAGTGTAGCTCTAGAGAGTTCACTTCTTTGATGTTGAGCCTTTGAGTTCCTAACTTTGGTGGAAGAGGCCGACAAGCATTGCATGAAGTCTCTTAGCTAGAGTGAGTGCAGTTTGATTGTAATTAATACTCAATTGTTGATAGATTGTTGAGTGGAGGATTGAATTCAGATTTGATTTGAGTGTGATTTGAGTGGAAGAGTGAATTGATTACATCATAGAAGTGAGAGACAAGGAGGAATCATGTGCAAGAACTAAGGGTGTTGGTGGTATCTCCAAGCTTGGTGGATCATTGGTACATTTGATCGTGGTCCTAGATTTCCTTGAGAGTGATTATGTGTAGAATTCGTATTTGAGTTCATATAGATTTGGTAGTGGGGTAGATATTGTGCTCAAGTGCTACCCAAATCTCACAAAATTGAGGTCAATTTCAAGTCAATGGATGTCAATTTGAAGGCAAGAATGTAATATCAAGAGCTAGCCATATGATCTAAATGTGAAATTTAGTATGGTAACATTTGGAATGATGTTAATAGATCAAATAGAAGTATCACCAAAAAAGTATTTCTACTAATAGAGCAGAAATTGAAATAGATTTGAAAACCTTAGAACCAATAGCTAGACATATGATTTAAAGGTGAGAACTTGTTTGGTAACTTTGGAAGGATGTTACACATGATGGACTAATTAGATCAAGAAGAGGTATCATCAAAAGGGGACTTCTATTAGGATCAATGAATCAACATATGCCTGAAATCTTTGAAGGCAATTTCATAGGCATAAACAGATGAATTAGGCCTAAAAAATGTGCAGATCCCCCCCCCCCCCTCCCCATCACAAGAAAGGCTAGCCTTTCCTCCCCTTGGTTTGTCTTATTGAGAGCTTTCCAACGGTACCTCATTCATGTGATTTTGAGATTTGTACATGAAGATTCTCTAGAAGATTCCCTCCAATCAAAGCTTGTTTGACCAGATAGGCCTAGGACCGACATGTTACCCATCCAAATGGGTAATCCAAGGGTGGAGCTTGCTGACATGTCACCTATCCATGTGCTTAATCCTATGGTGGAGCTCCCTTGGAGGAGATCCTCTTTGTCTATATAATAAAGAGAAGGTGCTCCTTTGGGGCATCGGAGGATTGAGTGTGAAATCTGTGTTTTCTCTCTTCTCTTGTCCTCTGGGTATTACAGAGTGTGAAATTAGAGGTGGACTTGGAACACATCCTCTCAAATTAGGGATTTGGAGATCTTCATATTCTCAATTTGGCCCAAGTTGATAGTTAGTAGAGGATTTGGTAGTCGACCAACTAAAGAAGAGGTGCATCAGATTGACAAAGGTTGTCCAAAGTCAGAGGTCAAGTTGCCAAATTTTGTCTTGTGAGCCGGTCTGTCTCTCACTCAGGATGAACCTTTGATGGCTATTATGGTAGCGTACCATGGACTAAGAAGGCAAGGAACCCCAACTCCATCATACTCTTTCAAGGCTAACACTCCAAGACTCAAGACATTGCTCACTAGAGAACTCAATGAGAGAGAGATAGTTGCAAATGAAAGGATGTTGAGTACCTCCTCATCCCTTGTTTATATACTTGTGAAATAGTTACGCACCAAAATTACTAATTACTAGAGTAACTCAAGTTACTAGGCTAAAAGTCAAGTAAAGTCAAAAAGTAGAAAGGAATATCCATTCACATGGGTATATTCCCCTAAGCATGTGGTCTTATCTTGACCCACCCACTAAGTCAAGGATTCTTTTACATGGGCTATCCTTGGACTAAAGAAGAATCCAAAACAAAAAGGCTTGCGGACCCAAGAGTTCTCAACTCTTTCCTCAAAGCCAAACACCTAGGAATAATACCAAGTCAATACACTAAAATCCAAAATAGTGGTGCTCATCTTTTCTACTTCCTCTAAAGTAAGGTCCCCTCTATCTTAACTATGACTAACTTTAGCTAATCATGACTAAATTTAGCTAATCATGATTAATGTAAAATCATAATTTATCTCTATATAAAAAATATCTCTCAAGTACTTGTAATACCAAGCTAAATATCACAATACCACACACATGCATAAATGGGTGTTACAGTCCAAAATCAAAGGTTGTCCAAAAATCAAAGGTTGTTTGAATTGCCCTAGCTAGTGCTTGAGTTGGTAAAGGATGGCTAGATTCAAAGAGAGTTCAAATTGGCTATGGACTAGAGAGGCTATGAAAGTCTAGAAAGGCCAACAAGCTAGCTTGTTGGTGTGAGGCTAGCCAATTTAAATGAGTTTTTAGTCAGGTTTAGAAAAATTTGCACACACTCCTAGATTATATGCAATATGGTTTGAATGTCACATCTTTGGTTCCTAGATTGGTACCCTAGTCAACTAGTTCACACTCACTGCTGTCCTAATAATTGGTCAATTGATACTTATACACATGTAGTTTTGGCTAGGAGAGGCAATTTGATCCCATCCTTGGTGATCCAAGTAGCTTAGGAGTAGATACAAACTCCTATTATATCAAATGCCAAATGGTGATAGAGTCAATTGATGTTGATTTATGAGATGAATGGTTTTTGTTTAGACTTCTTGGGATTACAACCACTCTATTCTATACTTCTTATTTTTGCACCATGTTTGTTTGAGGTGCCCTGACTTTACAATGTTGATGCTCTTGTGTGCTCTTGATAGTGAGGCTGGAGTGATGACCTACAGACCATGAGAGTGTGTGTGTGATGGTAGGTTACATATGTCATTTTCTTCTATTGTGATTATTATCGTTAGAGCTATATTAGTGAGTGGTGTTCAATTGGTGGTGATCCTTGGTGGGATGAGGTACTTGTGAAGGTTATGGCTAAAATTCTAGTTACATTGTCATAACAAAGTTCTTTGGTGATTCTAGAGGAGATATTTTCACAATACGCAATGAGTTTACCTAGAGTGGTGCTTGATATAAGCTTATATCTCAAGTTTTAGTACAGGAGGAGATTGACTCTAATATGGAGTTTGATACATGAGTTGATTCAGTAGAGAATGCATCTGGTGTGTCCATACTATTGTTGTAGGACATAGACAAGATTTATGTGGCCTCCAAAGGCCCTAATTGCTACTCTCAAACAATGGATACCATTGAATTGGATGACTTTATCTAGGAGTTTGATAGTTAATGTGATATGTAGTAGATATGGAACTTGACTTTGTTCACATCCTTCATGGCATAGAAGAGATTTTTCTAGCACTTTGTGTGTCCACCAATGGATGACTACCATGAGTTTAGGAGAGCTTACTTGGAGGAAATTGAGTTATGGATGTTGTGTTGGTCTCCACACTACATCTTTGTCACTTCAAGCTTGGTTTTTTAGAGGGTAGATTGGTAGTACTCACAAGTTCTAACTCTAGTAACATTGGTGTATATAGTGGAGGTGCACTAGTTGGAGATAGTGCTACTATAAGTGGAGGTACCATTGCAAGAGGTGGTGGATTATTGGGGTTTAACCTCATGGTAGAGTTCTTCAAATATTTGAGGCACAATTACGAAGGAGTGCAGATTGACAAGCTGAGGAATTTATGCAAAAGTTCCAACAAAAGGCTAAAGAGAGCCTATGTGAGATATATTCTTGCATGAGATAGTTGGTCAATTACACTCAAAGAGTTAGTAAGGCCCAAGCAGTCCAATATTGGTATGGGATCTTGGACAAGGAGTTGCAATGTAGAATATGTATAATAAGTTACCTCACCTACTTTGGCGGTGGTCTTTAGTTTGGCTAAGTGCATTGGGCACCATGTTATGCAGCTCAACATGGTAGAGGAGAGAGTGTTGACATATGGATTTAGTAGGGATACCTCATCCATAGCTATCACTTCTTCTAGAGTGCAATAGAGGGCACCACACTTTGTTGGCTTCCAAGGGTAGAGTGGATAGATCAGATCTTATGGAAGGAGTGGAGGGCTTAGTGTAGCTAGAACCTTACTTTCATTTTAGGTCAACAATAGCTAATGAATGATGTTGTTACTTGTTGGACTTGTGGTAGACCTCACCATAATAGAGAATGCACTCAAGGCAATGGAAATGATACCTCTGGTGCATCATAGCTAACATATAGAAAATGTGATTATTCCCATAGATTTGGTCACACTAGTGACAGATGCTTTGATTTTCACCCAAAGTTACAAAGTGGTAGGGTTGCTATGGTATGTAGTAGAAGAGTTCCAAGTCATGGAGGACAAGGTGGTTGTAACAATATGGAGTTTTGCGACAAAGTCAGTCAGGCTCACAAAGTAGCACATAAGACAAATTAGCCTAGAATATTCCGGAAGTATCTAGGAAGCTTCTTGGGAAGCTTCCCGGTTAGCTTAACTTGCACCTTAAGTAAGTAGCTTCTAGAAGGAAGCTTCTAGAAGCTTCTAGAAGCTTCCAACTAGCTTAGCTTGCACGCCAAGTAGGTAGCTTCTAGAAGGAAGCTTCTTGAGAAGCTTCCTAGTTAACTTGGCTTGCACTCTAAGAAAGCGGCTTGAGGAAGCTTCTTGAGAAGCTTCTCAAGGGCCTTGTATGCTACCTATAAATACCAAAGCCAAAGCTCATGCTAGGCATTTGTAGTTTTCCCTCATTCAAGTGTCCCGATGTGAGCTTCCATTCTCCTATTTCTCTCTTTGGTTTCGGTCTTTTACATTGGTATCAGAGTAGGAATGGGATGGATGGAATTTATGGACCACCAAATCCACTTCCGCCAAACCATTGGGAATTTCATGTCCAAATATTACCAAAGCATCGTTTCACACAATTCATCACCTCACGCTTTGGGCAGGATTTTCTACATATGATCACCGTGTCAGAGGAACCCTTGATACTTCCAGTTGTAACTTATGGAGAACGGTGGACGTGTTGTATCTATATGTTAATCAACTAGATAAATTGAGGGTAGTGGAATAGAGTAGTAGCGATGGCGGCAATACCGGATGTTATCCTTGCAGTGCAACAACAAATCGAGCATCTTACTTGATTGTTGGATGAACAAGACCAGCAACGATGAGAACAGATAGACAGAGCGCCAGTTCGAGATGGAGAAGATTGCATTCGATTTCCAAAACCCAAGGTGTTTGAAGGCAAGAATCTTCCAAGCACAGTGGAGAATTTTTTGTTTGACTGTGAATGTTACTTTGAAGCCACCAATCTTCAAGACGAGCGGAAACAAATTCTCTTGGCTTCTAGCCAATTGGATAGCGTGGCAAAATTTGGTGGTGATTCCAAGTAGAAAGAGTTGAACAAAAAATTGTTACACCAATTTTGACATGAGCAGAATTCAAGGATACAATACTTGGTCGATTTCAGACTATAAATGCCACCCAAGCTACATGAGATAAATTGGCGGAGTTGAGGTAGATTGGCTCAATGAGAAGCTACATCACACAATTTCAGAATATCATCATGCAAATTCCAAATATCCAAGAAGGTGAAGTTCTGGATCGATTTGTGCGAGGATTGAAGTCACAAACCAGATTGGAAGTGACCATGCAAGAGCCACAAAACGTAGAAGAAGCCATGCAACTGGCTGAGCGTTTTGATTCCTTAGTTGTGACAACTTGGTCTTGACCTCGACCTACACAAAACCTACCAGTACCACGAGTGGAAGAACCGGTACCAATGGAGATTGATGCTATCCAACAAAGACCACTTGGCATAGTAGATAGAGAAAGATTACAACAAAATGGAGGTTGCTTTTATTGTCACCAAGTTGGACATCGCTTTGCTAAATGTCCACTTAGGAATGGGCGACCTCGACAAGTTGCCCAGATGGAGTTTGTAGAACAAAATGATCAAGGAAACAAAGAATCCCAGTAGGAGATTTCGAGCCGCCTATTGGGAGCTTGATTAGTTCCAATGGGATTGAAGGCTCGACCTATGCAAGTTTGCTTCACTTTCAAGGTATGATATCTAATCGGGGTTGTAGGATTTTGGCTGATTCTAGAAGTTTAGAGAATTGCATATCTATGCAAGTAGCAAAGGAATTGGGTATTCCTATCAAGCCAATGATTGGAAGTAGTTTGATGATGGCGGATGGTAGAATAAGTTTTGCATTCCGCACCTCGCATCCTTTTACCTTCAAGATTGGGAAGGAGTATTTGGAGTGTATGAGGTTTTTAGTGGCACCTCTACACTATGATATCATTCTGGGTCTACCTTGGCTTGAACGTCATAAGGTTCAATTCGATTGGACCCGATGTCAAATTCAAGTACAACACCAAGGTAGGAATTTCCGAATAGGTTGTCTAGCACCTCTGAGTAAGACACCTAAGAATAGTCAGTCCCAAGATGGGAAGTTTGTTGAGAAGATAGCCATCGAGCAAATCTGGAAAGGAGATGAGTTCCAAGATGGGAAGGTTGCCAAGAAAGCAACCATGGAACAAGCTTGGAAGAGAGATGAGTCCCTAGAAGGAAAGTTTGTTAATGAAGCAACCATAGAGCAAGCTTTGGAGGAAGATAAGTCTGTATTTGCGGTGTGGATCAAGCCGATTGCACAAGAACAATCTGAGGAAGGCCAGGTGTTGCATCAAGCAACGGTTGATCGGATAGTTCAGGAGTTTGCAGATGTGTTTCTTGATGATCTGCCAAAGGGATTACCCTCTGATCGAGGTATGCCCTTCAAGATCGAGTTATTGCCAAGGAGTACTTCAGTGAGTAGACCAATCTATCGGCTCTCACCAAAGGAGTTGGAGGAGTTGCGAACAACACTTATAGAGTTGTTGGAGAAGGATTTCATACGACATAGTACCTCTCCGTGGGGAGCACTGGTACTATTTGTTCCAAAGAAGGATGGAGGACTTTGTTTCTATATTGATTACCGTGGGCTCAATAAGCAAACCGTGAAGAATGCATATCCCTTGCCTCGGATCGATGACCTGCTTGATCAATTAAGTGGAGCATGCTACTTTTTCAAGCTAGATCTTCGTAGCGGCTATTGGCAAATTCCTATTGAAGGAGAGGACGTGCAAAAGACTACCTTTCGCACAAGGTATGGATATTTTGAGTGGAGAGTTCTACCTTTCAGACTCACTAATGCTCCAGCAATCTTCATGGATCAGATGCATCGGGTGTTGGAGGGACTAGTGGATCAGTCTAGAAACTAATTCTTTCATAACCCTTGTAATTTCTTTTGCAATTCAACTCAATTCTTAAATTCCAATTTCTTTGTAGGTTGTTTCTTGCATGACTCTTTTATTGTTTGGTTTTCATTGGGGTTCAACTTGACCTAGATCTTTAGCCCTAATGGCATTGTTGATGGCACATTTGATGGTGCAAGTGACAATAGGTCCCACAATGTAATCAATAGTCATAATACAAAATATGGTCACCACTAAGTAGTGTCTAAGCAACTACTAATATAACTTTGACTGCCAGGACTATCATTTATCCAACATTTGAGGAAAACTAGTTTTAGCCTTGCAAATTTTGTGACAATTGTTGTGTGTATATACATTGCTACACAACATACGTCACTATCAACTCATACACTATAGAAACACAACTTCAATTAGGAGATTCCCTTCAACCACATTATGAATCGGTACTTGACCTAGAACCACAACGCCTTCTCAATCTCTCTTTGGCTTCTCTACAATTTCACTCTCTAAACTTAAGTAGAGTCTCTAAAGTGAACTCTACATCATTCTTGTGTAGTTTCTTCCTAAGACCCAATCCCTTCAAAAACTCAAACACAAATCACTCTTAAAATCTCCTCTACTTCTCCACAATTTTTCTCTAAACTGAACTAGAGTCTCTAAAAGCAACTTAGACTATAGGAGATTCTTTTCTATTCTCTCTTAGTTTCCTCCACAGACCCAATCCATGCATTTTTTCATGGGACCCGATCCTTCCAAAAACATACCTTTTGATTCTCTTGGTTGTCTTTTCTACAATTTCACAAACTAATTCTGTCAGAACCCTTGAACACATTGGTTCTATTGGCTTCTCAACAATTTCATGATCTAATCTTTTCATGACCCTTTGTAGTTTCTCTCTTGTTGGCTTCTTTCTCTAGTGTAGGTTTAGTTTATCTCTTTGGCTTCTTGAAAATTTCATGAACGTATTCTTCCATGACACAATGTAGTTTCTTTCCCAACTCAACTCAACTCTCTAATCCCAATTTCAGAAACTAATTCTTTCATAACCCTTGTAATTTCTTTTGCAATTCAACTCAATTCTTAAATTCCAATTTCTTTGTAGGTTGTTTCTTGCATGACTCTTTTATTGTTTGGTTTTCATTGGGGTTCAACTTGACCTAGATCTTTAGCCCTAATGGCATTGTTGATGGCACATTTGATGGTGCAAGTGACAATAGGTCCCACAATGTAATCAATAGTCATAATACAAAATATGGTCACCACTAAGTAGTGTCTAAGCAACTACTAATATAACTTTGACTGCCAGGACTATCATTTATCCAACATTTGAGGAAAACTAGTTTTAGCCTTGCAAATTTTGTGACAATTGTTGTGTGTATATACATTGCTACACAACATACGTCACTATCAACTCATACACTATAGAAACACAACTCATACAAAAGTCATGCATAACTCTAAAGTACCACAATCTCTCCCTTAGTTGGTGGTTAGGTCCCTCTTACTCCATATAACCATCTACTCCAAGTATGTGATATGTTTTATGGTGGGCAAAGATCAAGAGTATGGGTGCTATTGAGCTCCATTTGTTAGTAGTATGTCTATAATCTATATCACATAAAGAGTGAACTAGCTATAGGTCAAGTACATTGAGGACATATCTATTGTCCTTGAGAAACCACCATGAGAGGAGTTAAACATGCCATATGTCATCTTCTTGAACAACTATCACACACCAACATAATAGCAACTCCACCAAAAGAGCCACATAACATAGACTTTTGGTGTATTTTATATGGCTCTTCTAGTAAATGTGCTACTCTATGAGTATGTGATAGTTGTTTGAGAGGATAGCATATGGCAGTCCTTATGTGGTATGAATTGCAAAGAAGAAACTAACAATAGGGCTCAACAACACCCAATCTCCTGATCTTTTCCCACCATAAGGCATATCACATAGTTAGAGTACATGGCTATATAGAGTTGGAAGGACCTAATAGACACTAGGGAGGTGATTGTGGCACTTTAGAGTTCATGTGTGACTTTTTTTTATGAGTTGTGATTTTATAGTGTATGATGTTGATAGCAATGTATGTTGGGTAGTGATGTATCTAAACATCACATTTGTAGCACCAAAGCTAGTTTGCTCAAGTGTTGGTGGGTTAGTTTGTGCAATCAAAGCTAAACTAGTAGTTGCTTAAAGACTACTTAATAGCATCCAGATTTCCTGTTTGAGCTATTGATCATATCATTAGAGCTACCATTTGCACCATCAGGTGGATCATTTTCATTATCAATTGCTAGAGTAAGTATGGTTTGACTGTGTTATCAAAGCATGTTGTTGGCAGTTTATTGAGTTGAGAGTTGAGAGTTGAGTTATGATCCAAGTTGAGTTTGTGACAATCTAATTTTTGTGCCATTTTTGAGTTCATGTGTGACTCTCATATAAGTTTTGCTTCTATAGTCTATGATATTAATAGGAATGTATGTTGGATAGTTCTATATATACTCATGACATCTAGTGCATATGTATGATCCCTCTATTTTGAATGTGTGTCAAAGCTCTTGTAGTTTCTATGTTGCATAGTTCCAAAGGCACCTGCAAAGGCTAGGATTCCCAAAAAAATTTGCTTTATCCATCAACTTGAATTGAGTAGAAATGGGAATCTATCTTTAATTTCATTGAAACTCACATTGAAATATACTAACATAGTAAGCTGCACTTAAGGAAGGGGATTACTCCAAATAAGTTATTCTTGGATACATCAAGGGACTCCACCACCAATAATTTGGACATGTGAGAAGGTATGGAACCATTAAGGAGATCATACTCCATGAAGATTACCCAAGTCCTTAGGTATAGTGCTTGTAAATTTGTTATTGTGTACATTGAAGGAAATCTCAATGGATGAAATGTATGTTAGGAAAAGCTTTTGACCTTTTCTTGACACCATTATCTCCTTGTCAAGTGCATACACTCCACCATTGGAGTTTCTATTAATCACATGCATAAAATTGTGCATATTTGATGTTTGCAAGAAGAATTCCATAGAATTTGTTGTCTAAAAGGTACAACACCTAGGGAGAGGTTGATAATAAAAACCAATAGGGAAATGAAATGGTTAAGTTATTTTGAATGCAAAATAAGAACTTGTATCAAGCTGACTATGTTACTAAAATTTGTTTTTAAGGAATTGTGGAAGAAGTAGCTCAAGTCTAGCATTAATAAGCTTTTGTAGTTACTCAATGAAGCAATTATTGGCTAGAGTAATTGTTATCAATGAATGTACTCAATGTTTGAGGGTGATTGGAATTGCACCAATGAAGTTTTTTCTATCAAATTTGGGTTGCTCTAGCAATGAAAGGTTTGCAATATTGGATGGTATGATTTCTTCCGATTCATAATGAGAAATATCCAAAACTTGCAAAGTACATAAAATGGACCCCCAATATTGAGGAATAGCTCTTGATAGTTGGTTTGGGAAAGGCACAAAACCATGAGATTCTTTAAATCAAGTTGAATAGTATGCCACCAAAAATTCATTACCACTCAAGATGTAGATCTACCATAAACAAACAATTCTCCCAAGTAGATTCTATCCTTCTAGTCAAGTTATTGAAGACCACAAGTTTTTGCAACTTTGAATAGTTTCCCAATATGTAAGAATGTTGCATATCAATAGACTACCATACAAGAAAAGGTCTTCTAATTCACTCAAAAAAACACTTCTCCCAACTTAGCTTGTATGTGGTATGCCAATTTGTTAGTCGAGAGGTAAAGGGTTTGCAACTTTGCATAATTCTACAAGGATGAAGAACGTTGCTTATCAATGCATTCTCATATGTGGAAAGGTATGTGGGATACTAATTTTTTTGTGGAGAAGTTGAGGATTTGCAACTTTGAATAATTCCTCAAGGATGCATAATGTTGCATGTCAATGCATTCCTACATAAAGCAAGGAATTCCAATAGCCCCAATTCTCCCAACTTAGCTAGTATGTGGTTGTCAATTTGTTTGTGGAGAGGTCAAGGATCATGATTTCCAAAAAATGAAAGAATGTTTCCTATCAATGATTGCCATACAAAGGAAGGTATTACAACTTGCCTAATTCTTCCAACTCAATTGGTATGTGCTTGTCTATTTGTCTATGGAGAGTTTGAGGCTTTGTAATTTTGAAAATTTCCCAAGGATTGTAATACTTTAAGGACAAAAAAACCCCAAGAGAAACACAAGAGAGAAAACACAAAGCTTCACACTCAATACTCCAATGCCCCCAAAGGAGCATCTTGTCTTTGTTATAGCAAAGATAATCCCTTCAAAAGAAGCTCCATCCTTGGATTAGATACATGGATTGGTGACATGTAAACAAGCTCTACCCTTAGATTAGATGCATGGATGGGTGAAATGTTGGTCCTTATCTTATCTGGTTGGTCAAATAGGTTTGATTGGAGGGAATCTTTGGGAAATTTTCCTATATGGAGCTTAAAATTGCATGGGTGAGGTACCATTGGAAAGTTGACAATGAGACAAATAATGGGGGAATAAGGTGGCTTTTTTTCCCCAATGGGAGAAGAATGTCTCTATTTTAAGGCCTAATTCATACCTTTAGGCCTCAAAACTTAGCACTGAAGTTTTCAAGGTGTTTTCAACTCCTACCCTGTTGTTGGAAGTACTCTTTTTGGTGACACCTCTATCTGATTTACTTAGTACATCATATACGGTATTCTTCTAGATGTTACTAAGCCCATTTCTTCCTCTAGATAACATCTTAGGTGCTACAAGGCAGATTTCTCATATATATTCTATTGGGGTTTAGCCCCATTTTACCTTTTTTGTCTATCCCTTGTATGGCTAGATGGGGTCTTCCCATCCTTCATGTTTTCTACATGATTGTTCTTTCCTCTAGATAATATCTAGCTATTGGTATTACAAGGATGGAGGAATATTAATTGTCAATGAATTCTCATTTATGTGAAAAGTTTGCAATTGCCTCAATCTCCAAACTTAGTTGGTATGTGTCTTACCAATTAGTTCATGGAGACGTCAAGGGTTTAAAACTTTGCACAATTCTCCGAGGATGTAGGAATGTTGGATGTTGCAAGTCAATGCACTCCGATACAAGGAAAGGTATTCCAATTCCCTAATTGTTCCAACTCAATTGGTACATGGCTTGCCAATTTGTTTGTGGAGAGGTCAAGGTTTTGCAACTTTGAATAATTTCCCATGGATGCAAGAATGGTGCTTGTCAATGCATTCCTAAATAGGAAAAGAAATTCCAACTCCTTCACTTCTCCCAACTCAACTAGTATGTGGCTTGCCATGCTTTTAGTGGAGAGATCAAGGCTTTGCAACTTCGTGCAATTCCCAAGGATATAAGAATGTTGCTTGTCAATGCACTCCCAAACAAGAAAAGGTATTCCAACTCCTTCACTTCTCTCAACTCAATTGGTATGATGCTTTCCATTTTGTTTGTGTAAAGTTCAAGGCTTTACAATTTTGCACATTTTCCCAAGGATGCAAGAATTTGCTTGTTAATGCATTGCCATATAGGGAAAGATATTCCAACTCCAATTCTCCCAGGTCAAATTATATGTGGCTTGTCAATTTGTTTATGGAGAGAGAGTTTGCAACTTTGCATAATTCCCCAAAGATACATAAATATTGCATGTCAATGCATTCCCATATAGGGAAAGGTATTCCAACTTGCACAATTCAACTCAACTCAACTCAATTGGTATGTAGTATGCTAACTTCTTCATGGATAGGTTGAGGCTTTGCAACTTTGCACATGTCCACAAGGATGGTAGAATGTTGTATATGAAAGGTATTCCAACTTGCAAAATCTTTCAAACTTAATTGGTATGTGTTCTGCCAATATTTTTGTAGTGAGGTTTAGGACTTGTAACTTGAACAATCTTCCCAAGATGTAGGAATGTTGCATATCAAAGCATTCTCATTCAAGTAAAGAGTTTGCAACTACACAAATTCTCCCAACTTTGATGATATGCTTCCCATCAACTTGTTGTAGGAAAATTCTCTATCACATAAATTGGAGAAATACCACATTGAGATAAGAATAGTAAATATAAAAAGAGAATGCCCAAATCAAGATAGATTGTGTTAGATTGTGTAATCTAGAACAATATGCTAAATCCAATATTTTTGTGTGTCAGTCCATTTCAGGACAAGACCAAATTTAGCAACTTACTAAATTCATATGACCTATTGGTATTTTTCTTGTCAAGAGTTTCACATTAAGATCAAGTTCCTCTATCATAGTTGAGTTTATTAAAGACTTGGGAATTTAACTTGAAGTTTAGTTACTGAAGAGAGGGAATATTGCACAATAAAGAGTGATAAATTTCACAATTGCTCAATGTTTAGTGAAAAGCCCTTCAAGATTAGATTAAGCAGCAACTAAGCAACGATTCTATCAACTTTGCTTCAAATGCACCACAATAGTTATCTTGTAAGACAAAGATTATGAGCTTGGATATACCTCTAGACACTACTCTTGTGTACTTTGTACCTTTTGTGTCAATTGCCACGCTAGCCAATATGGATGCCACTCCTTCAAGGTACCAAGAACTCTTCCAACCATCCACCAATTGCAACAATCCTTCTATTCCTCCATGCATATCTAATCTGCCTTGATTACCTTTGACCACCATTAAATGTTGCAAGTGTCACACCATTTGTAGATTGCTTGGACTCTAGAGTAGTAGTGTTGATAGTCAAGAGTATTTTGGTAGTTTCTCATAGACTACTTGTTGATGGACATATTTTTTGTTTGGGGTACTGACTACATGGTGGAGTCCACCATCACTTGCATCGTTTGGACCATCAAGTGTGCCGTCAATAGAACCATTAGGGTTTGAGACCTAGCTCGAGTCTAGGGAGTATAGTTTCAAAGTGTAGCTCCAAAGAGCTCATTTCTCTGATGTTGAGCCTTCAAGTTCTTGGCGATGATGGATAGAGGCCGGCAAGCGTCCACTTGGATTCTCTTAGCTAGAGTGGATGTGACTTGATTGTAATCAATGCCCAATTGTTGCCATATTATTGAGTGATAAATCAAGTATTAATATGATTGAGAGTGATTAAGTTGTGTAAATGAATTGATTATATCAAAGAAGTGAAGTTAGGGGGAAATTGGGTGTAAGAATTGAGAATGTTGGTGCTATCTCCAAGACTCGCTGATCGTTGGTAGCTTGATCGGAGTTCAAGTTTTCCCTATTGTGCAAAAGCTCATTTGATTGATGCAAATTTGGCAATGAGGCAAATAATGTATGGAAGTGTTGGCCAAATTCTGAGCAAAGAGAAGCAATTTTTGAACAATGGTTGTGATTTTGAGCTCAAGAGGTAAAAGCATGACCAATTTGGTGTGAGTTGGGCTTAGAAAGTGAAATTGAAGGTGGAGTTGAACCCACTAGTGTGAATTTGTGATTTGGAGAAACCCATTTTTCAATTTGGCTCAAGTGAAGAGTTAATGGAGGATTTGGCGATCAGCCAACTTTAGGGATTTATGTCAGATTTTATGTCAGATTTTTGTTGGAGTTTATGTTAGATTTTGGCCAAATTTGGAGAAGTTTCACTCGAGTTGGAGGAGTTTGCAAATTTGGAGAGGCTTCAAAGTGGCAAGAAGAAAAGCCTCATTTGGCCAAATTTGGAGGAGTTTCACTCAAGTTGGAGGAGTTTTGTAGATTTGGAGAGGGTTCAAAGTGACAAGAAGAAAGGCCTCATTTGGGCATTTAAAGGCTTCAAAGCATAAGGTTGTGAGCTATGAGAGGCTACAAAGGCCTAGAAGGGCTAGAACAACCAGCAAGCCAACTTGCTAGCATGAGGCTAGCTAGTTTAGAGTAGATGTTGGTCATTGTTTGGCAAAATCTGCCCATCTTGCTAGATTGTGTGCAATAGGGTTTGACCCCTAGATCTCTATTTCTTAGATTGTTGCCGTAGCCAATGGATCCACACTCCCTTGTTGTTGTTGTCATAATGACTAGTCCACTGTTAGCTATACACTTGTAGCTTTGGCTAAGAGAGACAATTTGATCCCGTTCTTGGTGATCATGGTAGCTTAGGAAGTAGAGAACTCATATTATGTCAAATGCCAACTAATGACATAGTCAATCTAGTGTTGATTTATGAGATGAAAGGTTTTTTGTTTAGATTTTTTTTGATTTGATCCCCTTCATTCTCTACTTCATATTTGTGCACCTTGTTTATGTGATGTGCCCTAACTTTAGAGCGTTGGTGCTCTAGTGTGCTCTTGGTAGTGAGGCTGGAGTGATGACCAGCCAGACTACTTATGTTTCTCTCCGGTGAGGTAGGAAGTGATACCATGTAGACAATAAGACTGTGTGTTGTGATGGCAAGTTATAGGTTGCCCTTTCCCCTAGTGTAGTTGTCATATAGCTACATTAGTTGGTGATATTTAGTTGGTGGTGTTGGCACTTGGTGGTGTACTTGCAGAGGTTACAATTGTGGGTTGCAGTTTCTAGTTACTTTGTCATGATGGAGTTCTTTGGGGATTCCAAAGGAGATAGCATTGCAATATGCAATGGGTTTACTCAAAGTGGCACTTGATATCAACCTGTATCTCAAGTCCCAATGAGGGAGGAGAGTGACTCTAAGTTGGAGTTTGACACAAGAGCTGACCCAATTGAAAGTGCTTGGTGTGTCCACACCGTTGTTGTGGGACATGGATGAGATTTATGGGGCCTCCAAAGGTCTTAGGCATTACTCTAGTATAGTGGATACCATTGACTTGAATGACTTCATCCAAGAGTTTGATAGCTAGTGTGATCTACAACAAATGTGGAACCCAACTTTGTTCACATCTTTCATGGCATGGAAGGGATTGTTTTAGCATTTGGAGAGTCCATCAATGGATGACTACCATGATTTCAAGAGAGCTCACTTGGAGGAGATTAAGCTATGGAGACAATATTGGTCTCCAAAATATGTTTCAATTACTTCAGGCTCAATTTCTAGGGGTAGATCAGCTATACACAAGAGTTCTAGCTCTAGTAGCATTGGTGGATCTCTTGGAGATAGTGCTACTACAAGTGGAGGTACTACTGTAGGAGATGGTATAGTATTGGGATTTAACACCATGTGGAGTTCTTCCAATGTTTGAGGTAAATCTACTAGGGAGTGCGGATTGACAAGCTGAGGAGCTTGCAAGACTTCCAACGGAAGGTTGGAGAGAGCCTACGTATGGCATATACTTGCATGAGATGGCTGATCAGTTTTACTTAGGGGATTATTGATTGTAATCTTCCAAGGATAGAGAAACACAATAGAGAAAACATGAATCCCACACTCAAACTCCAATGCCCCAAAAGAGCACCTTCTCTTTATTATGTAGCCAAAGAGGATCTCCTCCAAGGAAGCTCCGCCATAGGATTAGGTACATGGATAGGTGACTTGTCAATGAACTCCACCCTTAGATTACTTGCTTGGATGGGTGATATGTTGGTCCTAGTCCCACCTGGTTGGTCAAATAGGCTTTGACTAGAAAGAATCTTTTAGGGAATCTTCCTAGAGGAATCTCAAAATCATGTGGATGAGGTATCGTTGGTAAGCTCTTGATGAGGAAAAACCTCAATAAAGGAAAGGCTAGCCTATCTTTCATTGGGGGGAAACTTGCACATTTTTGAGGCCTAATTCATCCATTTAGGCCTCCAAAATTATCTTTAAAGTTTAGGCCTATTTTGGCTTCTACTCTATTAGTAGAAGTGCTCTATTGGTGATACTTCTATTTGATCTACTTTCTCCATCATGTGTAACATCCTTCCAGATGCCACCACCCCAAGTTTCACCTCTAGATCATATGCCTAACAATTGATTCTAAAGTTTCTAAGCATGTTTTGGTCTCTGGGCTATTGTAGAAGTACTCTTTTGGTGATACCTCTGTCTAATCTACTTAGTCCATCATGTACAACATCTTTCAAAATGTTACCAAACCAAATTTCATCTCTAGATCATATGTCTAGCTATTGGTATTACATTGAGACCCAAGTAGTCCAATTTTGGTATAGGATACTAGACAAGGAGTTGCAATGTAGAGTACGTGGTGCTACATTGTTACATGCTACTTCACCTACTTTGGCAATGGTCTTTGGTTTGGTAGAGAGTATAGAGAGGAGAGTGGTGATATCTGGATTTGGTAGGGAGATCTCATCCATAGCTGTTACTTCTTCCAAAGGCAGCAAAGTGCACCACGCCATGTTAGTTTCTAAGGATAGAGTGGATAGCCTAGATCCGATGGAGCGAGTGGAGAGCCTAGTGTTGCTAGACCCTTGCTTCCATTTTTGAGTTAGTAGTAGCTAGTGAGTGGTGGGATTGCTTGTTGGACTTGTGGTGGACCTCACCATAGGAGAGAGTGCACTCAAGGCAATGGTCATGATACCTCTGGTACATCACAGCTAGCACAAAGACATTGTGAGCATTGCCATAGATTTAATCACTTTAGTGATCGGTGCTTTGACCTACACTAGAGTTACGGAATGGTAGGGCTACTATGGAAAGTGGTAGCGGAGCTCTAGGTCATGGAAAACAAGGTGGTAAAGGTGGTAGTAGAGGATCCACACCTAGTAGGAGTGCAATACCTACCCTTACTTTTGATATAGCCATGGCTACTTGGATTGAGCAATTGGAGCAAAGATTGGCTAGCATGGCCATAGCTCAAAGGAGATCAAATTTAGGCATTAAGGCTTCCACCTCATATATTGGTGATAGAGACGTCTTGGACTTCATGTGCATAGTAGAAAAAATGGATGCATTTGCCATGGTGACTAGGAGTGCAGTACGTGCTCCAGAGCCTAGAGGAGCATCAGTGGAGTTGGACCCACAAAGAGGAGAGGTTGGGCTATTATGACTTGTGAGCCGGCCTGTCTCTCACTTAGGATGGACCTCTGATGGCTATTATAGTAGCGCACCATGGACTAAGAAGGCAAGGAACCCCAACTCCATCATACTCCTCCAAGGCTAACACTCCAAGACTCAAGACATTGCTCACTAGAGAACTCAATGAGAGAGAGATAGTTGCAAATGAAAGGATGATGAGTACCTCCTCATCCCTTGTTTATATACTTGTGAAATAGTTACACACCAAAGTTACTAATTACTGGAGTAACTCAAGTTACTTGGCTAAAAGTCAAGTAAAGTCAAAAAGTAGAAAGGAATATCCATTCAAATGGGCATATTCCCCTAAGCATATGGTCTTATCTTGACCCAACCACTAAGTCAAGGATTCCTTCACATGGGCTATCCTTGGACTAAAGAAGAATCCAAAACAAAAAGGCTTATGGGCCCAAGAGTTCTCAACTCTTTCCTCAAAGCCAAACACCTAGGAATAATACCAAGTCAACACACTAAAATCCAAAATAGTGGTGCTCATCTTTCCTACTTCCTCTAAAGTAAGGTCCTCTCTATCTTAGCTATGACTAACTTTAGCTAACCATGACTAATGTAGAATCATCCTTTATCTCTATATAAATAATATCTCTTAAGTACTTGTAATACCAAGCTAAATATCACAATATCACAATATCACACACATGCACAAATAGGTGTTACAGACCTGCATCCGGAGTTAGGGAGTGGTATGGCTACTATGGTAGGTGGTTGTAATACCAATAGCTAGACATATAATCTAGATGTGAAATTTGGTTTGGTAACATATATAATGATGTTACACATGACAAAAAAAATAGATCAGATAAAAGTGTCACCAAAAGAGTACTTCTACTAGTAGGGCAGAAACCAAAATAGATTTGAAAACCTTAGGATCCATAGCTCGACACATGATCTAGAGGTGAGAATGGGTTTGGTAATAACAAGAAGGATGTTATACATGATGGACTAAAGAGATGAAAAAGAGGTATCACCAAAAGGGTACTTCTACTAATAGGGTAGGAATTAAAATATGCTAGATATCTTTGAAGGCATTTTGGAGGCCTAAACGGATGAATCAGGCCTTGAAAATGTGCACATCCTCCTCCCAATGGAGAAAGGTTGGCCTTCCTTCCTCCCCTCCCCCTTTTGTCTCTTCAAGAGCTCTAACGATACCTCACTCATGTGATTATGAGATTCCTACAAAAAGATTCCCTAAAAGATTCCCTCTATCAAAGCCTATTTGACCAACCAGATAGGTTAAGGACCGACATGTCACCCATCCAAGGAGGGAATCTAAGGGTGGAGCTTGCTGATAGGTCATCTATCTATGAACCTAATCCTATGGTGGAGTTTCCTTGGAGGAGATCCTCTAGGGTTATATAATAAAGAGAAGGTGCTCCTTTGGGGCATCGGAGTTTGAGTGTGAAACTTGGGTTTGTGCATCTATGTTTTTTTTTCATCCACACAATATATCAATGGTAAAGGAGCTCTAGGTCATGGAGGATGAGGTAGTAGAGGTAGTGGTAGAGGATCCATACCTAGTAGGAGAGCAGTACCTATCTAGAGGAGCATTAGTGGAGTTGGACACACGAAGAGGAGAAGTTGGGCTGCTTTGACCTACACCCAAAGTTACGGAGTGGTAGGTCCGCTATGGTAGGTTGTAGAAGAGCTCTATGTCATGGAGGACAAGGTGGTAGAGGTGGTGGTAGAGGATCTACACCTAGTAAGAGTGCAGTACCTGCCCTTATTTCTAATACAACTATGGCTACTCGAATTGAGCAATTGGAGCAGAGATTGGCTAGCATGGCCATAGCTTAAAGGAGTTCAAATTTAGGTGTTGAGGCTTCCACCTCATATATTGGTGATAGAGACATCTTGGATTTTATGTGCGGAGTAGCACAAGTAGATGCACTTGTCATGGTGACTAGGAGTGCAATACATGCTCTAGAGCCTAGAGGAGCATCAATGGAGTTAGGCCACAAAGAGGAGAGGTTGGAAGACAGGTCAGAATTCCACAATCTTTCATGCTCTCTAAGGCCCTACAAACATCATCCATGGCTCCTAAATGTCCTAGTGCAAGTGTGGTAGGTGGTGATGGGGTGCATGATGGACTACCTACTAGTTAGCCACCTACTACTACACAAATTGAGTCTAGCACAATGTTGGGGGCGGCTCAAAGCAAGACGTAGTCTTGGTGAGTTTTTTTATGTCATACAAATGAAATAAAAGACATCCATTGAGGACAATCTTAAAGTAAGAATCCAAAGTATATGAGCTCACAACGATTACTAGTATGTTTCCGTTTATCTGAGTCTGAAGTTATCTTAAATCCACAACTATCTCACTAACATGACCTTCTAATGTCTAACATTTTGTGGAAAAATGTTTCAACAAAATGTTTTCCATTTTCCACAAAATGGAACATTGAGATATGGACAATCATCCGCACTGGACTGACTTTCCATATGGCTTATGTTTTGTCTGCTCTGAACCTGACTTTGCAAATATCTACACAATGTAGTTGATGCTTCCCATGCACTATCAAACACAAAATTATATTTAGATTTCAATATTAGCACCATAGGCAATTCAGAGGACAATGATTTTCAACGGATGGTTTTAGTTATTATAGCTTGGCCACGGTGCTGCAGATAAGGAAATTCTTTTGCAAGGGAAGATGCATTGAAAACCAGGAATAAGTAGACTTTCAATGTGTATATGTGGGAAGCTATAGTTTAGTTTCCAACAAACTGAATATAGTTTGTCATGTTTCCAAAAGCAACGTGTACTCAGCTTCAACAATAATGCCTTGTTCTCCGACTTGAATCATGGATGAGAATTGCTTATTAAGAATTTGTAACTTGTTTTAAGTGAGATTTTGTAATATGTTCCCCCCGGGTAGTCTGGCTTGAACGGTTTTAACTCACACTTATCGTAGATAGGATGGCCAATCTTGATCACAAACCCAATATACTATTCATACCATAACATGGCTTGTACATATTAACTCGGGGACGGACCTAAAGCTTGCTAACTCCATGTATTTGGGGTAAATTGCCTCTAAGAACTCCATGAATGGCATGATGGCCTACACCCTTCAACAATCCAATAACCAACACACCAAAAGGTCTTCATATTGTAGTCAAATGCTCCTCCCCCCAATGGTCATTGGCAACTCTCATAGCAACAAAGATTTGCCAACAACAAAGGTTTTCCTGACTAGCCAAATTCAAATCTTGGCCCATCTAACAACTCATAGATGTGTAGGTCATTCATTTTGGTGTCTTCTTTTACACCAATTCCTTGGTATGTGGAGCTTCCCTTCCTCTTTAGTTTTGACATTCTTCTCTTTGCCTTCCTCCTTAGAACAATCTACTATCAATGAAGATATCTCTTCTATCTACACATCCATAGCTATTGTTTCTCAGTGGTGCTTACTCAATTTGGTACAAAGAATGTGCACCAAAGGTCCTACAAACACCTTCTTCTTCCATAAAGACTTTGTCAAAGCTTTGGCAAGCTTAGGCTTTGGCATTTCAAGAAACTTGGCATCATGTTCCTTGGTTGCTTGAAATACCCACTCTCCTCTTGGTTGGCTCACAAAATAACTATTCTCAATGGAATATTCTCCAAAAACCTCCTACTAGTTGTTAGTGAGCAACTTGATCTTTGTATACAAGTGAATGATAGAGTGCACCAAGTAGTATGGCCATTTCTCATTGTACATCTTTTGAGTATAATCATGAAAAATGCATACCTAATTGACCACCTCTCTTGCAAAAAAATTCTTAAAGAGAATAGCTTGGTTTGTCAATAGGTAAGTCATCAACTACAGTTGGAAGAGCTTTATGATTGCCATTATAATGACATTCTTTGCCAAATCTTGATAATGATGTAGGGACCACATATTCTTTGAAAATTGGTAAGAGGCAAAGGACTAACTCAATAGCATGTCCATCTTCCCCATCTCAATATGCTTAGAGTTGAGAGTATGCACAATACACAAACTTGCATTATCATTGAGGATCTATTGCTAGTGTCCTTCTGTATATTTTTTGCAATATCCCAAGAGTGTATATTCTCCAATTTTGTCCACTTTTTATCTCCTAGGCAATACTCATCAGTGTGAAACTCCAATCCCATAATAGGAATGAAAGGAGGAGCTTTTGGAGGAGCTATCTCTATGGCATCACCTCCCACTTATCCAGAATCAGCATGCAAATGTTCAAAGCTTTTGCCTTTCACCTTCCCTTTAATACCACACCAAACACCATCTTGCAATTTGAATCAATTACTTCATCAAGTAAGTATCCTAAGTGATCAACCGCCTTCAAACTATTTTTCACTCTCAACATGGAAGTACACCCTCAACTTGGGACCTCACTCTCAACTCAAGCTCCAATGGTTTTGTCATGAAATTTTATCTTTAGGACTAAATTTAGCTAGCAACCACTTTATAACCCTAGAACATCAATCTTTCAACTCATCAATCATTCATTGATAGATTTCTCATGTGTTTGGCACCTTGGTAGGTACCAATGGTCATCTTGCAAAGTAGTAGTTGTGACCTTTGGTAAATTGAAAATATCTTTGGCAACCTCCAAAAGTCCTTTCCTTTAGCCGGCCTTCATATGTTGTCCAATTCCTTTGGGTACAAGCACTCCATAACACAAGTCCTTTGGCTCAACTCCTAGTATTTCCAAAGATAAAGACTCTTTCTGGTCAACCACACTTCTTCTCCATGAAGAAATACAAAACAAAGGAATCCCTTTGCCAAGCATAAGAGACCATCATGTTCAAGATAAGAAGTAAGTGAAAAAAAGGAAATGAAAAATTTCAAGTACCACATTTTGGATGCTTATTACTCACACATTAATACCCATACCAAAAGTTAGTATCTTTTAGAAAATAAATTTTTTTGATGTAAAACTTTGCTTTCCAAATTAATACACCATTATTAGAGTACTAGGGAATAAAATAACTCTCACTACATTGAATAAATAGAGTTTAATCCCTCACATACAATCATAATATAAATTTTTTGGATGGAATTGATAAATTTTTTTATTTCCAAACAATATGTTTCTATCTTGGAAACTGAGTTTAATGTATAAAAGTTAATTGTTTATGATTATCTTTCTTTCAAACTGATATATAAAAATACCTCAAGATACATCCAAATAATAAAAAAATGCCTTAAAAATAGACTTTTATGTGAGTGTATGTGTAAAGGTTATTTGTTATGGAGAAAAAGGCAAGGATATATATGCAAGAACCCATTTACAAGAAGTCCCAGTTTAGGATTGAAATTAGTAGTACCTTCTCAAGTTACATTGAGACTATCTAGGAAAAAATCTAATAGAGGGGATAGAAGTAGCATGAAGGGCACCGGCGGCTGCCTATTGTACACATAGCAATTATGTAATTCCATTAGCTAAATACATTATCTAGAGGTGGAAATTGGCTTGGTAATATCTAGAAGGATGTTATATATGACAGTATAAGTAGATCAGATATTCACCAAAAGAGGACTTACACTAATAGAGTAGAGGCCAAAAACAACCTAAAAATTTAGGCCAATTTTGGAGGCCTAAAGGGATGAATTAGACCTCAAAAATAAAAATAAATCCATTCCAAAGAATAAGTTGTGGCTCTCTCCTCCCATGTTTGTCTTGTCAAGAGCTTTCTATTGGTACCTCACCCATGCTATTTTGAGCTTCCCACAAGAAGATTCTATAAAGATTCCCTGTGGTTGAACTTGTTTGGCCAGCCAAATAAGACAAGGACCAACATGTCACTCATCCATGCAACTTATCTAAGGGTAAAGGTCAATGAAAGATCATCAATCCATCCATTTGGTCCAAAGGTGGAGTTCCCTTTGTGGGGATCCTCCTTGCTATATAATAAAGACAAGTTGCTAGTTTGGGGGCATCAGAGTATTGAGGGCTGAAGCCTTATGTTTCTTCTCTTGTGTCTCTCTTGGGGGTCTCATATCCTTGGAAAATTACAAATTAGGGATAGAGTAAAATTATTTTTAAGGTTAATCTAGATAGTTAAGAGAGATAAAACTTCATAGGCAAGGTTAGTTTTTGTCTTGAAGGTCTAGGAGGTTTGCCTTTCCCTACAAGCATAACTTAATAAGGGAATATGGAAGCAACTTTTCTCAAACACCTAGGAATAATACCAAGTCCACATACTAGAATCCAAAAAGTGGTGCTCATCTTTTCTACTTCCTCTAAATTAAGGTCCCCTCTATCTTAGCTATGACTAGCTTTAGCTAATCATGACTAATGTAAAACCATCCTTTATCTATATAAATAATATATGTCAAGTATTTGTAATACCAAGCTAAATATCACAATACCACACACATGCACAAATGGGTGTTATAGGACTACCACCCCTCTCCAAGACATATCAAAGGCCAGCCATGCACGGGGCTGTATTAGTCATTGTCCTTATGTCCCATAGTCCATTATCCCTCCATTACAGGATTGGTTCTATCATACAACATTTTTGGCACTCATTGTTGATGATCTTGCATATCCTCTCCACTAAGCATTCTGGCCATGTGTAGTCCTTGCCATCCCATGAGAGTACAAAACTTCTACATACAAGGGAAGTATTGCCTCCCATACTTACAACCAAATATGCAAGGTTGGGGCAATCATTACCTCTTGTGCAATAAGTTCATTGGCTTTCAAATCAAGGGAAGCTATACCTCTTGCAACGGCCAAGACTTTTGCCACAACCCAAGTTCAAACAACGTTTTCATTGATGGTAGGCACTTCTGCCCAAGGAAATCTTCCTACTTTAAATTGCACCAAATAATGGTGCATAGTCTAATGGTCTATAGTACCAGCTACAACCTCTACAACTTCCATATCCCCAACTACAATGACTTTTGGAGCAGGAAACAATTGCATACCATTGTGAAATGTAGTGTTCATAGGTCAAGCAGATTTTGAGTCATTTGTATGCATGTTTGAGAATGTCTATACAGCTTGAAATATCATAGATAAGCCACCATGTCATGGAAAATTGGCCAATGTTTCATAGGTATTGCCAAACACTAGTTTAGTGGTCTAATTGTAGCCACAAAAACAAGCTATGCGATGATATGAGCAAAAGAACAACAAGAGTACATCTCTCCAAGTCAAGAAGAACAACTTTGAGACAAAATAAATTGGCTCAGCAAAGGACACAAAAAAACCATGCAATCATTTATCAAACTATTCCAATACATATTGTCAATGATAACACTAGCACCAGATCCTACTATGGCTCTCAACTGATTTAAGGATGCCCTACCAAAGGACATTGAAAAATGTCTAATCTACAACAAGGAAGCAAATTTAACATAGGCATTTGAAGAAGTGTGCTAGGAGACCAAGCTAATGAATAGGAAATGGCCTTACCATACCCATGTTCTATCGTATTGGGATTTAAGAGAAGTGTGATGCTAACCCTTATGTTGCTTCACAAGGATACCCACAGGTGGCCTACTTCTATGGGAGAGCTCCCGCAATTGCACCAGGCCCATATGCAACATACCAAGCAATGCCCATATACTATCACATGCCCATAGTTCTTCTTATAATACCCTTGGCACCACCCACCATTACTAACATGATTCCCACAACACCTACTAAAATGGAGGATATATTGGAACACATGGAGAATCTTTTGTTAGTGCAACAACTAAAAGAGAGGAATCCAAATAGTACTACTACTAGAGGAGAAATCTCGTGTACATGTTGTATGGGATGAGGGCACATTAATGCACCACTAAACATTTCAAATTTTAGCATACATTTGTAGGAGATATGAGCATACTATAGCAAACTATGGAACATTGCAAAGACACCAAGAACCATTAGAAGAGAGAACACATGATGTAGACATTGTCCCATAGCATAACAACTTCAACCAACATTTACATGACTTGACTTTCCAAGGAGGAAATGGAAATAAACAAGGAAAAATTCTACCTGGCCTGCATATATGTTGTCACATTTGCAATGAGAAACATTATGGAAATTAGTGTCCTAATAAGCCCCCTTGCTACATGCTCTGTAACACCCATTTGTGCATGTGTGTGGTATTGTGATATTTAGCTTAGTATTACAAATACTTGAGAGATATTATTTATATAGAGATAAAGGATGGTTCTACATTAGTCATGATTAGCTAAAGTTAGTCATAGATAAGATAGAGAGGACCTTACTTTAGAGGAAGTGGAAAAGATGAGCACCACTATTTTGGATTCTAGTGACTTGGTATTATTCCTAGGTGTTTGGCTTTGAGGAAAGAGTTGAGAACTCTTGGGCCCGCAAGCCTTTTTGTTTTGGATTCTTCTATAGTCCAAGGATAGCCCATGTGAAGGAATCCTTGACTTAGTGGTTGGGTCAAGATAAGATCACATGCTTAGGGGAATATGCCCATTTGAATGGATATTCCTTTATACTTTTTGACTTTACTTGACTTTTAGCCTAGTAACTTGAGTTACTCCAATAATTATTAACTTTGGTGTGTAACTATTTCACAAGGATATAAAAAAGGGTGAGGAGGTACTCATCATCCTTTCATTTGCAACTATCTCTCTCTCATTGAATTCTCTAGTGAGCAATGTCTTGAGTCTTGGAGTATTAGCCTTGGAGGTGTATGATGGAGTTGGGGTTCCTTGCCTCCTTAGTCCATGGTGCGCTACCATAACAGCCATCAGAGATTCATCTTGAGTGAGAGACAGGCCGGCTCACATTTTTGGTTTGGTTGCCGGGACCTCTCTAGAAGGCAAGATAATGTTCCGTGTTCAATTCTACATTAGGCAGAAGGAGGCTATGAGAGCTCACTTGGAGAGAACATTAGGAGAGGAGAGTGCTGAACTTATGTTAGAGAACCAAGATCTTTGGTATACCCTGTAGTTCATTATGATGTTTTTGAAGTGATTTTGTATATCTTGTACACATGAGAGGATTTGGAGAGATGGTGTGAGGTGGATTGCAGATTTTGGGGATTAAGGTGATTTGGGCAAAACCTCAAGTTTAAGATCTGGACTTTAAATTTCTACACATGATAGCTTGGTTTATCTTTCAGTTAGCACACTTGGAATTATTTTGGAATTATTGTGACAGTTACTATGCGCACTAGGCTAGAATTTTTGAAAGTTGATAGGGTAAACTGCTCCCACAACTGCATGCTCTCTTAAAACTATACAGAGTCTGCAGTTTCTTTAATTTTTAGTAAATTGTCCTGAAAATTTCTAAGAAAATTCAGTGCATTATATCCTACTTGCTGCAACAAAAATTAGAGAGAGATCAGCTTTTCAGAGGGAGGTATGAGTTTTTGAAGTGAAGGGGTGGTTTTCAGACCAAATCTGAAATATATATATTGAATAGAAAGGTGTCTAGGCCAAATGGCTCCATGAACAGAGCTGAAATTTTGCAAGGAGGGACACCCTAGAGTTGCAATCACGTGTGAAAAATTTCAGAGGACCGTCACATACTAGTTGAGAGATCCAAGTGAAATTGTGAAGAAAGATCAATTTTGCAAAGTGGAGATCTCATGCATGAGGAGTTTGAGAGCAACAAAAAGCATGTTTGAGTGTTTAGATTCATCTTGGGAACATGGAGGGTCACCAAGATTAGAAATTGAGACTATGCAAGGTTCCCCAAGGGTTTGAGGTGATTGTAGGGGTGGATTTGAGGAAAAGAGAGTTTACAATAGAATAGGTGTTGAGAGGATCCAAAAACTTACACCACTTGGAGGAAAGAGTGAGTCTAAGTGCTTTCTATGTGGAGAGAAGGGACATAAGGCAAGTTCATGTCCTTTGACCTTTGAGAGCAAGAGATTGAGAGAAAGGAGAAGCTTACTTGACTTGGGTTTGCATGTTGAACCTTCTTCATCAAGATTGGGAGGGAGAAGATCTAAGACCAAGGAGTTGTGTGAGGTTTGTGGAGGTGAAGGACTTCCAAAATGACATGAATGTAGTGGAGTAAAATCACTTTTGGAGACTTTGGTGAAGGATCTTGGAGAGAGTCTTAGTAAAACTATAGAAATACTACCACCTTCATCACCTAGTTCTCAAGATTAATGATGGAGATAATCTTTCAACTTATGGATAAACTAACCATGAGGGTTCAATTAATATGCACTCTAGGATTTGATGTTCCTATAGAAATCTTGGAGCAACCTGAACCTTTCATGTTCCCTACGGTGGATTACTCTCAAATGGTGTTAGTCATGTACATACTCTATTAGTTATAGAGTGAGAGAAAAGAAAAAAAAAATTTGAGAGAAAGAAAGATAGTGAGAGGTTAAGATGGGGAAACTTCCGGTTTTCTTTGGCAAGGATGGAGAAGATGTGGAAGCCTTTGTGAGAGACTTCAAGAGAGCTTGCATAGGAAACAATGAGAGGAGGAAGAATGAGTGGGTCTCATTATTACCAGATTTCTTTGAGGATGCAACACTTACATGGTATGAGTCAGAATACCAAAAAGAGAGAGGAGAGACGGGGAAGAGGAGTCTTGGGAGACTTAGACTTCAACACTCATTGAGAGCTTTTGTCCTGATGAGAGTTATGAGAGATTTATGAGTGAGGTTACCTTTCTCAAGGAGATGGAGAGAAAGTGATAGTCTATGTGGAAGGAGTGGAAAAGTTAGAGTCCAGATTTCACATAGTGTTAAGGAAGGGTGGGAATGATGTGGAGACTACTATGATTGGCATAGAGGCCATGCTCACCAAGAATTTTGTAGGAGGGTTGAGACCACAAATTAGAAGCAAGGTGAGAAACCTTCTTCCAAGGTTGAAGTTATCAAAATTGCAAGTCGTATGGAGGAGAGTTTAGAAGGAGATGAGAGTGATTTGGTGGTGAAGGAGGTTGTGCATCCTCCTCAAGGTTACAAGTATGGTAGAACTTCTGATACTTTGGTGGCAAGGGTTGCACCACAAGTAGTAGTTGCTCCAATTCTTGCACCTCCACCAAAGGATCCACTTCAAACCATCACAGAACAACTTGCGGATCTCAAGATCAATGTGGGGCAACTATGGGAGAAGAGAAAGGTGGATCAGAATGTAGGGAGAGGACCTAGGAGTTATGGAAACTATCCATATAGAGGATGCCAACTAGCCAACAATTTCAATGATAGAAATGGTTTTGGTTGTGGAGGAAGAGACTATATTCAAAGGAATTGCCCAAATTCCACTTACCATGGAGGAAGGGGTTATGAGGGAGCCAATAGAGGGAAAGAGGGAGGTAGTGAAACCCAAGTGGCTCCTAATCCAAACAAAGGTAAGGAGATAACATCCATAGATGTGGTTGAGAGCAAGTTTGAGAAGGGAGAGTGCTCAAACTCCAAGGGTCTTAATTTGGAGCTTTTGGGTCTAATGTTGAAGAGGGACTAGCAAGGTGGATGATACTCTTGTTTGAGTATGACTACACCATTGAGGATAGGCCAGGAAAGAAACATGCAATTGCTAATTTGTTATCTAGAGCCTATGATCATGATGGAGATGAGCCAGTGGATGATTCCTTCCCAGATGAGGAGCTCATGACAATCTCAATCACTCAAGAGGTTCCAATGGAGTACAAGGAGATTGTGGATTTTGTGACAAGAGGTAACTATCTAGAAGGGATGCATGCTAGGGAGATTAAGGCCCTTGCAGCAAGATCTAGACCTTACAAAATGGTGGAGGATATTCTTTTTCACCAAGGAGCAGATGGTCTACTTTGAAGAGTAGTGGGAAGCATTACTACAGCCATGCTATGACATTTCTTTATCACACATAGAGTAACTACATCCTATAGCCAAATTACAATGGCTTGGCAGAGAGAACCAATCAGACCTTGTGCATGATGTTGGCCAAAGATGCAGAAATGGAGGGAGCTTAACATCATTGGGACAAGAGGATTTATGCAGTTTTCTGGGAGTATAGGACAACCATGAAGACTTCCAACGGATATTCTCCACTTCAATTAGTATATGCTATTGAGTATACCTTACCTATTGACTTTGATTATACTACCTTCCAAAGTATTCATAGGAGATTGAAGAAAGCAAAAGGAGGTGATGCAGAGAAGTCAAGGAAGGATCAATTCATGGAGTTTGAAGAGGCAAGAGCAGTTGTTATGGTTTGAGTGGAGCAAGCCCAAAGGAAACAAAAGGATAGCTATGACAAGAGGCAAGGCAAGAAGAAGGTGGAGCCTTTCAAAGAAGGTGATTGGGTAATGTTGTTTGATTCCATTTGATTCAAGAGAGTGCAAAAGAAGTTTTTGCCTAAGTACTTTGGACCTTTCATAGTGGAGAAAGTGTGGGGCAATTACACCTATGATCTCAAGGAGTTGGGAGGAAGACACTTTGATAGGATTAACCATGATAAGTTGAAGATGTATTATAGAAGGTACAGAGACCTTCACTTTGAGGACAAAGTGAAAACTTAGTCCAGGGGTAAGTGTAACACCCATTTGTACATGTGTGTGGTATTGTGATATTTAGCTTGGTATTACAAGTACTTGAGAGATATTATTTATATAGAGATAAAAGATGGTTCTACATTAGTCATGATTAGCTAAAGTTAGTCATAGCTAAGATAGAGAGGACCTTACTTTAGAGGAAGTGGAAAAGATGAGCACCACTATTTTGGATTCTAGTGTGTTGACTTGGTATTATTCTTAGGTGTTTGGCTTTAAGGAAAGAGTTGAGAACTCTTGGGCCCGCAAGCCTTTTTGTTTTGGATTCTTCTATAGTCCAAGGATAGCCCATGTGAAGGAATCCTTGACTTAGCGGTTGGGTCAAGATAAGATCACATGCTAAGAGGAATATGCCCATTTGAATGAATATTCCTTTCTACTTTTTGACTTTACTTGACTTTTAGCCTAGTAACTTGATTTACTCCAGTAATTAGTAACTTTGGTATGTAACTTTCTCACAAGTATATAAACAAGGGGTGAGGAGGTACTCATCATCCTTTCATTTGCAACTATCTCTCTCTCATTGAGTTCTCTAGTGAGCAATGTCTTGAGTCTTGGAGTATTAGCCTTGGAGGTGTATGATGGAGTTGGGGTTCCTTGCTTTCTTAGTCCATGGTGCGCTACTATAATAGCCATCAGAGGTTCATCCTGAGTGAGAGACATGCCGGCTCACAGCTCTGCAAAAGAGCACATATTACTGCATAATGCTCCAACTTTCAAAATTTCATCATCGAGGTTCGTGGAGTGCCTATACAAAAAAAACAACAAACCCTCATATCCTAAATCCTCATGGCCCTAACAAGAACACGCACTCATTATGATTCAAGAGAAATCCTTGGAAGGAGATACATTTTCATAAAATTTCTTGCTCCCATGGAGGCAAATATCTTTCTTACTATGCAAGCCTGCACTTATGCAATGCTAGATCTAGCAAGCAATCCATCCTCCATAAGCTACTCCCCCATGGAGACTGATGGTGAACCTCTTTGGGATGATACTTGATAGCCAGTCTTGGAGATGTACTATGCTATGGTTCCCATGTTTGATATAATGGCCAAAAAACCTTCTAATTTGGTCATTCACAACTATGACATCTTAGGATCTGGCTAACACTAGGGCAATTATAACCCTGAAACAAATTTGCAAGGTAGCCCTTATAGAGCACCAAAGAGTTCAAACAATCTTGTTTAAAAAGTGTCCTAAAGTGCCTACCAACAACCTAAATGAAGCAATTCCTCCAAGCACTTGCACTCCTTTAACTTCAACTTCACATACAAGAAGCCCACAACTTCCAAGTACAAGAAAATTGCCAACTACAAGAAGACCTCAAACCTCTCAAATAAATGAGGTGATAGATGAGCATCAGGTGTTATATATGAAGGACCATGACCCTAATATTCCCATAACCATAGAAGGTCATGTCATCCCAAATTGGAAAATCAACTTAGGCTCCTCTGTCAACATTGTGACAAAGGGAGTTATGCAAATGTTAGGATTGAAAGGCATGAATAATACTTTGATCCTCCTTTGAATGGCTGATGGAAGAAGACACCATCTTATTGGGATGTTAAAAAAGTACCAACACTTATTTGTGAGCAAACCTTTCAAGTGGATTACTTGGCCATGGATACCCCTCCTCAGGTACAATTTCCATTGTTGTTGGGAGTCTTATGGTCGATAAATGTGGATGTGATTACTTCATGGAAAATTGTAAAGTTAACTTTGGGAAGAAGTCAAATCATATTTTTCTTCTAATGGACCCTACCAATCCAAATTCTAGTTTGGATCAGGAAGGAGAACCAAGGTTTGTGATTGATGCATGGAACCCCATTTATGCTAATAATGATGAGGAGATTACATCTAATATTGCTCACTATCTATTATATTGAGGAAGAGATGAGTGGTTATGGTGCATCCAAGGTTACAATGATGATAAATTGATCTGACCCTTGTGACAACCTAACAAATATCACTTTTGTGGTAATCAGGTAAGTAATGTTCATTTCTACATAGATACTGGTCAGAATTGGTCAAATACAAAGCAAAGTAACAATCTTAGTTCGTCTTGGTTGCATCTTTAATCTCTTAGGTAGAAACCACACCTAGAAGAGAATAACAAACACCAACTTGTAGTCTTGTCACACAAAAATGTCACACTTAATCACAACTCCATCAAATCTTTCCAAATAATCTTGATTGTGATGATTCAATCTCTCCCATAAATGGCACTTCATTGCAAAAAGACTTCACCTCAAAATTTTGTTCCACCCTTCTACTAAAGGCACAACTTCCTTGATCTATATTGCTTCACATCCACATTGCATTGCACTCACAAATACAAAATACTACCAACCTACAATTCATCTCAGATCTATCAAGGCATTGCATAGATTGCATAGGCACTTCACTCAAGATCAAACACACAAAATGAAGATCAAGGTTGTGGAATCCAACACCCAACATGCACATTGACTTGCACTTTAGAATTCTCCACACACTCCTAAATACAAACACAATGTTGATACTCAAAATTAAGCTCAAGCGACGAGCACTAGTTCACATCACTTTGCTTGATCTTTTCTCAAGAAAATGAATATTGAGCAACATAACACTACAAATAGATCCTTGAAATAGGTGTAGCACTTTAGTAGTTATCTAAAAACTATACCATTCTACAACAACTTTACCAACCTACAGATCTAAAATGACAATGCACCTCTTCATATCTACCCTTCAAAATCTCAAATCTGTTTCTAATCCAATCTGATGTCTTCTTCTAGTTCTACTTCTATTGAATCCAAGTTTCCTTCACAGAATTCTCTGTCTTTGGGTCTACCAAATACTACTAAATCCTTCTCTATTTCTACTACTTCTTCACTCTGGTCTGCAATTAAACTCATAGGTAATCTATCTACTTCCTTTTCTTGCAACCCGCTCCACTCTAATGTCTCAAATAACTGAACCAAAGACACTTACCATTTGATCTTGCACTTTGGGTTCATTCACTACTACTATTTCTCTTCTAATTCCATCTCGTCTTCAATTAGAACTGAAATTGAAGTCATGGGTGTCCTAACTATCTCTTCTTTCCCTACTCTAACTTCCTTTAATGCTTCTCACAAGATCCCCAAGTCACCTTCACTACACTCTGAGGTCCGACTACCTTAGATCTAGTCACCTTCATCTTAAGGCAATGCTTCTTACCCAAAGTTGTAGAGACCCAAATTACGGTGAACCTGAAGACACTAACCCGGAGAAACTCAACTACTCTATACATCTACTCCCAAAACTTCAAATTCTTATAACTTCTGCTATAAACCTTCAAACTTCTCAATTTTGGTGGCAATGGAAAACCCTGAAAGAGACGTTTCCAACGAGATATAACACGCATGATTTGGACATGTGGTTATTGAGATATAGCCCCTGCAGTAATCCTGACCTGCAACCTTCATTTTGATGCAAAGTACCCTCTTTTGGCATCTAACCTCCTTAATCCTCTTACTTTGACACAAAGTAAGCTTCTTCATGTTTGACCCAAAGAATCAATTCTTCTTCTTTTGTCTCCATTTGGGTTCAATTCCACATTGACTGTACATTTGTTTCTCAAAACACATCAAAACCAAAAAATGTGGGTACCACAACCCTCTATCCACGTCACCTATCAAACTTATAGCTGTACTTGATAAACTAGTTGTTGAGACATTTGCACCAATACTGCTCAACAACTTCAACACAAGTCCCAAAAAATTCTCACAACAAATCCCAAGTTACAATATATGAAAGAACATGTGCATATTAACATGTCGTCTTGTTGCTTCTAGATCAAGGATAACATGAATTGTTAGGATGAAAAAACTAATGATGAATGTTTCTACCTCAACGACAATCTTGCAAATGATACTATCATTCCCAAGGATTAAAAAATAGACTTCCTATGGGATGACAAGACTTCCTTAGCCAGTTTTGGAGAGACATGGCCGTAGAATGCAATGTGTGGGATGCAAGATATGAATGATGTAAGAAACTCTCCAAACCACACCATTGTTGCCACCAAAAAAACAAAATCATCCCAAAGAGAAATGCAAAAGAGTGCAAAGTCCATCAGACCATACCCAATCCAAATGCCTAACTACTTTTGAGACAAACCTCTAAAACACACAATAGACACAATCTATTTACAATTCTAGGTCATGGACAAAGTCAAAGATCTAGATATCTCCCATGCAAAAGAGGCCCCTAGATATGTCCGGTTGAATACCAATGTGGGCATGTGTGGTATCCAAATTTTTCATTTTGATGAGTTTTGAAGAAAAAGTGCAATGTTGAAACCAACCTGAACCCAAATGGATAAGAAACCAAGAGAAGCATGTGTTTCTATCCAACCCAATGAAGTCAACTTCAATTTCAGTTTAGACTGAAGATGTGACAGAATTAGAAGAAGTTGAAGTCGAACCTATAATAGAGGAAGCAATTGAACAAAAACCCAATGTAGAAGCCAAAGAAGAGGTAGACATTGGATCAAATTCATAATTGATTTGAGATTTGATTTGACAGATATGAACAATGGGTTGCCATTTTGGATTTGAAGATTGTTAGGAAATGGTATTTTAGTTAGAAATGGCCAAAGTGCTCTACTTATTTAAAGGAGGCATTCACAATATGTTTTTGTTTAGTATTCATATTCTAAAGTTGAGTAAAGCAAAGTGCTGAAACTCAATGCTTGTCATTTTAGCTTTATTCCGAGTATCAATCTTGTGTGTGTATTTGTGAGTGTTTGGAGAAATTTGAAGTGCAAGTCAGTAAGATTGTTGGATTTGGATTCTGAAGTATTGATTTCATTTTATGTGTTTGATCCTAAGTAGATAGCAAGTAAAGCAATGCCTTGATAGATCTGAAAGGAATTGTAGTGTTGGTAGTATTATACATTAGTGAATACAACATTGGATTGATGCAAGGCAATTTTGATTGAGGAAGTTGTGCCTTCAATGGAGGGGTAGAATGCAATTCCAAGGCAAAGTTGTATCATAGTGAAGTAGCCTTCTTTGGGGAGAACTAAATCATCACAATCAAGATTGTTTGGAAAGATTTGAGGTATTGTGATTTGGGTGTTTTAATTTGATCTAGTGCTTGTTACTCTCTTTTAGGTGTGGTTTCTACTTGAGAGATTAAAGATGCAACCAAGAGAACTATTTATAATATTATACTTTGTATTTGACCATTTTTGAATCATATCTCTATAGGAACATTCATTGATTACCGCAAAAGTGATATTTGCCGGGTTGTCATAGGTCACTAGCAAGCATCCTATACATTAAGAACTCTTTCAAAAATTTAGAGATGTCTTTGCCTATGATTATATAGAACTGATGAGCATGAACACTAAAACATGTTAGCATCACATATTGTTGTGTATAGATGCTATTCCAGTTTGATCTAAACTATATAGATTGAATCCCATCTACTTCTACAAGGTACGAGAGGAACTAAACAAACTGCTAAAGTGTGGGTTCATCTATCTTGTAGGTGAATTGAGTGGGCATTGCCAATCCTAGTAGTCCCAAAAAGGCTCTGGGAAAAGTAAGGATCTGCATGGATTTCCACAAATTTAATGCCTAGACTATAACTACCCTTTCCTAGAATCCCCATCCCACACTTCAAACATTGGGGTACAAGTGGTAGTCATGACAAGCACACCCAAAAGCATCTATAGGAGCTTTCCCTATCGTGCACTCACCATGATAGTGATAGCTCCAAGAAATGACAATGTTACAATTGTAACAAGACTCAAGGACAAGATGGCACCCCATGTGTGATGATTTGGACGCTAACATGAAATAGTGCCAAGTGGAATATGACCCTTCATATCCAATTGAGAGACAAAATTTTTTGCATGGAAAATTTAAATCAGTCTGGGAAGGTACAATGTTCAACAAGGACCTGATTCTAATAAAACCCCCAAGGAACTCAAGTCACTACCATTTTGTTATTTACAGATCTTGGGTTGTGAAAATCTTGGTTCTTGAATGAGCTAGAATGCAAGAACTCAAACTTTTGAGAAAAGTCACTACAGGAAAGTAGACCAGACAAAGAAGATCATTTGTGGGAACAAAGTTGTGAACAATAGAATTGGGAAATACATGCAAGAACTTGGGTTGAGAGTGATAGCAAGAGCTCTCTTACACCGGTAAGACCAAACAAGACAAGAAATTGTTGCTGCTCATACTTGGAACTAAGTTCCTTAGCCGCTAACCATTGCAAGGACAAAGGGCTTCAACAAAGACCAACATTATCAAAAGGATTTACAAGCAGAATTTTAGGAATTAAAAAGCTATGGAAACCCAAAGCAAGTTAGAGAGAGGTTATTAGCAAGGGAAAGAGAAATCCTAAGGGAAAACAACAACAGTGCACCACAAAGAACACCAAATAGGAGATGTTAATCTACATTCAATCTGGCTACTTGTGCAACTTGGAATCTCTTAGCTAGAGTGGGTGTGGTTTGATATAATCAGTGTCAGATTGTTGGTAGATTATTGAATGTAAGATTGAATTCAGATCTAATTTGAGTATGATTTGATGGAAAAAGTGAACTTATTATTATGGCCTTTTAGAGTTCATACATGATTTATGTGTGAATTGTACTTCTATAATGTGTGATGTGACAGCAATCTATGTTGTATAGCAATATATATGTATGATTAAAAAGTGCAAGCATGCTACAAAACATCATTCTTCTTTTTGTAGTATCCACAAAAATTACTGTTCAAATGGCACCAATGCATTGCTGAGGCATTTACTACCTACCTTCCATGATGTAAACGAAACTGTGAGAAAGCTTCGTGAGGCACAATTCGCCTTCAAGAACTAAGAGAAAAGGAGTAAAAATAGTAATACATTTCTAAAACTGTACCAACGTTTTCAGATCATCCAAATATCTTTGAGCGCAACGGAGAGAATTTGTCAAGGAAAATGAAATGAGAAGCAGCGGAGTTGAGAGCAATCATCGAAATAAAGGAAGAAAAAGACAAGATGACAAAACATATGCTTGATCAGCTACCTAGTAAGCAGCAAGTGGAAGCCACTGAATGGTCTGGATTAATTCCTCATTATTGCAGGATTCAAAATATATAATGCAGAATGATTGCTGAGAGATTGTATCCAATATTGGAAAGTGGCACTGTCCAGAATGCATGGAAAGCTATACGGAGTATAACATCACAAAAAGAATATAACTCGCTAAAAGAGTTGCAAGTTAAGCATCCAAAGATTAATGAGTGGATGACAATATTGTGTATTTGGCAATACTTTGAGAAGAGAGAATATTATAGAGCCCTGTCCGACAGTGACAAGAAACTATTCATGCAAAGAAGCAAGTATAATACCAAATATAACATGGCTATAAATGGAAGGATTCCATTAGCAAACTGTCAAAAGCTGGAGATCCTTGGCCTCAATATGAGAGCTGGGGAGGAAGAACGAAAAGATAAAGACTTTCCTTTTGTACCAACAAGTGTCACAGCAAAAAAGGAGAGAGCAAAGAAACAGGAAAATGTCCCCCATGCAACAAGCACTACAAAGAAAATCGTGTACGTGCACACAAATTGGAACTCTCATGATGATAACATACTCGAGAGACTCAACGATGGACAAAGGATCAGGAAATCTATGTTTAGTAATAATCTGGTGATAAAAAACAAAGCACTCCATACGAAAATGACATTGGAGGATATAGCTCTGACTATTCTGATAAATCTAGAGCTGAAGATTATTTCCCAAGATTTATTGAATGTCCTTGCGCCTAAGTCTAGAAAATGCAAATTATGAAAGAATAGACACTGCAGCAAGCTGTAGGAAAGAAAAGAGTTGCTAGAATCAGCCTTAGCATGATGTCAAAGCCAAAGCGTTCTAAGATCCTTGACTATAGCAGAGAAAAGTTTAAACACTCTGCATAGTATTTTGGAGAATACGAAGAGAAACCCTTGAAGATGAACATCAAAGAGACAGATGATATGGGCAAAATATTTAGCGGGTGTTTAGAGCTACTAGCTGATACAAGTGTTAGGAGCGTGGAGCTAGAAGCTTTTGATCATGATAAGATATAGACATTCACGCCTACCAGACATGCAGATCTGAGTAACTATCAAAGAAAGGGGGACCACCCTCTAATCCTAAGTATTCCTCAATGACCGATAGCGTACAAGTACCGTGACGGAAAGGTGAAAAGAACTCCAAGAAAGGGAGTGAAATAGAAACCAGAAATCTGATGCAAACAATCAATCGAAGGAAGCTGGCTAAGTAAAGAAAACTTTCCACTCTAACGGCGTACCTTTTGCATAATGGGTCAGCGAGTAAATGGAAACAGCGAGCTTAAGCCATTAGGTGTAGGCGCAATGAACATGAATATTCTAGTTGTTTCTATTTGACCCCAAAAAAATTGAGCTATCCGTGATGAGCCCTTGAGTCTACAAGTCCTTCAATCATGAGCCCCTCGTCTGCTTGAGTGCTGTGCACCTCACCTCTCCCTCTGGTCTCGTGCCCTTGGGGGCGTGCGCCGAGGAACTTTCGCGACCTAAGGTGAAAGATGCTTGGCAAGATTCAAGTCAGCACCAAAGAAAATATGTTGATTTCTCCAGACTTGTAGAACCAGCCATCCGGGCCTCCTCCCTTGGGGCGGCGCCACACAGAGCCCCCCTACGGGCCGCCCCGCCGGGAGCCGAATGACTGAGAAAGGAGGGGCCGGTGTAAGTTAACAAAATAGATTTGGCCGACTTCGCTTGGCTTTTTGAATCGTCTTCTGCCCACGGGAGGATATCCGATCTCATGACCAAACCTCTCGACACCGGGGCACCATATGCCCGCAGTATTCAAGGTAGTCACCCGCATCGACGGCAAGATGCGCACCCCAAAAATTGAAGCACTTCACCGTATGATTGAATGGTTCAATTATCGTGAATACACGGGACGGGGGGGGGGGATTAGATTGCAAAGTCACATATCCAACACTCCCTACGGGCCTCTGGTTAGCAAGTGTTAAAACCAAAGAAACTCCTACGGCCCTTTGTTTAACCTACAGTGACCGGTACAAGAAAAGCTAGCACTCATGGACCTGACGGCCCAGAGATCAGTAACGCTACAAAGAAAGGTATAATATACCCCAGTTCTGCAGTAAGTTTTATCGGGTCGATTTGATACTATCGATTTTTGGCGTTTACCTGCCTGAAGCAGGTCATAGTACTGTTTCCGCCCGACGCACGGTCTCACCTGATGATCTGAAAATCCTGGAAAGTAGATTCTTAATAAAATTAAAACGTATGCTTCAAAATAATGCATCTGAGTCTGCTGAGACTAGAACGGAGCCATATATTTAAGCTATGGTAGACGACTTTCTCCAAGAATGTGGACTTGATGATGCTGTAGAACTAGAAGAAGTACCATCAAAACTCAGAATGTTAATCACAGATAAACAGAAGGTTAATGTAATCGACCTGAACTCCCAAGTCAAACTAGGGCCCTGAGCTGCTCTAGCTCCATAGGATATTCGGACATAGTCAAAAGAGACTAAGGTATTATAGCAATAAACTTGATACAAGAAATGCGTACAACACTGGTGAGTATGAGATTGTTTGTGGACAATGATATTAAGCTAAGTATTAACATACACTCATCTGCAAGTAATCGGTTCTCATCCACAACAACGCAGTAAAATTCCAAAATATGTGTTGTGTTCCAAAATGTGCGAATGTTCAGATGCCAAGGATCGATCCACCATGAACTGAGCAGACTGTTTCATGAGGATACTGGATGTCATAGACTGAGAAAACTAAAAGCTTCAGGCCGTGCATTGTAACATTATGTTACTGAATGGACCAAAGAAAGTGGTACAGGTACGAAAGACGCAAGGCTTTATCTTACCTATTCTGGTACAATGAAGGTCAGCTTTAATTCCAAAGTAAGCTACGTATACAGAGTAAAGCATCGCGCAGACCGCAGAGGAGATAGTCCGAGTTATATTCCTCTGGTCAACACAAGAACTAAGTGGAGCGGGTCTTCTGGTGGACTTTCTACTTTTAAGACTCGACTCATCGATATCAGTCCAGAAATACACTAGATTTGATTTGGTACTTGTTTGATGGCTGCTTGCATTTAAGAATCATCCCGTGCTGCTACAACTGTTTAGCAACACATGCTACAACTTTGGCAAGGTTACTGGACTTAAAGAGATTACAGTAAGCTCAATACGTCACGTACTACTTGTCGAGAAGATGACCTCACTCAACTACACACAGTTTCGAGTTCGGAAATTTAATGCAGGGGCAAGACATCCGGGCACTTCGGTACCACTTCATAATACAAGTCATATTAAAGTTCATGAAGAGCTAATGTAGTACGAGAAAAGTAGATATCTGCATGTGCAGGCAATATATGAAAAGTGTAAGCGTCCTATGCGATGACTTGGAATATAACTTTTAAGCAGATTATGTAAATGGCAATTGATTTATGAAATGGAGAACTACCGTTGGACTGAACTTAAAAGCTGTGAAATAATATTGAAGAAATTCAGCACGAGAGACAACTCTGAGAAAGACCGCATATAGATTCTATAGCTGGTTTGGTATCTACCCAGGTCAGTATCGATCTAGCACAGCAAACAACGGCCGCACAAACATGGAAATCACAAATTGTACACTATATAAACCATGCCTCTCACTGCAAATTGCAAATTCTCAAAGTTTGCTTCTCAGATCGTGTTAACTTTCTGAGGAATTCATTGGGTCAGAGGAGTTGCATTTGTATCAAAAATTTGTTCTCTGTAAATTTTAAGAATCCGCTCTTTGGAGTTCTGTGTCAACATGTCTGTAAAGGTATCTACGATGAAGGGGCTCTCAATGAGTTTGTTTCTCGGAGTTGTGTTCATTGCATCTATCGGCCGTCCTGTTTTTGGGGCTGATCCTGATATTGTTACCGACTTCGGTATCAATGTCACTTCAGGAGAGGACCTTCACTTCACAGGCTTTCGCGATCTTCCCGAAGAGCCATCCGGTTCCATCCACATCACTTTCGGCTTCGACACTGAGTTTCCTGGAGTCATTGGCTTGGGAGTTGCACCTTCCCTGCTGAAGTTCGGCCCCGACTCCCTCAACTCATTCCACACCCACCCTCGTGCCAGTGAGGTGTTCTTCGTCATAGATGGAGAGCTTGACTCGTACGTTCTTGATACGGCCAATAGACTGTACTTTGCAACTCTGAAGAAAAATGATGTGTTCGTGTTCCCAAAGGGTCTCATGCACTTCCAGATCAATCGAAGTAAGACAAAGACCGCCACCGTGCTTGCATGCTTCAACAGCGAGAATGCAGGTCGTGTCAGCGTTCCCCCAGCAATTTTCAACTCTAACCCGCGCATTGGAACCGACATTCTGATGAAGGGCCTGTTGCTTGACGATGAAACTGTCGAGCGTCTGAAGAACATGACTTTTCCCTCCTCAATTTGATCAAGTCATCATGAGCAGACCAATTTCTGCTGATTCTTTGGAATAACTCTGTAGCTGCAGTTCCGACTGCAACCTGAACGTATACAAATAACCTTAGTTCGCTGTAATGGCAGGTGCAACATGCCCGATGTCATGTGGTGAGACAGTGCTCGTTTTATAAGTACGTTCAGCGTAGTACCTAGTACTCGCACAATGATGTATTTAGGTGCTAATACCTATCATTGCACGCATATTAGTTGTAGACTTGATCCGAGAGCTGATCGTGCTTTGAACGAAGGGAATCAAATAAATTTGCAGATATGAAAATGTTTATGTTGATTACAGATCCAGTGTATTTCCCCTTATCACTACAGTTTACAGACGGAACATATATATGTGTGGATCCAGGCAAGATACTTCCAACTACACAATGAATTGACGTTTAGTTGCATCGTGGTTGGATTGGCATAGCATCATGAGGTTTAGATCACTCAACTTGCTTGGTTTCCTGGTAGACCTTGCATAGTGGACAGTAGAATGTAGACGAGCAAAGACACGCGAAAGCGAGTCAATGGGAATGATCCCAACCCACAGATGCATGAAACACATACCCTAAACACATATTTTATCATTTGTTCCATATCTGATAAATTGATTTATATTTCTTCACTTTGCCTCAGCACTAATTCGTTGTGTACGTGTAAGGCTCTTCTATATTCACATGACGTTTCTGTTTTCCAAATCTGCTTGCTATCTTACAGTAAGTTTTATATTTTGCTATGAATTTAGAACATCTAAATATTACAGTTGTAAAAGAATACTAGAGTTTTTTAACCTTAGTTTTTGTCAAATTCATCCATTTCTTTAAAATTGTATGGGATAATTATGAAAAGATAAATATCATGTAGTTACATATAATAACAGTTATTGTTATGAAATATTTTTAAATCCATAAGTGCGACAATTAATTACTAATCTATTACATATGGAAACCTGCTGATGTTTCAAATGTCACAATCAAATGAGCGTTTCATAAAGTGTGGTTTCCTCTTGATTTGCACTGACTAACTAGCTGATAGATAAGTTGTGTTAGGTGCCCAGAGAACCGTAGATGGACATGGATAACTCTGTCTAGGAATTCCGGTCATTTATTTTGATTTCCAAACGATTCACAATGCTATTCCTGGGCTTGCTCAGTGATATATACACAAATCAGTTCTGGGTTCTTGCAGTTTCAAATAAGGAAAAAGGCGACCACGTAGAACACATGAAGGAATGATATTACTCTCAAGCGGGTTCGTCCACAGCTATGATCCTCGTTCACTACCTATAGTTACTTAACAGATCACATGCGTCTTGCCACGGCACTTTAATAAGAATTTCTCTCCACAACTCCATGTCAGAGCAGATCCCGTCAAGGTGACGAGATCTGCTCTTGGCTTTACTGTTGCACGTAAACATACCACGGTGGCTAAGCATACATATTCTGATTCAGTTTCGTATCCCAGATTGATCTAATGATTAGTCAAATTGGGATTGCCACCAGACCAGATGGCGCAAATGTGATGGCCAATTGCGATGAGGATAAGAAAGGAGGATCTCTGAAGCACTTCCTGTTTGTCATGTTGATATCAAATCAAAGTTGAGGAAGCAGGTCTGGAGTCAAGCTGCACGTTTCTATCGTGACGGGGTGACGACTATCTTCGACTTTGACTTTCATTTTGCCCTTGATGAGCTTGACGTCATCTTTGGATTTTGACTTATGCGATCATGTCTTTATCTGTTTCTATCCTAAGCGAGTCGACAGGATCACCACAGTATTGAGTACAGCATTCACTAAAAGTAAACTCCTAAATGTTTGGAAAGAAGGAATCAAATATCTAGATGTTTATAGACGTCAAAGGTCTAGAAATTTTATATCACATGTTTATAAGTTAATGTCTAAAATTCTTATAGATATTATAATTTAATAAAATTACTTCTAAGATATTACAAATATCATCATTTATTACATGTTATATATTTCAAATATATAAAACTTCATGTAAATGGATAGTGGTAGAAATCAAGATTCAAATTAGACTTCAAAAAATCTTATCTATCTACATCATACTCTTCCCATTTATTTTGTAAATGTTTCAAACTGTATTCATAATCCTCAAGCTTCACATAGCCATAAAATTAGATTTTTGAAAACAGTTCATAAGCATCAATAGAAATATTATTTTTCTTTGTTCAAAAATTTACAAAACAATCATATTAACCATTTGAAGTTCCATATCCAGTAATAAATTAAATAAATTATTAACTAGACCAAAGATATAGATTTTTATCCAATAGTGGGAATTACAAGAATCCTTGAACTCCTAAATAACTTGATGTTATTGAGGCTTTTATTTATATTCCATAAGAAAACAAAAGGTTTCAAAATAGAAATCATATTTACAAAGGAAGTATTATGTTTTAAATTATCAAAACAATCATCTCTACCGGATTCACTATGTACTACTATCAACTAAAAAAGAATTATCATATTATCCAATTGAGTATGAACAATAAGCTGATATTAAATTGAATTATGTGATGTGGGCAAATTATATTAGGTAAATTATTCAATAGTCAGAGATTAATCAAATGGTTGGGGTATTAAGTAAAAAAGATCTTAACATATTTTTTCCTTTAATTATTGTTAAATTGGTCTTGGTTCAAAATAATAATATTTCAAAATTGTAATAATCAAAAACACCTCCAAAATTTGCAAGGTATTGAAGGATGAACCTGAGGTTAATCAAGAAATAGTGCATTTTCTTTACAAATCTAAGAAATATGTTTCTGAGATGGTTAAGATATGACTTCAATAATGAAAGTAAAATTCAATCTTGCTTTATTTCAAATTTCTAGGTAGATGGAACTAAAATTTGGACAAAAAATTTAGATTAAAATTTATAATGACTCATACAAAAAATTTCATATTACAAATTACAAAAAAAATTCAAATATATTGATAAATACCCAAAGCAATAGGAAAGTATGAAAAATATTTGATATAATATGAGGGATGGTGGATCTGCAAAAAGACAGTATACAAAGAATAAAGAGTGTATATCTCAACAAGCTTTTATTTACACATAAGTTCTAATATACTGAATAATAAAAAGAAGCAATAAAACTTTCCTAATAAACTTATAGGGAAACAACAAAAATTCATCAACACCTCAAAAATTACTAATATAAGTGTGAAAATGATGGTAGTAATTGTATGAAATTTTAATCCAAACCTTATGAATACTATTGCAAACTCATATTCTTCCCAAAATATAGCTCGAGACTTGTTATCGTAATTTGTACAAGAACCTAGCTTATCTTTATGAGCAACAAGATGGGAAAAAGACAAAAGTTTCTTGATAAAGATGCAAAATTTATATATCAAAGCAATAACCTATATAAAATCAAGATGAGATGCATCTTAGCCAAACTTGAAATAGTAAGTGGCAAGAAAGTAAAATATATGTTGCAAGTTGTGAAAATAAAATACAAGTGAGTATAAAGAGCAAATAGATGAGATCAAAGGAAAGAGATAGGACAATAAAGATCAAGTTTGAGAAAGAGAAGTATTATTGAACAAAACACTTGCAAAGTAGAGTCCAATCCTAAAATCACACTTTTTATAGGAAATGTTTTGCTAATTCAAAATGTGATTACAAAATCCCACTTCTCTAGGACAATATAAGCAACCTAAAGTACAACTTTGAAATACCAAAAATCAAGTAAGAGTAAGAGATAAGTAGTATTGTTGGACACAAGACTTGAAATTTGAAATCCAACCATAAAACCACACTCTTAAGTACTTAAAATTTTCACTTACGTAAGAGAAATTGGCTCAACTATACTTACAAGATATCAATTTCTTTTGAGGAAATAGGTACTTTGAAATAAGATTTTGAACTTACTTTCATAAGAGAAAATGACCAATTTAAATTGAAATTTTGAAATCATACTTTTATGACAAAAAATTTCTTTTTGTGAAGTATAATTTTAGAACCACATTATCATAAGAAAAACTACCAACCTAATCCTAGACTATCATATTGAAATCTCTCTTTTCTATGAAATTTCTAAATCTTACTTTTTTAAGAAAAAATCAAGTGAGATTCTCAAATCCCAATTCTATAAAATAAAACAAGTATAAATTCAAAATTTTATCTTGAGTGCAATTTTGAAATCCTACATGAACATGAAAAAACTAAAAATTGCAAATAACCAAAGTCTCGTTTCAATTATTTTTTTCAATAGCCAATTTTCTAATAAAAAATTATTAGTTTTTAAATCACATTTAAATTTCTATTACATCATATAAATCTAAATTTTATACTATCAAATTAGAGATTGTAAGTATGATTTGCAACATCCTAAATTTTTAGGAGAAAATTTACTATCTAGAATTTAATTTTTAAATCTGACTGTCATATGGGACATTGTCAACCAAAAGTAGAATTTTAGATCCAATTCTGGTGAAATATGGTCAATTAAGAAGTTTGAAGTTTAAGAATTATGACTCTTATAAGAAGATAATGGGCAATAGAAATTATGAAATTTTAAATTTGTAGAAGAAATTTAGGAATCTAAAGTGCAATTTCAAAGTCCATGTTTCATAAGAGAAAAATAACACTTCTCTAGTGTGACTTTGAAATCTAACTTGTATAGGAGACAAGAATTATAAGCAATCTAACGTATGATTTCAAGCTCTCAATCATTTTATTCCAAATCTAGTTTACTTAAGAGACATTGGTCTTTTGGAAGAGGATTCTTGAATTGCATTTTTTTATGCAATATAAATATCCTTATGATGTTTGGGATTTCCTTACATATAATTCTTAAATTATACTTTATCTAAATAATTATTCCTAATTAAATTTTTATTTTGAGATAGTAATTTACAAATCTTGATTTTTCTTTACCAATCCTTAAAAATATCATTCTTCTAGAATGAGATAAGTATAAATCCTATCTGATCAAATACAAGAACTATTTTATATTCATAATCTTTGTATGTTTTATATGGAATATAAAACCTTGTACAAGATAAATTTCATCAATTTCATAGAAATGTATATCCTAAATATACCTAAACTTTATTTCCATTCACAAAATAAAGGGTATGAGATGAGATCAGATAACATAATTGCTCTTCATGTAAGTATAATCTATGCAGAAATCTAATACATTGTAGAATTGATATATTAGGAGATTATTTCTGACTAATTGAATGTAAAACATAGCTTGTCTTGATGGCACTATTGGATTGAACTAGGAGCGACAGACATTAACTTAGAAGTATATAACTTATCATTGAAAAGAAAAAGGTGACTACATAGGATAACAAGAAGGATTGGAAACCCACCTCAAGCCATACAAGGATAAGACATATTAGGTAAAATGGGAAACCTTCTTATTTATCTTGAAGTGTGATTCAAATTTACATCTTCCCACTTCTTTACATTCTAAAAGATAAGATTACAGTGTTGTATTTGTTTAAGTAGATTTTAGAGCTATACTTTTAGGATAGCAAAAGGATAGTATATTAATATCTTGACAAAAAATGTGAACAAATAATTTTATAACTCAAGTTCTATAGATGATAATGAGTACAAAGATTAAGTCTAGAATGCTTATGATCAAAAGGGTGAGATAGACCTAATTTTTACAAACTTATACCATTTTAATTAGTAGACATAAATATTTTTTATACAGAGTTTGTGGACTCTAATAATACTTATATCATTTTGATTGGCGGACCTAAATATTTTTTATACAAAGTTTGTACACCCTAATAATGGCAACAAGTGTCAATATCACAAGTTGAAATCTAGCTTTATTATATATTAGTTTCACTTGAAGGAATTGCAATTTGGCATTGTACTTTTTGTTAAAAAAAGTGCAATTTTAGAATCTCAGTTTTGAAGAAGAGCATTCACTAAAATGAAAATAGTATGATTTTAAATTCAATTTCCAAAAATTTATTTTTCAAGAGAATTAATATTCTAGAATTGCAATTCTTGTGAAAAAAGTTAATTTTTATTATCTTTTTTCTAAAGAATAGAGAGTTCTCAATTGAAATTCTTTATGAAGAGAATTGAAATTGCACTTTATCATTCAATTTACACTTGACTAATGTAATTTCTTTAGAATTGGGAGAGAATATTTGATTACCTCTTCCTAGTACTATTGGATCTTAATTATCTAATTTCCTAGTTCCTTATATACAAATCTTGGATATTTCTTTGTTATTTATAAAGATTTCTTATTTCTATCACATTTTTATGTGGTTGAACTCCCTTTCATTTTATAGATGGTTTTAGTTTATTCTAATTCTCTTTGATGTCATCTCATCTTATATAGCAACTTTGCTTGATTCTCCTTTATAAGGTTTTTTTTATAAGCTCTCTTTTGCAATATCAATCCTTTGTTATCTTGTTCCATTGTTTATCTTTTCTTACTATAATCATCTTGTGTAATTGTTTTATTTGATCCTTTTTTTTATTCTCTTTGATATTATAAATTTATTCTTCTTACCTGCGGTCTTCCTCCTATATGATTTTTTCTTGCTTCATTGTTTCTCTTCTTCTCTTACTAATATCAAGTATTTCTCTTCCTTTTCCAACTTTTAACATTATTTTTTAGAAATTGGTTTTAATGTGTAATGTATTGTTTCTATTTCTTTCTCCTTCATCTTACAGTTTTTAAATTTGGTTAGCATATCTCTTTTACTTACTAATTGCTACTCCAAGGTGGGATTATGAAGTCTTATTTTTTTTCTACCAAATTTGATAAACCATCCAGTCAAATTTATTCTTAAATAGAATTTATTCTAGTTTTAAATCTCTCTTCAAGATAAGCTTAAATTTTAAAATTGCATATGTATAATCCTTTTTATATTTTAGAGTCATTATTATAAATCTAGAATCCCATTATTCTTACTTTTATGCTACTACTTTGAGCGAAGAATGTCAAAACGATATACACTAAGCATCAGAGCAGAATAACAGAGTTGCTAAAACAAACAAAGATTACCCAATTCTCAACTCGGAAAGATACACTTAAATTGCCAAAGCGGGCCTAGTCTCGTAGGTGATACTCAAAAGGATATACACTAAGCGTCAGAGCAGAATAATAGAGTGGCTCAAAACAAACAATGATTACTCAATTCTCAACTGGGAAAGATACACTTAAATCACTAAAGCGGGCCTGGTCTTGTAGGCGATACTAATAGCTACCACTACCTACTCAAATGAAGTTGGCAGTCTGATATATTTTAGAGGAGCATTTTGTGAAGGAGGCTCGATTATGAGTGCTTGGTGGTTATAGATCTGGATCAAGAGCTTCATTGGAAACCTCCTTCTCCTAGATAGCCAAATAACTGCAAGTGAGTCCTTGATGACACATAAGACCCATCCAGATTTAGAAAGGGAAACTGCATAGAAAACACAAAGGATATGAAGACCCCATCACGGGATACAAAGGTGAGACAAAATAGGTAAAAGGGGGCTAAGCCCCAAAAGAGTTGATATGAGAAATCTGCCTTACGGCACCTATGATATCTGAGCTATGCAAGTCGTACGGTCCACAAACAATAGGAGTATCCAAAGAAGCATCAACTAGTGTGATTGCTCTCCTATAGATTGCACCAGCCACTATACTCAATAGAGCAATGTACACATACTATCTAAAATATGCTACAAAGTATGAGAATGAGAGTGGTGCCCCTTGGCGCTTAACATGATAAACTCTCATACACTCCTTGACAAATGTGTCAAACGTTGTGTCCATCTCTCCATATAATTCTATATGGAGTTATTGACATGCAAGACTTTCAATCGCTCTTCCTTAAAATTATGAGAGAAATTTAAAGATCTCAAACTATAATAACTACTTATGCATTTTGATCTCGGATAAAGTTGGGGGAAAGCAAATCTTTGCGTTGGCATTGATTAAGAAGGATGAGATTCCCAACCTTTGGTACCAACGTACACCAAGCCACTAGATGATGCAAATGTCAAGGGTGAGGGAGACATCATTGAGGACTACTGGCACAAGATCCCAACATAGGTGGATGCAATGCAAGCTACTGAACGTGTGGGAGAAGCTTGGTTACATTTACAATCCTATGGTTGTATTTGTGGGTTACATCTTGAGCTTGGATCTATGAAGTGTAATATATAATGATTATAATTTCCTCTTACCTAAATTTATTGATTTATGTATTATTAATTTTGTATATATGAAATGGAAGCCTTATGTTATCCTTCTTACAAGGCCAGGGATCTCCATTGCGGCAGCTTCCTGGCCTAAGCGCTAAGTAGGGAAATCAAATCAACCATCATCAAATCAATCAAATGCATGAGCAAGTCCACATTTTGGTTAGACCTCCTATAGAAGGAGGTTGGAGTTCAAGTTTTGCTAACTCAAGGGGGAAGTAGGAACTTAGCCAAACTTTGACTTAGTCATGGAGGTCAATGCTCAGGTGTGGAACTCCTAAAAGAATAGCAACTACCAGTGTGGCTTAGTAGCATCATATATTTTAGTGTACCTCCACCCAAAGCACATTATAACATGCGTTCATTCTAACTGTCATATTAATGTGAGTGTAGCTACACTCTCAAAAATCCACCTAAACCTTCCCACAGTCGTAACATAAGAAATCTGCAAATATAAAGGTATAATGTAAGCAGAGACAAGTAATAGATCATGAGCAAAGATATGATAGGAAATCATATATACTTCCATCTATTGTCATAAGTGCCAAAAAGAATAGAAACCCTAGTAAAAGAACCCATTCGCTAATAATAAGACCACCAAATCTATGCTCTAAAAAAAGATGATAGTGCAACATGGTCTCACATAGTAAAAATTATTTCAGGCCACATCCTCTCAAGACTTTAGAGAGAGCTATATATAACCTATACCACTCATTTAAGAGTTGTGGAAATATATTTTGTCTAAACAAAGGATGGAAAATGTGATGTATGGTACCATCACATACACCTAATGAGGTAAGAATACTTTTATGAGTGGGTAAATACATGCTATGTAAAAATTTGAGAGACATAACATTTCATCAAGACTAGAAGATCCACATGTATTCCAAACTCAGGGGAGTAAACTGTTATGAGTTGTGACCTAGATCAAAGTGGTAGAGATGAAAGATATACAAATGATATCTCCTCTTAAAAGAGAGAATGAAATACTTAGATCCTTATTGGAAATAAAGGCATGGATCCTAAGGATGTGAGTAAAGCTTGTAGATTCTAAGCTTGACATTCCTAAGTGTAGACTTGTGGCACTAAGGTTATTATGCTAATTGTAAAAGCAGACAAGTCTTGATTACATCCTCTTGAAGGCAAAATATATGGGTGTCATTTGATAATAAAGGAACTAGCATGATGGAAAGCAAGTAGGATCTATCTCAAAACAATGAAGTGGGATATGGCAAAAAAAGGACTACTTAAAGGATCTTCCTAACATGTGTCTTTCTCAAAGAAAATTTTGAGCAATAATATGATTGTTATGCTAAAGATGCCTCTATGCCAAAAGATGCACAAATAGGATAAGGAAAGGATCTGATACCTACTAAATCAAGCATACAAAAAAAGGTAACTAAGAGATGGTCTTAATGGAATTTGAAACATCTACTTGAATAGCCACTCAATCAAGATAGGATGTCCAAGGATACATTGATGCTAGTAATAACCATCTTACATCCTCCAAGAGTAGTCATAACAAGTTGATGTAAAGACAAAAATTATAGAAACAAATATCAAAGCAATAAACTAATAATGTGTAAGACAAACAATAGGAAACATTTTAGGTAACAATGGAGAAAACCTTAGAAGTCTCTTTTAGAGGACAAGAGATACAAACAAGAGGAGAAAATTAGAATCTTGTAACAAAAACATTCATGTTGATACTCAAAAAGTAAACTCTATGGTACACTCATAGAGAAATATGAAAAATTCAGTAATGCATGAGAAAAGAAAGACATTGAAAGTTGTATCTCCTCATCTAGGTGAAATTTATGGAGGAGAAGAATGTCATAAGTGGCAAATGGATGAAGATTCTATGAAGTAATCAAGAGAAATGCTGGTTTAGAGTGTGATAGTGCTTGAATTGCAGATCTTTAGCCTCCTAAGTGGTATAAAATCAAGGAATGATGGGGATAATGATACTTTGGACGTAGTACATAGGGCTGAGAAGACTCAAAAAGCCTATTTGCAATTGAGTAGGCCTTATGGTATGCTTATTTAGTAAGGATTTCCAACCCATTCTCCATAACCTATGAATCTTAGAACTAGTCTCTTTGTATTTGATATGCCTTCGTGTACTAGTAAGAATAAGGTCTATTGTAGAAAGATTCCTAATAAAGTTTAAAGAAGAAAAATATCTTCTCTTATATTTTAAAAAATTAGCTATTAGTAGCTTATAGTACTATGTAGAGCATGGGGTCTACTAGGTAGCATAAAGGTATTAGTATGTTGGTATAAATTTATGGTCTATGTAAGCCAAGGAAGAAAGCTTGAATAATGCAAGTGAATGTAACCAAGAATTAAGAGCATATGAGGATTGAATAGAATGGACTCTTGTGAATAGAGATTATGAGGAGATATAGCTTCTAGATTTAAATCTACCCCTATATTATGCTAAATGAACTCTTGCCTAAGGAAAATATGGACAAGATATTATGGATAGATGATGAAGTTGTATATATAGATATGTTGGAGAGGCAAGTGGTGTTGATCTTATATGATCATGAGGAAGTGGTAGCTTAGTAAAGGTTGTCATGATATTTGTAGCACCAAAGCTAGTTTTCTTGGACATTGGAGTGGTAATGTTGGCAAACATAGTCATTTTGATAGTTGCTCATAAACTATTTAATGGTAGCCAAATGGTAGGACCTACCATCACTTACACTATTTGGATTGTCAAATTTGCCATCAATGGTGCCATTATGGTTGGAGACCTAGGTCAAGTAAAGGGGTATACTTTTGAAGTGTAGCTTTAAAGCTCACTTCTTTGATGTTGAGGCTGACAAGTATCACATGAAGTCTCTTAGCTAAAGTGGGTGTGGCTTGATTGTAATCAATACCCAATTGTTGATAGATTGTTGAGTGGATGATGGAGTTCAGATTTGATTTGAGTGTGATTCAAAGTGGAAGAGTGAATTGATTACATCATAGAGGTGAGAGACAAGGGGGAATTAGGAGCAAGAACTAAGGGCGTTGGTGGTATCTCCAAGCTTGGTGGATCATTGGTACATTTGATTGTGGTCCTAGATTTCCTTGAGAGTGATTGTGCGGATCACCATCATAGTGATCTCAACTTTCAAGTTGGTGATAAGGTCATGCTCTCATCCAATAACCTCCCTCTCCCACTTGATACCCAAGTTTGTAAACTTGTCCCTAATTGGATAGGACCCTTTGATGTCATCCAAATTGTCTCTCCTGTTGCTTATTGCCTTGCCTTGCCTTGCCTTGTCATATGCACATCCATCATGTCTTTCATATTTCCAAGTTGAAACCCTTTGTTCCTAACCCCTCTTCTTTTTCCTCTTGAGTCCAACCCCCTCCTCCTCTTGTCCCTATCAATGATCATGAGGAGTACAAAGTTGATTGTATCCTTGCACGTCACCACATTCAACAAGGACGCTGACAACATACGGAGTACAAGGTCCTTTGGAAAGGGTATCCCCTTCATGATGCCACGTGGGAACCTCTTTCTCACCTCCAAAATGCAAAGATGGCCATCAAGGAGTTTGAAGCTTCAATGGCAATGAGGATGTCACCAACTAGCAATGGGAGAATATGTAACAATATGGAGTTTAACAACATAGTTAGTACGGCTAACAAAGTAGTAATTTGGCTAATAAGTCAAATTAGCCTAGAATATCCAAAAATCATCTAGGAAGCTTCTTGGGAAGCTTCCCAGCTAGCTTAACTTGCACCCCCAAGCAAATAGCTTCTAGAAAGAAGCTTCTAACTGGCTTAGCTTACATGCCAAGTAGACTACTTCTAGAAGGAAGCTTCTTGAGAAGCTTCCCGGTTAACTTGGTTTGCACTCTAAAAAAGTGGCCCAAGGAAGCTTCTAAAGAGCCTTGTATGCTATTTATAAATACCAAAACCAAAGCTCATGTTAGGCATTCGGAGTTTTCCCTCATTCAAACATCCCAACCTGAGCTTCCATTCTCCTATTTATCTCCTTGTTCTTGGTCTTTTACACTTTCCCTAATGATCATATTAACCCTCTATTGAAGTAGGAAGTAACAATTGAGCATTTATCATGTGTATGAATCATAGGTCATTTATCACGAATCTATCTATGGTGATATATGATAGAGAGTGTGTTTTGATAATTTATATTTTGTTATGATGCAATGGACTTGAATATACCAAATCTTCTCCCTTCAAACACTCAAGTAGAAATCCACTATGTAGTTAGACAGAAAGTGATATTTAGAGATTTTGTAGTCTCTAATTTTGATGAAAAATATTATCAATAAGTGATAGTCTTTGAGATCACAATGGAAATCCCAATCATTTGTATCGTTCCTTTGTGATCATATTAACCCTCTATTGGAGTAGGAAGTAACAATTGAACATTTATCATGTGTATGAATCATAGAGCCATAGTTATAAGATCTACTGCAAGGAATATAAGGGATGTTGAACAAGTTTTAAGAGATCAAGATGGCAATGGAGGCATTACAAAATCAAGCATGTACTTTCAGGAATGATCATGTAATGCAAAGAGGGGAATCATCTCAAAACCCAATAATAGAAATTGAAGTACTTGGAAAGTCACTCACGCTAATGACATTGACCCTGATCAACAATGAAACCACATTGTTACTACGGATGAAGAAGACATGTAATATCAACCCTTACAAGGGATAGTATTCCATGGAAGTAGTGGAAAATTGAATCTCAAGAATGAATTGATAGTTTTGATTATTCATAATTGAGATCATCTATCATTCCATAGGTGTGTTTACATGGTGGTGGTACTTGACACTCACATGATATGATGGTTGGGAACAATCATTGTTGGAAAAGGAAAGAGAAATCACTTGAACAAAAATGCAAGAAGTGCTATTGAAGAATTTCCAATTCGTGGATTCCGTGCAAATGGCTCAAACCCGACTTTGGGAGTTGAAGCAAAAGAATATCATACAAGAGTATGTGGAGGAATTTCTTGATTAAAAGTCATGAAAATTTGATATGAGTCCAATAGAACTCTTGAACAAGGGTTAAAAGATTAAATTTTTCAAGACGTAATGGTAGAAAATCCTTGCACCATTTTTTAAGCATTATGTGTAATAAAAAAATAGCGCTTAGTGGAGGTAAAGAGGTAGTCTTGACCTAACACTATTGGATTAAAATACGTCACTTTGGTGGACCAATTCCAATGAAATTGAGCAACATTTGTTTCAAGACCAAGGAGCACAACCGCTCCAAGGAGGGCGGGGACAGGTTGAAGGAAGAAGAGATGGAGTTCCACAAGGAGAAAGGAGGTCAAGAAAAACAACAACATTATTACAATTATGGTCTAGTTAGACACATAGCTATTGATTGTTGTACTTGCTTCCTAGAGGCCCTTGATCTCCATACAAGTAACCTTTGAACAACTTAGAGATACGATTTAAATAAGAATATACTGAAATCACATTCAAAAATGAAGATTGCAAGTAAATGAACCTCTTAACCTTGGCTCAATAGAGAGGATTAAAAGCAAGAGGAAGAAGAGGAAAATGCACAAAGGTTGAAGAAGCTAAACACACAATTTATTGTTACAAATAGAGTCTTAGAAGGCAATCATGTGAGAGTATTGATAGACCTTGGAACAATAGAGAATTTATTGTCTTGCTCTATAGCAATAATGTTAACTAGAGAATGATGAGATCAAAGAAGTGGAGTTATCTAGTGGTCAAATAGAGAAGATTGAATCTTTACTTATAAAGGTAGCACTCTCTATGATAAAATATCAAGAATAAATTGAGTGGCAAGTGATACGGTTAGCTCATTATGATGTTATCTTAGGCATGTTGTGGATGGAGCACTATAACCCCATGATAGATTGGAAGAAGAAAGTAGTGAGAACTAGCCAATAGAAGATTATTACAAATAGAGAAAGATCACAAATGTAAAAATTGCCTCTTTATGTCATAGGAACAATGGCTAATATTGGTAAGACAAATAGATTTTTTCATGGGTCTAATAAGAGAAGTCTAGAGTGCACAACTTGATAGAAATTTTTTTGAGAATTTGAAAGATGTGGTCAATGAGTTTCAAAATATTTTTCTTGATGATTTACCCTTAGGATTACCACCAAAAAAGAGAATAGATCATAAATCAAGATACTTCTTTGAGAAGACATTTCCTTATAAGCCCCATATCGACTGTCACCTCATGAGTTGGAGAAATGCAAGGCTCAAATTGAGTATATGTTACAAGAAAGGTTTATCCAACCTAACATATGACCATGGGAGTCATGTCTTGTTTGTCAAGAAGAAGGATGGTACAATGTGCATATGCATTAATTACCGGGGCCTAAATCAACAAATGATAAAGAACAAATACCCATTATCTTCCATGGATGGCCTATTTGATCAACTCAACGAAACAAAACACTTTACCAAACTTGATCTATGGAATGATTATAACCAAATCAAGATTCCGGTGAAGGACATACATACAATCACCTTGTAAATAAGGCATAGTCACTTTGAGTACTTAGTGATGCAATTCAGCCTAACTAATTCACCAACCACTCTCATGAGTTTGATGAATGATATATTTTATCCATACTTAGATAAGTCAGTTATCATTTTCTTTGATGACATCTTAGTCTATAGTGGGACAATGAAGGAGCACAAGCAACAAGAATGTAATGTTAGATGGCACTCAATTATAAATTTCTCTCAAAATTTATGACAGATAGAGCATAACACACCATCAAAAGAGAAGAGTTGGCCATTTTTCTTACAACCAATCATTGAAAGCATTATCTTGGCAAGAGTGCATTTGTTATGGAGATAGACCACAAACCTTTAATCTACTTCAAGACACATAAAGATCTGTCTCATTGACAAATTTGTTGGGTAGAATGAAGAAAACAGTTCAACATAATGATCATATATGTGAAAGGCAAGAAGCAACTTGTAGATGCATTCATCTGAAAGTTTACAGTGAACAATCTGGTGGTAGAGGTCAAGATGAACCATGAATTTTGGCAAGGGATTCTTACTATTACAAAGATTAACCCATAGATTATAAAAAATCAATCATCCAAATGCATAACCAACACCCAATCACTCATCTTTTGTGATGATAAGTAATGGATCATGGATGCTCAAGACCCAAGAACCACCATCATAGTAGAATGTCATGATTTTGCCATTGTAAGTCACGTTGGAATGGACAATATTTTAGATCCAATCAAATGCCATTACTATTGGTCCAATATGAACACCAATGTGATGTAGTACATTCAAAGTGGTCTTTTCTATCAACAAAATATGGATCTAGTTTGTGAATTACCAAACACCACCTTAGGTTTTGATTCCATTGTAGTTTTTATAGACCGACTCGACTAAATGATTCATATGTATCTTACGACGAAAGACATAACTACTCTACAATTAACTCAATTATATTCAATTGCAATATTTTCTCACCATGGCTTAACTTGGGTGTTTATCACCAATCTATACAATTCACTAATTTGTTTTTGATAACACTCTTTGGCATCTCCAAAACTAAACTTGCCATGTCCACAACATATCATTCGAGAATCGATAGACAAACAGAATGAGCAAATTAGAGATTCACCTCAAAGAAACAAAAGAGATGAGATACTTTGCTTCTGATATTGGATTCTATAACAATTCAATGGATTTTATAACCATTCAATGAAGACATCCACATAAATCACATTATTCTTCTTAATGTATGGTAGACACTTTTTTTCATCCTTGGTAAAAATCCACCCGATGACTAAAAAAAATTTTATACATATATTTTTTATTCAACATTTGGTGAAAATGCCAAACATAAATTACAAATAATCCAAAATTAATAAAAACAATATATAGATACAAGTCATATGCACTCAAATTTAACATTGGAATATTAAATATGGTTCTCCACCACCAATCTCGCATTAACTTGCATTCATGAGCTTAGACCTCCATGTATTCAACTTGTTTTTATAATCCGTTTATCATTTTAGCCGTAATGTATGTGGCCTCGAGATCCCAATACACATGAAAATCACTCCGATGTTCCGTGGATAGTGAAAAATCAAATGCGCAAGTTCAGCCAGAAAGTTTAAAGAAGAATGAAAAGCACAAGTATGATGGAGAAAATGGAGCTCGCTTCGGCCAAAGCACATCATCAAAGTCGCTCTTAGTATGGGTGATCTTCCGTGACATGGAAACAGCGTATCATGAAGAGAAGATAATTTATTCCGGTGGGGTCGCGTACTCGGCAACTTTGGCCCTTCTTGACATGCGTAAAGGTCCGACGGAACCGCCACTCTGCTTTCGGCTTCCCCCTCCTTCAATCTCCAACGATCTACCAAAGTCCACGCCAGATATTATTCTCCCTGTCTTCGAACCTCCTCCCGCTGCCCTTCGACAAACAACGGCTTGCTTCCTTCCTGCTCTGGTCGGTCGCACCGGAATAAGAAAATCGTCAAAATCGCGCCACATTTCCCACAGCGATCAGTGTCCTAAAAGCTCGAGCCTGTACTATCGACTCCCCGACACTCGAGCAGGGCACTGCGCGAGCTCTCTCTTTCACGGTGTCAAAATTACTCGATGATCTGCACTGCCGACGCCACCACGCCAAGCCCTCACTAAACCCGCCCATATTACATTCTCCAGGGCTGGGCTCTATTCCCGTCGACCCCGTCCGTCTGTCACACGCACGAAGACTGAACAGTCGCTAAAGACAACAAATCGACACAAGAGGGCTGGCGCTATCCAGTTCTAGTGCCGTGAGAGGAGAATAAAGATGGGAAGAACAGGAAATGAATGATAGTTCCTGTCCCTTTCTTCTCCTATTCTCTCGCTCCCTATCCCCTCGCTCCTTGGGTGGGAGGTTTTGCTCTCGTTCTCTGATTGCTCTCGTTCTCGGATTTCCTCAGCAGTGTGGGAGGTCCCTGCTTGTGAACTGAGGCTATGGCGACAGTTGCATTACATATGCAAGGGATGGCCGCATCGAGAAGCAGTTCGTTTAGGGGATTGGCTCTCCCGTCAGCTTGCCCGCTACCCTATGTATGTTATTCCGTCTAATGCATTTGTCGCGATCAATTTGGTCATGGTGTCTCATTCGCATTCCTTTCTGTAATATGGAGCCCTGGTGGCCCTCACATTTGAAATTCCAGAAACGGGATTCCACTTTTAATGGGTACTTGTTCGTCGGAAGCAAATTAACGGGTACTTGTCGTCGGGCTGGCTCCATTCTGTAGGCAACTTTGAGGCGACCTCTCACCATTTCTGTTGAGGTAAGCAGCTACCTTAACAGACCGTTCAGAATCTGTGACATCTGTTCTTTTAACAAGCCACTGATATCGAATTTTTGCTTGTAGAGTTTTAAATTACTGAAATTCTTGTTACACCTCTTGTGTCAGCTTAAACGGTGGGAAAGAAAAGAGGTCAAACCTAACAGTTTGCCAGTAACACAAACTCTTCATGTCAAAATTGGAGACACTGTGCAAGTGATTTCCGGCAATGACAAGAAGAAGATCGGTGAAGTCGCTCGGGTTTATACGCACAACAGCAAGATCATTGTGAAGAACGTCAATGTGAAGACTAAACATGTGAAAGGCAAAGCGGAAGGAGAGACCGGCCAAATCGTCCAGGTTCGTTGGTCTTCATTGCCTTAATTGCTGTTAATTGTACAGGACTGCATATTTAGAACTCGCCTTGTTGTTCTTGCTCGTAGTAACTCTGTGTTGTGTCTCCAGATTGAGGCACCAATTCACAGTTCGAACGTTATGTTGTATTCGAAGGAAGCTAAGGTGACCAGCAGGGTTGGCCACAAATTGGTGGAGGGTGGCAAAAAGGTGAGGTACTTGCTGAAAACCGGCGAGATTATTGATAGTGCAGAAGAGTGGAAAAAGATTAATAAGAAAGAGAAAAAAGAAGAAAAGAAATGAGCTCAGGCTGCAGTTAGCCGCGAAGGTTAGGATGCTTAGAGTTTAGGTTTTTGTAGCTAATATTTCATTCATTATTTGTACTCTAAATTTCAGAAGGGTATTGAATATAAATCAACAGCTTGATGTAACCGAACATCTCCTTCTTCAACCGACGTGCTTGAATCATACTCTGCTTCTTATGATATTGTTTCTCTTTCCTCACGGATCAATCCTACCATCCTTACCCTGGATTGCTTCAATTCAAGTTCCCCTGTCATAAGTCAACGTGGTAATACGCATCACTCTCACCTTGTTGTTGAACCTCCCTGAATTCGAATCTTAAGTGAGCATGCCGCGTGAAGTATCTGGTTTAGATATATACAGAATAGCACTCGATTGGATCTGGAGGAGAATTGTTTCTTTCCTGTTAGATTGGTGACATACAGTGTTCGAAGTTGTTGGATCCTATGCTCCAATTGACAGAGCTAATGTCTGCATGCAAAAGGCGACGGTGTGACAAGACAAAATCTCATTCTCGACAATGGACCTTCGAGCGCTTGAGGAAAGCAAGTAAATCCCATACAATTTTCCAACTTTCAGTCAAGATGAACTCAAAAATAATCACGGTCTGTGATGGGAAAACATGCCATATTGTTATCGTCAGTGTTGGACACCGCGATGGAATTTCTTTTATATATTTCACTGGATACACGTTTTGGTCAAGAAGAATTTAGGAAATCATCATGGTCTATTTTACTACATGATGGGAAATCATGTCATATTGCTGTCTCACAATTCATGATATGCCCCAATCGAATGCTTTCTTTTGCCTGTTATCAGGAGGTTATACCCTTCTCTTATGACTTCGGCTGCCTCCAACTGTTACGTTTGGGTTGTTCCTTGACCTTTCTTCTCGAAAGTGCACCTGCATATGATACATTGCCATGTGCACTCCGGACCATGGCATTCAGATTGCAAGTCATTGGCGAAGGAATCCTCTTCACCGCAGATTCAAGGGTTACACGTTCAGGGCTCAACGAGGGAAGCTAGATTTGTGGCAAATGGAAGACGTCGCAAATTCAAGTTACATCACCACCACAATAACAAACGATATGGTGAGCCTTGAGATGAAGATCATAAAGACTCACACACTACCTATGGTAAGAAAAGTGAATAGCGCTCGCTTCTCCAAGAGCGTGGAGGTCGCCGCTGCTCCAGTTTCCTCTTCGCAGGTTTTGAAGGTCGAGGCCAAGAAGGGGGAATGGTTGCCCGGTCTTGCTTCCCTAGCTTCCCTCAATAGACGGTAATGTACTGTTGCAGACGGTGTAATTGAGCTTGGATAGTCAGGGAGGGGCTGGTGACACTTTTGCGGACTAGTCGGGCAAGGAAAGCCAGATCTATACTCTAGCACCAGATTTTACTCCCAACCCGCAGAGCCTGAGCAATGCTGGATGATCGTCTCAAAACTTATTTACACTGAGATTGTTGTCTTTGTAATGTTCAGCCTTGCCGGTGATAACGAATTTGACCCTCTCGGACTCGCTGAAGACCCGGCCGCTCTGAACTGGTACGTCCAGGCCGAGCTTCAAAACGTACGATGGGCTATGCTCGGTGTTGCAGGTATGCTGATCCCCAAGGTACTGACCAAGACCGGGCTCATCAACGCACCTCTGTGGTACGATGCCGGAGAGGTCGAGTACTTTGCACCCGCCTCCACCCTCTTCGTGATCGAGTTTATTCTCTTCCACTACGTCGAGATCAGAAGGTGGCAAGACATCAAGTACCCTGGAAGCGTCAGCCAAGACCCATTCTTCAAGAGCTACAAGCTCCCCCCTGGTGATGTTGGTTACCCCGACGCATCCCTGGAGCGTTTCGATGTAATGTATCATGTATCTATTCTTAAACCATCGTGTTGTGAAATCACAACAGACGACATAATTTTCTTGGGGTTGCAGCTCTAGCAGTGTTGTGGCTTCTTAAACTCAACCTCCTGAACTTCCCCGCCAACGAGGAGTACAAGGAGAAGGAAATCGCAAACGGTATGTTGCATCTGACTTCTTGAATTTGTCCTATATTGTTTCAACCTCGACTATCCTTCTTTTACAACTACTCGCATCTTCAACATAATGCTGCCTAACCTTGATTTTATGAAATGAACAGGACGATTGGCCATGCTTGCTTTCTTGGAATTGATCGTGCAATCTAGGCTCACTGGATCTGGACCTTTCGAGAACTTGCTGAACCATCTCGCCGACCCATTGCACACAACTATCGTTCAGCCACTATCAAAATAGAATTCTGCGTCTTGTAAGATTTGGACCTGTCGCAGATGCGGGTTTTAAGCTAGAATTTGTCGACGCATCCCTGGAGCGTTTTGATTTAATGTATCAACCATCTTGTCTTAAACCATCGTGTACTTCACAACAGACGACATAATTTTCTTGGGGCTGCAGCTCTGCATATTCGGTCTACCAATGTTGCGGATTTTCAAACTCAAGCAAACATTCGTGCAATGGATAAATGCGTGTGAGATTTCACTCCTTTAACTGCGACAATTTTTGGCGAATGCAACTGGATGTGCTTATCATGTCCGTCGTGATTTGAGAGTTTGAAGTAAATGGAAGTAGACCATCTCGACTCAAACAATTGACATACAAAGAACAGTTTGTACACAACTAACGGCTGAAAGTGTCTTGAAACAAATCAAGCTTTGACTAATTTTGAACTTGTTCAGTCAACTGATTAAAACAATACTCTTAACTAAAAACCTGAAAATAGGCATGTACAACAAAACGAAAATAAAATGAAAACTGAACATGAAGAAAGGGCGAAAATTTACTTGTCCTACTAAGATTAAAATAAGGTGACCACCACAAGCACCGTGTATACTCATTTATTATTATCACCATGATGAAAAAGTTTCTTCAAAATTCACACATCTATTGTCAAATCAACACTGAAAGCTCAATTCACGTTTTTAATTTAAATCTAACTCATTTGCAGAATTCATTGCAGAATTGTTCTTCAAGTTCCGGACTGTGTTTTCTGAATTAATTATTGCAAAAAATTGGATTTGAACAGAGCGACATAGAAGTACGGAAAGCGCTTTACACATTTGACCACCCCTGTCCTTCTATTCATAAAGATACTACATACTCGCTTCATCCAGACAGGAGGATGTTTAGAAACATGAAGAGTTTTGCGTTCAAGCAGTTGGTCTCTTAAGTGAATCAAGAACCGTTTCTCACCAAATAACAGGTTTAAGAGTGACGTTTCGAGTGCACTGAATGCTAGATGGGGTGACAAAGGCCCCGGAAGCAGGAGGGACTTGACTGCGTCAACCAACATTTCAGCTTTGAGCGATCACCTTGGTCGAACAACTAACAGGAGAGAACAAATTTAGGGACTAGAAGTCGAGCCAGCGTACTAAGTGAATCTGCAGGTAAGCTCCTGCCTAACGGACGTAAGATTGAAACGACTCAACTGTCAATAAAGCAAGTTCACCTTTCAACATCAAAAGCCTGTTTGTTACCGCAATGAAGCCGCATTCTAAACGACTCCCAAGAGCGGACAACAATTCACAACAACAACCAGATGTCATGAGGGCCATTGGAAGTTGACCCTCAAGATGTACACTGGAGCGAATGGTTTATGGAAATTATGCATGTGAAACTCCATAAATTATCGCGTTTCTCTGTTAAATATTCTCTTTCTGAATCTCGAAAAATTGGTGTTATCGAGTTTAAAGCCTCATTCAACTCCATTTCGTGTGAAGACTATAGATTATCTCTTAAGTTTTAAGGGAAATTCACTCCCTTGAAATCTGCAATCTGCAAATTCATCAATACTGCACATTCCATGGAATTTGCAAGACCCCACCTAGTATACATAACTATCTTTTGTCTCTAGTAAAGATCCTTAACTCTCTACGTTATCCGGTCAAAGGGCGTCGCGTACTTCCTGGAAGTCAAGTCCCGTTACTTTGCCTCTTCCGCTCCTTCTTCTTTGGACGCTTACCTTGATCTTCATAGTGTTTCATGAGCGTGTGAGAGTCCCAGTACTTCCTTCTGTGAATCTGTATGTGGATATGAAATAGACAACAACAAAATGGACAGATTGTAGCGAAATACTCTCGCAAAGAGAGTCAGAGACCACCAGCCATGAAAAATCTAGTTCTGGAAATCTCTAATCCTTTCCACTCACCAACCAGTTTAGGCGAAAATGATGAGGACTCAATAGTATCATCCACTTCCTCAGCGGCTTCTAGGAGCTCTTCGTCTCCTTGAGCGGGGTAGTCAATAAGCTTTGCTGTTGCATTTTCCCAATCTCTGTTAAGACATTGGGTTTCACGGTGTCTATCAACCACCAGAGTGTCATACTTGACCTGTAACTCCTTCCTTTGCTGGCCAAGGTCATCGAGCTCATTCTTCAGTTTCAAAAGTTGAAACTTTGCGAAGGCTTCTGACTCTGCACCTGCGGCAAATTCATCTCGCAATTCAAATATTTCTTCCTGCATAGAAGTGATTGCAAGCGCTGTCTTAGTCTCCGCCTCTGACCTGGTAACCTCCATGTCTTTCTCACGGGCAATGCTTGATGCTATCTCAGTCTGGTATCTCTCCTTCGCTAACCTCACCTCTTCTCTCTCCCTCCTGGCCTTTTCCAGCTTCTGCTGCAACCAGAGAATCGCAGACTCGGAATGGACGGTTCTACGTTTGCGTTCTCATCGGCTGCTGGTTTGTTCCTCTCCAGATAACCGTTGTTCCATTTTACGAAGTTCATCTTCGACGATCAATATTCTTTCCTCCGACATCTTCAAGGCGTTGGAAAGCTCCGTATTCTCCGCCTGCAGCTTCTCCATTTCGTACATCGAAAACTGGTTCTGATCTTCAAAAGCCTCCATAAGAATTTTATCTTTCTCCAATCTCGATAGGGCTTCATTGAGCTGCTTTGTCAAATCTTTAATTTTCTCCTCAATTGCCAGACGATTTTGTTGCACTGAGGACTACTTCAAGAGACTCACCATTGATTGGGAATGTTTTCCTTCTCACAATCAAGGTGACTGCTTTTGAAGAAGTCGCACTCACTCGGATTAACGTTGCTTTTGCTTTTCCAGTTTATCACCAAGCAACAAGTACGGGATGAATTCGGGGATCAAGGGATCCCCGAATTCATTCAAGCAGATGCTTCTAATCCTTGTCGGATACTTTTGAAAGATGCTATTACCAACGCCGGAGGAAAGCTTCTCAACCCAGAAACTCGCAGTGGCGCCTCAGATTGTCGATTTGCTTGACGTAAGGGTATCCCTGCAATCGGATTTTCGCCAGTGTCCAACACACCGAGTTTGATGCATAATCACAATGAGGTTACCCATCACCTGTCGTGGCAACTGCTCGATTCTCCTTCATGTGCCACATAGTAAGAAGGATAAGGAAGAGAAATCAACTGGGTTGTTCTCCACATGAGATTTAGGTGCTTTACTCTGAAGGGGAAACGGATCGGAGCTCACGATTGAAAATCGATGAAGTCGTCTGGAGTAAGAATCCACTGAATCAAATTTAAACTAAACCCATGAAGCAGCAGAGAAAGAGCGCTGAACTTGTCTTGCAGACTCCGGTTTGAATCTCTTTCTCTGCGGAGGCCCCTCAAGTCCTTTAATCGATGCTTCATCAGTATCCATCCCAGAGATTTTTATCACCCGAGACCTTGCAGTGTTCTGGTATTACAGGTCCACGGCATATGCTGTCGCTCTCTTTGAACCTACCTGTACATAATACGCGGTTGAGAACTATAGGTGTACCGGATTCGTTATACTCCGATTGAGATTGAAGTGACCGAATTTAACTGGCAAAAGGAGCGATGGTCCGGTGAAGATCACAGAAAATACATGGGACTGAGTGATCCTTCAAGATCCGTAGCTGCCAATGTACGATTTTGGAAACCTTTTGAAATTGTACTTGTTTACAAAACTTGGGTTGAGTTGATGTGGTAACCACCTTATTTCGGGTATGGGTCCATTTGGATGTTCAAAAGTTAATTAACAGTACAGTGTGGAGAATGCGACGACTCAGGTGAAAATTCTGCAAGTAACCTCCTTTTACGAATCTTTCACCGAATCTACACAGTTTGTGGTCCCGAGACCACCTTCTATTCTCAGTACGGGCTGTGAGCCCCAAAATCTCTTGAATTATCTATCTCGTGGACATTCCAGCCGTGGATACAACATACTCGACTTCGGAGCGATGGTGCCGATAGTAGTCAAAATTTTGAGCTGAAGATTGTTTTCAGGATTCCAGCTGCAGACACGCATGTGGGGATACTAGATGCACTCGTGGGGAGGAGGAAAGTGCAGGTGTATTACCAAGTACCTCTAGCTAGGATCTTTAAACAGCATTGTGGTGAACGTTGTACAGAGAATGTATAAAGGATTTGATTTCGACATTGCAAGATAGTTTATCGGTTGATGCTTCTGTTCTTCGAATTCCGATTTGCTAACCATGATTAGTAGCAGTCGACGATCTCAGAAGTTGGAAATCCAATTACGCATTAGCTGATCTAATCCCCATTTTCGGGTCCTTCTGATGTGAACGTCATGCAGAAGACGCTTTGGCATGAGAAACTATATAGAAGTGAAGCCGAAATGGCAAAACCATTTCTTCAGCATGATATGCATCACCCTGGCTTTGTAAAACACTCCAGTTAGTTAGGCTGCAGTGAGATTTGCGTGGAACATTAAGGCACGGTGCTCTGGTCAGTATTGAGAACAGTATACAATGACAACAACTGGAACAATAAGAACTGACCGGTAGTACACTAGATTCAAATCACACGCCTTTTGGACTTGGTGTACTTGAGTTTTGCAATTCACGTTTTAATCTTTTTTATCTCCCTTGTACAGCTTGATGGGGTCTTCCGATCCTTCGTGATTCCTACGCGGTCGCCCTTTTTCTTTCAACTTGTGTGTAATTACAAGAGAGATCCCGTTTTAATAAAGATGTCTGTATGGGACACGTTATGTTTGTTTCTAACGAATGCATCTAGTCAGAAAACAGGACCTTATTGGCCTCGAGCCCTGGGCCAGAACTCCTCAGAGTCAAATATAGGGAAATGATTGCTAGCGGCAACGGAGAGGACAGAGGACATTGAGTCCTTTTACCAAAAATGAAGCATCCAGATTGTTTTTGGCCTGGTTGGATCCTCCGCATATTTTAACTTAATCCATAAAGATAATCGCCTATGATTTAACGATCTCTGAACACTTCTCCATAACATGACGAAATGTAAGCGAAACGAAGGGAATTAGGTGAAGTTTAACGGCAGCAAAGTTCCAGGCTGTCTTTCCCGGACATCGGTTTCATTCATTTTCTGGACCACTGGCGTCTCCCTTACTCCAACAGTTCTCGTCACCCCTCTCATCGCTATTTCTTTACTTGCTTGTGCCAAATGCACGTCACGTCCATATCCTGGCCCGAGATAGCAAACAAAGGCATGACTCCACGTCCCCATTCATTCGCTTTTACCTCTTGTTCAAGGAGCATAGCACACTAGGTAGAAGTGCACAAAGAATGGTTGAATGGTTACCGATAAATCCAACCAATCAGACCTACCAAGCTTAGGCTCCCCACCCGAATTGCGGTAAGTCGAGCCAACACGAGGTTGTAGCGTACACTGGGATCGTCAAAGCTATCTTTTAATTGAAGAACCATGTATCATTCTCTGAGCTTTCGGCTCTACTTAGCAGGGCGCGCTAACATGTGCAATTGAAGGCTTTAAACTACTCCGTTGTTCAGCCAAACAATCTCCTTTCAAAATTGATTTGGATAAGTCTACCAGCTAAGTCTATCAACAATGCTTCCGACAATGGATGCACATCACCTCTGATGTGCACACAGCTGTGCCAGGCGCGCAAGGATAACACAGCATCACTTATACATCTGGGTGTATACACAATGTGCGTCCTGTTCAGTCAGCTTTCGAGTAACCATAAAGTTTAAAAGCTAGCTGAGAACATCCCTCCTTCAAAGGTATTTCTTCAAGGTCGTTACGGATCTTCCCTGTACGCACCTAGCTTTCGGTGTCTTTGCCCTTAGCATCATCTTTCCGTTGCTCCTGTCGAGAAAAAAGGAAGTTGAACGCACGTTATAATGTTATCCAACTGTCTTTAGAAGGTATTCACCAGGTCGTCCGGATATGCGATTAAAGGGCGTAGCATGCTGTCTTCACTTCAACGAACTCGACAGTTACGGTTGTGGAAGAGTCGGCACAACCAACATTATACCGATTATGTTAAACATTCAAGCAAAATCTACAGCCATGATGTGGTACCGCTGTTATCGGAATTATGAGTGTGGTCCTAATGACCTGCATTTGTTTGTTACATTTCTGTAAAGACTAGTTGACTAAAGGTCACATTTCATACCTCTTCTTGTTGAAACGACGCAAGCACATCCCGCACAGATGGGTCGTTGGGATCCACTCCAGGCAACTGTCCAAGAGGTCACAAAAATGTTCAGACCTCAAAAGAATGCCGGATGACTACAAAGGGGAATCTTCCCACCAACATTGGAGACCTCTGCTCTAAGTACAACTTAAGGATCACCAAAGGATACCTCCATGTAACAATCTCTGCCTACGATTTTGGGGTTTACAAGTTGCTCGCTGGGGACGGGAGAGGCACAAGCATATAGCACACTGAATACCTTACGAAAGGATTCCGAGTAACTGCTTGTCATGTGGCAGGGAGTACTATCTAGTAGTGCCAGAGGTGGCCATGTAGGCTATGTTATAGGCATGGACTGGGCAATTCTCATATTCAGTATCTTAAGTTGGCAATTCGATGATATCCAAAATCGGCCTTAATATGGGTCAAACATACTAGCATCGAGAAGTCAATTAAAGACGGGGTCAGTTGTTCGTACCGAAGCCAAAACGGACGACATGAAGCTCTGATCTCCAAGAACTCTGCTCATGTCAGAGGCGTTTCCAGGAGCTGCAGCGGCTGCGGCAGCTTCATGCATTGACATCTCTAGAGCTGCACACGCCCGAAAAGTCAAATAGAGTTACTGGAGTACACTTTCAGGAAATCTAAAGAAGCCCACACACAAGATAAGCTCTTCCTTCCTCTTGACATATGTCTGCGTCATGTTCAACCGTTAATTTCTGCTGAACGGCATAACAGACACAACTCATACTGCCTACCACCAATGAACCGCTAAACAAAGCGTCACTTACCCAAAACAAGATCTTCAGACATTCCATCTCCCATTGTTATGTCTCCTGAACCTTGAGCAGCAGCAGCTGCGGCACTCTCAGCCATGGACATCTTCAAGGCTTGCTCTAGCAAGGCACTCTCTTCATCCTGGATAAACAACGTATTAGTGAGGTTAAAGATACGCAAAAGAAAAGCTGATTCCAATTCGTTACAGTATATGGGCAGCAGAAGCACCTTAACCCATGACACGTCGTTGTTTTAGCTAGTAGGTACATGATTGAGACCAAGAAATCAGCTGCATAGCATGCCCATCGACGCGCAACGCTTACCATAAAATCTGCTCCCTTATCGGCAGCCACAACAGGAGGTAAAGGGGACGCATCTATCATAGCAACATCACTGCCTTGCCCAGATGCCTCTCCACCCTCTGGTTGATTCTTCGAAGCCTCTTCTGCTGCCCTCTTTGCAGCAGCTTCCTGTCTTGCACGTTCTTCCTCCATAGAAACCCGGAGAGCAAGAGCTAGCTCCGGATCCAGATTTGGGTCGACTCCAAACTCAAAACCTCCAGCACCACCAGCAGCTGCAGCGGCAGCCGCGGCTGCACCTGCGGCAGCAGCTGCAGCAAAGCCACTTCCTCCTTCTCCATCGCCAGTAAAAATTGATGAGCTGCGTAAGCATTTGCATTCAGACGAAGGGAACAACATGATGATATTTCCAACCATAATCTCAAAGATACTGTGTTTGACCCATACAAGTTGCAGCAGCCTCTTGTAGCTAGCAACGTAAATCTCTCCAGAGATATTTTCTTGCTTATTCATTTTCCTAAGAGGATCAAAACCACCCAAACGATCCCACCAAACGCTACCACCTTTATGACTCGTCTGCGTTCACTGCAATACGTTTCTCACTAGCCCTTCAAAACAACCAGTCAGGATTAAAATTGAGTACAACGAGATCCTTGGGTAAGCCGACTAACCTTATGAGAACATCAGACAGAACAGCCTGACCAGGTGGAACATGCACAATGTGACTGTTGTCATTGCTTAGCACTGCACTAAGTAAGGCATCCAGCTTCTCTGATTTCCCATCATCCTCCTCGCCAAAGCTAACGATGTCCAGCGCAACATTGTACTTCCTGAGTTTCTTGCCGATTGTTTCCAGTGTTTTTTTATCTGAAGCAACAGGGCTGACAAGATCCAACTGATACTTTAGTGCAGGGAGACATGAGTTTGCAGTTTGCATAGATAGGTAGCTTATATAGGAGAAAAGGAAGCCCGTTGTCAGCACCAGCATGGATTGAAGGATACAAAATCACACGTTATCTACAGATCCCTGGTGGCTTACCTGCCAGCAAAAAGAACAATTCTTTGCCGCTGGTGTTTATTTTGACGATGTTTTAGTGCGAGTTGCGCTACTTGGACACCCGATGTCAAATTCATCTCTCCACCGATGTCTAAGCCTGGAATATGCATATATAGTTCCAGTACGTTTTCTCAGTTACTCGAGTGCTAACATAATGTGTAATAGGGAAGTACTATTTCTACCACACTTTTTGCTATTTTCACCACAAAACTGTAAATTAATCCCCTTTAAACTAATCCCAGTGCTGGAGTATGGGGTTAAATGTGGTGGAAATAGCAAAAACTGTGGTGGAAATAGTACTTCCCTATGTCATATTACTGGTTCATAGAATATCTCCAGACGTAGTGAAGACTTACATTTGGAAAGAAAGAAACGTTCAAATGCCATATGAGAGCTAAAGCACCCACCGTGCATGCAAGACAGAATTTTGCCGAGATCGGATGTTGGTGTCACGAGCACACGGACGCCCTTGCCGGCCATAGTAAGCACACCAACTGTGTTCTCGGGATTTGACTAATACAGGCAGTATACCAGATTAGAGAGGAAGGTCAAACAAACCAGGCTAAAGCTCGTCCTTTCAAATAGCCTGATTGATCCTATGTACTAGATCGTCGAGGTCAAAATGAAAAATCTAGAAACACCGAGCTCAAACACCTTGAGCTATAATGCAGAAAACTACTCAACAACTAAATTCGAACTTTTATGTTCATCATAATTTGAGTCGTGCTATGCCTGACCTCTAGGGTTTGGACTATCTCTGAGCATACTTTAGTTTCGACGATATTGAGATTTATAGCTGGCTTCACAATTTGACAATACACGCAATGCAGGGCTTGGATGCTAGAATGACCAATAGTGCAGAATATTATTCAACTACTAGATTCAAACTTTACTGTCCACCATAGTTTAAGTTACGCTATTCCTGACCTCTAGGGTTTCGGCTTTGTCTGAGCCTACTTCAGTTTCCACGCTGAAAGGATAAAATGACTACAATCGTTACAGTTTAGAGCTGGCTTCACAATTTGACTATACGCGGAATTCAGGGCTTGGATGCTAGAAAGTAATCAATAGCTGATAGTAATAGAACTCACCTGTGTTTTGGCACCACAAATCAAATTTACTGCATCAGCCTGCGCTTGAAACCGAGTGGGGGAGTAGTCCCCATTGCGCATCCATTCTGAATTATCAATACAAATCATAGTCGCCTGCCATAGGATTTGATGACATCAGAAGCCTTGCAATGTTTTCGAGTCATTGCACACCTTTGGTGTTTATGATGAGCGGTTGCTTTATGGGATCCCCCGCAACTCTGAGGAGACCCCCTACTCTTAAGCAGTTTGACTGCTTCGGGAAGGCAGACCTGCCAGCCAATCACTTGATGAAGGTCTATATGCTGGAGGAGTTAAACAACGGCTACTGAGAGTGATGACCAATGGCCGTACTCTCGCAAACTGGAAATTTTAACCAATCCACTTCTTGTATCATCGATTCAGAGTGTGCTAGTAACATCATACTTGGAAACCAAAAGCTACACGATAGAATCAGGGCAGGTTAATGAAACCTAAACTAAAATTCGAACGCGGGTTTGGACTCGAAAATACATCCTCGACCATCTTCAACCAAATGAGACGCAGGACACGATAGAATCAGGGCAGATTAACGAAACCTAAACGAAAATTCGAACACGGGTTAGGACTCGAAAATACAACCTGGACCATCCTCAACCAAATGAGACGGATCAATTGTCTGTTACCCTACAAAGCTACAGCTATAAAGCAGCAGGGGCAACTGCTCCAGCAATGACAGATTTCAACCGTTTCTCGCAAGTTCCAACCTCGGGAGAAGGTTTGTCGCTTATTCCTGCACTGTAGTAAAATTTGAAAAGAATTCGCCAGGTGGCTAAAAGCCTCTCTGAGGCATCACTCACCTCTAGCACCATCGTGATCGACTGCTGCAGCGCAGAACTATCCAACTCAAGTTCAGTCTTCCACAATTAGAATTCTCGACACCTGATGATGGACGATACACCCGACTGACCGGACCTTCGATGAAGGTATGGCAATTCCTGACAGAAAGAATTCCTATCGGAACCGGATCGTGGATATTCGCGTTTCTTCGTTCTTCATGGGATCTCTCCTCGAAAAGCTGGGCGAGTTCTGGCAGTTGGAGAGGCAAGGCGAGACCAACCGGTCAAATTCCTTATGCAAACCGATGAGGACGTCGCGCTATTTTCTTCTGAATTATGATCAGCATACGGTACGAAAATTGTAAAGAAAGTTACGAAACCAAAGTAATACACAACATGCACACAAGTTGTCACACTCAGGGTAAACTGCCCATTGAACTATCCGAGTGAAAGGGAGGTCCACTTGGAGATCCGCACAGCTCGGCCCAACCATGTGCAGAGACCCCCCGCTTCCAGGCCTGTCCTAAGGAAACAGATTACCACTTTGGAAAGAAATAGGAATTCGACGGAAGTTGACTCCACATGAAATAACTGGTCCCCGAGGGACAGTCCAAGTGAGGAACACGTAGGATAGGAAAGCATCCACTGACTCGACACCTTAAACAAGTTGGCATTCAGCGGCTCTAAAGCTACGCTTGAAGTAGGAAACATCGACGAGAAGTGTGCCAAGTACTCCTTTGCGGGGAACAAAGAGGGAACCAGAACTATCAGTTGGCGTTCTCGGGCCGGCAGGCAGACAATCCAACATGATAAATATCACAAGATAGAGCAAATCCGGAAGGAGGACAGTGCGTAAGCGAGACATATGGTGGCTGTATGTTCAGACGGTATCTGACGGTATCTCCACCAGTGGTAAACCTGATTTCTTCCATGTCCAGATACGGAAACAGAACCAAGAACCTACAATACCTCGTTGAAATTCGACATCTTATTTGACCTCAAGGGTGGCAGCGCAGAATTAGAAACCACTCTTAGTAACCGAAAAAAAACTAATGAGAAAGAGGAGATATCTGTACCGGGGTAAAAAGGCGTCCATCTAGAGGCAATGAAGGGGACAAAATGCACAGTTCTAGACTTCTGTAGGAAGAACCGTTGTGGGACTGAGTTCGGCGTACAAGGGGCATCAGATGAGGGAAAATGGGTAATGGTACGACACCGCATGTAACCAACCAAAAGGGCCCTAACGAAGTAGGGCGGTTCTCGGAAACATCAAACCGATTTCCCCTTTTTTGTCCACCTGAAAAGCTGGTTGCCTCAGCCTGAGTTCAGCAGTTTACCAGAAAAGCTTACAACACCTAGAAACCCAAACACAGGAACTTAGCGAAAACCCCAACGAGATCCCCTGCCAAGGAAGACATTTCCTGACTACATCCTTGCCTCTACCCTGCCTCGAAACGAACATGTTGGCACTGTCCCAGCTGCCTGAGAGGTTGACAATGGTTAGCGGACGAAAGCCACCGGCGCAGCCATTGTACACTGTGATGAGAATGGCGGCCAGAGTTAGGCAGACCAACCAAACCTTGTGCGACCTGCCTCTACGAAACCGATGAGACTCAACATTCCTCGCGGATTGTCGATATGGACACGGTCAGGTCTCGCAAGTAGAAGGCAGCGGACGTTTCGTTCTATACTTCTAAACGCTCTGCGCGGTCGAAGGCTAGGTACAACTAAAAAGAACCGCGGAGGCAAGGGAAAACCGATAGAACATGCCAATAGGAGACCTCTCCCACCTCCAAATACACAACCTCCCAGTCCACACTGAAGTCGTCCTCCCCCGGGTCTACGCACAAGTCGAGCCTCCCCTCTTGATCGTCTTCAAAACCTACCAAACGATGACCTGCTCTACCCGGCACCTCCGGACGTGACACACATAACCTATAGAAGTGCTTCACTGCACCATCTCACGCAGTTTCTCGAGTAGCATGTGCTGCGCAGATCTCCAAATGATCCAATCTTTGCTCTCACACAAAGGAAGCTAAACGACCAGAGAGTTACACGCCACTGAAGATCACAAAACACACACGACGCGAGAACTTGAATAAATCATGTCCAACAGCCAACGCCAGAAAGCTCAACACAGCTGATAAAAGCAAGAGTAGCATTTACAGACCTCAATTGTGGAAGCGCCTCAACCCTCCCTTATAATTGTGGAAGGCAGCTGAAAATAAGAGCAAGAGTATTATTTACAGACATCAATCGGGGGAGCGCATCAACCCTCCTTTATACATGTCGCAATGCAACTAGAAATAGAAGCCACAGTAGACCCACGCACGCATCTGTCTTGTCTATCTACTATAAGAGATTACGAATCCGGCTCTGGCGATCCTTAGCGGCAGTCGAATTCACTTAGCGACAGTCGGATTCAGGGTTACGGCAGGGCTAAACACTTTGCGGCAAAGATTAGCGGAAAATCTGGCGACGAGAATAGAGCCCAGCCTTAGAGAATGTATATGAGCGGGTTTAGTTCGTGAGAGCTTGGCGTGGTGGCGGCGTTGCAGATCATCGAGCAATTTTGACACCGCGAAAGTGAGCGCTCGCGCAATGCGCTGCTCGAGTGTTGTTGGGCGAGGTCGATGTAGTATAGGCTCGAGCTTTGAGGACACAGATTGCTGTGGGAGATGTGGCGCGATTTTGACAATTTATTCCGGTGCGACCGATCGGAGCAGGAAGGAAGCTGCTTCCGTTGTTTGTCGAGCAGCGGGCGGTTCGAAGACAGGGTGTATATGCTGGTGTGGACTTTGGTAGATCGTTGGATATTGAAGGAGAGGGAAGTAGAAATGGCGGTGGTTTCGTCGAACCTTATGCATGTCGAGAAAGCCAAAATTGCCGAGTATGCGACCCCACTGGTGGTTTCTTTGTCGGAGACTTTAGAAAAATCTGTAGAGCAGAAGCTTGGACCAATGCCTGGCAAGGCAATTACGCTTAATGAGATTCAGTGTGATAAAATCACGAAAATTGCAGAGGCAAACTGGTCGGTTAGAAAATGGTGACAAGTCGAAGCTGCTGTTCAATGCGGAGCTGGTGGTTGACATATACAGGACAGGACGGAACTTACTCTTACCAGTGTGGGAACAAGACAGTTTAGCTACAGCGAGTTATGGTCCTGGAGTTATTAGCCAGTATCTAGAAAATCATTTGTGATACTGTTGAAAATTATTTATTTCGACCGGTTACAGCTTCATTCCAGTATGTTATGTCTTTAATCCTGATGGTCAACGAAAAGGTGAGTTTCTACCAGTGTCTCCTGGTTTTGTTGAGAAATATTTTGTCTCCTCAAAGTGGAGCAAATCATTCGTGGAGCTCAGCTGAATGCAATCTCACAGTCACTGAGTTGTCACGATTTTCATACTGCCTATCACAGGATCGATTTCAACGTAACCCGAGGCCATGAGACAGGCGTTAGTTCTCATATATATCTCACCATAGCTGTCAAAAAGAAAGGGAAGATTACGTCTCAAAATTAGCCTCAATTATTGCTAATACGTCCAGGATGTTAGTAGGCGTGGAGCAGTTTCGGGAGAACGTGCCGGCTTGGAGATTCTTTCATGACAGGGAGCATGTTATTCCGGCGTTTCGCCGAAGAGTTTTTACCTTCAAAGACCAGGTATTTTAATCAAATCTCAGTAGGCCAGCGTTTCCTGGCTGAGTAGCCCTTCCCTAAGTAAGATCGTTGCGTTGTGCGACTTATGTTTACCAAATTGATGGTAAGTTCGCTTACGATATAGACAGCTGCAGATGTTGATTCTGCGTCTGTGACACAATTTTCAGATGGATGTTTTCTCGCATCCACAAGTTTTAATTCCGTGGAAGAACTTATTGAGGAAAGAAGCAAAGCTAGCGAGGAAAGGTGGTACTGGCGCTCATGATCCTCAGCAAGAGTTGGAAGTGAGGTTTCTGCCCGCGGTGATACAAGAGTTCCTGCAGGTATGTGCTTTTACCGGTAAAGGACTGAATCCTGCTGCAGCAGGATTCAGTCCTTTACCTTTGAGTAGATCCTTTGTGAATTCTATGACTTTTTACTTTGAACCTTCCAGCGTAGTTGACGAGCAGATCAAATGCCTTCTTGAGGACGTTATGGATCATCTCTGCTAAGCGAATATTTATTTCACCAGATGATCTCTGTTATAGGTGTCTCAAGCACATACCTGAGATCTCTGTAGACAAAGATCATCTATATAAATCATCTAGGCCTGTATACCATACAATACTGTTGTTGGGGTGTCCTACTTGACTTCTGAATTCATATATATACTGTATACTTCACCTTCACCTTAATTCACTTCACCTCTGCTTGTCCCGTTGACTCATCCCCTTCCCTTCCCGCGCAGCACTGAAGTTTTCTTGCTCCACTCTCGAATCACTCACAAACCTCTGCTTGACTCTTTCTCATTGTTGTTTCCTGAACTGTCTCTCTACTAATGAATGTTTGTGATTTCAGGGATCCATCAGGTATGTCTCGATTTCTTCCTTCATCTTACTCATGTGGATTCTTTTCTTTCTGGACTGATCCTCATTATGCGGCTAAGACTCCAGTGCTTACGTATGTACCTGCACTTTTGCTTGCCCTTGCTTTCCACACTTCCATTTCTGTTCTTTTTGACATTCCCACTCCTTTTGAGCGGCACTTTAGGGGAGCAACCGAGTTTGCCTTGGCACTCATGAGTTTTCGAGCAGAAACTCAGTACAAGGGGTACTGACGATTGGTCAGCTACTTTGGCACTGCGTGAGGCACTGATGAAATCACAGGTGTTTTCGTGGAGGTTTACTATGGCCGCCTTCTGCTTACCTGAGCTGTTTAGCGTCTCAGGACTCCAGCGTCATAGCGCTGGTTGTGATATACTCTATATCCTATCCTCCTACGCTGCGCTCTCGTTACTCTTTAACACTTCCCTTTAACTCTTCGACCCGTTTCTACAGCCACAGCATCTGAGAACTCTTGTTTTGTTCCACTCCTCCATTCCCCAGCTAATTCCCTCCCTAGTATTTTCCCCTGCGCTCTTTGACTGCTTCCTGCTTCGCCCTCTCGTGTCTTCAGTGTTCCTACCCAACTCCAGCCGCGCCATTGGTTATTCTCAATTTGTTTCAATTATGTTTTTGCTGCAGGTTACATTCAATGCATTCTACCTTAGGGATTTCACACTACTCTAGCATTGTGATTCATGTACATATTGCTTATAGATCATTTGCACTTCATGAGTTCTGGATAACCCGTTCTAGGTTATCCAAATGAGTTCTGGATAACCCGTTCCCAGAATGGCTTCTGTTCTCGGATACCAATATATAAATCATCTAGATGCATCAGTGGGTTAATTTTTGCAATGCGAGTTTATATGACAATGACATTGAATTTTTAGCTCCGCTGAACAATATCTACAATCCCTACCATCACTTACATCATCATCACCATCACGAACATAAAAATATTCTGCACAATTTGCACCTTCCATGTCCCTCTGTGAGATACAACATTCCCGTGTCTTTGCTGTATAGTTCGGAACATTGTCTCTCCGTTTACTTATTTTCTTAGTCTGGTTTGAAATGCGCACCAAATTCTGCCTAAAACCTTTAGGCTGTAAACTTCCTGTGCATGAACTGCACTGATGGAGCGATTGCATCAAATAGCAGAGATGATTCATCTGCAAAGCTTTAGGAACCTAACATTCTTTTTCCCTTTACAGTGCCACCTTTAAAACCCCCCGGTCAACTCGGACAAAACCATTGCCCAGCATTACCGCATATTCACTAAAAGGCGTTTGGAGTTGGGGGTCCCAAGTCCATTCTGGACAATTGCAGGCTTAATAAGTCCTTTTGCTTCCCGATGCCATATCGAATCATTCAGTTTGTCACAGTTCTATGTAGAATGTACTTACAAGCTTGCTTCCTGTGTAGTGGATTACTCTCAAGAGCGTCAATGAGAAATATTCAGAAACTATGTTGTAGTGATAGTCTGGAAGAAATTCTTGGCCCGAACTGTAGCGCCTCATGATCTGAATGGCGCAGGCACCTCTATTTCTTCACTGGATCATAGCTCTAAGAGGAATGCCCGTGGCCTCTCACCCAGGCTTTGACACCGTAAGTCATTGCTCAGGTACCTGCCAGGAGCAGCTAGGTACAACAAGGATGCTGTTTGTGAAGTCATAAACTAAGTCAAGGTGCATTGGGCGCACTTTAATGCATAACGATGTTTACAATCAAACACTTCTGTGAGGTGCGACAATGAGGTGAGATTTTTAGCAATATACTATCAAGGCAATACCGTGGTGGTTAGTCAGGTAACATGGTTTGCGCTTTTATGTTGTTCATATGATTTATGGAAATACTCATTGTTAGCGCAGTGATGCAATTGTATTTTGCTTTCCAGTTCAACTTCTTTCCATATTGTAAGATCGGCAAGCACAGGATAATACAGGAGTTTATCAATTCGAACAACTCAAGGCACAGCGCTGCGTACCTTCCCCAAGTGGCTACCCAAGAAGGTAGATCTTCTTCCTTTCTCTGCATTTGGCGTTTGTAGTCATAGTAGCCAAGATTGAAGTTCACACAATTTGAATCGTATACACCAAGACATTTTGATACACATGTACAGAGGGGCTTTTAACTCCACTCTCACCCCGATCGTCTGTTAGTTGACAAATGAGTCCCGGAGGTGCAGGCACATATGCCTACTTCTCACAGTTTATTCTATGTCAGATATAGATAACACATCTTTTCTCAAACAGGAGTTAAAACTTGGAGATATTGAGATGTTTCACCTTCAGGAGCGGTTTATCTTCAACGTCAGTAAATCACTTACCTTAATAATAGATTATTTCGCATTAATAATAGATTATTTCGCAACTTGGATATTATATAATGGACTGACATCTTATTTGATCCACTTTGCAGACATACACAATGAAGAAGAATGATGCCTCTACATCCGGAAGTTGAATATTGAAGTCCTAAATTTACTTCAGTAAAGTTCTAATGTATTATTTTGAAGTCAGAACTCCCTTCAAGAGAAATTAGACCCGGACATGGTTCAGTATCCAGATATATTCCTATCGCTTAGATAGGGAATAATGACATGGCTTTATATTTTGGTTTCATATTTGTAGTATGATATACAAAAGAGTTTCATCTTGAGAGAGAAATATATATATATTTTTCTAGCATTGTGAATCATGTACACCTTGCTTAACGATATCGTTTACAATTCATGAGTTCTGGATAACCCTCTCCCATAACGGTTTATGTTCTCTTATACCTATATATATATATATATATATATATATATATATATATATTATTTTTTTACTCTCGGGGTTATATATTCCTAGTGTTGAGTATCATGTACATATTGTTTATCACTCATTTGCATTTCATGAGTTCTAGATAACCCGTTTTGGGAATGAGCTTCCGTTCTCCTATATATATATATGCTTGATGGGGTCTTCCCATCCTTCGTTTTTCCTACGCACGGTTGCTTCTCTATATATATGAATATGATCTTCCGGTGGTTGACTAGAGACTTGATCATTTTAAAGATTTCATGGAGATGGAGGATACTGCAAGATGAGAGATCTATCCCTTATTTTCTTGTGAGCTAGTTCAAATTTATTTTGGCACTCACGGGGATTATAGTGACGGTCTCATGGTTCAGAATCCAGATATATTCCTATCGCTTAGAGGTAACAATGACATGGCTTTATATTTTGGTTGTATATTAAAATATGAAAGAGTTTCATCTTGAGAAAGAAAGATATATATATGATCTTTTAGCACTCCGTCTTATCCAATTTTCAATGTCCATTAGCACCTTGAGAGAGAAAGAGATATATATATATATATGATCTTCTAGTTCTCGAGTCTTGTCCAATATTCAATGTCCATTGGAACCTTTGCTTTTGCCTCTTTGCACTTTAAGATCATCGAGCCCTGCATCATTGTTATGGCCACCTCTGCTCTTTATTATTCTTATTCAGCATGTATATCTTTCTCGAACCATGTCTGTTTGTTAGGATATGATCCTCCCATTAATTTTACACTTTTGGACCTCGATCACCTCCATGCTTCTATCCTCCTCGAACCTCGTCCGTGTCTTGGCCTTCGTTCACTCCTATCTTTCGATTTGGTTACACATCAGCATCACATTTGGTTACATGTCAACATCATGCTTGGTTACACGTAAGCATCACGTTTAGTTACATGTCAGCATCATGTTTGGTTACACATCAGCTCCGTGTTCTATTCCATGTCAGTCTTCTTGTTCCTCAATGACTCACCTTTCCGCCTAGCGCTTCTTTCTGGTCTTACATGTCAATCTTTCACCTATACCTCATCTCTTCTTTACACCACAAATAAGCACCTCTCTGCATGGCAATATCTCTTTCAGATCCATCTCTACTTTGAATCTTATTCACACTTTTCCTTTCCCTTAGGGGAGAATTGATTGGTTCACAATTAGGACACGTTTGCTCACCAGTCATTTTTCTACATACCTTGATCTTATTCTACTTCAGTTAAGGGCTTTGAGATTTTGCCATACATGGCAGGTTTTGGCTCTTCACCCCTTAATTGACTTTGGAGTCATATATGTCATTCATTCTTTACATAATGGCAAATGCTATGTGGGCCAAATAGCGGGTTCTGCGTTTTGAAGATTCCAACAACATTGCCGCCTTGGAAAGTCTCTCTTTGTTCTTTGTCTTCTTCTTTTGACTTTACTCCCTTGATGGCAATGATGGCCAAATTTGGGTTCCACTGCTTTCTACTGTTCCCTGTGGTCCATGTACTCGTTTTAGAGATTTTGCAGATTTGTCTCCTCAACTGTTGGGCTCCTTGGGGGTACAACATTCATGGAAGAGCATCTCGCATCGACCTTAGGCATCATCAGAGACAAAATTCCTTTCTTCTCTCTTCTATCACATCTTATGTTTCTTCTATTATGGATCTTTCTACCCTTTCTACATCCCCTGCAACCAACTTTCCCCTTTCTAGACGATATGCCTATAGAGATTACCTCTAACGAGTTTCTCATCTCTTCTTCAAGGTTGACTCTGATACCCTCTCTGATTCTTTTCTCGCACATTTTAGAGTGCAAAACTTGTTGAGGATCATTCACGTCCTTAAAACTACTCCTTCTACAATTTTACTCAGGTCTGTGCCGAATATCACTACACTCCTAAATCACCTTTCACTCTTCTTATCTCCATACCTCAAGCATCGTAGAGCAACTCCAAACATTCGTCCCACCTTAATCATTTTCCCTTTTACCTCTAAGGAGATAGACAAAGTTTGCATACAATCTTTGTTGAGGGACCCGAAAGTTTTACATGCTCTACCTCCATGTACTCCATTTACTATCCCTATCGTTGCTTTTAAGTCTGGAAAAGCTCTAGGCCATTTACATTTTAATTTTGCTTCACTATCACGGAAGTTATCAAACTTTTCTTCTCTCCTTTCCCTTGCAATTGCCTTCAACATCCAAGTTTCATTAACCCTTCACACGAGCATGTCATTACAGCTTCGCTTCAGATTTTACCTTCCTACAACCTATCACTCTTCTTCTCCAGAGGAACCAAGTTTTGTATTTCACCCACCTCTCCCCCCTCTACTTTCATTGCGATTCAAACTTGTATTCGCAACTTTGTTCTTTACTATGAAGCCATATTGGGCATCAAAGGCATTTTTGACCAATGGAAAGTCACCCTTCTACAAAAATTTCAACTTTTACTCAATCTCCCTACCATTGCAGACAATTTCAATTTTGTAGACCCTCTTTTCCTTTCATCTCACGATAGAAAACTTCTTGCTCATTTTAAGTCCCATTGCATTATTACTTATATGGACAAGTGTCCCAACAATTTTGTATTTGTCTGTAGACACTTCTACATTCAAACTTTACTTAACGAGCTTCATCCTCCTTCAGCAACCTATAAACTGTCATTGATTCCTCAAACCCATCTCTTACTTTCTCACCACAATTTCAATACCTCTCAGGGCTTTCGTACTTCCAAGGATTTTGAGAAACTTCCTTACTTCTACTGTGCTTGGAAATTCCATAAGTCTCTCGTTGTTCTTATGTTCATTGTTGCATGCTACTCTACTTCTTTATCTGAACTTTCTCGCTGGTTAAGCTCATTCTTCAAAGCAATACTACCTTCTGCAAACAACCTTTGGAGGAATGAATTCTTATGGGTGGGGTTAATGGTAGACTCTAGTTGAATCTTGGATGACTCTTTTGGTGTTCTTGTTTTACTGGAGCAGGTGCAAAGACTGCACAAGATAGATCCTCCTCTCCCACAAACTTTGGTTCGTAGCAAACTCCTGCCACCCTCAAAAAAGTTTCTTTTTCAAAGTTTTGATTTCACCACCCTTTATACAAAGATCTACCTTCATGATCTCAAAACAAGGTTGTCTACTCTCATTAGATCTATCTTCCATTATAGGTTCATTATGAACAAGGAAACTATGTTCCCAGTAGAAGCCTCTACACTTGACTTCAAATATAGATGGCTTAAAAACAAAAACAATATCTCTCAATTGGAAAAACACCTCAAATTCATGGCTGTTGATGAGGAAATTCTCATTTGTTGGATGCTATTTCTTTTTGATAAACTCTACATTACTTTTGGGAATCAGCTCTTCCGTCAAGAGATAGGGATTCCTACGGGGACACCCTGTGTTGTCTTTGTGGCTAACCTATACCTTTTCACCTATGAACTTGATATCATCTGTAGACTACTAGATGCCAATGATGTTGCATTGTTGCATGACCTGTCCCAAGTTCAAAGATATGTTGATGATCTTCTGGTGGTTGGCTCGGGACTTGATCATTTCAAGGATTTCATGTATATGGAGGATGTTGTTAGAGGAGGAGGGATCTATCCCAGACTTTCTTGTGAGCTAGTTCAAACTTATTTTGGCACTCATTGTGATTATCTCGACTGTCGCATTACCCTGGACAACTTCAATATCTTTGTCTCTATCTATGATAAGAAAGAGCTACCTCACTTTGCTCACATCAAGACAATCTTGCTCCCTCACATTCTTTCTGACATTTCCTCTAAATGTAAATTAGGGATTATAAAATTGGAGAGTGTTAGATATCAAAGGATATATAATTCCAAAAAGTCATTCCTTTCAGCTTGTAGGAAACTTATAAATGGCTTTATCTCTGAATATTACCCTCTTCATATGATCCAGAAAAATTTTTGTTCTATCTTACGAATGGAAAAAGATATCCATGGGCTTAGTATCTATAGAGATTTGAGAACATCCGTCCTTTTTGCCATTTGGGGAGCTCTAGTTTGAGCACACCATTACTTTTCACTGTAGGCTTGTTTACCATACCGGTGATCAAGACTTATTCTTGATTGTTTACTTAGTCATTGGTCAAAACAGTTTTTGTTCTCATATACATATATACATGTCTCATGTTTGAAGCATCGCTCATTCTCAGATCTGTGACTATCCACTCTCTTCCCTTTTGCCCTAACTCATATATGTTGTTTTGCTTCATAGTTCCCTTGTATGTGTTTTGAACAATCTGTCATTTTCAGTTCCATTACAATGGTTTATTTTTGAATTGTAGGTCTTCAATTACAACTTGTTTCTTACACTCCTTACATTACTTTGCTTTTTGGTATATCTGCTCTCTCCTGTTGATTAGGATACATTGATATTACAAGTAGAGTAATAAGTAGCATAGCTACTAGGATATATAGCGGTATACTCTATCCAGTCTATTGGGTTATAGTGCATCCCTCCCTCCTAGAGTTAGTCTTGGTATACTCTATCCAATCTATTGAGTTATAGTGCACTCCACAACATCTCTGTTTCGAACCTTTCAACTGCTCACACGAACTGAATACCACTATTTTTGTTTGGTTGACACATGGCACCATCTCACACGTGTGACCATCTTGCTTAATGGCTCTCCTCCCTTCCTTCACAGTTCTTGAGGCCTCCGGAGTTCTCAGAGCACCCGAGGCCATCCTTCCCTCGAATACCCTCTCCCCTCTCCTTTGCTTTCTGCTTGTTTTTGGTTATAGTTCTTGCTTAGCTCATAGGGTGCTCTCCCTCATTAGTTCCACCTTTTCATGCATGTCCATTTTACCTTATTCTCTGCTCTCTAGCTCTTTGATTGCACTCTTCTAACTTGGCTCATTCCTTTGTTTTCTTACTAACTCATCTTGGGTTCTTTGTGGTTTGCTCTCTGGGTTTACTTGCTGCTAACCCTAATAGACTTTGTCCTTGCAAGCATTTTCTAGGGATGTCTCGCATCACTCACACTCTCCTGCTTTTGATCTTATTTTCTTTTTTCGCTTGTTCACAATTTCTTTCATGCCTACATTCTACATTCGTCCGATTTCTGCTCTTTTGGGACTTTAAGCTCCAATTGTTCATTTTTGTAGCCTTCCATTTCTATACCTTCTCATGGCAGTTTATTATTTTGTGTAGCACTATTGAAAGATGGTTGTTTATTACTTCAGGCGGCGCTGTTGGAAGCAACCGAGTTTGCCTTGGCACTCATGAGTTTTCAAGCAAAAACTCAGGACAAGGAGCATTGACAACTATTCAGCTACTTTGGCATTGCGTGAGGCACTGATGAAGTTGTTGGTGTTATTGTGGAGGTTTATTATGGCCGCCTTCTGCTTCCTTCAGTTTTTTAGCATATCCGGACTCCAATGTCCATAGCACTGGATGTGATATCCTTTATATATCCTATCCTCTTACGCTTCACTCTAGTTACACTCTTACATTTCAACCCATTTTTACAGCCACATTCTTTGAGAAATGCCAGCCACATCCACACATCCCCCTACTATTTCACTCCCTAGTCTTTTCTCTTCGCTCTTTGATTGCTTCTTGCCTCGACCTCTAGTGTTTATTGTGTTCCTCCCCAACTCCATCCCACGTTCTTCATCTTCATCTACGCATTGCATCCTGGTGGGTTCTTACAGCAAGTTTCCTATTCCTCTTGCTCCATCCACGCACTACATCTTGGCGGGCTCTTACAGCACATAGCACGTTTCCTATGGCACTCATTGTTGGTTGCATTGCTGCTCTTGATTTCATTTTTTATTTGCAAAATCTTACATCAAGTTTTCTATCCCATGCTCATGTTGGCATTACTGCTCTCTATTTCTGTTCTTTACTGTCCATTGGCAATACGGTATTCTTAATTTCTTGCACTTATGCCTTTGCTGTAGGTTACTTTGTTGCACTTATGCTTTTGTTGCAGGTTAATTTTGATGCATTTTACATTAAAGCTTTCATATTACTCTAGCATTGTAATTCAAGTACATGTTGTTTATCACATATGTGCAATTCATGAGTTTTGGATAACTGGTTCTCAAAATGGCTTTTGCTCTCATATACCAATATATATGATCTTTTGGTGGTTGACTCTGGACTTGATCAATTCAAGGATTTCATGTATATGGAGGATGCTACTAGAGGAGTGATCTATCCTAGACTTTCCTATAAGCTAGTTCAAACTCATTTTGGTACTCATTGTGATTATCTCAACTATCACATTACCCAAAATGATACCCAAAATTCAATAGCTTTATCTCTATCTATAATAAGAAAGAGCTGCCTCACTTTGCTCACATCAAGACAATCTCACTCTCTCTAAATTTAAATTAGAGATTATAAAATCAGAGCGTGTTAGATATAGATGGATATGTAATTCCAAAAAGTCATACCTTTCAACTTGTAGGAAACTTATAAATAGCTTTATCTTTGAACATTACCTTCTTAATATGATCCATAAAAATTTTTGCTTTGTCTTGCAAATGGAAATAGATATACATGGTTTTCATGGGCTTAGTATCTAAAGAGATTTGAGAACATCCATTTTTTCTATCAGGTGGGGAGCTCTAGTTCGAGCCCCATTAGTTTTTACTTGAGGCTTGTTTACCAGACCGGTGATCAGGACTTATTCTTGACTTTTTATTTAGTCACTGGTCATAACAGCTTCTGTTCTCATACACCTATATACATATGTTTCATGTTTGACGCATTGCTCATTCTCAGACCCGTGACTATCCACTCTCTTCCCTTCGCCCCAACTTAAATCTGTTGTTTTGCTTCATAGTTCCCTTTTATGTGTTCTAAACAGGTTGTCAATTTCAGTTCTCCCATAATGGTTTATTTTTCATTTGTGTGCCTTCAGTTACAGCTTGTTTATTTCACTCCTTACATTACTTCACGTTTTGGTATATTTGTTCTCTCCTGTTGATCAGTATATATTGATAATGCAAGTAGAGTAATAAGTAGCATAGCTACTATGATATGCAGCGGTATACCCTATCTAGTCTACTTACTTATAGTGCATCCCTCTTGGAGTTAGTCTCCACATCATCTCTGTGTCAAGCCTTTCAATTGCTTACACAAACTTATACTCCTTTTGTTGATAGGCTGACATGTGGCACCATCTCACCCTATAGCTCCCTTCCTTTATAGTTCACGAGGCCTCTCTAAGAACCCAAGGTCATCCTGCCCTCGGAAACCCTCTCTCCTCTCCTTTTCTTTTTGCTCGTTTAGGTCATCATTCTTGCTTAGGTCATAGAACATTCTCCCTCGGTAGTTCCACCTTTGTGTGCCTGTCCATTCTGCCTTACTCTTGGCTCTCTAGCTCTTTGTTTGACACTCAACCAACTTTGCTCATTCCTTTGTTTTCTTATTAACTCCTCCTAGGTTCTCCGTGGTTTGCTCTTTGGTTTTACTTGCTGCTTACATTAATAGACGTTGTCCTTGCAGGCATTTTCTAGGGATGTCTCAAATCACTCACACTCTCTAGATTTTTATTTTATTTTCTTCCTTTTCTTGTTCACTATTTTGTTTATGGCTACATTCTGCGTTCGTTCAATTTTTGCTCTTTTGGGGGACTTTAAGCTCCAATTGTTCATTTCTGTAAACCTTTAGTGGCGGTTTATTATTTTGTTTGGCAATGTTGAAAGATGGTTGTTTATTATTTTGAGTGGCACTGTTGGAAGTAACCGAGTTTGCCTTGTCACTCATGAGGTTTTGAGTAGAAACTTGGGACGAGGAGTACTGAAAATTGCTCAGCTACTTCGGCAATGTGTGAGGGGCTGATGAAGTTGTTGGTGTTATTGAGGAGGTTTACTATGGCTGCCTTATGCTTCCTTCAATTTTTTGCCTTGCTACTCTTGATTTCACTTTCTTTACTAGCGGACTCTTACATCAAGCTTTCTATTCCTTGCTAACGTTGGCATTGCTGCTCTCAATTTCACATTCTTTACTATCCATTGGCAATCCTGTATTCTCAATTTGTTTCAATTATGCCTTTGTTGCAGGTTACTTTCAATGCATTATACATTAAAGATTTAATACTGTTCTAGCATTATGATTCAAGTATATATTTTTAATTGGATATTTAGATATTTGCACTTCATGAGTCCATAACCCCTTCCGAGAACGGCATATGCTTCACATACCAATATATATCCGAATGACTTATATAGACTTTACCTCGTTGTCATGCAATTTAATTTGGAATATGTTGTTTTTTTTCTAATACACTTATTTATAAATTTATATATGGCTTTTTTTAAATGTATCGGAAGACTTAATCCGAAGAAAACTTAAATAATCGAATCTAAAATTTTGAACAAATAATTTTCAGAAAATAATCTTATGAGATTAGCTTAAGATGTACTGTACTATCAAACTTCAATCACAACTTTCTTGAAGTTATGTCTCTGAAATTAAATTTTAGGATTTTAGAAACTATTAAATTCTCTTAACTTGGAAATTTAGAATGTAGTAACATACATTATTCTAGAAAATCAATAATATTCATCTGAACAAGTATGGTCCTGATATAATAATCTGGTCAAATTTCAATACCAAGTGCTACGAATAAATTTAGAAATAATGTGCATAATTGTAGAAAAGTCAATCATAATTGTTCAAAAAAACAGTTTTGTGAAAATAATTGTCTGTTCTGAAGCATGAAGGATACCATATAACCCAAATAAGCATATTTCTGCATAATATTTTTTTAATATCAGTGGGCTTGAAGAATTATCTGAAGTAAAGTTTACATAACAATACAGTGGTTAGTAGACCATATTCTACATTTATGCAATAAAGGTATGCCTTATCTAATGAGAAGTCTGGAGAAGAAACAGACTTATAAATTGATAAGGAATATACTTATAAAAAATCATAACATACCTAATGTCAAAATTTATACTTCTAATTGAATGTTGTAGATAAAATAAGAATCTGTCATAATCTTAATTAGCACCAAATAAGGAGTTGTAATCCCTTATTTTGGTGTCTTTTCATAATTGGAGATGACATATACGGATAATACATAAAAATACCTATAAGTATTGATATGTTGATATGAATATATAAATAAACGGTTAATATATGTTGAACTCTAAATGATTGTGTTCATCAGCATTGTAATGTAAATTTATTTGTTATAGAGGATATCAATCTTCTTAGCACGATGATTATTTTCCTAAACTAGTGAATATTAACTAGAAGGTGCGGTAGCCACCAAAGTTGAGAGAATTTCCTTTAAATATAAAAAGACAATACATAATTACAAAGAGTTATAAAAGATGTACATCATTTGCATGGTCTCTAGCTAAATCTCAGCTATATGTAAAAAATTTATGCCCAAGATGTCTACAAAATTGGAAATGAATTGTACAAAGAAAGGGGAACCTGTCTTTTTTCCTTTTAGCACTTTTACATTTTGAAGCTAATTTCTAAACCTCTACTTTTGTAGCACATTATATACTTCTACATGCTTTTATCGACTATAGATGTCGAACGAACAAAAGGGGAATTCCGCGAACGAAAACCATCTTGAGCAAGAAAGCGATCAAAGATACTATATACCAAAAATAACTAATAATTTATTAAATCATCTTGAATCCACTGGTAAATAGCAGTGAGATTGGGTAAACTCCAGACACTAGTAACGAGTTCTTACTGCCTTCACTTCACCCGCTACACGCTTGGAAGACACAAGCGGCCGCCACAGGGACAAGACTCATGAAGAATCTTCCTACAGACCCCAGAGAATTGCCAGTACCCGAGGAGCTCTGGTTGTAGTATTTCTTTAATCCTTTGAAGCCTTTTGTCATAGAGAAAGACACCAGCATTGTGGCACCCGGAATACGTTCGTTTTGAGAACCCCTAACATCGAATGATGTCGGTGCTCCTGTTGAGATGTATTTTGCCAAATCAGGCAAAGAAACAGAAACACGCCCAACTACTGCAGGTTCAAGCGCATGACTGTTTGCAAGCTGGCAGTCTTGAATTGTTAAGTACATACTATTTACTGTTCTATGTTTGGGGATGGGGACGGCTAAAACATCGTTGCACAGATACTTGTCATCTTCACTGAAGCGATCTGCTGCGGTACGTACTCGGATTTCTTGACCCAAAATATTCACATAGAGACAAACTCGCACCATTGCAGGTGATGCAAGTCCTTCAATTACATGAATCGTCACCTCGAGGAACCCAGGCGAGGACATCACGGTCTCCACACTGCAATGAATTACGACGCATTCCAATTGAATTGTGAGAACTAATCCGAATTCCATCGAATTTCCATCCATGGGAATGTTAAGGCTGTTACATTACACAACGAATCTTTGACGGCCCGAAAAGACTATTGGAGAAGAATGCTTCCTTCTTCTCAGAATTTAAAAAAAAAAGCAGGATCTCAGAGTTACCTGATCGGTGCTACAAATAATCCCATACCAACAGGAAAGAATGCGATTTGATAGGATGGTAGGAAACAGGCCCAGGACAACTCGCTCGACAACTGCGTCGTTCTGTCCTGTTTCATCTATTTACTTCAGTGGGTTTCCCGCTGCTCAGTGCATCATACTGTTGTAGCTTTGCTTCTGCAATCAATAAAACAAGGAATATAAATAAGTCTTTCGGATCTTACGAGCTCTGGTCCCGGGAAGCCCTTCACCCTTCTAGCTTTGCTTCTGCTATCAATTGAACGATGAATAAAAAGCTCGGAAGAGAACACAAATACAAATCTCATCCTGAACTTGGAAACACCATACAAATATTATGTCAGCCTAAACCTGAAAACACAGCGCCGCCACCAAGAAAAACGAAGAAGTAAGCAACAGTTGCCGAATCGCCACCAGAAGAAAACAAATTATTCTGACCAAAGAAGAATGCAATGCAGAATTTACGATAAGATTCGGTACATTATAAGCATTCTTTTTACTCGGAGTGTTGACGCTATATTCTCTCAGAGTGGAGGTGTTGACGCTATATTCTCTTAGAGTGGGGGTGTTGACGCTATATTCTCTCAGTGGGGGTGTTGACGCTATATTCTCTCAGAGTGGAGGTGTTGACGCTATATTCTCTGAGTGGGGGTGTTGACGCTGTATTCTCTCACAGTGGGGGTGTTGACGTTATGCACTTCGAGGATGGATTCTCTACACAGTAGGTTGACGTTATGCAGTTCGAGGAGGGATGCTCTACACAGTAGGTGCGTTGTGGCTATGCAGTTCGTTGACTAATCAAGCGACTCAATATGTAAGAAGGCTCATGAAGGTTTTTGCGCATATTGAAACTTTGTATGTATTTCCTAGAATATATTTTGGAAGTTTCTAACTGATTATATATCAATATTCAATTAAATGATTATGTTAATTCTTTCTTGTATTACTCTGTATGTGCACTTTTGAGAAAATAATATTTTGCAAATAGAGGAATTTTATAATGTTATTTTTATTATAATATTTTTATTATGATCTTTTTTTATTATGTTATTGAGATAACTAAAGAGTAAAACTTCACTATTAAACAAAGACAGTGAGAACAAGTGCAGGGATTTTAAGTTGTTCATGGCTATATATATGGCTAGTTATGTAAGGTAGGTTACCTACATGGCAAAAAAATTAAGTACTATTTGAGTCAGCCATTGCAAGCATCCATCATGAAGTTAACTGATTTTGTAAAAAATTTCATCCATTGTAGTAATTGGAGAATTATAAGGTTCTTTGTCCAATAAAACTAGTAATGTTATGAAAAGTCAAATTCTAATTATATCTTCCCTTAGTATTATACCCAAGAAATTCTTTACTCCAATCTATTTGAATCTCAAATAAAAAAGTCTTGACAAGACTATATTGGCTCTATTATGTAAGATATTCAAATGATTTTACAAGCCTAAATAGAGATCAATAAGTTTCAAACAACAAAATATTTTCATTGATCCAAGCAATGAGTAGGTAAAATGTATTTTGGAAATAATTGACAAACACTTTTAGAGCTTTTTGACATTATTTGCAAAAAGAAAGAACTTAAAAAATGTACTCTTAAAGATAAATGAATAAGTCTCGGAAACATTAGAATTGAACACAATCCAAAAGCTCAAGAGCATATGTATATGTAGATAAAGTAGATGATTTAGAAGTTTATTAAATCATTAGTCAAGACAAAACAATCAATTGTTATAAAGATCTCAACTATGAATAAGTAAATCACATTAACTTTAAATTGATTGATTCAAGGAAATAGTCTCAAATGTATATATCATCACATTTGTCATGGAATTTAAATTAATTTATTCATAATGAGTGTCCATATATGTTGAGAATTTTGAGAATGGATAAGATTGAAAATGACTCAACTGTCAATAAAGCAAGATCACCTTTTTGGGAGAGTGTTGATATTGGAGAGGAGAGGGAGAGATGTGAAAGATAAGATAAAAGCTGTGAGAGGAAAGATATACATTCTAAGTGCTCTCTAGCATATAGCACTAGAGTGAATAGTAGATTCTGTTTGTTTTTCAATTTCGGTTCTATTGGTACCTAGATTGAAGACTACGGATAATTGAGTAAAAGTCATGGGGATTTTTAGATTTGTTAGGGTTTATAGTGATCATTACACATTCAGTGTGATGGGTCTGGAATTTTAATTTCTAATTTCTTGGTTTTCATGATTGAGTTCCATGGGAACTTAGTTTGAAAATTTTTGAGATGTAAATTCAAAGTTATGAGAGTTTACAGTTTTTAGGCTTTGGAGAGATTGTATTTTCTCATGTGAGTTGGGATGTGAGGGATTTTGGTTTTGCAAGTATGGGGAGATATGGAGAGGAGCATCATATATTACTATCGTTATGCTTGTGCTAGCCATTGCTACACCTCCCCATGTGAGGCCGCCTAGAGCGGCTCGGGATACACCATGCCCGGTGTGTCATCAATGCTTTACCTCTCAATGGGTAAAGACACATATAGGAAGGATGTACAAGGACTATAATTGGACCACTTGGGATGCTTACATGAGGCGAGTAACCACATCAACAGCAATGACACTCAGGATTACGCACGCTTCCTCTATCCCTTTGTTGACCGGTCTAGGATACCAATCGAGTTGTGGGAGTGGTTAGCTTCTTAGGCAGGTTGCACTTTGAGGTTATTTGAGACTAGTTCTCCATGTCCACGTCTATTCCATAGGCTACCCTATACACTCCATGATGAGGCTAGACAAGCTTTTTGTTTATCACTTGATCATTTGGCACTTGATCATTCGGCACGTGATCCCTTGGACGAGTTAGCATGGTTCTTATTCCTCTTACTCCCTCAATGATGTCTTTGTTATGCTAGAAGGGGATGTGTGGAGTATAGATAGGTGGCTGCTAAATTTCATCAATTTTGAGCAAGGGATTGGGCGGCCCTACATGAGGACTTTGTTAGGGCTGCACATTTTAGGAGATAGGTTTTGCCACATGATACCATAGAGTCCGCTCTATTATGACAGTGTAGGACATTGGGTCAAGCAGGAGAGTTTGGTAGAGTAGCACACGCACCACACCCTTTTTCTATGGCTTCTACTACTGATGACACTATCTTTTCCCTACACTCACTACATCTTATGGCAAGAGAGGAATTACCACTAGAGGTCTTAGATTATCAGCTTGAGTAGCCTTTATGTCTTGATAGGTCTATTTTTGCACAAGCATTGTGTACTACCCCTTGCCTTTCCTCATGGGGCTTGTCAAGGATGGTATAAGAGCATCTTCGAGATTACTTTCAGGCAAATGTAATACTTCAAGGACAGGAGAACTCTCCAAGAGAAATACAAGAGAGAAAATACAAGCTTCACACTCAATACTCCGATTCTCCAAAGGAGCACCTTCTCTTTATTATATACAAAAGAATATCCCAGCAAAGGAAGCTCCACCCTTGGATCAGATACATGGATTGGTGACAAGTCAACGGGCTCCACCCTTAGATTAGTTGCACGAATGGGTGACATGTTGGTCCTTGTCCTATATGGTGGGTCAAGTAGGTTTGACTACAAGGAATATTCTTGTATGAAGCTTGGAATCATATGGATGAGGTACCATTGGAAAGCCCTCAATGAGACAAATAGTATGGGAGAAAAGGCAAGCCTCCTTCCCAAAGGGACCAGAATCTTTCCATTTTTGAGGCCTAATTCATTAGTTTAGACTTTCAATATTGGCTTTGAAGTTTTCAAGGTGTTTTTGGCTCCTACCCTATTAGTGGAAGTGCTCTTTTGATGACACCTCTGTCTGATCTACTTAGTCTATCATATATAACATCATTCTAGATGTTGCCAAGCCAATTTCCACCTCTAGCCAATATGTATAGCTATTGGTATTCCAGCATATGATCCTTCTCGTGGTTTTACCAAGTTGTTTCAGGTGGCTGTAGTAGGAACAAGAAGACACATTCCTATGTTTTTTAGTTAGTTGTTAGGTGCTAGTTGACTTCTTGTGATGGATAAGGACACATGGGGCATTAGACAGATTGCTATTGGAGAGATCATTTTGCATTTGGTTAGCCACACCATTGTCCTTTAGCATCGTTCTCACTTTCAACAACACCTCAATCCACATTAGTTTGGAGTAGCTATACCTAGAGGATGTGAGGCTATGCCTCTAAGTATTAAGGCACTCTTAGATATTCATCAGGAGTGGTGTGTCCTACAAGAGGATGTTAAGAATGCTTTTAATAGTGTCTCACAAGCATCCGTATTTAGAGAGCTTAGGAAGGTTGGTGGATCCTTTGCAAGACTTATGTCTTTTATGTGGTCTTTTTAAGGCTCTCTTGCTTCCCTTTGGTAGCAACTAGCATGATAGTTCACATGAGGGAGTTACCATCTTAAAGTCCACTATTGGTACACATTAGGGTGATCCTTTAGAAGGACCGTTATTTGCCATGGCTCACTTTAGAGCTCTCTTATCTACTACTTTGGCCATGCTAGGTTGTGTATTTCCCTCCTTGGCAGATGATACACACATTGTGGGCCATGTAGATCATATTAGGCATGCCTTTGACCACTTGACTACCAAGCTACATCTAGTAGGCTTGAGAATCAAGGTGTCAAAGTGCAGTGCATGGTCCCCTTTAGGTATCCCTCTCTACATTAAGCTTCTAGAGGGGTGGTATCATACCTATAGATGGACCTTCATTCAGATTGAGACCAACTCGCACCTTTGGAGGTGATGGAAGTCCTTCAATTTTATGAATCTTCACCTCGAGCAGCCCAGGCGAGGACATCGCGGTCTCCACACTGCAATGAATTACGACGCATTCCAATTGAAATGTGAGAATTAATCCGAATTCCATCGAATTTCCATCAATGGGAATGTTAAGGCTGTTACATTACACAACGAATCTTCGACGGCCCGAAAAGACTAATGGAGAAGAGTGCTTCCTTCTTCTAAAAGTAAAAAGAAAGCAGGAGCTCGGAGTTACCTGATCGGTGCTACTAATAATCCCACATCAAAAGGAAGAAGAATGCGATTTGATAGGATGGTACGAAACAGTCCCAGGACAACTCGCTCGACAACTGCGTCCTTCTGCGTCGTTCTCTCCTCTTTCAACAATTTACTTCAGTGGGTTTCCCGCTGCTCAGTGCATCATACTGTTGTAGCTTTGCTTCTGCAATCAACAAAACAAGGAATATAAATAAGTCCTTCGGGTCTTACGAGCTCTGGTCCCGGGAAGCCCTTCACCTTCTAGCTTTGCTTTTGCTATCAACTAAATGATGAATAAAAAGCTCGGAATACAAATCTCATCCTGAACCTGGAAACGCCATACAAATATTATGTGAGCCTAAACCTGAAAACACAGCGCCGCCACCAAGGAAAAGCAAGCAAGAAGTAAGCAACAGTTGCCGAATCGCCACGAGAACAACACAATTCTGACCAAAGCAGATCGCAATGCAGAATTTAATGATAGGATTCGAGCTCAGCGCGTCATACTGTTGTAGCGCTGTTTCTGCAATCAACTAAACGAGAAAAGGGCGACTGCGCAGAGAAGACAAAGGAATAAGGATTACCGATAGCAACAAAGTAGTATAAAGGCGACCGCGTAGGAAAAATGAAGGATGGGAAGACCCCATCAAGCCCGTACAAGGAGAGAAAAAAAAGGTAACATGGGGCTAAGCCCAAATAGCGTCTGTATGAGAAATCTGCCCTACCGCACAAAGTAGCAACATAGCAACAAAGTAAAGAATATAGATAGAAAAGGGCTACCCCATCAACCATATATATGGTTGATAAAAGGATGGGAAGACCCCATCAAGCATGGATAAAATCAACCACAGATATGGTAGATAAAAGGAGGGGAAGACTCCCGTCAAGTGGGGCCAAGCTCCAATAGAGTCGATATGAAGAATACACAAGTCTGTACCCACGTCACCTGAAAGAGGGTAGCCCGAGCTATGCGAGTATGCCTAGGGCACTTAAAATGTACCCACGTCACCTGAAAGATGCTAGCCCGAGCTATGCGAGTATGCCTAGGGCACTTTAAATGTACCCACGTCACCTGAAAAATGCTAGTCCGAGCTATGCAAGTATGCCTAGGGCACTTAAAATATCCAAGGTATGCAAGTATACCTTGGATGGCACTTATATCGAGCTATGCAAACGATGACTATTACATTTAAGATTCGAGTTATGTAAACCATATGTTCTATAAACTACGAGAATATAAGAAGAAACATCATCTAATATGGTTATTTTTATGGATGCACGTCGTGTGATTACTTTATAATGGATTGCGATCGCCACTTCACTCTATATAGACCAATGACACAAATATAAATAGTCTATAAGGTCTTACGACGCTTGTGTCCCGTAACGCACTTCACACGAAGAAATATCACCTTGTGTGATCACTTTTATGGATTATACTTTGGGCCAATGGACACAAATTGGAATATAAATAAATCTGTCGGATCTTACTGCCCATCAGGCATTTCACGCTAAGAAACATCACCATGTGTGATTATTTTTATGGATTGTTCTTTGTGTGATTATTTTATAGATTGCACCCGCCCCTGCACTCTATATCATTAAATAAATCAATCGGGTCTTTCGAACCCTATTGTCCCCGTAAAGTGCTACACACGATGAAATAATCACGAAAAGTAATCACACAAGGTGATAACTTTTATGGATTGTACTTTGTGTGATTGTTGTATAGATTGCACCAGCCCCTGCACTAATGAACACAAGCTGGAATATAAATAAGTGTTTCGCGTCTTACGACCCTGCTGTCCCGGAAGGCCCTTCACACTCGGACCGGGCCTACTTGGGGTTGGACCCGCTATGCTTCACCGGTTCGTTGACCGTAAAACGACTCAAGCATGTTTGTCACCGCAGTGAAGCCGCATTCTAAACGACTAGCGGACCCGACTCCGAACAGTGACAACAGATAGATTCTGTCTTGATGTCAGCAATAATCTGTAGGACAGGCCTCGAGGAATACGCTGGAGCGAATGATTATGCACTGTACTCCTTGAAGGATGTTTCCTTCAAGGAGTACAGTGGTCAACTGCACATTCAAGGACTTCCGCAGCCAATGGCAATTGGAACAATGGTTCTGGAGATTATGCATGTGAGACTTGTATTCCTTGAAGGAAACTCCATACAGCAAAAGCAGTTTCAGCACTTCAACTACCAACTGCAATTTCCAAGCACTTCAAGTTGATCTCCTCCCTCCAACTCCCTAGTACGGCTAGAGAGACATGTCAACAAGGGAAATTCGGAGGTCTCCCCATCACAATTCTTTTGTGTCCAAAACACAGAGTTATTTGCTAACGATGACATTGGAACGAATTAAATTATAGCAAACAATATACAACAGATGAAGATCTCATATAGCAAGAGCAAGCGACTTAGGAAATAACGAGCTATGAGCATACATAGTTCTAGGTATCAATATCCATAGCTTCATAGAAAGTCCTAGAGAGTAGTCTTTCTGCGTCGTTCTCTCCTCTTTCAACTATTTACTTCAGTGGGTTTCCCGCTGCTCAGTGCATCATACTGTTGTAGCTTTGCTTCTGCAATCAATAAAACAAGGAATATAAATAAGTCTTTCGAGTCTTACGAGCTCTGGTCCCGGGAAGCCCTTCACCTTCTAGCTTTGCTTCTGCTATCAATTAAACGATGAATGAAACGCTCGGAACAGAGAACACAAATAAAAATCTCATCAACCTGGAAACACCATACAAACATTATGTGAGCCTAAACCTGAAAACACAGCGCCGCCACCAAGAAAAATGAAGAAGTAAGCAATAGTTGCTGAACTGCCACTAGAAGAACACAATTTATTCTGACCAAAGCAGAACGCAATGCAGAATTTAACGATAGGATTCGGGTCTTACGAGCTCTGGTCCTCGAAGGCCCTTCACACTCGGGACCCTGCTGTGAGGAGCGGGGCGGACCCGCAATGCTTCAAAAGTTTGTTGACGGGTGAAGGACCTCAATATGCAGAAGGTTCTCAACACTACTTACTTCTCTCGTGAAGGTTTTTGGGTACGTTGTAAGTATCTATAATGAAATATAACATGCATTTCCTAGAATCTTTTCTGGGAGTTTCTAATTGATTATATATCAATATTCACTTAAAGGATTATATTTATTTCTTGTATTTTTTATATGATTTGAGAGTGAGAGTGCACAAAGTTTTGTCATGTGGAGTCTTTGTGATAAAAGTAAATGAAATTGTTGTTCAGAATGATCAGGTGCGTAATTGTATTAGGCACATGATCATTCCAAACAACAATTACTTTTAACATAGTAGATACTATACTATATACTATGTACCCAAGTTTGACATTGGAATGATCATGTGCGTAATTATATTACATGTCACTTCACGAACTACTATGATACTATATACCCAAGTTTGACATTTGTGCGCGCAGACTTGAGAGTTATGTTATGTGGATCCTATGGTGAAACAATTCTTATGTTGGTGTGTGATTATTGTTTGAGAGGATGAAACAGTTCCTATATTATGTTAGTGTGTGATAACTATTTGAGAGGATGAAGTCACACACCTATGTTGGTGTGTGAAGGGATGACATATGGCATGTTTGATTCTTCTTCTCAAGACAGTAACTCTGGGATAAAGAATAAGTCTTAGATGTATTTGATCTATAGCTAATTAATTCTTCATATTATATAGATTGCAAAAAGACAATTAACCATGGAACTCGATAACACACGACCTCCTAACCTTTGTCTCCCATATGATATACTATATACTTGGAGTATAAGGCTATCTAAAATTTTGAAAAAATCATATTTGTAGATAGAAGAATATTATTATTATTATTTTATTGAGATAGATGAAGAGTAAAACTTCACTAATAAACTAAGACTTTGAGAACAAGTGTAGGGATTTTAAGTTGTTCATGGCCATATATATGGCTAATTATGTAAGGTAGATTATCTACATGGCAATAAAAGTTAAGTTCTATTTGAGTCGGCCATTTTACCTTTTTCATCTCTCCCTGGTAAGGGTTGATAGATCTTCCGATCCTTCGTGTTCTCTCTGCGGTCCCAGATTTTGAGTCAGCCATTGCAAGCATCCCTCATGGAATTTACATTATTGTGCTCATAATGAGTATCCAAATGGACGAGATTGAAAACGACTCAAACTGTTAATAAAGCAAGTTCACCTTTCAACCGCAAAAGTCTCTTTTGCTACGCACTGGAACGACTCCAAGGGCGGACCACGACCGTTGCAAGAACCAGATGTCCGGAGATCGACAATGCGCTTAACTCAAAATATACCTGGATCGAATTTTACGATGAAATTAAATAATTCTTGTAAAAGTGATACTTGTTGGATTTGTCACATTTCGCTCAATGGCAAATGTGACACTCCCAAAAGCGAACAACGACGATGGCAACAACCAGATGCGAGGAGGGGTGAAATCTGTAGGATCGATGACTGGTCAATCCTCGATGGTCGATGTTGACCATTAAGATATACCGGGCGAATGGTTTATGGATATTATGCATTTGGACTGGTATTCTCTTGGTAGGTAAACTCCAAACTATCCTTGTCGGGATCTCTAAATAAAGCAACTGCAATTTCAAAGCACTTCAACTACCAATCGGCCATTGGTAGTTGACCCTCAAGATATACACTCGAGGGCATATTTTATGGAGATTATGCATGGGACCCTTGTACTCCTTGAAAGAAACTCCAAAAAGCAACTGCAATTTCAAAGCACTTCAAGTTGAACTCCTCCCTCCAACTCCCTGTCCATCAAAATATGCCAATACGGCTAGAGAGGCATGTCAACAAAGGAATTCAGAGGTCTCCCAATCAGCATTCTTTTGTGCCCAAAGCACCGAGTTATTTGCTAACGATGATATTGCAACGAATTCAATTATAACAAACAATATACAAGAGATGAAGATCTCATATAGCAAGAGCAAGGAGACTTAAGAAATAACGAGCTATGACCATACATAGTTCTAGGTATCAATGTCCATAACTTCATAGAAAGTCCTAGAGAGTATCTTAAATTATTTTCACAATCGTAAGCATAACTGAGGAAAATAAAGGTTAGACTGAGAAATAATGTTTGCAAAGGGTGCTAGGGTGTTCAAGGAGTATGAGAGAAAGCAATTTTAAGAGTAGTTTTAGGGGGGGAAATCCTGATAAATTCCTTATAATAAGAAGTTGGAGGCATGGAAACTTATTTATTTCTTGATCATAGGTGATTTGTGAAATACTTAATTTAATTTCAATATCCTCCTGTGAAAAAATCAATCTAAAAACTTTTTATTATATATATTGTAAGAAATAACATTAAAGGATGAATATACTCCTCCAAATAATGAATAGAACTTTTAGAATATGTACTTGATAAATTAGAAAATTTACATCATCATTGGTTGATACAAGGAGTAACTAAATTATATTTTCACGCAGAAAACATCAAATTTTTTGTATCATGCTTCTTAGATTCTATATTGGATACTTGGAAGTTAATTACAATATAAAATTTTATTTGTTGCAAAAGAAAATGTTACCTCTACTTTGACAAATAAGTAATTTCATATCTAATGAATTATTATAGATAAAATTTCTAGATGCTAATCTTTTTTAAATAAATATTTTATATTATAAGACATATTTCTCATACTATAGAACTTGCTATTATACTTGGAGGTGGTTGGATTCAAGATATAGCTTTCACACGAATTATGTATGTTCTTATAGAATTTATTGACTTAACGGAATGAGAAGAGTTGTTAAGATGTGACTTCGTAATAAATACATCTTATGATCTTATTCACTCATTTTCTCATGAATGATATCAAGATATGTACTTCAGCATTCAAATAAATAGATAAGTCAACCTTTACGTTCTACTTATGAGATATGTATATATAATAATCCCTCTTTATTTATAAAAATTCAAATAAAAATTATTTTAAAGTAAAATTTAACAAAATTATATGTTGAGACATTTAGTTTATGCTATAGACATGCTCCTTTAAAGACAAAAAAATCTAAATATATTTGATATTCTATATATTAAAATACATATATAATCCTTGAATTAACACAAGAACAAGCATATAAGAGGTTTGATTTTATTGCTTCACTTGGTCTGCCTTTCTTAGACGTTACTTAGGTACTAGAAATTACTTATGTGATTGAAATGTTCATTTTATACTAAAAAGCATGATTATGTGACAGACATAAGTATATAAAATGTTTTTCTTCGTCTAATATGCAAAGATAAAAGATTATTTGCATCAATATTTATTTAACTCTACATATATCAAATTTATATTTGTCTAAGTAAAAGAATCGTTTATCACATCCCTCCTGTACAATTTTCCCTAAGTAATCTAATTGAGAAACATATTTCTATAATATCAAAGGAAATCATATATTAAATCCTTCTAATCTTAATGATAATAAAATATCAAAGTTAAGCTCCTTAAAATTTGAGAATGATATTTAGTATACACGGTTAAAAAAAATATCTCATTTATCTTTCCTTTATATTATGTTGGTATGGTAAAAATATTAGCATTCTTTATCTTATCGAGCAAACAAGAAACACATTTTATTCCTTTTAAGCATTCAATAATCATCTAGCAATTAATTTAAATATGCCTTTCGTTACTAAATTATGTACTTATCCATTTTTAATCAATCAATGATCGTCCAAAAACTATCTTGAATAGTACATTTTTTTATCATAGTATAATAATAAGTGTCTATTTTGCTTAAGTATAAACTCATGTGTAATTTTCTTACGTATATATTTCTGCTTAGTTTGACTCATATCTATAGCAACGAGTGATTTAATTTTTCATCTAATGTTTAGACTTGGACTCTTGAGATTATTTTCTTGAGTATATATTTACTCTATTTTAAATTAAATTAAATTATAAATCACATGTTAATTTTACACATTGGCAATAAATCTATCATTATTAATTAATAATAAAATAATTAAATTAATTTCTTAATTTTAATTTATTTTGGAGAATCATGTATTTATTTGAGCTACATGTGATCTTTCTAACTCGTGGAAACTCTTCATATATTTCTCTATAGTAAAATATATACTTTAAAAACTAAATGTCTATATTTACTGATTTTTTCTTCCAGCAATTATAAAATCTATGCTCAAAGTAAATAAACATGAATTTATTTCCAAGTGTGCACTTTAACCACTTCTGATGTGAAATTTTGAGTATTAACTCTTCTACTTCTCCAAAATTATTCATAATAGATTCAATGGTGCAATTAGTCACAAGAACGCAATGTGATAAGAAAAATTAGAGTTCCACATACTTTACTAATACGCGATTTGCAATCTATATTCTAACTAATCTCAACTCAAAATTTGCTACTTCTTGTTTCTTTCTAAATGTCAGGTTGCTTGAAAAGCTATCACAATCGATCAAGTGTGCAAAGGTTTCCTTATATTATCAAAATAAATTAACATAATAAAAGTAAGATTATTTAAAGAAATTTTCCTTTTGATTGAGTCTTCTAATACAATTTTAAAACAAGCCATATATAAGTCTATAAATAAGTGTATTAAAAAGAAGCAAACATATTCCAAAAAAATATTCCAAATTGAATTGCACAACAAAGAGGTAAAGTCTATATAAGTCATTGATTATGTATGTAAATAAATAAATAAATAAATAAATATTTATTTATTTATTTATAGCGAGTTCATATGACAATGACATTGAATTTTAAGCTCCGCTGAACAATATCTACAATCCCTACCATCACTTACATCATCATCACCATCACGTACATTAAAAATTCTGCACAATTTGCATCTTCCATGTCCCTCTGGGAGATACAACATTCCCGTGTCTTTGCTGTATAGTTCGGAACATTGTCTCTCTGTTTACTTATGTACTTAGTCTGGTTTGAAATGCGCACCAAATTCGGTTTAAACCCTTTTAGGCTGTAAATTTCCTTTGCATGAACTGCACTGATGGAGCGATTGCATCAAATAGCAGATATCATTCATCTGCAAAGCTTTAGGAACCTAACATTCTTTTTCCCTTTCCATCTCCACCTTTAAAACCCCATCAGGTTCATCTCGGGCAAAACCATTGCTCAGCATTACCGCATATTCACTAAAAGGCGTTTGGAGTTGGGAGTCCCAAGTCCATTCTGGACAATTGCAGGCTTATCCCAGGTAATAAGTCCTTCTGCTTCCGGATGCCATATCGAATCATTTCATATTCAGTTTGTCACAGTTTTGTGTTGGATGTACTTACAAGCTTGCTACATGTGTACTGGATTACTCTTAAGAGCGTAAATGAGAAATATTTAGAAGCTATGTTGTAGTGATAGTCTGAAAGAAATTCTTGGCCCGAACTGGATGGGCGCACCAGTTTCCAGCTGTAGATACTTGGATAAAGCTCCAAAGTGAAGAAGGAAAATTATTCTATGTCATAGAGTCATAGAGTCAACATGAGATTTTGGGTCAACAGGAGTGAATTTAGTGCTGGATGGAAATCTTTTGTCAAACAGAAGGAGTTGAAACTTGGAGACATTGTGATGTTTCACCTTCAGGAGCGATTTATCTTGAAGATGACTAAATCACTTACCTTAGTAATAGTTTATTTCACAACTTGGATATTATATAATGAACTGACACCTTATTTCATCCACTTTGCAGACCTACAATGAAGAAGAATGATGCCTCTACATCCGGAAGTTGAATATTGAAGTCCTAAAGTTACTTCAATAAAGTTGTAATGTATTATTTTGAAGTTAGAACTCCCTTCAAGAGAAATTAGACCCGGACATGGTTCAGTATCCAGACATATTCCTATCGCTTAGATAGGTCATAATGACATGGCTTTATATTTTGGTTTCATCTACATAATAAAAATATACGAAAGAGGGTTCATCTTGAAACATATGCAGGTTTTAGCCACTTTGTTCCAATGTGTTTACAGATATACTGGTATTTCACAGGATTCAAAATCATTTTGGAGCTGAGTAGTCCTGCTCCTCCTTACATAGCTCTAGCGTAAGTTTAATTTTTATTTGATTTATATGAAAAGTTTCGCCCAATCTCATAATCTTGACAGGATTTTTGAGAGACTCAAGGTTTCAGAAGAGACGGTTTCAGGCGACACCTAAAATACGATGAAAAAATTTACGTATACACTAAAGGGATAATATAGTGATATTTTAATTTTAATGTAAATATTTAAGTGTGTTATCGAAGATAACAGGAAAGAACTCAAGATTCCAAAAGCGAAACACAGGACTCAAAGGACTCACGATAGGAAACAACAGAAGACAAAGCCTCACTTCTATTCCTGTCCGTCAAATAGTGTTCGACGAAAGGCACTAAAACATCGACTGTAGAACGATTATGTTGAGCAAGCTTAGAGGGGATTTCGAAGTACTGGAAGAAGACTCTATACACTTATGATTTGTATATACATTTACCTTGGGCAGAAGGGTAGATTTTAAGAGACCGATGCTATTTGGGGGTTTAGTTCTATTTTACCTCTTATGTCTCATTTTAGTACGGTACATTATATGGAATGAAATTACTTCCACACCATATCCTACAACGATGCCCAGCCTGGGAGTATTACTCTCATCGATTACTCTACGTCTTCTGTTACATGCTCGGATAGCTCGTCTTGCATAGCTCGGATATCTTAGGTGCAGTAGGGCAGATTTCTCATACAGACTCTATGGGGGCTTAGCCCCATGTTACCTTTTTTTTCTCTCCCTTGTACGGCTTGAGGGTCTTGCCATCCTTCATTTTTCCTACGCGGTCGCCTTTCTCTTCTGTTACTAACCCCACCAGTCAGTATCCGACGATAGAGATAGACCTCTGTTTTCTCTCTTTCTCCCTCTCTGTGCGCTGTGGCTTATTTTCTCCCTCTCCGATGGAGGAATTGCGAGCTACAAATGATGTTCCCTTATAAAAGAAAGCTGCATATGACCATACAAAGTTCTCAGTGGACGAAGCTCTCAAAGCAGTTTATTAAACATCGAGTGGAGAAGGAAAATGTAGAGTAAGCTTAGAGGGGATTTCGTAGTACAGGATGAAGACCCTAAAGACTTCAGATTTGTTTATTATACATTTACCAAGGGCAGAAGGGTAGATTTTGGAAACCAATACTATTTGGGGTTTAGCACTATTTTACCTTTTATATCTGTCTGGATTTTTGTGTCTGCATTTTAAACCCAAACATACCCGATAAACTTTGTCAGCTAGAATACTTCAGATTCTTAATTCACTTGATGGATAGTTTTCGACGGATGTAGTTTTATTTAATAGTATCACATGAAACAATAGTAAAAACTTAAGAAAATAATCTTCGTTGGAACAATGAATTATACGAGCAATGACATTACACTAAGCATAATAGAGGTACCAAACATTCTTGAACATATGTCAAAGAATCGTCCCACGGTAGCAAAGATCTTTAATAACTTAAAAACAAGTTTCGAAGTTGAAACTTGTTTCTAAATACGATTTTTGCTTTTATTAGCTGTGTCCTACAGGAGGAGAGGTGTGTCTTACAAAAATGAGGGTATATTCCAATTATTCGAAGAGTAGTAATATGTTTCAAATTAGTGCAAAATACAAATACAGAAGTATCTTTCAAATTTACACTAAAAAGTAAATATCCTTTACCCTATTTATTTACTTTCCACCCAGTGGTAACTGTAACTATACTTTCTCATAAGCACCCTTGACATTATGGAAATTTCCCATGCAATGTATTGTTGTCTATTCTAAGAATCGGCCATATCATGCACCTGTTACCATAGAGTACTTGGGACTTAGTTTCTCTACTCCTGAACTGTTGTATATTGTTTGACTTGAACTTGGTGTAAACCTAAAGGTGCTTTTTTCCACCTGTTGCATAAAGCATAAACTATCATTCAGTGTCTGTTATGCACAATAGGGTTTCAAATATTGGTTTGCAGGACCCCGTAAATATTCTATAAAAAAATATCATGAGTTTTGACTTGAATTGCTATGGGGGATTCAGTGAATGGCTATGGGAGGTGAAGGAATTCCCGTAAGGTATTATAATACCATAGCTAGACGGATTGGCTAAAGGTGAAAATTTGCTTGGCAATATCTTTTGGATGTTATACTTGATGGAGGAATCATCAAAAGAGGACTTCCATGGATATGGCCAATGTCAAAAATACATTGAAAAATTTAGAGTCAATTTTGGAGGTCTAAACAAAAGAATTAGCTTCCCCTTCCCCAAAAAAGATTTACTTTGGTCAAGCTTGTTTGACCAACCAAATGGACTAGGGCTAACATGTCACAAATCCATATATCTAATTTAAGGGTGGAATTCCCTCAAAGAGGTTCTTCTCCACTACATAATAAAGTTGGACTGTTCCTTTGGGGCATCATAGTATTAGGATTTCAATATTATGTTCTTCTATCTTTGGCCTATTACAAGCATTAGGTTTAATTTGAATCTGATCTTGTACACATGTCTCATAGTCTATGGGACGGGTATCCAGGTTTTTCTCTTCCTTCCAAGACTCCTAAACTCTAATACTCCTTGGTGAGGTGTGAACTCAACTTGTTGTTCAATTCATGCATCAATTATTCCTCTCCTTGTTAGGTGTTTTTGAAATACCATTTAGTTCTTTTGGTTTGATATCCACTCTTCATTTTACTTTGTAACATGCCTCACAAGGTGATGTCATCATACCATTCAATTCTTGGATTTTCACATCTACTCTTCTTTCTCCCTTGCAAATTGCCTCACAGGGTGCATTCAACATACCATTCAATTCTTTGATTTTTATATCTCCTCTACAAACATCTCTTTCTCTTTCATAGAATTATTGTGCATTCTCCTTAAAGTGCCAACATCTATTTCATTAATCTCTTGATAGAGCAGGTTTAAGTTCTCCTTTGTCAATATGCCTCAGATAAGTTCTCACATGAAAGTGCTACATGAAATGATAAAGACAATGTGGAGGTCCATGTGTAGTACCCTAAGAATTGAATGATGTATTGAAGATAATGATGATGAAGTATGGACTGAGGATGATGAGAGAATTGAAATGAGATGAGTTTAGATTTAGTGAATGGAGTGGAGAGAGGATGAATATGATAGTGGGTTAATTTTATTGAAATGGTGGGAATTTGTTACTTTGCCAAGATTTCTTCACGCGAGAGTGAATTCATATTGCTATAATGATTTTGTACAAAAGAAAGTCATGGATCTTGATCCTTTGTCCTTTACAACTCTTTTATATGGATCTTTTATCTTTTATGATTTTAGTGGATCAGATAAAAACCATCTTTTTTTTAAGATAGTTCACATCGACATCAGACCTTTGTCTTTGTGTAACTTGCAATTGCTCTAGATAGATTTGGACACCATGGAAATGGAGTGGCCAGATAAACTAGAGTGTCATATATATATATATATATATATATATATATATATATATATATATATATATATATATATATATATATATATATATATATCTCTCTCTCTCTCTCTCTCTCTCTCTCTCTCTCTCTCTCTCTCTCTCTCTCTCTCTCTCTCTCGTGGTCAACATCATACATTATAGAATCACAACTCATATAGAGATCATACATGGAACTTAATCAGTTTTTTCACATTCTCAACTCGGATTAGATGCTCAACATCCAACTCACTAAACTGTCAATAAAGAGCTTTGATTACATTGTAGAGCCACACTCACTCTAGCTAAGAGATTTCAAATGATGCTCACCAGCCTCTGTCCACCATAGCCATGAGCTCAAAGGCTCAACATCAAAGAGGTGAGCTCTGGAACTGCACTTTAAAGATATACCCCTCTGATTTGATATGGAATCCCAGCCCTAACGGTGCATCTAGTAACCCAATATTGTAGTCTCTATCATCGTTTGAATTCTTTGTATATGTGGTAGTCAACATGCAACCATGAGGAGGAAAGCTAACCATTGGATTTTCTTATAGGTAATTTGAAGTTGTTAAGAGATTTTAGCATGTCTTGGTTGTTGGTGGTGTCAACAAAGCTCCCATGACCCAAGGAGTCAAAGAAGACAATAGGGAGTTTCATAAATAGTTTTGACGGATGTCTACGGGATAAATAACAAACTTCATAACTATTTTTAGTGGACTCTGTAAACAGATGAGGTGATAATAAATGATTGCTTCCTAAATTGTTATATGGTATATCACATGCAATTTTCATTCATCTATAAAAATCCGTAGTGAAATAAATGATTGTCAAAAGAAATGATGTGGCTTCTTGAGAGAGTTGCCACATTTTTTTGGTGGATGATTCTTAGAGTGAGATTTATGAATTTTTTGGCGGATCCAAAATGCTGCTCTCAACTATTCAAATTCAAATTCAAATTCACCATCTGCAAATGCGAATATTGTGTGCAAATGCTCTTGTTAGTAAACCAAACCGGTATGTTTTGTAGTTTTGCATTGGTTTGTTGGTTCATTTTCATAGATTAGTGTGAGGGCAATAGCGCAAGTTATGGACAATGATTTGCATTGTCTTGTGGCAACCAAGAAATTAATTGGGGGTCAAGGAATTTTACTCCAAAGGGCAACAAAAATGTAGCAAAAACTTGATTGCAATGCAAGCTCACATTTGGATACAAAATCAACAAGCACTATCAAGCGACTACCAACGGCAACAAGCGGCAACAAGTGGCTTCAGGCGCCAATGAGCGGCTACGGGCACCAACAAGCTTTAGGGGGTTTGGGCACCATCGAGCAGCTTCGGGCAGCGACGAGCAATATCCCATTTAATCCTAAATAACACATTACTAACACAATATCGAGCGGCTACTAATGGCAACAAGCAACTACCAGCTGCAACAAGCAGCAACAGGCAGCAATGAGCAAAATCTCATTTAATCCTAAATTAACACATTACACCAGGTGGCAACCTGTGAAGTTCATATTCACCTTAAACCATATACTTTATTAACCCTAATATGTAATTAATGCATTATGGTGTAACAACGGAAAACTCCATATCCCTTGTTTTCTACGAACCACCTCTTATGGAGTTTGCTAATAATAAGAACTTTGCCAAAACTCCATAGTGGGACTCTTTCTTCCTCCCGCCCGCACCCCATCACAGCTTCATAATAATCTATATGAAAATATACAGAACTTCATTAAATTATTTCTGAAACCCCCTAATATTGTGATGGTTGGTCAGGTATATGAAAATATACAGAACTTCATAAAACTGTTTCTGAAACCCGCTAATATTGTGATGGTTGGTCAGGTAACATGGTCGGTATTTCTATGTTGTTTGAATGTTTCATGGAGATACTCATGTATAGCACAGTGGTACAACTGAATTTTGTCTTGCATTTCAAGTTTCTTCCATTCTGTTATGTCATGATGAGTGTGTTGCATGTGGCCGGACAGCGCTTGAATTTCAATGGATCGATGGCGAGAACATGGTTAACTTAGGAGAATGGAAGAGAAGACTTAGGGGATCAAAAGTTTGACCCATTCGAATCCACTGGTTTAGGGTTTAGGGTTTAGGGGTTAGGGAAGAATCTTGGAAGAAACCGAACGAGGCACTATCACATGGTTAAACATGGTGAAATTGCACGCATCGTGCGACTTGGGAGGAGTGCATTTTGCACTCCTCCCAAGTGCATAAAAAATGCACTCCTCCCAAGTCGCACGATGCGTGCATTTTTTAGTAACCTGAGTCAAAGTATCCAGCCGTCGAATTTGCAGAGTGTCCCATCTGCACTTTAACTGTGATCGGTGGCTGTGCATCATTTACAGAAGCGACGGCGATTGGGTCGAGTAGCAGGTTTGAACCTTGCTTCAAGAAGAGCTGGAGCACAAGAAAGTGAAAAGGGCGACCTCTTACATCATGCACGGGGAGCAGCAAAGATTTGCAGCAAGCCGCTGCAGAACGAATAGATTTTGCAGTCAAATGTCCTAAACTGCAATGCACAGTGTTGTCTACGCGGTCGCCTTTTCGTTCGCAATGCACAGTAGGGAGAAAAAGACACGACGCCCCAGCAAGGGATATGACTATTCTTAACGTGGTTCCAACAGAAGTATGTGCGTGCATGAGAGTACGAACTAAGGATAGGCTAAGAGGAAAGTACGGTAAAGTACGCTGAAGACTTCTATCTGTAAGTGGATTCTCCCCCGATTGGAAGTTCCAACCGTGGAGAGGCCTTAAAGCATGAGGTGAGACAGCCCAGCCTTAGGTGGAGAGCGTCTCTCGTGCTTGCAAGGGGAGGAGGGGAGGGAAGTCTCACAGCGGACGCTCAGCCCCATTTCTGGTTAGCGGGTCACTAATTTAGATGGTAGCGCTTAAGTCCAATCAACTGCTCAAAGAGATGGCAGCCCATAAGAGTATGAGTTTCATTTAAGTTGACTCTGTACTTATGACCTTCCAGTGCCAGCAAGAAAGTGACAGACACTTTTCTTCTTAAAATTTTTCTTTTCCAAAAATCGTATAGAAACGGTTTTCTTTCTCATGCTCTCGAGTCATTACATGAAGGAACTATCGTAGTTACAAACGCTTCCTATGCTGGTTTTCTCATAGAGAAAGGATGGCATTAAGGAACATACGGTTTTGGTAAAAGACAGAGTAAATTTTATATTAGATTCTTAAGGTTATGTCTTTTATAATGATCTATGTAGTCAGAAAATCAGTTAAAACTTATAAAGATGAAAATAAGATATTCATTTTTGCACTTATGACGATGCTTGATAGCTTTCCAACCGAAATTCTGCAATACAAGCGAGTGACATTCCTTAAGCATAGAGATATACTGAAGAAGACTAAAGAACGAGAACATGAACAAATGAGGAAATTATTTGAAATTATCTCAGTCCCAAAAACTCACCATATCTTTTCTTGTTAATTGAATAGTGTTTGCATTTTGGCCCAACTATTTCAAGACCCAAAACTCTGGGGAAAAGTAAAGATAGTTCTGGTACTCTGGTGAAATTGGGCAACGCCTCCAGTCTCAGACGTTCCAGTGAAGGGGGTCCCCAGAAACTGGAAAAATCAGTGACTGTTAAATTAGGAACACACAGCTCTGTCAAAGAGAGTAATTTGTCTAAGCGGGGGAGAGTTCTAAGTTTGGGCAATGCATCAAATGTAAGGTATGTTAATGAAGTTAATCTACTCAGACTGGGAAGATCGCAAACACTTGTTGGTCAGGCGAGATCAAGTGTCTCTAAGGACGGCAAGGGTAAGTTGGGTATGTTCTCTACTCCGTGTAAAGTTCGTGAAAGACAGATCTCGTAACGTAGTACAAGCATTCAAACTGGGCAGTACTTGTACATTTTAACCCCAAAAACTAAGAGAGTTCAGAGTCGATGGTGATGACGATCGAGGTATATTTGCGAGCTTGGTCAGGACCTCCAATGTCAAGTCTTCTAGTGAAGGTAAGCCGCGTAAACTCGGAATAGAGAGTGTGGGTGTGTCACGGGTAATGGAGCCACATTTGCATAAGAACCACAAGTTCCTGAAGCACTGAACTTTTTGTTTTCCAAAAGTGAACCGTAAAACTTCTTTTGCGTCACTAAAGAGTAATGAAATTCTATGCCAAGATAAAGAGTAGACATAACCTGGAATACGGCTAGATTGACCAAAAACAATTTTAGAAGGCCTTGTACAATTTCTACATCTATGAACAGTTGTATAAGCATTTCATAAAGCGAACAGTCGCATCCCACAACGCCTTTCAGCGAAGCTCCCTTCCTTGAAGACCTGTTGTCCTCTTACAAAGGTCGTAAGCACTCTTCCAGATAAGGTCCATCCTGTATAAGGTGTAATCTGCACAACAATAATAGATATGAGTCTTAAGCTGCATAATAGCCGCCAAACACTATGAAGTCCGAAAGACAGATTGGACCAAGAGAGCCTCATATTTTGAAGAAACGACTTCTTAGGACAGAAAATGGAACCTTACCTTGTGCCTGTGATGTATGGTACAATTTTCATCAAAAACGTGTGATTCCTCTGGATCCCATACCACCAAATCTGCATCTTTGCCAAATTCAATGGAACCCTACAAGAAGAATACATATGTGTTATGACAACCCCAAATTTTCAGGCTTCTTGAGGCCAGAAGTTCATGAAGTAAACATTTCTCAACTCGAGTCAAAACAGCTCCCCCAATTTCCACCTCCAGGTGTATTACAAACATAAGGTACACAGCTTGATTGTTTGTTCTACAGGAGAGATCAGTAATACTAACTAGGGAAAACATGACGAAAAGTGGATGAAAGGATATTACCTTTCTATCCAAGTTGGCCAGTTTAGCGGGATTGTAACTCCACCAACGCGATATCTGCTGCAAAGTGATACCACGTTCCCTGCCCGCTGTCCACGTCACTGGCAGAACAAACTGCAGGGAAATACAGACATTGAATTTAGTGAGAGTTGCATTTATTTAAGGTATCCAGATTTTTCAAATTTCCTAGCTCACTACCCCGTATTATCATTGGATTATCAATATCGCTTGTTTGCAGAAGATTTTTACAGCTGCAATAAATAGATTCGTAGGGTGAGAATAGTATCTTATGTCGACTCTCTGTCTCTCATGAAAGCTGAACTCATACAGTCTCCATTGCTTTCTTCTTCCTTCAGTCTCTGGGTAATATATTCATGCTTTTCAAACATGATGAACTAAGAGGTGCTAGAATAAGATTGAGACTTTCACAAACTGGGGACAAACCTGAAGGGACGAAATACCTCCCCATGCTTTCAAGAAATCACCAGACTCCAGATGTTTCATTTCTGGAGGAGCTGGTGAGTGATCTGAACTCAACATATCAATTGAACCGTCCTGTACCGTCACAAATCATAAGTTAGCCCTATCTTGAAGACATCTATCTCCGAATCGTATGTGGAGTTAAGACTATATCCAGAATAGCTTTCCTATATTTTTCAGGTTAAAATGCTGAACATGCTCATAAGAAATAAGAAACAAGGCTTGCAGAAGCATTGTGCGAACGAATTTAGCTCACTTTCAGAGCCTCCCACAATTTGTCACGATTCACCGCGCTCCGAACTGGTGGAGCACACTTGAATCGTGTATCTCCGTCACTGATCTCCTCAGCCGCGAAAGATAGATAGTGGGGGCAAGTCTCGACTGAAACGTCAAGCCCATCCCTCTTTGCGTCCTGATCAAGACGATCATTCTTGATTAGCTGCTACCAGTTGTATAGCCTAGTATGAATCATTTCATCATTTCAGTAGCCACTTGCTTACACTTGCAGTATTTATACTGCTTCAGTACCATTCTCAAGTTAATAATCCAAAGGGTATATTATGACCAGAAATAAGAAGGCGCGTCCTTGTTCAGGACCTTCAGGACATCTCGACCAGAGTGCAACATAAACACTTTGAATACATTAGAAGATCCCCTCAGATACGTGGTACAGCCATATTCTCAGTTTGTATCTTTAATCCAACAGACAACTCGAAACCAGACAGCAGCTTCTGGAAACCCCGATTGAGCGAATCTGGCACACTTGATGTATGAGTTGATTAATACCTTAATAAGACTCAAGGTATCTTCAGCATCAGCAAGATGTACGACGTGAACATGAGCTCCTTCAGCCGGTCCTCCGGACCTTGTATCTTTTGCAACTTCCATAAGTTGCCTCACAGCTTCTTGCTCCCTTCTTGTCAAAATAAGAAACCAGATTCCATGAGTTCTAAACTAGCATAATCGAAAACACTAACAGACTAGATTATTTGGAAACGTGGGCCTTGCTGCTCTGAGACCAGGAGCATGATCTATATATGAGTCAAATTGACCAAAGAAACCTAGATACTTCATAATAGGACTTACCAAGATGGAGGCCTTGTACTCAGGTAGGTTGGATATCGTCTCCGATCATCCATACTCAGCTCTTCTACTCCATTAGCCAGAAGAGGCACACCCTCAAGAGGCAGGGTAACTTCTGCATGAACAAGAATTGGGCGACCGTATTTTGCCAGCACTGGTAGTGCAGCCTACAAGACGACAGAAAGGATAAAGACAAAAAGTTAGACTCCAAGTGGATTACAGTTCTGGTTATCAGGATCTAGTATCACCCTGGTTCTTAAACCAAGGTGATAATAGATCCGTTTACAAACTGTTGTCATATTTTCTTGGAAAAGTGACATGCTTTCATGCTTACTCTAAGTTCAAGTGTTTGTTAAAGATCTGTCGACCGGGTTACCTGAATGTGACTCGCCGTTGTCATTGGGAAATCATTGATTCCTGATGGACACATGAACGACTGTACGCACCAATCTTGTGTCAGTATAGACTTGGCAAAACAGACTCATAATCTTAAATAATTTCTTCTTTCTTGCGCTCCACGATGAACCTTGGCCATTTTGGTCTACTTCCTTTCAGGACAAAATGAAGTTTACTTCCTCATATATTAACGCTGGCAACCCTCTCCAAGTTTTTCCTCGTGCGCCTGTAACGAGGACAAACAGAGGACGAGGATAAACGGAATCTAACTATAAATGTACTGCGTCAGACATACACGAGACCACTGCTGAGCAGGCTGTAACCTCAAAGCGCACCTCATCTTTTTATCCAAGCACTAACTGCACTAGAATTTTCAGTCAGGTGACAAAGCTTGTAAGTGGATGGTAGATGTTTACCTTCAACCCGAGGGCACCCGCGCTAAATAGTTCATCCAGGATTGTCAAGTTAGCGGCATTTTCAGGTACCAAACCTCCCCAGAAGCCTATAAACAAAAATTTGAGGAGGAATCCATCTTACTAGGTTCTTGTCAGATGAGTAATCTTTACTCCAGGAGTGACAACTAGCAGTAACACGCTCGGTACTAAGTAACTCCAGGAGCGACAACTAGCAGTAACATGCTAGGTACTAAGTAACTGAGTATTAATAGACATGACGTTCTCTCTTGCGAAAACAACTGTCTGCTGACTAATTGGCACACATGAAACATGTTCAAGAGTTCGTGAAGCTCTAGACCGGACACTTAGATCGCTGACAGAATCACGAAAGGCATAGAAGCAGATATAGACGTTTACCAACATCAACGGCAATATTTCCTTTTGAAGCTTGCTTCTGTAGAGCGAACAAGAACAAGGTCGCCATTATGACATAGCCTGTCTCTAACTCTTGACATTACAAAATACAAGAGGGTCACAAAACACCGAGTTCTAAACTAGTAATTTGAACAGATGTTTCATCCTCATAGATCTCATCGAGTTCTCGGAGGCGCCTGGCTGATGGAAAAAAAAGCTTTTCATATCCAAGCATTGACAATTCCGAACCTTCAGATCGAGAAACTCCTTGGTCGTCGTGGCTGGGAAAGAATTCAACGGCATATCAACTAAAGTTGTTATACCCCCTGTTAAAAAATCGCCCACAGGAAGATTACTTTATTAGATTATAAAAAGCCGAGGAGGATTATGAACGTTTGTCACAACTGAGGATTATGATATGTTTTCCACTTCAACAGCCATACCCATTTCTTTCTAGTCTTCTTGAATACCACGCAGAAATAAAAGACGCAAGTTGACTAGGCAGGACTTCAAGAAGATCAATGTACTTATAGCATTGAGACAAGGTCTGCCCCCTCTCCCCCATTCCCAAACACTCAACTGCGACATTTCCAATATGTAGCATCTATTCCATAAAAAAATTGACACGTCAAACTAGTGCAAGCACCGTTATGAATTTATATATATGATACACACCAGCAGCTGCTGCCATTGTCCCGGTCTTGAATCCTTCCCATTCGGTTCTTCCTGGTTCATTCAAATGCACATGGCTGCCAAAACATTCCAAACAGTCGGCGGGGGTAACAAGCAATTGCCAATGCTATATTTTGTACGCCGTAGACAGGATAATGATTCGAGAACTGGTCTCTCTAGAAAGCCACTATAAAATCAGAAAGCTCAAACCTCCCAGAAAGTTCCAGTAGGTAATCCATGGCAAACAGTAGAATTGTTAAAAGGTTACCACAATGTTCCACTTCTATACCAATACGTAATACACTCCGAGCTTTTACATGCCATGAATATTTACGAAATGGTATAGACTTGACAGAACAGACTCAAACTATTCCAGATTGCTCTAGAATACGTGTTCCCACACACAGATATATAATCCCATATAACAAAATTGCGAAATGTTGTGGCATATGTTTACGAGGGGACACAGGTGAAATCGGTCGTAAAAACTTTGGCATTTTAGCTAAAAGCGTAACTTACATGTCGACTAATCCAGACATGATAACCGCATTGCCGTAATTCAGTACATGAGCTTCTCCTTCTCCTTCTCCCTTTTTTGGTGCTTCACGCCTTCTGATGACTGATGCAATACGGCCCTCTTTGACTTCCACTGCAGATTCAGAAGAAATGCGAGTAAGTTCTAGAAACTAGTCACAACACCCGTAATTCCAACCTTTCATAAGCATCTACTCCGCCTTGGTTGTTTCACTGCAAGTTTGAAATTATCTAGTGTATTCAGGAATATGTACTTGAGCCCAGGCGAATAGAAGGCATAACAAGAGTCGCCATATAATATGGACCGAACCAAAGACATTTGAATCCTATTTTAGGACAACTGCAAATAGTAATCGATACAAAGAAGAGTCAAGTGTAGGTTCAAGGTCCAGGACGAATCTAGTGAAGACCGGCAAATATGGAGGAGTCACCTGCCGCAGGATAAACCCCATCTGGTGTAACTACACGCTTGCTGTAGACAACAAAATGGTCATGATTCAAGAGACTGCATCCCTCTCTAACCTGTAGCCAAAGAAGAAAAATAATGTTCAGATCTAGTTGGCACGAGAAGATGGCTTAGATTTACTTATACATCAGTTTGGTAACTCGAAAATCTACTGTTGCATTATTGTCTCATCTTGATCTATTTCAGTGACTTCTCTTAGTATCGGACACACAGGTGCACCTGCTGACAAAGACAGCTTTTAGAAGAAAAATTTACTCATACATGAATTTGCTAACATTGTTGCCCCAGTCATGTCAGCAAATTCCATGTCTACACAAAATTGTCTCTGGCTACAGGTACATGACATGGGACAAGTTAAAGCCACACTAAACGCTCGAGTCTCAATGTCCACACTTCTAACTCGGAGCAATGTGAATTTAAACTCATACTCTCCTCAGGTCGATATGGTAATTACTGTTTGATATACCACTAATTTGAATCTTGTGAGCGATAATGATGAGAGCCTCACAGTGTGCATACTTGACGGGGCGAATGCAGATTAGAATTTGGGTAATAACGTGAAAGCTGACGAAAACATTGGTGACAAAAAATTGCACAGTGAAACTCGTCATGTTGAACGGCGAACCGGGGATTGTGATATACGCAACGGAAAAATGTATGGAAATTGATGTGCAATCCTACCTGGTTGCCCACGCGAGGCATCCCCATGAGCACGTACCCTATGGCAAAGATAACCAGTGGTAAGCTCCATCCGCGCAGAATTGGACGGAATATATCAGCAGGCTCCATACTTCGTTACCCCGGCTCAATGTCCACAGGTCTAACTCGGAGTAATGTGAATTTAAACTCATACTTTCCTAAGGTCGATATGGTAATTACTGTTTGATATAACACTAATTTGAATCTTGTGAGCGATACTGATGAGAGCCTCACAGTGTGCATACTTGACGGGGCGAATGCAGATTAGAATTTGGGTAATAACGTGAAAGCTGACGAAAACATTGGTGACAAAAACTTGCACAGTGAAACTCGTCATGTTGAACGGCGAACCGGGGATTATCACATACGCAACGGAAAAATGTATCGAAATTGATGTGCAATCCTACCTGGTTGCCCATGCGAGGCATCCCCATGAGCACGTAGCTTATGGCAAAGATAACCAGTGGTAAGCTCCATCCGCGCAGAATTGGACGGAATATATCAGCAGGCTCCATACTTCGTTACCCGGCTTTCTATCAAGCCTCCTCGGATTTCTTTCTGTACAGAGCGATCAGTTTGTAGTCTCCTCTCTCTCGCGCGCGAGTTCAACCTGTTCAAACGTTACGATTCAAGCAATCGTCACACACTTCGTTCCTTTACCGATACTGTAAACTCAACATGCGTTAGGCATATCAGAGTGCAATCGTCTCTGTCACTTCCAAAACCTCCACTGAATCGCGTCAGATTACGTCATGCACCTGAATTGCAGTGTTGTGATAACATACGCTTCTTGTCGGCTCTAGATTCTTCTCCAATTCCTGAATTCGGAATTCTCGTTGACAAGCGTACCAGCTCCTACAGAGCGGAACCGAACTGAACTGATGAGAGTATCCCTGTTGCTTTTTCTCATTCACCACCCTTCTGGACTCTGCTCCCAAACGCTAGAAGGCATGGTCCACAACACTTCTCTGACTAACCGACTGTCAGATTCCTTCTCCCATCCTTCCTTTCTTATCGTTTTCGATCGGTGGTTCTACAGGAATATCGCGATAAATTTCCTCCACTGTTCCGCGGACAAAAATATACAACATGGGTTGCACTCTCCAAGTAAGTTTGTTGAGGTTCAGGACAGGAACACCGAGATTCTCAAAACCCCGAGCCAACCTCTTGAAGGACAACTCCACGCTAGAACCACGAATTCGGACACGTGCTCCTTGTACAGTTTTTATGTCTATCCCGCCATCGTTGCATTCGACGTAGATAACTACTCTCAACCTTCTCCACCAGTTGTCTAATTGTTCAAAATATTAGAAATGAATGTGAAGTGTGCAAGACTTATCCCGTAGTCTCTATGGAGACTAACCGCTGTGCATTTGTCAACGTGGAGGACAATAGGACTTCCTCATCTTTTGCTAGACGACATGGTGTCAAGAAACCGGAAAACCTTGTCGTGCTGGTGCACTTAAGCTGTGTATGTGTACAACAAGTGTCCAAAACCTTGTAGCATGCACCGCAGAATGAGGTCACCATCTAAGTTTGTTGAGTTCCACAGTCTCAATGGCACATTGTGCCTCTCTTTATATCGCCTGATGGGATGCATGAAGGGAGAACTCGTGTTTTGTTTTCAATTGTATATCGGTTTAACTGTCCTACTTCAGTATGGGACCTTCAACCTAAAAAGCGATTAGCAAGTATGTTAAAACTGAGGTTTAGTCAAAAGATGGTCAACCTTACTCAGATTGTTGTCTTTTCGAACCAATTTAGTTCTTTCCTTCCCAAGGTACCAGCAGTTAATGTGCCCTTAAAACCAACATACACGACTATATGCTTTCCTTGGTGGCAGATAATCAATATTCTCTAGCGACTTTTACGCTTCAGTTTATACTACTAAACCTCAATGTCCTAGCGGATTGTGGATACAGGAAGAGAATAAGTTCAAACGAATGTCCTGAAGATAAGAATGTCAACCAAGTGTACCTCCATTGTGATAGTTAGATACACATTAATTAGATATTAGGGTGGAACAAAAAGCATATTCCATGCATTGCTCCCAGTATAGTAATATATCCTGAACCCCTTGTTTGCAGACATTCTCACCATTTGACAGCAAACATCGAGATGTCATACTAAACATAAAGTAGGTAACAGGAGTTTAAAAACTACTGTAAAATTGAGGCACGAAAGGAAGAAAAGTCTTATATGAAGAATATACACAAAGAAAACAAAGATTATCAACATTCTTTCGAAGTCAGTGGAGAGGTCTTACTCGCACACTACTTGCATGAAAGCTAGCAAAATGCTGCGATGCTACGCGTCCTGAACCTGTATACATAAAATTCTCATCCCGATACTATTGGGGATTAGCCCATTTTACCTCTTATGTCTCATCCTTGTACGGCTTGATGTGGCCTTCCCATCCTTCTTGTTATCCTACGCGGTCGCCTTTGCCTTACCTAAAATTATCAAGGAAGTCAAGAGTTTTACCCGATCCAAGACAAAACAAAGGTTCTGCATAGAAGGAATGTCCAAGATCACAACTTCCTCGGAGCAGGGTCAACAGCCCCGGATAAGGAAGGAAGCCACAAACAACCACTTCTGGTGTTGGAAGCTGGATGGAGTTAAGAACTCAAACAGACAGAGTTCTTAATTCGGATTTGTAGAATTTGATTTAGATAAGTCTTGCAATCTTAGAGAAAATATTCGAAATGTATGAACTCATTCAACATCGGGAGATCCTGCCTAGAAGGCCAACCCCAGCGGTACTGCACCCCTTCCACTTCTTATTAATGGGAGCCAACTAGTCATTGAAAATCGAGCAGCAAATGTGAATGTTGCTCAACTATGGAAATGCATACGAAACTCGCAGTAGGCAGTTAATTTGGTAAAGCTAGACCAGTTGATAATAAAATTAAAGTTTTTGACGGACACGCTCAAATGATACTATCGGCAGCCCTTCCTAATCATACGCACAAATATCAAGTAAACTCAATCAAACATGTAGGTTACCTGAGTTAAACTACATGACCACACACACCATTGATGCATACAGCATACAGTTACTGTCCAGGCTTCTGCGATAAGAAGGCAAACGCGGAAATACTTGTTCATGCCGTCGTAACTCAAAACCAGATAGATGGTAGTATCTTGCGGTGACCCAAAATACTTCACCCTGCTTCCATACTAGTGCACAGGTGGAACTAGAATTCTGAGCTTGTGCAAGAATCTTTTCATTATGTCAAGATCCAAATAGTTCCACATGTCTCAAATGGGGACATCACCAGGAACAAACGTTGGCATTGTATTACAGACAGATTCATTTATAGTATTACAGATTAACCTAATCGCAAACCACGTCAGAGTATAAGAAAACTGTTCTTCTTTCGCAGCTCTTGACATCCAACAGCTCTACATCAAACACCTCAAACTGCTTAGCACTAAAGAAAGTCGATGGCCCAACAGGAGGCCCCAGGTCTGGAGGAATAATGATTCTTCGTTTCCCCCCGGTTCGCATACTTTTAATTCCCTCCTCAAACCCTGGAATCATGCCTTTAATCCCAACCCGAGTCTTCGCGGGCTGACCTTGCTGGTAACTGCTGTCTACTCTCCGCCCTGACTCATTATACCCAACGTAGTGGAAAATCACCTGTTGTCCGTCCTGTGGAGGTTCCCCTTGGCCTACCTCTATGTCCCAATAAATCAACCCTGTGTTAGTTGTAACGTACTGGTCATTTGTGACTACTTTGACGTCAAAACCCTCTCGTATGAATCCCGGAAATTCATTCGGGGCACCGTTCAGCTTCTGCATACGTCGATTTTGCTGCAACAGGCGATCCTCATCAAAAGGGCTGGCAGCTTCCTTCGCTTCCTTTCTAGTTGTTGCTGTCAGTGCCAGGGTTTCATCTCCCCGTCCAGTGATAGGGAAGGCGGCTGCTAATCCAACTAAGCATGCTCCAAAAAACCCTCGTCTGCTTTGAATTGGCACTTCTTCTCTCTCAGCTCCTACAGTTGATAGAATCTCGGCTTCATTCGAACGACCGAATGCGAGACAATTTTTCCGAGGTGCCCCATCTCCCCTGATTGAGCTGCAATTGACCTCACCCCATTCTCTCCGCGCTGTGATGAGGGAAAACGCAAACAGCAACGGGCCCTGACAATGTATTAAAAAATACTGAATGCTGAATTTTGTGGTCAAATCACGTAATCGGAAAGAAACGCACTCACTGGAATCCAAATTCATCACCGCTGGTTAAGAAGAGGCGAATGAAGAAAACAGAAACACCAAAAAAGGCGGAAATACAGCAACCGACATGAAGGACTCTGAATTAGGATGCTGGCAGGACTTGCCAGCTGATATTAAAGTCTCCATAGCAAATCACACTCTCCGTATGAAACACAACTGGACCGCCATTTTATTCTAAGACGCAGGGGAAGAGCAGGAACACGACTTCGAACAGAGTCTTCTACCAAAACAGAGAAAACAGAGAAAACAGAGAACTCACATGGGGCCGCGGCAAGCGAAGAAGAACTGGGTAGAGTGAGCCGAGTGAAGAAGCTCGAAGTCGGCATCGCTTGTGCTACAATGCGACCAACATATCCACAGAGCTGCTGCACAAGGAGCACGGATTGAATCTGTACGACTCGGAACTACAAGGATCCCAAAGAAATCCACGCATACAACCGGGACATACCGGTGAAAATCTATGTCTCTTCTATCTTCTTCCCCCAGAAGTTACCGTCCCGTCTTACCTTAGCAGGTGACACGCGGCAGTAATTACTTTCCCAGAGCTTCCTTGTGATCTTCTACGGACGAATTCTCCCGAGTGTTTCTGACCATAACTATAGCGGATATAAGAATTTATCGCAGTTTGAGAAACATCTAATTAGCACCTTAAATTAAATAAATCAATTATAGTGCAAGAGGCTAATTCTACATTGGCTAGATCTATATCAATGTCGATTTGTTCACCCGCACTTATTTTCGTTCACTTTTCTATGAAGAATACTCTAAAAATATACCAATAAATCTATCAGCACATGTGGGTAGTTTAAACATCTTGTAGGAATCGGGGAATATGCATGTCTATGTGGGGATATATGTGAACCATGATAGATCAAAATGCTCAAGTGCACCCAATGTTTAATAAATAGTAAATCAATCAACTTACCAAGATATGCATGTTTAAGTTATAGTTAAATACTTGATCAGATGGAATCATGTAAAATTCTAATCATTTCTTTCTTATTCTAAACTTGTGCTGCAAATAAATTAGCTAAGTATATCTTGAGATGTATATAGTCCAGGTTCATTTGAATGGTGTGCAACTTAAGGCAGGTCACCTTATTTTGTTTTATGCTGTATCTCTAAAGTTGTCAATACAAATCTTGCTCTAAATGACATTTGAATAGCATTTCTTAATTACAAGAAGAAGATTCATCCAATAAAAAACTTAATTTCATGTTACAATTTCACTCATTCCTAATGTTTAATCGAATTTGTACAATAGCTAAAGTGCGATATAATGTATTATCATCTTCATGAGTTTAACTATAACAAATCAAGGATAAAACTTGAAGAAATCTAAATATAAATAAATTATAAAATATTTCATTATTCCAATTTAAGAAAATTCTCATTCAATATGAGATAAAATTTAAAAAAAAATAAAAAAATTCTGCAAAGAAGCAATTTTTGCAAGTAATTCCGCAATGAAAATCAATCATTTCTAGTGTAAATCTAAGCTGAAATCAAATTTATCATAATAAATTATACTCATCATAAAAAAATTATAGAGAAAGCTATTAAACCATCTAGAGAAAGATATCTCAAGAAAATATTTGAGTAAAAATATATTTAAAATAAAATTTATGATATAATATCAAAAAGAGTAATAATTAGATATCACCAAGATGCGGATCTATTTTCAAATAAGTAGTTCTCTAGAGAAAATATTTTGATTGTAAAGCAGATCTATTTTAAAACTAATGAATTATGTAGAGAATATATTTTGGAATTATACTATATGAAGTGCTAATGAAAACATTAATGAGGGTGAGTATTGTAAAGTAAGATGTGATTAAGAGAAAAAAGATACAAAACTCCTAATGCAAATTTATAAGGGAAGCATAATTAGAATATACTTTAATATATAGTCTTCCTATCCTTCATGTGTTCTAACTGGTCACCTTTTCCTTTAATACATAGTAATCAAAGTAAGGAATTAGCTAGTTATGAAGATATGAATAGTTTTGGAAGACCAAAATTATATAAAAACATTGAATGAAAAGAATGCAAATTTTGGATTATCTTTGAATATTCTAATTTAATAAGAATATATTATTAAGTTTTTTTTATTAATGATGATTTTTGGTAAAGAAGAAAGTGTTTTATAAGGGAATATATATATAGGATGATGTGATTATTGGCTTTCATAAGAGTAACCAAAACAGAGGAAGTTTTGATGTTTCTCTTTGAAGAAATTAAGATAATTTAGATGGTAGATAGATGTTGCTGCAATCATAGTGAAATCAATAAGAAAGGATAGAACTTTGCAAATCACTATTAAAGAGATAATAAGATTGAAATAGCATATACAACTTGGAATAGGAAAAAAAATTTATCAGTTTGAATGTAAGGAGAAGAGGAGAAAGAAATGTCAAGCATGACTTAATGATGAAATATCAAATTAAAACTCTAAAATTGAGTAGCTATTATCAATCAAGATGAAGATGGTTATGAGCACGAGCAATAGGAACTCAGAATTTAGACAATCAAGGTAACTTTTGTAGCTATTTCTACATATAAAATTGACCTAGAGAGATCAGTTTTATTGGCATGATTCTAGAAGGTTTGAATCAAGCATGTTTTCTTCTTGATAAAAAACTGACTAATAGGATTGACAAGGAGGAGAAAACTTTAGAAGGTACTTCTATGGAAAAAAACAAACATTCTTGTATCATGGAAAACCAAGTTTTTGTGGAGTAAACTTATAGAAGAAAGTGTAATTGCTTCCTAATCTTGTCTTAGCAATCTAGTAAAAGTGTACAATAAAAGGTAAAATAGACAAACATTCTAATTAATATAAAGCAAAGTTATTGATTGATTGTAGTCACTTTCACACTTTGGAGAATGATATTAATCTTATTACCATGATTTTTTAAGTTCCACAACTTTTTTTAGTGTAATCAAGTTTACATTGGAGCTTGGAAAATTTTAATTACTTGTAAGTATAAATGATGAAGTTTGGGATAACATGAAGTCTCTAAGTAGATTAAAGAGCTTGCTATAAAAAGGATTTTTTCACATCATTGCAATTGCATGTGTTGGTATGATTGTAGATCATTTAAATAGAAGAACCTAATGTTAGGAATAAACATTAATTATGTATGATTATGCTACTACTTGTGATACTAATTTAGAAACAAGATTAGATAACTCTCTTGAAATGAATGTGTGGATCTTGAAGACAAGAAAGTAGCAATTTTCTAAAGAATGCATTATCTAACTCTACTATCTTTGTTCAGAATCTTGAGTATCACACATTAGAACTTCCAAAGAAGAATACTATAGATACAAATTTGAGTAAAAAATGCATGACTTAAATGAACTAGGTGAGTTAAGTAAAGTATCTCATCATGTAGAAATGCATCATTTTTAATTGCGTACTAACTAATACTTCATAAGGAGCTACCCATGTTCAAAAGTGGAACAACGAGATAATATTACTTTCTTAACTTAGCCATAAGTTGAATAAGTGGTACTTTGGTAAGGATATCATTTGGTAAAGCCAATGATGCATAAGATAGATACAATCATGTAGTTGAATAATCTAATTGCTATTGAGAACATATGAAGAAAGATATATTAGTGCTTATGGTTTGAATCAAACTAATAGTAAGAGCTGACAAAACAAACATAAAAGTATCATGTCCAAAGAAGTTGGATGAGATTTTATGAGAACTTATATATATATGACTTATATAGAACTTTATCTCTTTGTCATGCAATTTAATTTGGAATATGTTTGCTTCTTTCTAATACACCTATTTATAAACTTATATGGCTTGTTTATAAATTTTTTAGAAGACTTAATCAAAAGGAAAATTATTTATAAATAATAATGCTTATATTTTATGTATTGATTTTGATATTAAAAGGAAAATTTTGCATACTTGATTGATTATAATAGCTTTCAAGCATCTTGACATTTAGAAAGAAGTAGCAGATTTTGAGTTGAGATTAGTTAGAATATAGATTGCAATAGAGTATTAGTAAAGTATGTGGAACTCTAAACTTTTTTATCACATTGAAATACTTTGAGTACAAGAGAAATCTCCAAGAGAGAGAACACAAACTTCACACTCAATCCTCCAAAGGAGCACCTTCTCTTTATTATACAGCAAAGAGGATCCCCTCGGGACGGGAGAAGGTGTATTTTTTTTACCCCAAGAGGGTGTCAAATGTTTTCATTTTTGAGGCCTAATTCATCCGTTTAGGCTTCCAAAATTGGCTTTGAAGTTTTCAATCTATTTTTGGCTTCTACCCTATTAGTAGAAGTACTCTTTTGGTGACACCTCTATCTTATCTCCCTAGCCCATCATACAAAACATCCTTCTAGATGTTACCAAGTCAATTTTCACCTCTAGATAATATGTCTAACTATTGGTATTACAAACCTCACTCCTTTTATGATGCAACGTCCTTATTGCGAAGCGGTTGCTCAAAAGATTGAACTAACACCGGTGCATTGGTCAAGTTGGCTGTTGGCTCCCATGTTGCCTCATATAGTGGGTATCCTTTCCAATGTACAAGTTATTCCACACATGGATGGCGAGCACCACAGATGTGTTTCTAGAGAATGCGTTCAACTTCATATTCCTTTGTTTCATCAATGAATGTTGGGCAAGGTCAACTTTCTTGGATGGAAGAAAAGGGGGGCAGTCAAGGTGCATATCTATGTAGTAAGGAAACATTCAAGACTGGATGGATCTTTATGTGTGGTGGTAGCTTGAGGTGGTAAGCCATTGCGTTGATTCAACAAAGAATGAAGAAAGGTCCAATAAAACAAAGTTTGAGCTTGTAAGGGCCAACTAATGTGAGGTTGGTGGTTGACACCTAGACTTGACCTCCATCATTGAACACCATGTGTTGGTGGTGTGCATTTACATATTGCTTTGGTCTATTTTAGGCAATCTGCAACTTGTGTTTGGTGTTCTCCACCCCTTGTTGGATTTTTGAAACAAAAGTGTTGACAACATCAACCTTGGTAGCCACCTGACTGACCTTCATCAAGCTCAAAGGTGTGAAAGGATGCTCACCGTACATGAGGAAGAATGGTGTGACCTATGTGGAGGCATTCATTGAATTGTTGTAAGCAAGTGCCACCAATGGGAGTAAGGTATCCCACCTCTCTTGCTCATCTAAGTTAAGCCTTGGAGCATGTCCTCAATAGTGTAATTTTCCCTCTCTATTTGTCCATTGGTATGTGGATGGTAAGCTGTGGACATGGATAATTTGGCTTTGAAGATACCAAAGAGTGTTCTCCAAAACAAACTAGTGAATTGAGTGCCTCTATCTATGATGAGCACTCAAGACAAGCCATGGTGAGAGAAAATTGCATCCAAGTACAATTGAGCTAGTTGCGAGGCAGTCATGTCCTTGGTGGTAGGACGTACATGAATCATTTTTTTGAATCAGTCAACAAAGACCACCATAGAGTCAAATCTTAAGGTGATCTTGGGTAATTCACAAACCAGATCCATGCTTACTTGTTCCCAATGTTGGGGAGGAGTAGAGAGGGGGGTTCAAGAAGTCCTATGGCAGCTTGATTAGAATCTTTATTTTGTTGATAGAGTAGGCAGCTCCAAATATATTCCATCACATTGTTGCTTATCTTGGGCCAATAATAATGGTGTTTGATTGCATCCAAGGTCTTGTCCATTCCAATGTGACTTGCAATGGCAGAATCATGACATTCTACTAGGATGGTGGTTTTTAGGTCCGTAGCATCTTAGATCCATAACTTACCATCATGAAAGATGAATCCTTGGATGATGCTTATGCCTTTGGATGATTGAGCACCTATGATTTGGGGATTAGTTTTTTAGCAACAAGAATCTTGGCCAAAATTTAAGGTTCATCTTGACTTCCACCACCAGATTGTTTGCCATGGACATCCAAGTGAATGCATCTAAAAGTTACTTCTTGCCTTCCACATATATGATTGTCATGTTGAATTGTTGTCTCCACTCTACCCACTGAATCTATTGATGAGAAAGATATTTTTGTGTCTCTAAGTAGACTAGCAATGTTCCGTCTCTATCACAAATGCCTCTTGTGCTTCTAATGCTTGGTTGTAAGGACAATGGCCAACTCTTCTCATTTGATGGTGCAATAGTTGCATTTTGTTGATAACAACTTAGAAAGTGCAATTGGATGTCATCCATCCTACCATTCTTATTGTAGGACTACTCATATTGCAACTCTTGATGCATCTATAGCCATCTTGATTGGATATTTTAGGTCATACTATTTCAAGATTGATGCATGTAATAATGCATCTTTCAACTCCTGAAATGCCAATTCTTGTGTGATTCTCTATATCCAATTCTTTCCCTTGCCCAATAGTGATGGTAGAGGTTGTGCAATCTTGGAGAAGTCCTTGACAAATTGATAATAAAACCCCATCAATCCCAAGAAACTCTTGAGTTGAGTTTGATCTTCTCGAGCACCCCATTTTTGAATGACCTCTATTTTATCTATTAGCACTTGGTTATCTTCTACACTTACTCTATGCCCTAGATAGTCTATTTCAAATTTGCCAAACTCACACTTTTAGATTTTGGCATATAATTGATTTTGTTGTAGAATCTAGAGGACTTCTCACAAATATTGCTCATACTCTATCATCATCCTACTATAGGCTAAGATATCATCAAGGAAGATGATAAAAAATTTACCCAAGTTTGGATGAAATATGTCATTCATCAAACTCATGGAAGTGGCTGGAACATTGGTGAGGCCAAAAGACATCACCAATTACTCAAAGTGACCATACCTTATTCAAATGGCCATTTTTGTATGTCTTCCTTAGTAATCTTGATTTGGCTGTAACCGCTCCGTAGATCAAGTTTGGTGAAATGCCTTACCCCATTGAGTTGATCCAACAAGTCATCCATGCAAGGTAATTGGTATTTGTTCTTCATTGTTTGTTGGTAGTCAATGCATATGCGCATTGTTCCGTCCTTCTTTTTCACAAACAATATAGGAACCCCATATGGTGATACGCTAAGTTGGATAAACTCTTTTTGCAACATCTCCTCAATTTGAGCCTTACACTCCTCCAACTCATGAGGTGATAGTCAATATGGGGCCTTACAAGGAGGTATATTTCCAAGAAGTATCTCAATTTTATGATCTACTCTCCTTTTTGGTAGTAAACCTATGGGTGATTCATCCTAAAAGACATCTTGAAACTCATTGACCACATCTTTCAATCTTTTAGTAATTTGTCCATTGTGCTAGGCACTCTAGACTTCTCTCATTAGACCCATGAAACATCTATTTGTCTTACTAATAGATGTGGTTTCTATGACATAGAAGAGGCAACTCTTGCCTTTGTGATTATTCTTTAACCCCAAAGATCTTCCATTGACTAGTTTTCACTACTTTCTTTCTCCAATCTACCATGGGGTTGTAGTGCTCTATCCACAACATCCCTAAGATTACATCATAATGAGCTAATTGTATCACCCACCACTCAATGGCTTCTTGATACTTTCTTACAGAGAGTACTACCTTTCCAGGTGATGATTCAATCCTCTCTATTTTACCATTAGGTAACTCTACTTTGTTATTTTCATTCTTCTCTAATTCCATCCCCAACCTTATTGCAACAAAGTGAGATAATAAATTCTCTATTGCCCCAAGATCTATCAACACTCTCATCGGATTGCCTTCTAAGACTCCATTTAAGACAATTAATTGTGCATTTATCTTCCTTTACCTTTGCACCCTTGTCCTCTTCCTTTCTCCACTTATATTCTTCTTCACCAAGCTAGCAAGGCCGTGAAATATATTTACTAGAGATCTTTGTTTTTTTATGTGATTCAAGCATCCTCCTCTTCAATTTGTCTCTCCATGTGGTTCAAAGGTCTCTTGTATGGAGGTTGAGGGAGGCCTCTAAGATGATGAGCATGGAAATTGATGGCTGTGTGCCCAACTCAGCCATAATTGTAGCAACATCATTGTTCTTCTTGAGCCCCTTCTCCTTGTAGAACTATTTCTCTTCTTTCTTTGATTTGTCTCTATTGTCCTTGGAGGTGTCTTACTCCTTGGTCTCAGAATGTAATGTTGCCAAATTCCATATGAATTGGTCCACCAAAATGGTATGTCTCAACCCAATAGTTGTGCATTGGTGATTATTGCTTCACCTCCTCCAAGTGTTTCTACTATTCTTTGAGCACAAGCAATGGCTTCAAACATAGTGCAAGGATTTTGTACCATTACTTCTTGACAAATCTAATTTTTTAATCCCCTTTTGAAATTTTCAAGAGCATTGGTTGGACTCATATTGGTTATCACAACCTATAGATCAAGAAATGCCTCCATGTATTCTTGTATGTTATTCTTTTACTTCAACCCCTAGAGTCTGGTTTGGGCCATTTACACAAAATCCATAGATTGGAAAATTCTTGAGCAGCACTTCTTGCATAGCTGTCCAAGTGACCTCTCTTTCTTCTACCAGCAATGATTGTTCCCAAGCATCGTACCATGTGAGGGCTTTATCGATCAAGTACTCAAACGCAAACACACCTATAAAATGATCATTGATCTCAATTATGAACAATCAAAGGCATGGATTCATTCTTGAAATCCAATTTTCCATGACTCCCATGGAACTTTCTCCCTTGTAAGGTTCAATGTTGCATGTCCTTTACATTTGTAGTAACAATGTGGCTTGGTTGTTGATTGGGATTGGTGTCCTTAGAATGAGTAACTCTCTAGGAACTTTGATCATTGGTGTTGGGTGTTGGGATGGCTCCCTTTCTTACATTACTTGATCATTCTTGATGGTACATAATTGATTTTTCAATTCTTTCATGTTCATTTGATCTCTCAAAACTTGTTCAACATCCCCAACATTCTTTGCATCAACATTCTTTGCATCCAGATTCCTACACATAGCCAATGTTCCATTGGTATTTCCTACTTCAATAGAGGGATAATATGATCACTCGGGGGGGAGCATGAACTATTGGAATTACCATTGGGACCTTAGAGGCTATCACTTGTTGATAATATTCCTGACCAAAATTGCGGATTACAAAATCCCTAAAAATTACTTTCTATCTAACCACATAATAGATTTCTACTTGCATGTTAAAAGGGTTAAGAATTGGTGCATTCAAATCTATAATATCATAACAAAATGTAGATTTTCAAGTCCCACTCTTTGTCATACACCACCATGGGTAAGATCACCGGGTTTGGGAAAATTATCACTCTGTCCATGAATTTTGCTCCAAAATGATAAACAAGAGACACTCTCATTTGCTCACACTAAATGTACATAATCTTGATTGAAATGGATTCAATAATGGAAAGCTAGGTGTAGAGAACTATCCTCCATGTGCCTCCATCCCATCCTCTCTCTAAGACACCCTCAAGTCTAACAATTGTATTATGTTTTCTCCCCTCAAAATTACTCAATTTTAGTAGCTTATGTTCTTCTAAGAGGGGTGATCCACTCTCTTGGATAAAAACACCTACTCTAATACTATTATAGTATTTCAAGGACAAGAGAACTCTCCAAGAGAGATACAAGAGAGAGAACATAAACTTCACACTCAATGCTCCAATGCCCCAAAGGAGCACCTTCTCTTTATTATATAGCAAAGAGTATCCTCTCAAAGGAAGCTCCATCCTTGGATCAAATACAAGGATTGGTGACATGTCAGTGAGCTGCACCCTCAGATTAGTTGCTTGGATTGGTGAAGTGTCGGTCCTTGGCCTAGCTAGTTGGTGAACTAGATTTGAATAGATAGAATCTTCAAGGAATCTTCTTGTAAAAAGTTCAAAATCACATGGGTGAGGTACCATTGGAAAGCTCTGATGAGACAAACCATGGAATGGAGAAAGAAAGCTTTTTTTCTTGAATGAAGTTAGGAAACTTTTCATTTTGAAGCCTAATTCATCCATTTAGGCCTCCAAAAATGGCTTTGAAGTTTTCAATCTATTTTCGGCTTCTGCACTATTAGTAGAAATACTCTTTTGGTGACACCTCAATTTGATCTACCTAACAAATCATACAAAACATCCTTCTAGATGTTACCAAGTCAATTTTCACCTCTAGATAATATGTCTAACTATTGGTATTACAGACATTGTTCTTGTGACTAATTGCACCATGAATCTATTATGAATAATTTGGAGAAGAAGAAAAAGTTAATACTCAAAATTATAGAGAATAAGTGGTTGCAATGCACACTTGGAGATAAATTCATGTTTATTGATTGAACTTAAGTTCTATAATTGCTGGAAGAAAAAATCAATAAATATAGGCATTTAGTTTTTTAATTAAGTATTTGACTTAGAGAAATATATGAAGAATTTCCATGAGTTAGAAAAATCAACATGTTACTCAAGTTAAATCCATGATTTCCCAAAATAAAATTATAATGAAGCAAGTGTTTGAGTTAATTTGGTATTAATTAATAATGATATTTTTATTATCAATGTGTGAAATCCATTTATGATTTAGAATTTAAATTAAAATATATCAAATATGCAACCAAGGAAAAACTCTCAAGAGTCAAAAGTTTAAACATTAGAGGAAAAAGTAAATCACTCATTGTTATAGAGTATGATGTCAAACTAAGCAAAAATATATAGTAAGAATATTACACATAAGTTTATACTTAATCAAAAGTAGAACACTTGTTATTATACTCTAATAAACAAATTTATTATTCAAGATAGTTGTTGGATGATTATTGATTGCTTGAAAATGGATGAGTACATAATTTAGCAACAAAGGCATATCTAAAATAATTTCTAAATGATTATGGAATGCATAAAAGGAAGGAATCAAATTTTTCTTGTTTTCTTGACATAAAGAATGTTAATAGTTTTTAACATACCAATATAATATAAAGGAAAGATAAATGAGATATTTGATTTAATCATGTGCTAAATATCATTCTAGACTTTTAAGTAGCTTAGCTTTGATATTTTGTTATCATTAAGATTAGAAGGATTCAATATAAGATTTTCTTTGATAATATGAAAATATGTTTCTCAACTACATTACTTAGAGAAAAATGTATAGGAGGGTTGTGATATAAGATTTTCTTTTACTAAGACAAATATAAATTTGAATATGTAGAGGCAAAAATATAAATATCAATGCAAAGCATCTTTTATATTTGCATATTAGACAAAGAAAAGCATTTTACATACTTATGTCTGTCACATAATCATGCTTTGAGTAAAAAATAAACATTTCAATCACATAAATAATTTCTAGTACCTAAGTTATGTCTAAGAAAAGAAGACAAAATGAAGCAATAAAATTGTTATATGCTTAATCTTGTGTAAATCCAAGGATTATATAGGTATTGTAATATATATAATATCACATATATTTTTCTGCAGCCTTTGAAGGAGCATGTCTATAAGATAAATTATATTTCTCAAAAATCTATATTTATTATATTTTAATTAAAATTATATAAACTGGATTTTTAATGAATAGAGTGGGATTATTATTATATATACATATCTAATACATAGAATGGAAACTTATATATATATATATATATATATATATATATATATATATATATATATATATTTATTTATTTATTTGAATGCAAAGTACATATCTTGATATCATTCATGGGAAAATGATGGATTTAGATCATAAGACATATTTAAAGGAGTAAAATCTGCTAAGACAAAATAATTAGTAGTTAGAAGAGTGCAAAATGTGAAAGGAGGTATAATAAAATACATAACAAGTCAAAATGAATTCTAAAAATAGATTTTAAATTACATTTCTACTTTTAAGTCACATAAAATATTGATTGATAGTGGAATTTTTGAGAGAGTGAAAAGAAAAGAAAGATTGTTATTAAGAAAATATGGTTATGTTCAAAAATTGATAAATTGATTTGCCTTAAATGCATCAAAACTATCAAGGACTATAGTTTGGATGCACAAGCATAATGAAATAAAGGAGTGAGAAGTAGATAACAAATAAAGCTCTCTCTATATTTATTAGGAAGTCACATCTTAACAACTCTTCTCAATATGTTAAGTGAATAAATTATATAAGAACATGCATAGTTTGCAAGTGTGAAGGCTATATCTTGAATCAACAAACTCCAAGTGTAATAGCAAGTTCTATAGTTTGAGAAATATGTCTTATAATATAAATATTTATTTAAAGAAGATTAGCATCTAGACAACTTTATCTATAATTTATTATATATGAAATTAATTATTTGTAAAAATAGAGGTAATATTTTATTATGCAACAAATTTTTTGTATTTTAATTACCGTCTGATGTATCTAATATAGAATCTAAAGAGCATGATACAAAAAAGTTGATTTTTTTAATGTAAACTATAATTTAGTAACTCTTTGTATCAATCAATGATGATGAAAAATTTCTAATTTATTAGTTGCATATTTTATAAGTTCTATTTATTTGAAGGTGTGTGATTCATCTTTTAATGTTATTTCTTACCATATATATAATATAAAGGTTTTTAGATTGATTTCTTCATAACGGGACATTGAAATGGAATTAAGTATTTCATAAATCACCAATGATCCAAAATTAATAAATTTCCATGTGTAACAATATGGAGTTTATTGACTAGTTAGTCAAGGCTAACGAAGTAGCAAATATATCACATTAGCCTACAAAATTTTAGAAGTATCAAGGAAGCTACATGGTACTTTCCATATATTGGGTAATGTGCATACCAAGTGGTGACTTCTAGGAAGAAAGTTCTTGGGAGCCTTCTTTGCTAGCTTAGCTTGCACCCCAAGTAGATAGCTTCTAGAAAGAAGCTTCTTGGAAACCTTCCAACTAGCGTAGTTTGTATGCCAAGTAAACAATTTCTAGAAAGAAACTTCTTGAGAAGCTTCTCGGTTAACTTGGCTTGCACTTCAAGAAAATAACTTCAAGAAGCTTCTTGAGAAGCTTCGCGAGAGCCTTGAATGCTCCTTATAAATACCAAAACCTAAACTCATGCTAGACATTTGGATTTTTCCTCATTCAAGAGTTCCAATGTGATTTTTCACTTTGATTTTCAGTTCTCCTATTTCTCTCCTTGATCTTGGTCTTTTACATTTCTATCAAAGTAAGAATGGGATGGATGGAATTTATGGACCACCAAATCCATTTCCACCAAACCATTGGGATTTTTATGTCCATGTACTACCCAAACATCATTTTACTCAATTTAGCATCTCACTCTTTGAGCAAAATTTGCTAAATGCGATCACCTTGTTGGGTGAACCTTTGGTATTTCAATTGTAACTTATGGAGAATGGTGGACGTGTTGCATCTACATGTTAACTTAGATTAAATATATGTAGTTTGATAGAATAGTAGTCTTGATGGCAATAACTGAGGTTATCATTGCCATGCAACAACAAATTGATCACCTTACTTGAGTGTCGGAAGAATGAGACCATCAACAATAAGAGCATGTAGAGAGAGCACCACTTAGAGAAGGGGAAGGGAAAAATCCAATTTCCAAAGCCCAAGGTATTTGAATGCAAGAATCTCTCAAGTGTATTGGAGAATTTGTGTTTGATTGTGAAGGTTATTTTGAAGCTTCAAATCTTCAAAGATGAACAAAAATAGATTCTCTTAGCTTCTAGCCAATTGGATGGAGTAGCAAAGGTATGGTAATGGTTCCAAGTAGGGCAAGCTAAATGGCAATTGTTGCACCAATTGTGATGTGTTTAGAATTCAAGAATGTAATAATTGGTCAATTCCAAGCTATAAATGTCACACAAGCTACACTAGATAGGTTAGTAGAATTAAAGCAGATTTGCTCTAGAAGAAGTTGCATCATGCAATTCAAAAACATCATGCAATTCCAAAACATCATCACATAAATTCTAGATATATCGGAAAGTGAAGATTTGGATCAATTTGTGAAGGCTTGAAGTCACAAACCAAACTAGAAGTAATTATGCAAGACCCAAAACACTTAGAGGAAGCCATGCATTTGGCTGAATGCTTTGATTCCTTGGTTGTAACAACTTGGTCTTGACTTTCATAAAACCTACAAATATATTGCACAAAGGTAGAGGAGTTGGCACCAATGGAGATTGATGCTATCAAACAGAGACTACTTGGCTATACATAGAGAAAGATTGTAATAAAATAATGGTTAATTTTTTATCACCAAATTGGATATCATATGTTGAGTGTCTATTCAAGAATGGATTGTGAGCCGGCCTGTCTCTCACTTAGGATGAACCTCTGATGGCTATTATGGTAGCGCACCATGGACTAAGAAGGCAAGGAACCCCAACTCCATCATACTCCTCCAAGGCTAACACTCCAAGACTCAAGACATTGCTCACTAGAGAACTCAATGAGAGAGAGATAGTTGCAAATGAAAGGATGATGAGTACCTCCTCACCCCTTGTTTATATACTTGTGAAATAGTTACGTACCAAAGTTACTAATTACCATAGTAACACAAGTTACTAGACTAAAAGTCAAGTAAAGTCAAAAAGTAGAAAGGAATATCCATTCACATGGGCATATTCCCCTAAGCATGTGATCTTATCTTGACCCAACCACTAAGTCAAGGATTCCTTCACATGGGCTATCCTTGGACTAAAGAAGAATCCAAAACAAAAAGGCTTGCGGGCCCAAGAGTTCTCAACTCTTTCCTCAAAGCCAAACACTTAGGAATAATACCAAGTCAACACACTAAAATCCAAAATAGTGGTGCTCATCTTTTCTACTTCCTCTAAAGTAAGGTCCCATCTATCTTAGCTATGACTAACTTTAGCTAACCATGACTAATATAGAATCATCATTTATCTCTATATAAATAATATCTCTTAAGTACTTGTAATACCAAGCTAACTATCACAATACCACACACATGCACAAATGGGTGTTACAAGATGACCTTGACAAATTGCCCAAATGGAATTTTTTGAGTAGAATGGTGAGGGAAAAAAGGAACCCCAAAGGAGATTTCAAGCCATCTATTGGGAACTTGATTAGTTCTAATGAGAAGGCTTGGCCCATGCAAGTTTGCTTCACTTATAAGGTATGATATTTGATCATGGTTGTAAGATTTTATTAGATTTTGGAAGTTCAAAGAATTGCATGTCCATGCATTCAGTAAAGGAATTGAGTATTCCTATAAAGCAAGTAATTGGAAGTAGATTTATGATGGTGGATGGTAGAAAGTGTTCTGCATTTTGTACTTCACATCTTGTTATATTCAATATTGGGAAGGAGTATGTAGGATGTTTGAGGTTTGTAGTGGAACCTCTATATTATGATGCCATTTTAGGTTTGCCTTGGCTTGAACATCAAAAAGTTCAATTTAATTGGACCCAACAACAAATTCAAGAAAAATGCCAAGGTAGGAATTTCCAATTAGGTTGTATGGTAACTTTGAGTAAGATACCTAAGAATAATCAATCCCAAGATAAGAAGTTTTTTAGGAAAGTAGCCATAGAGCAAGCTTTGAAGGAAAATAAATCCCAAGATGTGAAGTTTGTCAATAAAGCAATCATAGAGCAAGCTTTGGAGGAAGATAAAGTCTTCCTCCTCAGCTTTTTGTGGTGTAGATAAAGCTTATGCACATGGAGAATCTGAGGAGGGCCAAAAGCCACATCAAGCAATGGTTGATTAAATAGTTTAGGAGATTATATGTATTTCTAGATGATCTAGCAAAGGGATTATCCTCCGATTGGGGTATGCCTTTCAAGATTGAGTTATTGCCAAGAAGTACTCCAATGAGTAGACCAATCTATCGGCTCTCACCAATGGAGTTGAACAAGCTTCAAACAACATTGACAAAGTTGTTAGAGAAGGATTTCATATGACATAGTACATCTATTTGGGGAGCATTGATATTATTTGTGCCAAAGAAGGATGGATGACTTTGCTTTTGTATTGAATATCATGGTCTCAACAAAAAATAATGAAGAATGCATATCCCTTGCCTCCAATTGATGACTTGCTTAATCAATTGAGCAAAAAACTTCTCCAAATCGCTATTTGTAAATTCCCATTGATAGAGAAGATGTGAAAAAAACTACCTTTTGCACAAGGTATGGGTATTGAGTGGAGAGTTTTTCCTTTTTGGCTCACTAATGCTCCAACAATCTCAATGAATCATATGCATTGGGTGTTGGATGGGCTATTGGACTGGTACATGGTGGTATTCTTGGGTGATACTTTAATCTATAGCAAGATAGAGGTCAAAGATGCAAATCACGTGTGAGAAGTCCTAAGATGACCAAGTAGTGGAAGTTTTAAGTCAAAGTATGCCTTTTAGTAAAAGGAAGTTACCATCTTGGGTCACAAGATCTCATTGGAGGGGATCAATATAGAAGAGGAGAAAATCAAGGCCATTATTGATTGGCTTATTCTCGAGGATGCTATAGAAGTACAAGCATTTATTGGATTGGTGAGTTTTATCGACAATTCATTTACTATTATGCTTATGTGGCCACACCATTGACCGACCTCTTGGAGAAGAACTTGAGTTTTCAGTGGACCAGCAAGCATGGAGAAGCAAACCAAAAGCTGAAATTAAAAATGTGGTGTCTTCAAGACCCATTCTTCAACCATATGATCCTCAACTACCTTTGTGTGATTGATCTCAATGCTTTTAACTTTGCAATTGGAGATGTGTTGCAATGAGAATTCCCAGATGGATTACACCCCATTGCCCTTGTGTCTTGCCAACTAAACATTGCAAAAAGGAATTACTCTACTCAAGATTAGGAACAACTAGCAATGGTATATGCCACCAAGGCATGGAGGCATTGTCTCTTGGGGAAATAAGTAATCATACAAACCAATCACAAACCCTTGTTGCATACATTACATTTGGAACACGTGAAGAGTTGACATTATCATTAGGAGGAAAAACTATAGTTGTTTGACCTCAAACTTGAGTACAAACCTAATAGGTTCCATGTCATCCCCGATGCCCTATCATGACAACCCGATTTGGAGTCTCTTCCTCTCATCACAAAGGCAATTATGATAGTGTCAATTGACTATGAGGTCCAATTGAGTTTAGGACCATTTTACAACAAGATCCATTCTTTTAGATGGTACAAGGCCATCTTGCTACACATGATAAGAAATAAAACATCTTCTCTTTCAAACAAGGCCTTCTATTGTGGGAAAACTTGGATCTATGTTCCAACCGAGGATGATCTATGACTTGTGCATCTTCAAGAAGCCTATGCCTTACCAATTGTTGGTCACATGAGTATGGACAAGACCTTGGGTACCCTATGACACCCTTGGTGGTGGCCTAACATAGAATGAGATGTTTGAGAGTTTGTTTGATCTTGTGAGAGCTGCCAATACAACAAGGCCAACAACCAAATACTGAGTAGACTCCTTCAACCACTTCATTTCCCATTTTCTCAATGGGAACACATGAGCTTAGATCTTATCACATCGTTGCTCAAAATAAAGCAAGGTCACATAACAATCATGGTATTTGTGCATAAGTTTAGTAAGCAAATCAAATTTTGATATAATGAATGCTCTAACATTGGCCTAGATATACTTTGACCATATCTTCAAGCATCATGAGATGCCTTGTGTACTTATCTCCAATTGTGCCATTGTTTCACTAGAAAATTTTGGCAAGCAATCTTCTAGATCTTGACACCAAGCTTGCTTTGTCCATAGCCTATCATCCTTGAACTGATAGAAAACTGAACATGAAAATTGCACCTTGGAGGATATGCTTTGTGCCTTTGTCAACATTCACTATACCAATTGGGATGAGTGTCTTGCAATTGCTAAATTTGCCTACAATAATTCCAAACATGCAACCACCAAATTCTCTCTTCTTCCTTAATTTGGCCAAGACCCACTTGTTTTAGATTCCCTTTTTACTCTGCTTCCATCTCATATCTCTCATACTTCTACCTTCTTGACCACCATATCCCAATCCTACAGCAAGCCAAATCTCATCTCCTTGTTACTCAAAATTGCCAAAAACAATATATGGACCAACATCATCATGATCTTGCTTTTCAACTTGGTGATAAGGTCATGCTTTCTTTCCTTAATGCTTTCATGCTTTCAACTCTCCCACTTGATACACAACTCCATAAACTTGCTCCTAATTGGATAGGTCTATTTGATGTCATGCAAATCATTTCTCCTATTGCTTATTGACTTACCTTGCCTTGTCATATGCACATCCATCTTGTCTTTCATATTTCCTAGTTGAAACCCGTTGTTCCTAATCCATCTTCCTTTTCCTCTTGTATCCAACCTCCTCCTCCTCCTCCACACATCCATATCAATGAACATGAGGAGTATGAGGTTAATTGTATTCTTTCATGTCACCACATTCAGTGAGGCTGCCAACAACATATAGAGTACAAATTCCTATAGAAAGGGTCACTTAGGAGCTCCTTTCTTATCTCCAAAATGCACAAACGGCCATCTAAGAGTTTGAAGCTTCAATGGCAACAAGAACATCACCAACTAGCAATAAGGGAATATGTAAAAGACCAAGACCGAGGAGAGAAATAAGAGAATGGAAACATTGGGACACTTGAATGAGGGAAAACTCCGAATGCCTAACATGAGCTTTGGCTTTGGTATTTATAGATAGCATACAAGGCCCTTGAGAAGCTTCTCAAGAAGCTTCCTGAGCCTTTTTTTAGAGTGCAAGGCAAAATAACCAAGAAGCTTCTCAAGAAGCTTCCTTCTAAAAGCCGCCTACTTGGCATGCAAGCTAAGCTAGTTGGAAACTTCTAGAAGCTACTTAATTGAGGTGCAGCTAAGCTAGCCGGGAAGCTTCCCAAGAAGCTTCTTAGATACTTCCAAAATATTCTAGGCTAATTTGTCTTATTTGCTAGTTTGTCAACCCTATTGTCATGCCATTTGTAGTTCTGCATCTAGCTGCTCGGACACTGAAGCTCCAATGATAGTAGTTAGAGTTATTTTAGTAGTTTCTCACAGACTACTTTTTGACGGTTAGATTTTGTGTTTAGGGTATTGACTTCACGGTGAGGCCCACCGTCACTTTGCACCGTTTGCACCGTCGAGTGTGCCATCAGTGGGACCGTTAGGGTTTGAGTGCTAGCTTGAGTCCAGGGGGTACAGTTTTGAAGTGAGCTCCATAGAGCTCACTTCTCTGATGTTAAGCCTTTGAGTTCTTGGCTATGGTGGACAGAGGCCGGCAAGCATCACCTGGATTCTCTATACTTGAGTGGGTGTGGCTTGACTGTAATCAGTGCCCAATTGTTGGCAGTTTATAGAGTGACAGATCAAGTACTGATCTGAGTTGAGTTGAGTTGAGAATGTTAAGCAATCTGATTACATCAGAGAAGTGAAGTCAAGGGGAAATTGGGTGCATGAACTTTGAGTGTTGGTGGTATCTCCAAGCTCGGTGGATCGTGGTAGCTCGATTCAAGTTCTGTGTTTCCCTAGTGTGTAGAAGCTCAATCGATTGATGTAGATTTGGCAGTTAGGCGGATGGTGTGCGGAAGTGCTAGCCAAATTTTGAGCAAAGAATGAGCAAATTTCGAGCAATGTTGTGATTTTGAGCTTAGGAGGTGAAGGCATGACCAATTTGCTGCGAGTTGGGCTCAGAAAGTAAAATTGAAGGTGGAGTTGGGAAGTTCTTCTCATGAATTTGTAATTTGGAAAAACCCGTGTTGTGAATTTGGCTCGAGTGGAAAGTTAGCGGGGGATTTGGTGGACAGCCATCTTTAGGGTTTATGTCAGATTTTGGTTGGGATTTACATCAGATTTTGGCCAGATTTGGAGGAGTTTTGCTAGTTTGGAGGAGTTTCGCAGATTTGGAGAAGTTTCACTAATTTTGGAGGAGGTTCAAAATGGCAACAAGAAAGGCCTCATTTGGGCATTTAGAGGCTTTGAGACATAGGGCTATGAGAGGCTACGAAGGCCTAGAAGGGCCAGCAAGCCAACTTGCTGGCGTGAGGCTAGCTAGTTTAGAGTAGATCTTGGTCATTGGTTGGCAAAATCTACCTTTCTTGTTAGATTGTGCGCAACAAGGTTTGACCCCTAGATCTCTTGTTCCTAGATTGGTGCCCTAGCCAACTGGTCCTGTGAGCCGGCCTGTCTCTCACTCAGGATGAACCTCTGATGGCTATTATGGTAGCGCACCATGGACTAAGAAGGCAAGGAACCCCAACTCCATCATACTCCTCCAAGGCTAACACTCCAAGACTCAAGACATTGCTCACTAGAGAACTCAATGAGAGAGAGATAGTTGCAAATGAAAGGATGATGAGTACCTCCTCACCCCTTGTTTATATACTTGTGAAATAGTTACGTACCAAAGTTACTAATTACCGTAGTAACTCAAGTTACTAGACTAAAAGTCAAGTAAAGTCAAAAGTAGAAAGGAATATCCATTCACATGGGCATATTCCCCTAAGCATGTGATCTATCTTGACCCAACCACTAAGTCAAGGATTCCTTCACATGGGCTATCCTTGGACTAAAGAAGAATCCAAAACAAAAAGGCTTGTGGGCCCAAGAGTTCTCAACTCTTTCCCCAAAGCCAAACACCTAGGAATAATACCAAGTCAACACACTAAAATCCAAAATAGTGGTGCTCATCTTTTCTACTTCCTCTAAAGTAAGGTCCCATCTATCTTAGCTATGACTAACTTTAGCTAACCATGACTAATATAGAACCATCATTTATCTCTATATAAATAATATCTCTTAAGTACTTGTAATACCAAGCTAAATATCACAATACCACACACATGCACAAATGGGTGTTACATTTACCCCCGGACTAAGTTTTCACTTTGTCCTCAAAGTGAAGGTCTCTCTACCTTCTATGGTACATCTTCAACTTATCATGGTTAATCCTATCAAAGTATCTTCCTCCCAACTCCTTGAGATCATAGGTGTAATTGCCCCACACCTTCTCTACTATGAAAGGTCCAAAGTACTTAGGCAAAAACTTCTTTTGCACTCTCTTGAATCGAATGGAATCAAACAACATTACCCAATCACCTTCTTTGAAAGGCTCCACCTTCTGCTTGCCTTGCCTCTTGTCATAGCTCTCCTTTTGTTTCCTTTGGGCTTGCTCCACTCGAACCATAGCAACTGCTCTTGCCTCTTCCAACTCCATGAGTTGATCCTTCCTTGACTTCCCTGCATCACTTCCTTGTGCTTTCTTCAATCTCCTATGAATGCTTTGGAAGGTAGGAAGATCAAAGTGAATAGGTAAGGTAGACTCAATACCATACACCAATTGGAATGGAGAATATCCAGTGGAAGTCTTCATGGTTGTCCTATACTCCCACAAAATTGCATGAATCCTCTTGTCCCAATGATGTTTAGCCCCCTCCATTTCTGCATCTTTGGCCAACATCATGCACAAGGTCTGATTGGTTCTCTCTGCCAAGCCATTGGAATTTGGCTTATAGGATGTAGTTACTCTATGTGTGATAGAGAAATGTCGTAGCATGGCTGTAGTAATGCTTCCTGTAAACTCTCCTCCTCTATCAGAAACCAACTCCAAAGGGCATCCAAACCTAGTGATAATGCGTTCATAAAGAAATCTACCCACTTCATCTTCATTCTTGTCCCTCAATGGTCTAGCCTCAATCCACTTGGTAAGGTAATCAGTAACTACCACAATGTACCGATTGTTCCTTGGGGTTCTATTGAGAGGTCCTACAAAATCAATTCCCCACTTCTCAAAAGGTCCTAGCAATGGAATTGATCTAAGTGGTGGAGTGGATGTAGACTTTCTAGCAAAAGCTTGACAAACATGACAAGTTTTGCAATAATCAAGACAATCCTTGAAAATCCCTCTCCAATGGTAACCTGCATCTAGAATCTTGAAAGCAGTCACCTTTCCTGCAAAGTGTCCTCCACATACTAAACCTTCATGAAACTCCTTTATGAGTAGGATAGACTCTTCCTTACCCACTGCTCTTCGAAGTAGACCATCTGCTCCTTGGTGAAAAAGAATATCCTCCACCATTGTGTAAGGTCTAGATCTTGCTGCAAGGGCCTTCCTCTCCCTAGCATGCATCCCTTCTGGATAGTTACCTCTTGTCACAAAATCCACAATCTCCTTGTACTCCATTGGAATCTCTTGAGTGACTGAGATTGTCATGAGCTCCTCCTCCGGGAAGGAATCATCTACTGGCTCATCTCCATCATGATCATAGGCTCTAGATAACAAATCAGCATTTGCATGTTTCTTTCCTAGCCTATCCTCAATTGTGTAGTCATACTCAGACAAGAGTATCATCCACCTTGCTAGTCTCCCTTCAACATTAGGCTTGTTGAAGATGTACTTCAAAGCCTTGTGATCCGTGACAATTGTGGCTTTCCCTCCAATCAAGTAGTGTCTAAACTTCTTGAGACCAAAGATCACTGCCAACCCTTCTCTCTCTGTGACAGAGTAGTTCTTCTCTGCTGAAACCATCTGCCTACTAGCATAAGCTATTGGATGATCATGCCCATCTTGGTCTAATTGACTAAGAGTGCATCCTATAGCTACATTAGAAGCATCAGTGTAGAGGATGAAAGGCTTACTCCAATCAGGTTTAGCAAGAATTGGAGCTACAACAAGGGATTGCTTGAGCTCCTCAAAAGCTTTGAGAGCCTCCTTGTCTTCCAAAATCACCATGTAATCTACACCCTTCTTCATGTAGATGGTCAATGCATAAGCCTTGTTGGAAAATGAGAAGATGAACCTCCTATAGTACCCAACCATTCCCAAGAATTGGCGTAACTTTGTCAAGCTTGAAGGGAATGGAAGGTCTGAGATTTTCCTCACCTTCTCAGGATCAACTGCTATTCCATCCTTGGAGATGATGTGCCCCAAAAGTAGACCTTCTTCATATCCAAAAATGCACTTCTCTGGGTTGAGTGATGCATTTGCCTCATCCAAGTGTTGCAAGACTTTGATTAGGTGCTCAAAGTGCTCCTCCTTGCTCCCATAGACACAAAAGTCATCAATGAAATCTCTCACAAATTTCCCAATGAAAGGTTCAAATACCTTGTTCATGAACCGTTGGAATGTGGCTGGAGCATTGCAAAGCCCAAAAGGCATGACCTTGAAAGCGTAAGTTCCCCAAGGTGTGGTGAATGTGGTGAGTTGTTGATGCTCTGGTGCAATCTTTATTTGGTTATATCCACTATAACCATCTCCAAAACTGTACCTCTCATGACCTGCAACCTCCTCCAAGATCTCATCAATGAATGGCAATGGGTAGTAGTCCTTCTTGGTAACAGCATTAAGCTTCTTGTAATCCACACATACCCGAAGCTTGCCATTCTTTTTCTTCACAATGACAATTGGAGACACCCATTCTGAATTCTCCACCTCAAAGATAAATCCAGCCTCCTTGAGCTTATCAATCTCCTCCTTCACAACCAAAGATATTGGTGGGATAATGCGACGTTGCTTTTGGCGGATTGGTCTTGCATGTGACTCCACCTCTATCTTGTGCTCCTCCAAGGTGACTTCCTTCAAATCCTTGTAACTAAAAGCAAACACATGGATGAACTTGCGGAAAATCTCCTCAAATCTCACCTTCTCCTCCTTGGTAACATTTGGGCCATACTTGAGGGTAGATAACCTTCTCTCTACCTCCTCAAGTGTCAATGGTGATTTATCTGGGTCCTTCAAAACCTCTGGCTTAGGTGCAAAATCCATAGCACACAAGGGATACACATCTGAATCAGATTCAGATTCATCCTCCTCCGTGGAAGTCTCCTCTTCCATGCTTGTGTCCACACCTGAAGCTCCTTCTTCAGAATCTGATTCCCAATAATTAGAAGATGGGGTATCTGAATGTGAAGTGTTGGTGGTGTTAGTCACAGGAACAGTGACTCTATGGTTTGATGGCCCAATCCTCAAGTACCCTTTGTGCCATCGATCAGTTGTGCGTGCTGCTCTCAACCATGGCCTCCCAAGAAGTAAGTCATAGCTTGAATCCTTCAAGACTTGGAAAGTCATGAGATTTTGAACTCCCATAACTGAAACTACCACCTTATCCATCACCCCTACTGGTCGAACTTGTTGCTTGTTTGCCATGCTCACCATAAATGTTGAAGGTCTTGAGGGTATCATACCCAACTTCTTCATCAACCTTTCTGACATGGCATTCACTGCTGATCCTCCATCAACCAATGCATCCTTGATGTTGTGACCATTCACTCTCACATCAATCTTGGAGGCATATTCACAAGCCTCCCATGGTGCTGGCTTGGCATCCACCACCCCCATTGATACTGGAACTTTTGCCTTCTTCTTCTTTTTGCTCCTTGTAGAACTCAAACCACCTCTAAGCTCCTTTCTCAAGGTAGGGTTCAAAGCAATTAATTGGCCCACTGTGATGTTAGCCTTGTGACTACCAACATCCTCCAACACATTGTAGTTCCATTGTTGCTTTGAGATCAAGAAGTCCTCCATCCCCAACTTCTTCCTTGGAGTCTTTGTTGTTGATGGTGTTGAGGTGCGAGTGCTCCTAGTAGACATAGGAGTATCCTTGCTTGAAGTAAATCCTTGAGAAGAGTGAACATCCTCTGCAAAACGAGCTCTCTTCTTCTCTTGTGCCAAAAGCTCCAAATTAAGACCCTTGGAGTTTGAGCACTCTCCCTTCTCATACTTGCTCTCAACCACATCTATGGATGCTATCCCCTTACCTTTGTTGGGATTAGGAGCCACTTGGGTTTCACTACCTCCCTCTTTCCCTCTATTGGCTCCCTCATAACCCCTTCCTCCATGGTAAGTGGAATTTGGGCAATTCCTTTGGATATGGCCTCTTCCTCCACAACCAAAACAATTTCTATCATTGAAATTGTTGGTTGGTTGGCCTCCTCTATATGGATAGTTTCCATAACTCCTAGGTCCTCTCCCTACATTCTGATCCACCTCTCTCTTCTCCCATAGTTGCACCACATTGATCTTGAGATCCGCAAGTTGTTCTGTGATGGTTTGGAGTGGATCTTTTGGTGGAGGTGCAAGAACTGGAGCAACTACTACTTGTGGTGCAACCCTTGTCACCAAAGTATCAGAAGTTCCACCATACTTGTAGCCTTGAGGAGGATGCACAACCTCCTTCACCACCAAATCACTCTCATCCCCTTCCAAACTCTCCTCCATACGAATTGCGATCTTGATAGCTTCAACCTTGGAAGAAGGTTTCTCATATCTCACCTTGCTTCTAATTTGTGGTCTCAATCCTCCCACAAAATTCTTGGTGAGCATGGCCCCTATGCCAATCATTGTAGTCTCCACATCATCCCCACCCTTCCTCAACACTATGCGAAATCTGGACTCCAACTTTTCCACTCTTTCCACATAGACCCTCACTTTCTCTCCATCTCCTTGCTTGAGAAATGTAACCTCACTCATCAATCTCTCATAACTCTCATCAGGAAGAAAGTTCTCAATGAGTGCTGAAGTCAAAGTCTCCCAAGACTCCTCTTCCCCCTCTCTCCTCTCTCTCTTTTGGTATTCTGACTCATACCATGTAAGTGCTGCATCCTCAAAGAAATCTGGTAATAATGAGGCCCACTCATTCTTCCTCCTCTCATTGTTTCCTATGCAAGCTCTCTTGAAGTCTCTCACAAAGGCCTCCACATCTTCTCCATCCTTGCCAAAGAAAACCGGAAGTTTCCCCATCTTAACCCCTCACTATCTTTCTTTTCTCTTAATTTTTTTTTTCTCTTTTTTTTTCTCTCACTCTATTACTAATAGAGTATATACATGACTAACACCATCTGAGAATAATCCACTCTAGGGAACACAAAAGGTTCAGGTTACTCCAAGATTTCTATAGCAACATCAAATCCTAGAGTGCAGATTAATCTAACTCTCATGGATAGTTTATCCATAAGTTGAAAGATTATCTCCATCACTAATCTTGAGAACTAGCTGATGAAGGTGGTAGTATTTCTGTAGCTGTACTAAGACTCTCTCCAAGATCCTTCACCAAAGTTTCCAAAAGTGCTTTTACTCCACTACACTCATGTCCTTTTGGAAGTCCTTCAACTCCACAAACCTCACACAACTCCTTGGTCTTAGATCTTCTCCCTCCCAATCTTGGTGAAGAAGGTCCAACATGCAAACCCAAGTCAAGTAAGCCTCTCCTTTCCCTCAATCTCTTGCTCTCAAAGGTTAATGGACATGAACTTGCCTTATGTCCCTTCTCTCCACATAGAAAGCACTTAGACTCACTCTTTCCTCCAAGTGGTGTAGGTTTTTGGATCCTCTCAACACTCTCTTCAAATTCTATTGTAAACTCTCTTTTCCTCAAATCCACCCCTACAATCACCTCAAACCCTTGGGGAACCTTGCATAATCTCAATTTCTACTCTTGATGACCCTCCATGTTCCCAAAGATGAATCTAAACACTCAAACATGCTTTTTGTTGATCTCAAACTTCTCATGCATGAGATCTCCACTCTGCAGAATTGACCCTTCCTCACAATGTCACTCAAATCTCCCAATGAATATGTCACAGTCCTCTGAAATTTTCCACACTTGATCACAACTCTAGTGCGTCCCTCCCTGCAAAATTTTAGATCTTTTCATCGAGCCATTTGGCCTAGACACCTTTCTATTCAGCACCCATATTTCAGATTTGGTCTGAAAACCACCCCCCTCACTTCAAAAACTCATAACGCACTGTGCAAAAATGATCTCTCTCTAATTTTTGTGGCACCAGGTAGTTTATCTCTTAAGTACTTGTAATACCAAGCTAAATATCACAATACCACACACATGCACAAATGGGTGTTACAGTCCACCCTCACTTGTTGTCCTAGTGACTGTGCCACTGTTATCTATACACATGTAGCTTTGGCTAGGAGAGGCAGTTTGATCCCATTCTTGGTGATCCTGGTAGCTTAGGACTTACATACAAAATTCTCTTATGTCAAATGCCAAATGGTGGCAGAGTCAGTCCCGTGTTGTGTTATGAGATGGAGGGTTTTTGTTTAAATTTCTTGTGATTGGATCCCCTCCATTCTCTACTTCCTGTTTGTGCACCACATTTGTGTGAGGTGCCCTGACTTTTGAGCGTTGGTGCTCTGGTGTGCTCTCGGTGGTGAGGCTGGAGTGATGACCAGTCAAACTACCTTTGTTTCTCTCCGGTGAGGCAGGAAGTGATGACTTGTAAACCGTGAGAGTGCGTGTTATGATGGCAGGTTATAGGTTGCCATTTCCCCTAGAGTAGTTATCTCGGTTAGAGTTACATTAGTGGGTGGTGCTTAGTTAGTATTGGCACGTGGTGGTGTTGGCACTTTGGTGGGGTACTTGCGGTTGCGACTTGCGGTTGCAATTGGTGGTTCGGGTTTGCTATTGTGGTTACTTTGTCACGACAGAGTTCTTAGGAGATTCCAGAGGAGTTAGCCTTGCAGTACGCAATGGGTTTACTCGGAATGGTGCTTGATATCAGCCTGTATCTTAGGTCCCAATGAGGGAGGAGATTGACTCTGAGTTGGAGTTCGACACAAGAGCTGATTCAATTGAGAGTGCACTTGGTGTGTCCGCACCGTTGTTGTGGGACATGGATGAGATTTATGGGGCCTCCAAAGGCCCTAGGCATTACTCTGGTACAATGGGTACCATTGAGTTGGATGACTTCATCCAGGAGTTTGATAGTTGGTGTGATCTGCAGCAGATGCGGAACCCGACTTTGTTCACACCCTTCATGGCATGGAAGGGGTTGTTTCAGCACTTAGAGGGTCCACCAATGGATGACTACCATGAGTTCAAGAGAGCTCATTTGGAGGAGATTGAGTTATGGAGATAGTATTGGTCTCCACACTATGTCTCCATCACTTCAAGCTTGGTGGCCAAGAGTAGATTGGCTGTACCCACGAGTTCTAGCTCGAGTAGTGTTGGTGGAGCTAGTGGAGGTGCACTAGCTGGAGATAGTGCTACTACGAGTGGAGGTACCGCCGCAGGAGGTGGTGTGGTACTGGGGTTTAACCCCATGGTGGAGTTCTTCCTGTGTTTGAGGCAGAACTACCAAGGAGTACGGATTGACAAGCCGAGGAGCTTGCAGGAGTTCCAGCAGAAGGCTAGAGAGAGCCTACGCGAGGCATATACTCGCATGAGGCGGCTGATCAGTTTCACTCAGGGAGTTACTGAGGCCCAGGCAGTCCAGTTTTGGTATGGGATACTGGATAGGGAGTTGTGACATAGAGTTTGTGATGCTACATTATTGTAGGCTACTTCGCCCACTTTGGCAGTAGTCTTTGGTTTGGCTGAGTATATTGAGCTCAACATGGTGGAGGAGAGGGTGGTGACATCTAGACTTGGTAGGGAGACCTCATTCACGGTTGTGACTTCTTCTAGAGTGCATTAGAGTGCACCACACCCAGTGGGTTTTTGAGGACAGGGTGGACATCCCAGATCCTATGGAGTGAGTGGAGGGCCTAGTGGAGTTAGACCCTTACCCTCTTTTTTGGGTCAACAGCAGCCAGTGAGTGGTGGTGTTGCTTGTTGGACTTGTGGTGGACCTCACTATCGGAGAGAGTGTACTCAAGGCAACGGACCTGATACCTCTAGGGCATCATAGCCAGCACAGGGGCAATGTGAGCACTGCCACAGATTTGGTCACACTAGTGACCGGTGTTTTGACCTACACCTGAAGTTATGGAGTGGTAGGGCTGCTATGGTAGGTAGTAGAGGAGCTCCAATTCATGGAGGACGAGGTGGTAGAGGTGGTGGTAGAGGATCTACACCTAGTAGGGGTGCAGTACCTGCCCTTACTTCTGACACAGCTATGGCTACTCAGATTGAGCAGTTGGAGAAGAGATTGGCTAGTATGGCTATTGCTCAGAGGAGATAAGATTCGGGTGCTGAGGCTTCCACCTCATATGTTGGTGATAAAGATGCTTTGGACTTCATGTGCAGAGTAGCACAGGTGGATGCATCTACAGCAGTGACTAGGAGTGCAATACGTGCTCCAAAGCCTAGAGGAGCATCAGTTAAGTTGGACCATAGAGAGGAGAGGTTGGGAGATAGGTAAGACTTCCCCAGTCTTTCACGCTATCTGAGGCATTGCAGACGACATCCATGGTTCCTAGACGTCCTAGTGCAGGTGTGGTAGGTGGTGATGGAGTACATGATGGACTACCTGCTAATCAACCACCTACTACTACACAGACTGAGTCTAGCATGATGTTGGGGGTGGCTCAACTGATTATGCGGCATCCTTTGTTTTCAGCCAGTGACATGTTTACATTGGAAGTTGACCCAACCCCAATGTTCTGGTTGGCTGCCACGTTGTGTGAAAGAAGGGATGGTGCAGTTCCTACTACTAAAGCAGAGGTGGTTGGTAGTGGAGCTGACTTGGTTGAGGAGCATGGGATCCGTTCAGCGACCAGTGCTTTATGGCAGGCAGTAGCGGCTAGACTGGAGGAGTTGCCAGCTAGACCGGCCTTTGAGAGAGCACGGTTTACACCTGGTGTTGTCCTATTGGATAACCAGAGGGGGATTTTTCATTTGGTGGGACCTTCAGGGAAGGTCTATACACCACAAAGAGTCTTGTTAGACTCTGGTGTGCAGCCCCTTATGTCAGGGAAGGCTGTAGTTGTCGGTCTAGAGTTACGGAAGACCGATGTGGAGAGGTGTCCATTTTAGATCCAGACATCTCTAGGTGGTGGTTTGACACAGTACATCACACATGGAGAGCTTGTTGTCCAGGTTCAGCCTGGTCATCCGACTGATAGCTCGGTGGTGAGAGCTCAGGCTATTGTGACGATAGCTGAGTCATATGATGTGCTAGTTGGGGGAGCAATGTTATACCCCATGGGTTTTAGCATTGACTATTGGGAGGAGACAACCTCTTATAGACCTGGTTGGCAGTCTGGTGAGGGACGGGTATGTTGCCTACCAGTACGCTTCAGTAGTGGCAGTCTTGGCTCACTACAGTTTAGGACCATGGCAACATCAGTTTTAGCTTTCAGTGGTGCAGTTACTTGGCCTGATGACTTGTTGGGGGGGAACGTCCATGCAGAGGATACTCCAGTACTAGAGGAGATCACTCGGCTTTGGAGTATGAGTGGGATTGTTCCATCCACCTTGGATGATCCATTGTGGAGTTCAGAGGAGGCATTGCAATAGCATGCAGATCAGTTGGTGCAGCAGGCTTGGAGTGGAGCCTTCATACCATCAGGAGATGAGTGTGAGGATGAGCCTCTAGAGGCAATTGCTTTGACACCTCTAGATACCACACTCATTGCTTGGCAGTATCTATGTGGTGCCCACTTTTTTGTTTTTTTCAAAATAAAGGAGAAGAAGTGTATAGAGAAGTCAGATTGCGCCTGTATGGCCGAAGAAGGCGAAGAAAATTGTCTTCGAGATGAAACCCAAAGTAAAGTGACTTTGGGTCATAAGGCAAAGTACTCGGAAATGCCGTGTCAGCATACAATACGAAGTAAATTGTCTTTGGATCAAGGGGAGCTCAACCCGAGGCGAAGACAGTCTAACAACCTTTTGTCGGGGCAAGAAATTCAAGAAGGGGCCGTTTCAAAACTGGCAGCTCATACGCGCAAAGGTTGATTGACAGTGAGAGGTGCATGCAGGAGGTGTGATTTCTCGGTAGAAACTTGAAGCAACGGAAGACGAAGAAGTGCAACTCTATAAAAATTGAAATTGCAACGACGAAATGTTGAGCAATTTTCCTTTGCCATTGAGAAGTCGTCTTGCAGGTGATTGGGGAAAGGGAAATAGAGTTGTACTCGGGTTAGTGCGCAAGGGAGAAGTCACGAGAGAGAAATTGAGAGACAGTAAGAAAGCAGAAGAGATGGGAGGAGGGAAGAAAAACTCTGAATTTGCAGTGAGAAATCATGCAATTCGGAGAATAGATGTAGTAGCGAGGATCGAAGTCTTGAGCCGACTTTGGATCACTTTTTTGGCATGGAACTGGAACGTAAGTTTTCCAAGATTCATGACAGAAATCATCAAGAGTAAATGTCTCGATGGTCCCGAGGAAGAAGGGAAGAGAGGAAATTTGGCTTGCTGGACAGAGTTGGATTGGAGACTTGTACTCGGGAAGGAGGCGGGTTTGGAGCAGGGAGCCACGTTCTTGGGGAAAGGAGAGATAGCCCAAGAAACGCAGGAGGTGAGAGATGCCTTCTTGTCAAAGAGAACAAAGAATGGGTACAAAGTTGAGAGCTACAAAGACCCTATGAGGAGAGGAATTGTGAGTGCACTAATGGCCATCCTGAAGCCGGAGAGAACCACTTATGTGATGAAGCACCAAGCGGTGTTCTTTCACAAGTTATTTGCAGGAGAACCGATCAATTGGGCAAGGTGCTTTCACGGGAGAACGAGGCAGATGGTGTGGAATCTGTGGGATGAGTCGCCTCCACACTAAATCATACCATTTGCAGCACATTTCTACCTCGGGTTGAATTTGCTCAATTTGGCAGAGCGCAATAGAATGGTGTCTCATTTCCATCCTGACTTGAGAAGAGAAGTCGACGCGGAGGAGCAGCAATACATTCTCCAAATCCGGAGCACAGACGACTACTATGCAAAGACAGGGAAAAATGTGGAGGTCGTGGTAAGTACCCCGACAAAGAAGAGAACTCGGCAAGCAGAAACCGAAGAAAACAAGAAACCTTGGAAGATGCAGAAAAATAACCCGAGGCGAGGGATGGTGGTGATTGAGTCAAAAGATGAAGACTCAGAAGGAGAAGCCGAGCTCAAAACGGAGGACTCGGAACGTGAGGAGGAACCTGAGCTGACACTGCAGAGTGGAGATACTAGCAGTGACAGTGAAGAAGGTGGAGAAATGACCTCGGCACCAGCGGCTGAAGAATACGAAGAAGAAGTGCAAGCCGAAGTAGAAGCCGAAGACAATGCGGCGTTGGAAGACGAAGTACCGGTGCTAGAGGAGAAGAAGATCAAAGTACAGCGAGGAGTTTGCTTGAGACGTAAGGCGAAGTGTGAAGCGGGGCCGAGTAGAGTGAAGGAAGAGGTAGAAGAAAGCTCGGGTAGTGAGGCGTTGATTCCGATACGAAGACTCCAGAGAAGAAGGCGAGTATCAGGAGAACTGTGAGCCGGCCTATCTCTCACTCAGGATGAACCTCTGATGGCTATTATGGTAGCGCACCATGGACTAAGAAGGCAAGGAACCCCAACTCCATCATACTCCTCCAAGGCTAACACTCCAAGACTCAAGACATTGCTCACTAGAGAACTCAATGAGAGAGAGATAGTTGCAAATGAAAGGATGATGAGTACCTCCTCACCCCTTGTTTATATACTTGTGAAATAGTTACGTACCAAAGTTACTAATTACCGTAGTAACTCAAGTTACTAGACTAAAAGTCAAGTAAAGTCAAAAGTAGAAAGGAATATCCATTCACATGGGCATATTCCCCTAAGCATGTGATCTATCTTGACCCAACCACTAAGTCAAGGATTCCTTCACATGGGCTATCCTTGGACTAAAGAAGAATCCAAAACAAAAAGGCTTGCGGGCCCAAGAGTTCTCAACTCTTTCCTCAAAACCAAACACCTAGGAATAATACCAAGTCAACACACTAAAATCCAAAATAGTGGTGCTCATCTTTTCTACTTCCTCTAAAGTAAGGTCCCATCTATCTTAGCTATGACTAAATTTAGCTAACCATGACTAATATAGAATCATCATTTATCTCTATATAAATAATATCTCTTAAGTACTTGTAATACCAAGCTAAATATCACAATACCACACACATGCACAAATAGGTGTTACAGAACACGAAGAGAGAAGAGAGACTACTCCGTGGGAGGAAGAAGTTGCCAATAATGGAGTAGATTACCTACAAGAAGTAGTGTGCATGCTGTTGGTGAAGTTGGAACAGAAGAAGAAGGAGATGCAGTCTACTTGTCCAGAGGTAAAGACTGTTTTGCAGGTCTTATCAAGATTAGAAGAAGAGAACTCGGAGTTGAAGAAGAGTGTAACCAGAGGTGAGGAAGAGAGAGAAGTACTACGAGCGGAAGCAGTAGAGAGAAGTAAGGTAATCGAAGACTTGAAGAGAGAAGTGAGTTATCGAGAGGATCTTGCGAGGAAGAGTGACATTGCAAGGGAGAGACAGGTAGCGGAGCACAAAATCTTGAAGCAGCAGTTTGCTGATTCAAGAGTAGAGCTTATCCATGCTATGGCGAGGGTAGCATCAAAGGACCAAGAGCTCGATCGAGTGATGGAGAGTATGGAGGAGAAGAAGCAACTCTGGCAAAGAGAGTTGTCTGTGCGGTATAGAGAAGAAGAGAGATTACGAGAATTACTTCGTAATCAGGAAGAGAAAGTTGTACAGAAGGAGAAAGAGAAGGAAGCGGTGAAGGCAAAGTTCAAAGAAGAGTTGGCAATGTACAGAGAGGAATGGCTTGCAGATCGGGAACGAGAACAAAAGACAAGATTGGAGCCATTGAAGGAAATAGTCCTCAGAGTGAACGCAATGTTAAGTACAGAAGCCAACGTTTGAATTGAAGAAGCGCGACTGCACGAGTTGAAGTTGTTGGTGCAGGAGACGAGGCGAAGGCAAGCAAAGGACACTGATTTGAATGCCTTGTTAATTAGTCTCAGAACTCGTGTAGACAGGAAGATCTTAGAAGTAGAAGACAATATTTCAATTAGATTAGACTTAGTGAAAATAGAGTTAGAAAAGCTTCGGCAGGATGTTAAGGCAAAACCCAAAGTAGATAACATAGGAATCCAAATGTCTTCGGAGTTGCCCTCACAGACATTAGAGAAGAGTGGGTCAAAGGATGAAGAGTTAGATAGATTACCCACTGATGCAATTTTAGATCAAGAAAGAGAATTGCTGGATCTGGTAGAAGATGTAGGAGATGTGAAACCCGAGGAAAGAATATTAGGAAGTAAAGTTACTTTGGGGTCGCGTTTGAAAGCCGAGGAAGAAGTAGACATCGGATTGGATTAGTAACAGATTTGAGATTTGAAGGGGCAGATATGAAGAGGTGCATTGTCATTTCGGATCTGCAGGTTAGAAAGTTGTTGTAGAACGGTATAGTTGTTAGAACTGTCAATTGCTTCACTATTTAAGAGTGGCATTCGCAGAGATTTGTTGTTCAGTGCTCATTATTTCTGAGAATAGATAAAGCGAAGTGCTGTGAAGTTGTGCTCGTCGCTTGAGCTTGATTCTGAGTATCAACTTTGCAATTGTGTTTGTGAATGTTTGGAGAAATTCAAAGTGCAAGTCAGTGTGCTTGTTGGACATTGGATTCCATAGCCTTGATCTTCATTCTGTGTGTTTGATCCTGAGTGAAGTGCAATCGAAGCAATGCCTTGATAGATCTAAGAGGAATTGTAGTGTTGGTAGTATTCTGCATTTGTGAGTGCAGTATGAAGTTGATGTGAAGCAATTTCGATTGAGGAAGTTGTGCCTTCAGTGGAGGGGTGGAACACAATTCTGAGGCGAAGTCATTTTGCAGCAAAGTGCCATTTTCGGGAGAGCCTGAATCATCACAATCAAGATTGTTTGGAAAGAATTGAAGGATTTGTGATTAAGGAGTGAGAATTTGTGACAAGACTGCGAGTCAGTGCTTGTTATACTCTTCTGGGTGTGGTTTCTACCTGAGAGACTAAAGAAGAACTCAAGAAGAACTAAATTGTTACTTTGCTTTGTATTTGGACATTTCTGACTCGTATCTCTGCGGGAACAAACTTTACTTACCCGATTACCGCAAAAGTGATATTTGTCGTGTTGTCACATGATTTTTGGCGCCGCTGCCGGGGATACAAATCTTGGAAGTGGAAAAATACAAAGCCAAATTGGAAACTAGGTATCAATGCAATATGAATGTATGCATTGAAAGAACAACGAGAAGAGAGAGCTCGAAGACAAGCACTTCAGTGTGAAGAAGACAAACGTCTGAACGTCCCATCCATTGTTGACAAAACTGAACGAGAGGCGTTGGAGTTTCAACTCCTTCACGAAGTGCAAGAAGCCCTGTGAGAACTTGACCACAAGAAACGCGAAGGCGGTTGGCAAGGCTACTTCGCATCTCCTTCTTCTTCCAAGAAGAAGAAAGAATCAAGTGGGCAAACATATGCATTGCGGCCCAGTACACCAACTTCCCCTAGAGTTGTAAAGGAAGTTGTGTCCTTGAAGACCTTTGTTTGAGAAAAGACAGCACAAACACTTACTAAAGACAAGTGTCAATATCTTCTACGAATGATTCCTCGGTTGTCCCGAAGGAATTTTGAAGAACCCATCGAAGGTGTTGATCCTGAATCTTCCACTCGGGTTGAAGTTGACACCCTCACAACAAAAATTGTTGAAGAAGACCCTACTTTGAATTTGACAAATTGGAATCCCTGGGCTGACAATAAGGCATCAATTCCAGCCAATCCTTCCGTTCCGTCAAGTTCCACATTACCTCAGCCAATCCCAGTGCATCGAACAATGACTTCGCTTCCTGTCACCCGACACGCCTATCAGAAGTATAAGGGGATAGAACAAGACAAAGACCCCGATGAATTCATTGAAGAATTCAAAGTCATCTCCTTTGCTAACAAGGAGCATGACTTGGCGGATTGACTGAGAATTTTCCCAAGTCTGCTCCGCAAGAAAGCTCGGAGCTGGTACACCCATGTGACTCAGAAGGGGTTTGTACCATCGGACTGGGCGGACTTGAGAAACAACTTCTTGGAACAATTTCGGGAGGTTGACTACAATACGAGTGTCTTCGCGGCACTCAACGATTTGGACCGGGGCAAGAAGGAGAAGTTGAGAGACTACTCTGAGCGGTTCATGGCACTACTGAACCGAGTTCCCAAGCAATCGGGGGTGGTGGGATACTCCGATGCCCAAGCCATTACTTGGTTCCTCGGGGGCCTTTCACCAGAGATACGAATCTTTGCCAGGGAGAGGAACGTAACTTCCTTGGACAAAGTACTCAAACATGTCGCTCGTTATGAAGCGGCCCACTCTCACTCTGCCGATAACCGGAGAAATCGGGAGAAGAAGGGCAAGAAGCCCAAAAGGAGAGCTTCACGCAGCACCTCCCCTTCTTCGGACGAATCCTCTACGTCTTCGAGCTCTTCTTCGGAATCCGAAGAAGAATCAAAGCCAAGACGAGTCAGAAGACATGGAGGCAAGAAACCAGTGACTCCTCCAGCCAAGAGTGTACATAAGGCGGATACGAAGCTGGACGCCCTCATCAAGGAGTTTTCAGATTTCAAGATCCAGATGATTGGGGCTAAGGACCAAAGAAAGGCCCAAGCATTTGGACGATCTAATGTGTGGTGCACCGTATGTGGCAAATCCGGCCATGCCAACACAAAATGCAATACTCGTAATGCATTCCTGGTGCAGCAAATTGATTGGGTTTCGGGATGGAACCAAGACGAGGACGAAGAGGCGGTGTACCAAACTCAGGAGGTACAGCCTCAACCGAGCACATCGTATCAAGGTCCGAGGTTTGGACCCAGGGAGTATAACCCCAATGCTCCTCCGTGAAGACCACCAATGAGCAACCAAAATCGCCCTCAGAATGTTGCACCCGGAGCTTGTTATAATTGTGGCTTGATGGGACATTGGTCTCCAAATTGTCCCGAGCCAAGAAGGCAAATTGGGTATGTTCCCCTGTGTGGAAATTGTAAAGGATCGGGGCATACAAGCAACCAATGCCCTCACCCACTGAACCCGAAGCCGCCTGTAAAATATGTATAGACCCCTGCTGAGCGTGCAGCACTTCAGCCGAAGGGGGATACAAATGTAAATTGTATTATGCTTGAGGAAGAAAGACCTCAAGAAGGGAGTCCGGCCTCAAAAGGAGAATGGCCAAACCTTGAAATTTTGAAAGTTGAGACACGCTCCAGCAAGAAGAAGCGTGATCCCGAAGAACTAAGTACGACCTCGTCGTCTTCCCGAAAGGCGAAGAAACAGTGCCCAAAAGCCATTCTTTCGGCCAAGGAGGAAAAGATCCTCGTGAAAGCTAAAGCTAAAGTCTTGCAGAAAGAATTAACGGAGGCATTACTCAGGACTCAGGAATTGAGTTTGGAAGAAGAGACGAAGACGAATTCTCAAATTTTTCCGGCGGACATCCGATCCGAAGTAAAGGGTCTGATCCAAGCCGAGGTGGGCCAACCCGAGGAAGCTTGGGTTAAGGCCATCAGCAAGCCCGTCACCATTTTGAAGCGTCCCAAAGTCAAGAGGGGACATGGAGAGTCCTCGGACCTAAAGCCGAAGACAAAGACGGTCAAATTGGGAGGAGTTCCCCAATATGATATTGTAGCCAATTTGGCCACCACAAATGCCAATGTTACATTTAAGCAATTGTGGGAAGATAACAAGTTGTACAAGAGATAGCTTAATTCGGCCCTCAAGAAGGTGAGGTTGATGTCAAAGAAGGACTTGCCTGCTATCTATCGTATTGAACAAGAAGATTTGGGATCTCCCAAGGTAGATGCGGAGATTGCAGGGTGCATGATCACATCGATACCCATTGACTCTGGGTCCGGGGTGAATGTCATGACCAAAGATACGGCAAATCGACTCTCGGGTATCATACATTTGAACCAACACCCCGAGTTTTGAAGTTTGCCGACCAAACCAAGAGACGGCCCTTGGGCATGCTGTCGAATATTACCACTATCATTGGAGGGGTACCCTTCAAGTTGAATTACATCGTGTTGCGGCCAATGACAAAAATTGGTTACCCTCTGTTGATCGGCAGACCCTAGTTGTATAGTGCCCAAGTTGTAGTGGATTGGCATCAGCAGAAGTTAAGATTCAAGGACATTTCGTCCAAAGATCAGAAGCTGGTGACTGTGAGTTGGACGAAGGTTCCCCATCTCGGGGAAACAAGTTCGTCAGAAGAGGAAGACGAATCCGAAGACTCATCGTCTTTGTCTTCAGATGAATCCGAAGAAGAAGTCCAAGTTAATTACTTGGAATGCTACGAGGTAGAGGTTGACGACAAAGATCCATATGACCTCACCTCGGGTGAACCTGACTTGGAGGAAGGGGGTTTGATGGCCGCTCGCCTCGGGATAAGCCGAGTAAGCCACGTTGAAGGAGTCATCAACCCCGATGACTGTCAAGAGGTGTTACTAACTGAAGGAAAAATTTTAAAAATCTTGAAGACAATTACTTCGGAGGAGATGGCAGGATACACTGCCCTGTTTATAGAGTTCTAGGATGTATTCGCCTGGTCGATTGATCAAATGCCGGGTATTCCACGAGAATTTGGAGAACACCGGATTGATTTGGTTGAAGGTGCAGTTCCGGTTTGGCAACGACAATACCGCCTGAACCCAAAGTACTTGCTTTTGGTGAAAGATGAAATCGATAAGAACTTAGGGGCCGGAATCATCTTCCCTCTCTCAAGCAGTGAATGGGTCTCCCCCATTGTCATTGTCCTGAAGAAGAAAACAGGGAAGATCTGAGTGTGCCAAGACTTCCAAAAATTGAACGCAGTTATAAGGAAAGATCATCATCCCTTGCCTTTTACCGATACAATTTTAGATTAGGTAGTTGGGCATCCTTGTTATAGTTTTCTCAATGGATTTTCAGGGTACAATCAAGTATCCATTTGAGAAGAAGACAAGGATAAAACTACATTCATGACTGACTGGGGCACTTTCACTTACAATCAAATGCCCTTTGGGTTGTGTAATGCTCCCGCTACTTTCCAGCGGATGATGAATTCGATCTTCAAGGATTTCCTACGCAAATTTGTCAAAGTTTTTATTGATGACTTTTGTGTGTTTGGGCAAAGAGATGTACATTTAGATTACTAGAGAGGTTCTACAACATGCTTATGATGGGATTCAGCGACTTGACCACATCCTTGTTGATGATATCTTGGATGTTGGGCGTCAGTCTCAGACAGTGGTAGTGGCTGATAGGTCATGTAACAATATGGAGTTTAGTGATGAAGTTGGTCGGGCTTACAAAGTAGAGAATAAGACAAAATAGCCTAGAATATTCTAGAAGCATCTAAGAAGCTTCTTGGGAAGCTTCCCAACTAGTTAACTTGCGCCCTAAGCAGGTAGCTTCTAGAAGCTTCTAACTAGCTTAGCTTGCACGCCAAGTAGGCGGCTTCTTGAAGGAAGCTTCTTGAGAAGCTTCCTAGTTAACTTGGCTTGCACTCCAAGAAAGCGGCTCAAGGAAGCTTCTTGAAGAAGCTTCAAGGGTCTTGTATGCTACCTATAAATACCAAGGCCGAAGCTCATGCTAGGCATTCGGAGTTTTCCCTCATTCAAGTGTCCCAATGTGAGTTTCCATTCTCCTATTTCTCTCCTCGGTTTTGGTCTTTTACATTGGTATCAGAGCGGGAATGGGATGGATGGAATTTATGGACCACCAAATCCACTTCCACCAAACCATTGGGATTTTTGCGTTTAAATACTACCCAAGCATCGTTTCACACAGTTCATCACCTCACACTTTGGACAAGACTTTCTACATATGATCACCATATCTGAGGAACCCTTGGTGCTTCAGGTTGTAACTTATGGAGAATGGTGGATGTGCTATTTCTATGTGTTAATAAATTAGATAGATTGGGAGTGGTGTGATAGAGGAGCAACCATGGTGGCAATACCTGATGTTATCCTTGCTATGCAACAACAAATCGAGCACTTCGCTCGATTGTTGGATGAACGGGATCTTTGACGACAAGAGCAGGTAGAGAGAGTACCAATTCGAGAAGGAGAAGATCGGATCAGATTCCCTAAACCCAAGGTATTGGAAGGCAAGAATCTCCCAAGTGCAGTGGAGAATTTTGTGTTTGATTGTGAATGTTATTTTGAAGCTAACAATCTACAAGATGAGCGAAAGCAGATTCTCTTGGCTTCTAGCCAATTGGATGGGGTAGCAAAGCTATGGTGGAGATTCCGAGTGGAGCGGGCCGAACGACAAATGGTTGCACCAATCTTGACATGGGTAGAATTCAAGAGCGCAATAATCAATCGGTTCCAAGCTATAAATGCCACACGAGCTGCACGGGATAAGTTGGCAGAGTTGAAACAGATTGGCTCTGTAAGAAGTTACATCACGCAATTCCAAAACACCATCATGCAAATTCTAGATATTTTGGAAGGTGAAGCTTTGGATCGATTCGTGAGGGGCTTGAAGGCAAGAACCAAATTAGAGGTAACCATGCGAGAGCCACAACACTTGGAAGAAGCCATGCGGTTGGCCAAACGTTTTGATTTGTTGGTGGCAACAACTTGGTCTCGACCTCGAACCCCACAAGGCCTACCAATACACTACACACAAGTGGAGGAGCCAGCACCAATGGAAATTGATGCAATTCAACAAAGACCACTGGGCATGGCAGACCAGGAGAAATTGTGACAAAATGGTGGTTGTTTTTATTGTCGCCAGTTGGGGCATCGCATTGCTGAATGTCCACTCAAGAATGGACGACCTCGACAAGTTGCCCAAGTGGAGATTGTGGAGTGGAATGATCAGGGAAACGAGGAATCCCAGTAGGAGATTTCGAGCCGCCTACTGGGAGCTTCATTAGTTCCAATGGGATTGAAGGCTCAACCTATGCAAGTTTGCTTCACTTGCAAGGTATGATATCTAATCGGGGTTGTAGGATTTTGGTTGATTCTGGAAGTTCAGAGAATTGCATGTGTATGCAAGTAGCAAAGGAATTGGGTATTCCTATCAAGCTAGTGATTGGAAGTAGTTTGATGATGGCGGATGGTAGAATGGATTCTACATTCCGCACCTCCCATCTTGTTACCTTCAAGATTAGGAAGGAGTATTTGGAGTATATGAGGTTTGTAGTGGCACCTCTACATTATGATATCATTCTGGGTCTATCTTGGCTTGAACGTCATAAGGTTCAATTTGATTGGACCCGATGCCAAATTCAAGTACAACACCAAGGTGGGAATTTCTGATTAGGTTGTTTGGCACCTTTGAGTAAGACACCTAAGAATAGTCAGTCCCAAGATGGGAAGTTTGTCGAGAAGGTAGCCATAGAGCAAATCTTGAAGGGAGATGAGTCCCAAGATGGGAAGTTTGCCAGGAAGGCAACCATGGAGCAAGCTTGGAAGAGAGATGAGTCCCTAGAAGGGAAGTTTGTTAATAAAGCAGCCATAGAGCAAGCTTTGGAGGAAGATAAGTCTGTATTTGCGGTGTAGATCAAGCCGATTGCACAAGAACAATCTGAGGAGGGCCAAGTGCCGCATCAAGCAATGGTTGATTGGATAGTTCAGGAGTTTGCAGATGTGTTTTCGGATGATCTGCCAAACGGATTACCCTCCGATCGAGGTATGCCCTTCAAGATCGAGTTATTGCCAGGGAGTACTCCAGTGAGTAGACCAATCTATCGGCTCTCACCAAAGGAGTTGGAGGAGTTGCGAACAACACTTACAGAGTTGTTGGAGAAGGATTTCATACGACATAGTACCTCTCCTTAGGGAGCACCGGTACTGTTTGTTCCAAAGAAGGATGGAGGACTTCATTTCTATATTGATTACCGTGGACTCAATAAGCAAACCGTGAAGAATGCATATCCCTTGCCTTGGATCGATGACCTGCTTGATCAACTAAGTGGAGCACGCTACTTTTCCAAGCTGGATCTTTGTAGCGGCTATTGGCAAATTCCTATTGAAGGAGAGGACGTGCAAAAGACTGCTTTTCACACAAGGTACGGACATTTTGAGTGGAGAGTTCTACCTTTCGGACTCACTAATGCTCCAGCAGTCTTCATGGATCAGATGCATCGGGTGTTGGAAGGACTATTGGATCAGTCCGTGGTGGTGTTCTTAGATGATATCTTAATCTATAGCAAGACAGAGGCCAAACATGTGAATCATGTGCGAGAAGTCCTAAGATGACTACGACAGTAGAAATTTTACTGCAAGAAGTCAAAGTGTGCTTTTTGGCAGAAGGAGGTTACCTTCTTGGGTCATAAGATCTTATTAGAGGGGATCAAAATGGAAGAAGAGAAGATCAAGGCCATTACTGATTGGCCTACCCCGAAGGATGCTACAGAAGTACGAGCATTCAATGGATTGGCCAGTTTTTACCGACGGTTCATCTACTATTATGCTCACGTGGCTGCACCATTGACTGACCTCTTGGGAAAGAACTTGAGCTTCCAGTGGACCACCAAGCATGAAGAAGCATTCCGGAAGTTAAAGTATATGGTGTCTTTAAGACCTATTCTTCAACCATATGATCCTCAACTACCTTGTGTGGTTGATTTTGATGCTTCTAACTTTGCAATTGGAGCGGTGTTGCAACAAGAATTTCCAGATAGACTACATCCTATTGCCTTTGTGTCTTGTCGACTAAATACAGCTGAAAGAAATTACTCCGCTTGAGATCGTGAACAACTTGCAATGGTATATGCCACCAAGGTATGGAGGCATTACCTCTTGGGGAAACAAGTGATCATGCGAATTCATCACAAGCCATTGTTGTAGACCTTACACCTAGAGCACATGAAGAGTCGACATCATCGATGGGAAGAGCAACTCCAATTGTTTGACATCAAACTTGAGTACAAACCAGGTTGGTTCCATGTCATCCCTGATGCTCTATCACGATGACCTGATTTGAAGTCTCTTCCTCTCATCGCGGCAGCAATTACGACGGTGTTAATTGATCCCAAGATTCATAAGGAGTTTTGGTTAGCTCTACAGCAAGATCCCTTCTTTCAAATGGTACATGGTCGGCTAACAATAGGTGACAAGGAGTACAACACCTTCAAGGAAGGCCTTCTATTCCATGCGGATCAGATCTATGTTCCAGCCAAAGGTGATCTTTGACTTGTGCGCCTTCAAGAAGCCCATGATTTACCCATTGCTGGGCACATGGGTGTGGACAAGACCTTGGGTACCCTCCAACGTCAATGGTGGTGGCCCAACATGACAAGGGATGTTTGAGAATTTGTCCGATCATGCAAGAGCTGCCAACATAACAAGGCCAGCAACTAGAAGCCGGGTGGACTACTTCAACTGCTTGCCATTCCATCAGCTCGTTGGGAACATGTGAGCTTGGATCTCATAACATCCTTGCCAAAGACAAAACAAGGACACACCGCCATCGTGGTGTTTGTGGATAAGCTTAGTAAGCAAATCCACTTGGCACCAACTTGTGATACCGTGGATGCTCCAACCTTGGCACAAATCTACTTCGACAATGTCTTCAAGCATCATGGAATGCCAGCGTACTCATCTCCGACCGTGATCCTTGCTTTACTGGGAAGTTTTGGCAAGCACTCTTTCAGATACTCGACACCAAGCTTGCTTTGTCCACGGCCTATCATCCTCAAACTGATGGACAAACCAAACGTGCAAATTGTACATTGGAGGATATGTTGCGTACCTTTGTCAATGTCCACCATACCAATTGGGATGAATGTCTTGCCGCTGCCAAATTTGCCTACAACAATTCCAAACAGGCAAGCACCGGATTCTCTCCTTTCTTTCTCAATTTTGGCCAAGATCCGCTTGTTCCAGATTCTCTTCTTGTTCCCCCTCCATCTCAGGTTCCTCATACTTCCACATTCTTGACCACTATATCCCAATCTCTCCAACAAGCCAAGTCTCACCTCCTTGTTGCTCAGAATCGCCAAAAACAATATGCGGACCACCATCGTCACAATCTCACCTTTGAAGTCGGTGATAAAGTCATGCTATCCTCTAGTAACCTCCCTCTCCCACTTGATACCCAAGTTCGTAAACTTGCCCCTAATTGGATAGGACCCTTTGATATCACCCAAATTGTCTCTCTTGTTGCTTATCGTCTTGCCTTACCTTGTCACATGCGTATCCATCCTGTCTTTCATGTTTCCAAGTTGAAACCCTTTGTTCCTAACCCTTCTTCCTTTTCCTCTCGAGTCCAACCTCCCCCTCTTCCTGTCCCTATCAATGATCATGAGGAGTACGAAGTTGATCGTATCCTTGCACGTCGCCATATTCAACGAGGCCATTGCCAACATACGGAGTACAAGGTCCTTTGGAAAGGGTATCCCCTTCATGATGCCACATGGGAACCTCTTTCTCACCTCTAGAATGCACAGATGGCCATCAAGGAATTCAAAGCTTCACTGACGACGAGGACGTCACCAACTAGCGGCGGGGGAATATGTAACAATATGGAGTTTAGTGACGAAGTTGGTCGGGCTTACAAAGTAGAGAATAAGACAAAATAGCCTAGAATATTCTAGAAGCATCTAAGAAGCTTCTTGGGAAGCTTCCCAACTAGTTAACTTGCGCCCTAAGCAGGTAGCTTCTAGAAGCTTCTAACTAGCTTAGCTTGCACGCCAAGTAGGTGGCTTCTTGAAGGAAGCTTCTTGAAGGAAGCTTCTTGAGAAGCTTCCTAGTTAACTTGGCTTGCACTCCAAGAAAGCGGCTCAAGGAAGCTTCTTGAAGAAGCTTCAAGGGTCTTGTATGCTACCTATAAATACCAAGGCCGAAGCTCATGCTAGGCATTCGGAGTTTTCCCTCATTCAAGTGTCCCAATGTGAGTTTCCATTCTCTTATTTCTCTCCTCGGTTTTGGTCTTTTACAGGTCACTTATGGCAGTGGTGAACCTAGTTGGACAGCCTAGAGCTGCATTTCCCACACTCATGAGTTTCCTAGGCTCTCATGCTTTTCAAGAGGGAGGACCTGGACTTGTTTGGGACTTAGTTACAGTAGTTGGTGGAGCCCAATGCTGATGAGAGAGAGCGGGCGATGGGTTTCCACACCGGTATGACCACTGTTCTAGGAGTGTTAGAGGCATCCAGGCGTGAGGTGTTAGGTCAGGCTATGGACCTGAATTATTTGACCTGGATTGTGAGCCTTGGCTTGGTAGAGCAGCGTAGGATGCGCTTGATAGGCATCACCACTCAGACACTTGTGAGCCCTGTGCCTATCGAGACGATTCAGGCACATGCTGGGGGCGATGGACCAAGTGGACATGGTATTCTTGGGACACATCCAGTAGCTACTAGGGAGAGTGGTCTACTTGGAGTCCATCCAGGTGAGCATGGGCTACTTGAATTACACCCTTGGTCCACATGGGATGCAGCCCGAGGACGTGTGGAGCTTGCAGCCAGAGTGGAGGGAGTTTTACACATAGAGGTTGGGACCTCTAGTGGTCGGGAGCATGACACTATTGCTCCCAAGGGCCTAGTGTAGCAGTCAATCAGTATATCTTCCACTCCTACTACAGTTACAGAGGATACTTGGGAGCTAGATCTTGGACCCAAGCTTACTGGAGAGGAAAGACGGAGGGTTTGGAGGTTCTTGAGGAGTCACACGAGTTGTTTTGCCTTCAATATGAAGGATTTGGGTACTCTGAAGGGACCTGGTATACGGATTGAGCTGACTAGCGATACACCAGTTTTTTGACGTCCTTATCGATAGAGTGAGATGGAGAGGACATTGATTCAGAGCCAAAGTAGTGACCTTTTTGAGGCTGGTTTGGTAGAGATTTCACATGGAAAGTATGCATCAGCAATAGTGATGCCAGCTAAGAAGGATATGCATGGCAACTATATAGATAGGCGGATGTGTGGAGATTACCGTCCTATCAACCAACAGACCAAGGCTGATCGGTATGCCATGCCTACACCGGAGGAGATTTTTGATGCAATTGGGCATGCAAAGGTCTTCAGTACTTTGGATCTTTGAGTGGGATGTCATCAGTTGCCGATCAGGGAGGAGGATAAATCCAAGATAGCATTTTGGGCTATTGATCCTCACGGCAAGGATGTGTTATATTAGTGGAGGTTCTTACCATTTGGGTTAAAGAATGCTCCTACTGAGTTCTAGAGGGTCATGGATAGGATCTTAGCTGGATTGGATTTTGCTTGGTGCTATATTGATGACATTTTGGTTTACAGCACTACTGTGGAGGAACATGAGAGACAATTGTTGGAGGTGTTTGAGAAGTTGAGATCTCATGGACTCAAATTACATTTTGGGAAGTGTAGGTTCTTCCATGAGCAGGTTGAGTATTGGGTCACACTATCTACCCCGGAGGACTTGGTGTCTAGTAGACCAAGGTGGAGGTTATTGCACGTATTCCTTGGCCTACGGATGTGAGCCAAGTGCGAGCATTCCTTGGATTGGCAAATTTCTATCGCCGCTATGTTAGAGGATTTAGTGCCATTTCCAAGGCCTTGACAAAGCTGACCAAGCTTACACAAGAGTGGTTTTGGGGAGATGAGCAGGAGAGAGCTTTTGTAGAGCTCAAGGAGAGGTTGACATCTGCTCCTATTTTGAGGAGACCGATCAGGGGACGACCATTTCAGGTTCACATTTATTGGAGTATGTTGGAGCTTGGAGCGGTGCTCACCCAACATGATGATGAGGAGAAGGAGTTTGTGGTGGCCTATGCTAGTCACTCCAACAATTTAGCGGAGGTGAAGTATAGTTCATATGAGGAAGAGTGCTTGGCAACAATTTGGGCAGTAGTACATTTCCGATGTTACCTATTTGGTAACCCCTTCACTCTCATCATTGATCATCAGCCACTGAAGTGGTTAATGGAGTCCGACAAGCTTTCAGGGAAGCTTGCACGATGGACTCTGATTTTATATGAGTATGATTTCACGATTGTTCACAGACCTGGAGTGGTGAACTGTGATGCAGATGGGTTGAGTAGAAACCCATGTCCCAGCCAACAGGATCAGACTGGAGCACGTTGGCATGCAGATGAGGAGATGGTGCCAGGTTGGCATGCATCGGCCTTTTTGTGTATATTTGCAGAGGCTTTGGTGGTATCTCTCTCAGCACATACAGGAGGAGTTATTGAGGTCACCGATCCAGAGAGTGAAGATATTGGTACAGTTCAGCGAGACATTCATGATGATGTCTTAGTGATAGACTATCTTCACACTAGTGTTGTGGGTGGCACAATTGGGGCCAAGGAGAGAGACTGTGTTCTTCAACAAGCCAGACGGTTTGATTGGAGGGTAGACACCTTTTGCATGTATGGGAGGATGGAAGAGTGCGAGTGGTACCACTTCCATCACAGAGACCACAGTTGGTCCATCATGCTCATGAGGAGCTAGGACATTTTGGAGTAAAGCGTACTTATAGCTTACTCCAGAGTCATTATTGGTGGCGCAATATGCAGACCAAGGTACAATAGTTTGTTGCCAAATGTGTGGTTTGTGACCAAGTTAGAGCATGATTCAATGCTCCTACGCCACAGTTACACCCATTACCTATCATGGGATTGGGTTACCATTGGAGTTTGGACTTTGCCAGACCTTTACCAATGACTATGAGACATCATTGGTATGTTTTGGTGATGGTGGAGCACTTCTCCAAGTGGATTGACTTGGTGGCACTTCTTGACAAGTCTAGTGAAGGGACAACTTACTCGTTCTTGGATCGAGTTCTTAGTCATTTTGGTGCACCAGCTGAGGTTTTGACTGATCAGGGTACAGAGTTCTTGGGGGAGTTTTAGGTCTTGTGTGACAAGGCTTTGTGATCATCATACTACATCCCGAGATCACCCTGAGGCAGATGGCTTAGCAGAGAGAGTGGTTCAGACGGTGAAGAGAGGATTGCGAAAGTATGGTTTGCAGAGAGGCCACTTGGGAGATTGGGATCTCCAATTACCTTGGTTGGCCATGGGCTATTGGTTCAGCCGGCAAGCCTCCTTAGCATCCTTCTCTCCATACTTTCTACTCTATGGACAAGATCCAGATTTACCTGCAGCCATTCGTCGAGATGCTACTGTAGTTTTGGACTTGGATGACCCCAATGTATGGATGAGCACATGTTCTCAACATGCAAAGATCTTTTGGAGAGTGATGCCGATGGCCTTTGAGAACTTGGCAATTGCTCAACATAGAGATACTTTACGCTATGCTACCATTCAAGGAGGAGGTTAGAGATCCTTGATCCATTGATTTCATCTAGGCGACTATGTATATCTACAACAGACAGCACCAACGACACTTGAAGAGGGGGTTTAAAGAGGGGGTAGCCTACTCTTGAACTATGTAGTATGGGTCCTCTAATAGTATGTTTGGTAAGTGGAGAGGGAGGACCCTTGGTATATCTATTGCAATAGCTTGTTGGTGAAGACCCAATGCCCAAGCACAAAAGTGATTGAAATGCATCTAGGTGACTAAAAGTGACTAACAGAGCTCATGCCAACCTGATGCCAAGTATTTTATTTGGTAATAATATTCTAAGGGTGGAGTTGCATAAATAAAGAGATGTAAGTCTCACTTTTGAAGCAAATTTGATCATGGCTGTCTATGCATTCTGGAGGTGAGAAAGAGGTTCCCATGTGGCATCATGAAGGGGATACCCTTTCTAAAGGACCTTGTACTCCGTGTGTTGTTGATAGCCTTGTTGAATATGGCAACGTCCAAGGATACTATCAACTTTGTACTCCTCATGATCATTGATAGGGATAGGAGGAGGAAGAGGAGGTTGGACTCAAGAGGAAAAGGAAGAGGGGTTAAGAACAAAGGGTCTCAATTTGGAAATATGAAAGACAAGAGTGATACGCATATGACAAGGCAAGGCAAGTCAATGAGCAATAGGAGAGACAATTTGGGTGACATCAAAGGGTCCTATCCAATTAGGGGCAAGTTTATGAACTTGGGTATCAAGTGGGAGAGTGAGGTTACTAGAGGATAACATGACTTTATCACCAGTTTCAAATGTGAGATCATGACGATGGTGGTCTACATATTGTTTTTGACAATTTTGAGCAACAAGGAAGTGAGATTTGGCTTGTTGGAGAGATTTTGAGATGGTGGTCAAAAATGTTGAACATGAGATGGAGGGGGAACAAGAAGAGAATTTGGAACAAGCGGATCTTGGCCAAAATTGAGAAAGAAAGGAGAAAATCCGGTGCTTGCCTATTTGGAATTTTTGTAGGCAAATTCTACAACTGCAAGACATTCATTCCAATTGGTATGGTGGACATTGATGAAGGCATGCAACATATCCTCCAATGTATGATTTACATGCTCAATTTGTCCATCAATTTGAGGATGGTAGGCTGTGGACAAAGTAAGCTTTGTGCCAAGTATCTGGAAGAGTGCTTGCCAAAACTTCTTGGTAAATTGAGGATCACGGTCAGAAATGAGTACACATGGCATCCCATGATGCTTGAAGACATTGTTGATGTAGATGTGCGTTAAGGTTATAGCATCCATGGTATCAGAGGTTGGTGCCAAGTGGATTTTCTTACTAAGCTTATCCACAAACACCACAATTGTTATGTGTCCTTGCTTTGGTCTTGGGTAAGGATGTGATAAGATCCAAGCTCACATGCTCCCATCAAGCAGATGGAATGGTGCGTGGTTGAAGGAGTCCATTTGGCTTCTAGTGGTTGGCCTTGTTACGTTGGCAGCTCTCACATGATCGGACAAATTCTTGAACATCTCACGTCATGTTGGGCTACCACCATTGGTGTTGGAGGGTACCCAAGGTCTTGTCCACACCCATATGACCAACTATGGGTAAATTATGGGCTTCTTGAAGGCACACAAGTCAAAGATCTCCTTTGGCTGGAACATAGATCCAGTCCTCATGGAATAGAAGGCCCTCCATGATGGAGAAGGTGTTGTTCTCCTTGTTGCATGGTGTAAGGCGACCATGTACCATTTGGAAGAAGTGATCTTGTTGTAGAGCTGACAAAAACTCATTTTCAACCTTGTAGTCAATTGACACCATTGTAATTGCCATTGTGATGACAAGAAGAGACTTCAAATCAGGTCGTCATGATAAGCATCAAGGATGATGCGGAACCAACCTAGTTTGTACTCAAGTTTGATGTCAAACAATTGGAGTTGTTCCTCCCATCAATGATGTTGACTCTTCATGTGTTCCAAGTGTAAGGTCTGCAACAATGGTTTGTTATTATTTTGCATGATTACTTGTTTCCCCAAGAGGTAATGCCTCCATACCTTGGTGGCATATATGATTGCAAGTTGTTCTTGATCTTGAGCATAGTACTTTCTTTCAGTTGTATTGAGTCGGTGAGACACAAAGGCAATGGGATGTAGTCCATTTGGGAACTCCTTTTGCAACACGGCTCCAATTGTAAAGTTAGAAGCATCAAAATCAACCACACAAGGTAGTTGAGGATCATATGGTTGAAGAATGGGCCTTGAAGACACCATTTTTTTCAACTTTTGGAATGCTTCTTTGTGCTTGGTGGTCCATTGGAAGCTCAAGTCTTTCCCCAAGAGGTCATTCAATGGTGCAGCCACATGAGCATAATAACGGATGAACCGTTGGTAAAAACTAGCCAATCCATTAAATTGCCAAACTTCTATAGCATCCTTTGGAGTAGGCCAATCAGTAATGGCCTTGATTTTCTCCTCTTCCATCTTGATCCCCCCTCTAATGAGATCTTGTGCCCCAAGAAGGTAAATTCCTTTTGCCAAAAAGCACACTTTGACTTCTTGTAGTAAAATTTCCATTGTCATAGTCGTCTTAGGACTTCTTGTACATGATTCACATGTTTTGCCTTTGTCTTGCTATAGATTAAGATATCATCCAAGAACACCACCACATGCCAATCCAATAGTCCATCCAACATCCGATGCATTTGATCCATGAAGACTATTGGAGCATTAGTGAGTACAACAGGTAGAACTCTCCACTCAAAATGCCCATACCTTGTGCAAAAGGCTATCTTTTGCACATCATCCCTATCAATGGGGATTTACCAATAGCAGCTATGAAGATCCAGCTTGGAAAAGTATCATGCTCCACTCAATTGATCAAGCAAGTCATCAATCAGAGGCAAGGGATATGCATTCTTCATTGTTTACTTATTGAGCCTACAATAATCAATATAGAAGTGAAGTCTTCCATCCTTCTTTGGAACAAATAGTATCGGTGGTCCCTAAGGAGAGGTACTATGTCATATGAAGTCCTTCTCCGGCATAAGTGTAACTCTGTAAGTGTTGTTTGCAACTCCTCCAACTTCTTTGGTGAGAGCTGATAGATTGGTCTACTCATTGGAATACTCCTTGGTAATAACTCAATCTTGAAGGGCACACCATGATTAGAGGGTAATCCCTTTGGCAAATCATCTAGAAACATGTCTACAAACTCTTGAACTATCTGATCAACCATTGCTTGATGAGGTTCTTGGCTCTTCTCAGATTTCCCTTCAACAATCGGCTTGATCCACACTGTGAAAGTAGACTTATCTTCCTCCAAAGCTTGCTCTATGGCTACTTCACTAACAAACTTCCCATCTAAGGACTCCTTTCTCTTCAAAGCTTGCTCCATGGCTATTTTCCTGGCAAACTTCCCATCTTGGGAATCCTCTCCCTTCAAGGCATGCTATATGGCTATCTTCTCGACAAACTTCACATCTTGGGACTAACTAGTCTTAGGTGTCTTACTCAAAGGTGCCAGACAACCTAATCAGAAATTCCTACCTTAGTGTTGTAGTTGAATTTGTCATCGGGTCCAATCAAATTGAACCTTATGACGTTCAAGCCAAGGTAGTCCTAGAATGACATGATAGTGTAGAGGTGCCACTACAAACCTCATACACTCCAAATACTCCTTCCCAATCTTAAAAGTAATAAGATGTGAGGGACAAAATGCATAACCTTTTCTACCATCCGCCATCATCCATTTACTTCCAATCATTGGCTTGATAGGAATACACAATTCCTTTACTACTTGCATAGACATGCAATTCTTTAAACTTCTAAAATCAACCAAAATCCTACAACTCCGATTAGATATCATACCTTGCAAGTGAAGCAAACTTGCATAGGTCGAGCCTTCAATCCCATTGGAACCAATCAAGCTCCTAATAGGCAGCTCAAAATCTCTTATTGGGATTCCTTGTTTCCTTGATCATTTTGTTCCATAAACTCCATCTGGGCAACTTGTCAAGGTTGCTCATTCCTAAGTGGACATTTAGTAATGTGATGTCCAACTTGGAAACAATAAAACAACTTTCATTTTGTCATAATCTTTCTCTATTCATGTACCAAGTGGTCTCCATTGGATAGCATCAATCTCCATTGGTGCTGGTTCTTCCACTCGTGCGTAGTGTATTGGTAGGCTTTGTGTAGGTCAAAGTTGAGACCAAGTTGTCGCAACCAAGGAATCAAAGTGCTTAGCCAATTGCATGGCTTCTTCTACATTTTTTGGTTCCCATATAGTCACCTCCAATCTGGTTTGTGACTTCAATCTTTGCACAAATCAATCTAGAACTTCACCTTCTTGGATATTTGGAATTTGCATGATTATGTTATGAAATTATGTGATGTAGCTCCTTATTGAGCCCATCTGCTTCAACTCTGCCAATTTATCTCATGCGGCTCAAGTGGCATTTAGTGTTTGAAATCAACTAAGTATTGCATCCTTGAATTCTGCCCATGTCAAAATTGATACAATAATCTGTTGTTCAACTTGCTCCACTCGAAATTGTCACCAAAGTTTGCCACACCATCCAATTGGCTAGAAGCCAAGAGAATTTGCTTCCATTTATCTTGAAGATTGGTGATTTCAAAGTAACATTTGCAGTCAAACACAAAATTCTCCATGGTGCCCAGAAGATTCTTGCCTTCAAACACCTTGGGTTTTGGAAATCAAATGTGATTTTCTCCATCTCGAATTGGCGCTCTCTCTATATGTTCTCATTGTTGTTGGTTTCATTCATCTAAGAATTGAGTAAGGTGATTGATTTGTTACTGCATTGTAAGGATAATGTCTGGTATTGCCGCCATAGCTACTACTCTATTCCACTACTCTCAATTTATCTAATTGATTAACACATAGATGCAACACGTTTACCATTATCCATAAGTTACAACAAGAAGTATCAAGGGTTCATTAAACAAGGTGATCATATGCAAAAAATCCTACCCAAAGCACAAGGTGATGAATTGTGTGAAATGATATTTGGGTAATATCTGGACATGAAAATCCCAATGGTTTGGCGGAAGTGAATTTGATGGTCCATAAATTCCATCCATCCCATTCTTGCTCTGATACCAATGTAAAAAACCAAGAGCGAGAAGAGAAATAAGAGAATGGAAGTTCACATTGGGATGAGAGAAAACTCTAAATTCCTAGCATGAACTTCAGCTTTGGTATTTATAGGTAGCATACAAGGTCCTTGAGAAGCTTCTCAAGAAGCTTCCTCGAGCCGCTTTCTTAGAGTGCAAGCCAAGTTGACTAGGAAGCTTCTCAAGAAGCTTCCTTCAAGAAGCCACCTACTTGGCGTGCAAGCTAAGCTAGTTGGAAGCTTCTAGAAGCTACTTACTTGAGGTGTTAGCTAAGCTAGCCGGGAAGTTTTCCAAGAAGCTTTCTAGTTACTTTAGGAATATTCTAAGCTAATTTGTCTTATTTTCTACTTCATTAGCCCTACTAACTTTGTTGCTAAACTCCATATTGTTATAGGTGTGGACAAGACCTTGGTTACCCTCCAATGTTGATGGTGGTGGCCCAAGATGACACAAGATGTTTAAAGAATTATCTGATTGTGTGAGAACTATCAACATAACAAGGCCATCAACCAAAAGCCGAATGGACCTCTTCAACCACTCCCTATTCCATTTGCTCAATGGGAACAAGTGAGCTTGGATCTCATCATATCCTTGCCCAAGACAAAGCAAGGACACACATCAATCGTAGTGTTTGTGGATAAACTTAGTAAGCAAATCCACCTGGCACCAACTTTTGATATTTTGGATGCTCCAATATAAGCACAAATCTACTTTGACAATGTCTTCAAGCATCATCGGATACCACATGTACTCATCTTTGACTGTGATCCTTGATTCACCGGGAAGTTTTGGGGAGCACTCTTCCAGATACTTAGCACTAAACTTGCTTTGTCCACAGCCTATCATCCTCAAACTGATGGACAAATTGAACATGCAAATTGTACCTTGGAGGATATGCTATGTGCCTTTGTCCATGTTCACCATACCAATTGGTATGAATGCCTTGTAGCTTCAAAATTTGCCTACAACAATTCCAAACAAGCAAGCACCAGATTTTCCCCTTTCTTTCTCAATTTTCACCAAGATCCACTTGTCCCAGATTCTCTTCTTGCTCCTCTTCCATCTCCAGTCCCTCATACTTCAACCTTCTTGACCACCATCTCAAAATCTCTCCAACAAGCCAAATCTCACCTCCTTGTTGCTCAAAATAGTCAAAACAATATGCGGACCACCATCATCGTGATCTCACCTTTGAAGTTGGTCATAAAGTCATGATATCCTCTAGTAACCTCCCTCTCCCACTTGATACCCAAGTTCATAAACTTGCCCCTAATTAGATAGGACCTTTTTATGTCACCCAAATTATCTCTCTTGTTGCTTATTGACTTGCCTTGCCTTGTCATGTGTGTATCCATCCTTTCTTTCATGTTTCCAAGTTGAAACCCTTTTTTCCTAACCCCTCTTCCTTTTCCTTTTGAGTCCAACCACCACCTCCTCCTCCTCCTCCTATCCCTATCAATGATCATGAGGTGTACAAAGTTGATAGTATCCTTGCACATCACCATATTCAACGAGGCCATCAACAACATATGGAGTACAAGGTCCTTTGGAAAGGATATCCCCTTCATGATGCCACATGGGAACCTCTTTCTCACCTCCAGAATGCAAAGATGGCCATCCATGAGTTTGAAGCTTTACTGGCAACGAGGACATCACCAACTAGCGGTGAGGAATATGTAACAATATGGAGTTTAGCAATGAAGTAAGTAGTATCGTGCGTATATACATCACTACACACCATACATCACTGTCAACATCATACACTATAGAAGCATAACTCACACATAAGTCATACATAGACTCTAAAGTGCCACAATAATTAGATTGCTTAACATTCTCAACTCAACTCAACTCAACTCAACTCAAATCAGTACTTGATCTGTCACTTTATAAACTGCCAACAATTGGGCACTGATTACAATCAAGCCACACCCACTCAAGCATAGAGAATCCAGGTGATGCTTGCCGGCCTCTGTCCACCATAGCCAGGAACTCGAAGGCTCAACATCAAAGAAGTGAGCTCTCTAGAGCTCACTTTGAAACTATACCCCTTGGACTCGAGCCAGCATTGAAACCCTAACGGTCCCGTTGATGGCACACTCAATGGTGCAAAGTGATGGTGGGCCCCACCGTGAAGTCAGTACCCCACACACAAAATCTAACCATTGGAAAGTAGTCTATGAGAAACTGCTGAAATAACTCAACTACTATCAGTGGAATTCCAGTGTTTGAGCAGCTAGATGCGGAACTACAAATGGTGTGATAGCTATCGTGCGTATATACATCACTACACAACATACATCACTTTCAACATCATACACTATAGAAGCACAACTCACACATAAGGCATACATAGACTCTAAAGTGCCACAATTGCCCCCCTAGCTGGCGGTTAGGTCCCTCTAACTCCAGATAGCCATCTACTCTAAGTATATGGTATACCCTCTAATGGGCAAAGATCAAGAGGCCGGGTGCTATGGAGCCCCATCATTAGTCGCATGTCTGCAATCTATACCATATCAAGAATGAACTAGCTATAGGTCAAGTACATTTAGGACATAACCATTGTCCTTGAGGAACCACCGTGAGGGGAGGAGTCATACATGCCATATGCCATCCTCTCAAACAGCTATCACACACTAACATAGTAGCAGCTCCACCAGAAGAGCCACATAACATACACCTCAAGCATGCACGTACAAGTGCCAAGCTTGGGTCCATAGTACCATCAATGTTTGGAAGGTGGCATGGCGCACAATTACGCACATGATCCTTCCAAACAACACCATCACGTCCTTCTAACACAAGGACTCCAGATGGCAAAACCTCGTGCACTCTCAAGATAGTGTTATTTTGGAGCTTGTTGCCGGTATGCTTTTTCCCATGGAGCACATTTGGGCCATTTTCCAATTGCCTTTTTCATGGCCGAGTGGGCCTTTTGAGCAAGTGAGCTATTGATAGCAAGGGGAAGTGCTGCTATATTGGTTGGAAGGAGATGAGGAGAAGTCTATCCTCTACAATATGTAACCAACAAACAAACAAATAATTGATGGGACTGATGACCCATCAAACAAATGTTAGACTATTGGTCACAAAGATGGTTGTATTGACTTGCATGGCTTCTTTGCATGCTAGTTCACATGGCATGGAGCTAGAGATATACAATATATGTTTTATTGGCAATTTGCAAATTGTGTGTGGCCAAGCCTGTTGTTCTTCTTTGCTAGTGTCTTGCCTTTCTTGCCTTTGTGTACCCAATTTGTACTCTCTAACGGCCAACTTTGCTTGCAACTCTCCATTTTCCTTTAGCTTATTGGAGGTTTACAAATATTAGTTTATGAGATCCCATAAATATTTTGTAAATTTTTTATGGAGTTTGATGTGAATGGACATGGGGTGTGATGAGAGAGGTATGATTTTTTCCTTATGTGGTTCACCTACTGCAATAAAATCCTACAAGGTCATCTTGGGGTGATTGGTAAGATCCTTTGAGACCTCTTATAAGGAATTAGGTTTAGTTTCAATTTAAAATTGTGTATACGTCTCATGTATAGTTATTAGACTAGTCAAGTCTCCACTTCTCTATGATATTCCTTGGTGAGGTTTGACTTATCATTAAATTCTTGCATCAACTTGTCTGATGGGATTCTTGCATCAATTTGTCCTCTCCTTGCTGAATGCCTTGACATATCATTCAATTCTTTGATTTTCATATCACTTTTTTCTTTCTCTTTTGTGAAGTGGTGTGTGCAAAGTGGCTTGTGGGTTTGCTTTGACATATCATTAATTCTTTGATTTTCATGATTACTCTTCTTTCTTCCTTGTAAATTGCCCCCTTGGATACCTTTGATTACCTATTCTTTCATATGTGAATCACAAATATTTCCAAGAATTATTTTCCACTCCAATATTTCCAAGATTTATCATGTTCCACTCAGCAAGTGCCATCATCTCTTTCATTCATTTCTTAGGGGAGTGCATTTAAGTAATTTTTTGTCAATATTCCTTGGATATGAAGTGCTATATGAAATTATAAAGGTGATGCAAAGGTCCATGCATAGTACACAAAGAGACAAATAATGGACTGAGGACCAATGGATATTGAAGTACTTTGCCTTTCTCTATATGGGAATACACAAGGTGCCTAATGGAGCATTTGGATCAGATGTTGTATGTAATTCCGTCATTACTAATCTAAGCACATGTGTTACCCAACAATTGGAACACTCCACTCTTGTTTCAAAAATTCCTTCTATTGGTCAGGGGAGTAATGAGCAACCTAACATGTCATCATAACATGCACTCTTGGTCTAGTGGTCATCACTTCAAGCATTACCAAGGAGAAATACACAATACTCATAGAAGGAAAGTATCTAAGCAATATGCTTGCACACCAATCCAAGCCAATTGGGCATACAAACAAACATGCAAGCACAAAGAGGATCCAACCACAAGAATTCAGTAACAACTCTTTATATTTTGGTTGAAATCAACTTCAGAGCATTTGCCTTGTCCTCAAGCTGATTTCAGTTTTAACTCCAAGTTTCTTCCCAATTTGTACTCCAAGTGGGAAATTTTATATCTTTTTGATGGGAAAACTTGGTGCAACCCAAATGAGAAATTATTTTTTTGTATTACTTTAATTCAAATGATCTAGCAATCAATAAAAATTTCTATGAGATAAGATTTCTAATGGTATAAAGCAAGCCACAATCTCACCACTATAGCTCTCTTGACATGATGTCAAACTTGGCCAATTTTTTTACAGTTTCTACCCTAATTTCAAGATCTCTAATTAAGGGTTTGCTCCTAGTTCTTGGCAACTTTCTCCAAGTTTCTAGATCAAAAGTACACATAATCCTCAAAAATACTCCAACAATCTAAAATTTTCAATCATAGTCAGAAAGATAGGAGAATTGATATTCAATCATTATTAAAGATAGAAATGCTCTATCAAGCTTATGATAGCATTTTCAAAAGAACTTATTGCATAAGCTTCCATTCTCCATGGACACAAAGACAACTAAATTTTTTACATTAATTGGTTGTGCCCTTGTCTTAATCTTTGTAAATTTTGATAGCCTAATCCAAACACCCAATCCTTAGATATGGATCAATTTCTAGGCTAGACTAACTTGTGAGCTCTCATACCCAAGTATGCTTGACCCAAGACCTTGAATTATCTATTTGAGGAATTCACATGAAACATTTGCCAAAAGGTGCAAGACTTAACCACCAAAATTGCTGAAAAAATTAATAAGCTAATTCAAACCATAACTTTGGTTCTCTTTTTGCCAAGTGAAACCCACAACTCCAATTTGAAGCCATTGAATGAGATTAAGTCATTCTCCATTTATAGGATCCTATAAATCGTCAATCCCTAGACCTACTCATAAGTAAGCATAGAAAGTACAATTTGATCTGTGCTTCCTATCACCAACTCTATTAATGCAACCCCAAATTATGCTACGATCCAACCGCAAAGTTCATCACAATGTAGAACCTAAAGCCTGATGAGAAAAAGATTTGGAAGTAGTAGATCAAGAGTAAAAAACATCTCTTACTCAAGTGCTTCCTTCAATGCTCTGGCGCCTATGCTATGCTACAACTCTCCTAACGTCCTCCTCTTGCTCAAGACTTTTAAAACTAAAACACGCCTCTTTCTATCAATTGTCCATACCTATAAATATAAGAGTCCTCAAATAGGACAAGACCATAATCTACATGGCCAATCATATACATGTACATAGAGTGCTCACATGGCAAAAGCTCAACTATGGGATCCATCCTATATTCTACTCTAATAATGTGGAGATGAACTATACTAAACTCCTTTTTTCACTAGTTATGCAAACCAAAACATCACAATGGAAGACAAAGGAACTGATAATGAGATGAGTTTAGATTTAGAAAAGTTGAGTTGTGATGAAGATGTGTAATACCAAGAGCTAGCCATATGATCTAGATGTGAAATTTGGTTTGGTAATATCTAGAATGATGTTATACATGATGATCAAAATAGATAAGATAAAAGTATCACCAAAAGAGTACTTCTACTAATAGGGCAAAAACCGAAATAGACTTGAGAACCTTAGAACCAATAGCTAGACATATGATTTAAAGGTTAGAATTGGTTTGGTAAAATCTGGAAGGATGTTACACATGATGGAATAAACAGATCAGAAAGAGATATCACCAAAAAGAGACTTCTACTAATAGAGTAGGAACCGAAATATGACTGAAATCTTTGAAGGCAATTTTGGAGGCCTAAACGGATGAATTAGGTTTCAAAAATGTGAAGATTCTCCCCAAATGGTCTCATTGAGAGCTTTCCAATGGTACCTTACTCATGTGATTCTGAGATTCCTACAGGAAGATTCCCTAAAAGATTCCCTCTGGTCAAAGCTTGTTTGACCAACCAGATAGGACCTAGACCAGACATGTCACCCATCCAAGTAAGTAATCCAAGGGTGGAGCTTGCTGACATGTCACCTATCTGTGTCCCTAATCCTATGGTGGAGCTTCCTTGGAGGAGATCCTCTTTGTTTATATAATAAAGAGAAGGTGCTCCCTTGGGACATCGATTGTTTGAGTGTGCAATCTGTGTTTTCTCTCTTCTCTTGTCCTTGGAGTAGTACAAGATGAATATGATAATATTCATTATTAATTTTATTGAAATGGCAGGACTTTGTTACTTTGACTAGATTTCTTCATGAATGAATAAACTTAAACTCATATAACTATACTAAATTATTTTTGCAGACATTTTTTATGGATCTTGATCCTCTATCATTTGTCTGGGCTTTTTGTCTTTACCATGTTAGTAGATTAGATAAAATACCATATCTTTTTTTTTAATAATTTGCATATAGATCAAACCCTTGTCTTTGTGCAACTTGTAATTGCTCTAAATAGATTTTTGTATTATAGGAATGGAGCATGTAGAGAAAGAGAATTAAATATTTGGGGGTTTAGCATAAGATCAACGCTGCATTTATAAATAAAGTGATCATTGCAATATTATCTTGTTTGGGATGGATAGTAGAATGGTTGGATAGATGTGAGAGAGAGAGCAAGAAGTTCTTCCATATTTGCCGAAAAAAAGTTTTTGCAGGGTGTGTGGGACTAGTGGATGGCTTGCTTGTCCCTTTAGCATACAAATCCACCATTGATAGAGAAATCTATTGAAGTAAAAAAGGACAATATTCAATCAATTGTCAAGTGATTTGTGATGACAAGAGAAGGATTATTCATTTTGCATGAGTTAAGAGTCCTTATCGGTCCTTTGGTATGTAAATGGTGAAATTGGAAAATGCTTTATGTGGAGGTCTTTGTTGACTAATAGGTAGGGTTTGCGCAAGTATGCTTGGATCATGACATGACTTGTTTAAAAAAATCTTCTCTATTGCATGAGTGGAGTGTGAGCGGACCTTGCAATTATGTTGATAACCATCAATATTTGATAGGGTGCTTGGGATATATTCCTATGAAACATTTGGTTCCCTCTTTCAAGCAAATGTCTACTCAAGATAAATGTGACTTTAACAAATGTATAGCTCAAACTCATGTTCTAATGAACAATGTATCAAGATTTTAGAAGCTAGATGGTATTCATAAAGGAGTTAAGAGTGCAATTAAATACAAGTAGAAGAAATTCCTATTTAGTAAAGATGGATTGGTTGTTGTGTGATTCTTCACCAATTCCTTAATCAACCAAATAGATACATGGTTGGAAGATGAGGAAGATTTTGGAATAGATAACCCTATGAAGAAATTGTCAAAGAATCAAGTAAAGGTAGAGAGGATGATCAAGTGGAAACAAGAAAAGATGTAATGGAAAGATGTAATGGAAAGATGCTTTATATAGGCATCTTTCCATTTCAATAGGCAACCAAGGAGATTATGTCACGCTATTTGTGGTGTGGCATCTAGATTACTCGGACACTCGAGTTCCAGTAATAGTAGTTAGAATTATTTTAGCAATTTCTTAGAGACTACTTTCCGACGGTCAGATTTTGTGTTTAGGGTACTGACTTCACAATGTGGCCCATTGTCACATTGCACCGTTTGCACCATTGAGTGTGCCATCAACGAGAACGTTAGAATTTTAGACCTAGCTCAAGTCCAGGGGGTTATACTTTTGAAGTGCAGCTCCAGAGAGCTTACTTCTCTGATGTTGAGCCTTCGAGTTCCTGGCTATGGTGGATAGAGGCCGGCGAACGTCACGTGGATTCTCTTAGCTAGAGTGGGTGTGGCTTGATTGTAATCAATGCCCAGTTGTTGGCAATTTATAGAGTGATAGATCAAGTACTGATCTGAGTTGAGTGGGTTTGAGTGTTGTAAACAATCTGATTATATCAGAGAAGTGAAATCAGGGGGTAATTGGGTGCAAGAACTTTGAGTGTTGGTGGTATCTCCAAGCTTGGTGGATCATTGGTAGCTCAATTGAAGTTCAGTTTTCCATGGTGTGCAGAAGCTCGTTGCTTGATGTAGATTTGGAAATAAGGCAGACGGTGTGCGGAAGCGCTGGCCAATTTTCAAGCATAAAAAGAGCAAATTTTGAATAGTGGTTGTGATTTTGAGCTCAAGAGGTGAAGGCAGGACCAACTTGTTGTGAATTGGGCTCAGAAAGTAAAATTGAAGGTGGAGTTGGGAAGCTAATCTTGTGATTTTGTGATTTGGAGAAACCCGTATTTTCAATTTGGTTCAAGTGAAGAGTTAGCATGGGATTTGGCGGTTAGCCAAATTTAGGGTTTATGTCAAATTTTGTTGGATTTTACATCAGCTTTTGGCCAGATTTGGAGGAGTTTTGCTAGTTGGAGGAGTTTTGCAAGTTTGGAGGAGTTTTGCCAGATTTTGGAGGAGGTTCAAAGTGGCAAGAAGAAATGCCTCATTTGGCTGAATTTTGGCATTTAGAGGCTTCGAGGCATTGGGCTGTGCACTATGAAGGCCTAAAAGGGCCAGCAAGCCAACTTGCTGGCACGGGGCTAGCTAGTTTAGAGTAGATCTTGGTCATTGGTTGGCAAAATGTGCCCATCTTGCTAGATTGTGAGTAACAAGGTTTGACCCCTAGATCTCTTGTTCCTAGCCTGGTGCCCTAGCCAACTGGTCCATCCTCACTTGTTGTCCTAGTGACTGTGCCATTGTTATCTATACACTTGTAGCTTTGGCTAGGAGAGGCAGTTTGATCTCATCCTTGGTGATCCTAGTAGCTTAGGACTTAGATACAAACTTCTCTTATGTCAAATGCCAAATGGTGGCAGAGTTAGTCCCGTGTTGTTTTATGAGATGGAGGGTTTTTGTTTAGATTTCTTGTGATTGGAGCCCCCCTCCATTCTCTGCTTCCTATTTGTGCACCACATTTGTGTGAGGTGCCTTGACTTTTGAGCGTTGGTGCTCTGGTGTGCTCTCAGTAGTGAAGCTGGAGTGATGACTAGTCAGACTATCTTTGTTTCTCTCTGGTGAGGTAGGAAGTGATGAACTATAGACCGTGAGAGTGCATGTTGTGATGGTAGGTTACAGGTTGTCTTTTCCACTAGTGTAGTTATCTTGGTTAGAGTTACATTAGTGGGTGGTGTTCTGTGGGTATTGTCACTTGGTCTTGGCACTTGGTGGTGTTGGGACTTGGTGGGGTACGTGCAATTGCGGTTTGCAGTTGTAGTTTGCAGTTGCAGTTGCAGTTTGCAATTGCAATTGCGGTTACTTTCTCACGATAGAGTTCCTTGGGGATTCCAGAGGAGTTAGCTCTATAGTATGTAGGGGGTTTACTCAGAGTGACACTTGGTATCAGCCTATATTTCAGGTCCTAATGAAGAAGAGATTGACTCTAAGTTGGAGTTTGACACAAGAGCTGATTCAGTTGAGAGTGCACTTGGTATGTCCGCACCGTTGTTGTGGGACATGGATGAGATTTATGGGGCCTCTAAAGGCCTTAGGTGTTACTCTAGTAGAATGGGTACCATTGAGTTGAATGGGTACCATTGAGTTGAATGAATTCATCGAGGAGTTTGATACTTGGTGTGATCTACAGAAGATGCGAAACCCGACTTTGTTTACACCTTTCATGGCATGGAAGGGGTTGTTTCAACATCTGGAGGGTTCACCAATGGATGACTACCATGAGTTCAAGAGAGCTTATTTGGAGGAGATTGAGTTATAGAGACAGTATTAGTCTCCAAACTACGTCTCTATCACTTTAGGTTTGGTGGCCAAGAGTAGATCGACTATACCTACGAGTTTTAACTCAAGTAGTGTTGGTGGAGCTAGTGGAAGTGCACTAGCTGGAGATAGTGTTACCACAAGTGGAAGTACCGCTGCAAGAGGTGGTGTGGTACTAGGGTTTAACCCCATGGTGGAGTTCTTCCAGTGTTTGAGGCAGAACTACCAAGGAGTGCAAATTGACAAGTTGAGGAGCTTGCAGGAGTTCCAACGGAAGGCTAGAAAGAGCCTATGCAAGGCATACACTTGCATGAGGCGGCTGATCAGTTTCACTTAGGGAGTTACTGAGGCTCAGGTAGTCCAGTTTGGTATACAATATTGGATAGGGAGTTATGACATAGAGTTTGTGATGCTATATTTTTGTAGGCTACTTCGCCCACTTTGGCAATGGTCTTTGGTTTGGCTAAGCATATTGAGCTCAACATGGTGGAGGAGAGAGTGGTGACATATAGATTTGGAAGGGAGACCTCATCCATGGTTGTGACTTCTTCTAGAGTCCAAAAGAGTGCACCACGCCCGGTTGGTTTTTGAGGACAAGGTGGACAACCCAGATTCTATGGAGCGAGTGGAGGGCCTAGTGGAGTTAGACCCTTACCTTCATTTTCAGGTCAACAGCAGCCAATGAGTAGTGGTGTTGCTTGTTGGACTTGTGGTGGACCTCACCATAGGAGAGAGTGTACTCAAGGTAGTGGACCTAATACCTTTGGTGCATCACAATCAGCACAGAGGCAGTGTGAGCATTGCCACAGATTTGGTCACACTAATGACCGGTGTTTTGACCTACACCCGGAGTTATAGAGTGGTAGGACTGCTATGACAAGTAGTAGAGGAGTTCTAGTTCATGGAGGACGAGGTGGTAGAGGTGGTGGTAGAGGATCTACACCTAGTAGGTGGTGGTTGGTAGGAGCTGTCTTGGTTGAGTAGCATGGGATCCATTTAGCTACCAGTGGTTTATGGCAAGCAACAACGACTAGACTGGAGGAGTTGCCAACTAGACTGGCCTTTGAGAGCGCGGTTCACACCTGGTGTTGTCCTATTGGATAACTAGAGGAGGATTTTCCATTTGGTGGGACCTTCAAGGAAGGTCTATACACCACAGAGAGTCTTGTTAGACTCTAGTGTGCAGCCCCTTATGTTGGGGAAGGCTACAATTGTCGGTCTGGAGTTACAGAAGACCAATGTGGAGAGGTGTCCATTTCAGATCCAGACATCTCTAGGTGGTGGTTTGACACAGTGCATCACACATGGAGAACTTTTTGTCCAGGTTCAGCCTGGGTCATCCGACTGATAGCTTGGTGGTGAGAGCTCATGCTATTGCGACAATAGTTGAGTCATATGATGTGCTAGTTAGGGGAGCAATGTTATACCCCGTGGGTTTCAGTATTGACTATTGGGAGGGGACAACCTCATATTGACTAGGTTGGCAGTCTGGTGAGGGACGGGTATGTTGCCTACCAGGACGCTTCAGTAGTGGCAATCTTGGCTCACTATAATCCGGGACCATGGCAGCATCAGTTTTAACTTTCAATGGTGCAATTACTTGGCTTGGTGACTTGTTGGGGGGGGGGGGAACGCCCATGTAGAGTATACTCCAATACCAGAGGAGATCTCCTGGATTTGGAGTACGAGTGGGATTGTTCCATCCACCTTGGATGTTCCATTGTGGAGTTCAGAGGAGGCATTGCAGTAGCATGTAGATCAATTGGTGCAACATGCTTGGAGTGAAGCCTTCATACCATCAGGAGATGAGTGTAAGGATGAGCCTCTAGAGTTGATTACTTTGACACCTCTCGATACCACACTCATTGCTTGGCAGTATCTAGTAGAGTAGATATGTCTATTGGAGTTGTTCGGTGGGATTAGCATTGGACTCGCTGCAGTATTACAGGCGAGTATACAAATACATAGGTACTTGTATGTAGAGAGAGATGAGACTGCTAGGCAAGTCTCTCTACATCATGTGGCACACTTGGCCTATTGGTATCTAGAGTTATTACCGATGTCAGTAGTCAGAGGTTACAAGAAGGCCATACCTAGTAGACATTTCCTTATTGGGGGCGCATGATTTGGAGAGACATGGGCCTATTCACTTGGTGATTTCTGGATGACCATGTTAGGGACATACACGTGCAAGCTGCAGATTGGGTCTTCAAGATCCTTGTTCTGGTGTGTTTTGGGAGATGTTACGGATATTACAACATCTCTAGGTTCATCAATTTGTTTCTCTAGCTTACTTTTTGGAGAACGTTCCTTTGATGGGTGATTCTTGCACCAAAGTGGGTGGCGAGTACACATCAGGTCCATTATTGGATGTGACCTACTATATTGTTAGATGTAGCCAAAGTAGGATCATAGGCTCATCGTCTTTGTCTTTGGTGGATGAACCTCTTACCTAGAGAGGTTCTACAGTGTACTTATAATGGGATTCAACGACTTGACCACATCCTTGTTGATGATATCTTGGATGTTAAGTGTTAGTCTCAGATAGTGGTAGTGGCTAATAGGTCACCTATGGCAGTGGTGAACCTAGTTGGACAGCCTAGAGCCGCATTTCCTACACCCATGAGTTTCCTAGGGTCTCATGCTTTTTGAGAGGGAGGACTTGGACTTGTTTGGGACTCATAGTTATAGAAGTTAGTGGAGCCCAACGCTGATGAGAGAGAGCAGGTGATGGGTTTTTGCATCGGTATTACTGCTATTCCAATAGTGGTAGAGGCATCTAGGCATCAAGTGTTAGGTCAGACTATGGACTTGAACTGTTTGACTTGGATTGTGAGCCTTGGCTTGGTAGAGTAGTGTAGGATGTGCTTGATAGGCATCACCACTCGTACACTTGTGAGCCTTGTGCCTATCGAAATGATTCAAACACATGCTAGGGGCGATGGACCGAGTGGACATGGTATTCTTGGGACATAGCCAATAGCTATTAGGGAGAGTGGTCTACTTGGAGTTCATCTAGGTGAGCATGGGCTACTTGGATTACACCCTTGGTCCACTTGGGATGCAGCTAGAGGATGTGTAGAGCTTGCAGCCAAAGTGGAGGGAGTTTTTCACACAGAGGTTGGGACCTCTAGTGGTAGGGGGCATGACACTATTGCTCCCAAGGGCCCAGTGTAGCAGCCAATCAGTACGTCTTCCACTCCTACTACAGTTACAAAGGATACTTGGGAGCCAGATCTTGGACCCAAGCTTACTGGAGAGGAAAGACGGACGGTTAGGAGGTTCTTGAGGAGCCACACAAGTCTTTTTGCCTTAAGTATGAAGGATTTGGGTGCTTAAAAGGGACTTGGTGTACGGATTGAGTTGACTAGCGATACACCAGTTTTTTGATGTCCTTATTGATATAGTGATATGGAGAGGACAATGATTCAGAGCTAGAGTAGTGACCTTTTTGAGGCTAATTTGGTGAAGATTTCACATGGAGAGTATGCATCAACAATAGTGATGCCAACAAAGAAGGATATGCATGGCAACTACACAGATAGGCGGATATGTGGAGATTATTGTCCTATCAACCGACAGACTAGGGCTGATTGGTATGCCATGCCTACACCAAAAGAGATTTTTGATGCGATTGGGCATGCAAAGGTCTTTAGTACTTTGGATCTTTGAGCAGGATATCATCAGTTGCCGATCAGGGAGGAGGATAAGTCCAAGATAACATTCTGGGTTATTGTCCTCATGGCAAGGATGTGTTATATCAATGGAGGTTCTTACCATTTGGGTTGAAGAATGCTCCTACTGAGTTCTAGAGGATCATGGATAGGATCCTAGCTGGATTGGATTTTTCTTGGTGCTATATTGATATTTTGGTCTATTACACTATTGTGGAGGAGCATAAGAGACAGTTGTTGGAGGTGTTTGAGAGGTTGAGATCTCATGGACTCAAATTACATTTTGGGAAGTGTAGGTTCTTCCATGAGCAAGTTGAGTATTGGGTCACACTATCTACCCCGGAGGACTTGGTGTTCAGTAGACCAAGGTGGAGGCTATTGCACGTATTCCTCGGCCTATGGATGTGAGCAAAGTGCGAGCATTCCTTGGGTTAGCAAACTTCTATTGCCGCTATGTTAGAGGATTTAGTGCCATTGCCAAGGTCTTGACAAAGCTGACCAAGCTTACATAGGAATGGTGTTGGGGAGATGAGCAGGAGAGAGCTTTTGTAGAGCTCAAGGAGAGGTTGACATCTGCTCCTATTTTGAGGAGACCGATCAAAGGACAACCATTTCAGGTTCATACTGATTGGAGTATGTTGGGGCTTGGAGCGGTGCTCACCCAACATGATGATGAGGGGAAGGAGTTTGTGGTGGCTTATGCTAGTTGCTCCAAAAATTCAACGGAGGTGAAGTATAGTTCATATGAGGGAGAGTGCTTGGCAGTAGTTTGGGCAGTAGCACATTTCCGATGTTACATATTTGGTAACCCCTTCACTCTCATCACTGATCATCAGCCACTTAAGTGGTTGATAGAGTCCTATAAGCTTTCAGGGAAGCTTGCATGATAGGCTCTAATTTTACAAGAGTATGATTTCACGGTTGTTCATAGACCTAGAGTGGTGAACCGTGATGCAGATGGGTTGAGTAGAAACCCATGTCCCAGCCAACAGGATCAGACCGGAGCACATTAGCATGGTGAGATAGATGAGGAGATGGTGCCAAGTTGGCATGCATATGCCTTTCTATGTATATTTTTGGAGGCTTTGGTGGTATCTCTCTTAGCGCTAAGAGAAATACCGCATAGAGGAGGAGTTATTGAGGTCATAGATCCAGAGAGTGAAGATATTGGTACAGTTCAGGGAGACATTGATGATGATGTCATAGTGATGGACTATCTTTGCACTGGTGTTGTGGGTGGCACCGTTGGGGCCAAGGAGAGATACCGTGTTCTTCAGCAAGCTAGATGGTTCAGATTGGGGGGCAGACACCTTTTGCGTGTATGGGAGGATGGTAGAGTGCGAGTAGTACCACTTCCATCTCAGAGACCACAGTTGGTCCGTCATGCTCATGAGGAGCTAGGACATTTTGGAGTCAAGCGTATATATAGTTTACTCTAGAGTCATTATTGGTGGCGCGGTATGCAGACCGAGGTACAACAATTTGTTGCCAAATGTGTGGTATGTGACCAAGTTAGAGCATCATTCAATGCTCCTACGCCACCGTTACACCCATTACCTATCATGGGATTGGGTTACAGTTGGAGTTTGGACTTTGCTGGACCTTTACCGCTGTCTCTAAGACATCATCGATATGTTTTGGTGATGGTGGAGCACTTCTACAAGTTGATTGAGTTGGTGGCACTTCCTGACAAGTCTAGTGAAGGGACAACTTACTTGTTCTTGGATCAAGTTCTTAGTCATTTTGGTGCACCAGCTGAGGTTTTGACTGATCAAGGTACATACTTCTTGGAGGAGTTTCAAGTCTTATGTGACAAGGCTTTGATTGATCATCGTACTACATCCCGAGATCACTTTGAGGCAAATGGCTTAGTAGAGAGAGTGGTTCAGACGGTGAAGAGAGGATTGCAAAATTATGGTTTGTAGAGAAGCCACTTGGGAGATTGGGATCTCCAATTACCTTGGTTGTCCATGGGCTATCGATTCAGCCGGAAAGCCTTCTTAGCATCCTTCTCTCCTTACTTCCTACTCCATGAATGCGATCCAAATTTACCTATAGCCATTTGTCAAGATGCTACTATAGTTTTGGACTTGGATGACCTAGATGTATGGATGAGTGCATGTTCTCAACGGGCAGAGATCTTTTGGAGAGTGATGTCGATGGCCTTTGAGAACTTGGCGATTGCTCAACATAAAGATACTTTACACTGTGCTACCATTCAAGGAGGAGGATATAGACCCTCGATCCATTGATTTCATCGAAGAGATTATGTATATCTATAGAAAACAACAACAATGACAATTGATGTTTCAACAAGCCGCACTATCTTGAGAGTGCATGAGGTTTTGCCATTTGGATTCCTTGTGTTAGAAGAATGGTGTTGTTTGGAAGGATCATGAATGCAATTGTGCATCATGCCACCTCCCAAACAGTGATGGTACTATGGACCCAAGCTTGACACTTGTACGTGCAGGCTTGAGGTGTATGTTATGTGGCTCTTCTGGTGGAGCTACTACTATGTTAGTGTGTGATAGTTATTCAAGAGGATGGCATATGGCATGTATGACTCCTCCCCTCACAGTGGTTCCTTAGGGACATTGGTTATGTCCTAGATGTACTTGACCTATAGCTAGTTCATTCTTTATATGGTATAGATTGCAGATAGGCGACTAACGATGGGGCTCTATAGCACCTGACCTCTTGATCTTTGCCCATCATAGGGCATACCATATACTTGGAGTAGATGGCTATCTGGAGTTAGAGGGACCTAACCGCCAACTAGGGGGGTGATTATGGCACTTTAGAGTCTATGTATGACTTATGTGTGAGTTGTGCTTCTATAGTGTATGATGTTGACAGCGATGTATGTTATGTAGTGATGTATATACGTACAAAAGCTGTCACACCATTTGTGGTGTTGCATCTAGATTACTCAGACACTAGAGTTCTAGTGATAGTAGTTAGAGTTATTTTAGCAATTTCTCAAAGACTACTTTCCAACGGTCAGATTTTGTGTTCAGGGTACTGACTTCATGGTGGGGCCCACTATCACATTGCATTGTTTGTATTGTTGAGTGTGCCATCAGTGGGACCATTAGGGTTTCAGACCTAGCTCAAGTCCAGGAGGTATACTTTTGAAATGCAACTCCATAGAGCTCACTTCTCTTATCTTGAGCCTTTGAGTTCCTGGCTATGGTGGACAGAGGCCGGCAAGCATCACGTGGATTCTCTTAGCTAAAGTGGGTGTGGCTTGATTGTGATCAGTGCCCAATTGTTGGTAGTTTATAGAGTGACAGATCAAGTACTAATCTGAGTTGAATGGATTTGAGAGTTGTAAACAATCTGATTATTATGGCACTTTAGAGTCTATATATGAGTTATGTGTGAGTTATGCTTCTATAGTGTATGATGTTGACAACGATGTATGTTGTGTAGCAATGTATATATGCACGACAATTACTTTGCAACCAATAGAAGCAAAAGTTATATTTGACTGATTTTTTGCCTCTCAAGTGCGTTTGTGGTATAAATTGTATGAATGGGGTAGTTTCTTTATTGCAATGTTTGTTGCATAAAAGTGTTTTCTTGGGTGTGTTGGGTGGGTGGGTGGGGTGCCAAGTGCAAAGAAGTGCTTCCTTGGGTATCATGGGGCCGACACTATTGTCCATGCAGTTTGGGTTTGAAATTTGGGTAATGCAGGATAGCACTATTGTTCATGCTAGTTCATGTTCATTTTGAAGTGCATCTCAAACCTCAAAAATTGGAAATGATGTCTTGATGAGTTCAATGCTAAATGTTTGCTAATGTGACAATCTAAGTCAAGGAAGAGAAAAAAGGAAGATGATAAAGAAGTGTAGAGGACAATTTCAAATTTTAGTAGAGAGAGAGAAAGGATGTTTAAATTTTAGAATGGAAGAGAAAGAGAGAGAGAGGATATTCAAAGGATGAGAAAAAGTAGAATATGTTCTAAAAGTGGAAGTTGAGAAGAAGATGTAAATGTTTGGGAAGTGGATGGAAGAGAATAGAAGATGGAGAGACATTGATGTGAAAGAAGGGGAGAAGTTAAACTATTCTATAACAAGACATTCCATGACATCAAGATACACCAATGAAAAAATTACATTCAAGAAATTTTGAGACAGTCCATTATTCTATTGAGCCAATCCATTGAGAATTAATTTTTTAATTTCCTTATATGTTTATCTTCAAACTCAAATCAAGGATAGAGGGAGTGTATTCATGCAAGCTTAGAACTCAAATCCATAAGGACAAGAATGATCACTACCATCATGTGTAGTAGAAGGAGTATAATTAGGAAAGTTTGTATCAACACTATATGTACCATTGGCACATATAGTGTTGCTATATGACATCCTACATTAGAAAAATTGCCATTAAACTTTTAATCTCATTTATGGATTTTCTTGCCTTTGCTAATTCTATTGAATGGAATTGCTAATTCTATCATAGAATGGAAGCACTTTGACTTGACATTCCTCTCCTTGAACCTGAGCTTTTTTTGATTTAGATCTTAGTTTCTCAAACATCAACATCTTCTCCATTTCCACTTTTGCTCTATACTTCTTTATCTTTGACAATTTTTGAGCTTCTATTTTTTTTAACTTACATCTCTCTAGTACTCCCATAACCTCATTCTTTAACTTTGATTGGTTAGTGAGGTCATGCAAAAGATAAACGACATTGGGTGTCAATTTTGAATAAGCTTTAGAACCTTTTTTTCTTTCTTGATTCTTTGTTTGAAGCTCCACCTTTGTTTGCTTCTCTGCAATGTTTACCTGATTCTCTATCTCCTTTTGGTGCATCTTTGACTACTCCTTTGTCTATGCATATGTCTTTCACTCCTTCTCTTTCTCTATCAATGTATGGGAACTTTTTATGTTGTGAATGATCTCATCCACACAAGCATCTTTTTATAGAAGGTTGAGAATCATGCATGAAAAAAATCTCCTATTCTTTGACTTGCAAAATATCCTCACAAAATTCAAACTCATAACAGATACTTGCAAAAGGAATGTCTTCGTGGTGCTCAACATAGGGATATCATTAGGCAAATCTTTCTTCTTTTCTTCAAGACAAGATCTTGATTCATAGATATTTGCTTCATTGCCTAATCCCAATTGCAATCCCATACTTACAAGAGCGGGAGGAGATATATTAGCTCAAAATCAAAACATAATATATATTCTATGGAAATGAGGACATTTGTGATTTAATTTTTCATCTATGGTTTTCAAGCTGCATTTCATCTTCTTAATCTCTATACCCTCTTTAGTACATTTATTCTTCAAATATCTACTTGACTTGTAAGAATCCATATATATCTTACTTGTTTCTTGCAAAATCTTTCCCTAGTCATGGTACTTGGAAATCCTATCCCAAACTTCATGAGGAATATGTCCATATATTAAATGCTGTGCTTTTTTGCAATAGCTTCTTGTAGACCCCTATGAATCTTATTGAAGTGCTCATGTTTATCTAGATAATCTAAAATTTGTGCATAATGATGAGCCACCGTCCTAAACCTATCCTCATCAAGTTTAACTTTACCTTCACGTTTACGCCCTTAGAAGGCATGGCAAAGGAAAGCATATCCAAGGAAGACATTGAAGTAATTGCCGAAGGCATTGAGGAGAACACCATACTCAACAACTCCATGAATCCACCAAATTTACCAATTAGAAGGAGATAAAGAATTCTAATTATAGGGGGTGTAGATTGAATGTGCGGAAGAAGCCAATTAGGAAGAGTAGGAATTGCCATTGAGTCAAAGAGGAGCACGAAGGAGGAGATTGAATAACAATGAGAAGTGAAGAAGAGAACTTCATAGTTTACAAATTCTCTCTTGAATATCAATCTAAGAAGGATTGTGGGTGCTGTTCAAGGAATTTTAAATTCAAAGAAACCAATAGTTAAAGAACTCTCTTTTGAATATCAATCTAAGAAGAATTGTGGGGGTTGTTCGAGGAATTTTAAATTGAAAGAAACCAATTTTGAACAAAGAGAACCTTTAATTGAACCAAAAGAAGCGGACTCTCTTTTAGGCGGCAGGGAAAATTTGGGAGCGAGATTAGTTCCGGCTTCCGTTCATGATACAGTCAACTTCTTCACTTTGAAATGAACGGATTTAAATAAAGTATCGAAATCCCACTTCCATCCATGATAGAGTCCTCTTTCTTCGTTTCGAAATGAATGGTTTTAAAATAAAGTGTCAAAATCTGCAAGCTGGTTAGCTTTGATTATTATTAATTTTATTCTCCTCTTTCAATCGCATGGGGTATATTAGTGTGCTTCAAGAATGAACTTGACGGGGATGGGACATTCCAATAAGTTTATTTCCAGGCGTCAGTAAACCAAAACAAGTACATTTATATAACCTACAATATAAATTCAAGGTTTCAAATGAATTTTTTCAGTGCCGGTAGTCTTTTAGATAGTGAAGTTTAATGGACCATCCATAGCCTGCCTGTTAAAACTTTACGGGCATGCTTTTCACGACCCATATCATTTCAGGAGTCTCGGGGTCCCCCCGCAAGACTCTTGGATTCCCCTCTCAAACCCCCCGTAAAAGTTTAGGGGTCTCCCATAGACTTGGTGTAAAAGGATTCTTGGATTCTTGATTCCCGAATGGAAAGGGTCCCGTATAGCAGTCCCTCTTTGCGAGACCATTATCAAATCTCAAACTCAATAGGAGCTAAAGTTAGCTCATTTTCGCGGTCGTAAAATATTCTAGAGGCTATTTACGAGATGTCCCATTGATTGCTATGGGCCGCGAGAGGAAAATCTATCGATTTTACATGTCCCATTTGTTTGATATGGGACGTGAGAGGAAAATCTATGAATTTTGCCCGGAGGTGCCTCTAAGAGTTAATGGGATCCGATTTTTAAAATCCATAAGCTATTATGGGTCTATGGGAGATCCCATAGACCCTAAGCCCCGATAAGTTAACCGGAAATTTGCTTTTAGGAGTAATATAATCAAAACTCTAAATAATTATGTCCTTATTTGTAAATGAACTGAATTTATTTACGAGACCCCGTGATTATTTACGGCACCTCCCGTAAATTTCGAAACTGAAACCCCCTAATGTCAAACTTTCTCAAAACCACGGGGTCCAGTCAAATACGGGGTGTCAACAAAATCCTTATGGGGTCTCGCGAAAACATGTAGGGTGCATTAGAATATACAATTGTTGTCTCCGAAACTGCATTACAATATCTTGCTCCTTACACTGGAGCGGCTTTAGCTGAATACTTTATGTATCGTAAACAACTGTAAGGACTTCTTATCTTTTAAAATTGAAACCCCCAGTGTTTGTAGATTCAGGACATCTTTCAGTGAAGGTTTGTTGAATGACAAATCCTCGCTTGGGTGACGGGAATATGGGAACAGGCAAGAGGAAGAGTTTCGAAGGTGATAGACAGGAAGTTAATGCGCTATGAGGAACTCGTGCAGACTTGCGAAGATGTTACGGCAAGGATGTGACTACCGAGCTGGAAGGAAGGGCAGACTTAGTAGTAGGTCAGGAGCAACTTAATTCATTCCCGACGTTCAACCAGAGTCATCTTAGACCAAAATTTCTTCTACACGAACGCTTACCTCCTTATGTCGTACCAATAAGGATTGTGGCTGTAAATGTAACATTTTTTATCAAGCAGTTCGAAGGAACAGTGTCAAGTTAACTATTGGGACCCCAAACTGAGGTAGTCATGGGGTGATCCTCGTACTCTGTCAAAGATGAGAAGATATTCTTTCTTGAGAGGATGTCCCAGAAAGTGGTTCTTCACGACCACGAGAGGAGCCCGGAGAATACGCAGGTTCTCTAGAATTGACGGTTTTTCTTATGCCGAAGTAGAAGAGGCTATACCTTGTGGTATGCCTTAAAATCGACGTTCTTTGAAGCTGCTCCGCTCGACTCCATGTGGTAGTTTCCACTGTTTCACATTCCACATTTTGGCTGACTTTGAAGTCGTTCTTGCCATTCGTCTTTTGCGGGGTATTGTAAGAAAGAGTTCCGCGGCACATGCTGGTTAGCATCCGAACTGCACCTGGGAGAGCCGTACAAGAAGGTGTGGACGTTACTTGGTTTCTGGAGTCTAGATTGTGTGGGGTGGAGGTTATTTTTTTGGCCAGGTTGAGCGGACGAGTTCAAGTAGGAGAAACTTCAACATCAAGGGCGGTTGTTATTATTACATGTTGAAGTAGGCCAGCCCCAGAATTCGGAGATAAACAATTTTCGACAGCAGTTTGAGGTAATTTCTGCAGGGAAAGTGGCATCTGCTGAATTAGCGATCTGGGGACTATCGCTCCTGGTGCCTTAGGTTCCTTCCGGAATTGACTGATACTTCGAGTTTTGTAGGATCTTGTCTGCTGTGGCAAAGGCATCATTTTAAAGCTTGCCATCAGAATTCAAGGTCAAGTGATTCCTAAAATGCTCTTTACTTCGGAGGAATTCTTTAGCAACTTCTCCCAGGTCTTTAATTTGTGTCGTCTGTAGGCTTCTGAAGGGCACGACATGGACAGCGATGGCGGTTCACAAGTTGCTCTGGACAGCTTTACCAGGACTAGTCTATATATGTAATAAACTTAGTTTCCGGCGTTGTTCGTCCTTAGCGGCTCACCAAATCGAACTTCTTACCGTAAATTCGTTCTCGAGAGGGACAGACTGCGGACTGCTTTCACTTCTCGAACACCCAGAAACGCCACACGGGGAGGGAGAATATACCAATATCCAGTCCTCTTTCGTTTCGTATGCACTTCATCTACTTTAGGGATTTATTACTCTTCTCGAAATGGGCATATCTTGGTTACCTTTCATATGCACTTCATATGCATTTAATGAGTTCCGGATCACCCGTTCCTTAAACGGCTTCTGCTCTCATCTCCTAGTACCCAGTCCTCTTTCCCTTTACTCTCTTCTCGTAATATCCAGTTGCGTTCTACTACATCCACTCCTGTTTACATATCATGTTTACATGTCATCTGCACTTTATATGCATTTAATGAGTTCTGGATCCTCCGTTCCTCGAACGGCTTCTGCTCTCATCTCATATCCAGTCCTGTTACGCTTCGCTACGTCTTAGACAAAACAACATCCACTCCGCTACCGCATCGCTCCATCCCGTCCTCAACTAACTCCTCTCGACTCCTATTCGCTCGCTGTTTGCCTGTTTCATGGTTCATACATAACTTTCGATCTCAAGGTTCCTGGCCGACTCCGAACTTTAGCTTGCTTTCATCAATCAAGCGTTGCTTGTAGGTGTGTCGATTACCGAGTGTATTATATTTCTCGACTTATGTTGCATAGCTGTTACCGAGTATACGTTGCTTACTAGTTCTTTATATATGATGTTCTCGACATGTTGCTGTCATGCCTTTGCTGCAGGTTACATTCGCTTTCTTACTTTCACTTCATCCACTTTACGGATTTATCACTCTTCTCTGTTTGAGCATATCTTGGTTACCTTTCATATGCACTTCATGTGCTTTTATGAGTTCTGGATCCCCCGTTCCTCGAACAGCTTTTCATCTCCTCTTCTAATGTCCAGTCTTTGCAGTCTTTCTTCTGAATGTCTTTGCTAGAACCATACTGCAAAGCTCGGCATGTTCCAATGATTATAATTTGGAAAATATATTCTTTTCATGGCTGTGAACCAGCTACATTCGCCAAGTCTTCTACTTAAGTACTTGCAGAAACTTTCATCCGCTCTCTCATTTTGGTAACTAGCTGCCTCATTTGCCTTTCTCGAGCGTTGTTTACTTCTCTCTACCTAGAGTTGTTGACGTTCTTTTTGCTTCTCTTTTATGGTTTTTTCAGTAATTGGAAGCTTTAGATTTCGCAGAAATTTCGCGGTATCTACAGGGATAAGGAACTTATGGGCTCAAAGAAGGTCAGGAGTTATTTCATTGCCAGTGATGTGTAGACTCTGTTCTGATCCGTGAGATGAAACTGTCATTATTTGCTAGACAAGGGTCACAATTAGCTACTGTTATGTAGTCAAACCTTCCAAGATCTACATATCTATAAGTCTTGGCACTCATGAGCTTTCGAACAGAAACTCAGTTCGAGGAATACATTCGCCCAGCCATTTCGGCACTACGTTTGGCACTAATGAAGTCGTATGTGCTTTCGGGGAGGCTTTCTATGGTCGCCTTCTGCTTCCTCTGGCTGTTTCAGCGCGTCAGGACTCATGCGTCCATAGTGCATGCAGTGATGTACTCTATTCAGTCCCCTAACGCATACTCTAATTTACTTCCTCAAACAGGGGAAGCAAAGCAGAGTGGGAATCGTTCTAAGAACGATTTCCACTCTACTTTTTCATACCCGAAATCACGGGTTTGGTTTCAATCAATTTAGTTCTCCATTCATTTAGTTCGGTTTTCAATTGTTTAACATTCGCTTATTTCGAGATATCTTGATATGAGATGATTCTTCGTTTCCTCTGTACACATTGGTGCTCGGTTTCTCTACATGTAGTTATATATGAGCGTTACTTGACAATACATGCTGTTTATGATCTAGATTTCATCTACTTATCGCAGGTTACTCAGTCAGTTCTGCTTTCATTTTATTGTCATTTCATCTACATTTCATTTGGATTTAATGAGTTCTGGATCCCCCGTTCTTCGAGCGGCTTCTGTCCTCATAACTCCAATATCTATAAGTCTATGTCTTAAGTGCAAATACTGCAACGAGTTTATAAGGCTCTGCACCAAATGTATGTGACAAGGTAATTATCTCGCGTCTGGAAATTTAAGATACTTGGTAGCAGAACGAGCAAATATCGCAAATATTGGAATTACACATTGCATGCCCTTAGGCACTCGTGAGAGATGGAGTTATTGAGTTTCAAAGCTCCTCGCTGTAGTGGAGTTTTCAACGGTGGACAGAGTTTGTCTTCTAGATTAGGGTCACTTCTCAGTGGTTGAATGGTGCAGTACCAGCTCAGAAAGCGTTTGAAAGTATAGTTTGCAAAGCAAATGATAGAGAACGGAGGAAAGCTCAGAGAGCTGGAAAGACACAGGAGCTGGTGCGGAAATGGGAGGAGATAGGACATAAGCGGGAAGAGGCGCTGTTGAAAAGCAGAGTAGGGCAGCAATTGGCTTAAGAAGGAAAGTGAGGAGACGGTGGAAAATTTGGAGCATTTGCTCCTTACAGTTCGTGGAGCTATGTTACAGTTCGTGGAGCTATGTCTGTAGGCGTTCTTCAACTTAGAGAAGAGGAGGTTCCAGTTGGTAGTCTCAGGGAAAAGACCTCAACCGTCAAATAAGTATGTCCACAAAAGAGACTCAATCTTTCGATAGTATATCGACGCAAAACACGCCAATCGCTCAGTCTTCATCCCGGCAATCTACTTCACATAACAGTTATGAAAATTGTGTGGCTTTCGAACTGTAGACATCCCGTCCCGGGATGTCTGAAGTTGGAGAGATTTCAGCTCTCGAGCATGTATTGTTACGGCAGTCCAGTACTATATTAACTGGATAAGCACAGTAAATGCATGTCGAGACGATGAATCAATACAAATCTATTATACTCCAAAGTTCTTTAGCAAATTTGCATTGAAAGATATGATACAGACTTTCATTGTGGACACTTAAGTGAAATGAAGAGGGTGACTTGAGGTTTATCCTGAGGGTTAGGACTCGATGGGGTCCTCTTGCATCATCATGGTATGCTTTTTTTTCTTCGAGAACCACTTTATAGGAGGAGCTGTGCTCACTTATTCTACAAGGAAATGTAGTCTAAACCGCGCATAAAGTTTTTATATTTCAACAATTTCTGTCAAATTCGCTTCGATGCTTACACACCGGAACTATGTCTATAAAGATCTATACCGGTATGCTATAAAGAAGGTATCCAGCAAGGGAGCAAATGTAGCCCTAACTTGTCCCTCATCAGCGGACCAATCACAACCGCGACACGCTCCGAACAATCCGAACGATCAGCAATGCTGGGCCGGGTCTGACGGACACTGCCGTATTTCAGGATTTGCGGTACAGAAGCCTCAGCCCATGCCATAGTCAGAATTCGCACAAAAACGCGATCGAAAAGCGCTATTGTTCACACCTGCAACTCGAGCCGCACGTCTATCTACTTCATACCGCCGAGTATACAGATCTAACGGTCGATATAAATTGGCCGAAACGGTTAGGTCCGGAGTATCTTAATTCTGCATTTAAATTTATTCCATACCGGTAAGCTGCCATTTCCTTCTATCCTTCTACAGCTGGCTGCGAATCCGTGCTTGCGAAGCTACCGTAAAACTGCTTGAGGTTTACGGCTCGGATGAGATTCCGTCTGAGGGTAGGGTTCTCCCGCTTTAGAGTTTAAGAATACCATGTCCTGCATGCACTCGCTCCTTTACCTGAGTTGCTATATCAGAGACGACCAAACCATCGCTGGATGTGGATCCAGCAGCTCAAGTAGCTCCACGTAATGCAGGCTAGCCAGATGTTTCTCACTTTCCTTCATTTCCTTTACTGATCCAACCGTCGGAGCTGGACATCGACGGTAAAATTGCATGGGAGACCCGGGAAACCGGAAGCACTGGGAGAAAACTGGCTTTATGATTGTAGAGTACGAGAGACCGGCGTAGGTGTCCTTGATTCATTGCTTGACCCTGAGGCTTCCTTCCATATCCTAAAACCCCTTCGTTCGTTGTTTTGTTCCTGTGCTAGTGCATCCGCGCTGCCTCCCTCCCGTCTATTGTTCTTCTTTCTATGTAGCGAATTCGCCGCCTGTCTTTCCCCCTCGATCAGCCCTCGTCATACATTTGAATTCTCCTTCTCACCTCACGCGAGTACGAAGGAGCCTATCTCGTCGCGTCTCTTCTCTCCTCTGCATCTATCTCATGTCGCAGCGGGAGTATTGAGTCTTATAGTGTAGGAGAGAGCGGTATTTCTGGTCTGGTCTTGTGGTCGAGCAAGCATCGGTGTAGGTAGCTCGGGGCGGAGGACGACGTTGGGTGTAGTGTATCGTTCGGTGGTGTTTTGAAGGTGACAGTGCCGGGTAGGGTTAGAGGAGGACGGGAGAGAGATTATATTCTGTACATAGGGTAGTTTGAAGATCGGAACCCTGGTGGATTGCGGAGAGGGGGATTGGAGGGAGGGCCACGGGCAGAGAGGTGCAGACGAGTGCGGGGAGCGGGGGCCAGGAAACAAGGGTTTACACGTTCCACCCCGCGAACATGCAGTATTCGGAGGAAACGCTGCGGACGTTAGCGGATTGCTTCAAGCAAACGCTGGCTCCCGATCCGGAGCCGAGAAAGTTAGCTGAGCTTTTTTTGAAGCAATCGTCGGAGCAGCCTGGATACGGAATTGCGATTCTTCGGCTTTTATCGGAGCTTTCTGTGGATGATCAGGTACGACAATCTGCTGCCGTGAACTTCAAGAATCATATCAAGTACCGATGGCCGCTTGTCGATCCAGAGGCTGCTCCGTCTCTCGCTACGATTCAGGATTCGGAAAAGGAGCAAATCAAAGCCCTAATTGTGGGACTAATGCTGAGCACTCCCCCTAAAATTCAGTCCCAGCTCAGCGAAGCTCTTGCAATTATCAGTAACCACGATTTTCCTGGGAAGTGGCCTCTTCTTCTGCCCGAGCTAGTGGCTCACCTAAGAACGTCATCCACCGACGTGCATGTCACAAACGGAATTCTCAGTACGGCAAATTCCATCTTCAAGAAATTTAGATACCAGTACAAGAGTAACGAGCTTTTCACCGATCTCAAGTACTGTCTGGATGCCTTTGCAGCACCTCTGCTGGAGGTGTTCCAAAAGAATGGTCAGCTTATAGTTACCACTCATGACAACCCGGTAATGTTGAAAACTCTTTTTGAGGGACAAAGACTATGTTGTCGGATATTTTATTCTCTCAACTTTCAGGAACTCCCGGAGTTTTTCGAGAATCACATGGCAGAGTGGATGGGTGAATTTCACAAATATCTGACCTACTCGAATCCAGTACTGAAGGAAGCTGATCCAGACAAGGAGAATGTGGTGGACCAGCTGAAGGCAGCGATATGCGAAAATATCAATCTCTACATGGAAAAGAATGAGGAAGAGTTCCAGGGGTACCTGAGCCAGTTTGCGCAGGATGTGTGGGGCCTTCTCATGACCGTTTCACTCTCCCCAAGCCATGATCGTTTGGCAACCACAGCCATCAAGTTTCTAACAACTGTTAGTAAGAGCGTTCATCACGTTTTGTTTGCGGACGCAGCGACACTGAAGCAGATTTGCGAGAGCATAGTCATTCCTAATGTGAGGCTGCGTGACGAGGACGAGGAGTTGTTTGAAATGAATCACGTCGAATACATCCGAAGGGATATGGAGGGAAGTGACCTTGATACGAGGAGACGAATTGCCTGTGAGCTCGTGAAAGGACTATCTACGCACTACAAGGAACAGGTGACGGCCATGTTTTCAGCTTACATTCAAGAGATGCTGAAGGAGTATGCCGTGAATCCAGCTCAGAATTGGAAGGGTAAGGACTGCGCGGTTTACCTAGTTGTGGCTTTGGCCCCGAGGCAAGCTGGTGGAGGGTCAGTCGGTTCTGATTTGGTGAATATTGAACAATTTTTTACCACTCAAATTGTTCCAGAGCTTCAGAGTCAAGATATAAACTCTCTGCCGCTCTTGAAAGCTGATGCCTTGAAGTTTATGACGACATTCCGTAGTCAGGTTCCCAAGGCCGTGGCGCTGCAGCTGCTCATCAGGTTCCTTGTCGCTGAGTCCAATGTAGTTCACTCCTACGCAGCTAGCTGCATTGAGAAGATGTTGGCTATGAAGGATGGGAAGCAGCCGAGGTATAGCGGAGCTGAATTGGATCCTTTCCTGGAGCAACTTCTCACCAATCTTTTTGCAGCGCTGAAGCTTCCTGAGTCTCAGGAGAATGCCTATGTAATGAAGTGCATCATGAGGGTAGTGTCCATGGCAGATTTGCGGCAATATACATCTTTGTGTCTCGCAGAGTTGGCCAAAATTCTCGGGGAGGTGTGCAAGAACCCGACGAATCCTAGCTTCAACCACTATCTCTTTGAAGCGGTTGCAGCGCTAGTAAGGAAAGCGTGTGGGAGTGACTCTGATCAGGTTGCCAATTTTGAACCTCTTCTCTTCCCGGTGTTCCAGACGGTTTTGGAACAAGATGTTACTGAGTTTGCCCCCTACGTATTTCAGATACTGGCCCAACTAATTGAGAGTCGCAGACCACCTCTTCCTTCCGTGTATATCGCCATGTTTCCTCCTCTTCTGACTGCTCCTCTCTGGCAACGATCTGCTAACGTGCCTGCTCTTGTACGCTTGTTACAAGCCTATCTTCAAAATGCACCTGAGGAGTTTAATCAAGCTAGCCAGCTGAACCCTGTCCTTGGTGTTTTCGAGAAGTTGGTTGCTTCAAGGAGCACAGACCATCAGGGTTTCTACATCCTGAATACGGTCATCGAGAATTTGAGCTACCAGACTTTCGCACAGTATGTTCCCCAGATATGGGGTATACTGTTCACCAGACTGCAACGAGAACGGACAGTAAAGTTCATAAAGTCATTGATCATTTTCATGTCTTTATTTGCTGTCAAGCATGGGCATGCTTTGCTGACCGACTCCATCAACGCAGTCCAGCCAAATCTAGCACTGATGATTTTGGAACAAATCTGGGTGTCCAATCTCACGTACATAACAGGAGACACCGAAACCAAGTTGTGTGCTGTTGCCGCAACTAAGTTGCTGACTGAATCCCCGGCTTTACTAGTAGATGCTGCCGGTACGCTGTGGGGAAGGCTCCTGAACAGTGTGATGACATTGCTAGTCAGACCTGAGGAGGACAGAGTCGAACAAGAGACAGATATACCAGACCTGGATGAAGTGGTGGGTTACACTACTACATACGCCCAACTTTACAACGCTGGAAAGAAAGAGGAGGATCCAGTTAAGGAAATTAAAGATGCGAAGGAGTACTTAGCAATTTCGCTTGCGAGAGGTTCCACGCAGCACCCAGGAAAATTCGGCGCAATGATTCAGCAGTCACTGGATCCTGCAAATCAAGCCCATTTGATGCACTTCTTTAGTACTTATAGGGTGGGCTTGGCTTGATTCTCAGATCGACCTACCTCGCGGACCCCGTCGTTAATTGTTAACCTTAGTGTGAAGATTGTATGAATCGGCTTTCTTCCTGTCTATGGGCCAGCAGCACCTTGTCTGCAGGTCCTGATTGACTAGCACGTGAATGTCGGTTTAGACATTCCAACTTGGTAAAGTCGCTTGCTTGGGCAACTTTCAGCACAAAGTTGCTGCAAGGAGAGTGTAGTCTGGTTTATAATGTCCACAGGCGCTCTCAGTGAAAGACCTGCCTTGGGCATTCTGTGGATGGCATTCGAATAACCACACGTACGATGGCTTCGGGTCGGGATTCTAGTTGTCATCCCTCCACCTCAAGGTCTTAGCTATTGGAAGGCATGGATACCTCTTCTAGTAAACCTTCCTGCTTTATCTGCAAACATGCGATGCCGCACGGGAAATATCAAGCGACGTCCTCTTACCGCGGCTTCGGCAGGGTATGTATTTAATTTTTATACTTCTGGCACATGTGCTCTATCTACGAGTTAAAAGTCGATGATTTTGTCTCATTCTTGTCAAACAATATATATTGACTAGTCTAGACATGTTTGTACCAGCTGTATGGAACTAGTCTCAGATGTTATCACTAAATTGTCGAGATGTTGGAACGGTAAGGACGGACTAGGTAGTAGGTGCTTTCAATTCATTCGACGCGAAAGCTTCAATGTAGTTTAACTATTCAAAACAAACATTGGCAAGAGATGCCCCGAGTGCAGCTCACAGAGATTAAGCGTAAGTCCCACCGGGCTGAAACTCTCATTCGTTTCATAACGAATAGCTTTCTCTTGGACCGATGTTAGTGGGCCTCCAAGGAAAGACTTTCTAATACTTTATAATTGTGGTCTATGCAGTTTACAGGAGCCAACATTCAGTAGTTGATGGAACTTCATTCGCATTGGCAGACTTTGCGCCGTCATCAATTAGCAATTTTGTACTCTATGCATTCCTAGATTATATATGGTATGGGATGTGTAGCTGTCATACGTTCAAAAGAAATTAGAGTGGTGCTTCGACTCCTAACTTTGTACAAAGAGGAGATGTTTTGCAGTACATGGTGTGATGTTCTCATCACTCTCTCAATTGAAGAATATCGTTCTGTTATTTTGGGGTGACGTACTACGGAGGTAGTACCCCGTGAAAATCGCTTGCTGTGATATTATCCGTCTCGATTTGAGTTAACGCGTTTTGGAAACGTAAATTTTAATATAGAGTGTTCTCGTCTCGTTCGGCCAGACCATTCTTTATTGGCACCAACATTCACTTGCAACAGGTATTAGAGGATTGAGCTTTGTTTCAATTTCAAACACCACAATCTTTCATTTTTGGGGGCGAAGTAGTAGCAGGGCAAGTGCTGGTCCACCTTTATTCAAACCAAGGAAAGACTTGTGCGTACCTGTTTCCTCGGAAGCTAACAATATTAAGTATGGGGTTGGCATCCGCCAAGACATGCACTTTTTAATACCATGCAAAAACAAGACGACATTGTGCATCGGGCTTAGTGCGATGAAAGTAATGCACAAATTGTTCATTCTTTTTACACATGTAAGAAATATTTTATCTTGATACCCGCCAATCAGATTGGACACATCAGGATGTCACTATGCTATATTATCTTGTCCTCTTCCAAGCTCATTATCTTCAATTAAGAAATGCCAACACCACATTGAGAAAACGCGCTCCAATCTCATCGTCTACACTGTTCTATGTGGTCGCCTTTTCTCACTACGTAAAAGACCATAAAATAAGAGGAAAATCCGAAATAAAACCGAGGAAAGTTGAATCGCCAGCCACCTACTTCGATAATGAGAAGTACTGCCATGGATGGAAACAAATAGCAGTGTCGCAAGAACAGTGACTTATGCTGCACCATATCAGGACTTCTATCGGTGGAACTAGACCTTGAATCCAAGAATCATCAACAATCATTAAAATCTAATAACCACTGGCTGGAATGGTATAATTCTAGAGAGTACAGTTTGAGGCCGGGGTTACTCTCGATAGTGACTACTAGACTAAGTGTAACGTTTCTAGTGAATTTGACGTGCATTGGTGTGTCTTCTTGCTCGCTGAGTGCGAGTTACGAGTAGAAGTTCTAGAGAGAAAACTCTCTAGAACTTTTGCGTGGATATGGATGGATTTGGAAAAGATGGTTCTAGGTACTTCAAAGTTATTAAGCTACGGTAGAAAGTTCTTACGGATTCTTACTGTATCGATTGGAAAACGAAAGAAAAGAAGTGAAGATTGATTGGCCGATTTCGAAGTCCTAGAACTTTGTGTTTGGAGGGATGAGTTCTGCATCGGTGAGTTTCGATCATCATCTGAACATGGCTTAATCGTCCCGATCCGAGTAGAGTTCTCTGGGACGTCCTTGGAGCATAGCAGCGGTTCCACCAGAAGTCTGAACATGGCTTAATCGTCACGATCCAGGTAGAGTTCTCTGGGACGTCCTTGGAGCATAGTAGCGGTGCCACCAGAAGTCTCTAGACTCCATATAGTTTGGTCCGCGAAAGTGATGGCCACAGGAGATGGAGAAACAGTCTTGTAAGAGTACTGTTCCATTTCGTATGAGGGATTGATTCTCTCCAGATTTTGACAATCAAATGAGGGACACTAAATTAAATTTTACGATGTCTATTGGGCTCGTTTCAAACAGTACTACTTACATCACCTCGTTCCTCGAACTGAAGCTCTGGAAGATTCTCGATGGGTGCAGCAGCAGCTTCCGTGCCGTTCTGCTTGAGGTGATGTAGCTTTGCTAGATTAAGGTGGAAGAATCGAGAGCGAAGATTCCAGTCTCGTTGCTCCTTCCATCGGACGAGTATTAATTTGGTGGGAATGCTGGAATTCAGACATCGAGACACCTTGCCAAGAATTCTACTGCAATTCTCAAGTTGCTGTTGCTGCAGCTTCCGGTGCTTGCCGACTAGCTTTTCGGAGATCGGATCGATAGGACTTTCTGTGGACCAGTTTTCACGTGTGCTTGCTCCAGCTTCTAGTACTTGCTGCGTCTTGCAACTTCAAGCGATGGCCTTGATCCCCCGGTTGTTTGACCGCAGTGTTTTTGATTCTTCCCTCGCTAGCAGCATCTTTGATCCTTTCCAGAATATGTCTTTGAGTCATTTCGACCATGCGTTCCCTGCCTTCGACAAAGAAGTGAGCACAGTGGCACGTACTCGCGTGGATTGGGTTGAGACTCCGGAGGCGCATGTCTTCAAAGCCGACCTGCCTGGTAAGATATCTCTCTAGCACCCATTGAAATTTGGCACGCATAATTGACAATCTGGAGCCAACTCTAGCGCACATTAGTGTAGGCAAACATTCTGTTAATGTGCTTCTGGACTTCTCCTTGTGTCCATGCTACACGACATCAATGAACTTTTGGCGACCCGATCCAGGGTTTGTTCGAGTTTCTTTCTACGTTTCGCCAACCAGACTTACGATAGCTTCAATTCCTGCCATCATATTATACTTTCCTCCATATTGAGGTTATCTCCCAACTTGTTTGTATGGTGCGCTGATCACACCAGGTATGAAGAAGGAGGAGATCAAAGTACAGATAGCAGACGACGGAGTCCTGAGCATCAGTGGAGAGCGCAACAAAGAGGAGGTCAACGAGCGGAATTCCTACCGCAAAGTTGAACGTTCCTACGGGAAATTCTACAGGCAGTTCAAATTGCCAAAGAACTCGAAACCTCAGGATATAACTGCGAAGATCGAGAATGGAGTTTTGACAGTGACCGTTCCCAAAACCAAGGAATCTAAGGAGGAGGCAGAAGTCCGAAACGTTGAAATTTCCAGTTAAAGACATTATTCCCGACTGCAAAAGGTTAGATTCTCGTTTACTGCATTCTCAGCGAAACAAGTCGAGTGGTAAAACTAGGGTTCTGTAGTTCTTTGATAAGATAAAGCTAGTTAGATAAGATAAAGATAAAGCTAGTTAGTTTTTGGGACTAAATTCGAAGACGGACTTCCTGTTCCTTAGCGGGCCGACAAAAACTCACCTGATGGTCTCACATCAACTTAAAACGCAAACGTTTCGTTCGAAGTATCCTGGTACACTTTTCCACCTACAACTGTGACAACTATCATACATAAACCGAGAGCCTTTTGGCAATACAGAGAAGTTATTCTTGATTGGGAGACTAGAATTCAATTTTAAAGCTTTTTGACATATGGTTTTGTGTCTTGAGATTTCTATCTATTTCACGATAAGGTATTCTGTCGATACCTTATCGTGCGAATTGATGGAAATAAACCACTTCGTTGAGTTGACCGTAGATTTTCCTTTTTTTGACTCATCTGAACTCAAAACATAAATAGTATACTACCTGAACGAAGTTTCTGGTATGATGTAATTCCATCTTAGAATTTATATGTCCATTAATGTTAGAAAACAAGTTCTCAGACCTCTCGCAACAGAAAACACAAACCTCAAACATGTTACTTGCTGCATATAGATTTTCCTTTTTTGACTCATCTGAACTCAAAACATAAATAGTATACTACCTGAACGAAGTTTCTGGCATCATGTAATTCCATCTTAGCATTTGTATGTCCATTAATGTTAGAAAACACAGTTCTCAGACCTCTCGGAACAGAAAACACAGACCTCAAGACCTCAGACATGTTACTTGCTGCATATATATATATATATATATATATATATATATATATATATATATATATATATATATATAAAAGTAAACCAGGGATAGTTCCTCATCACTGTCATTTGGGCTGAACTCTTGAATACCGACTTGCGGGGTACCTCTTGAATATTGCCCATTCTTCAAGGTATCTTGTCACTTTGCATAGGAGATTAGGGCCTGTCCCGTACCTGGCTGTTTAATCATTCACATTTGCTCTTGATTGTCATAGTATCTTGTCACTTTGCATAGTAGTGATTGAATATATCTAGATTAAGGCCTGTCCCGCACCTCGCTGTTTAATCATTCACATTTGCTCTTGATTGTCTTCAATAATCAGTCACTGTTAACAAACCAAACATAAGAATCTCCACCTTTTGCTTGTATCCACCATATCATCCCAAAGAGCAACATTGAATGTTGAGCAAGTTGATGCATAACTTGAACTTCTCAAAATGAACAGGTTTAATTCACATATCTGCTTCATTTATCTCTGTGCCAATCTTTTGCAAATTGATCTAACTTCTCAAAATGAACAGGTTAAATCAACATATCAGCTTCATTTATTTCTGTGCCAATCTTTTGCAAATTGATCTCACCATTTGTCACAACTTCCTTGATAAAATGATGTCTCACATCAATATGCTTTGTCCTTGAATGATACACTTGATTCTTTGCCAAGTGAATAGTACTTTGGCTATCACAAAAAAGTTTGGACATCATGTTAGGGAGTCATGCATCCTTAGTTAATAGTTGTAGCCATATGCTTTGGCAGCCTCAGTTGTTGCCATATATTGTGCCTTTGTAATAGAAAGAGCAACAGCAGATTGGAGAGTAAATTTCCAACTTACTTCACCAACATGTATAAAAATAAATCCTGTTGTTGACCTTCTCTTATCCAAGTCTATGGAAAAATCAGAATCTACATACCATGTAATTCCTCCTTCTTGGTCCTTCTCCTTATCAAAGACAATATTAATATTTATAGTCCCTTTCAAGTAACAAAGTATCCACTTCACAACTAACCCAATGTTGTTTCACTGGATTGCCATGTATCTACTCACCATACTCACAACATATGAGATGTTTAGTCTAGTGTAGACCATAGCATGCATTAAACTCCCAACAGCACTAGTATAAGGATTATTTGACATTAATTTTCTCTCCTCATTTGATGGACATTACTCCAATGATATCCTGAAATGACTTGCCATTGGAGTGCTCTCTGGTGTTTGCATTCTCCATGCCAAAAGCATGGAGAATGCAAATATCTCCTTTGATATCTCCAAATATCCAAATATCTCCAAATATCTCCTTTGAGCTATCCATCCTTTGTGTAAGGTTTTACTCTTATGCCTTCGGGTTAGGATGGATGCGTTAGGACTAACTCGCAGGTGGAGGAAAAAGAAGGAACAGAGAGAGAGAGAGAGAGAGAGAGAGCAAGCGAGAGCGAGCGGTTGGTGGGTGCTAGACTGGCAAAAGGACAAGAACATGAATCAGTAAAGTTGAATCTTGATGTTTCCCATGGAGATAGCCTCACATTGAGTTGAACCACATACTTCTGTCTAATGTATGAACTCACTTGTAACATGTATGTTGTGGTGTCTATTGTCAAAATTATCCTTCAAATGGTATCAGCGCGAGTTGATGTTAATGACAGAGGCCATGGGAAATTGAGACAAGTGTTAGCTCAATGTAATACCCCGAGGACAAGAGAAGAGAGAAAACAAAACTTACACACTCAACATTCGGTGCCACAAAGGAACACATTCTCTTTATTATATAGACAAAGAGGATCTCCTCCAAGGAAGCTCCACCATAGGGTTAGGCACACAGATAGGTGACATGTCATCAAGCTCCACCCTTGGATTACTTACTTGGATGGATGACATGTTGGTATAGGTCCTATTTGGTTGGTCAAACAAGCTTTGACCGGAGGGAATCTTTTAGGGAATCTTCCTATAGGAATCTCAGAATCACGGAAGGTACCGTTGGAAAGCTCTTGAGAAGAAGGGGGTAAATGCACATTTTCAAGGCCTAATTCAACCATTTAGGCCTCCGAAATTGCCTTCAAAGATTTCAGGCATATTTTGGTTCCTACTCTATTAGTAGAAGTCCACTTTTGGTGATACCTCTTTCTAATCTGTTTAGTCTATCATGTGTAACATCCTTCCAGATGTTACCAAACCAATTCTCACCTTTAAATCATATGTCTAGCTATTGGTTCTAAGGTTTTCAAATATATTTTAGTTTTTGCTCTATTAGTAGAAGTACTCTTTTGGTGATACTTCTATCTGATCTATTTTGACCATGATGCATAAAATCATTCTAGATGTTACTAAACCAAATTTCACATCTAGATCATATGGCTACCTCATGGTATTACACTCAATGGAGTTGATGCACGAAGGAGTTCTATACTAAATATTGAACCTCAATTTTGGGGACCTTGGTTGATCATTTTGTTTCCATGTGCTTTGTACTTTCTAGAGAGGAAGGGAGCTGTGAGACTCTGAGATTATGGTAGGCAGTAGAACCAACAAATGAACATAGAGTTAGTGCAGGTTGGTAGTGAGAGAGATCAAGAGAAGAGGAGGAGGTGGTAGGAAGGGCAAGGAGCTTTGACTAGAGACAAAGTAGCATTAGAGCTAGGACTTCAAAGGAGCGAGGGGAACCCACTTCAGACCCTTTTCTCATCCAAATGAGACCAGACCAGGTAGGAAGTAGGAAAAGAGAGGCAGCTGCAAGCTTCATCTTGTGCTGCTCTTTCATTGCTCTTTGACCTTGCTCGCATATAGCAGCAACAAACATGATGTTTTCTCAAAGATGTTTCCTTTAATGAATCCAAATCATTCAAGGAGGGGGAGAATGCTCAGGCTCCATACACTAACAAAGGCAAGTCTCCCACCTTGGATCTTGTTGAGGGGGAGATTGATCACTTAAGTGATGAGGAGGAAGGAGGTTGTAATACTCCGAGGACAAGAGAAAAGAGAAAACACAGATTGCACACTCCAACATTCGATGCTCCAAGGGAGCACCTTCTCTTTATTATATAGACAAAGAGGATCTCCTCCAAGGAAGCTCCACCATAGGATTAAGGATACAGATAGGTGACATGTCAGCAAGCTCCACCCTTGGATTACTTACTTGGGTGGGTGACCTGTCTGGTCTAGGTCCTATCTGGTTGGTCAAACGAGCTTTGACCGGAGGGAATCTTTTAGGGAATCTTCCTGTAGGAATCTCAGAATCACATGATTAAGGTACCGTTGGAAAGCTCTCGACGAGACAAACCAAGGGGGAGGGAAGGCCCACCTTTCCTCCGATGGGGGGGGGGGGATCTGTACATTTTCGAGGCCTAATTCATCCGTTTAGGCCTCCAAAATTACCTTCAAAGTTTTCAGGCATATTTCGGTTCCTACTCTATTAGTAGAAGTCTCCTTTTGGTGATACCTCTTTCTGATCTGTTTAGTCCATCATGTGTAACATCCTTCCAGATGTTACCAAACCAATTCTCACCTTTAAATCATATGTCTAGCTATTGGTTCTAAGGTTCTCAAGTCTATTTCGGTTTCTGCCCTATTAGTAGAAGTACTCTTTTGGTGATACTTCTATCTGATCTATTTTGACCATTATGTATAACATCATTCTAGATGTTACCAAACCAAATTTCACATCTAGATCATATGGCTAACCCTTGGTATTACAGACCTCCCTCCTTTTAAGACGCAACGTCCTCGTTGTGCAATTGTTGCTCAAATGCTTGCACCAACACCGGTGCATGTGCCAAATTGGCAGCGGGTTCCCAGGTTGCTTCATAGAGGGGGTAACCTTTCCATTATACTAGATATTCCACCCACGGATGGCAAGTACCACGCATGCGCTTTTGGAGAATCCGCTCCACTTCATATTCCTCTGTGCCATCAATGACTGTTGGACAAGGTCAAATGTCCTGTGTGGAAGTACCTTGGCCTGATCGGGGAGCATACCTGCGTAATAGGGAGACATGGAACACTGGATGGATCTTCATGTGTGGTGGTAACTCAAGGTGATAGGCCACCGCGCCGATGCGACGAAGAATCGAGAAAGGCCCAATAAAACGAGGTTTGAGCTTACGAGATCCAACTAATGTGAGGTTGGTTGTCGATAGCCACACTTGATCCCCAACATTGAACTCCATGTGCCTACAGTGTGCATCAGCATACTGCTTTTGTCGATTTTGCGCAATCTGTAACCTGTGCTTGGCGCTCTCCACACCTTGTTGGATTCTAGAAACAAATGTGTTGACTGCATCAACCTTGGTAGTCATTGGACAGATCTTCATCAAGCTAGAAGGTATGAAGGGATGCTCACCATACATGAGGAAGAATGGAGTGACCTGGGTGGAGGCATTCACTGAATTGTTGTAAGCAAATTCCACCAACGGTAGTAGGGTGTCCCACCTCTCTTGCTCTTCTAAGGTGAAGCCGCGTAACATGTCTTCAATCGTGCGATTAGCCCGCTCTGTTTGGCCATCTGTTTGTGGGTGGTAAGCTGTAGACATGGCCAACTTGGTTTTGAAGAAACCAAAGAGTGTTCGCCAAAACAAACTGGTGAATTGGGTGCCTCTATCGGTGATGAGTACTCTAGACAAGCCATGGTGAGCAAAGACTGCATCTAAGTATAGTTGAGCTAGTTGTGGAGCAGTCACCTCCTTGGTGGTAGGGCGTACATGAATCATTTTGCTGAGCCGGTCCACAAAGACCACAATGGAGTCAAACCCTGAGGTGGTCTTGGGTAATTCACAGACGAGATCCATACTCACTTGTTCCCAACGTTGGGTAGGAGTGGGAAGAGGTTGAAGGAGCCCTGTAGGAGCTTGATTAGAAGCTTTATTCTGTTGACAAAGTAGGCAGCTACGCACATAGTCCATCACGTCGTTGCTCATTTTGGGCCAATAGTAATGGCACTTGACTGCCTCCAAGGTCTTGTCCACTCCGACATGAGCTGCAATGGCCGAATCATGACATTCCGCTAGAATGGTGGTGCGTAATTCTGGGACATTTGGGATCCACAATCGGCCCTCCCGAAAGGTGAGTCCTTGGGTGCTGGTGACACCTTTGGACGATTGCGCTTCTACAATCTGTGGATCAGTTTTTGTAGCAGCTAGAATCTCTTGCCAGAATTCAAGGTTAATCTTCACCTCTGCCGCCAAGTTGTTGGCCATTGGCATGCGGGTGAATGCATCTGCAAGTTGCTTCTTACCTTCCACGTAGGTGATTGTCATGTTGAAGCGTTGTCGCCACTCTGCCCACCGAATTTGGTGATGAGATAGATCCTTCTGCGTCTCGAGGTAGACTAGAGGTTTGTGGTTTGTCTCTACTACAAATGCCTTCTCGCCCAAGTAGTGCTTCTAATGCTTGGTTGCTAGAACGATGGCCAGCTCTTCTCGTTCTGTGGTGTGGTAGTTGCGCTCTGCCGGTAACAACTTTCGAAAGAAATATGCAATTGGATGCCATCCGTCATGCCACTCTTGTTGTAGGACTGCTCCTATTGCTACGCCTGATGCATCCGTAGCCAACTTGATTGGACGTTTTGGGTCATACCACTTCAAGATTGGTGCATGTAGCAAGGCGGCCTTCAATTCTTGAAAGGCCAACTCTTGTGCAGTTCCCCATGTCCACTTCTTCCCCTTGCCAAGTAGTGCCGTTAAAGGCTGTGCAACCTTGGAGAAGTCCTTGACAAATCTACGATAGAATCCCGTCAACCCCAAGAAGCTCTTAAGTTGAGTCTAATCTTCTGGGGCACTCCATTTTTGAATGACCTCTATTTTATCTGTCAATACTTGAATGCCCTCTGCACTTACTCTATGCCCTAAGTAGTCTACTTCAGACTTGCCAAACTCACACTTTGAGATTTTGGCGTACAACTGATTCTGTCTTAGAATCTGGAGGACCTCTCGTAGATGTTGTTTGTGTTCTGTCATCGTGCTACTATATACTAAGATATCATCCAAGAAGACAATAACAGACTTATCCAAGTATGGACAAAATATGTCATTCATTAGGCTCATGAAAGTGGCAGGCGCATTGGTGAGGCCAAAAGGCATCACAAGATACTCAAAGTGGCCATACCTGGTTTGAAAGGTAGTTTTGTACACATCCTCCTCTGCAATTCGGATTTGATTGTAACCGCTCCGCAAGTCCAGTTTGGTGAAGTATCTCGCTCCATGGAGTTGATCAAACAGGTCATCCATGCGAGGTAAGGGGTATTTGTTCTTCACTGTTTGCTGATTGAGACCCCGATAGTCAATGCACATGCGCATTGTACCATCCTTCTTCTTCACAAACAAGACAGGGGCCCCATATGGTGATACGCTAGGTTGGATGAACCCTTTTTGTAGCATCTCCTCAATTTGAGTCTTACACTCTTCCAACTCATGAGGTGATAGGCGATATGGGGCCTTACAAGGAGGTGTCTTCCCCGGGAGTGTCTCTATTTTGTGATCTACTCACCTTTTAGGTGAGTAGATCACAAAATTTCTCAGGAATTTGTCCAGCGAGTTGTGCACTCTGGACTTCTCTTATTAGACCCAGAAAACATCTATCGGTCTTACAGACAGTTGTTGTCCCTACGACATATAGAGGCAGTTTCTGCCTGTGTGATTTTTCTTTAACCCCAATGATTGACCATTGGTGGGTTCTCACTACTTTCTTCCTCCAATCCACCATTGGGTTGTACTGCTCCATCCATGGCATGCCTAAAATTGCATCATAACGGGCTAACTGTATCACTTGCCACTCAATTGCTTCTTGATATTCTCCTACAGAGAGGGTTACCCGTCTAGGTAATGATTCAATCCTCTCTGTTTGCCCATTTGGTAACTCTACTTCTTCACTTCCATCTCTCTCTAGATCCATTCCCAAGCTTATTGCAACAGAGCGAGACAAGAAATTCTCTGTTGCTCCCGGATCTATTAATACTCTCACTTGATTACCTTCTAGGATTCCATTCACGACAATCAATTGTGAGGTTGCCTTTCGGGATCTTTGCGCATTATTCTTCTTCCTTCCCTCGCTTCTCTGCTTCCTTATTGAGCCAGTAGGGCCGCGAGGTACATTTACTGGTGATCTTTGTTTTCCGAAGTGGTTTCCACCTCCTCCTCTTCGGTGTGCCTCTCCATGTTGTTCAAAGATCGCCTATACAAAGGCCGAGGGCCTCTAGGGAAACGAGTGCGACAATTGGTAGATATGTGCCCAATACGGCCACAATTGTAACAACGGCGTTGTTCTCCTCGAGTCCCTTTTCCTCGTGGGACTCCATCTCTTCGTTCTTCTACCCGTCCTCGCTCTCTTTGAAGCGGCCGTGCTCCTCGATCCCGGAATCAAAGGTTGCCCAATTCCATCGGTACTGGTCCACCCATGTGTGGCATTTCTGCCCGATAATATTGAGGTGGAACTACTCCTTCACCTCCACCTAATGCTCCGGCTATTCTCTGCGCACAAGCAATAGCTTCAAATACCGTGCGAGGGTTTTGCACCATGACTTCTTGGCGAATCCGCTCTTTCAACCCTCGTTTGAAATTGTCGAGAGCCTCTGCTGGACTCATGTCGGTAATTGCGACTTGTAGATCCAGAAATGCCTCCTCATACTCTTGTACGCTATTCTTCTGTCTCAATCCCCATAGTCGGGTTCGAGCCATCTGCACAGAATCCACCGATTGGAAATTCTTGAGCAGTCCTTCTTGCATTGCTGTCCATGTGACCTCCCTTCTCTCTGCCAGCATGGATCGTTCCCAAGCATCATACCATGTGAGGGCTTTATCGGTCAAGTACCCACATGCAAACACGCATGCAGCATGCTCTGTGATCTCTATTGAGAACAATCAAAAATATCGATTCATTCTGGAGATCCAATTCTCCACTACTCCCATCATACGCTGCCCCTTGTAAGGCTTGATGTTGCAGGTCTTTTTCATCCGGAGTAGCAATGTGGCTTCATCGTTGATAGGGTTCGTATGCACGGGTGCCTCTCCAAGTACTTCAGTCGTAGGTATTGGGTTTTGAGACGGCTCTTCTTCTTGCATGGCTTGATCGTTCCTGAGGATCTGCACTTGACTTTGCAATGTCTCCATGGTCATCTTAATCTCTCGAAATTCATTCAACATCCCTTGCATTCCTTGCACCAGCTCTTGCAACTGCGGATCCATGGTTCCTGCAACACCCAATTGCTAACGTCTACTTCAATACAAAGTCAATATAATCACTCTGGAAGGCGCACAAACTATCGGAACTACCATTGGGACCTTAGAAGCTATCACTCATTGATAATACTCCTCACCAAAATTCCTAACCACAAAATCTCTAAACATCAATTTCGGCCTCACTACATAACGGATTTCTACTTGAGTGTTGAAAGGGAGAGGATTTGGGACATTCATATCCATATTATCATAATAGAATGTAGATCGTCAAATCCCACTCTTTGTCATATATCACCACAGGTAGAATCACCGGGTTTGGTGAGTTCATCACTCTGTCCATGAATTCTGCACCAAAGTGATAAACTAGCGATACTCTCATCTGCTCACGCTGGATGTACATAACCTTGATGTGGAATGGGTTTGAGAATGGAAAGCTAGGTGCGGGAAATTGTCCCCCCGGCGCATCCATCCCATCCGCTCTCTAAAGTCCTTCCTAAGTCTAGCGATTACTCTATGTTCTCCACCTCAAATTACTCAGTTTCAGTAGTTCGTGCTATTCCAAGAGGGGTGATCCACTCTCTTGGACTAGAACACTCGCTCTGATACCATTGTAATACTCCGAGGACAAGAGAAGAGAGAAAACACAAATTGCACACTCCAACATTCGATGCCCCAAGGGAGCACCTTCTCTTTATTATATAGACAAAGAGGATCTCCTCCAAGGAAGCTCCACCATAGGATTAAGGACACAGATAGGTGACATGTCAGCAAGCTCCACCCTTGGATTACTTACTTGGGTGGGTGACCTGTCTGGTCTAGGTCCTATCTGGTTGGTCAAACGAGCTTTGACCGGAGGGAATCTTTTAGGGAATCTTCCTGTAGGAATCTCAGAATCACATGAGTAAGGTACCGTTGGAAAGCTCTCAAAGAGACAAACCAAGGGGGAGGGAAGGCCCACCTTTCCTCCATTGGGGGGGGGAATCTTCACATTTTCGAGGCTTAATTCATCCGTTTAGGCCTCCGAAATTGCCTTCAAAGTTTTCAGGCATATTTCGGTTCCTACTCTATTAGTAGAAGTCTCCTTTTGGTGATACCTCTTTCTGATCTGTTTAGTCCATCATGTGTAACATCCTTCCAGATGTTACCAAACCAATTCTCACCTTTAAATCATATGTCTAGCTATTGGTTCTAAGGTTCTCAAGTCTATTTCGGTTTCTGCCCTATTAGTAGAAGTACTCTTTTGGTGATACTTCTATCTGATCTATTTTGAACATCATGTATAACATCATTCTAGATGTTACCAAACTGAATTTCACATCTAGATCATATGGCTAACCCTTGGTATTACAGAGGTGCTCCTATAGTAGAGCAAGTTCTTGAGGAGCAAGAACAAGTGGAGCAAGTAGTTGCTGGTGAGTAACAAATTGTGCTAGGTCAGTCTCACATTGGACCTACACATGGAGATCAAGTGGAGAGTTCATCTAGGACGTCATCAAAGCGTGCTAGTCAAGCTCCAAACAGATATGGTATGTGGATTGATTCAACAAAGTTGTTGGATGATGACTTGACTTCTTGGGAAGATGCTCATGCTTTGGTCTTGGAAGAAGGTGAACCCTCATCCTACAAGGAGGCATGTTCTTCTAGTGAAAAGGATGAGTTGTTTGCTTCTATGTAGAAGGAGATGGAATCCTTGAGGGATAATAAGACTTGGGAGCTAGTTAGGTTACCTAAGGATCAACAAGTGATAGATTGCAAGTGGATCTACAAGTTGAAGGAGGGTTCTAGGGAGGGATCAAAGATCTACAAGGTTAGGTTAGTGGCAAATGGGTTCAGTCAAGAGAAGGGGGTGGACTACAATGAGGTCTTTTCTCCTATTGCAAAGTAATCCACAATATGCTATTATGTATGTTTGTTGCATTATTTGGTCTTACTTTAAATCAAATGGATGTTGTCACAATGTTTCTCTATGGCACCTTGGATGAGAGGATCTTCATGAGACAACCTATGAGGTTTATGAAGAAAGGCCAAGAGGACAAGATATGCAGATTGCTGAAGTCCTTGTATGGATTGAAGCAAGCATCTTGCCAATTGAACAAGAGGTTTGATGTGTTTATGCACGCTCAAGGTTTCAATAGGAGTTTATTTGATCCTTGTGTGTGCATAAACTAGTGAGTAATAAGACCTTTGGTTTTATTATTCTTGTGCTATATGTGGATGACATGTTGATAGCTGCCAAGGATAGATTTGAGGTGAACAAGCTCAAGGCACTCTTGAGTTTGGAGTTTAGGATGAACGATCTAGGGTTGGCCACAAGGATATTAGGCATGGAGATCAAGAGGAACTTGGGCAATGGTCAGTTATGGTTGACGTAAGGTAAGTATGCTAGGAAGGTACTTGCTAGGTTCAACATGGAGAACTGTAAACTAGTAAGTACTCCTCTAGCTTCTCATTTCAAGCTTTCAACTGCATGTTGTCCTATAGATGTCGTGGAGAAAGGTTTGATGGCTAGTCTTCCCCGGTTTTGCCCGTGCCACCAGGAACATCTACTCCAATTCAAGTTATTTCTTCTCAATGACAATATAATAAGCTTGCGTCTTCTCTGCTTGTGAAAAACAAAAAAATAAAATTTCTGCCTTGCTAAGCTATCGCGCCTGTGATGAAATGATAAAAAGAACGTACAAAAGAAGAAAAAACAAAGCAAGTTTTAGCTCCATTTTATTCCAATTTAACATTCCTTATGAGAAGGCTGTTGGGAGTCTCATATACTTGATGACTTGCACTAGACCTGATGTTGCACTAGCAATGGGTAAGGTGTGCAAGTAGATGTCAAATCTAGGAAGGACACATTGGGAAGCAATTAAGTGGGTTCTTAGGTATTTGAGAGGTAGACTAGACTATGGGCTCTTATTTGATGGAAGATCAATGAATGCCGCATCACTAGATGGCTATGTAGATGCTGATTATGGACAAGATTCGGACAAGCGGAGGTCAACAACAAGGTATGTATTCACACTTGGTGGTGGGTGCATTAGTTGGAGATCTACCTTGCATAAGTGTGTTGCATAGTCTACTATAGAAGCAAAGTATGTGGCAGCAACAGAAGCAACAAAGAAGACAATTTGGTTGGATAGACTTGTTGTTGAGATGGGGCTAATGCATGGTAATGTATGCTTCATTGTGATAGTTAAAGTGCTTTACACCTAGTTGAAAATCAGGTGATGGATAGTAGGGTTAAGCATATAGACATTAGATATCACTTTCTTGGGCAAATGTTTGATCTAGTCAAGATTGATGGTAAGCTCAACCCGGCTGATGCCTTTACCAAAGTCCCACCTTTTGAAAGTTATTCTAGGCATTGTGCTACCCAGAAGGTTATGCAAATGGAACATGAGTAGGATGACCTAGCATTGGTGGTGACCTTGGCTATTTTGGTTACTCTATCCCTGTATGGGCTATGGTTATAAGTTCTAGTTTATCCTAGTTTAAAAGAGGGATCAAGTGATTGGCTGCCTTTCTAGAACTTCTTGCTGAGTGATAAATTATTTCAAGGTTACTAACCCCAAGACAAGAGCCAAGGGAGAGTTTGTAAGGTTTTACTCTTATGCCTTTGGGTTAGGATGGGTGCATTAGGACTAACTTGCAAGTGGAGGAAAAAGAAGGAATAGAGAGAGAGACGGTCAATGGGTGCTAGACTGGCAAAAGGACAAGAACATGAATCAGTAAAGTTGAATCTTGATGTTTCTTGTGGGGGTAGCCTCACATCAAGGTGAACCATGTTGTCATGTTGTAATTTGCATAGCCCGTAAAAAGTGACTTATCATAGTTTATCTCCACGTTAGTGGGGTAGATTGCATGCTAGATCCAACGGATGAGATGTTGCCGTGTGAGCCATCTATGTACATGTATGTGATTGGCCACGTGGGTTACAATCTTATCATGTTTGAGGGCTTTGATGAATAAATACAAGGGCGAGTAGAGAGACGGGTGTGTTTTAGTTTGGAGAGTCTCGAGGAGAGAAGGAAGTTGGGAGAGAGTTGTAGCAGAGAGCGAGTGTTAGAGCATCGGAGGAAGCATTTGAGCATGAGATGTCCCATGCTCCTGATCTGCCACTCCTGAATCCTTTTCTCATCAAGCTTCAGATTTTACACCGTGACGACTTACGGGATTGGTTGGTAGTACGTTTTGGGGTGGTGTTTGTGGAGTCGGTGATATGAAACCCAGATCCTATCGTCCTTTTGGTGCTTACTTATGAGAATGCCTGGGACTTGACAATTTATGTCCTTCTATAGTTGGGGAATGCTTAAAATTTCACTCATAAGCTTCAAGGTGGAGTTGTGGGGTCCATTTGTCAAAAAGTAAAAAGAGTAAATGACAAATGTGCAAGAACTTGGGTCTCAAGGAGGAAGTGGTGAGTTTTTGGACCATAAGGGGAGTTTGGTGAGGCCATTTGGGGAATGGAGGACATGGTTGGAAAGAAGAAATGACAGGCTACAATTTTCAGACAAAATCATGCAATTTGAACTGATTATAAGAGGGATATGATCAATTGAGTGAAGAGGAGTTGAATTCATACCTAGGAGCACACAATAGTCAATTGAGGGAGCTTCTCGGGACTTTTTCACTATCTGTCAGTGGAATTGCAGAGTAGACAATGTTATTACAGTACTGAGCACAATAAATTTCAGTTTTGGGTCAATCTAAAATCAGATCCAATTGATTGAAGTTGAAGCTTATGGGACGTAAGGTGTTGGAGAAGAGCTAATGATCAGGTTTGGAGTTTTGGTCACTCCCCAAGTTGCAGTTTTAATTTCCTCATGAAAATTTCCAGAGTTGTTGGTGGATAGGTTTAGCTCCTCTATGTGAAAGTTTCATGTGAATTCTTTAAATAGAGAAATCAGGGTCTTGGATCAAGTATACCTGGGTCTGTAGAGCTCACAAGTTAGCCTAGCTCAGGAATTGATCCACATCTAAAGACTGGAGTTGGATTAGGCGACAAAAATTTGCAAGAGGTTAGAAAAAAACACAACCAGCTACTGTGAAAAATTTGGGTGGTTCTAGATCTGTGCAGAGTGAGATCTGATGCAAAACATCTTGCTGAAAATATTGTCATAAGCTCGGTAGAGCAAATTTTCCTTTCATCTTGATTGGATATCAAGTCTCATGTCCCGTGACAATGATTGAGAGTTTCAGGTTGCCAGAGTGTTTTTGAGGATCAAGTGTATTTCTGAATCAAAAATCTAGGGAAAATTTGCCAAGAACCAGGGGCAAACCCTAAAAACAAGATTTTGAAATTAGGGTGAGGTCAAAAAAAACCCTGGCCAACGTTGAGAGATTTCAGGGAGTTGTAGTGATCTGATTGAAGTGTATTTTATATCATTGGAAAGCGTATTTTACAGGCTTTCCATTGAATTCTAGATCACTTGAATCCAAGCTATGTAGAAATAGTTACTTGCATATGAGTTGCACAGAGTTTTCCCCATCAAAAAGACATAGAAAATCCCCACATGAAGTAGGAATTTGTTGAGATTTGAAGTACAGATGGGAGGAGGCTTGGAGTACAGGTTGGAATGAGCTTGATGACAGAGCACAAAGGCTCAGGAGCTCTTTCTTGACTAAAATTATAGAGAGTTGTTACCTTTTTCTTGTGATTGGATCCTCTCTGTACTTGTATGCCTGTTTGTACGCCCAGTTGGCTTGGATTGGTGTGCGGGCATTGCGCTCAGATTATTTCCTTCTGGGTGTGCTGTGTATTTCTCCTTGGTTATGTTGGAAGTGATGACCAGCAAACCAGGAGTGCGTGTTGTGATGACAGGTCAGGTTGCCCGGTACTATCCTTCCCGATAGCAAGAATATTAGTCATGAGAAAGGAGGGTTCCGGCAATAAGGGTCACACACGTGTTTTGTTGTGTCATTACGGATTTACCTCTAGCCTCTGATCTGTAGTCTCCACAGCTAGGCACCTTGTTTGTTCCTAGAGAGAGAAAAGGAAAGTACGACAACGTACTCCTGTTTAATGTGTGAACTCACTTGTAATTTGTATGTTGTGGTGTCTATTGTCAAAATTATCCTTCATCTTGGTGGATTTCAATCCCAAGCACACTCTTTGAAGAACCCAAGTCCTTCATATCAAACTCCTTACAAAGTTGTGCTTTCAATTTCTCCACCTCAACCATATCCTCCATAGCAATCAACATATCATCCACATATAGTACCAAGATGATTAAATCAAATACTCTAGGTCCATGTAGCTTCTTGAGGTACACACAAAAATCTGACTTACTTGTGTTATATCCATGCTTGAACATGAAAGCATCAAATTCTTTGTACTTAAGTCTTGGACTTTGCTTTAGTCCATATAAAGACTTTTGTAACCTGCAAACTAGGTTCTCCTCCTCCAATTCTCCATGTAAAAAAGCAATTATAACATTTAGTTGCTCCAACTCCAAGTTATGCCATGCAACTACTGCCAATAGGTGCATGAATTGAAGAGATTTTTACCATTGGTGACAAAATCTCATTGAAGTCAAAACCTTCTTTTTGGCTATAAACCCTTGCTATAAGCCTTGCTTTGTATTGATCTCCACCTGGTTTTGGAAGTCCTTCCTTCCTCTGGAATATCCATCTACAACCAATTGCCTTCTTTCCCATAAGCAATTTTCAAGTAGTAGAGGGAGAAATGTTTACCAAATGACAAGCCGGATTTACAACTTTGTCCAAAAACTCTTCTCTAATTTGGCATTGCTTAACATAATTCTTGCTTTTCCCAAGAGTGTATGATTTATCCATTCTGCCACACCATTTTGTTGAGAGGTACCCGGTATGGTAAAGTGATGAATTAACCCTTCACTCTTATGATATCTATTAAACTCTCCAGATTTGTATACTCCATCATTCTTAGATCTCAAACACTTCTCTTTCCTTCTAGTTTGTTTCTCCATCATCACCTTCCATTGTTTAAAGGTAGAGAATTTTGCTGATTTTGCTTCATGGTGTAGACCCATAATCTCTTAGAGTAATCATCAACCAAAGATACAAAATGTAATGCTCTAGATTTTGAAGCTATAGGTGCAAGGCACCAAACATAGGAATGCACATAGTATAATATTATCTTTGTATAGTAAACTCTTGTGGAAAAGCTTACCATCCATTGCTTTCCTATTATACAATGCTCACAAAATTTTAACTTACAACTTTTAAGGCCTTTCAAAAGTTATTGCTTGGACTGTAATACACTATTGTGCATGTATGTGCTATTGTGATATTTGATTTGGTATTACTAGTACTTGAGAGATATAATTTATATAGAGATAAAGGATGGTTCTATATTAATCATGATCAGCTAAAGTTAGTCATAGCTAAGATAGAGTGGACCTTACTTTAAAGGAGTGGAAAAGATGAGCACCACTATTTTGGATTCTAGTGTATTGACTTGGTATTATTCCTAGGTGTTTGGCTTTGAGGAAAGAGTTAAGAACTTTTGGACCCATAAGCCTTTTTGGTTTTGGATTCCTCTATAGTCCAAAGATAGTCCATGTGAAGGAATCCTTGACTTAGTGGTTGGGTCAAGACAAGACCACATGCTAAGGAGAATATTCTCATGAGTGTGGATATTCCTTTAGACTTTAGACTTTATTTGAATTTCATCCTAATAACTTGAGATAATTCAATAATTAGTAACTATGGTGCATAACTATGTCACAAGTATATAAACTACGGGTGAGGAGGTACTCATCATCCTTTCATTTGCAACAATCTCTCTCATTGAGTTCTCTAATGAATAATGTTTGAGTTTTGGAGTGTTAGCCTTGGAGGAGTATGATAGAGTTGTGGTTCCTTGCCTTCTTAGTCCATGGTACGCTACCATAATAACCATTAGAGGTTTATCTTGAGTGAGAGACAAGCCGACTCACATTTTTGGTTACCAAGACCTGTCTAGAAGGTAAGATTAACAATGTAAACAAGATTTGTTGAGAACATGGGTTGAGCCTTGACTTGTGAACAGGAGTAGTCAAGAGCTTTGAAGAGAGTGTTGCTCAAGAGTATGTAGTGGGTTGAGCTTTGTCAAGTGCGCTGGAGTAATCTTGTTTTGCCAAGAGTGTTGGCTTGAGAGTTTGGTGGTTTGAATAGGAGTAGTTGGGTAGTTGAGCTTTTGCTGAATGTTGCTTGGCTGCAAAAGTTGTACATATCATTCTATTGAGAATAGCCAAAGAGAGAAATTTCAAGATAGGCAATGAGTTTTCATATTCAAAAGAAATATTAAATTCTGTACAAAAAATATTAAATTCTGGAGATTGAAGATTAGAAAGAAGAGAGAAATTCTGACACAGGCAATGAGTATTTGTATTTGAATAGAGAGAAAGTTAGTGAATAAGAAGCTGACAAGAGAGGAAATGGGTCGGTTTGATTTTTTGCAGAGTAAGTTGGATTGATTTTTTGCACAAGAACTTCGTTACCAATCAAGAAATTGAGTAAGAGCATTAATTGGATTTTTTTCACCCAGATTAGGGAAGATAAAAGGGAAAAGACAAATGGAGAGAGTGGAGGATTATCACATGAGAGCTTGTGTAGCATAACCTCCACAAAACATAACAAAGAAAGCCATTATGATAATGATCAAATAAATAGTGTGTCAATTGTCCATTTGATTATCAATATGCCTTGCACTAGCAATCCATAATAGTTGACCAATGAAATAAAGAGACAAATATGCTTGCAAGTTGTGGAGTGGCAAGGTGAATTGTACATGGAGCTGGAATGGCAAGGTGCGTATGACATGGAGTTAGACATGGGCGGTGATGCATATGGAAGAGCTTGAGAACCTAGATGAACAAGAATGAGACTTAGATGATCTAGTTGATAGTGTTGGAAAATGCTTATTAAGGTGGTGAGACTTTGCTTACTCTTTGAGATATTTGTTAGATAGATGTCCCATGGTGAACAAGAATAGGAACAACAAGTTTTTCTCATAGTTGTTTATGAATCTAGAACCATGGCAATTTAAAAAGTGAGGATGAATGTACATTCATTTTATCCATTGAAAGAACTAATCCAAGATCATAAGGTGTTTTGAGAGAGTGAGACGGGGAAGAAATAGATTCTTATTTTAATTCAACTTGCAATAGCATTGGACATATTCCTTATGACCAAACTGAATGGAGCATGTATTGCAAGGGGAATAAACTTGTAGGGTATCAATTTTGGATCCACTATAAATTTCCTGGAGAGAGTTATCAACACCATTCTATATAACATGGTCAAGGAGGTGATATGGCCAAATGCAGAGGAGAGAGAGACTTTCGAAAGTTTTTGCTATGAGAGAATTTCTAGGGTGCGTGGGACTAGTCGATAGGATATTATTCCCATTAGCACAACAACCTTATTTCAATGTAGAAACTTACTTTGAGCAAGAAGGGGTCTTATTTTGTCAACAAACAAGTGGTATGTGATGATATGGGACAGATTATGCATTTCTTGGGAGTTATTGTTTCACAGCTAATGGAATTTCTACTATTTTTCATTTCAACTTTTGGATACTTTTGTATGGTTGAACAACTATTTTCCTTTTTAATTTTTGCATACTTTTGTGTAATTGAGTTCATGTTCATGAGTTAATGTGTGTGCAAGGATGCACGGTTCTTGCCATGATACGACATGTCTTCAAAAGTCTCCTCTTTGGAAAGATTTGAACCTCAAGGAGCCAACTCCTCATTCAAATATCAGCGATATGGGTTAGGTGATTTGGGTATTACTCCCATGAGCCATTGGTATCATCATCTAAAGGGCAATTCTTCCTAGATAGAGTAGATTTCAATAAAATTTTAGCAAGAACCATGGTACTCAATGAGCATTATGTAGGAATTTTAAAGAGTAGATGGTATTCATTATGTGACCTAAGTGTACATTTGAAGATTTAACCTACGGGGAATAGATATCTACTTAGGTGGATAAATACTTGTATTATTTTTCATAATTTTCTTATTAAGAGAAGAGATATATGGGATGAAAGACATGAATCAGCTAGAGAAGAGGAAACAAAAGTAGATGAAATTCCAGAGTTCACTATTCAAGCTAGCTGAAATAGAGAAGAGAGAAGAGAAGCTATGATTAATGCATGTTTAGCCTTTAATAGACTTGTAGGTTCTCTGAAACCTAGATAACAATAAAAATTTATAACATGCATATTCATAAAATATTGTATTATCTCCATGGAAAGATGCTTCTAGTGTCTTGGACATCAAAGAAGTTAAAGGGTGTATGCATGAGATGAAAATGTGTCTTTTGGTTGGAAGGTGTTTGGAAGTTAGTTTTTTGGAGATTTTTAGAATTGTAATGTTAAATATTGGGAGATGTTAAAAATTGTAATGTAAAGGGGTGTTGGCATTAAGTTAAGGTTGTAGAGTCATAGTCAAAATATCAAAGTTTTGGGATATTTTGAGAATTGTAATGTCAAAGATTTTGGGAAGATTTAAAAGAGTGTTTATTTTTGGGAAGATTTAAAGAGTGTTTGTTTTGTAATGGAAATGATATCTAAGGCCTATCAACCAATAATGAGAAACTAAAGCATGAATTTTGAACAAGATGTGCAAGACCAAGAGGAGAAGACAATAATGAGGAAGATTTTTGAATAGAGGGATAAAGGCAACTGACAATAACCATGGTGATTTTAGAAGAAGGATAGAGAGAGTAGGAGGAGAAGACATTGAGAGGGTAGAATTTAAATCTCCAACCTCTAATGATAAAGCAAGGTAGTAAAGAGCAAAATATAGGGATGGTTCTGGGGGACAGAGGAGAGGTTTTGGAGATAGAGGAGAAGAGAAGAAGCAAGAAGAGAAAGGTTTCCGGAGAGGGAGAGTTGAAGAGAGGAATCAAAAGGAGAGAGGTTTTTGGACAGACTGTAATATTCCAAGGACAAGAGAACCCCCAGGAGAAACACAAGAGAGAAAACACAAAGTTTCAATATTCAATACTCCGATGTCTCAAAGGAGCACCTTGTCTTTATTATATAACAAAGAGGATCCCTTGAAAGGAAGCCCCTATCTTGGATCAGATGTATGGATTGGTGACATGTCAACAAGCTCCACCCTTAGATTAGTTGTATGCATGGGTGACAAGTCAATCCTTGTACTATCTAATTGGTCAAACAAGTTTGACTGGATGTAATCTTCAGTGAATCTACCCATAGGAAGCTCATAATTGCATAGGTAAGGTACCATTGGAAAGCTCTCAATAAGAAAAATAGTAGGGAGTAGGAGTAGGGAGTAGGGGTATGGTAGGGGAGAGGGGGGGGGGGGGGAAGCAAGCCTTATTACTTGGAGGGGATTGATTGTTCTCAGTTTTGAGGCCTAATTCATTCATTTAGGCCTCCAAATTTGGCTATGAAGTTTTTAGGATTTATTTGGCTCTTGCCCAGTACTAAAAGAACTCTTTTAGTGACCTCTATCTGATCTATGTAGTCCATCATATATTACATCTTTCAAGATATTACCAAACTAATTTCCACCTCTAGATAATATGTAGGATTTTTTCCTTGTACTAGTCTTGTCTTTTGGTTTTGGTTTTAGGAATGATAAGAAACAAACCATAGGACACAAGAGGTCAGGATTTAGTATTTTGGAAGGAGAGAGGTTTTGAGTGGTTTTAGGGAGATAGAGGTTTCAGAGGAAGGAGAGAGGTTTTGATAGTTTTTGGGAAAGAGATTTTGGAGGATTATTAGACAGAGTGAGGTTTTGAAGGAATCATTGAAACCCATTTTATTTCCATATGTTTTTACCAAATGGAGATGGAAAATATTTATTAGAAACAATACAACATGCTGAACATGGAGGATTTCAAGGAGTGCAGATGGCTAATTGGCAATCCTAGTTTAATGGTTGATAACATGACTTTTAACAAGTTGTGCTCGAATGGATTAGACTCAAATTTGACAATCAATATAGTCTATTAGAGAATTGGATTTGGATTCACTAGCTTGAAAGTTACAATTTGCTTGCATTATCCATGTTACAATATGGAGTTTAGTGGCAAAGTTAGTTATGGCTAAAAAAGTAGCAAATAGGACAAATTATCTTAGAATATTCCAAAAGTATGTAGGAAGCTTCTTGTGAAGCCAATTGACTAGCTTAGCTTGCACCCCAAGTAGGTAGCTTCTAGAAGGAAGCTTCCAAAAGCTTCCAACTAGCTTAGCTTGCATGCCAAGTAAGCAACTTTTAGAAGGAAGCTTCTTGAGAAGCTTCTAGGTTAACTTGGCTTACACTCCAAGAAAGCGGCTTAAAGAAGCTTCTTGAGAAGCTTCTCAAGGTCTTGTATACTCCATATAACTACCAAAGCCAAAGCTCTTGCTAGGCATTTGGAGTTTCCCACATTCAAGTGCCCCAATGTGATCTTCCATTCTCCTATTTCTCTCCTTGGTCTTGGTCTTTTACAATCCATGTCCTTGTGTAAGTACTCTTATTTATTTGAATTCACGATTCAATTAGCAAAAGGGTTTTCAATTTTTTTCATTCTTAAACATACCTCCTTAAACTCCGGCCATTTTGGTTTGAAACATGTCCTACACCCTCCTAATTGCCACAAAACCTCACCAACTCCTCTCAATTTCCACAAAACCTCACCGGCACCTTGGACTTTTTAAGCTCATTAAAACTCAAATTCTTGAATTGCAAAACCTTGGCAACATTTTCATGATTCTTGCAAACCACACCAAAATCCATAGCAAAACTCCTAAGGAATTTATGACAAATACCTAGCAAAACCCCTATATGCTTGCAAAACCCTAGCTCATTTCAAATAGTAGTGGGAGTATATTTTCTTATGTCTGTTAGTCGAGCATTAGGTGCTCGTCAACTTCTTGTGATGGAGAAGGATATGGGGAGCATTAGACCGATTGCTATTGGAGAGATCTTTTTGCATTTGGTCAGCCGTACCATTGTCCTTTAGCATCATTCTCACTTTGACAATACTTCAGTCTACATAATTTGGAGTAGCTACACATAGAGGTTATGAGGCTATATCTCTAGGCATTAGGGCACTCATAGAATATTCATCCAAAGTGGATTGTCCTACAAGTGGATATTGAAATTTTTTTTAGTAACTTCTCACAAGCATCTATCTTTAGAGAGCTTTGGGAGGTTGGTGGATCCTTGGCAAGTTTTATTCCTTTTGTGTGGTCTTTTTATGGCTCTCTTGCTTCCATTTATTACTAGTTTGGTTGTTCACAAGAGGGAGTCACCATCTTGGAGTCAATTGTTTGAACACGTCTAGGAGATCCTTTAGAGGGACCCTTATTTGCCATGGCTCACTTTAGAGCTCTCTTATCTACTACTTTGGCCATGCAAGGTTGTGTATTTCTCTCCTTGGAAAATGATACACACATTGTGAGCCCTATAGGTCAGATTAAGCATGCCTTTGACCACTTGACTACCAAGCTACATCTAGTAGGCTGGAGAGTCAAGGTGTCAAAGTGTAGGGCATGGTCTCCTTTAGGTATCCCTCCCCACCTTGAGCTTCTAAAGAGGTGTATCACATCTACAAGTGGACTATGTGTTCTTGGAGTGCTAGTAGGATTCAAGGATTTTGTCACACGCTTCTTAAATGCTACCCTTGAAGAGGATATTCTCCATGTAGATTACCTTCCTTTACTAGGAGATCCTTAGGTGGCATTTGGTATATTCTCCTCTAGTATTCCTCCTCAACCGACTTACCTCCTCCGCACAGTTCTCCCCTTCTTGACCTTCCTATCAAGTTTGAGAACCTTTGATAAGAGGATTATGGGAGTTTTTTGTGATATTATTAGACCATAGACATTTGAGTGTGTGATAGGTGATTTGGCACATAAGATGATGTCTTTATTGATCTCATGTGGAGGAGTTGACTTGCTATCTATGGAGAAGATGTCACCTATAGTGTTTTTGGGTAGTTGGTCTCTCTCGGCACCCCTACTTTCCTCTCATTTTGTAGTTGTTGATATGTTAGTTTTGGAGACTTATATGATAGAGGTGGAGGAGTGACCTTTTTCTCTCTACATGTTATTTCAATAGACAAGAGATAGTCTATCTCCATGGGTACACAAGGACCTTCCAATGTTTGCTTCACTATTATCATATTGAACTAGAGGTTTACAGTCTTCCTTGATGGAGCGACAGGGTCAACAAATGCTACATTCTCTCTTAGTTGACTTGTCTATTCTTTAGGCTACTAGAGCATGTCTTTGCTCTTGCTCCAGCAAGTATGCATGCTCTTGGATCCTAGCTCAATTGTGCACTAGGGTATTTTGACTTGCACTAGTTACTTTCTCTACAATGTTGAGATTTCACCTAGGTTTGGTCCACACATCTATATCTTCATTACTTGCTTGTGAGTGTGGTTCTACACTAGATGTAGTAGTTGGTCCATATGAAACGGTGTCCTTTTGGAGGACAAAGGATAACTACCCATGATGCTATTAGGGACATAGTGTTTGCTATGGCACAAGAGAGTGGATACTTGGCTTAAAGGGAGCATTTGTATGCTTTGCAGATAACACATGTCAGGGCAATCTTAAAATTGGTTTGTGTAATACTTTGAGGACAAGTGGATTCTCCAAGAGAAATACAAGAGAGAAAATGCAAGATTTCTATCAATACTCCGATGCCCCAAAGGAGCACTTTCTCTTTATTATATAGCACAGAGGATCTCCTAAAAGGAAGCTCCACCCTTGGATCAAATACATGGATTGGTGACATGTCAACGAGCTCCACCCTAAGATAAGTTGCTTGGATGGGTGACATGCCAATCCTTGTCCTATTTGGTTGGTCAAATGGGTTTGACAAGAAAGAATCTTTAGGGAATCTTTTTACAAATCTTAGAATCATATGGGTGAGGTACCATTTGAAAGCTCTCGATGAGTCAAACATGGGGGAAGGAGGCTAGCCTTTCCTCAAATAGAGGGGAGAGATCTAATTCATGAGGTCTAATTCATTTGTTTAGGTCCATGAAATTTGATATGAAGCTTTTAGACTATTTTTGCTTTTTACCATATTAGTAAAAATACTCTTTTGGTGATATCTCTATTTGATCTAATTAGTTCATTATATATAATAACCTCCTAGTTATTACCAAACCATTTTCATCTCTAGCTACTGATATTATAATTCAAGACGATCAGATGACAATAGCAAACGCCGTGGTTACGGATCAGATGTATGATATAGTTTTGGAAGGAATGATTACACATCCCCTTGGAGTGGCAAGTGCAGTAGCAGGTAGTAAGGTCTCCAAGTATAGGGGTATGCAGAGAGGTCACCTCTTTGTTCCTCTAGCCTTGGAGTTATATGGAGTGACTGACATGGTCTTCGATACCTTTGTCCAAGAGTGTACGATAGCTTTATCATGTTAGGCACCAAAGTGTACCACTTTCACTCTTATACTTTATAATATATTTTAGACAACATATGTCCATTACTTTAGAGAGTAAAGTGCCCGGGTGCAATCAAGAACAGAACAATCCCACTAGGTGATGCTTCTTTGTATACTCCATTTGTTTATAGATAATATGACTTGCATAGCTAGGATATTTTATTGATATATCTTAGTTACTCTAGAGCAGATCTTTTTCGTATAGACTCTGCTGGGGCTTAGCCCCATTTTAGTTATTTTGTCTCGCCCTTGTCCGGCTTGATGGGGTCTTCCCATCAAACCTTTTCTCCCTCAAACAGTACTACTTCCATCACCTCGTTCCTCGAACTGAAGCTTAGGAAGATTCTTGATGGCTGCAGCAGCTCCGCGCCGTTCTGTGCCGTTCTGCTTGAAGTGATGTAGCTTTGCTCCTTCCATCGGACGAGTATAAATTTGGTGGAATTCTGGAATTTAGGCAGTGAGATACCTTGCCAAGAATTCTACTCTAATTTCTCCAGTTGCTACTGTTGCAATTTCTGGTGCTTGCTGATTTGCTTTTCGGGGATCAGATCGATAAGACTCTATGTGGACCACTTCTCACGTGCTTGCTCCAGCTTCTGGTACTTGCTGCATCTTGCAACTTCGAATGATGGCCGCCTTTATCCTCGGGATGTTTGGCCGCAGTCTGTGCGATTCTTTCTTCGCTAGCAACACCTTTGATCGTTTACGGAATAAGTGGTCGAGTCATTTCGACCATGCGTTCCCTGCTTTCGACAATGGAGTGAACACAATGGCATGTACTCGCGTGGATTGGGTTGATACTCCGGAGGCGCATGTCTTCAAAGCCGACCTGCCTGGTAAGATGTCTCCCTAGCATCCATTGAAATTTGGCACGCATAATTGACAGTTTGGAGCCAACTCTAGCGCACATTAGTGTAGGCAAACGTTCTGATACTGTGCTTATGGACTTCTCCTTGTATCCATGCAACACGACATCAATGAAGTTTTGGCGACCCGATGCAGGGCTTGTTCGAGTTTCTTTCTACGTTTCGCCAACCAGACTTACCATAGCTTCAATTTCTGCCATTATATTGTACTTTTCTCGTTATTGAGGTTATCCCCAACTTGTTTGTATGGTGCGCCGACCACACCAGGTATGAAGATGAAAGAGATCAAAGTAGAGATAACAGGCGACGGAGTCCTGAGCATCAGCGGAGAGCGCAGAAAAGAGGAGGTCCACGAGAAGAATTCCTACCGCAACAGTGAACGTTTCCACGGGAAATTCTACAGGCAGTTCAAATTGCCAAAGAACTCGAAACCTCAGGACACGAGTGCGAAGATCGAGAAAGGAGTTTTGACAGTGACCGTTCCCAAAACCAAGGAATCTAAGGAGGAGGCAAACGCCGGAGACGTTAAAAGAAAATTTCCGTTGTTTTTCGGGGCTAACGCCGGAGACGATGAAAATTTCGACCCGTTATTTTTCGGGGCTGACGCCGGAGAAGATGAATATTTCGAAGAGTTATGTGTAATTGTAGATTTTATGTCAAATTACCGAAGAACTCAGAATCTCAGGATATAAGTGCGAAGATCGAGAATGGAGTTTTGACAGTGATTCTCGTTTACTGCATTCTCAGTGGTAATGTCAAATTACCGAAGAACTCAGAATCTCAGGATATAAGTGCGAAGATCGAGAATGGAGTTTTGACAGTGATTCTCGTTTGCTGCATTCTCAGTGGTAAAACTAGAGTTGTAGATCCAATAGGATCTACAACCTCTAGTTTTACCACTGAGGTACAGCTACTTAGGTTTGGCATAAATTAGAAGAAGGAGTTACTTGTTTAGCGGGCAGACAAAAACTCTCCTGCTGGTCTCAGCTAACTTAAAACACAAGCGTCTCGAAGTGTCCTCGTACACTTTTCTACCTACAACTGTGATAGCTATCATACATAAACCGAGAGCTTTTTGGCAATACAGAATTTATTCTTGATTGGAAGATTAGAATTCAATTTTAAAGCTTTTTGACATATGGTTTTTGTGTCTTGAGATTTCTACGTCGATACCTTATCGTCACTACCAAAACTAACCAACTACCGAGCTAAGAAAACACACACATTTTCCCAAATCGTAGGTTACGATATGCATATGGCTAAATAGTCGATCGATTCATCAATATACTAACCATATTATTGTCCATCTAATTTTCCCTTGACGTCGGTAGATTTTACACTTAAAAGCAGAAGTTATGGAACAAAATGAACGTAAATGAGCGCCTGATCTTTTGAAACTTTCCAAGCGAAAATTGTCTCCTAAACAAAATTCGCTTTTGTAGAAGACTACTTTCCCGCAGAATGGAACTGACTAGAAAGACGAGATACTCCATTTCCCCATAATGGAAGTAATTAGACATTGTAAACTTTAGTTGTACTTTCTAGAAACATGTGATGAATTAAAATGTAATTATACTTACTGATCATCATTCTGTCATTTAAGCAACAAAGACTATCACTTCAATCAATCAAACAAAAAAGACTATCACTTCAATCAAACATCCAATCTAAGACTGCCTTCGACTCGTTCGATCGCACATGTGAAGAAATTAACTTAAGACGTATCCAAAATTAGTACACACCGAAGACTCATGTTTAAGGAATGCTCTCAGCTCAAGAGTCAAGTTCTTAGGCCCCGAATTTCACCCCCAACATCTAAGCCCACGTACAGGCATATATTCTATAGACGCCCGTCCTCATCGCTTAAACGAGAATACAATACCGGGTACACTAGGGGTTTCAAAAACTCTGTTTTCACCTCCCGTAAATATACAATAAAAAAACCCAACGGAGGGTAGTTGAAAATTCTGCGGTAGAAAACAATTGGGTAGCTAAAATTTCTATGGAAGGCCTCCTGTTGCCCTAAAAGTTTTACGGTAATTTGAAATGTTACCCATGGAGATTTACGGTACTAAAGTGCTTGTGGGTGTTCCCATAAGTAATAAGTACTTAGTAATCATGTCATTATGAATGTGATTAAGAATTTGAAATTTAAAACAAAAAGAAGTTTAGGGGGAATCCAAGAACCCATGGACTCTTAGGGGGGACAAAACACATGAGCAACTTAGACGAGATTGGTCTAACTTTGCCATTTGTAAACAAGATTTGTTGAGAACGTGGGTGGAGCCTTGACTTGTGAACAGGATTAGTCAAGAGCTTTGTAGAGAGTGTTGCTTGAGAGCATGTAGTGGGTCGAGCTTTGTCAAGTGTGCTGGAATAATCTAGTTTTGCCAAGAATGTTGGCATGAGAGCTGGGTGCTTTGAACGGGAGTAGTCGAGTAGTTGAGCTGTTGCTGAAGGTTGCTTTACTGCAAATAGTTGTACATATAATTCTATTGAGAGTAGCCAAAGAGAGAAATTAAGAAGAGGAGAGAAATTTCAAGATATGCAGTTAGTATTCATATTCGAAAGAAATTAGAAAGAAGAGAGAAATTCCAAGACAGGCAGTGGGTATTTCTAGTCAAACATTTGTATTTGAACACAGAGAAAGTTAGTCAATAAGAAGGTGGCAAGGGAGGAAAATGTGACGGTTTGATCTTTTGCACAAGAAGTAAGTAAGAGCTGTGGATTAGGGAAGATAAACGAGAAAAGATAAATGGAGAGAGTGTAGAGCTTGTATATATATGTAACATCTATTTGATAATTATGACAATTATCAAATAGATAGTGTGTCAATTGTCCATTTGATTATTAATATGCCTCACACTAGCAATCAGCAAGAGTTGACTAATGAAATAAAGAGACAAATGCACTTGCAAGTTGCAAGGTGGCAAGGTAAATTGTACATGGAGCTAGATTGGTAAGGTGAGTATGACATGGAGTTAGACACATGTGGTGATGCATATGGGAAGAGCTTAAAGAATGGGACTAAGACGATCTAGTTGATAGTGTTGGAAAATGCTTATTACAGTGGTGAGACTTTGGTTAGTCTTCAAGATATTTGTTAGATAGATGACCCATGGTGGAGAAGAATAGGAAAAACAAGTTTGTCTCACCGTTGTTCATAAATCTAGAACCATGGCAAAATTTGATGAGGATGGATGTACATTCATTTTATACTTTGTTGGAACTCATCCAAGATCATGAGGTGTTTTGAGAGAGTGAGAGAGGGAGTACATGAATTCTTGTTTTAATTCAACTTGCAATAGTGTTGGACAGATTCCTGACTTATAGGGTATTAGTTTTGGATTCACTACAAATTTCATAGAGAGAATTATCATTGCCATTTTATTTAACATGGTCAAGGAGGTGATATGGACAAATGCAGAGAGAATTTGAAAAGTTTTTGCTATGAAATGATTTCCGGGGTGCATGGGACTAGTCAATGAGACATTATTCCTATTATCAATGGAGAAACTTACTTTAGCAAAGATTGGTCTTTTTCTATCAATGGACAACTGGTATGTGATAATATGAGACAAATTATGTATTTTGTAGGTGGTAAGTTATTGTTTCATTGTTATGGAATTTCTACTATTTTTCATTTCAAAATTTGGGTATTTTTGTATGGTTGAAAAAATGTTTTTTATTGTATTTTTTGTATAATTTTTTGTAATTGAGTTCATGTTTATGAGTTAATTTTTGTGCAAGGGATGCCCAGTTTTTACCATGATATGACCTATCTTCAAATATCTGCTTTCTAGAGAGATTTGAACCTCAAGGAACCAACACCTCATTCAAACATCAGCAATACCTGTTAGGGGATGTGGGTTATACTCCCATGAGCCACCTGGTACTGTCATTTAAATTGCAGCACTCCCTAGACAGAGTAGATTTCAATAAATGTTTAGCAAGAACCATGGTAGTAAATGAGCATTGCATAGGAATTTTAAAGCGCAGATGGTATTCATTATGTGAGCTAAGGATATAATTGAAAATTAAACCTGAGGGGAATAGATACCTATTGAGGTGGATCAATACTTGTATAATTTTACATAATTGTCTTATTGATAAAAGAGATATATGCAATGAAGGACATGAATCAGCTAGAGAAGAGGAAACAAAAGTAGATGAAATTCTAGAGTTCCCTATTCAGGCTAGCTGAAATGGAGAAGGGAGAAGAGAAGCTATGATAAATACATGTTTAGCCTTTAATAGACTTGCAGGTTTTTTGAACCTTGGATAGAAATAGCCATTTGTAACATGCATATTAATAAAATATTGTATCATCTCTATGGAAAGGTGCTTCTAGTGTCTTGGATATGGAAGAAGTTAAAGGGTGTGTTTGCATGAGATGGAAAGGTGTCTTTTGGTTGGAAGGTGTGTGGAAGTTAGTTTTTGGGAGATTTTCAGAATTATAATGTCAAAAAATGGAAGATGTTCAGAATTGTAATGTCAAAGGTATTGGCATCAAGTTAGGGTGAAAAGTCATAGTCAAAACATCAAAGTTTTTGGGAAATTTCAAAATTGTAATGTCAAAGATTTTAGGGTGAACTGTAATGTCAAAGATTTTTGGGAAGATTTAAAGTGTGTTTGTGTTGTAATGGAAATGGATATCTAGAGCCTATCAACTAAATCCAATAATGAGAAACTAAAGCATCATTTTTGAACAAAGGTCAAAGAGGCCAAGAGGAGAAGATAATAACAACGAAGATTTTTGAAAAGAGGGATAAAGGAAATTGATAATAACCATGTTGATTTTAGTACAAGGATAGAGAAAGTAGGAGGAGAAGACATTGAGAGGGTAGAATTCAAGTCTCCAACCTCTAACAGAAAGCAAGGCAGTAGAGAGCAAAATATAGAGATGGCTTTGGGAGATAGAGGAGAGAAGAGACTTTGAGAGGCAAAAGAGGAGAGAGAAGAGGTTTTGGGGGTAGAGGAGAAGAGAGGAAGCAAGAGTAGAGAGGTTTTTGGAAGGGGAGAGTGGAAGAGAGTAATCAAGAGAAGAGAGGTTTTTGGATGGACTATGTAATATTCCAAGGATATGAGAACCCTCAAGAGAAACACAAGCGAGAAAACACAAAGCTTCAACATTCAATACTTTGATGTTTGTTAGTATATAACAAAGATGATTCCTTGAAAGGAAGCTACACTCTTGGATCATATACATGAATTGGTGATATGTCAAAAAGCTCCACCCTTAGATTAGTTACATGGATGGGTGACATGTTAGTCCTTGTCCTATCTGGTTGGTCAAAGAAGTTTGATCAAAGGTAATCTTTAGGGAATCTCTTATAGGAAGCTCACAATTGCATAGGTAAGGTGTCATTGGAAAGCTCCCAATAAGAAAAATAGTGGAGAGGAAAGGGAAGCCTTATTCCTTGGAAGGGATTGATACCTCCCATTTTTTAGGCCTAATTCATTCATTCAGGCCTCCAAAATTAGCTATGAAGCTTTTAATGTGTTTTTAGCTCTTGCACTACTAGTGGAAGTACTCTTTTGGTGACACCTCTATCTGATCTACTTAGTCCATCATATATAACATATTTCAAGATGTTACCAAGCTGATTTTCACCTTTGGATAATATGCATGATCTTTTCTTGTCCTAGCCTTATCATTTGGTTTTGGTTGCAAGAATGATAATGCAACAATATGAAGCTTACCAATGAGTTAGTCAAGATTAACAAAGTAGCAAATAGGTGGAATTAGCTAAGAATATTCTAGAAGCATCTAGGAAGCTACTAAGTACCTTCCAAGTATTGGGTAATGTGCATGCCAAGGAGGAAGCTTCTTGGGAAACTTCCTTGCTAGTATAGCTTGCATGCCAAGTAGATGGCTTCTAGAAGGAAGCTTCTTGGCTAACTTAGCTTGCATGCCAAGTAGGCAGTTTTTAAAAGAAAGCTTCTTGAGAAGCTTCCTAATTAACTTGGCTTGCACTCAAATAAATTCATTGAAGAGCATTGTTGTTTCCTATAAATACCAAAGCTGAGGCTCATGTTATGCATTCAGAGTTTCACTCATTCAATAGTCCCAATATGATCTTTCACTTTGATCTTCCCTTCTCTTATTTCTCTCCTAGGTCTTTCACATTGGTATTATAACAAGAATGGGATGGATGGAATTTGTGGACCACCGAATCCATTTCCTCCAAACCATTGGGAGTTTAGTGTCCATATAGTATCAGAGCATCATTTCATGCAATTTGGCATCTCACTCTTTGAGCAAAATTTTCTAAATGCAATCACCTTGTCTAATGAACCTTTGGTACTTTTGATTGTAAGTCATGGAGAATGTTGGAGGTGTTGCATCTATGTGTTAATTTAAATAAGTTTGTAGGTAGTTTGATAGAGTATTAACCATAACAACAATGCTCAAAATTATCATTGTTATGAAATCAAAAATTGAGCACCTTACTTGATTGTTGGGAGAAAGAGATCATCAACAACAGAGAAAGTAGAGAGCACCATTTTGAGAAGGAGAAGAGCAAATCCAATTCTTGAAGCCCAAGGTATTTGAAGGCAAGAACCTCCCAAGTGCAAAATTTGGGCTATTTTTTGAGGTCATTAATTCTTGAGTGGACATTTGATAATGCAATGCACACTTTGGCAACAATAAAAGCAACCATCGTATGTCATAATATTTTCTTGTCTATATGGTCAAGTCATTTTTGTTGGATGATATTGATTTCCATTGGTGTTAGCTCCTCAACCCATTTGTAATGTGTGTGCAAGCTTGGTGAAGATCTAAGTCAAGACCAAGTTGTCGCAAGCAAGGAATCAAAGTGCTCAGCCAACTACATAGCTTCCTCCAAGTCCTTGGGCTCTCACATGGTCACTTCCAATTTGGTTTGGGACTTCAAGCCTCTCACAAATTAATCTAGAGCTTCACCGTCAAGTATATCCAAAATTTACATATTGGTATTCTAGAATTGTGTGATATAATTTCCTATAGAACAAATTTGATTCAATTTTGCCAACTTATCTCATGCAGCACATGTTGCATTTATCGCTTGAAATTGCCCAATTATTGCACTCTTGAATTCTCTCCATGTTAAGATTGATATAACAATTTGTTGTTCAACTTGCTCCACTTGGAATTGCCACCATATTTTTGTCACTCCATCCAATTGGCTTGAAGCCAATAGGATTTGTCTCTGTTAATCTTGAAGATTTGTAGCTTCAAAATAGCATTCACAATCAAACACAAAGTTCTCTTAGAATTTATGGAGTATAATGGCCAGGGAAATGAAGAGTCTTGGTAGGAGAACTCAAACCACCTTTTGGGAAATTGATTAGTTCCAATGGGATTGAAAGCTCTCTTCATGCAAGTTTGCTTCACTTGCAAGATATGATATTTGTCATGGTTATGTAGGATTTTGGTAGATTTTGGAAGTTTAGAGAATTGCATATCTATTCAATTAGCAAAAGAATAAAGTATTCTTATCAAGCCATTAATTGGAAGTAGGCTGATGATGGTGGATGGTAGCAAAGGTTCTTCATTCTATACTTCACATCCTATTATATTTAAGATTACAAAGGAGTACTTGGAATGTATAAGGCTTATTGTGGCATCTCTACACTATGATGTCATTCTAGGTCTACCTTAGCTTGAACGTCATAAGGTTCTATTTGATTGAACTCAACTACAAATTCAAGTACAATACTAAGATAAGAATTTTTGAGTAGGTTGCTTAGCACTTTTGAGTAAGAGTTGTCTAGCATTTTTGAGTAAGACACCTAAGAATAGTAAGTCCCAATATGTGGAGTTTTTCAGGAAAGCGGCCATAGGGCAAGCTTGGAAGGAAGATAAGTGTCAAGATGAGAAGTTTATCAGTAAAGCAACAATAGAGTAAGCTTTGGAGGAAGATAAGTCTATTTTTGTAGTGTGGATCAAGCAAATTGTCCATGGAGAATTTGAGGAGGGCCAAAAGCCTCATTAACCAATGGACGATCAAATAGTTCAAGATTTTTTAGATGTGTTCCTTAATGATCTACCAAAAGGATTACACTCCAATCATGATATGCCTTTCAAGATTGAGTTATTCCCAAGAAGTACTCCAATGAGTAGACCAATCTATTGGCTCTTACCAAAGGAGTTGGATGAGCTTTGAACAACACTAATGGAGTTGTTGGAGAAGGATTCCATGCAATATAGTACATCTTCTTGGGGATCATTGATATTATTTGTTCCAAAGAAGGATGGAGGATTTCATTTTTGTATTGATTATCATGGCCTCAATAAACAAATAGTGAAGAATGCATATCCCTTGCCTTGAATTGATGACTTGCTCCATCAATTGAGTGGAGTAAGATGCTTCGCCAAGTTTGATCTCTGAAGTGGCTATTGCTAGATTCCTATTGATAGAGAGGATGTGCAAAAGATTACCTTTTGCATAAGGTATGGGCACTTTGAATGGAGAGTTCTACATTTTGAGCTCACTAATTCTGTGATCGTCTCCATGGGTTAGATGCATTGGGTGTTGGATGGGCTATTGGAATGATACATGGTGGTGTTCTTGGATGATATCTGCTATAGCAAAATATAGAAAAATTACATGAATCATGTGTGAGAGGTCCTAAGACGACTATAACAATGGAAGTTTTACTGCAAGAAGTCAAAGTGTACCTTTTGGCAAAAGGAAGTTACATTCTTGGGTCATATGATCTCATAAGAGGCAATCAAGATGAAAGAGGATAATATCAAGGCCAATTTTGATTGACCTACCTCAATGGATGCCACAAAAGTGAGGGCATTGATGGATTGGCAAGTTTTTATCGATGATTCATCCACTATTATGCTCATGTTGCTGCACCATTGACCAACTTCTTAGGAAAGACCGCAAGCTTTCAATGGACCACCAAGTACAAAGAAGTATTTCAAAAGCTTAAATATATAGTGTCTTCAATACCCATTCTTCAACCATATGATCCTCAATTACCTTGTGTGTTTGATTTTGATGCTTCCAACTTTGCCATTGGAATCGTGTTGGAGTAGGAATTTCTAAATGGATTACATCCCATTGCCTTTATATTGCATTAACTAAACACTACCAAAAGTAATTGTTTTGCTTGAATCAAGAAAAACTAGCAATGGAGTATATCACCAAGTTTTGCAAGCATTATCTCTTGGGAAAACAAGTGATCATGCAAATCAATCACAAACCCTTGTTGCAGGCATTACATTTGGAGCACATTGAAGAGTTGACATGATAGATGGGAGGGAAAACTACAATTTTTTGACCTCAAACTTGAATACAAATCCAGTAGGTTCCATGACATTTCCAATACCCTATCACAATGACCTAATTTGAAGTCTTTTCCTCTCATCACGATGGCAATTATGATGGTCTTAATCAACTCCAAGGTCCAAATCAAGTTTAGGACAACTTTACAACATGATCCCTTCTTTCAGATGGTCCAAGGTTGTTTTGCATCATGCAACAAGGAGTACAACACCTTCTCCTTCAAGGAAGGCCTTCTATTATGTGAGAACCAAAACTACATTCTAGCCAAGGGTGATCTCCAACTTGTTTGCCTTCAAGAAGCCCATGACTTACCAATTGCTGGTCACGTGGAGATGGACAAGACCTTGGGTACCTACAACGCCAATGGTGGTGGTCTAACTTGGCACAAGATATTCAAGAGTTTGTCCGATCTTGTAAGAGCTGCCAATGCAACAAGGCCAAAAACCAAAAAGTGAGGGAACTTCTTCAACCACTCCCCATTCCATCTTCTAACTAGGAACATGTGTGCTTAGATCTCATCACATCCTTACCCAAGACAAAGCAAGGACACACAACAATTGTGGTGTTTGTGGATAAGCTTAATAACAAATCCATTTGGCACCAACCTTTGATATTGTGGATGCTCAAACATTGGCCCAGATCTACTTCAACAATGTCTTCAAGCATCATTTTTTTGTACTCATCTTTGATTGTGACCCTTGATTCAATGGAAAACTTTTGCAAGCAGTCTTCTAGATACTTGACACAAGCTTGCTTTGTCCATGGCATATCATCCTCAAACCAATGGACAAACTAAACTTGAAAAGTGCACCTCGGAGGATATGCTTGTGCCTTTGTCAACATTCACCATACCAATTGGGATGAATATCTTGCAATTGTTGAGTTTACCTACAATAATTCCAAATAAGCAAGCACCAAATTCTCTCATTTCTTCATTAATTTTGGCAAAGACCTCCTTGTCCCAAATTCTCTTCTTGCTCTTCTTCCATCTTTTGTCCCTCATACTTTTACCTTCTTGACCACCATATCTCAATCCCTCTACAAGCCAAATCTCATTTCTTTATGGCTCAAAATTGTGAAGAACAATATGCGGACCACCATTGTCATGATCTCAATTTTCAACTTGGTGATAAGTTCATGCTCTCCTCTAGTAACCTATCTCTCCCTCTTGATGCCCAAGTCTGCAAACTTGCTCCTAATTGGATATGATGATTTGAGGTCACTCAAATCATTTCTCATGTTGCTTGTCAACTTGCCTTTCCTTATCATATGCAAATCCACCCTGTCTTTCATGTTTTAAAATTGAAACTCTTTGTTTGTAATCCATCTTTTCTTCTCTCTTGTATCCAACCTCCTCCTCTGCTTATCCCTATCAACGATCTTGAGGAGTATGAAGTTAATCATATCTCGGACAGTGGCACATTCAACAAGGCCAAAGATAACATACAAAGTGCAAAGTCCTCTAAAAAGGGTATCCCCTTCATGATGCCACTTAGGGGCCTCTTTCTCAACTCCAAAATGCACAAATGGCTGTCCAAAAGTTTGAAGCTTCCCTGGTGATGAGGATGCCACCAACTAGCCCGGTGCGGGAATATGTAACAATATGAAGTTTACCAATGAGTTAGTCAAAACTAACTCCATAGCAAATGGGCCAAATAAGCTAAAAATATTCTAGAAACATCTAGGAAGCTATTAGATACCTTCCAAGTGTTGGGTAACATGTATGACAAGGAGGAAGTTTCTTGGGTAGCTTATTGGCTAGCTTAGCTTGCATGCCAAGTAAATAGCTTCTAGAAGAAAGCTTATTGGGAAACTTCTTGGCTAGTTTAGCTTACAAGCCAAGTAGACAGCTTCTAGAATAAAGCTTCTTGAGAAGCTTCCCGGGTAACTTGGCTTGCACTCAAAGAAAGTTGCTTAAGGACCTTGTATGTTTACTATAAATATCAAAGCCTAAGCTCATGCTAGGCATTTAAAGTTTTCAAGAGTCCCAATGTGATATTTCACTTTCCATTCTCATATTCCTCTCCTTGGTCTTCTACAACACAAGAGAGTGGATACTTGGTTTGGAGGGAATGTTCCTATGCTTTGCACATACCACATGTGAGGGTGGGCTTATACTTGATTCGAGATGATCGGGTGATAATAGCTGATGTTGTGGTTAAGGACCTTGTGCATAATATATTTTTGAAATGGGTGATTACCCATCCTCTTGGATGGGCGGCGAGTGTAGCATTAGCTTGTAAGGTCTCCAAGTATAGGGGTGTGTAAAAAGGTCACCTCTTTGTTCCTCTAGCATTGGAGTTATTATATGGACAGATGGACATGACATTCTACACTTTTGTAAGGGAATGCATGAGAACCTATCATGTTAGGCGCCAAGGATACCACTCTCATTCTCATGCTTTATAATATATTTTAGACAACGTGCGTCTATGGCGTTATAGAGTACAATGATTGACACAATCCATAAGAAAATAATTACACTAGATGATGCTTCATCGTATGCTGCAATTGTTTGTAGATAATATGACTAGAGATGCTACACTTGTTTGTAAATAATATGAATTGCATAGCTCGGATATCATGGATGCAATAGAGCAAATCTATCATATCAACCCCGTGGTGCTTGGTTCCATTTTCCCTACTTTGTCTCACCCTTGTATGGATCGGTTTGATGGATGTTCCCATCCTTCTTGTTTTCTTCGCGGTCGCACTTTTCTCCTCTTTCAAACAATACTACTTACATCACCTCGTTCCTCGAACTGAAGCTCAGGAAGATTCTTGATGGCTGCAGCAGCTTCCGCGCCGTTCTGTGCCGTTCTGTGCCGCTTCCGTTCCGTCCCATTCTGCTTGAGGTGATATAGCGTTGCTAGCTTAAGTTGGAAGAATCGAGAGAGAAGATTCCAGTCTCGTGGCTCCTTCCATCGGACGAGTACAATGGTGGGAGTGCTGGAATTTTGACATCAAGACCCCTTGCCAAGAATTCTATTGTATTTTCTCAAGATGCCATTGCTGCAACTTCCGGTGATTGCTGACTCGCTTTTCGGGGGTCAGATCGATAACTCTCTGTGGACAAGGTCTCACGTGTGCTTGCTCCAGCTTCTAGTACCTGCGGCGTCTTGCAACTTCGAATTATGGCCTTGATGGCCGGTTGCTGGTGGCTTGGCCGCACTGTCTGTTATTCTTTCTTAGCTAGAAGCATCTTTGATCGTGTCGGGAATATGTGTTCAGACATGCATTCCCTGCCTTCGACGAAGAAGTGAGCACAGTGGCACGTACTCGCGTGGATTGGGTTGAGACTCCGGAGGCCCATGTCTTCAAAGCTGACCTGCCTGGTAAGATATCTCTCTAGCATCCACTGAAATTTGGCACGCAAAGTTGACAATTTTGAGCCAAATCTAGCGCACATTAATGTAGGCAAACATTCTGTTACTGTGCTTATGGACTTCTCAGTCCATGCTACATGACATCAACGAAGTTTTGGCGACCCGATCCAGGCCTTGTTCGAGTTTCTCTCTACGTTTCGCCAACCAGACTTACCATAGCTTCAATTCCTGCCATCGTATTATACTTTCCTCGTGATTGGAGTTCTCAGTCCATGCTACATGACATCAATGAAGTTTTGGCGACCCGATCCAGGGCTTGTTCGAGTTTCTCTCTACGTTTCGCCAACCAGACTTACCATAGCTTCAATTCCTGCCATCGTATTATACTTTCCTCGTGATTGAGTTTTTCTCCCAACTTGTTTGTATGGTGCGCTGACCACACCAGGTATGACGATGAAGGAGATAAAAGTACAGATAACAGACGACGGAGTCCTGAGCATCAGTGGAGAGCGCAACGAAGAGGAGGTCAACGGGAAGACTTTCTACCACAAAGTTGAACGTCCCCACGGGAAATTCTACAGGCAATTCAAATTGTCAAAGAACTCGAAACCTCAGGATATAAGTGCGAATATCGAGAATGGAGTTTTGACAGTGACCGTTCTCAAAACCGAGGAATCTAAGAAGATTAGCCCCCGAGATGTTAAAATTTTCTTTGAGTTATTATTCGGGACTAAAAGAGCTTAGATTCTCGATTACTGCATTCTCAGCGAAACAAGTCGATGTGGTAAAACTAGAGTGCTGTAGTTCCATCAAAGATAAAAGCCAGTTAGGTTTGGGATAAATTAGAAGACGGAGTTCCTGTTTAGTGGGCCGACAAAAACTCACCTGATGGTCTCACATGAACTTAAAACACAAACCTTTCGAAGTATCCTGGTACACTTTTCCACCTACAACTGATAGCTATCATACATAAACCGAGAGCTTTTTGGCAATACAGGGAAGTCACTCTTGATTGATGGCATACAATCTTAACGTTTTTGACATATGGTTTTGTGTCTTGACATTTCTATGTCGATACCTTATCGTGCGAAATGATGGAAATAAAGCACTTGGTTGAATTGACCGTATCGTGCGAATTGATGGAAATAAATCACTTGGTTGAATTGACCGCAGATTATCCTTTTTTTTACTCTAGTTCGTGCATCTGAACTCGAAACATCAACAGTATACTACCTGTACGAAGTTTCTGCCATCATGTAATTCCGTTTTAGGATTTGTATGTCCCATTATAACATATTTGAAGAAAATGAAAGAATATTGTATATTCGATCGGTCCCTCAAACTCGGTAGAAGAAAGTAAGCCACCAAAACGCACGCATTTTTTTCCGAATCGTAGGAAAACATACACATGGCTAAATCGATAAACTTTCGATTGCGAAGCTGCCAAATCACGTACATTTTCCCAAATCGTAGGTTAAAATATGCATATGGCTAAATAGTGGATCGATTCATCAATATATCAACCATGTCACTGTCCAACTAATTTTCCCTTTGACATCTGAGATTTGGCACTTCAAAGCAGAGCTTCTGGAACAAAATTAACGTAAAGCACCGCCTGATCTTTTGAAACTTTTCAAGCGAAAACTTTCTCCTACAATGTTCGTTTATTGTAGAAGAGTTACTTTTCCGCAGAATGCAACTAATTAGAAAGACGAAACTCCATTTCCCCATAATGAAAATAATTAGACATTGTAAATTTTAATTGTACATTTTATAAACACATGGTAGATTTAAATGTAATTATAGTTACTGATCATCATGATGTCATTTAAACAATAACGACTATCACTTCAATCAAACATCCAAGACTGCCTTCGACTCGTTCGATCGCACATGTGAAGAAATTAACTCAAGACATATCCAAAATTAATACACAACGAAGACTCATTTTTACCGAACGCTCTCAGCTCAAGAGTCAAGTTATTAGGCCGCATCTAATTTCAACCCCAACATCTAAACATCTAATTTCAACATCTAAGCATCTAATCTAACATCTAAGCATATAATATCACCCCCAACATCTAAGCCCACGTACAGACTTATATTCTATAGTGACGCCCCTCCTCATCGCTTAAATGGGAATACAATACCGGGTACACTAGGGTTTCAAAAACTCTGTTTTCACCTCCGGTAAACATACAATAAAAAAACTAACGGAGGATAATTGAAAATCCTGTGGTAGAAAAAAATTGGGTAGCTAAATTTCTATGTCGAGTAGTTGAGCTTTGGTTGAAATGTTGCTTTTCTGCAATTAGTTGTACATCTAATTCTATTGAGAGTAACCGAGGAGAAAAATTAGAAAGAAGAGAAAAATTCCAAGACGGGTGGTGAGTAGTCGTATTCAAACATTGGTATTTGAACAGAGAAAAGTCAGTGAATAAGAAGCTGACAAGAAAGGAAAGTAGTGAATAAGAAGCTGGCAAGAGAGGAAAGTAGGTCAGTTTGATTTTCTGCAGAGTAAGTTGGATTGATTTTTTGTGCAAGAACTTGGGTATCAATCAAGAAATTTGAATAAGAGCTTGGTTGGATTTTTCGCACCCAGATTAGGGAGGATGAAAGAGAGAAGATAATTGGAGAGAGTGGAGGACTATCAAGTGAGAGCTTGTGTAGCATAACCTCAGCGGAACATAACAAGGGTAGCCATTGTGACTATTATCAAGTAGATAGTGTGTCAATTGTCCATTTGATTATCAATATGCCTCGCACTAGCAATTGGCAACAGTTGACCAATGAGATAAAGTGACTAATGGCTTGCAAGTTGCAAAGTGGCAATGTGAATTGTACATGGAACTGGAATGGCAAGGTGAGTGTGACATGGAGTAAGGCATGGGCAGTGCTAGACTATGGGAAGAGCTTGAGAACCTAGATGAACAAGAATGGGACTTAGAAAATCCAATTGATAGTGTTGGAAAATGCTTATTAAAGTGGTGAGACTTTGCTTACTCTTCAAGATATTTGTTAGATAGATGGCCCACGGTCGACAAGAATAGGAACATCAAGTTTGTCTTTGAGTTGTTCATAAATCTAGAACTATTGCAATTTAAAAAATTGATGAGGATGGATGTACATTCATTTTATACATGGTTGGAACTCATCCAAGATCATGAGGTGTTTTGAGAGAGTGAGACGGAAATGGATTCCTGTTTTAATTCAACTTGCAATACCATTGGACAGATTCCCATTATGATCAAACAGAATGGAGGATGTTTTGCAAGGGGAATGAACTTGTAGGTATCAGTTCTGGATCCAATATAAATTTCACGAAGAGTTTTCACCGCCAATTTACCTAACATGGTCAAGAGGTGTATAGCCAAATGTAGAGGAGAGAGAGAATTCTAAAAGTTTTTGCTATGAAAGGATTGCTAGGGTGCGTGAGACTAGTGATGGGACATTGTTCCCATTGGTACAATGACCTAATTTCAGTGGAGAAACTTACATTAGCAAGAGAGTGTCTTATTCTATGATGGACAAGCGATATGTGATGATAGGAAGGGGTCTTATTCTATCAATGGACAAGTGCTATGTGATGATATGAGATGGATTATACATTTCTAGAGTGTTAAGTTATTGTTTCATACCTATTGGAATTTCTATTATGTTGTCTTTTGTCAACTTTTGGATACTCTTGTATGGTTGAACAACTATTCTTTCACTTCATCTTTTGTGTGATTGAATTCATGTTCATGAGTTAATATGTGTGCAGGGATGCATGGTTCTTGCCATGATATGATATGTCTTAAAATATCTACTCTTTAGAGAAATTTGAACCTCAAGGAGCCAACACCTCATTCAAACATAAACAATACATGTTATATTCCCTTAAGCCACTTGGTATTTCATTTAAAGTGCAATGCTCCCTATATATTATAGATTTCAATAAATCTTTAGCACAAATCAGGGTAGCCAATGAGCATTGTATAGGAGTTTTAAAGAGTAGATGGTATTTTTTATGTGAGCTAAGGATACAATTGACAAGTAAACCTGAGGGGAATAGCTATCTACTAAGGTGGATAAGTACTTGTATTATTTTACATAATTTTTGTATAAATATTAGAATAGATATGTAGGAAGAAGGATAGGAATTAGGTCGAGAACAAGAAACAAAAGTAGATAAAATTTTGAAGTTCCCTATTCAAGCTAGCCAAAATAGAGAAGAGAGAACAGAAGCTATGATTAATACATGTTTAGCCTTTAAAAGACTTATAGATCTTTTGAACGCTGGATAAAAATAGTCATTTGTAACATGCACATTAATAAAAAGTGCTTCTAGTATCTTGGATATGGAAGAATTTATAGGGTGTTTTCATGAGATGGAAAGGTGTCTTTTGGTTGGAAGGGTGTATGGAAGTTAGTTTTTGGGAAATTTTCAGGATTGTGAAATCAAAGATAAGGAGATGTTCAAAATTGTAATGTCAAAGGGTGTTGTTATTAAGTTAAGGGTGAAGAGTCATAGTCAAAACATGAAATTTTTTGAGAGATTTTCAGAACTGTAATGTCAAAGATTTTAGGAAGAAGTGTTATATCAAAGAGTTTTGGAAGATTTAAAAGAGTGTTCATTTTTGGGAAGATTTAGAGAGTGTTGATTTTTTAATGGAAATGAATATCTAGAGCCTATCAACTAAAGCCAAAAATGAGAAGATAAAGCATGATTTTTGAACAAAGGTAGAAGAGCACAAGAGGAGAAGACAATAATGAGGAAGATTTCCAAAAAAAGGAACAAAGGGAGCAAACAATAACCATGTTGATCTTTGAATAGAGACAAAGAGAGCAAGAGGAGAAGACAATAACAAGGTAGAATTACAATCTCCAACCTCTTAATGGTAAGGCAAGGCAATAGATAGCAAAATATAGAGATGCTTTTGGGAGATAGATGAGAAGAGAGGCTTTGAGAAGCAAAAGAGGAGAGAGAAGAGGTTTTGGAAGTAGAGAGGAAGAGAGGAATCAAGAGGAGAAAGGTTTTGGAAGGATTGTGACCTTGTCTTGTACTAGTCTTGTCTTTTGGTTGTAGGAATGATAAGAAACAAACCATAGGACACAAGAGGTTTTGAAGTGATTTAGCATTTCAAAAGGAGAGAGGTTTTGAGTGGTTTTTAGTGAGATAGAGGCTCAAAAGGAAGGAGAGAGGTTTTGGAGGATTATCAAACGGAGGGAGGTTTTGGAGGAATACTGAAACCCATTTTCTTTCCATATGGTGTACTAGATGGAGGTCGAAACTATTTATCAAAAATTGTAGGACATGTTGAACATGGAGGATTTCAAGGAGTGCAAATGGCTAATCAAAAATCTTGGTTGAATGGTTGATGACATGACTTTTATCAAGAATGCTTGGTTGGATCAGACTCAAATCTGATGATCAATAGACTCTATTTGAGAATTGGATTTGGATTCACTATGCTTGAAGTTGCAATAGACTTGCATTATCCATGCTCCTATGTAAGTAAGTTCAAGCCCCAATGTAAGTTCAAATGAATAGGAATTTATTTGAATTCACTTTTCAACTCGCAAATGGGTTTTCAAATTTTGTCATGCTTAAACCCACCTCCCCAAACCCTAGCCATTCTGTTCTAAAACTTGTCTTATGCCCTCTTGATTTTCACTTAACCTCACCAACACCTCCCAATTTCCACAAAAACTCACCAACATCTTGGATTTATGTAGCACATTGAAACTCAACTTCCTGAATTTTGCAAAACCTTAGCAACATTTTCATGATTCTTGCAAAGCCTCACCAAAATCCCTAGCAAAACCCCTATACTCCTACAAAACCCTAGCAAAACCCCTTACTTTTGTGGAACCCTAGCAAACCCTTGTACTTTTACAAACCCTAGGGAAAGCTCTCACAAAACCCTTGCAAAACCCCTAATCTTCTATGAAAACCCCTAATCTTCTATGAAATCACCAACCCTTCCGTGAAACCCAACACCTTAATCTCACAAAACCCTTGCAAAACCCAGCAAAATCTGTTTTCCTCCTTGGTATGAATAGTCTTGTTTTGTTTCTCTTGTTTCTCATGTATTTTGCATGTAGATTCATTCCTACATTGAGTTTGTGAGGACATGGGATGCCATTACACATGTAGGTATAGTGAGTGGTAGGCCATTCACTTTAACTTTTGAGATGTTTTGAGCAGTTTTTGCATTGCCACTTGGGAGTGGAAGGAGGAGGTATGTCCCTTACTCTATTGTGTATGAGTGGTTTCCCATATAGAATCACACAACAAGAAGGTACTTGGTATGATAGTGCATTTATCCTACAATGGAGGCCATTTTTCCAAATGATTGGTGCTCTCTTGTCCCTACATGCCAGACAAAGGTGGTGAACGTATATCTTGCACTTATGGTGAAATGGAAGGCAGAGAGGTCTAGGTTACACTTGCAGCAATTAAGAGAGGATTATGATTGGGCGGAACTCATGTTTTAGGCAATTAGTGCAAATATGGTCTTCTTATATATATAGATTTGTTGGCCGTATGGACAAAGATACAAGGTGACATTTGTGGGTCAGTTTCTCACTCATTTGTTCATGGAGAGTGGATTCCTAGATGAAGGAGAGGCAGACTATGACACCATAGTCCAAGAGGGAACATATCTTCACAATGAGGGAGCCGAGGACGAGAATCAAGACAAGGAAGGTGAATGAGAGTCAATTTAGTAAGCAATTTTCTTAGAAACATAATGTTTTATCTTTCTCCATGTACCATGGTATAGTATGAGTAAATGATATTATATATGGAGTATTGCCTTGGATTCATTTGAATGCTTTTTTGAGTTTCATGAATGATAGTATCATGTTCTCTTATCAAGCTATGTATATGCAGATGTTGTTACTCAAAGAGAGAGAAGAGGCAAGAGGTTTACATTACCTTTGTAGCAATGCTCTATTTTACTTCCTCCTTCTCTTGAACGGATGGATGAGCTTCCTTCTTCATATCCTTCTTCATTGTTTTACTCAAGCAAGGAGAGAGCAAAGGAATTGGAGACAAGATTTAAGGAGCTAAGAAGACAAAGTCTAAGGAGCATGAGCTCAAGCCCATGTTGGTAGAGTCCCATGTAGTGGACGGAGAGGATGTTCTATTTGACAACTAGAGAGTCTTGGTGTAGGGAGAGGATTCCTTTAGAGTTACTTGTTACCCATATGCAAGTTACCACTACCCCTACATGCAACACTAAAGTGTGGAGAGAGAGTGATATAAATGCAATTTTAGATGCTAGTGCTAGAGTTGCAAACTCTAGTGAGAAAGCAATTGGCTCAAGACTCAAAGGGTGACTTGGAGGAGAGAGAGAAAGAGAGCTCTTGCTGGGAGAGAGTCAGCCTTTGTGGAGAGAGAGAGTGCCATGGGATACCTAGAGGAAAGGGAGAGAGTACTCAGCAAGAGAAAGTGTTCTTTGGGAGACTTTGAGGAGAGGAATGGGGAGTTGGAGAGGAGAGACCATGAGTAGAGAGAGAGGGAGAGTTTATATTTGACCTTGGTGAGAGATAGGAGAGAGAGAGAGGATTTGATGAGGGGATTTAATGAGCTTGAGGCTAGGAGACAGATGGTGGCAGAGGCTTATAGGTTACACATATAGAACAAACACAAAGAGCTCTAACTCTCCATGGAAGAGTTGGAGATTACCCATTTTGAGTTGGTCATGGCAAAGACATACTTAGAGGGAGCTTGTTAGGATGTGAGGGCCTTTTTTTGAGAGTACCAAGTCAGAAAATCTCCAAGAGAGTTGGCAATGCATGAGAAGACCCAAACAAAGAGGATTGACATGATTAGTGAGGAGACTCAAATAGACAAACTAGATGTAATGTTCCAAGGACAAGAGAAACCCCAAGAGAAACACAAGGTTTCATGCCTCAATACCCCAATGCTCCAAAAGATCACCTTATATTTATTATGTAGCAAAGAGGATCCACTCAAAAGGAACTACATCCTTGGATCAAATACATAGATTGGTGATGTATCAGCTAGCTCCACCCTTAGATTAACTGCATGGATTGGTGAGATGTAAATCATTGTCCTATTTGGTTAGTCAAATAAGTTTGCCTAAAGGGAATCTTTGGGAAATCCTCTTATAGGAAGCTCGGAATAGCATGGCTGAGGTAACATTGGAAAGCTCTTGATGAGACAAATAAGAAGAAAAGTGAAGGAAAAAATAATTCATTTTCACTGCCTAATTCATCCATTTGGGTCTACAAAATTGACTAAAGTTTTTAGGGTGTTTTTAGCCTCTGCCATATTAGTGGAAGTACTCTTTTGGTGACACCTCTATTTGATATACTTAGACTATCATGTATAACATCCCTAAAAATATTACCAAACTAATTTCCACCTCTAGATAATATATCTAGCTAATGGTATTACACTTGCGCATGGATTAGAGATGAGATCTATAGAGGTGAAGACAAATCCTCACTTGCATGGAGTGCCTAAAGGAAAGCCATAAGTGATAACATCTGATATATATATTATAGTTAAGAAGCCTTGAATTTTGGATGATCTTGCTCCTCCACTCTATTTTAGTCATATTTCCTAGGAGATTGAGTGTTTAGAGGAGATGAGAGAGACACTCACCAATGAGGTTTCTAGATTATCTATATTGTGATAGAGGATGAGTGAGTTGGGAGAGTTTATTCCCCACTTGGTTTATGCTCATCACTAGGAGATGAAAATCTTGGTTTTGGATATGGGATGTTTGGGAGACACTATGTGTAATACCTTGAAGATAGGAGACTTGAAGAGAAACACAAAATAAGAAACATTAGTTTCACATTCAAACCTCAGATGCCCCAAAGGAACACCTTGATTGTATTATATAGCAAAGGAGACTATTCCAAAGGAAGCGCCACCCTTGGATCAGATACATGGATGGGTGATGTGTCAATGATCTCTACCTTTAGATTAGTTGCATGCATGGGTGACATATTGATCTTGATCCTATCTGGTTGGCCAAACCACCTTTGATAATAAGGAATCTTTAGGGAATCTCCAAATCGCATGGTTAAGGTACCACTGGAAAGCTCACAACGAGACAAACTAGGGAGTGGAGGGAAGGCTAGCCTGTCCATTTTTTGGAATGACATATGCATATTTCTGAGCCTTAATTCATCCATTTAGGCCTCCAAAATTGGCTCTAAAGTTTCTAGGCTATTTTTGGCTCCTACCCTATTAGTAGAAGTCCTCTTTTGGTGAAACTTCTATCTAATCTACCTAGCCTATCATATATAACATCTGTCCAGATGGGACTAAGCCAATTTTCACCTCTAGCTAATATCTCTAACTATTGGTATTACACTTTTAGGTTATTTTTGGCTTCTGCTCTATTAGTAGAAGTACTATTTTGGTGATACCTCTATCTGATCTACTTAACCCATCATACATAACATCCTTCTAGATGTTACCAAGCAAATTTTCATCTCTAGCTAATATGTCTAACTATTGGTATTACAAACCTCCCCCTTTTAAGACACAAAGTCCTCGTTGCAAAGTTGTTGCTCAAACAATTTCACTAACATTGGTGCATTGGTCAAATTGGCTGTTGGTTCCTATGTTGCCTCGTACAGGAGGTACCCTTTTCAATGGACTAGATATTTCACACGTGGATGGCAAGTGCCCTGGATGCATTTTTGGAGAATGCATTTGACCTCATATTCCTCTACTTCATCCATGAATGTTGGACAAGGTCAACTTTCTAGTATGGAAGAGAAGTGAGGTGGTCGGAAGCATATCAATGTAGTAAGGAAACATGGAACACTGGGTGGATCTTCATATGTGGTGGTAGCTTGAGGTGATAGCCCATTGTGCCGATGAGACAAAGGATGGAAAAATGCCCAATAAAAAAAGGGTTGGGCTTGCAAGGACCAAGTAACTTGAGTTCGGTTGTTGATAGCTAGACTTGTTTCCCAACATTGAGCACCATGTGTTGGTGATGTGAATTTTCATACTATTTTTGTTGATTTGGGGTGATCTGCAAAATATTTTTGGCATTCTCCACTCCTTGTTGGATTCTGGAAACAAAAGTGTTGACAACCTCCACCTTGGTATCCATCGAGCGGATCTTCATCAAGCTCAATGGTGTGAAAGGATGCTTTCCATGCATGAGGAAGAATGGTGTGGCATGTGTGGATGCATTCACTGAATTGTTGTATGCAAATTTCACCAATGGGAGTAAGTTGTCCTACCTTTCTTGCTCCTCTAAGGTGAAGCTCCGGAGCATGTCTTCAATAATGCAATTAGCCCACTCTATTATCCATCAGTTTGTGGATGGTAAGCCATTGACATGGCCAATTTGGTTTTGAAGAGACCAGAGAGTTTTCTCCAAAACAAACTCATGAATTGAATTCCTCTATTAGTGATGAGCATTCGAGACAAGCCAGATGAGAAAAGACTACATCTGAGTACAATTGAGCTAATTTTAGAGCAGTCACATCCTTGGTGGTGGGGCGCACATGAATCATTTTTCTAAGGTGGTTGACAAAGACTATGATGGAGTCAAACCTTGAGGTGGTCTTGGGCAATTCACAAACCAAATTCATGCTTACTTGTTCCCAACGTTGTGTAGGCATATGAAGGGGTTGAAGGAGGCTTGCAAGAGCTTGATTTGATGCTTTATTTTGTTCATAGAGTAGCCAACTTTGAATGTACTCCAACACATCAATGCTCATCTTGGGCTAGTAGTAGTGGCGTTTGGGTGCATCTAAGGTCTTGTCCACTCCTATGTGACTTGTAATGGTAGAATCATGACATTTGGCTAGGATGGTCATCCTTATGGTAGTATTCTCTAAGATCCATAACCTATCATCACAAAAAACAAGTCCTTGGGTATGAGTGATGCCTTTGGATATGAGAGCTCTTACAATCTATGGGTCGGTTTTTGTAGAAGCAAGAATTTTTGGCCAAAATTCAAGGTTCATCTTGACTTCTACCACCAAGTTGTTTACCATAGGCATTCGGGTAAATGCATCTACAAATTGCTTCTTGCCTTCCACATATGTGATCATTATGTTGAACCTTGATCTTCAATCCACCCACCAAATCTATCAACAAGATAGATCCTTTTGTGTCTCTAGGTAGACTAGAGGTTTGTTATCTATCTCCACTACAAATGCCTTCTTGCCTAGATAGTGCTTCCAATGCTTGGTTGCAAGGACAATGGCCAACTCCTCTCATTCAATAGTATGATAGTTTTGTTTTTCTAGTAATAGCTTCTAAGAGAAATATGCAATTGGGTGTCAACCGTCATGCCATTCTTGTTATAAGACCGCTCTTATTGCCACAATTGATGCATCTATAGCCAACTTGATTGGATGTTTTGGATCATACTATTTCAAGATTGGGGTATGTAGTAATGCACCTTTCAATTCCTGAAAGGCCAATTCTTCCACACATCCACTTCTTCTTCTTGTTAAGTAGTACCATTAGAGGTTGTACCACCTTGGAAAAATCTTTGACGAATTGCCAATAGAACCTTGTCAATCCCAAGAAACTCTTGAGTTGAGTCTGGTCTTCCAGAGCACTCCACTTTTGAATAGCCTTTATTTTATCAATTAACACTTGGATACCTTCTACACTTACTCTATACCCCAAGTAGTCTACTTCAAACATGCCAAACTCACACTTTGAGATTTTGGCATACAATTGGTTTTGCCATAGAATCTAGAGATGTAACTTCTCATAGATTCTTGTGTTCTATCATTGTCCTTCTATAGACAAGGATTTCATCTAGGAAAACAATCATAGATTTATCCAAGATAATCTGTCATTCATAAATATATCATTCACAATCAAATATATCATTCATCGAATTCAGGAAAGTGGCCAGTGTGTTGGTGAGGCCAAATGGCATCACTAGGTACTCAAAGTGACCATACCTTGTTCAAAAGGTATTCTTATGGATGTCCTCTTCTGCAATCCAAATCTGGTTGTAATTGCTCCATAGATCAAGTTTGGTGAAGTGTTTTGCCCCATTGAGTTGATTGAATAGGTCATCCATGCGGGGTAAGGGGTATTTATTCTTCACCGTTTGTTGATTTAGGCCCCAATAGTCAATGCACATGTGCCTTGTACCATCCTTCTTCTTCAAAAACAAGATAAGAGCCCGATATGGTGATACGTTGGGTTTGATAAACCTTTTTTGCAATATATCCTTGATTTGAGCCTTACACTCCTCCAACTCATGAGGTGATAGATGATATAAGGCCTTACAAGGAGATGTCTTCCCAAGGATTATCTCAATTTTATGATCCACTCTCCTTTTTAGTGGTAATCCTAATGATATGTTATCTAAAAAAATATCTTGAAACTCACTGACCACATCTCTCAATTTCTCAAGAACTTGTCCATTGAGTGGTGCACTTTGGACTTCTCTTATTAGGCCCATGAAACATCTATCTGTCTTCCAGGTAGCTGTTATCCTTATGACAATTAAAGATAATTCTTGCCTTTGGGATCTCTCTTTAACTCCAATGATTTTCCATTGACAAGTCTTTACTACCTTCTTCCTCCAATTGACCGTGGGGTTTGTAGTGCTCCATCCACAGCATACCCAAGATTTTATCATAGCAAGCTAACCGTATCATTCACCACTCAATTGCCTCTTGATACTCTCTTACAGAGAGTGTTACCTTTTTAGGTAACAACTTGACCCTCTCTGTCTACACATTAGGTTATTCTACTTCCTCATTCTCATCCTTCTCTAGATCCATCCCCAACCTTTTTGCAATAGAGCGAGACAAGAAATTTTTTGTTGCTCCAAGATCTATCAATGCTGTCACTCGATGGCCTTCTAATACTCTATTTACCACAATCCATTATGAGCTTGTCTTTCTCAATTTTTGTGCCCTTGTCTTCTTCCTTTCCTTGCTATTTTTCTTTTCCCTTGAGCCAATAAGGCTATGAGGTACATTTACTGGTGATCTTCATTTTCTGAGGTGATTTTTGCCTCCTCTTCTTCAATTCTTCTCTACATGTTGATTGCTTATATGGAGGTCAAGGGCCTCTAGGAAAATGAGTATGACAATTGATTGCAAGGTTTCCAACTCAGCCATAATTGTAACAACAACATTGTTCTGCCCAAGTCCCTTCCCCTCATGGGACCTATCTCTCCTTTCTTAAACTCCTTGTTCTCCTTGTGGCAGTCGTGCTCCTTGTTCTTTAAATCAAATATTACCCAATTCCATAGGAACTGGTACACCAAAGGGTTTTGCTTCAACCCAACAATGTTGAGTTGGAATAGGTCCTTCACCTCCTCCTAGCGCCTCTACTATTCTTTGGGCACAAGCAATGGTTTCAAAAACCATATGAGGGTTTTATACCATTAATTCTTGGTGGATTTGCTCTTTCAACTCTCATTTGAAATTATTGAGAGCTTCTACTAGACTCATGTCAATTATTGCAACCTGTAAATCAAGAAATGCCTCCACATATTCTTGTACACTATTTTTCTACTTCAACCTCCATAGTCGGGTTTGGGCCATTTGTACCAAATCCACCATTTGGAAGTTCTTCAACAACACTTCCTATATGGCCATCCAAGTGACGTGCCTTCCTTCTACCAACATTGACCATTCCCACATGTCATACCATGTGAGGGTTTTATCAATCAAATATGAGGGCTTTATCAATCAAATATCCACATGCAAACACTCCGGCAAAACAATCGTTGATTTCAATTATGAACAATCAAAAGTATCAATTCATTCTTGAAATTCAATTCTCCATGCCTCCCATGGAATGTTGCCCCTTGTAAGGCTTGATGTTGTAGGTCTTCTTCATTTGTAGTAACAATGTGGCCTCACTGTCGACCAGGATTGGTGTCCTTGGCATGAGTGACTCTTCATGGCTTAGATTGTTGGTATTGGTTTTTGAGATGATTCTTCTTTGTGCATTGTTTGATTGGTCCTAAAGGTACATACTTGACTTTGCAATGCTTCAATGGTCATCTTGATCTCCCAAAACTTGTTCAACATTCCCTACATCAACTCTTGCAATTGCGGATCCATGGTCCTTCCACACAACACGACTCAATTGCTCCTTCTTATTTCAAAAGAGGGTTAATATGATCATGCAAGAGGAATCATGGAATATTGGAACTACCATGGGAACTTTTGAGGCTACTACTTGTTGATAGTATTTTTCACCAAAATTGTGAACTACAAAATCCCTTAACATCACTTTTGGTCTGACCACTTTACGGATTTCTACCTTAGTGTTGAGAGGGAGAGGATTTAGTATATTCAAATCCATCACAATAGAACATAGATTGCCAAATCCCACTCTCTCTTGTAGATCACCACAAGAAAAATCATGAGGTTTGGCAAATTTATCACCATATCCATGAATTCTACTCTGAAATGAAAAACAAGATACACTCTCACTTGCTCATGTTGAATGTACATAGTCTTGATGTGGAATGGATTCAAGAACAGAAAGAAAGGTGTTGGATATTGTACTTCTGGAGCCTCTATCTCATCCTCTCTCTAGCACACTCTTACACTATCAATTACACTAAGGTGTCTCTCCTCAAAATTACTTAGTCTTAGTAGCCTATGTTCTTCCGAGAGGGGTGATTTGCTCTCTTGGATTGAAACATTTGCTTTGATACTATTGTTATACTCCAATGATAGGCAGCCTAAAGAGAAACATAGAATAAGAAACACACAATTTCACACTCAAACCTCCAATGCCCAAAGGAGCACCTTGATTGTATTATATAGCAAAGTGGATTATCTTGAAGGAAGCTCCACCCTTGGATCAGATACATGGATGGGTGATGTGTCAGTGATCTCTACCCTTAGATTAATTACATGCATAGGTGCATATCGGTCTTGATCCTATCTAGTTGGCCAAACCACCTTTGACCAAAGGGAATCTTTAAGGAATCTTCATATAGGATTCTCCAAATCACATGGGTGAGGTACATTGGAAATCTCTTCATGAGACAAACCATGGGGGAAGGAAGGCCAACCTTTCCATTGATGGGGGAAATGTGCACATTTTTTAGGCCTACTTCATCCATTTAGGCCTCCAAAATTGGCTTCAAAGTTTTTAGGCTATTTTTGGCTCCTACCCTATTAGTAGAAGTCCCCTTTTAGTGACACTTCTATCTAATCTACCTAGCCTATCATATATAATATCTTTCCAAATGTTACCAGGCCAATTTTCACCTCTAGCTAATATGCCTAGCTATTGGTATTACAACTTCAATCTATTTTTGGCTTCTACACTATAAGTAGAAGTACTCTTTTGGTGATACCTTGAGCTGATCTACCTAGCACATCATACATAACATCCTTCCAGATGTTACCAAACCAATTTTCACCTCTAGCTAATATATCTAGCAATGGGTATTACACCGTGTGGGATAGTAGTAGTCTCTTGGGCCAATGGTCTAGATTGGTAGAGAAGGGTGGATGGGTCCCATTTAGAGTAAATAGTAATTTTAGAATTTATTCCCTATCTTGGCATTAGAGAGTTTATGGAGTGTTGTGTGACTCATTTTGAGGTACTCATTTGGACAAAAAACATGAGGTGAGACTACAAGCATTTGTTGAAAGACATGTGGAGCCATGGTTTCTTACTCAAGGGTGTACACACTGGTGCTTGCCTCATAGGTATTTTTGATGATATAGATGGATACAAAGACCAATATAGAAACTATAGAATTAGACCTTATAGTGCATTTATGACTATAGGTTTAGGGTTACATAATATAGTGATAGTGGATAGTCCATCCTTGTTGTATATTGTGGGAACCATCAACATGCTGCTATTCATCATCCAATGTTTACTCCTTTTTATACTTGAGTAGCAGCTTCACATCATATTCATGTGACCACTTGACAGCCCTTCTAGATATACAAGATCAGCCAATGGGTTTTTCATCTTTCTAGTGGATAGTGGGTCGGCTCTTGGATTATAGTTTGGATCCCTATGATGGTCTAGCCTTGGCCTTTTAGGACCCCCTTATGCATGATTTGGAATGAGATCTTCTTTGGAGATATAATAGCTACTTGATTTTCTAGACCTTTCATCCGATGCATGGATGAGGCATTAGAGCGGATCAAATTAGAGCACCTCACACATGATACCAAGGATATAGATCATGAGGAGGTTCCAGTTCATCCACCCATGTCTAGTGACACTCCCCTTGATAGCACCATTGCCTCCTTTCCTTAACATCTCTTGTGTTTATGAGTATACACGTTGACATTAGTCCCATTGTGCACGAGAGTACCACGACCTTTCTAACACACACACACACACACACACACACACACACACACACACACACATATATATATATATATATATATATATATATATATATATATATATATATATATATATATATATATATATATATATATATATATATATATATATATATATATATATATATATATTTATTTATTTATTTATTTATATTTATATGCTTACATCTCTTTTTGTCTCTTTTCCATATAAGTTGTTAATATAGATCATTACATGAGTTGTTAATATGAAACTTGCTTTTGTACTTGGATATCCCATATAAATACATGAAACCCGCAAAACCCATATAATACCAGACAAACTTGATATCTTTATCATGATGTCTTTGCAAATATTTGGGTAAATCAGATGATGTCCTTGTTATTATCTCCTCTCAAAACCCGTATGAAACCTGATTGCTTTGGGGCAGTATCCTCACAAAACCCACAAAAACCTAGCAAATTGATTGGTTTTATCACAAAAGCCACATGAAACATGCAGAATCCCTAGGTCCGGGTGCAAATCCAACAAAAAACCTTTTTCCCATATTATAAAGAAATTGCCGCAAAACCAATTGATTTGATTGCTTCTTTTTTATTATCACTCGGAGCTTAACCAGATCCATAATACAACCAGCTCCATAATATAACCAGCTCATAATATGCTTAAAAGTATAATGTGTAAATGTGTAAATCAAGATACTTTATAATGGACAAAAAATGCAAAACAAAACATAGAAAATCCCTCCAAAAGATAGAGATACTAATATAAAATGACCATGAATGTATTTTGGCCATGCATTCTAGCCTTGAGAATTTTCTAGGGCACACCACTTTTGCTATTGTTATCAAAAATGTCAACAAGGTTACTATCTGTACTAGGTGTAGTATCTGGATAGAACATGATACTCATTATACTTTTGATCTCTTTGGGTGTCCTCCATACTTTTACCAATTCTAAAATCATACAATGAAACCTTTTGGATTTGGAAGTTCTTCCTTTAATTCTCTTATTCTCTAACTTGGAGATTGAAGTCTTCTCTTTAATTGTCCTTTTCTCTGTAATACCAATAACTAGACATATTATCTAAAGGTGAAAATTGGCTTGGTAATATCTGGATGGATGCTATATATGATGGAACAAGTAGATCACATAGAAGTGTCACCAAAAGAGTACTTCTATGATAAATAACCTTAAAACTTCAGAGCTAATTTTGGAGGCCCAAACGGATGAATTAGACCCTAGGAATGTGCAAAATTCCCCCCAAGAAAGAGAAGACTGGACTTCCTTTCCCTTTGTTGTCTCATCAAGAGCTTTCCAATGAGACTTCACCCATGTGATTATGAAATTCCTACAAGAAGATTCTCTTAAGATTCCCTTCAGGAAATGCTTATTTGACCAACTAGATAGGACCATAACCACCATGTCACCCATGCATACATCTAATCTAAAGATATAGCACATTGACATATCACCAATGCATGTATCTGATCCAAGGGTGGAGCTTCCTTTGAGGAAATTCTCTTCACTATATAATAAAGACAAGGTGCTCTTTGGGCATTGGAGTTTTGAGTGTGAAGCTTTGTGTTTTTTCTTTTGTGTTTCTCTTGGAAGATTTCATGTCCTTGGAAGATTACAATGGTATCTGAATAGGTGTTTCAATTCAAGAGAGTGAATCACCCCTCTTGGAGGAACATGCGCTACAAAGACTAAGTAATTTTGAGGAGAGAAACTATAGTGTAATCGATTGATTAGGAGTGTTTTAGAGAGAGGATGTGATGGAGGCTCCTTGAGGACAATTTCTTGCACCTTGCTTTCCATTCTTGAATCTGTTCCACATCAAGATTATGTATATCCAATGAGAGCAAGTGAGAGTATATCTTGTTTACCATTTTGATGTGGAGTTCATGGATATAATGATGAATTCACCAAATGGGATGATTCTACCTATAATGATCTATAATAGAGAATAGGATTTGACAATCTAAATTTTTTGTGGTAGATTTGAATTTACCAAATCCTCTCCCTTTCAACACTTATAGAAATCTATTATTTAGTTACACTAAAAGTGATGTTTAGGAATTTTATAATCCGCAATTTCAATGAGGAATATTATCAACAAGTGGTAGTCTCTGAAGTCCTAATGGTAGTTCTAATAGTTTGTGTCCCCTCTTGAGTGATCATATTAACTCTCTATTGAAGTAGGAAGTAGCAATTGAGCATTTACCGTGTGCAAGAATCATAGAGCCGTAGTTACAAGATTTGATGCAAGGAATAGAGGGGATGTTGAATGGGTTTTGGGAAATCAAGATGACCATGGAGGTATTGCAAACTCAAGTATGTACCTTCAAGAATGATCAGGCCATGCAAGAAGGGGAACCATCTCATAACCCAATACCAACAATTGGAGTACTTGGAGAGTCACTTGAACAACAATGAAGCCATGTTGTTACTATAGATGAAGAAGACATGTAACATCAAGCCTTACAAGGGGCAATGTTCCATGGGAATAATGGAGAATTGGATTTCAAGAATGAATCGATACTTTAATTTATTTGCAACAAAGATCATTGATCATTCCGCATGTGTGTTTGCATGTAGGTACTTGACCAATAAAGCCCTCATATAGTATGATGCTTAGGAATGATTAATGTTGGTAGAAGGAAGAGAGGTCACTTGGATGATAATGCAAGAAGAGCTACTAAAGAATCTCCAATTCATGGATTCTGTGTAAATAGCCCAAACTTGAATGTAGGGTTGAAATAAAAGAATAGCATACAAGAGTACATTAAGGCATTTCTTGATGTACAAGTTGCACTAAAAAACATGAGTCCAATAGAAGCTTTGGACAATTTCAAACAAGGGTTAAAAGAGAAATTTTGCTAAGAAGTAATGGTACAAAATCCTTGCACTATTTTTGAAGCCATTGCTTGCATCTAAAGAATAGTAGGGGCACTTGAAGGAGATGAAGGGCTAGTCCTAACTCAACATTATTAGGCTGAAACACATCATTTTGGCGGACCAATTCCTAAAAAATTGGGCAACATTTGGTTTTGAGAGCAAGGAGCATGATTGCTCCAAGGAGATCGAGGATGGAGAGAAGAAAGGAGAGATGGAGTCCAACAAAAGGAAGGGACTTGAGTAGACCAACATCATTGTTACAATTGAGATCAAGTTGGACACATAGATATCAATTGCTGTGCTTGTCTTCCTAAAGGCTCTTGGCCTCCATACAAGTGTTCTTTGACAACATGGAGAGACAAATTGAAGAGGAGGATGCAAAAATCACATCAGAAAATAGAGATTTCTTGTGGCCTTATTGGCTCAAAAGAGAATCAAAAAAGCAAGAGGAGGAAGAAGACAAGTATGCAAAGATCAAGGAAGACAAAATCACAATTGATTGTTGTGAGTGGAGTCCTAAAAGAGAATCATGTGAGAGTACCAATAGACTCTAGAGAAACAAAGAATTTCTTGTCTCACTTTGTTGTAATAAAATTGAAGATTGATCTAGAGAAGAATGAGAATGAAGAAGTAGAGTTACCTAATGGGCAAAAAGAGAGGATTGAGCTATTACCTAGAAAGATAAAATTCTTTTTAGGAGAGTATCAACAAAAAATTGAGTGGCAAGTGATGAGGTTAGCTCATTATGATGAAATCTTAGGCATGTAGTGGATGGGGCATTACAACCCTATGGTTGATTGGAAGAAGAAAGTAGTGAGTATTTGCCAATGGAAGATCATTGAGGTTATAGAAAGATCACATAGGCAACAATTTCCTCTTTATGTCATATGGACAATATCTATCTATAAGACAAATAGATGTTTCATGGGTCTAATAAGAGAAGTCTAAAGTGCACAACTCAATGGATAAATTCCTTGTAAATTGAAAGATATGGTCAATGAGGTTCAAGATATCTTCTCGGATGATCTACCCTCAAGATTACTACCAAAAAGAAGAGTAGATCATAAAATTGAGATATTTTTGGAGAAGACATCTCCTTGTAAGGCCCCATATTGTCTATCACCTCATGAGTTGGAGGAGTGTAAAAGGCTCAAATTGAGGATATGCTACAAAAAGGGTTTATCAAACCTAGCGTATCACCATATGGGGATCTCATCTTGTTTGTGAAGAAGAAGGCTGGTACAATGCACGTATGCATTGACTATTGGAGCTAAATCAACAAAAGGTAGAAGAAAAAATACCCCTTGCCCCATATGGATGACCTATTTGATCAACTCAATGAGACAAAACACTTCACCAAACTTGATTTGCATAGCGGTTACAAGGAAATCCAAATTGTGGAGGAAGACATACAAAAAATTGCTTTAAAACAAGGTATGGCCACTTTGAGTACCTAGTGATGCCATTTAGCCTCACTAATGCACCAACCACTTTCATGAGTTTAATGAATGACATATTTTGTCTATACTTATATAAATTTATTATCATCTCTTTGATGATATCTTAGTCTACAATTAGATGATGATGGAACACAAGCAACATCTTCAAGAAGTCCTTTAGATTCTATGACAAAATAAGTTGTGTGCCAAAATCTCAATGTGCAAGTTTGGAAAGTCAAAATTAGACTACTTGGGGCAAAAATGCTAGAGTAAATGCAAAAGGTACTCAAGTATTAATAGATAAAATAGAAGTCATTTAAAAATGGAATGCTCCAAAGATCAGACTCAACTCAAGAGCTTCTTGGGATTGATGGAGTTTGTGACAACCTAACAGGTATCACTTTTGTGGTAATCATGCAAATAAAGTTTGTCTCACATAGATACTAATTAGAAATATCCAAATGATTTCTTCTTGAGTTCTTCTTTAATCTCTCAAGTAGAAACTATATCTAGAAGAGAGTAACACACACTACGCATAGACTTGTCACAATAATTTGTCACTCATAATCACAAATCAATCAATTCTTTCCAACCAAGTCTTTATTGTGATGATTCAGTTTCTTCCAAAAATGGCTACTTTATTGCAAAATGACTTCACCTTGGAATTGTGTTCCACCCCTCCGCTGAAGGCACAACTTCCTCAATCAAAATTGCTTCACATCAACTTAGCGTTGCAATCACAAATGCAAAATACTACCAACACTACAATTCCTCTCGGATCTATCAAGGCATTGCTCCAACTGTACCTCACTCAAGATCAAACACACAAAATGAAGATCAAAGTTATGGAATCCAATATCCAACAAGCACATTGACTTACACTTCAATATTCTTCACAAACATAGAAACACACTGTTGATATTGGGAATTAAGCTCAAGCAACGAGCATTGAAATCAACACTTTGCTTTATCTATTCTCAAGAATAATGAACACTGAACAACATAACTCTACAAATTCCCCATTTAAATAGGCAAAGCTCCTGATAGTTATATAACTACCTAAATTGCTTCCTAACGATCTCTGGATCCAAAATGGCAATCCACTTCTTCATATCTATTGATTCATATCTCAAGTTGGTTATGAATCCAATCTGATGTCTACTTCTACTTTGCCTTCTAAACTCAAAGTACCCATCCTCTGGTCTTGTACTTTGGCTTCTTGTTCCAAATCTACTTGGATTATGTCTTTGGCTACATTTTGCCTACTTATTAAATCACTATGAAAACTATCTAACTATGCTCTCATAAGATCTAATCCGAGACTTATATTGTCTCCTACTTCATTGATCTTCATATCTACTCTATCTCTAAGACAAATCAACAACTTGTTCATGTCAACATCCTTTGCCTACCTTCTCCTTGTCTCCTATACCAAAAGCTTCAACTCGTGTAGTCACGTCTCCTTTAGATGTACTTTGGACTCAATATTGGGCATCACCTTTACTCCAACATCCACCTCCTTCATCGAGTCTACAAGTCTTTGTCTTTCACACTCCTCTTGAATTGCAACACGCTCCACTTGCAATTCTACTTTGTACTCCACAATGTGATCTTCCAACTCCTTTGCATACTGCCTAATCTTTGCCTCTAATGTAGTCATTAAATCTTGCAATCTCCCTTCTTCTTCATGGTGCTTACTTCATTCACATTGCCAGGCTGCATCCTTCTCCTATACCTTTTGACTAAATGCTTCCCATTCAAATTCCTTCACCGTGACTACACTTCTCTCCACATTGACTTCCTCTTGTGCAATCTTTACTTTGGCTTGCAATTTCTCTACCCAGAGTCTCTCTTGCGTTACTTCCTTCACTTTTGTCACCAACTCCTTTCCTTGCTTCTTAAATTTCTCCTACAGATTTCCATGGACCTTCTACAACACAGTATCCACGTGCAATATCTCCAGTTTTTCTTCTCCTCTAGTCAGATATTTCTTCAATTTGGCATTCTCTTCCTCTATTGCCCTGAATACCTACAAGACATTTCTCACTCTAGGTTGTGTGCATTGTATTTCTCTCTTCCTTCTCTCCAATTGCACTAATAGTGGACACATTACCTCTTGAAGATACTCCACTCCTTCACAACACTCTTCTATCTCTTCCTCCTTTCCTTCAACCTTGTTTAGCTGAGCTTGCACCCGAAGTTGGGATCTTTGGACAGGTAACACGCCGTCTTTGCTTGAACTTCCATTGTCTTCCAAGTGAATTACATCCACTTCCTTCTTCCTCAAGTTCCTTGCTTCTTCCAAATCTTGAGTCAGTTCTTTAATGAGCACATCTTTGTCTTGCCCAAACAGCTCTAAACTTGGCAACTCTCCTTCCCAAATTTGATCAATGTCTTCTTGCAGTTCCCGTTCTTCTTCTTCTTATAATTGCTGTACTTTGGGTTCACCATTGCTTTTGGACTCCTTGCTCTACAGAGTTAACTTTGCTTCTTCATCGTCTACCTCCACCGACTTTGATTCAATCCCTCCTTCTTATTCTCCATTTGTTGTAGGAGCTACAACCGCATTCTTTGGACTACATCCGTTCTCCTCACCTTCATAGTTTGCACATGTCAACTCCATTCTTTGGCTCTTGTCCTTTTCCTGCTCTTTGGAAGAGATATTTCCACCGATTGATTGTGCTCCATCCTCTGATATTGCTTGTCATTGTGGCATAGTTGTTGTATGTATAACTTCTCCTCTTCATCTGCATCCTTTCGTAAATCTAGGTGGACATGCGTTACCACCTTGTTTCTCTCCTCCCCTTGTACCAAATTCAACCCAAGGTAAAAATAAGCCGCAAATGGTATGAAGTAATGGGGTGGCATTTGATCCCTCCAGTTCAACACCATCAGCCTAGTGTGTTAGTGTAATACTCCGAGGACAAGAGAAGAGAGAAAACACAGATTGCACACTCAACATTCGATGCCCCAAGGGAGCACCTTCCCTTTATTATATAGACAAAGAGGATCTCCTCCAAGGAAGCTCCACCATAGGATTAGGGACACAAATAGGTGACATGTCAGCAAGCTCCACCCTTGGATTACTTACTTGGATGGGTGACCTGTCTGGTCTAGGTCCTATCTGGTTGGTCAAATGAGCTTTGACCGGAGGGAATCTTTTAGAGAATCTTCCTGTAGGAATCTCAGAATCACATGAGTAAGGTACCATTGGAAAGCTCTCGATGAGACAAACCAGGGGGGAGGAAAAGGCCAGCCTTTCCTCCATTGGGGGAGGAATTTGCACATTTTCGAGGCCTAATTCATCCGTTTAGGCCTCCGAAATTGCTTTCAAAGATTTTAGGCATATTTCGGTTCCTACTCTATTAGTAGAAGTTCCCTTTTGGTGATACCTCTTTCTGATCTGTTTAGTCCATCATGTGTAACATCCTTCCAGATGTTACCAAACCAATTCTCACCTTTAAACCATATGTCTAGCTATTGGTTCTAAGGTTCTCAAGTCTATTTCGGTTTCTGCCCTATTAGTAGAAGTACTCTTTTGGTAATAATTCTATCTGATCTATTTTGACCATCATGTATAACATCATTCTAGATGTTACCAAACCGAATTTCACATCTAGATCATATGGCTAACCCTTGGTATTACAGTTAGTAAAAAGTCTTTGCCCAATTGATTTGGTCACCTACAAACATTTGGTGATAAAAGACTGCCTGGTGATTTGTAATGTAGGTGGTACGCTCTAGTTTGAAGATTTCCATCAGACTTGCCATGATAAATGCCTGATCGGATTGCAATAGTTCTCTATCTTGTATCCATTCTTCATTCTAGGCACACTAAATGAATCTTTTACTTCTTGAGTCTCGTCTCCCAAGTGTTTTTTCCCGAAGAAAGAAGTACCAATCTCCTCTCTGGCTTCTCCTCCCAACACCAACCACCTCCAATCCAGCTCTGTCCATCAAGCTAGATTTCCTCTCTTCCCGATGGCTTCTAGGCCTTTGGCAGAGTTGCTTACGGCTATCTTGTTCATGAATTTTGGAAAGCTAGTGTTCCAGTTCCATGCCAAGAACGTGATACAAAGTCTTGACAAGACTTAGGTCCATGCCACCATGTCTAACCTCTTCATTGAGGGATTTTTCACTCCTAATGAAGAGCACTTCTTGAATCCTCTCATATCTTTCCTTCACGACTTTAAACAATCTCAAGTTAATTCCTCATCCCTTTGTTATGAAACTCTCACTCCTACAAACAACTTGAGGATTTCTCTCACAACTAGTCGCTTCTCATGGGATTCCGCTACATGAATTCCTAAGGGCATAGGATATTTCTTCAGGGTTTTTTTCATTGCTCAAGGAAACCTTACTTTTATGGTGATTCAATCCTCTATCATTTGTCAGTTGTACTTCAACTAATAAATCACACCTTTTGCATGAGTTCCTCCTGTCACTGTCAAGGAATGCTAGTCTTGCCATTTCATAACCTGTTCTTGATTTGCGGTCCAAAGAAAATTTGTTACTCTTTCTTTGCATTGGTTTGATCACCCCAAGGCAATGTCTTCTTTACTTTGGCTTCGGACCAGACCCTTTGTATTCAGATTTTTGACAGTTTTTGACCCAAAGTAACATTTCTTTGGCTTTCCCAAAAACTTGATTTCTTCCTCTTTTGTTCTCAAAATGGATTCAATTCCTTGTCAATTGTACCTTTCTTCGTCCAAAACTCCTCAAAACTAAAAGAAATAGAAAATGCAAGTACCATAAGGTTCTATTGTCAATTTGTCAAGGACTTTTCCAAGGTTGCACAATCTCTAACATCACTATTGAGCAAGGAGAAGAAGTGGATGTGAGGAACCGCACAAGAAATGTATTTCAAGGATTGAAAGACACATTACTACGTGCACCAATTTTGAAATGGTATGACCCAAAACATTTGATCAATATGGTTACAAATGGATCATGTGTAGCCATAAAAGCAATCCTATAACAAAAGTAGCATGACGGATGGTACCCAATTGCATATTTCTCTTGAAAGTTACTATTGGTAGAACACAACTATCACACCACCAAATGAGAAGAGCTAGTCATTATTCTCACAACAAAGCATTGGAAGGACTATCTTAGTGAGAAAGCATTTGTATTGGAGATAGATCACAAACCTCTAGTTTACCTTGAGATACAAAAGGATCTATCTCACCAATAGATTTGGTGGGCAGAGTGGAGACAATGATTCAAGGTGACAATCACATATGTGGATGGCAAGAAACAACTTGCAGATGCATCACCTGAATGCCAATGGCAACAAATTTGGTGATAAAGGTCAAGATGAACCCTAAATTTTGGCCAAGGATTCTTGTTGCTACAAAAATTGATCTACATATTGTTAGGGCTTAATCATCCAAAGCAGTCACCAACACCCAAGGACTCACCTTTTATGATGGTAGATTATGGATCCAAGATTGCCACAAACATAAGAACCACCATCCTAGTAGAATATCATGATTATGATATTGCAAGTCACATTGGAGAGTACAAGACCTTGGATGTAGTCAAACGCCATTACTATTGGCCCAAGGTGAGCAAAAATGTGATGGAATAAGTTTAGAGTTGCCTAATCTATGAAAAATAAAGCTTCTAATCAAGCTTTCATATGACTCCTTCAACTCTTCCCCACTCCTACACAATATTGGGAACAAGTAAACATAAATTTGGTTTGTGGATTGCCCAAGACCACCTTAAGATTTGACTCCATCGTTGTCTTTGTTGATTGCTTCAACACAATGATTCATGTACATCCTACCACCAAGGATGTGATTGCTCCACAACTAGCTCAATTGAACTTAGATGTAATCTTTTCTCACCATGACATGTCTCAAGTGCTCATCACCAATAGAGGCACTCTATTCACTAGTTTGTTTTGGAGAACACCCTTTGGTTTCTTCAAAACCAAATTGGCCATGTCCTTAGCTTACCATCCACAAACCAATTGACAAACAAAGTAGGCTAATTGCATTATTGAAGATGTGCTCCAAGGCTTCATCTTAGATGAGCAAGAAAGGTGGGATACCTTGCTTCCAGAGGTGGAATTTGCTTACAACAATTTTGTGAATGCATCCACATAGATCACACTATTTCCCTCATGTATGGAGAGCATCCTTTTACACCTTTGAGCTTGATGCAAATTCATCCGATTGCTATCAAGGTTGACGTTAGTTATCAACACTTTTGTTTCTAAAATCCAACAAGGTGTGGACAATGCCAAGCACAAGTTGTAGATTGCCCAAGATCAACAAAAGTAGTATGCATATGCACACCGTCGGCACATGGAGTTCAATGTTGGGAATCAAGTCTAGCTGTCAACAACCAACTTCATGTTAGTTGGCCCTTGTAAGGTCAAACTTTATTTTATTGGGCATTTTCCCATTCTTCATTGAATTGGCATAGTGGCCTATCAAGCTACAGCCACAAATGAAGATGAAGATCCATCAAGTATTCCATGTTTCCTTACTATGTACACATGCCCTCCAACTTCCCCACTTTCCTTTCGTACAAGATATTTGACCTTGTCTAACACTCATTGATGGCAAGGAGGAATATGAAGTCAAACGCATTCTCCCAAAATGCATCCATGGTACTTGCCATCCATATGTGGAATATCTTGTATAGTGGAAAGAGTACACACTAGATGAGGTGACATGGGAGCCAACAACCAACTTCACCCATGCACCAATGTAAGTGAAATCTTTTGAGCAACGGCTTTGCAATGAGGATGTTGCATCTTAAAAAAGGAGAGGTATGTAATACCAATAGCTAGGCATATTATCTAGAGGTGAAAATTGGCTTGGTAACATACAGAAGGATGTTATATATGCAGGAATGAGTAGATCAAATAGAGTTATCACCAAAAGAGTACGTCTACTAATATAATAGGAGTAAAAAATAACCTAAAAACTTTAGAGTCAATTCTGGAGGCCTAAATAGATGAATTAGGCCTCAAAAATATGGAAATTCCTTCCTTAGCAAATGAGGTCAACCTTCTTTCCTCCCCTTCTATTTGCCTCAATGAGAGCTTTACAATGGTACCTCATCCATGCAATTTTGAAGATTCCCTCCAATCAAAGCTTGCTTGACTAACTAGATAGGACTAGAACCAAAATATCACCCATGCATGCAACTAATTTAAGGGTAGAGCTCATTGACATGTCACCAATCCATACATCTGATCCAAAGGTGGAGCTTTGTTTGAGGGAATCTTCTTTGATTGTAATAAAGAGAAGGTGCTCCTTTAGGGCACCAGAGTTATGATTGTGAATCTTTGTGTTTCTTCTTTATGTTTCTCTTGGGGGTTCTCATGTCCTTGGAAGATTACATTCTCCAACTTTGAAAATAAGGCTTTGTTTTCTATTTTGACTTTGAGGCATAACTTCTCCATCTTGGCCACCTTTTGAGCTTCTATTTATGCCAATTTGCATCTCTCCCTGGTCTCTATAGAATTCATCTTTAACTTGGTCATATTAGAGAGATCTTGGGCAAATGTAGAGACAATTAATACAAAAGGTGTCTTTGTAGTGGGTATCTTTGTGCTAGTTGACACATATGGTGTCTTTGTAAAATAAGAAAGCATCTTGCCTTCTTGAGACCTTTCTTTGCTTCATAGATCCAGTCTCTTGTCCACCTATCTCTCATTCCCCTTCCCTATCATCCTCATGGTCCCCCCCTCTAACGGCTTCCATTGTAAGTGGTTCCTCATCTTCAAAGGTAATTGATGGACATAAAAATTAATCAAAATCTGATTTTGATCTACTCTTGTCCTCTTGTCCTCTTGTCCTTACACATGATACTCCTCAAAACCGTGAGATAATGATACATAGGGAGATGACTCATGGGTGCGAGGGACTGAAAACCCTCCATGCTAGGACAACAAAACCCATATGTGGTGTTTAATCATCACAATCCTCATATGGAAATTCAAAATTGATGTGATATCCTATATTTTTCCTATGACTATCTCCTCCAAAATTCCATTCAAACCCTAAGGATACTAATGTAGGTAGAGAAATATTAGCTCTTGAACCAAATATAAAATATTCTCTTGAATAATGTGGATATTGATGATTTACTTTATAATCAATGGTTTTCCATCCTAGCTTGATTTCTTTCTTGATGAGCACTTCTCTTATGAATTTATCGTTCCATCTCCAAGAAAACTTATGATAAGCCATGTATCAAGCCCATTTCTTTTGCAATGTATCTCCTGTCATAGATAAGAGGGACAAAATTCACCAAATAAGTGGCCCTATGGCTGAATGTGGTGCTCTTCTTTACAGGTTTCTTACTATTCCGTGAATTTGCTTGAGATGGTAAGGGTCTTCTAGATAATTCAAGATTTGATTATAACAGTGAGATGGCATTCTAAATCTATCATCTTCACCTCCCTTGGATTTCACACCTGATGCTTTTGCTTTGACACCTTTAGAAGAAAGGCCATACGATGGACCAAAGGAAACTATGGCAAGAAGAGCTTGAAATTTCAATATGAGATAATGCAAGGCAAGGCCAGACTCCAGAGAACCTGGAGGATCTAAAATCTACAAGATAAGAAGCAACTATGTATATGCTCAATATACCATGAGAAGCATGATCCTGCTCTTCAACATGAGGATGTGAACTTATCAATAAGAATGGAACTCCCATGTCAAGCGGTTGGAGTTGAGTGCATTCCATAGCCGTTGGTCTAGCATCTTGAATTCTCATTTCCTAGGCCAACACACTTATTTCTTTTTTCCACTCCCACCCATGGATCAGCTCTGCAAATTTGTTGTCGCCCACTAATAAAATTTTATCTGTTTTATTGAAACTTCCAATCTCCAAGAACTAAGAACTAACAAACACACATTCATTCTCCTCTACCTGGCATTCAGTGAGTGAGATTCAGGGAGTAAGAGAGAATCGCTCTTATCATTGGGTTTTGAAGGGAGTTTGATGGAGTGGAAATTGTCAAAAAATTAAATTTCACATCTATTCAAAGCGCAGCAGAGTTTCCAAATTTGAAATCTGCACAAACACCGGGGCAGTTGCCATGTCGGCCTTTGCCTAGCAATCCACGTTTTATTAGCCCTTGACCTCTAATCATATTCATTTAAAATCCACAGTGCCCTACCTAATCTCTCGGGCAGATAACCACGTAATCTCTCGTGTTGAGATGAGATACCGAGAAAATGAAATGAAACGTATATTATAAAAGTGCCTGTACAATATTTTACATCCATTTCATTTTTGGGGTAAATAATCAAGGGTGGTCATCGAAATTGGTAGAGGTTCCCACCTACCCCTAAGTATCCCGTAGAAATAGTTTTTGAACCCCTACAGTGGACTTAAAACCGTATTTACTTAGGAGAGGATCCTGTTAGATTAGTCTGATTAGAAAAGACAAAACACGAAGTGCAGAGCGGTAATACTACTTATACACAACAACAGTGTATAAGGGGGGTACAGGGTGGTGTTGTCCTCCCCTTACATGAATTTCTCTGAGTTGAACAACTAGAGTTTTCCTCTCAAGCTCAACTTTCGGCTCTGCCGATTATCTAGATCGATCGACCAATCGAGTAGATTCATCGACTATACCTATCATGGAAGATATCTTAGGAACTGTGAGTGGTCGTCCACCATCAGAGTCGTTGAATCACGCACACTGCTGGTGTCACTGTGGGTTCACTGCAGATGATGGAGACGACAGACAACTTGGTAAAACCATAAAGAGCGCAATTGCGGTTGATCTGTAGCTCATACATAAGCCGTGAGTGGAACCGTTGAAATCATACTTACCTGGGCGGGGCCTATCGCTGATCCGGAAGGGCGATGACCTAGAAGGAGTTGAGCCATTGCACTTCGGTTCGATAACTTCTAGCATTTCCTTAAGGGGAAAATGCACGTCATAATTTGTGGCAGAGGGAGCTCGCGTTCGCGCGGCTCCCACCAATTATACCCAAAACAGGAAAGCACTGGGAGCCTTCAGCTAATAAATGAATAGTTCAGTTAAAGACTACGTGACTGTACAGGTCATCAACTATTCTGACAGTGTTACTTTGACTACATCTTGTTCGGGGAGAAGCTAGAGATATTGCAGAGCCATCGAGAGTTTGAAACCGATCCTCGACTGATGATGGGATTCGAATGATTATTCTGGATTCGTTGCGGGAGATTCACAGCATGGGACTCCGACATGTTAGTCGGAGTCCCATGCGACGATTATTTGGAGGGAAACACCTATCGAGTATGATGTAATATGTCCCGGCAAATCTGGCCTCAATGTTCCTGTTTCCCTCGACTGGTTCCCCAGTCGAGGGACACTTCTAGCAGGGCCCGAGTTTGCCTTGGCACCCATGAGCTGACGGGAAATACTGACATTGCATTCAGCTATCTCGACACTTGCGCAGGGCACTGACGAAGTCATGATTGTTCTTGTCCAAACTTAGTATGCAAATTCCTCAGTCTTCCTTTTCTGTTTCTGAAGTGTTGAACGATTCGTGCTGACATAGAGCATGCAGAGGTGAATCCTAGTCTTCATACACTCGCTCAGGGCACAGTCTCATAGCTTTTGTGAGACTGGAGAAAATCTTCCTTTCATTTTGCATTTCTTCAATGTTCCAGTTGCGTAGATTCAGGAAATGAGGCAAGCACTTACGATTCTTTAGCATCGACGTATAGTAACTGTTCGGCTAACCCGGGGTGCAGGTTTACTTTATACGACGTTTTTGACGACCTTTGCCGTCAAGAGTAACAGTCAGACGTGTGTAAAGAACCGGGTTGTTTTTACAACGGGTTCTATATTCCGTTACTTAGCATGTCCCAGCAAAGAATGTCCCTTCATCCAAGACGATTTAAGCTAGGATAGAAGAGGCAATCTGTCCACTGTCCTGCCACCAAGCTGATACGACAGGCTGAGATAGAAGAGATTGAGGTCGCAACTGAATTCGTAATTTGACGTAATCAACACTTGACAAATAGAAATGTTAAAGAAAGATTGTTCAGAAACTTTTACACCTGTCCTCTCTTCGCCTACATATTCAATCTAAAACCAATAATCGTCGCATTATTGTTGAAGTGATATCGGCTGGTACAGATATACAGAGGTTGCTACAGAAGAGCTCAACCTTCCAAGTTAGCACAGCTCTTCTCCGTAAGACACCCTGCCTCCTACCGGGTAGCGAACTCACGGAGGCTTGGAGAGCGTGCGTTCCTAATCCGCCTTGCATGTGTACGTGCGTGCCATTAGCTAGAGATTTCCACGTTCCAGATCTCTGACTTCCTCTTGCGTTCCTCGGTTTCCGGCACAATCATGGTCAAAACTCCGTTCTCTACTTTGGCAGTGATGTCCTGAGCCTTTGCATTCGTTTGTAATTTGGGTTGCCTGTGAATTTCCCAGAGGGACGCTCAAGTCTGCGGGCCGAATCCTTCTCGCTTACTTCCTCCTTGTTGCGCTCTCCACTGATGCTCAGCACCCCATCGTCTGCTACTTGAAGAACTTTGATCTCTTCCTTGTTTAAACCTTCGCACAGAAGACAATTCGCTCACGATTGAGCAAATTCCGGATCGTGTGCAACTTGGGCCGTGCCCACTGAAGCATCCAAGAGAGAAGACGGAGTGAAGAGATCGGATTCAAGTCTTCTTCAATAGACAAGCGATGCCTACAGGAGGATCAATGAAACTACAGTGAAAGTGAGAGAGCTTTTGACACTCCGCGACATCAAATTCAACGGTCATGAAAGTGCAATTTCTAGACTACGATTGACAGAGCCATTGACACTCTTGCGACACCAGCCGCATCATAGAGTACACGCAATTTTGATTTGTATATCAAAATATCTATCGGATATAGCTATCGGATAGCAATCGGATAGAGATCTCAAAGGGACAGATCGTGCTCTAAAGACATCTGCATCCGGAGTTCCAATCCAATCCACCCGAGTCTTAGCCGCCGCTTTCACATCTTTGTCAAAAGGTGGGATCCCCCGATCAAAATGATTTAAAGTGCAATATTCTCGAAAGGGTAGAAATTATTGCTCCCGAGAATGGGGTCTAATACGCTGTAATTGATCACGCGAAGTATCAAATCCATTGTTCGCAGTCGCTTCCCCACGATTTCTGAGATGCAATTTTGTCGATTCGTGAAGTCCGGTGCGAACGATCTGTGGACAGGTTTATAGAAGTTTAATATCCGAAAACTCGAACCGCAGTGCTTTGCTGAACTTATACTAATAGATCAAGGGATTCAGGGTCTTGTGTCTAGAACCTCTTTTCGACTGGAAGATTATAGAATCCGCCTTCTGTCAGGCGAGGGAGTCCTTTTGGTCTTCACTGTGTGTGTATTCTGGATCCTTGTGAGCAGGTTTCAGATAGTTTGGTTGGTGAATTTTGCAGCTTAACGGATGTGGATGATCCCGTACGCTGGGTGCAGAGATTGTAGCGGGTTGAGGAGAAAATAATGCTCACAGTAATCCTAGTGCGGATCTTTCGAGAAAGATCCCGACTAACATCTCAAATTCGTAGTGTATCCTGCTTGTTATCTACGCAGTCGCCACTTCGTTGGTCTAAGGGAAGTCTGGTGATCTCCAGAATCTTGAACGCCGAAGTTTGTAACAATTCTTCTACTGAGTAATCCCAAGAACATACTCTACCGGTTCATTTTGGATTCTCAATAAGTTTACAAGAAGGTTGAGTTTAGTCCACTGCAGTTTATCAGTCTCTCTCAAGGAGATATGCCTAATAGTATGCTTTTCCAAAACAACTATCCTCATAGACTTAAGATAAACATGTAAGAGCGACAAAACGACACTGCAAAAAGAGAGTATAGACAACAGTGTAGAGTATATCACCCAAACTAATATCTTGGAATTAGACTTGTGTAGCAGAAACTAATGATGTAATCCATAAACTTCTCTAATTGCTCCACCCACAAATTAATATCTTCAACTGAGACAAAGTGCCCGTATTCATGCAGCGATTACCCTCTAGAAGTATCAGAATCATTGAATGATATCTTGTTGGATTCCACGCGAGAGGAGTTTGGATAGAGACATGCAGTAGTACAGTGACCGAATACGAAGGCTGAGCCACGTTATTTGAGCTGCATGGCATAGTTTTATTTCCTTGCGTTGTGGTCATGGGCCAGTCCCGAACTGCAGGCAGGACTCTTGACAAATGTGGAGACTCTGAGCAGCTTCTGGAATAGATTCTAGAACCCCTCTGAGGTTTGGGGGTAAAGAAAGAACGGTCTAGACCTCGTTCTCTCTAATATATAATTGGGTTTTCTACTGCGCTTCCCGTACTCCGCAGCCTGCCAAGAATTGTGTTGATTAGACTTGCATTGAACCGTCGCAGCTCTCTTATCATCTTGCGAAGCTCTGTACAACAAGAGTTACAGGAGAATGGCTTTATCCAGTGTTTTCGACCCGTTTTTCTCAAGTAGCATTTTTGATCCTCTCGACCATCTGTCGTTGGTTCATTTCGATCGAGGGTTTCCGGACAAAGATGTGAATGCAGTCGCGAATACTCGGATCGATTGGGTTGAAACTTCAGATGCGCATGTCTTCAAAGCCGACCTGCCTGGTAAGATCTCTATCTGATTTGTAATTGCCATGTGCAAGGCACAAACATTTCCCGCTTCCCTTGGTTAGTCGATGCGGATCTTGTGAAGAGGTCGAAGCTACATTTGTGACTGCTCCTTGTGGACCTTGGACTCTAGCTTATGATCGCTGATACTTAATAACTGTCGTATAAATAGCCACAGTTTAGGACATTTTGAGCGGATCTTGATACTTTAGTGGTTCGTGGTATGTCTGGAATCCCCTTTCTGAGGCGGTCTGAACATGTGAAACCCAATATGTCTTTCCGTTTCTGCACATGATGCAGGGTTGAAGAAAGAGGAGATAAAAGTTCATGTAACACCCGACGGCGTGCTGAGAATCAGTGGTGAGCGCACTAGAGAGAAATTGAACAAGAAATGCTCGTACCGCAAAGTGGAACGTTCATTCGGAAAATTCCAGAGACAAGTCAAGTTGCCAAAGAACACGAAACCTCAGGAGATATCTGCTAAAGTGGAGAATGGGGTTTTGACGGTGACAGTTCCGAAAACTGAAGAGGCTAAGAAGGCAGAAGTCAGGACTGTGGAAGTTACCGGGTAAAGATCTACATATGCCACTTCGCGGTGGAGTTTCGACGGTGACAGTTCCGAGTACTGAAGAGCCTAAGAGGCGGGAATCAGGAATGTGGAAGTTTTCAGAGTTTTGACGGTAACAGTTCCGAATACTGAAGAATCTAAGAGGCGGAAATCAGGAATCTGCAAATAAGGTGGTTTCCGGATGAAGATTCACATATGTCATTTCACGATTTTAAGTTTTCTCTCTAAATTTTTGAATATCAGCTTGACTAGGCTAAGATCGCAGTACCCCTCTGGAGATCCGGTTGAATTTGGTTTCTATAATTCTGTCTTTCGAAATATGACGGTCTGTGTCGTCCAGGCTACTGGAGATTCGGTTGAATATGATTCCAATCCTCCTGTCTTTCAGAATATGACCCTGTGTCATCAAAGTTCTGGAAATTAGACCATACAGGGAATTAAGATGGGATGACGAGCTAGAGATGCAAATTGGGTATCACGTGTGTGCTCACTTTTAATCACGATGTTTCTATATGTAAATAAAGTCGTATTGTGTTCAATTGTCCCATACCGAGATCTGGTAGTTCCGAGATGCATTTCAATTCTGTTTTAGGTTCAAGGAACAATAAGACGCTTCAGAATCAGGTGCTTCCAGTTACCGAGAAGAAATTCAGCAACGGTGCTGAATATATATCTAATTTATTTTGGATATGATCATCAACGTGTAAACTTCGCTCTCGCTAGAGGTTTGCACTGAATGGATGTTTACCGGAGAAAGACTTGAAGAACATATGATCCTTTGATTTATCAGCATGCGAAGATCAGTGAAAGGATCCTTTTTAGAGTGAAAAAAGAAGATCAGGTAATACTGACTCTTCGGTGACTACAATTTTCACCGATCTTGAACTTACTGTAACGTTCTAATTCATGTGTTGAGTTACGGGGGAGATGAAATATTTGAATTTGTAACTTTCAGGTTTATGGGTGATCCGAGTTGCTGTAACGTTCTCCTTGAGAAAAGCCTGGTTCATGTTTTACGGTGGAAATGAACCATTTGTTGCATAATCGGGACTTCTTCCATGAAGCACTCACTACCAGGATTACAAAATTTGTACCAGGATTACAAAATTTGTAACTTTGAGGTTTATGGCTGATTCGAGTGAATCTCTCGACTGCTGAACTCGTAACCCCGCCGTAACCCTAAATTCGGATAGATAATGGCCAAAGCAGGAATGAGTGATTATTCAGGTGATTTCGCCAACTTCGATGGACCTGTAATTTGATCCACGCGATTGGGTGGGACCAGCAACCGGGGGTGTTCCCGCCGTTCCTCATTTCAATGGTCGAGATGCTTGCCTATATACGCAACAGAGTACGAGACAAGTTGATCAGTTGGGCTAGAGATATTATCCCCTGCGAGCCACGCGCATACTGGTCTCTAAGACTTCTCTAATCCTGAGCTTCAACTTTTCTCATATCAGGAGAGAACCACATCACCTGGTGCTTCTGAACACGGCTAGGAGGGAGAAATTCCAGTCCACTTAACAGATATGGTCTGAAGGTATCAGAGGACGCAGTGGACTCTAAGAGGGGTTGCCTTCGAACCATCTCTGTATCGTCGTTCAACTGCCTCCGACTTACGACCAAAAAAGTCATACTCCACTCTCCATTAACCACAGAACTACAATTGCAATTGCGCTGGCCATGTCGCTGACTCCGGATTTCATAGGAAATAATCAGTGAGGCAAATGTTTACCATAGCTCTACTTTAGCCGCTTGTTACATATAAGGTAAGAGGAAAACTAGGAATAAGCGATATCACTGCAGCTTGAAAGACACAGGTGCGCGAACATAATTAAGAAAGAAGATTATATGGTTTTGAGATGAAAATCCACAAACGATACACTATCTCGGCCTTCATATACGGAGCTCCGTATTTCTGTTGCTTGACAATGTTTCTCATCAAGCGGTGATCGTTGGAGCGAGCCCCATGTTTATCGGCAGAAGTGAATACAAGGGACTAACTGCGAAGTTGTCTGCAGTAAGATAAGTCCGAGTTGCAAAGAGCTTCTGGGTCATTTTCAAGATTGTCTGCTATCAAGTAATTAATCGTCATGCCTTTTATCCACAGCTCTGCCGATTGCTTTTTCTACCTCAAGATCACGCGACACACTCCAGTCGTGTCTATCAGCAGGTTTCTGCCTTTCCACAAAGACTGGAAATGAGGGGTAGAAAAACGGAGTTCGCAAACAGTAAGGTGAAGGAAAACTATTTTGTTGCGAAGGCTTTTCCCCGTCACGATACATGACACCTTCAGAAAATACACTCGTGCTCTTTTGATCACTGTCTGACTCTGGTTCGTTTCTAGGTATATTGCACCTGAAACAGAAAAGACTTGACAAGAACGTCTTGACGGTGTCCCAGGGAGCTCTTTCTGAACTGCCACAATTCGAGATTGAACACTCTCTCGCAAGCATTTGCAATTCTGCAGTCAAACGAGCTCTCTCGGTTGCTGAACTTTGTCGAACAAGTTTTCTCCCCCTCTCAAGGTCTTTCTGAATTGCACGTGCATTCCGTAAAACCTTCATACAGCGGTTGTTATCTTTCTCACTACTGACAGATGGTCTTCCGGGAGAGTCGTCTTTCAGCAGATGTTCAAGACTCTGGCTGCTCTTTCTTGCGGGCTGCTGAAACTCATCAGGAGGCATGGACCGTAGAGATTCAGCTGAAGATTCCGACATCCTTAATCTTGATGAAGCTCCGTGGGACACCCGTTGGTTCCGGTGTCCTACACTCCTTTCACTTGGAATTGGTACCTTGTGCTCAATTGTACGTTGTCCCTGCCTCACCTGACTTACAACTGTACCAGTATTTCTCCACTGCGGTCTCTCAACTCCAGCCGTGAATATGAATGCAGGATCCTTTTCCACCTTCTGTACATGTGCATATCTACGCTGAGAAAATGGTTTAGGCTCTGCCACTTCAAATTTTTGTGGTTGGCCTGAGGACCTCACACGCGCCAATGGCCAGGTTTCTTTCATGCATACGCCTTCCGGCTCCTGTGCTGCGGCTGAAGACTGCTGCTGATAAAATTTGGTCCCTACTGCTGCCTCATCTAGTGAATTCATACAAACCACTGGTCCGCTTCCTCCCATCCGTTCACTTTCCTCGAGCTTCTTGGAGCTCTCCACTCGGTAAACTTTCTGCGAGAACCGCTCTTCCAGTATCTTGTGCCTCAGCCTGGAAAACCTTTCAGCTGACATTTTTGCATCCCAATCTTCATGCTGCGCGGCACGAGCTTGATATGAAGTCTGATTTTCTCTCCAGTCTCTTTCTGTCGTCATCTTCATCTGCGAGACTTCTGCGATGCATTGCCCCTGAGATGAAACCTTAGTATCTCGATCGTGAACATCCGGTACACCATTCCTGTCAGCTACATGTAGCCTCAGCTTATGCTGCACGTCGCCAACTAAAGGGTTAACATAGTCGATATCCATACTCTCTGTTGACTTTACTGCCTGCAAGCTCCTATCAGTTCGTACTTCCTTCGCCTTTTTCAGCATGCTCTTGAATCCTTTCTCAATCTCATCTTGCTCATCCCTGGCCTTTCTCGAAAACGATCTCTTCAGTGTCGCTATGCGATCCATTTTCTCCAACAAAAGATCGGGGAGGAAGGGCCCAGAATGGATGGTGTCTATCTTGATCTCCTAAAAGCATGAATCCGCCAGCTAGCTACCTCGGTTTGATACGAGAGACAATCTTAAAATCGTTTTGACCTTCTCATAAGGGAACTCATCTGCACGGCCTAAACAAGAGGTGAGTATATCACATTCTAAATCTAAATGGTTCTCAAATCAGCCGCGTGTAGCATTAGCTGGCCAGCGCTCATAATCCCCTTGAAGATTCAAAATAGCCATGTTGGTGACAGCTAGCTACAAGCCAACGAACACCTGACGGTAGAACTCCTTACGACCTTCACTATCACCCGCAGTACGTACGTTAGAATTTTAGCAGGCCTGTACAGGACCCTATTATCCTTTTGATCTTGTGAATCTGATCTTCATTTCATCTCCTGAATCTGTTTACCCACAGCAAATCAGGATCGACTTCGTACAGACTGTGGGATGCATACACACTAGTCCTGCTGCGATCATTAAGGAGGAGACCCACACACAAGAACTGTGATTGATTTTCTTTAAACCAAACGTTCGAAGCTCATCGTTCAAGTGGACGACATCTATCACCTGCGTGTGGAGTATCCCTCCCGAACGTTGTGGGATAAAGATCCTGTATGGGTCTACGTCCATTGGACCTCGATCGTAGCAGCAGCGATCGATCGATGGCGACAGCTCTGTAGTGCTAAATCCGTGAATCTCCCACACTCTTGAACGACTCAAATCGAATGAACTTCTTCATGCAATTTCCAACAACCTGCAGCATTAGCAGTTATTTCCTCAACGTTTGGTTCCTTCCTACTACGATTCAATCGGATTTACTCAATTTTGCGTTTCCATCCAGTGGTACTGGCTTTAGTTAAAGCTTTTATCCCGGAAGAATACTCCTTCTATGTATCGCCCTCTTCTTTCCAAATTTCTAATAACAGCGCGAACTATGTATATAAATAAATAAATAATCTCAATCAATCAAAAAAAATAAAAAAAAAATTGCAAACGATCCCAAACCAGGACACATATACTGATGGATGGAATTATAATAGCCTAGTCGAAAATTTCGATTTCCTACACTCGAAGAGTAAACATACTTTAAAATTCGAATATCTTAATATGAACCAAAGCCACACGCTTAATCAATTACGTAGTGGTAAATGGAAGCATGGAGCATCTCATGATCCTCAAGGGAGAAGCTGAACCCTTGTTATTATAGACAATCGCTTACAAACTATGCGTTCTATACATAAATATAAAAGACTTCAATAAGGGTCAGATGGATAAAACAAAATTAAAAACTAATTATCTCTGGATACAATGTCGCACCTTTATGGGGATTTGGATGTTGAGCTTTTATTTTGAACATCAGAATTTAGATTGTGAGGGGATTGATGGGACACAACGTCAAATATTTTTATCAGTAAATTGGTGGAATAATACCCCTAATCAACAGAAGTAAACCCGCAGCTTGCATTACATGAGATATTAATTCAAGCGAAATGACATCTGAGTTCAAAGTAATCTCATTAAAAATTCTGATCCTAGATACAAGGATTAAAGTGCATTTTTTATAGTATCTACCAAAGATCAGAAATATGGAAATCTAATTAAAAATTCTGTAAATTGGATATAGAATCTAAAAATTCTATCCCAAATGTAGGAAATTTACAAAAACTGATCAGGATAGTCGCAAGATTTTACTGTACTATAGACCTATGAAGTAGACCTTCTCGCTATCAATTTAGACTGAAAATATAAACATTAGTGAAACTGAGTTAGAACCTCCATGATGTATGACTCTGATTATCATGCAAGTAATCAATTCAGATTGGTCAGAGAAATGCAAAGTAGGGCAGTCAATCCAGAGTCTTAGGAATTGTACGTCATTCTGCGACTTTAATCGACCGCAGTACGGCACACAGAGGCCTTCGGACTCGGTCTAGGCCATCGGCAAGAAACTCGGCAAATAAACTATGGGCGCTTCGCAAATGATTTTCTTATTGGAGTCATTGGTCCAAGAGCTCCGGGAGCTCCGGCAATGGATGGATACGCGGCTTGGTTATACGATTTATTTATTGAAGTGCGGCTTACAGCCATTCCAAAAATTATATAAAATAAACTAACTTCTGAAGAAGCAAACTTAAGCGGCCGTAAATGCTTAAACTTATGCTTCGTAAATCGAAGGTATGCTAGGAGTTGCGCCTTTAAGCGGGTCGGGAAATAAGGGATTCTCTTGTTGTCTAAGGGCGATCCCCCTAAATTATTTATCTATACGGACCCTGCGTATATACATAGTCATGTGTTTATTGGAAATATATTTAACACCGTTCTCAAAAAGCGTTTTCTTTTATCCCCTAAGAGCAGTCACATAAATAAAATAAGATTTACGTAGTATCCTCTAGAATTTATATTATAAAATAAGAAAATGGAAACAAGCAAGTGAAATAAATTTAGATCATGGAATTTATTCTCTTGCACTATTATGGATGTGATGAAATTACGGCCAGGTAATTACAGCCTTGAAGTTCTTACGCGAGACATTCAATGACTGAATTGAGGAGGTATAATTGAGTAGATAATGAAATGTGATATTAATCATTGGACTTAATACTTTAAACTTTAAGGACATCAAAGTGGGCAACAACTGAACTAAGACGAAAGGAATATACGTTGCAAATTTATCCAGTACTTGCAGACCTCTCCCATAAGTGTCACTTAAGGACTTTATACCATCTCTAGATTCAGAGAGATTGGTGTTCATTAAACTGAAGTTTAACCCTAATTCAGAAGTTTATAGTATTCGTCGCACTCCAAAATGTCCTTAAGGAATTTGCACTTTACGTTAATTGGAAACTTACATAATATGGAAATTGTTATCTATCCGAAGAAGTGTAATGCTTGCAAATGGGCAAATCTCCAGCCAAGATAGACTGATTTGAATATCAAGTTGAAGTCTGTATTTTTGTCACTGGATACATTTCTTGAGGAGTTTGAATTAATTTTTGATGCATGCTTTGATACTTATGGAATTTGATAAATATCTCCTGAAATCATTTCTCTGTATAAGTCGGGAAATTTCTCAAAAAGTATATACCATCAATCTGCTATTAGCTTTACTTAAAATTTATCCTCACACTCTCCACATGTAATTGATGAGAGATGGGATCAATTTATTATGGATTACTTGGAGATAAATTATCCCTGAATTCTACCACGGGCTAAATAAATGTTTGAGTTATTTCTCTACTTATCCACATATTTAAAATAAATGCTTTGTCGTCGGACAAGTTTGTCAAATTAAAGAGATCATTCATCCATTTACGTGTTCATTTAACAATTGTATAACAATAAGCAAGCAAACATGTTAAAGATATTTAACAGGCAGATAGCTTACTATATTCAGTTGAAGAACTAAATTGCAACATACAAATAATCAATTGATCTCTAAAATCTGAAACTTGTTACCGCTGAGTATTGATATTATGGCTCTCTCAGAGTTAAAGAGTTGATTGATTTCTAACTAAACATCTGATTTCATTTTTATTTAGAGAATAACTTAAATTATGCTGTCATTAGATAGTGCATGAAGGGTACACAGGAACCAACTAAAGACTTAATGAGAACTTTATTAAAGGTAAAGACTCCAGGTCAATTTTGGATATTCTCATATTAAGCAGTAGTTATTGAGGTAACCTTTTTCGCTAAATGCAGGCTAGACCAGGCTATTTTTAGATGGTATGCATGTAATGGATGAAAAAGAAATTTAAGTCAATGAACTACGTTTTCGAGAATGGAACTGCATCCCCGGTGTGGAAGGAATTTATTCTTTTTGTGTGTCTCTATTTTGGATACTCGACCAAAACCGATATCCATAAATTACAGTGTTATTTAACTTCATCCCGCCAAAATATTTTACTTGTTTTATTTTGCCATTTTAAACGTTTCGAGTTCATTTTCATGAATTATATCTTTGGCTATGATTGCATAATTAAATGTCGATTCGTGAAAATAAAGGCGCACTTTGGAGATACCTTGTTACGTCTTGTCTGAATGCCGATTGGTGATCTAGTGATCGTGGAATTCAGATGGTGCCGGAATAAGCTGTCCATCCGGAATATGCTGTGATGACGTGGTCGCAAGTTGTTGAATGATGGGTTCAAATTTCTTATTTTGTCCTGTAGTGCGGATGGAAAACGGCAGCCGCAGCTGAGCATCTTAGAGCCATGATTAGTGTATCCCTTACTAATGATTCAAAGAAGTATTTCAAATTCTATTGGAAAACACCTCCTTTAGTCTTGCACTTTTTTTGGTAGACTCACTTGTGGATCTAACTGGTAACTTAGTCTTGTGAGTAAACCTAGCATATGTAACTGCTAATTGAATAGTTAACCAAGTTAGCTATGGGAGGGTTTGTGTCCCGGGTGGGATAGGGGAATTAGCCGAGCAGAAATCAGACATGTAAATCAAAGGCATCAATCAAAATTTTAATGCAGATTCAAGAATCATAGCAAAATGCCTATTTCAATGTCATTCACCATTGGGCAGCTAAATCGAAGGTGATATACATTTTAAAACCTGTTTCACTGATGTTCTCCATAAATTTTTGAATTTATTCCTTGTCTAACCAAACCCCCTTGATATAAATCTCTATAGACTTTTGAATTTCTTCCTTGAATTTCTTCCTTTGACCAAATCCATTTGATATAAATCTATTGTCCTTTTTGGCATAGAATTCAATTAACCATTCTCCTTCTTTTTGAAATTCTCCATATTCAACATATGCCACATCTCATATCCATTCATGTGTGCCATGGCTAAGCATTATTGCCTATCTACCTCATATCTATCTGCCTTGTTGTATCCTTCCACCTTCCTTCCTCTTTCTTCGATGGTTCCTTTTGCTCTAAACCTTTCTCTGTTTTTCTGTTTCTCTCATCCTTGAAATAACACACAATACTCAATCAACCACATCCAATAATGTTCAAACATGGGGACAATACCCACCAAGACAATATCAAAATTTCAAATGTGAGAAGAACTATAAGAGATTCCCAAATTTGAGAAGAACTAACACACCATATACTTGGAGCATAACTTACACTCCTCTGTACTCAAAAATACTCACCTCCAAAAAAGTGAATTATTTGTTGCATATCATCACAAATCACTTTGCTGTTGATTGAATATGAATCTTTATAACTGAATAAATCTCTCCGTCCACATTGGGTCTTTGGACAAGAGAAATAACGTCTCATCCACTAATCCTACACATCCTTTTGCTGCAAAGATATTCAAAATTCTCTTTCTTTCTTTGTTGCAGCAAGTAACTTCTCCACTCAAAGGGGCTATAATGGCTATTATTACTCTGTCAATAAATTTAGTTGTAGATCTTGAACTAATTCCCCACAGATTTGTACCCCTTGCCGCACCCTGTTATGTCCAAGTAGATCAAGGATATGGCCAATTAAAGTCACATAAGGGATTGGACCTTTCTTGCATTTCTCTTTTTGAAAACGGAGTGTTCTCCGATGAAGTCAAGTAAAAAACGAAATATTCAACATCCTTCTGCATTAGCTGTCTTAAAGGAAGAGGATCTAGATCTCTAAATAATTTACAAGAAAAATGTGTGCTCCTATTGTAGATATTTGTCTCAATCAGATATCAACAAAATAGCACTATTTCGATATTAGTTTGTTCTCATCGTCAAAATCTGATCAAAAGTACTCCATGCTCCATCATACTTTTTACAATTCTTGAATACACCGTAATTGAATTTCTAATCATCAATGTCAATTTCACTTTCCATCTCTCTATTCTCTATTGAATATTTGCGTCCGCATGCATCTTTTAATTTCTCTTACTAGTGATCGCTAGGTACAGCATAGCAATTTTTTTCGTGCCTCCAGAGAATAGTTCTCACGCGATATGCAAGGTGAAAACATGCAGGGAAAGAGAAATAGTACCCCACTAGAAATAAAACAATTTGGAAAAAGAAATAATAGAGGCATGAGAAATTAACACGAGGATAGATTTTAGGATGGAACATTCTAAATGGCTCGCTTCCAAAGGGTACAACATGTATCCTTCCCTTTTCAAATTCAAATGTCACTTGCAAGTAAAGACACTAATTAAAATAATTAAATTTAAATTCATTAAGAGTTACGTGTAAACCCCCTATCCCATAAAACTCTACAAGTCATGTAAAGAATGGCGCGTAAATTTTTATGACTATGGATGATTATCAATCCCAGCCCTATCCATAAACTCTACAAGTCATGAAAATAATGACGCGTAATTTTTTATAACCATGGATGATTACCAATCCTAACGTGCTACATAAACGATAAAGGATAAACAGAACATTTAGGATTTTATAAATATCCATGAATTTAGTTATAAGATTGCTATGGGTATCTACGGTGATAAAGCCTTATTTAAACGCCCTAGTTAGTTAGCTAGTAATGAAATTCAGTTAAATCCTAGATCCTAGATAAATCTAAGATAATCAGCTAGTACCAACGTGTCATGTAATATTTTAGAATAACAATTCGATTCTATTTAAGATACTATAAGAGTGATCGTCTAATTCATTTTAAAATGTAGTATATGTGTATCGGTATGTAACGGTTCAGTTTTTGCTCAAAATCAACAAGGAAATTTAAAGCATAAAATTAAGACAAATAATCTCTTCTCCATGCCAAAGACAAATGAGATGAAGAACCGGTGTATCCGGTGGCTGCAAATAATATAACGAATATGGTCCGTCCATTCTTGTGTTGCTCTTGTGCGTTTTGAGGTCATGGAGGGAACGTTTTGTTATTTCGTCCGGCGATAAGGCGGAAAACGTCAACCGCAACCGTGCGTTCCTAGCCATAGTGAGCCCCCTGCTGGGTTGTAGTTTTCTTTCCCTGTTTTACGTCCTATCTCCCACGTTAGAAGCGTTTAGACAATTCCGACTACCCGAGAAAAGCCACCACCTACGTGTCGTGTTTTACGGTGTGTCTTCCACGTTAGAAGCCTTTAGACAATTCCGACTACCCGAGAAAAGCCACCACCTACATGTCGTGTTTTACGGTGTATCTTCCACGTTAGAAGCGTTTAGACAACCCCGAGGACCAGCTAAAAGCTACCACCTGCCTGACCTGCTGTAGACTACACAGGCGGCCGCACAGGAGTGGAGAGGAGGCTGAAGGGGAGGGCAATTAGAGGGCAATCTGATAACATTGGATATCTTTGTACACGATAGTTTTAAGTTCTATTTTAAGTTCTAACATTTTTGATTAGTTAGTTACATGAGGCGATATGATTCTACTTCATCAAGTGATCAAGTTTTAAGTTCTATTTTAAGTTCTAACATTTTTGATTAGTTAGTTACATGAGGCGATATGATTCTACTTCGTCAAGTGATCCTCTTGACTTGATTTAGCTAGAGAATTTCAACCGTCTGGCCGCAACCAATCGCCTATGGAATCTACTTCCTGCTCAAATCTTCGGAGTCGCTACTTGCCGCTCGGTATTCTCTGCTTGCTGGGAGCTTGATCATGCAAAATCAAAGGGAGAAGCTATACGAGTCCTGGCAGGAGGCCTTACTGTAGAAACAGTGGTCGAGAAGGAAAGCTAGAACTCAGCGGAAAGGGTTAAGAGGGAAAAAGCTTCAGAGAGTTTTCTGACCGTGTGCATGAACTCTGGAGTCGGGGTTTAGAGAGGGAAAAAGCTTCAGTGAGGTTCTTGACCGTGAGTATGAACTCTGGAGTCGGGGTTTAGAGTGCAGGGGAACAGTAACGAACTTGGAGTTTGAGGATCGTGATTGAACGAGGTTGAAGCTGAAGTTAACAACGGGGCAGTTTATTTGCTTGGATCATTCTTCTGAAGGGTATTGCGCTATTCCGAAAGGGTTTGAAAGAGGTGCTTTGAAGCAAGGACTTGCGGAATAGCGCTCAAGGACAAGAAAGAAAGGTCAAAGAGAGGAAAGAGAGCCAGACGAGTCGGAGATTTGAAGAGAAGACCTGCAGAACAGCGAGAAAGCAGCTCGATACGGAGCTAGGTGGTAATAGTCGCGGACGGACGGGTGTAGACACCGACTGGCATAGCTGAATGGCAAACGATAATTGGGGTTATCCGCTTTTTCTTGGTCCGCTATTTGGATTCTTTCTATACAAATTCTCGAAAGGTAAAATACGAAGACTTCTCGAAATTCGAAGGAATTCCATGAGAATTCATCCTCTACCCGAATGGCAGCATCTTCACGAATGGGACCTGTGAGCTCTTCCTTTCGTCAAGGAGCGATATATTACACCTTCATTACAAGAGGGTGAGGACCTGTAAAATTCGATCATCCCCTGCAGTTTTACGGCAATCGCAGGTGGAACCAGAAGCGGCACGGAACTCAGTGCAAGCAGTATCTGCTGCTTATTGGAAGTTTTTACTCCGATACTGTAAGGGAAAGTCTCCAAGCAAGCAACGACGAAAGTCTTCAAGCAAGCAACGACGGTTTACCGTTGCAATACGTTACCAAGGGTTGCAATCACCTAGTCTACGTTCTCTACATTCCCGTGGGACTGCAGCAATCACAGGCGGAACGACGGCAGCACGGGACTCAGTGCAAGCGATATCTGCTGCTTATTGGAAGTTTTTACTCCGATAATGTAAGGAGAAGTCTTTAACGTTGCAATACGTTACCAGGGGTTGCAATCACGTAGTCTAGATTCTCTACATTCCCGTCGGACAGCAGCGTTGACATTTAATCAATAAAGTGAAAACAGAGCGAACGCTCTCTTTACGGGTGGATGTAGCTTCATATGAAGTGAACCACGTTATATGGTGTTTCTGAGTCTTTGTGAATGCCAATTTCATGTTATGGTATGTTATGTTATGTTCATGGTATCCCCTAAACGAGCATAAAGGACGAGCATAAAGTACTGTCTCGGTGCAGGATCTGACACAGGCAAGGATCTTACATCAGATTTAGAAATTGAACTGGAAAGTCCTTGACTCCGACATTAGTAAATTGTTGGTTATGTCCATACAACAGTTACGCCATCGCTCAGCTAATCACAGTCCAATTTGGGCTGACTGAGTTTGACCTATGTTCGGAAGACCGACTATGAACATACATACAGTGGGTCTTCCAAACATAGACTGTTAACAAATACGTTGATATCGTGATGAGCTGGGACCAATGATGACTGACGGAGAGAAAGCATGAAGTAAAATTTTCGTCTTACTGTCGTTACTGCAAAACTCTTCCCACCTGATTACAGACACGTCGTATTTTCTTTACAGGGGCAGGTATCCATGAGCATAGCTCGTTGTGGAGACTCCTATCAAGTTGTATGCTTGAATGAGGATAAGAGATCGCTAGATGGATAATTATTATTTACAACAATATATTTAGTGAAATTGGCAATTTGTAAGCTGGACTGGTGGTGACTTTCATGTAGCTAGCTTAGGGCTGGAATTGAAGATGCATCCTGCTCAGAAAGAACCAAATTTTTGAAATGACCTTGCATCGAGGACGATCTATACGTGGAACTCGATCCTGCCTGTTGATGCCTGGAGGACAATGTGGAGATTGTTTCTTCGTGGTTAAGTCTTGATCCTTGGAAGAGAAAGTGGAGATGCAACGTCACTAACCAGTAGAAAGTAGGAGAGGATTAAGTAGGAATTTAATTTGCACGATCTTGAAGCATTTGCAAGGTCACTCGAGTGTTGTAACTAAGTGATGTAAGCTAAAACAATCACTCAAATGAAATTGAACCCCGTTATGAGCACAAGCACACCTAACATCGCACTTGCTTCAGATATATTTTAGCTATGAAGCAAGTTATATTGTTAGTCGTAAGTTGGCATGGCGCTGGGAACATAGTGCCGATATCGATATTTGGTATACATATTAAACATATCTTCTTATTCTTATCAGCACCATGGCAAACTCACAACTAGCCTTCGAAAGATGACGATTCCTGACGAAGATGCCTGGAAGCGTAAATATCAACGGTGAGAATATGAACATACAGATGTCCTGTTTTGTCTTCCAGCGTCATTACAGCACGTGGATACACTTGTCTATGAAAACCACTGGAATAAATGGTGAATGCGTAAATTCCTTCACATTTCGCTGTTTTGTGCAAAAAAAAATGCATATATGCAAGATTCACAAGAATATGGACCCGAAATTTGAGTCAGTGTCGTTTAAACAACTTTGTCATGACATTGTCTAACTGAAACCTTCATTGACAGGCTGCGTGGTGACGATTCGCAACACTTATAACTTTATGGTGCTTGTGCTCGTACTACAGCGATTTCAAATATAGGTCAGTTTAAACAAGCGAGTGGAGCTGCGCAAGGTCTTGAATTCGAGGTAGCCTGCAGTTAGCCAGATGGAGCAGTGTATGCTTCAGTAACAGGCCAGTGCGCAGCTGCAGTGACTGGAAATCCAAAAGCTGAAACTGACAGAAATTTTGCTGATTTAACAATCGGTGGGGACCAAGACACATTTGATATCAGCGACGTCGCACGTGTTTCTACTCTTTTCTTAACGGTTGTGACGCACTTGTTAGAATTATCGATATCTATCAAACCTTGTGAAGATGTTCAGTTCAAAGCGCATGGGATTCTTATCATCTCGTTTTCTTTCCATCTTGGGGTAGCTTTGGAGTGCAAATCTCTTGTTAATCTCTATCGTAAATCCTCTAGTTCCTTTGAAGGTACCTGCTTTTGATTTCTATCTGCGGCTGTTGCACGGGTATCAAAATATGGAAGGAATGGAGCATATCATTACCTGAGATTTGATCATTATATGCATGCAGTAACTGGAATTGCCAACCATAATCATCGGTCTGTGATGTACCAGACATTTTGCAGATCACATATAGAATCCCATTTGCCATCCGTTCCACAAGTATCGCACAGCGGAAGTCACCAAATGAACCCAGTTGTGGTTCTCCTAGATGTTTCTAGCAGTTCATCAGCAGTATTAGGTGACGTTTTTCAACGATATTATGCTGTAAACATTACAGAATGGGATACAAACTAATACTGTCAGATTCCTGGAAACTGAGCGATTCACAGACGATTGAAGTTTCTCCAGACTAGATTCGAGATCTGAGAAGTGTAGAAACATGGCTAACCCGCGACGCATGCTTCTGTGATAATCCACGACATTTATCGCAGTGCATTCTGTCACCCAACAATGTGTTGCCGTTTCACAGCCTCCCATCACGACTAATGCAATGCAATCTGTTGCAGTGCAATCTCCCATCAAGACTAATGCCCGTGATGGAACTAGTGGAATCGGCCCTCTTCAGCCGCCACAAGGTAGTTCAAATCTGCATGCCCTGAATCCTATGATATGTGACGACCATCGCGATCTCACATCCACCTACACATGTGCAACAGGAACTAACTACACTGTGCTGTTTTGTCACCCAGTAGCAGACAAGTGAATGACGTTGAAGTGTTGAGAAGGCCATGTAGTTCCCCGTAGAAGAAGACGATATTTAATAAACAAGCAGACCTAGAGCTCAAGGTGTGAGCAGTTGAAACTTAGATCTAGACTGTCAGAGCTAGACTTAGCTGACCCCATACCTCGGACTGCGACCGAGGTGGCCGACCCCTAGTTGGCAAAAAGATTTAACCGACCCCTCGAATCCTGACGGGGGTGCGTCATTCTATGTGAAATGAGATTTCACAAACACGACAATTTGAGTCGCAAGAACATTGGTTGCCAACACGAACTCACTCCATGCCAACTACTACTGACGGATGCGTCGTCTGACCACGTGACACTTGGAGGCTGGTTCAGTCGAAGTTCCAAATATGGGTCGGTTAAGTCTTTCTCTTTCTCCCTTTTTTGTCTCTCCCTTGTACGGCTTGATGGGGTCTTCCCATCCTTCATTTTTCCTACCCGGTCGCTTTTTATCATCCTTCGTTTTTCCTACGCGGTAGCCTTTTTTCTGTTATAATGTTCAGCAGATTTGGCATTTGGCATGCTTATTGTTGGCAAAGCGGTAACCGTTAAGGTTAGGAAACAATTGCTGGAAGTTAGTTAATAAAAAGAATTTGAAGGTAGTTAAATTTCTTTAAAATTCTACGGCGCAGGATAACAAGAAGGATGTGAAACCCTCTCAAATCATGTAAGGATAAGACATAAGAGGTAAAATAGTGCTAAGCCTCATTAGTATTGGTATGAGAAATTTGCATTATCACACTTAGTTAAATAAGTTTTAAAATTATCTCTACAAAAAAATTGCGCCAAATTTTTTCATGTAAAGCATACCAACTTGCGAAGCGACTTAATCCCATTGTTCCCTAAAATGATGAGAATGATTGATTTTCCATATGTTTTATATTATTTTATATATATGGAAGACGAAAGAAAAAGGAGTACAAAGCATATATGGTGTAAAAGGGAAAAAGAGCATGGAAACCCATAAAACAAGAGGGCTAAAATTGAAGCAAAACCATGTCCTCCAAACAAGCACAAGGAGAAAATTTATATAATTAACTGATAGAGATATTTTAATAGTACATTTTGTAAGTGAAGAGGAACACCCTAGACTCTACCTAGACTCCTCATGCCCTTCCATGGGCTAGTAGGAGCAAAATCCCCAATGGGAAGGTGGTTAATAAGGTCCATGTAGAAACATCTCTCCCTCTATCATTTGCCAAGATAGCTCATAGGAATAAGAAAAGTGTGGAGCACACTAGATGTTGTAGCTCCACAAAGATTCTAGTGTACATGCAAGATTTAGGTAGACAAGGTATGTATGTTTGGATAGGATCTAGAGAGTGTAACCAAGAGTAAGAGTCTAGTGGAGCCTAAAGAGAGAAGATAGGACCATGAAGAGGATCTAGAGAAGAAAAATAAGCAAGCAAGGGGGGATGGAGGAGGGGAGCCAAAGTGGTAGCTCTCATCCATAAGTATCTAGCACATCCTCAATGTTGTGCTAGACCAATGCACACCCATGGACAATCCAAGCAAGGTTTTGTGGGTCATTGGTGGGGTGGTATGTATGGGTGTACAATGAGCACAAGAAGAGACATCTGACCCTATAATGGTGGTGGGTCTTTAGAGCTAGTGGGAGAGGATGCAGTAGGAGGATGGGGCACAAGTTTGACTATAGGTGTGAGATTCTCCAAAGGAGAATCAACTAAGGTGGGTTCTTCCTCATAGAAGAATCAACTAGAGTATATTCCTTCCTTACGGAAGGCAATGAAGGACTGTGACATGGAGATGGAAGTGACACTATTTAGTAGAATCTAAGTCACGTTGGATGTGTGTTCAAAGAGACTACATTGAGATCTACACACTAATCACACATAAGGGGTATGGGGTGCTGAATGAGGAGCACCTATGGTAGTTCCTCTAGCTACCCACACCTAGGACCAAAGTAGAGGCATTTAAATGTAGTCTACTAAGGAAATCTCCAAACCAAGGAGACAAAAATAACACATAGCTAGATGTAATACCAAGATCTAGCCATATGATTTAGACATGAAATTTGGTTGGGTAACATCTGGAATAATGTTTTACATGATGGTAAAAATAGATCGGATAGAAGTATCACCAAAAGAGTACTTCTATTAATAGGGAAGAAAGCAAAATAGACTTGAAAACCTTAGAACCAACAGCATTGATATATGATTTAAAGGTGAGAATTGGTTTGGTAACAGCTGGAAGGATGTTACACATGATGGACTGAATAGATCAGAAAGAGGTATCACCAAAAGGGGACTTCTACTAATAGAGTAGGAACCAAAACATACATGAAATCTTTGAAGGCAATTTTGGAGGCCTAAAAGGATGAGTTATGACTCAAAAATGTGCAAAATCTCCCCCCCCCCCCCCTTTCCTCGATGAAGGACAAGCTAGCTCTCCCTCTCCCTTGGTTTGTCTTGTCAAGAGCTTTCCAACGGTACCTCACCCACGTGATTCTGATATTCCTACAAGAAGATTCTCTAAAAGATCCCCTCCGGTCAAAGCTTGTTGGACCAACCAGATAGGACTAGGACCAACATGTCACCCATCCAAGTAAGTTATCCAAGGGTAGAGCTTGATGACATTTCACCTATCTTTGGACCTAATCTTATGGTGAAACTTCCTTGGAAGAGATCCTATTTGTCTATATAATAAGAGAAGGTGCTCCTTTGGGGCATCGGAGGTTTGAGTGTGAAATTGTGTGTTTCTCATGGTGTGTTTCTCTTCAAGATTACACTAGAGGATGAAACTACTAGAACAAATGCTAGAGAGGTAAACTATGGATACCAAAGACATAGACATAGAAAATAAAAATAAAAGTGAAGAAAATACACAAACAAGAGTAGGAGATGTGAGCATGGTATATTTCTGACTCAATGAGGATCCTTCCACCTCCAAGGGTACCTCTATGGACAAGTCCAACCACCTACATGATCAATGCATGGGTCGCATTCCCAAAACTCTTGGTTGATGATGACTCTTGGTTGATTCCAGAATCTACTCCAAGAAACATCTTGTTATGTGGTACATCCATAAAGAAGTTGTTCAACTGATCACTCTTATCTTTTGCACAACTGCACCCAAGTGGTACTCCTTTCTAGAGGATCAATGGACTTGGGTTGCAAACTTGACCCTTACCTTGGGTTCAGATCCCTCCTCAATTGTATATGCCACACTATAAATAACCTATTACAAATCACTAACTCACATAATTGCAGACCTTTGAGAAACTCATTCCTTAACGAAGAAACCTATTGCAGATGACAAACAATAACTCTCACTACAATGTTCGAGTAGAGATACCAAATATGTTGATGCTCCCAAAGCTATTTGCAACCTGCAAATTCTTATGATCAATTATATATAGGCAAAAGTTTATTCTAGTCTCCTTAGTGGAGCTGGCAAGTTTCCTTGCTAGCTCCACTCCTTGCCACTTCACTAGCTTTGATTTCTCAATAGCATGTGAGAAGCCTATATCTCTAACTTCATCTACCATTTCAATAATGTAGCAACTATCTACCTACCTATGGGTAGAAATTAACTCTCCATCATTGAAGTTGAGCGATGGGTCAAGCAATCTTGAGTCTAATAGACATTGTTTTTCAAATAGCGTGAGAGGTATTGATGATTTTTAGTTTAGATGGAGATGAATGATGGCAATGCAACAACCATTTTATGCCTTGAAAAGCTTCTTGTAAACCTCCCATAAGTCATGTTTGTCATGGAAAACTCCCAAACAATCTTGATGAGTCTCCAATGTGCACCCTTGCTACACAATGTTAATTTTGTTACAAAATGACTGTGTTTGTTGGTCAAACAAGCTGCAAATTGCTCTTGGAAAGAGATCTTGTTCTTTTCTAAACACTCAACAAGTGTAGGTATGTACCATATCTATCTTCTCCCATTCGTCTTTTTTTTTGCTTTAGTAGTATCCTTCCCATCATGACCATCAACATCATCCCTAGTCTTTGTATCTTTTTTGTTCAATGACTCCTTCATCTTGGCTCATTCTTTAACAAATTCCATTGCACTTTTGTTGTCACCAAGCAGATTATTCCAATAGGCAAGAAAATTGCTCTATTGTTCAACTACTTCTAGAAACAAATTCCCAAAATATGGTTGGTAATTTGTCAAAATATGCAATCTTCATAGGAGATTGAAAAAAGTAGGGTATACTTGACCATGCATGGCAATGAGTGTAGAACCAATATTGGTGACAAAGATGGGATTTGCATGGACATGTTGCAAAATCTTTTCCAAGGCCAAGCAATAATCTTCCTTGTTCTCTCCTTCCATGAAACATAATGCAATGGTGCAAGAATGGTATGTGTTTGTGAAGCAAATAATATGGAGGAGTGGCATGCCAAATATTTTTGTCTTGTAAATACAATCCATCAAGATAACTTGCTAAAAATGTTCTATAAGGTCAACGAGATGGTTGGGAAATATAAATAGATGTATGACTTCCCTTGGCCTTCATGATAAACCTTGTGCTTGTGTGGAGTTTGGAGCAATGTTTAGAGAGGCAAAAGACACTCCAACTCCTTTTTCTTAATGGCATAAATCATATCCTTCACATCTTGGGTGGTGAATATGTAAGCCTTCCTAGGCAAGTTTCTTCAAATGTCTTCCAAGCATAACTTATTGTTGTGCTGCTTCACAACTTCCGCCTTCACCTCCTCCATCCTATAGTGCTTTTGGACAGCAACTAGGACCTTTAGCCTAAATATAGGCTTGTAGTTGGCATGTTAGTGATTGTATATGTTGATGACCCACATCTTTGCATTTTTTCCATCTCCAAATTGTATTTGTACCCAACTTGCATTGAAAGCCACTTTTGTTGCTCATGTTTTACCTCATTGTCCTTGGTTTCCTTTTTGAGAGTATTTTTGTATATGCATGTATTTTTCTCTGGTGCAGTTCTCGGCAAAGTCTTTGATGATGAGTTAGAAAAATATGGCATACGTGTAGGCCATTGCAACTGCTTTTTCTTCCTCTTATGATGCATAGGTAGTTGTAGGTTTGTCATCAAGTAAAATAGAGGACTCCATTGCCTAAAATGGAGGAGAAAAAGCTCAAAATGCAATCAAGCTAGAACTTTTGTTGCAATACTAGGTAGTGACACTATGAGAAAGAAGGACAACCCGCAATTAAGAATCATGTTATCTTTTCTCCTCAACATTTTCTCTTTGCCCCTAAACTCAAACCTACAACAACATCTACCAAATCAAGTTGTTGCTAACGGTTCTAAGTTTCTCAATAGCTTCCTCTAGTTTCCATAGCTCCAATCTCCATACTTGGTCTACTTCATGGCTGCACTACCTAACTACCTAAATAGTAGCAAAATTTTTAATTCTTCTTCAAAACAACCTAAGTTTCCATTTTATTTTCCTTTCCAAATCAATTAATCACTTCAAACTACTACTATTATAACATATAAGCTGGGCATATAAGAAATTTTCACTAAGGCTATTTTTGCATCTATAAATATTTTTGAAGGGAGATCTGCGAGATGTCCCATAGATTATTACGGGAACAAAGAAATAATTCCTTTCATTTGTCATTGATGTTAACTACAAAAATTTACTACTAAGTAAACTTTCAGTTTAAAAGTAGAAAGTAGACTTAAAACTTATTCAAATAATTTATTGGATTATTGGATTTATGCATTCTCTGGCAAAGAGTGGTTAGATCTAAAATTTTCCATTACACACTAGATAAATATAAAATGATGATAAAAATAAATTCTTTTCTTCTTGAGTTGAATTTATGCATTCTCCATTAGAGAATGGATGGATCTAAGGATTTCAACTAGATAAGTCTGAAATGATGATAAGATAAGTTCAGACAAGCTGGGGGCTCCACTAAAATGTAGGCAAGTTAGTTAGATTAAGTAGATAAAATGACAAGCAAGAAACAAAAAGTCCATCATGATTGCATTGAAAAAATATTTAAAACTTCTAAAACATATCCTTAGGTAATTCTCTCAATTCTTGCTTCCATTAAAGATCAATGTAAGTCTTATTTCAAGAACAAGGAAAATAATTATCTTACTTTTACCCAATATTCAAGATATAATATGTAAATAAATAAAGGATTAAAAATATTAGACTAACATATTCACTTTATATTATTACTCTAAATATAAATATCATGTAGTATAAAATCCCTTAAGAAGTCATTGAGTGCAAAAGAACCTTATGAATAAAAAGATTAAAGAAAAGAAAATCAACAAAAGGAAGCATGAGTTTCTAGACAATATCAAAACTTACTATTGCATTAAGACAATAGATATTTTATTTGATTCTTTTTCTCTTTTGACCCCTTGATGAGTGTTTTGGATAGGTTTGTCCATGATTATAGGCCTCCTGTTAGTAGGGCAAAAGTGGAGTTGGGCAAAAGAGGAGTGGATGTCCGATAGACTAAGTTCTTCTAGTAGTGACCCAAATTCCCTTCTTGCTAGCAGTATCAAGCATCAACACTTGAATGAGAGGATTTGCTACCTTTGGTGGTCATTGAGTTTATTTAAGATTCAACATCATGTATACCAACCCCAACTTGAAGATGCAATAGCAGCAGGTAGACTCCATGTTGCATCTCCCTCTTCTTCTTCACCTCCTTCTCCTCTAGCACAATGACTAGCTTTAGTATCTACACATTTATACACATTTATACACATCTTATGTATCATATTATTTATTATATTTTTATTTCCATTCTCAATTTATCTTTATCAAACTCTCATATCATATCATGTGATATGTATCATATTTTTTATTCTACTTTTATTTACACTTTACTCCACCCTCATTCCTCATATCACTTGAAGTTTATTGCTCTTGAATGTTTATAATTGAGCATCATATGGCACCTACATGTGCCACTTGCTAATAATTTGTGCCATTGCACATAGCCCAAAACCCAATTGGTGTCACTTGGCTTTGGTGCATACTTTAGCATGTGGCACCTTGTAGCACCTCATGAAACTGGGCGGCATTAGGCATCTACATGCACTTCTAAATTGGTATCACCTGGTGCCTAAGTGTACACTACCCACTCACAATGAGCACCATTGTGCATCTCCCATTCCCAATTGGCGTAACTTGGCTTTGGCGCACACTTTTTGGCATGTGGCACCTAGTGACATTGGGCAGCAATGGTTGGGATGAGGCACCACTAGGCTCCAATATCTAGCACCAACAAGTGGCAATGTGCACCATAGTCATAATTCATAACACTTAATCATAATACAAGTCAATTTAACTCATCTTTAGGTACAAAGTTACTCGGGTTACATTGTGGTGGTATCATATTTGTTATTATTAGCGGATAAATTTGGAGTGGGATTCTTTGGCTTAAAACTATAACTTGTAGTAGAAGGCTTGATTTCATGCTGAACCTGAGTTAGCACTTCAAAATACTGACTTATTTCCTCATGAGATTTTCCTACCCGTAAGAGACTCATTTTGATTTCATGAATGCGCTTTGACTCTAAAGTCATCTCCTTGAACTTTTGTTTGGTTTCCCTAGCTTTTCTTTTATTGGCATTCAGTTTCTTCTCAATTTCAACTTTCATCTTCTTCTTTTTTAATCTAACACGCTCAGCTTCTATTTGCATCAATGTTTTCTCTCCTTTCCTCATGTTGGTGGCTTTTAGTTTAGCTAGTGTAATACCAATAGCTAGATAGATGATCTAGAGATGAAAGTTGGTTTGGTAACATCTAGAAGGATGTTATACATTGATGGACTAAGTAGATAAGCTAGAGGTATCACCAAAAGAGTATTTCTACTAATAGGCCAGAAACTGAAATATGCTTTGAAACTTTAGAATCAATAGCTAAGCATATGATCTAGAGGTGAAACTTGGGATGGTGAAATCTGGAAGGATGTTACACATGATAGAGAGTGTAAATCAGATAGAGTTATCACCAAAAGAGCACTTCTACTAATAGGGCAGAAGCCAAAATAAGCCTCTGAACTTGGGCAATTTTGGAGGCCTAAATGGATGAATGAAGCTTTGAAAATGTGTAGTTCCCCCCCCCCCCCAATAGAGGAAAGGCTGGCCTTCCCTCCCCTTGGTTTGTCTTGCTGAGAGCTTTTCAATAGTACCTCACCCACGTGATTTTGAGATTCTTATAAGAAGATTCTCTAAGAGATTCCCTTGGATCAAAGTCTATTTGACCAACCAGATGTGACCAAGACCGACATGTCAGCCATTCAAGCAAGTAATCTAAGGGTGGAGCTTGATGACATGTCATCTATCCATGTACCTAATCCTATGGTTGAGCTTCCTTGGAGGAGATCCTCCTTGGCTATATAATAAAAAGAAGGTGCTCCTTTGGTGCATTGGATGATTGAGAGTGAAATTTTTGTTTTCTCTCTTGAGGAGTTCTCTTATCTTCAGAATATTACAGCTAGTCATATAACCTCTCCCTAGATTCTATAGTATTGGCTTTCAACATGGTGATTTTGCTAAATCTTGAGACAATGACATACTAAGTGACATTTGGGATACCTTACTTGTTGATATTCCACCTTTTCTCCTCTTTGGTTCATGTTCTCCTTCTTGGTTGAGGAAAGCACCATCTGACCCATCTCCTATAGAAGTTAGTGGAGGTGGTGTAACAAAAAGTGAGTACTCTATTGGTGCAACAAATGTGACTCCTCCCTTGGTGATCGGATTCCATTATCCATGTGAGCACTAGGTATACTTTCCACCCCTTGGGTGTTTGGGATAAATTGGGGGTACGAGTTCGGGATCACCACCTTTGGGGGAGATGGGAATTGAGATCCTTCCTTGTCACCTTCATGGACCTCCTTGGCACAAACCTTGCTTGAATTGGGATTTAAATCTCCCAAACTTACCATAGTAGGTGGAGTAATGTTTGCTCTATTCTTGAACATGGCTTCCATTCTAGCCAAATGTGTGCACATTCTATTCAATTCATTGTCTATAGTTCTCCGCCCTTTGCCATATTCCTTCTCCATGAGACCTTTTCCAATAGACTTGTTCTTCCAACTCCAAAGTTTGTTTTGTACAATTTCATGTACATCAACCATTTCTTGTAAAGCTTGTCATATGTCATAGAAGTAGGAAATCCTTGCACTTCCCAAATCAAGAATGTGGCCATGAAACTAAAAATAGTGTATTTCTCAATATGCATTCTACAATTTGCACCATGAATCTATGAAAAATGCTAAGGGTACTCCAAACAACCCAATTTTTGGTTATAATGGTGCATTGCCAAGCGGAACACTTTGTCCTCTTTTGGTTTGATAGGCATGGAAGAAGCCATACTCAATAGTTCTCCAAATTTCCCTAATGATTGTTCAGGTTGCAAATCCAAATGGGAGTCTATAAGTCTTGGTTTTGTATCCAAATGGGAGCCTCTACACTGCAATCATGTACTTGATCTCCCATTGCTAAATTTTTGTTGCTCTTTTGAAGTAAAATTTCTTGATCCCCAATCAATTTCTTGGTTACCATAGGGCTGCACAGATCATTTTCCATAATTTTTGTTGTCTCTTTTACCATACTAATCTATGGAAATGAACTACCACACCAATGCAAAACTATAAAACCTATCATTTTGTTTACTAACAAGAGCATTTGCACATTGATGGTGAATTTGAGTTTGAATAGTTGAGAGGCAATGAGAGTGACATCTTGGATCTGCCAAAAAATTTCATAAATCCCACTCTAAGAACCACCCACCAAAACGAGTTGCAACCCTCCCAAGAAGCCACATCACCTCTTTTGACAATCATTTATTTCAATATGGCAATTCTAAACATCCCTTGGTATAACGCCACTTTTTTTAAATGAATGCAACTTGCACTAAATATCTCATAATGCAATTTACGGTGCATTTGTTTATTAGCACCTCATCTCCTTACAGAGTTCAGTAAAAATGGTTACAAAGTTTGTTATTTATCCGATATACATCCATCAAAACTATTTCTGAAACTCCTTAATCTATATCACTATATTGGCAAAAAGTAGTCTAATTATAAATCTGATGGTATCGTTTTAACCTCACTTTTTTATTATTTGATGTCTAAATTTAATTATGCATTAATTTACTCTTTTGATAATATTTTAATTATGAAATGATCTAGAATTAGTTTACAATCACTTATAAGATCAAAAAAGTTTGAGAATAATATAAAATAAGTCTTTAAACAATGATTATCTAGATAGTCTAATCGGATGTTGTAAGATCACCAAAACCAATCATTGACAAAATTCTCTAGCAAGAGATTTTTGAATTCATATTAATTTGACGGTTCTGAAGCATATATATATATATAGAGAATTACTAAAAGTATTCAGTAATAATAAAATATTATTAAAAAAAATTAGTAAAGTATCATCAAAATAGAATTACAGACCTGTCAATACTATAAGAAAGGAAAGAACATGAACTTGAATTTAGTACTGAAGAATATAATTACATTGGAAAAGATTTTAAAGTCTATAAAATTATAAGATTAGCAAGTAATTTCACTTATAAGTAAAGATCTAAGATATAGAAAGTTAATATAATATATATATTATATTGTAAATTGAGCACCATCATTATGACTTTATAAAATTCACATTAATTTCTAAAAGAACTTTATCTTCAGGAGAAAAGCCAAAAATATGTATTAAGATTAAATAATATCAATAATTAGATACTTATGAGTTTCAAACCAAACATTCATGATTCATGGACCTTCTTATTGAGAACTTATTTCTTGTACAAAATAGTACAACTTTCCTACTACTAATACCTCAATCCTAAAAAGAAGATGGTTAAATTACTGGATTGATGTTATATAACATATCCTTATAAATTTATAAAAATAATAAGTAAAAATAATTTTAATTTAATGTATTCGATCAAAATATATAAACTCATAGTCAAAAGCTAGAAGCATCTCAAAATTGAAGGAAAGCCTAGAAAAAGAATTAATAAATTTAAAATTTTATACACATGATATCCATATCCAGTATATTAGAAAAAGTGATCTTTCTTATTATTTAATACAAGTATGGAATTGAAGAATTATCGTGTCATTCTAGAATAAAAACTTTAAAGAGTCAGAGAGAAAGATTGTATTTTTGAGTTGAATATTTAGCACGATAGAAAGGTGGAAATTTAGATATTTACATTCAAGTAATATTCTAGTAAAATGAGTTTTCATTTTTTGATAATAGTATCTCAAATAAAGAGTTTTTTTGAGTAGAGTATTATCTTATTATTTATTTCCTTCAAATACATATCTAATATATCAGTAAGAAGTGGATATAATAAAAGGATAGAAAATTTTATTTGTTCCATGTTTAAAGAAAGAATACAGAAAGGTTGTATAGATATATATAATTCATATATTTTTTATAGATGATTATGAATTCATTTTAACTCATATATTTAGATGGATTGCACAGGCTGTAAAGCAGTTAAAACATACATAAATATTGGGAGTTAAATTTATTAACGTATACCATTAATATATAAATTTTGGGTGTCAAAGTTAGTAACGTATACTATTACTTGAAACTTTGTATGCTTCAAAGCGAACTAAAAAATACAGTATGTACGAATAAAATAACCTGATATTGCTAGGAGTTAAATATGATTGCCAGTTTTTCATGTTCAAATTTAACTCAATTTATTTTAACTTTTTAAAGTAAAATTTGACGTGAAGACTAAAGTTTCACAATTCAATACACTAAGTATCAACATTATCAATTAATATTAAAAATCATAAAGGACATCTAATCATAAAGGTGATGTATTGAAAAAATTTGACTTTTACTGTTAGGTTGTATAAATAGTGTATTAAGATAATTTATTTACCATATATTTTGCAAATTATTGATAACAAAAATTAACATAAAATAGAGCTTTAAATTGATAATTTATTTAATAAATATTTTAATAGTAAATACTATATAGAATATGACCTAGCATGTAATAGACATCTCACTAATGTAAAGACAAGACAAAAAAGTGATAATAAAGATAAGACCAAAAAAAAGAAGATGATTAATTAAAGAATTTCTTTCGATTTAATATTATAAGTCACACTTATATTTCGAGAAGTTGAGGATTTCGGTTAAGACAAACCACCCTTGATGTTCAAAGCGGAAGAACCTAATTTCTTAACAGTAAATTACAATCCAAATAATAAAATAATTCAATATCTCTATAAGTTTACCTTTTATAACTACAATACAAAACTTACGAATGTTTATAGACCATATGAGTAGAAATCATTTCCATTTCCGATGGTTAAACTATTTTGAACTTTTATAACGCTTCTGATGCCCTCCCTTCTCTTATAGGAACACTTCATAAATGATGTCACAGATAAAATTGAGTAAAAGTTCAAAACGTAGAAAGCTTTTACAAAGGGATACAAAAGTATATACCATGGGGGATCTTCAGCATAGGGTAGACGGGGCCTCACTTATGTAGGCTGAAGAGGCGCATGCGAGGATGAGGTGGCACGTCATTAGGGCTGGCGTGGCAGGAGGTGAGGTCAGTTGCCCTCTCACACTGGTCAGAGGATTCAGAGCTCCTCCGAAACTCATGAAGCGAAAGACTAGATTCCTGAACCATGAAAGGAAAAACTAGAGGAGAGGACGGGACGGGAGCAGGATCGATCGATTCGAGTGTGCGGTGGATGGGATTAAACCCAGGTGGATTGTGAGAGGGTTTGCAATTGGATGTCCGCCCGGAGGTGGATTTTTGAATGCGATGGAAGGTGGAGAAAGGCGGTCCTGGACAGTAGAGGGGGTCGTCAGACGTGTCGAAGATTCTGGAGTTGAAAAAGATTTTGGATTTTGGATGAAATAGGACATTACGGGAGCAGATGGAGACGAGGGATTCGGATGGGCCTCCAGCCCGGGAGCTGTATGCCTTGTTGCATCTCTCCCCGGATGCTTCTGACGAGGATGTGAAAAGAGCTTACCGGCAATGGGCGCAAATTTATCATCCGGACAAGCATCAAACTGTTCAGGTCTTGCAGAATTTATACTCTTTCGTAGATGCTTGACTGGCTCTGCTGTCTGCTCTCAGGCTAGTAATTCATTGACATTAGTGAATTGTTTCTAATACATGAGCATCGTGACGTCTCGAGCTCTAAATTCATCGAATCTAGGTGCCAATTTTGTTAAGCTGGGTAGAGTCCTTATGGGTTTGGAACCCAGAAAATTTCTCAGGATATGCTCATCTTCTACAAGACCGAGAAAGGAAAGTTAAGAAATCCAGTAGCTAGACGAAGTATCGCCAAACAAAGGTTTTACCGGTTTGTCTGACTTCTGTTTTCCTGCAACTCAAGAATTCGTGATTCTTGTCAATGTAGATTTGATTTCTCGTCTGTGGGTAGTGTCATCCTTCCTGTTTTACGCGTGGTTTGCATGCGTTCTGTACACAGGCAAGGAAAATTAGTCTATGCGCTTCCTACATGTTCAATTCCAACCGTGTAAACGAATACGGTTAAACTTGTTCTGTAGCGGGAATGGGGTCACGACGAAGCCGAGACATTTCAAATTCTAAAATAAATTCCCTGTGATAATTACCTAAAGCTAGTTTGAAAGTTCAATTTCAACTGTCAACTTGTGGTCTCTCTGTCTCAGTCAAGGAACTATTATTACAAATTCCCGCATCCACTGGAAACGGAGAAACTGAGCTGGGAGTAGGTTGGTCCGGAATTTCCCTCCCTCTTCTGATACTTCGACGAATACGAAGGGTCTCGTAAGTGCTAGGAAGCTTTGATAGTTCGGGCATGTTCATGTCGGTGACTGCAATGTCTGCCTGAAAATCAAGGTTTAGCTGCTTTCATGGATTTGAGATCTTACCTCCCGAGTCCAGCTTCTAAGACGACTCGGTTTAAGAAGATTCAATACGGTGTGTGGTCTGCAGGTCATCTACTGACATTACGCACTAGCGTTTGAAACACTTTTGTTGTTCCTTGACATAGAATTAACGACATTTAGAATCTGCAAAACATATCATAGAAAGACCTTTCGAATTGATACCATTGAACTTGAATGCTTCTCTCAGATGCAAGACATTGCAACTGAAAATTTCCAAAGGATTCGTGAAGCATATGAAATCCTTAGTGATGAGCATAAGCGACAAATCTACGACTTGTATGGAATGGAAGGCCTGACCTCGGGTTTGGAGCTAGGGCCAAAGTTGAAAACTCGTGATGAAGTGCGACAAGAGTTTGAGAGGCTTCAACAGCGGCAGGAGGAGCGCAAGCTGGCTTCCCATATACATCATCGCGGTTCGATGCTTGTAAACATGTCTGCAGTCCAGATGCTCAAAACTTATGATACAACTCCAACGATGCATGGGTAAGCGACCTACATTTTCTATTAGTTCTTCTTTTGGCATCTGACTTGCAGATTGAGTGCAGTTCTGCAGAAACTTTACATCTGATAAACTCCTAAAGTTCTAGTTACGTTCGACCCTAATTACATATCATGACAGCTCCTTCTACACCGTCTATGAAGCACTTTTCTACAGTCAATAATATCAACTGGACTTAATTTCTTCTTGACAGTCCTAGATATCTTTACTTAGGGTTGGGCCTGCCCCTTACTTTGTCTTGTGAATAGAGTTACGAACTGTCAGTCATCCCCGTAGCATCCGCTTCATTTCTCTCACTGCGTCCTTAGTTGTCGCCCTATGTTGATCGCATACACGCCTACTCGACTGAGTGTTCAGACACTATACTATCAAAATATGCGCACAGACACGAGACTCTCGTTTGATCTGCTTCGTGCTTTCCTTTTAGCAAGACCAACTTTGTTCTTTCAGGGATAGCTAAAGTACTTTACTTTGTCTGGCTGCTTCCTGCTGCAAAACCTACACATTGTTGGTTGCACTTTCTTCATATGAGTGGCACTACAGGAAGCAACGAGTTTGCCTTGGCACTCATGAGCATAACAGAAACTCGTCACAAGGAGCACCGGCAATTCTATCCAGCTGCTTCCGCACTTCGTGGGCACTGATGAGGTCATTGTGCTTACGTGCAGACTCACTATGAGAGTCTTGCTGCTTTCTTCAACTGTTTGGTGTTTTAGGACTCATTCGCTCATAGAGCGTGCAGAGATATACACTATTCAGCGCTCTTACACTTCGCTCTTTTGGATTGCACCCTGACACCTGCGTGAAAATACACAACCATTAACTTCCAATTCCTCCACTTTACAACTTCGTGTGATTGTTGACGAAACGGAACTCTGCTTGCATGTACTGAATATTACGTGGTATAGAATTGATTACTACTTCGCGACTATATTGCATCTTCCATACTAGATTGGTGTCTGTTTTATCGGTGGGTGTGGGCCCCCGTTATCTGAATGGCGTCCCCATACCATTGATCATATAAATAACGTCACCAGAAATCAATGATCCAATTTATATAACGTACTTGTCCCGTCCATAGTTTACTCATTGGACAGGGTTTGTTGTTCACGATCTCTTGCAAGAGTGAGCTCACTTATTTCTACTTTCTCTCTTACTGAATGAAATTGTTTCTAAAACAGGATGGCCATGGCAACTCAAGTTCAAGCGCAAGTATCGAAGAAGAACACAGTAGTCTTAGGAGGAAATATGGCATTACGGCGAGGGATGGGTGGAGGTACAGTCACCTGCGTCCTTCGTCGTCAAAATTCGCCGGTATCTTCGACTGAAGTGCTAGGAATGGCCGGAATTCGTTCAATTTTGAGTGTACAAACATCGAGGTGAGTACAAGCTGTATGAACCTAGAAGGATGTACCGCACGTTCATGCACACATACTATAGAGCGTCTGAAGGTAGAGTTTGTATGTGATAAATGACTGTAGTACTGGAGGATCCTGATCGGATTCCTGTCATGAACAATTCTCTGAAATGTATTCCTGATTCAGGCAGTGCCAGGACTTTGCTGACTGCTCACAGACTACTGCTGTGGATTTCTGCAGGCAGCTGTCATCACATTCAACTGCGACTCTTGGTGTATCCTTGTCCTTACGTGATGGGACACTCACTCTTTCGAATACATGGTCACGACAACTTTCTGAAGATACGACAGGCAATGTAAGTTTTGCACTGAACTTGCTCCATATACGTGACAGAAGTATAGCGGGGCAAGATTACATGCAGGAAACCAGGTTTTCCAGCTTCCTTTTATACATATTTGTTTCTGAACAGATGAACTTTCAAGATCTATCTATCTGTCTTTCCTTTCCTTTCCTTTCCGTTCCTTTCCTTGTCTTTTCTCCCCTCCATTTCTTTCACGTTCTGGCGTTTAGGATATCTGCGTTACTACTGATTCGTAGTTCTTACTTGTGACCTTCATGATCAACGAATGTTTCCGAGTATAATCTTCTGGGGAGAGGGAAACTGCAAGCAAGCTTTCAATCGTTTCTAAGCTTGGTATTGCTGATCTACAGATTCAACTCTCCTTAGGACCAGATACGGGTATAGCAGTTGGCTGGCAAAAGCATGCAAAGAAAAACTCGGGATCCTGTGATCTGAAGGTGTGCTATCACCTTTTCCTCAAGATAAAATTGTAGTGAAAAGTGAAAATTTGGAAACTATCTCGTTCCTTTCTATATTGCTGTCGTGGGATGCCATTTGCCCTTCTGACTTTCAATTGTGTCCTAGTCACCCCTTTTACGTCAGTTGTATGGATTCTTGGCAGCCGTCTCTTCATCTGTTTCTACAGTAAATGTTTGGGCTATTTGAAATGTATTTGACGGCTGGGTTTTGACGGGCTTTGGAAACCATCACTAATTATATCGATATGTTCGAATAGGTAGGGCCAACGCTTCTTGGCGCTACTTTGCAGTATGTCCGTACCTTCTCCACAAGGTCACACGGCCGTGTCACTGCTAAAGTTGGCAGGTACGCGTAGTAGTACAACAAGACTCGTTGCATTTCTCTGTCACTCTGCTGTAGCACAAAGTTGAGGTCATTAGGTATGCATGTATGAATATATTGCTCAATATGTGTAGATGTGGAATATGCAACTGCACCTTCTGAAAAGCACTTCTAGAAGTTGATCCTCAATCTACAGATTTAAGATGAGGAAGCTTTAGGCCAGCCTGAAGGCTTCCGTAGATGATAATTTTACGCGTTCTTTCCTTGAACAATTTAAGTTGTGAAAGCCTTGGATGATTTTGTTGAATTAATTGTACTGAGGGTGTTGCTCTCCTCAGTATGGGCGTAGAGGTGGAACTTGGTGGAGAAAGGAGGGTATCAGATCATAGTTCAGCGGCATTATTTTGTTCGTTAAGCCTTCAGGTATGGTATATCAGGACATGATCTCCGAATGATTAAACTATTATCCTGAACGAAAGGATACTGATAGTCGTTCCAATGGTAAGGCTTATCATGTAGCTTGCATGGGTGCTCCCCTGTTCTAGTTCGTACTGGACGAGCTTGCCTGAACTACCACCTGATCCTGAACTCTCTTGATTTTTAACTTCTTTCAGGGGATATCTTGGAAATTTCGGTTCACAAGAGGCGGCCAGAAGTTCGTAATTCCTGTGAGTGAGACTTGTTTTACTTGTTGTGCAAAAGGTAATTAAGGATTTGCTGTAGCTCGTTACAACTAACATCAAAAGGATTGTCATCGCTTGACAGTCGTATGGTTTTCTTCATTTTTGTGTGAATTCCTTACATCTGTACCTGTTCCAGATTCTCCTGTGTACAACACTGAACCCAAAGATTGCTCTGGGGTCCATTTTCTTACCCGCGTCGATATACTCGGTTCTCAAGGTCTTCACTCTGACTCTTCTAGTGACTTTTTCTTCCTGAGGTCATGATCTTGCACATCAATTTCACGTCAATTAGAGGAACTTTTGTGAGCATAGATTGTCATGAATTTCCCTTGAGTGCCACGATATCGGGATTGCAGATAGTTTCATTTGAGATTCTAGCTATATTTACTCTTGGGTGCTAATTTTCTTCTCTTGCAGGTATATGTTCTCAAACCATATTATTTGAAGCGCAAAAGGCGCAAGAGTTTGGAGCAGAGACGGTTGACTGTAACGAAGGTCTGGTGGCTACCAACTGCTCTCCTCTGTTTGCTGTTAAATCTTAGGGGTGCAGAGCTCTCTATTCTGTCTCAGCCAACAATCCCTTCTACCCCTCCGTTTCTATGCCTAGGTCGAGGTCTCTAAGTGACCATTTATAATAGATTGTATCTTTCTGGAATGCGCTCAATTTCATTGAGCAACAGGTGAGCGCTTTTTCTCTCCAGTTCTTTGTAGAGTTATTTTTCAGGCGTTGGTTTCGGATTCAGTTAATTCTACAATCTCTTTTTAATTTAAACGATTTGTTGACGTGATAATCGCTTGTAGGTTCTGGAGGCACGAGCAGCTTCCGAGAAAGCTCAGTTGCTTCTTAGTAATGTGGCCGAGAGGAAGCGAAGAAAGCAATCACAAAAAGATGGTTTGGTTATATTAGAGGGATTGTACGGTGACATTAGGAGACGTGACGGCTCAGATTCATATCTAGGGGAAGAGTTGGAGGAGGAGGATGCGGACTTGCCTCCTCCCAATATAGACGTAACTGTGCCGCTCCAGTTTTTGGTTGACGATTCGGGTGAACTTCGGGTGAGTTTGACATTACAAGGGTTGAGGGAATAGAGAGCTGCTCAGCCTTGCAATGCTCTTTTCGTATAAGTGCTCAATGATCAATGTGTTTGTGAAGAAGTGCTGGAACAAATACGTGTAAATGGTTCTCGCGTTCTCAGTTGGGTTAAGACAACGACTGTCAATATGGTGCAGCTTCATGAGGGCGTGAAGAAGGCTGGCCTAATGGGCTTTTGTGATCCTTGCCCTGGAGAATCCAAACAGTTGAAGGTGCATTACACGTACCAGGGCCACCGATATCAAGTAAGTAACTTTTTAACATTCTCAACTTTCAGCGCTTAAAGTTTATGTCGTGAACCTTTATGGTTGTCTCTATTGGAAAGATTGTTCTGAACTCTCGGCCAACGGCTGAACAGGTGGTGGTTGGAGACTACGATGAGCTACGCATTCCACAAGAATCACACAGATTGCCCGGGACAAGTGGAGGATCTGAAAATCTCAATCAAGTGGATTGAAATGTTTTCTCCCTGGTTTTCATTCTGTATAGCTGTTTGTCTCGTAAGCCTTGATCACGTGCGTTCCTCTCTCTCTCCTGCGATCTTTACCTATCTTAAGCAGGTCCATGTATCAGCTGTGGTTCTGTCGAGCGAGATGAAGATCATAGCAGCCTCGTGCTTATCACCGTGGTTTTGTTCAGCTTAACTGAGGAAATCAACACCCCGTTTTGACCTTCACCATCAGGAGTCCCCACTGACATCATTTTAATTCAAAAGACAAGGCAGTACGGTCTGTTCTCCCAGTTCTGTCCGTAGTCCTTACAATTATGGGATTTGTTTTTGGAGTTCAACCCCTTACGGCACTAATTTATCCATTTTGATGCGAAGCATCCTTGGAATGTAAGAGCAAACTTGAATGTCGTGATATCCGGGCTTTGAGTCTCATTCTTTTCTGGATGGAATGGTAAGTGGATAACTCTTGGAGTTGGCTTATTAATAGGTTGTAAACCCTTATCCTTGCGCAAACTAGCAGAGAGAGGTGGATAGTGGCTTTGACTTTGATCGTCAGCGGCAGTTTGGTCCCCATAATCTGCACTCTTTCCCGGCTGGGACATTCAGAAAACGGTTAAACACAATTTTGGCCACTATTCAGATTTTTATGTTTTTGTCGAACACCTATAGATCTCTGCATATGATGATGATGCTCAGGTAAAATATATTGATGATGTTTCCTCGCAACGCTGGTGGTAGAGTATGCAGCCACGTATGCTCACTACCCGATTCCTTGCGTTCTTCCTCCTCTTTTGCATATCCGTTTGCCGTTATTTCTTTCCACAACGCGAGATTGTGTAGCAATTCATCCTTCGTGAAATAAAATTAGATGACACCGCGGACGATTGGGCTGTAAAGAAACTCTTCAGCTGATTCTAGTAATATAAATTCTGCTCTCCTACAAGATGGGAGTATATTGTAGCCTCTCGAATCACTGGGACGAATGAGTCTTCCTTGATGATGTTCATCTGTTCGATCTTATTTAGCAGATGGGATATTCTTGATGTAGCCAGAACTTTTGTCTTCTTCAGTAACTACTGTCATTCGGGTCGCAATATTTAAGCGCGAAGCTTTTGCTGAAAGAGAAAACGTAAAGGTGGTCGTTCGCTTCGTTTTCTAACCTGCTAGTCATGAGTACGATTCTCTCCGGAGGCTTTGGATGAGCATCGTGTTGCTGTCATGCAAGTACCATCTGGAAGATCTGTATAAGATGAAGTCATGATTTTTTAAACGACCTCAAGTCGGGATGTTGCAGAAAAGCACTGTGTCTTATCTCTTTACCCTGTGCTTTGCTCTGCCGCCTATTTGTTGTCCAGCACTTTTGTTCTACACCGCCTTAAGTCACGTTTCTTTGACGCCCCCTACATTATGCTTTCCACCCTCTGCCAGTCACGATCTGAACATGGCCCAGTCCTAGAGCAGCAATTAGAGCAACTCCTGTTGCAGATGCAAACCATGTTTTCAGTCGCTGTATAAATGTTTTCTCTTACTTCCTGCTTGGTTGTCTATCAGCTACGATCACTTTTCAGTTCTTCGCATATTTCATTGCGAGCGAAGTTGCGAGCTATGCTAATACCTACGAGCGGGGATGTCTCCATCTCGGGAGACGGAGCCCCTTGTCCTTCTCCCTACGTATACTGTTATGACCCCTGCTGTTTGGTACTGATTCAGTTCTTGCATGCGATGTTTCACATCAGATTTGAAAATTTGACACCCCGTATCTTGCTCTCCACTTGAAGGGTTTTGGTCACGAGTGTGCCAAAGTTTCCACGAGTCTAGTCTTCTTATAAACCACATCAAACTTTGTTTTGCTTGACCAGAAGGCGTCGTTCAGACTCTCCATTTCCTCAAAATCACTCGTGATGTGGTTGTGCATGACGAGTCTAACGAATGTGAGATGTCCCTCTCGCTCCTAGGAGGGCAGACGAAGTTGCTTGATACCCCGTCCCATGTCGTCTGCACAAAGAGAAACGTAAAGTTGACTTCGTTCGTGCCAATTATTTGGTCCTTGCGGCCAATTGCGGATGTGTGATGTCTCCACTTTCCCTCTTCCCACACAAAGTGCAGGGAAAGCTACAATGACTCACTTTGACGATCATCACGCAAGTACCAATGCTTGCTGTTCTATCGGTCGTGTTGGCGTCCTCTAAGCCTGGATATTTAGTGACAGTATTCTCTGCTCACAATTGAACACTGCAAACACAGCTGCGGGCCAAAACACTTAGGAAGAAAGCAGAACATCCTGATTTACAATCTTTCATGATTTCCCCTCGCAGAAGAACATGCACGTTATCATTAATGTCCCTCCTCACTCGGTGATTGGATTGGAAAGGCACATAAATGGAGAAAAGAGGACTGACACCATATCCATGTAAGTAAGGAAGGAAGGATCTCCAATAAGTTCCAGAAGTGTATTATCGTCTAACAACACTACGTTCATCTCCAATCGTCCACAAGAGAAAGATTCAAAGCTCTTTCTCTTTCCCCCATGCGTACATTGTTGGTTGTAGCAGCCGACCACCAACATCAAATCACCGTCCTCGACAGCTGTGAGTCCACAGCATTTTACCCAAAAGGGCGTTATATGTCTCAAAAGCTCCCTCGAAATACAATAATGTGCACCCCATAAATACAACTGATTGGAATCCACACACAGCAACTGTAATGTACCCCGGACCATCAGCTCTCGAAAAAGTCCCATACAACTGAAGAAGATAACAAGTACCATCCAGTGCCCCGGGAAAAAACGAAAAGAACCACAAACCAAAATTAAACTAAACTACGGATCGGAACACACCCCAATCTCAGCAAGCGTGGTGTACATCGACCCATAAAGGCCAGCCAATAAAACTTCAAAGAAACTAAACTCCAAGCAGAAGAAGATCGAGAAGTAGATTCGTTAGCAGCACCACTGGCTCCTTGGGTAAAAGTCCTTGAAGATCTTGACAGCAAATTGTTTCCTAACTGTCGGTAGAGTGAGTTAAGTTACTAGTTTTTCCCCACTCTAAAGTCCACGATGTTAGACGACCAAATTGCCTCAGAATACGGAGAATGTGTGTGAAATCCGCCATGGTACCAGATGTCCTTCCTAGTCCTTATCAGTCCTACACTACTACACAAGGAAACCGGTTATTCTGGTTGTTGGTGTGAAACCAAACGTATCTCGATGAATAATGGTTTGATAGGACGGATATTATAAAACAGCAAGTGGTTCTCAAAACCGCTTCCTACTGTACCAGTAGTAGTAGCGAAAGGTTTTTTGCACAAAGAGCTAAAAATTGCTAGAAATATTTTTTTTTCTTTTTGACCAAGTCTTGGAAAATCGAGGATATGCGAATCGTATAAACATGTGACTCAAGATGCCATTCATGGCTGAAGGAATTAAAGGCCTTGTGACAAAAATAGATAATTCATTATAACTATGGCTAGCCTTTTGCTTCTCGATTATTTGAAATAGCGTGGTCTATTTTCTAGGATGATCTATATATATATATATATACATTTCTTTTTATATCTGTATTTTTTTAGATACAGATATTCATAATTTTGGAATATTTTTTGGGTTGAAGTAGATACTCAGGATGGTATAATTTGTTATCACCTTAACTTGTGAATATATTCGTATCTTTTTCAAGTAAGTAACTTCTTCTCAAGAAAATTTGTCCTAGAAAAGTTGACCAAAAAAAAAAAGGAAAAAAAAAGAATACGACAAAGGCGGCTGTCAATTCTCTTATCAGTTAGGCTAAATTATTTTTCTTTGACGTACTTTGTAGGTAATATAGGTAAAAAGATCAATATTCTATACATCTTTAATACTTTAATGGCAGAAGTGGCGAAGTCAAACATATATATAACAAAATTGTACTCTAGGTGCCTCTATAAGTGAAAGTCTACTAGCATCAAATCTTTAAAGCATTCATATGTAGGCTAAGTATCACTGTAGAATATTCGATCGTGACATGACCTTTAATCCAAACCTAAACTTCATTATTACCGACAAGAGTTATCTCTCAACACGCTAATCTGGAATGAAGGAAAAGTCAATATAACATTTAGAGTGGATGTCCCCGACTAACTAACTAACTACAAAACCATTTTTCTTGGTCAATCATCTGGACTTATATGAAGAGAATATAATATTTGAATCCTGGATATTCTGGCGATTATTGCAAGACCAGAATGATTTCTCATTGGCAGCATTGGATTGTTCGTATGGCGCAATTGATCATTTAAATTATGCATTTCCATCGGGCTCACAAATGTGGACGAACGTGGACATGATATTCGAGAAGCTAAGAAATAGTAAAAGACGAAGATAAAACCAACTATGGATCATTTTAGTCTATGGATTTTGTTTTATTCTTCCGATCATAATCAACGAGGACTAATTAGATCGATTAAATTAGTCCTCGTGTTAGCATTGGATCTTAGTCGAATTTGATCTGAATCACTCAAGAACAAGTTGAAATATTGAGTGTTTCATTCCATGCAAATTAAACTTAATTGAGCCAGGCTTTAATGACCTAGCTTATTCAGAAGCGGTTTGTTCCCATTAAAGACCATGGATCTTGTAGTGTATGATTGTATGTAATAAAAGTAGAGAGCAAGAGCAACACAATTATACTTTATCTTTCAAAGAATAAAGTGCTTATCATATGCTTGAATTTATCATCAATGTTTTTGAAATAATAAGCTGTCAAATATAAGGGCTTTGCACTATGCTACAAGAAAACCAAGCATTAGGGACTAGTTTGTTTTTCTATCATACTCATGTCACCTAGATGTCTAGAGTGGTGTGTTAGATCAATAAAAAAAAAGACGAAGATTGAAGGCCTCAGGAAAGGTGGGAGCAACTCTCTCATTCTAGGATCGAATTTCTGCTGCATTGTCTTACATGATGGACTCCAGGATATGTCTAAAGAAGATATAAGTGGATATATATTCTATTAAACACTTGACAAAATGATTAAATTTGGTAACTTAGTCTCCAGTTTGGTTGAGATTCAGTATACACACAAGTATTGGTGATAAGGACAGCGGCGTATCCAGATATAGACAGTTGAAAGGACGGAGGTGTTCATGGTTTTGGAGATGAAGAAATCCTTTCGCGATCTTTATTCTGGTTGAGGGAAGGGATGATGGGTCCCATGATCATCCCAAGTCGTGTGACATGATGAACACGGTAGTGTGCTTGCATGGTAGAAGGATTGGACTGATTTAGAATCTTCGCCGTAGGAGGAAAGATGATGACGAACTGCTCTCTACGAACAAGGGGGAACGAGCGAAAGGGAACGAACTCCTACAGGGCATGAGTGTTTTCCGCACATTATCCTACCTTTATTCCAAAGAGGAAAACTTGGGTCCCATGACCGAGTGATACCACCACAGTTAGATAGGCCGAACCATATACTGTATCACCTCATGTCGATGCCCATTCTGATGCATGCATCACACCCACACATACATACATACATACAATAGATTCCACCCGAGGTATGGCGCGGGTTTAGAACTGTTTGACTTACCGTAAGTAGTGTTTTTATACTGAAAGTGGTAAACAAGACATGACAAGGACTCTTATCTAAATTTGCCCCCCAGGAAGCCAGCTCCTTCAGTGTCAATAACAGTGTCAAAGGCGCCATGGCCTGGTCCATAAATGTCCGTCCGTCCGCCATTCCGACCGTCCGTTGATTGTCCTCATTCACGCAGAACCCTGTTCAGGATAAAGTGCGGGTCCCCATCTCTCTACTTTCCGGACTTTGTTAACCTTATGCGCCTAAACCCTTCGGACCTTCTTGTAATTCTGTTGTTTGATAGTCAATAGAAAGCGCTCTAACTTCTTGTTAGTCGATCCTATTCATTTTCATGTCTTTAGTTAGCATTTTACCTCGTGGGTTTTATTCTTGTACGGCTCGGTTGATCAGGGTCTTCCCGTCCTTCTTGTTAACCTATGTGTGTCGTTCTAACTTTTAATCTTTAAATTAGCATGGTAGACTATAAACACGATCTTACAAGAAATTGTTACATAAGAAGAGTTTTGTGGGCCCATTTACTGAAAGTAATGGTATGCAGAGCCAAAGGCCAAAGAGTCTAGGTGGGGCTCGCGTCTCGAGAACATGGCGAAGAGTTCTCTCACCCCACAGGCTAAGGGATATGGTTGCAATTTCCACTGCTGATCTCATCGAAGGAGAAACGCCCAATCATAGTCTTTCCCTAGAACCAGGAAACTCGAACAGGGACAGGCCTTATGGGGGCAACTCAAACAGTATATTTTATCGAGTCTTTCTAGATCCTTTGGGTGGATGAGGTACTTCTTCTTACATTGCCTGTCTGTTAAAAGGAAAGAAGAGTCTGTCTGTCTGCCTTGCTCGCAGATCATTAAATAACCAATATTTATTATTGTTGAGGAGCCAGCTCCAAGCACGTACGCAAACACATTCTCCTTGTTTATCGAATATTCCCCTTCTTTCTTCCTGGCGAGTTTTAAGACGTTTCTTCTTCACTTCCAAAACTCTCAACTCGTGAGTGTGACCGCGTCACCTCGAGCCACTCCGTTTTTACCTGTCTGAAAAGGAGGAGTTTCCTTTTCGTTTTTCCCCAATGAAGTAACTGACTTGTTATCTATCTATCATTCGTCTTCTTCGTTCAACTCAGACGGAACAATAACATGTGAGATGTGTGAAGCTTCGAGATGAGTAAAAAATATTGTTTTTTTCCCATGCATGAAAATTTGGAAACATCGAATTCCAGCACTTCTGACTTCAATTACAAAGCATAGGATGCTTCGATGTGGTGTATTGGAGTTTGGGGAAAAGAGAAAAGGAGAAAAGTAAATCACCGGGTAAAAAACACATCCAAAAGCGAGTTGTGTAATGTAAACATATTGCACTACACGATCTCAAACAGACTTTTCTCATGCAGTTCATATCTCACTCCTCCTTCACTGGGCACGTTAGGTTCCAAAGGTGTCATCTTTTAATCCACGTACTAATCAAGCTTTGACCATCATCCCCTTTCGATCGGAATGGTTGGTATGTTCAACCAAATTATTACGGTTGAAGTCAGGGATGGGACCTGCTTAGAAGAGAGCACATACATTTCATGTGTTTGATGGTATTTTGGTAATCATTCACTAGTCGATATCGAAGATTCCTCTGTTGACTCCAGAATATTATGTAAGGTCTTTCCATGGCTTGCAAATAGGCACGTTATGCTTTGTAGGAATATCCGTTTTAGGAATGGGATTACACCAAGGCAATTCTAGAATTCTAAACTGTCAGTTTTAAGATCCAACCTCATTTTTCAAGAGGCATGATGTGCGTAACTTATTTCAACAATACTGAAGTGGTGGAATTTTCTTCAGCAAAGGACTACCGAAGATTTGAGGTGGGTAAAATGGCCAGGATGATCCTCATCAGAATCGTTGATCAGAAACCAGAAACCAAAAAACGAATATATTAGATTGCCCCGGCACGGATTGTTGTCTTTGCTTCAGAGACAGAACGGGAAAGCACCTCGAGGGAATCCACGTTGAATGATAAGGGGACAAGGAATGATATTCTCTAAACCTCCGCAACCTCTGCAGCAATTCTCGAGGACTCCTCCTGCCGGCAGCTTGCCATTAGTTGCATTTCCCGTACGTTAGACTTGACAAGCCGGGAACTAACAGAAGAGAAGAGGCAGTGACTGCTCTTCCGTTACCCTTAAAGTTACTAACCAGTCAGCTTCTGCACGCAACGGTTGTTATGTTAGGCATAACAGACGGGAGCAAACAGTGCGCCTCCAGTTTGTGGAGACAATCCGGAGAACTCTGATGTTGTCGTACGGACAAAAGAGGTTCTAGTCCCTCTAAGGTTTTGCCGTCGTTTGAGCCATTTTTATCGTTATGATTAATTATCATCACTTTTGGTTACTGTAGTTCCTTTGCACTATAGATTGGTCGGTTCATTCTTGGTTGAGAACCGGATAAGCAAAGAATCTAAAGATAAGCAAACTCCGGATAAGCAAAGGATCTAGAGATGAGATATTGGTTCCTCCCGTGCCACCGTGTTTCAACGACCCCGCGTTTCTTTAAAGATTGATACTATAACAAGAGTGCTAGAGGGAATTAATAAATTATTGATAAAACGTTTATTTCATTTGTATCTGCATTTGTTACCTTTTCATTTTTATTCCTCCCAAAGAAACGTCTATGTGCGTATATAATTACATGTGGACCACTCGAAACCGCTATGGAAGAGGTGCTTTATGCAATTGACCACATGTGTCTCCCATATTTATCTTCGTATATTTTTATTTTAAAGTAAGCTAATATTTTACATGCAAATAATTTACAAATCATGAATTTAAACTTGTCGCATGCTGATATAAATCCGAGGAAATATTTTTCTACCAGTAGAATTTTATTAACTTTAACGTGAAAAAGGTATATCTAAATTTATCTTCACACGTGTCGCAAGGTTGTGTAATTCGCTGAACTGCTAACCAACCTAATAATCTGCATTAATCTATTAATCCAGAACAAAGGTGATTACTGTACTGAAAGCTAGATACGATGGACCTAAGAGAAACGTGCATCGCCTCAAGTCTCTTTGACTCTTACGTTTCACTTGATATTGAAAGAGCAACTGAAGGAAACTAAAAAGTCAAATGTTCTTCGCCCCTCATATCACACTAATTTCTTCTCTAGCATGAGGCAATTTACTCAAAGTCTGAATTACTCTGTAAGGGAGGGGCAGACGTGAAGGGAAACAAGAGTGCATGAACACCGCCAACGTGAAAATGTGGACATGTTCGGTGGACTTATAGGATGGCGAATGCAATACACTTCACTTCCTCTCCTTTTAGAGGTTTGACCAAAAGATTCGAACTCACCCGAACGCGGTGGGTCGGGCCGACCAAGTGGATACCAACAGTAGATAGACTACGGTAGCCAAGACCGTAATCCAAACCACGATATTGGACGCGGTAAGGTGTTTACTATAAAGTGAGGCAACTCAGTTGCCGCTATTGCTCCATCTATCACGCGGTGGTATATGTTCCTACAGAATCCCGTGGCGACCTGCGCGGTCGGTCATGGAGGTTTCTGTCCTTAATAGGCACGTGGGGTTCTAACCTAGGGTAGACGTGAGCTCTGCTCCGGTCATAGATCAAGCTCTCCACTGGTGTATGAGATACTGATACTGAGGGTTTGACAAGAGTCAAGATCCCAATGGGTACTGAAGCCCGCAGGCAGGGATCTGTAAGTAGTACGGCACACCATCCATCCTTTCACCGCTCTGACCGCATGCTGCTACCATGGTCCTTTGTTTCGAATCGCATGCAAATAGGGACATTTCTTTGTAGGCTGAGCTGAGAATCGTCATGATAAATAATTATTGGTGAACGAAAGGGACAAATTTCCAATGCGAAGAAAACAGGAACATTTGCCGTATAATACTTTTTGCTACTTAATAGCTCTACCATATTTTATCAGTACGAATAGCACCGAGTGGATAAGAATAACTACTGACAAGGCAGCCCAGGTAAATTTAAGGAGCTTAGGGTGAAAGAAACCCACCCACGTCCAGTCAACTCCTGGGAAGACTTAGCTCATAATAAGCGAGGCAGTGTGGTACCAGAACAAGTTGGGAGCCAAGAAGACAAAATAATGGGGAGATGCCTACCGCATTGTTTAACTGTCCGGATGAACCTACAATCGAATTGTAAGACTTATGACCTAAACACGTCAGCTGCTTGTATCACGTGGGATCCTACGTGGTACTTCTGTTTGTAGAGGACTGGGTCCCGCTTTAAAAAGCACGTGTCTATCATGCACCCTGTATGAATGTAGTTGGTGGGATCACCACGTAGGGTACTCACATATGAACTATATTTCCCACCATTCGTGCATGCTGTGTGGCGGCGCGAAGTGAGTGTGGTACAAAAACCTGTAGAAATGCAATTCTTTTCGCTCTCTTAAGCATGCTATGCTGTTCGGAATAAAGTTAATGATATTTCCGTGCTACAAAATAAGTTATACATTTTAGGAAGCAATCTAGGAATATACATTACCAGTTGTAAGAACAAGTCACTCGAACATGGGTTCTTAATTTTGTTAATATAATCTAGAATTTTTTCCAATAAAAAATCGAGGATATGTGATTGGAATTCATTTTCCATCTTTTTGGCGGTATGGTCATGAGAATGACATTTAAGTGGATAGCACAATAGTCCTTACTGCAATGGGAAATAAAAAGCAGAACTGCATGGAACAAGCATTTCTGCAAAAAATATGACGTCCAACATTTCAGCACGAAGAAAACAGATGGAAATGGCGTAAGCATATAACAAGGAGGAGTAATATAAGTATATCTCCAGTATGATATTAGTAAGAGGAGACCAGTAAAGCTATATACTTTGTCACATTAAGATGCAGCATACAATAAGCTAAAAGACCCTTTTTTTTCTTCTTCTTGGGGACAAGCATGAGCTCCATAAAGTCTAGAAGAAAAACACTAAGCTTGTTAAAGTTTACATGGCAGATGGGGACTAAATTTTGGTATCAACGAGGGATATATTTCAATTCAATAAAAGCGATATACTTTTACCCAGCAGTTCGTCTACAGCTTTCTATTTTCCAAAGTGACAAATAAGAATATGAAGTATACAAGTTTTGCAAAGATATGTACACATGTTTACATCACCTGAAGAACCTGGTAGAGTCATTCTTTGTGGAGGTAGTCATCTGGGGATTTGATGTGGTAAACCAAAGTTTTGTCTCAAAAGGAAACCCATCACTATAAATAAAATTGAAGGAAAACTCATTATTTAAATCTTTCAAGACATGGGCTTTCAAATAAGATAGCAGGCTAGAACTATGATTAAAAAAATTTAAAAAAAGTGCATCTGATTTACTTCTATACTTCTGCAAGAGTACCCGAGTTTTTTTTAATGTTTATAGTATCTGATATCGGATTTTCTATCAATCTTTTGCATAGTAGACTTTATTCCGATACTATACTTTGGTTACCGAGAGAGAGAATGCTAAAACATAATAAGATAAATTTATATAAGAAATGCTAAAGATAATGCTAAACATCATAAGATGTGCAGTTCACCAGTATAGATAAGATGAAAATTATGATCCAAGTGAATCATGTAATAAAATATTAAAAAACCAATCCTCGTTTAAAACTTTGTTGTACCTATTTATATTTTGTGATGAAGGGTGGGTACAAATGTTTAAATTTCTCATTACTAACACTGGTTTCTCATCACTAACACACATGTTCTTTCTTAGATTTTGCAAAGGAGTAAAGACCCATGTGGATAGATGCACAAAGATTGTGATTAGACCACTTAGGATGTCTCACATGAGGTATGCAACAATATTAACATAGTTGATTTTGGGATTACATGTGTTACATCAATCACATTGTTGATCTTTCCGATATACAGATCAAGTAGTGGGATTGGTTAGCATATTAGGTAGTCAGGAGTATGTTTGGGCTATATGAGATTAGTTTTCCATGTACACACTTATTCCATAAACTTCCTCTGGCACTTCATGATGATATTTCTGGTATACTGATCAAGTGGTGGGATTGGTTAGCATCTTAGGTAGTCAAGAGTATGTTGGAGCTATTTGCATTTAGTTTTCTATGTCCAAGATTATTTTATAAGCTTCCTCTTGCACTTCATGATAAGGTTAGACAAGCTTTTTGATACTAGTCTATTTATTAGTATGGGATCCCTTAGACAAGTTAGCATGAGTCTTATTATCTTACTTCATAAAAGGATGTCTTTGTTACACTAGAGGGGCCATGTAGGGAGAGAAGACTATTAGATTTTTGAAATTCTAAGGATTTTGCAACCCCAAAAGAAAATTCTGTTTGAGGTGTATATTTTAGATGATGATTTCAATCACAAGATAATATAGATTCCACCCAAGTAAAAATCCTTTACATTTACAATCTTGGGGTAAGCTAAAGAGTATAGTAGAGCCACACAAGCCTTATTTACTTGATGCATGGCTAATCCCGTTGATGAGATTATTTCCTCCTTATGTTTATTACATCCTCTACTAAGAGAGTGAGTACTACTAGAGGTTTTGGAGTATCAAGATAAGGAATTTTTATCTCTTAATAGATTTTTTTGCCATTGCATTGTGCATATCACTTCATTTTGCATATCACTTCATTTGTCTTGAAGTTGCTTCTAGGATGGTTTATGATCATCATAGAGATTTCTTCCAAGAAGATATTCCATCTTGGGGTTTTATAGAGTTGTTCTAAGTGGTTTAAACAATAGCAAGGAAATTAGAGAGTTGTAAATTAGTTAGTCAAATGCTAGGTGCTACTCTACTTCATATGATAGAAAAGATATAGATGCCATTAAATAGATTGCTATTATGTTAGTCTTATTGTGCCTTATTAGCCATATTAGTGTCATTCAATATAGTTCCAACAATGAAAAGTTACAATTATTTTGGAGTTACTACCTTAGGAGTTTGTATCTTTTATATCTTAGAGCATTCCTAGATATCCACCTAGATTGGGTTGTCTTGCAAGTAGATTTTAAGAAATTTTCTAATAATGTCTCATATTTATCTATCTTAGAGAGCTTAAGGAAGTTGGTGAATCTTTATAAGTCTTGTTCCTTTTAGGTGGTACTTTTATAGTTCTCTATCTCTAATTATTACCACTATGATATCTTATAAGAGATAGTCACTATTCTTCAATCAAAAGATCAATAGCCGGATATGAGAAGATGATGGACTTGTTGAGAAGATTCCTTAAGGAGACATTTATTAGCTTGACTCATTTTGAGTTTCATTGTCTATTACTTTAACCATGCTTGGTTGCATCTTTCTTTCCTTGGCAAATGATATAGATGTTGTGGGCCTTATAGACCAAATTATGCAAGCCTATAACTACTTGACTACAAAGCTTCATATTAAATTTGAGAATCAAGATGTCAAAGTCTAAGGAGTGGTCCTTTTTAGTTATTCTTCCTCACCTTAGCTTCCATAGAGATGTATTACATCTCTATATAGCTTATGTATTCTTGAAGTGCAAATAGGATTAAAGGATTTTTTCACACACTTTTAGGTATTCCTTCTCATCTTAGCTTCTATAGTTTCATCTTAGGTTCCACAAAAGTGTATTACATCTACATATGGCTCATGTATTCTTGGAGTTCCAATAGGGTCAAAGGATTTTATCACATGTTTAGAGAGAATAGAGAATAACCTTTATACATATTACTAGTCTTTATTAAGGAATTTATAGATGTTATTTTGTACACTCTTTTATAAAATGGCTTGTAAATTGACCTAAAAATTTGCATGGCTATTTTCTTTGACCTTTCTTCCACTTTGAGATACTTTCATAGGAGTATTCAATAATATCATTAGACTAGGATTTTTGAGTGTATGATAAAAGACTCGGTTCATATACAAACATCTTCACCAATTTGGTGTGGAGTGGTAAGCTTACTAATTATTTATAGAAAAGTGGACACATATAGCATTTTTGTGTAGTTCGTTTACTTTACTCATCTTTACATTCCTCTTGTTTTTGTAATTGCTAGTAGACTAATCTTGGGATGTATGTGATTTGAGATGGAGATGTGATTACCAATATGTTAGATGAGAGATGGTTTATCCAATCAAGCAAAAAATGATGTTTGTTTTAGTCTTTTTTGATCGATTGAAATTTTTAGGAAGTTGATGTTCTCTTCTTGGTGACTAATCTATCTTTGTGTTACTATGACATATCTTTGATCTTGCTTTGGGAGGATGCAAGCTCATGGATCTACTTTGATTTTGTATTAGGGCATTCTCACTTGCACCAATTACTTTCTTTTGTATCAATTAAGTTTTGCCTAGGTTTGATATGTATTTTCATTATTCAATTATGCATGTGATATTAACCTTGATGAAAAAAGGATCCATATGAAATACCACTCTTGGAGATAAAGGATAGCTATCCATGATACCATTAGAGGTATACTGTTTATGATGACACAAGAGCGTAGATATTTTACTCAAAAGGAGTGTTAATATGCATTGTAGACAACAAGAGTTAAAATAGACTTGTATATGGTGTTCTAGGTATATACATTATTACACAACATACATTGCTGTCAACATCACACTATAGAAGCATAACTTACACATAAGTCATACATGGACTCTAAAGTACCACAATAATTAGTTTGTTCACACAACTTGAATCACACTCAATCAGATTAGTACTTGATCTGTCACTCCAAAATCTGCCAACAATTGGGCACTAATTATAGTCAAGCCACACTCTAACTAAGAGAATCCAGGTGATGTTTGCCGGTCTTTGTCCACCATAGGCAGGAACTGGAAGGCTCAACATCAAAGAAATGAGCTCTTTGGAGCCGCACTTTGAAAGTATACTCCTTGGACTTGAGCTAGGTCTCAAACCCTAATGGTCCTATTGATGGCACACCCAATGGGGCAAATGGTGCAAATAACGATAGACCCTACCATGTAGCCAATACCCTAAACATGAAATCTGACTGTTGACAAGTAGCTTATGAGTAACTACCAAAATACTCTTGACTATCAACACTACTACTCTAGAGTTTGAGAAATCTAGGTGCGACGCTACTAATGGTGTGAAAAATATCATGCATATATATATATATATATATATATATATATATATATATATATATATATATATATATATATATATATATATATATATATATATATATATATTGCTACACAACATACATTACTATCAACATCACGCACTATAGAAGCACAACTCACACATAAGTCATACATGGATTGTAAAGTATAACAATTTCTACCTAGTTGGTGGTTAGGTCCCTCTAACTCCAAATAGCTATCTACTCCAAGTATATGGTATACCCTATGGTGAGCAAAAGATTAGGAGGCCGAGTGCTATTGAGCCCCATCGTTAGTTGCTTGTTTGCAATCTATACCATATAAAGGATGAACTAGCTAGAAGTCATAGCTATAAGTACATCTAGTACATAACCATAACTAGCTATAGGTACATCTAGGACATAACCATTGTCTTTGAGGAACCACCATGAAAGGAGGAATCAAACATGCCATACGCCATCCTCTCGAATAACTATCACACCTTAATATCATAGCCGCTCCACAAGAAGAGCCGCATAACACACACCGCAAAGCTTACATGTACAAGTGCTAAGCTTGGGTCCATAATACCATCAATTTTTGGGAGGTGGCATGGTGCACAATTGTGCACATGATCCTCCTAAACAACACCATCACATCCTTCCACAACAAGGAATCCAGATGGCAAAACCTCATGCACTCTCAAGATAGTGCGGCCTATAGAAACATCAAGTGTTGTTGGTGTTGTCTGTTGTAGATATACATAATCACCTAGATGAAATCAACAAATCAAGGGTCTATGACCTCCTCCTTGAATGGTAGCATAACATAAGGTATCCTTATGCTGAGCAATCACCAAGTTCTCAAAGGCCATCGGCATCACTTTCCAAAAGATCTCTACTCATTGAGAACATGCGCTCATCCATACATCTAGATCATCCAAGTCCAACACTGCAATAGCATCTTGACAAATGGCTATAGGTAAATATGGATCTTATCCACAGAGTAGAAAATAAGGAGAGAAGGATGCTAAGAAGGCTTGCTGGCTTAATCGATAGCCCATGGCCAACCAAGGTAATTGGAGATCCCAACCTCCCAAGTGGCCTTTCTACAAACCATACATTTGCAATCCTCTCTTCAATGTTTGAACCACTTCTCTACTAAGCTATCTGACTCAAGGGGATCTTGGGAAGTAGTATGATGATCAATCAAAGCCTTGTCACACAAGACTTGAAACTCCCCTAAGAACTTCATACCCTGATCAATCAAAACCTCAATTGGTGCACCAAAATGACTAGAACCCAATCCATGAATGAGTAAGCCATCCCTTCAATGGACTCGTTAGGAAGTACCACCAACTCAATCCACTTGGAGAAGTGCTCCACCATCACCAAAACATACCAATGATGTCTCACAGTCAACAATAAAGGTCCAACAAAGTCCAAACTCTAGCGGTAACCCAATCCCATGATAGATAATGGTTGTAATTATGGTGTAGGAGCATTAATGATGCTCTAACTTGGTCACAAACCACACATTTGGCAACAAACTGCTATACATTGGTCTGCATACCGCACCACCAATAATGACTCTAGAGTAAGCTATATGTACACTTTACACCAAAATGTCCTAGCTCCTCATGAGCATGATGGACCAACTATGGTCTTTGAGATGGAAGTGGTACTACTCTCACTCTACCATCCTCCTATACACAAAGAAGGTGTTTGCCTTCCAATTTGAACCGTCTAGCTTGTTGAAGAACACTATCTCTCTCCTTGGCCCCAATCGTGCAACCCACAACACTAGTGCAAAGATAGTCCATCACTAAGACATCATGAATGTCCCGCTAAACTATACCACTATCTCCACTCTTTGGATCTATGACATCAATAACTCCTCATGTATGTGCTATGAGAGATATTACCAAAGCCTCAAAAAATATACAAAGAAAGGTAGATGCATGCCAACTTGGCATCATCTCCTTATCTATCTCACCATGCCAACATGCTCTGGTCTGATTTTTTGGCTGGGATATGGGTTTCTACTCAATCCATTTGTATCACCGTTCACCACTCCAAGTTTATGAATAACCGTAAACATATTCCTATAAAAATAGAGCCCATCGTGCAAGCTTCCTTGAAAGCTTTTTGGACTCCATCAACCACTTCATTGGCTGATGACCATTGATGAGAGTAAAGGGGTTACCAAAGAGATAACACTAGAAATGTGCTATTGCCCATATTGCTGCCAAGCACTCTCCCTCATATGAACTATGCTTCACCTCCACTGAATTTTTGGAGCAACTAGCATAGGCCACCATAAACTCCTTCCCCTCATCATCATGTTGGGTAAGCATTGCTCCAAGCTCCAATATACTCCAATTAGTGTGAACCTGAAATGGTCATCCTCTGATTGGTCTCCTCAAAATAGGAGTAGATGTCAACCTCTCCTTGAACTCTACAAAAGCTCTCTCTTGCTCATCTCTCCAAGACCACTCTTATGTAAGCTTGGTTAGCTTTGTCAAGGCCTTGGCAATGACACTAAATCCTCTAACATAACGGTGATAGAATTTTGCCAACCCAAGGAATGCTCACACTCTACTCACATATGTAGGCCAAGGAATATGTGTAATAGCTTCCACCTTGGTTTGCTGAACACCAAGTCCTCCAAGGTAGATAGTGTGATCCAAATACTCAACCTACTCATGGTAGAACTTACACTTTCTAAGATTTAACTTGAGTCCATGGATCTCAACCTCTCAAACACCTCCAAAAAATGTCTCTCATGCTCCTCCACAATAGTGCTATAGACCAAAACATCATCAATATAGCACCAAACAAAATCCAATCCAACTAAGATCTTATCCATGACCCTTTGGAACTCAACAAGAGCATTCTTTAACCCAAATGGTAAGAACCTCCATTAATATAACACATCCTTGCCATGAAGATCAACATCTTGGACTTATCCTCGTCCTTGATCGGCAATTGATAATATCCTACTCAAAGATCCAAAGTATTGAAGACCTTTGCATGCCCATTTCCATCAAAGATCTCCTTTGCTGTAGGCTTGGCATACCAATCAGCCCTATTCTATCAGTTGATAGGACAATAATCTCCACACATCCCCTTTTTATGTAGTTATCATGCACATCCTTCTTGGCTGACATCATTGTAATTGATGCATACTCTCCATGTGAAATCTCCACCAAAGTAGCCTCTAAAAGATCATTACTTTGGCTTTGAATCAATGCTCTCTACTATATCGATAGCAACATCAAAAAAATGATGTATTGCTAGTTAGCTCAATCCAAATACCAAGTCTTTTCAGAGCACCCAAATCCTTCATACTGAAGGTAAAACAACTCATGTAGCTCCTCACGAACCTCCAAACTCTTCGTCTTTCCTCTCTTGTAAGCTTGGATCTAAGATCTAGCTCCCAAGTATCCTTTGTAATTGTTGTAGGAGTGGAAGATCTACTGACTGGCTCCTACACTGGGCCCTTGGGAGCAATAGTGTGATGCTCCCAACCACTAGAGGTCCCAATCTCAATGTGAAAAACTCTCTCTGATCTAGTTACAAGCTCCATACATCCTCTAGCTGCATCCCAAGTAGACCAAGAGTGTAATCTAAGTAGACAATGCTCACTTGGATGGACTCCAAGTAGACCACTCTCCCTAGTAGCCAATGGCTATGTCCCAAGAATATTGTAACAATATGGAGTTTAGCAACAAAGTTAGTCAGGCTTATGAAGTAGCACATAAGACAAATTAGCCTAGAATATTTTGGAAGTATCTAGGAAGCTTCTTGGGAAGCTTCCTAGCTAGCTTAGCTTGCACCTCAAGTAAGTAGCTTCTAGAAGAAAGCTTCTAGAAGCTTCCAACTAGCTTAGCTTGCACGCCAAGTAGGCGGCTTCTAAAAGAAAGCTTCTTAGAAGCTTCCTAGTTAACTTGGCTTGCACTCTAAGAAAGCGGCTTGAAGAAGCTTCGTGAGAAGCTTCTCAAGTGCCTTGTATGCGATCTATAAATATCAAAGCCAAAGCTCATGCTAGGCATTTGGAGTTTTCCCACATTCAAGTGTCCTAGTGTGAGTTTCTATTCTCCTATTTCTCTCATTGGTCTCAGTCTTTTACATTGGTATCAAAACAGGAATGGGATTGATGGAATTTATGGACCACCAAATCCACATCCGCCAAACCATTGGGACTTTAATGTCCAGATATTACCCAAGTACCGCTTCACACAATTTTTCACCTCACGCTTTGGGCAGGATTTTCTACATATGATCACCGTGTCTAAGGAACCCTTGATACTTCCGGTTGTCACTTATGGAGAAAGGTGGACATGCTGTATCTATGTGTTAATCAATTAGATAAATTGGGAGTAGTAGGATAGAGTAGTAGCTATGGCATCAATACTGGACATTATCCTTATGATGCAGCAGCAAATCAAGCACCTTACTCAATTGTTGGATGAACAAGACCAACAACAACGAGAACATATAAAGAGAGCGCTAGTCCAAGATGGACAAGATTATATTTGATTTCCAAAACCCAAGGTGTTTGAATGCAAGAATCTTCCAAACACAATGGGAAATTTTGTGTTTGATTGCAAATGTTACTTCAAAGCCACCAATCTTCAAGATGAATGGAAACAAATTCTCTTGGCTTCTAGCCAATTGGATGGTGTGGCAAAACTTTGGTGGCAATTCCGAGTGGATCAAACTGAACGACAGAGTTTTGCACCAATCTTGACATGAAAAAAATTCAAGGATGCAATGCTTGGTCAATTTCAAGCTATAAATGCCACCCGAGATAAATTTGAATTTGGCGGAGTTGAAGGAAATTGGCTCAGTTAGAGGCTACATCACACAATTTCAAAACATTATCATGTAAATTCTAGATATACAAGAAGGAGAAGTTCTAGATCAATTTTTAGGGGGATTGAAGTCACAAACCAAATTGGAGGTGACCATACGAGAACCACAAAACATAGAAGAAGTCATGTAATTGGCTGAGCGCTTTGATTTCTTGGTTGCGACAACTTGGTCTCGACCTCGACTTACACCAAGCTTACCATTACAATACGCATGGGTGGAAGAACTAGCACCATTGGAGATTGATGCTATCCAACGGAGGCCACTTGGTGCATCAGATAGAGAAAGATTACGACAAAATGGAGGTTGTTTTTATTATCACCAAGTTGGACATCACATTGCTGAATGTACACTTAGGACTGAGTGACCTTGACAAGTTGCCCAGATGGAATTTGTGGAACCGAATGATCAGGGAAACATAGAATCCCAATATGAGATTTCAAGCCACCTACTAGGAACTTGATTAGTTCTAATAGGATTGGAGGCTCAACCTATGCAAGTTTGCTTCACTTGTAAGGTATAATATCTAATTGGGGTTGTAGGATTTTGGTTAATTCTGGAAGTTTAGAGAATTGCATGTCTATGAAAGTAGCAAAGGAATTGGGTATTCGTATCAAGCCAGTGGTTGGAAGTAGTTTGATGATGGCGGATGGTAGAAAGGGTTTTGCATTCCGCACCTTGCATCTTGTTACTTTCAAGATTAGGAAGGAGTATTTGGATCATATGAGGTTTGTAGTGGCACCTCTACATTATGATATCATTTTGGGTCTACCTTGGCTTGAATGTCATAAGGTTCAATTTGATTGGACCCGATGTCAAATTCAAGTACAACACCAAGGTGGGAATTTCCAATTGGGTTGTCTGGCACCTTTGAGTAAGACACCTAAGAATAGTCAATCCCAAGATGGGAAGTTTGTTGAGAAGGCAACCATGGAGCAAGCTTGGAAGAGAGATGAGTCCTTGGAAGGGAAGTTGGTTAGTAAAGCAGCCATAGAGCAAGCTTTGGAGGAAGATAAGTCTGTATTCGTAGTGTGGATCAAGCCAATTGCACAAGAACAATCGGAGGAGAGCCAAGAGCCTCATCAAGCAATGGTTGATCAAATAGTTCAAGAGTTTGTGGATATGTTTCCAAATGATCTGCCAAAGAGATTACACTCTGATCGAGGTATGCCCTTCAAGATCAAGTTATTACTAGGGAGTACTCCAATGAGTAGACCAATCTATCGGCTCTCAACAAAGGAGTTGGAGGAGTTGCAAACAACACTTACAGAGTTGTTGGAGAAGGACTTCATACAACATAGTACCTCTCCTTGAGGAGCACCGGTACTATTTGTTCCAAAGAAGGATGGAGGACTTTTTTTTGTATTGATTACCATGGGCTCAATAAGCAAACCGTGATGAATGCATATTCCTTGCCTTGGATCGATGACTTGCTTGATCAACTAAGTGGAGCACGCTACTTTTCCAAGTTGGACCTTTGCAGCGGCTATTGGCAAATTCCTATTGATAGAGAGGATGTGCAAAAGACTACCTTTTGTACAAGGTATGGGCATTTTGAGTGGAGAGTTTTACCTTTTGGACTCACTAATGCTCTAGCCGTCTTCATGGATCAGATGCATCAGGTGTTAGTTGGACTATTGGATCGGTCTGTGGTAGTGTTCTTGGATGATATCTTAATTTATAGTAAGACAAACGCAAAACACGTGAATCATGTGCGAGAAGTCCTAAGACTACTACGACAATAGAAATTTTATTGCAAGAAGTCAAAGGAGGTTGCCTTTTGGCAGAAGGAGGTTACCTTCTTGGGTCATAAGATCTCATCAGAGGGGATCGAGATGCAAGAAGAGAAAATCAAGGCCATTATTGATTGGCCTACCCAAAGGATACTACAAAAGTACAGGCATTCAATGGATTGGCCAGTTTTTACCAACAGTTCATCCATTATTATGCTCATATGGTTGCACCATTGACTGACCTCTTGGGAAGGAACTCAAGCTTCTAGTGGACCACCAAGCATGAAGAAGCATTCTAGAAGTTAAAGCATATGGTGTCTTCAAGACCCATTCTTCAACCATATGATCCTCAACTACCCTATGTGGTTGATTTTGATGCTTCTAACTTTGCAATTGGAGCCGTGTTGCAACAAGAATTCCCAGATGGACTCAATCCTATTGCCTTTGTGTCTTGTTGACTCAATACGGCTGAACAAAAATACTCTGCTCAAGATCAAGAACAACTTGCAATGGTATATGCCACCAAGGTATGGAGGCATTACCTCTTGGGGAATCAAGTGATCATGCAAACTGATCACAAACCATTGTTGTAGACCTTACACTTGGAATACATGAAGAGTTGACATCATCGATGGGAGGAACAACTCCAATTGTATGACACCAAACTTGAGTACAAACCAGGTTGATTCCATGTCATCCTTGATGCTTTATCACAACAACTAGATTTGAAGTGTCTTCCTCTCATCACAATAGCAATTTCAACTGTGTCAATTGACTCCAAGGTCCAAAATGAGTTTCAATCAGCTCTACACCAAGATCCCTTCTTCAAAATAGTATATGGTTGCCTTACTGCATGTGATAAGGAGTACAACACCTTCTCCATCAAGGAGGGCCTTTTATTCCATGAGGACCTGATCTATGTTCCAGCTAAAGGTGATCTTTGACTTGTGCACCTTCAAGAAGCCCATGACCCATCGCTGGTCACATGGGTGTCGACAAGACCTTGGGTACCCTCCAACTTCAATGGTAGTGTCCCAACATGACACGAGATGTTCAAGAATTTGTCCGATCATGTGAGAGTTGCCAACATAACAACACCAGCAACCAAAAGCCGAGTGGGCTCCTTCAACCACTCGCCGTTCCATCCGCTTGCTGGGAGCATGTGAGCTTGGATCTCATCACATCCTTCCCAAAGACAAAACAAGGACATACCACAATTGTGGTGTTTGTGGATAAGCTTAGTTGTAAAAGACCAAATCCGAGGAGAGAAATAAGAGAATGGAAACTCATATTGGGACACTTGAATGAGGGAAAACTCTGAATGCCTAGTATGAGCTTTGGCTTTGGTATTTATAGGTAGCATACAAGGCCCTTGAGAAGCTTCTCAAGAAGCTTCCTCAAGCCGCTTTCTTAGAGTGCAAGCCAAGTTAACTAGGAAGCTTCTCAAGAAGCTTCCTTCTAGAAGCCGCCTACTTGTCGTGCAAGCTAAGCTAGTTGGAAGCTTCTAGAAGCTTCCTTCTAGAAGCTACTTACTTAAGGTGCAAGCTAAGCTAACTGGGAAGCTTCTCAAGAAGCTTCCTAGATACTTCCAAAATATTCTAGGCTAATTTGTCTTATGTGCTACTTTGTGAACCCGACTGACTTTGTCGCTAAACTCCATATTGTTACATTAGTAAGCAAATCCACTTGGCACCAACCTGTGATACCATGGATGCTCCAACCTTAGCAAAAATCAACTTTGACTTTGTCTTCAAGCATCATGAGATGCCACATGTACTCATCTCCGACCGTGATCCTCAATTTACCGGGAAGTTTTGGCAAGCACTCTTCCAGAATACTCGGCACCAAGCTTGCTTTGTCTATGGCCTATCATTCTCAAACTGATGGACAAACCAAATGTGCAAATTGTACATTGGAGGATATGTTACGTGCCTTTGTCAATGTCCACCGTACCAATTAGGATGAATGTCTTGCAGTTGTAGAATTTGCCTACAACAATTCAAAATAGGCAAGCACTGGATTTTCTCCTTTCTTTCTCAATTTTGGCCAAGATCTGCTTGTTCTAGATTCTCTTCTTACTCTCCCTCCATCTCAAGTTCCTCATACTTCCACATTCTTGACCATTATATCCCAATCTATCCAACAAGCCAAGTCTCACCTCCTTGTTGCTCAAAATCACCAAAAACAATATGCGGACCACCATTGTCGTGATCTCACCTTTGAAGTCGGTGATAAAGTCATGCTATCCTCTAGTAACCTCCCTCTCCCACTTGATACCCAAGTTAGTAAACTTGTCCTTAATTGGATAGGACCTTTTGATATCACCCAAATTGTCTCTCTTGTTGCTTATCTACTTGCCTTGCCTTGTCACATGCATATCCATCTTGTCTTTCATGTTTCCAAGTTGAAACCCTTTGTTCCTAACCGACCCATCTTCCTTTTCCTCTTGAGTCCAACCTCCCCCTCTTCTTGTCCCTATCAATGATCATGAGGAGTACAAAGTTGATTGTATCCTTGCACATTGCCATATTCAACAAGGCCCTTGCCAACATACGGAGTACAAGGTCCTTTGGAAAGGGTATTCCCTTCATAAAGCTACATGAGAACCTCTTTCTCACCTCCAAAATGCACAGACGGCCATCCAAGAATTCAAAGCTTCACTAGCGACGAGAACGTCACCAACTAGTGGCGGGGGAATATGTAACAATATGGAATTTAGCAACAAAGTTAGTCGGGCTTACAAAGTAGTACATAAGACAAATTAGCCTAGAATATTCTAAAAATATCTGAGAAGCTTCTTGCAAAGCTTCCTGGCTAGCTTAGCTTGCACCTCAAGTAAGTAGCTTCTAGAAGGAAGCTTCTAGAAGCTTCCAACTAGCTTAGCTTGCACGCCAAGTAGGCAACTTCTAGAAGGAAGCTTCTTGAGAAGCTTCCTAGTTAACTTGGCTTGCACTCTAAGAAAGTGGCTTGAGGAAGCTTCTTGAGAAGCTTCTCAAGGACCTTGTATGCTACCTATAAATACCAAAGCCAAAGCTCATGCTTGGCATTCAGAGTTTTTCCACATTTAAGTGTCACAATGTGAGTTTCCATTCTCCTATTTCTCTCCTTGGTCTCGATCTTTTACCCAATCCACTCAGTCCATCGCCCCCCCCCCTTCCAATGTGCCTAAATCATCTCAATAGGCACAAAGCTTACAAGTGTTTGAGTGGTGATGCCTATCAAGTGCATCCTACACTACTCTGCTAAGCCAAGGCTCACAATCCAGTTGAAATGGTTTAGGTCCATAGTTTGACCTAACACCTAATGCTTGGATGCCTTTGACACTACTAGAATAGCGGTAATATTGGTGCAAAAACCTATCACTTGCTCTCTCCCATTGACAATGGGCTCCACCAACTACTATAATTGTGAGTCCTAAACCAGTCCAGGACCTCTTTCTCGAAAAGCATGGGAGGATGGGAAAAGTGGCTTGGAGTTCTCCAACTAGGTTCACCACCACCATAGGTGACCTATCAGCCACTACCACCATCTAAGACTAACGTCCAAGATCCAAAATCTCATAAAAAATAAGGCGATCAAGTCATTGAATCCCATCATAAGTGTACTCTAGAACCTCTCTAGGTAAGAGGTTCATCCACCAAAGACAAAGATGATGAGTCCGTGATCCCACTCTGGCTGCATCTAACAACATGGTAGGTCCCATCCAATAATGGACCTGATGATGCACTCACCACCACCCGAGTGCAAGAATCACCTAGCAAAGGGATGTTCTCCAAAATGTAAGTTGGAGAAATGGACTGATGAACTTGGAGATGGCGTAGTATCCATAACATCTCCCAAAACACACCAAAACAAGGATCCTAAAGACCCAAATCTTGGCCAAAACATGTATGTCCCTAACATGGCCATCCAAAAATCACCAAATGAACAAGACCATGGCTCACCAAATCTTGCACTCCTAACAAGGAAATATCATCTTATAGGATCTTTTGGTAACCCTTGACTGCTGAAATTGATAATAACTCAGGATATCGATAGGCCAAGTGTGCCATATGATGTAGAGAGACTAGCCTAGCAGTCTCATCTCTCTCCATATACAAGTACCTTTTTACTCATATACTTGCTTATAGTATCATAGCTAGTCCAGTGCTAATCCTACCAAACAATTCCAATAGACATACCCATCTACTAGATACTACCAAGCAATGAGTGTGATATCTAGAGGTGTTAAGGTAATCAACTCTAGAGGCTCATCCTTACATTGGTTGCCTAGTGGCACAAAGGCTCCACTCCAAGCCTATTGTACCAACTGATCTACATGCTATTGCAATGCCTCCTCTGAACTCCACAATAGAACATCCAAGGTGGATGGAGCAATCCCACTCGTACTCCAAATCCAAGTGATCTCTTCTGGTACTGGAGTATCCTTTGCATGGGTATTCCACTCCAATAAATCACCAGGCCAAGTAATAGCACCACTGAAAGTTCAAACTGATGCTACCATAGTCCCAAACTATAATGAGCCAATATTGCCACTACTAAAGCATACTAGTAGGCGACATACTTGTCTCTCACCAGAGTGCAAACTTGGTCTATAGTAGATTGTCTCCTCCCAATAGTCAATACTGAATCCATGGGGTATAACACATCAATGCTCTCCCAACTAACACATCATATGACTCAGCCATTGTAGCAATGGTCTAAGCTCTCGCCATAGAGCTATCAATTGGATGATAGCTCTGAATCTGAACAAAAAAAGCTCTCCACATGTGATATACTGTGTAGAACCACCCCTAGAGATGTTTAGATCTAAAATGGACACCTCTACACATCAATCTTCTGTAACTCCAAACTGACAAATGAAGCCTTCCCCAACATAAGAGGCTGCACACCAAAGTCTAGTAAGACCCTCTATGGTAGATAGACCTTCCTTGAAGGTCCCACCAAACAAAAAGTCCTCCTTTGGTTATCCAATAAGACAACCCTAGGTGTAAATCACACTTGTTCAAAGGCCAATCTAGCTTGTAACTCCTCCAATCTAATTGTTGTTATTGCCATAAACCAATGGTCATTGAGCGGATCCTATGCTCCTCAACCTAGTCAACTCTACTATCAACCACCTCTGCTCTAGTAGTAGGGACCACATCATCCCTACTATCACAAAGCATGGCAGCCAACCGGAACACTGGAGCTGGGTCAACTCCCAATGTAAACATGTCACTAATTGAGAATAATAGAAAGCTCATAATCAGCTTAGCCGCCTCCAACATTGTGCTAGACTCAACGTGTGTAGTAGCAGGTGGCTGACTAGTAGGTACTCATCGTGCATCCCATCAACACCTACATGCACTAGGACATCTAAGAGCCATAGATATCGTCTATAGAGCCTCAGAGACTATAAAAGACTGGGGAAGTTTGACATGTCTACTAGCCTCTCCTCTTTGTGGGTCCAACTCCACTGATGCTCCACTAGGCTCTAGAGCACGCACTGCACTCCTAGTCACTATGGCAAATGCATCCACTAATGTTGCACTGCACATGAAGTCTAAGATGTCTCTATCACCCGCATATGAGGTGGAAGCCTCAACACTCAGGTCTGATCTCCTCTAAGCTATTGCCATGCTAGGAAAACTCCACTCCAACTACTCAATCCAAGTAGCCATAGTTGTATTAGAAGTAAAGCATGTACTGCACTCCTACTAAGTGTGGATCATCTACCATCTTGTCCTCCATGATGTGGAGCTCCTCTACCACCTGCCATAGCAGATCTACTACTCTGTAACTCCGGGTGTATGTCAAAGCATCGGTCACTAGTATGACTAAATTTGTGGCAATGCTCACATTGTCCCTGTGCTAGTTGTGATGTACTAGAGGTATCAAGTCCACTACCTTGAGTGCACTCTCTCCTATGGTGAGGTCCACACAAGTCTAACAAGCAACACTAGCACTCATTGGCTACTACTGAATCCAGAAATTAAGGTAAGGGTGGAGAGAGCTTATGCGGGCCATACACTCGCATGAGATGGTTGATCAGTTTTACTCATGGAGTTATTGAGGCTAGGCAGTCCAATTTTGGTATGAGATACTAGATAAGGAGTTGTGACATAGAGTATGTGATGCTACATTATTACATGCTACTTTACCTACTTTGGTAGTGGTCTTTGGTTTTGGTAGGGAGACCTCATCCACAACTGTTACTTCTTCCAAAGTGCAATAGAGTGGTTTTTGAAAAACTTTCGTCGACCAATAGTGTCTCCTTAGCTCAATTTCCTCCAAGTGAACTCTCCTAAAATCATGGTAATTGTCCATCAATGGACCCTCCAAATGTTGAAACAACTCCTTCCATACCATGAAGGATGTGAACAAAGTTGGGTTCCAAATCTATTGTAGATCACACCAACTATCAAACTTTTGGATGAAGTCATCCAACTCAATGGTACCCACTATACTAGAGTATAGTGGGTACCATTGAGCCTTTGGAGGCACTATAAATCTTGTCCATGTCCCACAACAATGGCGCCGACACTTACACCAAGTGCACTCTCAATTGAATCAACTCTTGTGCCAAAATCCAACTTAGAGTCAATCTCCTCCCTCATTGGGACCTAAGATATAGGCCAATGTTGAGCACCACTCCGAGTAAACCCATTGCATACTATAACACTATCTCTTCTGGAATCCCCAAAGAACTCAATCGTGACAAATGAACCAAGAACTACAACCTACAATCGGAACCACCGCAAGTACCCCACCAAAAATCACCATCAAGTGCCAACACCTCCAACTGGATGTCACCAACTAATGTAGCTCTAACTATGACAACTACACTAGGGGAAAGATCAACCTATAACTTGCATTCACAACACGTACTCTCATGGTCTACAAGTCATCACCTCATGCCTCACCGGAGAGAAACATAGATAGTCTGATTGGTCAGCACTCTAGCCTCACTACCAAGAGCACACCAGATGTAAAAGACCGAAACCGAGGAGAGAAATAGGAGAATGGAAGCTCACATTGGGACACTTGAATGAGGGAAAACTCCAAATGCCTAGCATGAGCTTCGGCCTTGGTATTTATAGGTAGCATACAAGTCCCTTGAAGCTTCTCAAGAAGCTTCCTTGAGCCGCTTTCTTGGAGTGCAAGCCAAGTTAACTAGGAAGCTTCTCAAGAAGCTTCCTTCTAGAAGCCGCCTACTTGGCGTGCAAGCTAAGCTAGTTAGAAGCTTCTAGAATATTCTAGGCTATTTTGTCTTATTATCTACTTCATAAGCTCGACTAACTTTGTCGCTAAACTCCATATTGTTACATATTCCCCCGCCGCTAGTTGGTGATGTCCTCGTCGCCAGTGAAGCTTCAAATTCCTTGATGGCCATCTGTGCATTCTGGAGGTGAGAAAGAGGTTCCCATGTAGCATCATGAAGGGGATACCCTTTCCAAAGGACCTTGTACTCCGTATGTTGGTGATGGCCTTGTTGAATATGGCGACGCGCAAGGATACGATCAACTTCGTACTCCTCATGATCATTGATAGGGACAGGAAGAGGGGGAGGTTGGACTCGAGAGGAAAAGGAAGAAGGGTTAGGAACAAAGGGTTTCAACTTGGAAATATGAAAGACATGATGGATACGCATGTGACAAGGTAATGCAAGACAATAAGCAACAGGAGAGATAATGTGGGTGATATCAAAGGGTCCTATCCAATTAGGAGCAAGTTTACGAACTTGGGTATCAAGTGGGAGAGGGAGGTTACTAGAGGATAGCATGACTTTATCACCAACTTCAAAGGTGAGATCACGACGATGATGGTCTGCATATTGTTTTTGGCGATTCTGAGCAACAAGGAGGTGAGATTTGGCTTGTTGGAGAGATTGGGATATAGTGGTCAAGAATGTAGAAGTATGAGGAACCTGAGAGGGAGGGGGAGCAAGAAGAGAATCTGGAACAAGCAGATCTTGGCCAAAATTGAGAAAGAAGGGAGAAAATCCAGTGCTTGCCTGTTTGGAATTGTTGTAGGCAAATTCTGCAGCTGCAAGACATTCATCCCAGTTGGTATGGTGGACATTGACAAAGGCCCGCAACATATCCTCCAATGTACGATTGGCACGTTCGGTTTGTCCATCAGTTTGAGGATGATAGGCCGTGGACAAAGCAAGCTTGGTGCCAAGTATCTGGAAGAGTGCTTGCCAAAACTTCCCGGTAAATCGAGGATCACGGTCGGAGATGAGTACACGTGGCATCCCATGATGCTTGAAGACATTGTCGAAGTAGATTTGCGCTAAGGTTGGAGCATCCACGGTATCACAGGTTGGTGCCAAGTGGATTTGCTTACTAAGCTTATCCACAAACACCACAATTGCGGTGTGTCCTTGTTTTGTCTTTGGCAAGGATGTGATGAGATCCAAGCTCACATGCTCCCAATGAGCGGATGGAATGGCGAGTGGTTGAAGGAGTCCACTCGGCTTCTGGTTGCTGGCCTTGTTCCGTTGGCAACTCTCACATGATCGGACAAAGTCTCGAACATCTCGTGTCATGTTGGGCCACCACCATTGGCATTGGAGGGTGCCCAAGGTCTTGTCCACTCCCATGTGACCAGCTATTGGTAAATCATGGGCTTCTTGAAGGCGCACAAGTCAAAGATCACCTTTGGTTGGAACATAGATCTGGTCTGCATGGAATAAAAGGCCTTCCTTGAAGGAGAAGGTGTTGTACTCCTTGTCGTGTGCTGTTAGACGACCGTGTACCATTTGGAAGAAGGGATCTTGCTGTAGGGCTAACCGAAACTTGTTATGAATCTTGGGATCAATTGACACCGTCGTAATTGTTGCCGTGATGAGAGGAAGAGACTTCAAATCAGGTCGTCATGATAGAGCATCAGGGATGACATGGAACCGACCTGGTTTGTACTCAAGTTTGATGTCGAACAATTGGAGTTGCTCTTCCCATCCATGATGTCGACTCTTCATGTGCTCTAGGTGTAAGGTTTGCAACAATGGCTTGTGATCAGTTTGCATGATCACTTGTTTCCCCAAGAGATAATGCCTCCATACCTTGGTGGCATATACCATTGCAAGTTGTTCCCGATCTCGAGCAGAGTAATTTCTTTCAGCTGTATTTAGTCGGCGAGACACAAAGGCAATAGGATGTAGTCCATCTGGAAATTCTTGTTGCAACACAGCTCCAATTGCAAAGTTAGAAGCATCAAAATCAACCACACAAGGTAGTTGAGGATCATATGGTTGAAGAATGGGTCTTGAAGACACCATATGCTTTAACTTCTGGAATGCTTCTTCATGTTTGGTGGTCCATTGGAAGCTTGAGTTCTTTCCCAAGAGGTCAATCAATGGTGCAGCCACGTGAGCATAATAGTGGATGAACCGTCGGTAAAAACTGGCCAATCCGTTGAACGCTCGTACTTCGGTAGCATCCTTCGGGGTAGGCCAATCAGTAATGGCCTTGATCTTCTCTTCTTCCATCTTGATCCCCTCTGATGAGATCTTATGACCCAAGAAGGTAACCTCCTTCTGCCAAAAAGCACACTTTGACTTCTTGCAGTAAAATTTCCAATGTCGTAGTCATCTTAGGACTTCTCGCTCATGATTCATGTGTTCTGCCTCTGTCCTACTATAGATTAAGATATCATCTAAGAACACTACCACAGACTGATCCAATAGCCCCTCCAACAGCCGATGCATCTGATCCATGAAGACTGCTGGAGCATTGGTGAGTCCAAAAGGTAAAACTCTCCACTCAAAATGTCCATACCTTGTACGAAAGGCAGTCTTTTTCACGTCCTCTCCTTCAATAGGAATTTGCCAATAGCCGCTACGAAGATCTAGCTTGGAAAAGTATCGTGCTCCACTTAATTGATCAAGCAAGTCATCGATCCGAGGCAAGGGATATGCATTCTTCATGGTTTGCTTATTGAGCCCACGGTAATCAATACAGAAACGAAGTCCTCCATCCTTCTTTGGAACAAATAGTACCGGTGCTCCCCAAGGAGAGGTACTATGTCGTATGAAATCCTTCTCCAACAACTCTATAAGTGTTGTTCGCAACTCCTCCAACTCCTTTGGTGAGAGCCGATAGATTGGTCTACTCATTGGAGTACTCCCTGGCAATAACTCGATCTTGAAGGGCATACCTCGATCAGAGGGTAATCCCTTTGGCAGATCATCCGGAAACACATCTGCAAACTCTTGAACTATCCGATCAACCGTCGCTTGATGCGGCACTTGGCCCTCCTCAGATTGTTCTTGTGCAATCGGCTTGATCCACACCGCGAATACATACTTATCTTCCTCCAAAGCTTGCTCTATGGCTGCTTCATTAACAAACTTCCCTTCTAGGGACTCATCTCTCTTCCGAGCTTGCTCCATGGTTGCCTTCCTGGCAAACTTCCCATCTTGGGACTCATCTCCCTTCCAGATTTGCTCTATGGCTACCTTCTCGACAAACTTCCCATCTTGGGACTGACTATTCTTAGGTGTCTTACTAAGAGGTGCCAGACAGCCTAATCGGAAATTCCTACCTTGGTGTTGTACTTGAATTTGGTGTCGGGTCCAATCAAATTGAACCTTATGACATTCAAGCCAAGGTAGACCCAAAATGATATCATAGTGTAGAGGTGCCACTACAAACCTCATACCCTCCAAATACTCCTTCCCAATCTTGAAGGTAACAGGATGCAAGGTGCGGAATGCAGAACCCTTTCTACCATCCGCCATCATCAAACTACTTCCAAGCACTGGCTTGATAGGAATACCCAATTCCTTTGCTACTTGCATAGACATGCAATTCTCTGAACTTCCAGAATCAACCAAAATTCTACAACCCCGATTAGATATCATACCTTGCAAGTGAAGCAAACTTGCATAGGTCGAGCCTTCAATCCCATTGGAACTAATCAAGCTCCCAGTAGGCGGCTCAAAATCTCCTACTGGGATTCCTCGTTTCCCTGATCATTCCGCTCCACAACCTCCACTTGGGCAACTTGTCGAGGTCGTCCATTCTTGAGTGGACATTCAGCAATGCAATGCCCCAACTGGCGACAATAAAAACAACCTCCATTTTGTCGTAATCTTTCTCTATCTGCTGTGCCAAGTGGTCTTCGTTGGATAGCATCAATCTCCATTGGTACCGGTTCTTCCACTCGTGGTACTGGTGGGTTTTGTGTAGGTCGAGGTCGAGACCAAGTTGTCACAACTAAGGAATCAAAACGCTCAGCCAATTGCATGGCTTGTTCTACATTCTGTGGCTCTTGCATGGTCACCTCCAATCTGGTTCGTGACTTCAATCCTCGCACAAATTGATCCAGAACTTCACCTTCTTGGATATCTGGAATTTGCATGATGATATTCTGAATTTGTGTGATGTAGCTTCTCACTGAGCCAATCTGCCTCAACTCCGCCAATTTATCTCGTGCAGCTCGGGTGGCATTTATAGTCTGAAATCGACCAAGTATTGCATCCTTGAATTCTGCCCATGTAAAAATTGGTGTAACAATTTGTCGTTCAGCTCTTTCTACTCGGAATCGCCACCAAAGTTCTGCCACTCCATCCAATTGGCTAGAAGCCAAGAGAATTTGTTTCCGTTCGTCTTGAAGATTGGTGGCTTCAAAGTAACGTTCACAGTCAAACACAAAATTCTCCACTGTGCCTGGAAGATTCTTGCCTTCAAACACCTTGGGTTTCGGAAATCGAATGCGATCTTCTCCATCTCGAACTGGCGCTCTGTCTATCTGTTCTCATCGTTGCTGGTCTCGTTCATCCAACAATCGAGTAAGATGCTCGATTTGTTGTTGCATTGCAAGGATAACATCCGGTATTGCCGCCATCGCTACTACTCTATTCCACTACCTACAATTTATCTAGTTGATTAACACGTAGATACAACACGTCCACCGTTCTCCATAAGTTACAACTGGAAGTATCAAGGGTTCCTCTGACACGGTGATCATATGTAGAAAATCTTGCCCAAAGCGTGAGGTGATGAATTGTGTGAAACGATGCTTTGGTAATATCTGGACATGAAAGTCCCAATGGTTTGGCGGAAGTGGATTTGGTGGTCCATAAATTCCATCCATCCCATTCCTGCTCTGATACCAATGTAAAAGACCGAAACCGAGGAGAGAAATAGGAGAATGGAAGCTCACATTGGGACACTTGAATGAGGGAAAACTCCGAATGCCTAGCATGAGCTTCGGCCTTGGTATTTATAGGTAGCATACAAGTCCCTTGAAGCTTCTCAAGAAGCTTCCTTGAGCTGCTTTCTTGGAGTGCAAGCCAAGTTAACTAGGAAGCTTCTCAAGAAGCTTCCTTCTAGAAGCCGCCTACTTAGCGTGCAAGCTAAGCTAGATAGAAGCTTCTAGAAGCTTCTAGGCTATTTTGTCTTATTATCTACTTCATAAGCTCGACTAACTTCATCGCTAAACTCCATATTGTTACACAGAGCACTAATGCTCTAAAGTCAAGGCACCTCACACAAACAAGTAGAGAATTGGGGAGGGAGGGAGGGAGGAAGGGGGGACCAATCACAAGAAATCGTTATAAATCCCTCCATCTCATAAATCAACACTAGAGTGACTTTCCTACCATTTGGCATTTGACATAATATGAGCTATCTACTTCTTAAGCTATCAGGATCACCAAGAATAGAATCAAAGTGTCTCTCTTAGCCAAAGCTACAAGTGTATAGATAAAAATGGAATAATCACTAGGACAACAAGTGACCAGTTGGCTAGGAACCAGAGATCTAGGTGTCAAACCCTATTATGCACGATCTAGCAGAGTGGGGATATTTTGCCTAACAATGACCAAAATCTACTCTAAACTAGCTAGCCTTTCTAGCTCACCTTCGTAGCCTCTCATAGCCCATAGCCATATGCCTTAAAGCATCTAAATGCCAAAATTTAGCCAATTTAGGCCTATGTCCACCATAGCGGGGAACTCGAAGGCTCAACATCAAAGAAATGAGCTCCTCAGACCTGCACCTCAAATGTATACCCCCTTGACTTGAGCTAGGTCTCAGACCCTAACGGTCCAGTTGATGGCACACCCAATGGTGCAAATGGTGTAAGTGATGGTGGGTCCAACCATGTAGTCAATACATAAAATCTACCATCGACAAGAAGCCTATGAGTAACTACCAAAATACTCATGACTATCAACACTAGTCCAAAGTCCGAGCAATCTATGTGCGACGCTACAAATGGCATGACAATGGTTTGAGATGATCAAATAATAATAGTGGGCGTTGTGGTTACTGATCCCAGACAATAGTTTGAGATGATCAAATAATAACAATGGACGTTGTGGTTACTGATCCCATATAGGATGTAGTTTTGGGGGGAGTAATTACCAACCTTCTAAGATATGTGGTGAGCAAAGTTGCAACAACAAAAATATCCAAATATAGGGATATAAGCAAGATCATTTCTTGTTGTTCCTCTAACTTTGGAGATATGTGGAGCTATGGATATTACTTCTATGGCATATTTATTAGGGATTAAGTGAGAGCTATCTAGACGAGGGTAGGGGCATCAATTTTACTTTTCTATTTTATAGTTTCCTCTAGACAACAGGTGTCAAATACTCTTAGGGCACTAGTTAATACAATCCATATAAGATAACAAGAGGGATGGGAAGACCCATTGAACCGAATAAGGATAAACATTATCTAAATATAATATATAATCCGTTTGACAATAGCTCTTAATTTCTAGATATATAAGATGAATTTTTCAGTACTGTAGTATTGGAACTTAGCACATTTTACCACTAAAGTTTTATCCTTATTCGGCTTAATTGGTCTTCCCGTCCACTTGATATCTAAAGTTGTATCCTTATCCGGTTCAATGGGTCTTCCCATCCATCTTTATCTTATCTGTGTTGCTTCCGTTTTCCATAGAGGGAAGAAGAACCCTCCCAATTTGTTGTCAATGTTCTATTTGGTCGCCTTTTCTCTCTATTTATAGTCAATTTCGATAATCCTATACAATTTCTATATAGTGAAGAACTAGTCCATTTTTAATGGCATTAGTTCTTCTTCGCTGGAAAACCTCGCTGTGTAGCGCATTTTTCACGTGATCTGATTTTATGCAGGGTTGAAATTCCAGAGGATGATTTCATATGGGAAAAAGGTAAATAGGTGGGGGGTCAGGAAGAGTTGAGGAATTATCACCGACCAACATTAACAAGAACTGAGTGGTGAGAAAGAAACCGTCAGAAATGAACTCAAACTTCTCACCTTCGACTTTAACCAACGCCGGTAGCAACCCACGTTGGTTAAAAAACAGAAAGCGAGAGAGGGGAGGGCATGTGACGTCCGGGCCGAAACCGCTTTCGAGTGCGGTAAAAAGAAGAGAGTACAACTCCAACCGTGCGGTGAAGATCCCGGACTGGCGCTGATAAGGAGGTCAAAACTCACAGGAACAGTTGCAAGGTTTCGCGCAAGGTTTTCCTATGTGAGAGACTCGTGACCTCAAACCTGACCGGGGTTCGAGTCTCACGGCTAGAGAGCGGGGGCGGCTGTGTCTGTCGATTGGCTAAATGACAAGAAGTCCTCTTTCCTTAGGAGTCCCTGAAGTACAGTAGAGTAGCGCTGTCGGAGTAGGAGGGACGTCGCAGTTGTGGTAGACTATGGGCGTGGTTTATAAAGATCCAGTTAGGAGAGGGGAAGGAAATCCCTTCAGGCACGGAGGAGACCCGGCTCACGTGTAGTGCATAGAGACGTGCCGAATTCCAGTTAGATTCCAGTAGTTCGAATCGGCCCTGGTTAAATTTGGGTCTTTCGCCTTCACATGTTAGTTCAAGGAGCTTGGTATTTCTCTTAGCTTATATTACCCACAATAGAGTTCTCCGAGCACAGTGATCTCCTCTCGAATCTAAGTTTTCACGTCCCCACTTGCTAGAGCAAAACCGTTGCACTTGCAAGGAATCCTATCGTGTCCACGCACATTCAAAGGGAAAAGACACTCTCTCTTTGATCCGTTTTCTGCTCTGGCGGCCCCCCCACTTTGGAAGTCCTTTCCTCTACTCCTGACTCTTGGGAGAGACTGAACGCTCTAGTGTAACTTGAGGAATAATTTCTCTTTCTCTTCCTTGTCTACGGGTGGACGGACGCATGGACTACCACTGAAGTAGTAGTGTGAGGAGGTTGTAAACAGTTGTATAACTGGCTGTACTGTATGGAGGAGGAGAAGACTAACCTAACTTGGATGTACAAGTATGCGAGTTGGGAAGGAGTTGGTGGAAAAGCAGAGGACGGGGGACGAGGAAAAAGAAAGAAGAAGCGAAGGTTCAAGATTTGCCAAATCAGAAGGGGTTGTGGATGCTGTTAACACGTGAGGACATGGAGATACAAGTCGAGTCCAAACCAGCTCCACCCAGCTAGCTAAGAGACAGATATGAACTGTCAAAGAAAGAAAGGAAGTGATGGGATGCGATGCTGCTGTTGAGTTGGAGTGAGAGAGCGAGTGATGAGTTCTGCCCCACCCCACACACACACTCACACATACAAGACTTGGGGAGGAAGGGGACGAAAGCGCCATGGATAGATATGGACCTGACAACTAACGATTATCTCACCCTCCTCCTGAGAGTAGTGTATTAGGTTAGTAGTATTTTAGGCCGATGCATCGACAGCGGTAGTAGTAGTGGTAATAACCTCAGACGTCCCTTCCTTATCAATCACATTCATTCCATCCGTAAAATACTACTGCTGTCCGTACATTTGTAATGTATGTGAAATAGTACCGGTACCGAACTGAGTGATGAAGTACCACGAAAATTTATGTAGATGATGTTAATGCCTATTCTATTCCCAAGTACATGTGAGATCTTGGACAAAAGAATGGTGACATCTCCTTTCCTGGCAATGTTCCAGCATAATCTTCCACGATCCGGACAAAAACATACCGTTACGCACGCATGTCATTTAGGTTTGTTTATTCCTTGATGGGGTCTCTAATCCTCTTCTATGGAATCAACCCCAAGTAAATGATAAGAAATAGAAGGCATCCACCCATCCCCTGGAGCAGGCCTTCGTTCCTGCATCTTATTTCTTGAGATGAGATGGGATAGGACTAATTTGTGACTTGGCCTGTCTCACTTCAGCATCGTAGTTGGACGCACTATACATATCAAATGCTTGTTGGGTTGCGTTGCGTTGCGATGGGTGTTGCGATGGGTGTGGGTACGTGTACTCGGCTGAATACGAAATACTGTCGAATCGGCCAGGCTAGTTCAATGATCCGTGATGTCTCTCTCTCGTCACTTTGACTCACTTCTAGATTCTTCTTATTGTAAAGGAAGTAAGGAAGGGGACACATTCGTCCGACACATGTGGATGTTGATTTACAGCGAGAGTTTAATACTGAAGTAGTGTTAAGGAGCTGTCGACAGAATCAGGTCATGCAGGTCACCACTTTAGCTGACCGTTAACCTGAGGAGGCTAGACTGTACTATACTGGATTAGATTAACGCACATGCAATACCTCGGGACGAGGAAGGGGACCGCAGATTCGAGGATTCCTTGGAACGTAGAATCTGCAGCGTGGGAGGTTCTCTTCGTTCACTATGCGTCTAATGCACGCTCGCAATTTACCAAAGGTGCGGGCATGTAACAAGGCGGAGAGGAGATGGGAGGAATGGACCGGCCCGGCCGCTCTAATTCGCCTTGCCGCCGCCGAGAGGGCGGGCCGGGTGAGGAAGCTCCCCCGCCGGCGGCTGCAGCAGTAGCAGCAAGTCTCTTGTATCAAGTGGGTGAATTCGGCCGGGCGTTAGGCGTGGCTAAAAGCTGCCTCTTGTCTGCCAGTCAGCGGGCATGTATGCGCGCAACCGTGCTTCCGTGCATTAGAAGGTTTTATCGTGGACCATCTTCCTTTCTTGCTATTTTACGCTGTCACCTTTTCTTCTCTTTGGGATTTATTCGTCACTTGGAAATTCATATTCGTAGGAACGAGAGCGAATGCATTATCGGTTCCGGAAGGTTTACTGGAACTCGAATCTGAGTTTGCACATTCAGCGAAGGGAAAGTTATACAAATATTCTCTACAAGTTCAATATTATAAAATTACACAAAACAAATCCTTAACTCTCAATCCTAAAATTTCTCATTCCCTGGATGTGCAACATGCAGAGCAGCAACACGCAAAGTCTCCAAGTATAGGGGTATGTAGCAAGGTCATCTCTTTGTTCCTCTAGCCTTGGAATTATATGGAGCTATGGATATGGTGGTCGACATATTTGTCAAGGAGTGCACAAGAGCTTATCATATTAGATGTTCGGGTACCACTCTCACTTTCATATTTTGTAGCATACTTTAAACATCATGTGTCCATGACTGGACAAAGAGCATTGGCTGGTGCAATCCATAGGAGAGCAATCACACTACGTGATGTTTTTTGGATACTCCAATAATGTGTAGACCTTACAACTTGCATAGCTAAGATATCTTAGGTGCGGTGGGGCAGACTTCTCATATCAATATTATTGCCTTTTACCTCCATTTATCCTTTTTCCTTTAGTCCCATTTTACCTTTTTTTGTCTCTCCCTTGTGATGAAGGATGGGATCTTCCCATCCTTCATTTGTTCTATCCAATCACCTTCTCTTTCAACAAATTGTACCTAGACAAATACCTCTGGTTAATGTTAAGCCTTTATGTTGGTTGGGGGTTGGATCAGATGGGGAGAGTCATGCCGGGCCTTAGGGCATCTGAGTGTGGTACCAAGTGACAATTATTGTATACCGCGATGGAGTTATATTACAACATGACTTGGTACCTCAGTGTGGTACCTAAACAATGACGTTGGTTTTGAGCTTACAAAATCCTTAGTGGGGCAACTTGCAAAGGACTCTAATGCAAGAAAGAGACATCAAGCAAACAAAAGAGATCAAAGATTTGAAAATAATTTTCAGCTCATTTCAATATTATTTGTTTCTAATGTACGCTGAATAGTACTCATCCAAACACCTAAATTTGCTGATTGTGGAGAGTCAAATGTTTGAATCCAGATTTATGTAGTAGTAGCTCTTTGAGTTGCACCAATAATGTATTTTCTTACAACATGGATAGGTTTAGAAGTAAACAATGCTATTGATATGAATTTTTTTTATGATCTTAGTACATTGTTTGTCTATAGTGTAGTTTGCTATTCTGTACTGTTTGTAGGACAGATTCTTATATCTTTGAATCATAACATAAAATTACAAACATTATTTGGCAATGATCCTTAGGCCAATTGATTTAGGTAATTTTTGTGACTCCATTTTGATTCTGAACTAGGAGATATGTCTTTTCTTGCATGTTTATGTAGATATTAGACCTTGTCCATGTAGCAAATTTTCCACCTTAGTACTCAATGTGCAAGTCTAGGAGATACTCATCATTGTAAGATCATTGTAGTGCTAGTTCATACCTTGGGATACATACAAGATATCATGGTCTCTTATGAGTGAGATAAAAAATTCCACAAATTGATTACTCATAATTTAAAGATTTCCTCTTCATTATTCTAATGAGCTATTTAGTTCAAGCATGTACTTCAAAAGTTGTGCTCTTCATATCCATTTGACTCACATCTTGTCAAACTTCTCAATAATAGTTAAGATGAGTAACGTACCGAATAGAGAATTGGATTATTTATCCTAAACCCTAAACAACCAAACATCAACCTTGTGCAAGGTAGAAGCTATAATTTAAGAGACTTAAAAGCAATAGTAAATTGGTATGAAATCAGTGGACATTTTGAGCTAAAGGTATAGCCATGCATTTTTTTCCTATTTATAACTTATCAAGTCTAATAAAATATGCTATAGAGTATGCTATGCTTCCAAATATTGCAACTAGATACTCCACATTGTAGTTGTGCATAATTTAGCCTCATTCACAATCCAGACCATATATGACATTCACACATGTTGAAGTAAAAACTACTTTGAAAACTACAAAGCCAATGCAACTTGGGTTGCACAAGATATTGTCCATAAGCTTTACAACACACCAAGTTACAAGCCAAAGGAAATTCAACATGACATCCAAAGTGTAGCTTTACAACACACCAAGACCAAAGAGAGAAATAGAAGAATGGGAAATCAAAGTGAAATAGCACATTAGAACTCTTGAATGAAGGAAACTCCAAATACTTAGCATGAGCTTAGGCTTTGGTATTTATAAGGAGCATACAAAGCTCTTGGGAAGCTTTTTAAAGTTCTTTTCTTGGAATGCAAGCCAAGTTAATTGGGAAGCTCCCTTGTAGAAGCTGCCTACTTGGCGTGCAAGCAAAGCTAGTTGGAAGCTTCCCAAGAAACTTTCTTCTAGAAGTTAAGCTAGTTGGGAAGCTCCCAAGAAATTTTCTCCTAGAAGTCACCACTTGGCATACACGTTACCCAATACTTGGAAGGTACCAAGTAGCTTTGTAGATATGTCTAAAATATTATAGGCTAATTTGGCCTATTTGTTACTTGCTAGCCTTGACTAACTCATGCCATATTGCTACATATTCTCCCACCGCTAGTTGGTGATGTCTTTGTCATCATTGAAGCTTCAAACTCTTGGATGGCTATTTGTGCATTCTTGGAGATAGAAAGAGGTTCCCAAGTGATATCATGAAGGGGATACCCTTTCCAAAGGACTTTGTACTTTGTATGTTGCTAGCGGTCTTGTTGAATGTGAGAACGTGCAAAAATACAATCAACTTCATACTCCTCATGATCATTGATAGGGGAAGGAAGGGAAGGAGGTTGGACACAAGAGGAAAAAGAAGATGGATTAGAAACAAAGGGTTTTAACCTGGAAATATGAAAAATAGGGTGGATGTGCATATGACAAGGCAAGGCAAGTTGATAAGCAACAAAAAAATTTGATTTGGGTCACATCAAAGGTTCTTATCCAATTAAGAGTAAGTTTATGGACTTGGTATCAAGTGGGAAGGGTAAGTTACTAGAGGAGGAGAGCAACCTTATCACCAAGCTGAAAGGTGAGATCACAATGATGGTGGCTTGCATATTTTATTTGACGACGACTTTGAGCAACAAGGAGATGAGATTTGGCTTGTTGGAAAGATTGGGATATGGTGGTCAAGAAGGTGGAAGTATGAGGGACATGAGATGGAGAAGGAGCAAGAAGGGAATTCAAAACAAGTGGGTCTTGGCCAAAATTAAGGAAGAAAGGAGAGAATCCCGTGCTTGCATGTTTGGAATTATTGTATGCAAACTCAACAATTGCAAGACATTCATCCTATTTGGTATGGTGAACATTGACAAAGACACGTTGCATATCCTCCAAGGTGCATTTGCACATTTGGTTTGTTCACTAGTTTAAGGATGATAGGTTGTGGACAAAGTAAGCTTGCTGCCAAGTATCTGGAAGAGTGCTTGCCAAAATTTTCTAGTGAATTGAGGATCATGGTTGGAGATGAGTACACAAGGCATCCCATGATACTTGAAGTCATTGTTGAAGTAGATTTGTGCCAATATTGGAGCATCCATGATATCAAAAGTTGGTGCCAAATGGATTTGCTTACTAAGCTTATTGACAAACTCCACAATTATTGTGTGACCTTGCTCTATCTTGTGGAAGGATGTGATGAGATCTAAGCTCATGTGTTCCCATTGAGTAGATGAGATGGGGAATGGTCCACTTGGTTTTTGGTTGTTGGCCTTGATGCATGGGCAACTCTCACAAGATTGGATAAACTCTTGAACATCTTGTGCCACATTAAGCCACCACCATTGGTGTCATAGGGCACCCAAGGTTTTGTCCACACCCATGTGACTAGCAATATGGTAAGTCATGGGCTTCTTGAGTTGCACAAGTTGTAAATCACCATTGGTTGGAACATAGATTTGGGTCTCCTAAAATAGAAGGCCTTCTTCAAAGGAGAAGGCATTGTATTCCTTATCATGTGTTGCAAGATGACCTTGTACCATCTAAAAGAAGGGATCTTGTTGTGAAGCGGTTCTAAAATTGATTTGGACCTTGGAGTCTATTGACACTATCATAATTGCCATTGTGATAAGAGGAAGAGACTTCAAATTAGGTTGTCGTGATAGAGCATTGAGAATGATATAGAACTTATCAGGTATTTACTCAAGTTTGAGGTCAAACAACTATAGTTGTTCCTCCCATCAATGATGTCAACTCTTCATGTGTTCTAGATGTAATGTTGCGACAAGAATTTATGATTGGTTCACATGATCACTTGTTTTCAAACGAGATAATGCCTCCGTACCTTGTGGCATATATCATTGCTAATTTTTCCCAATCTCAAGTAGAGTAATTCATTTCTATGGTGTTTAGTTGGTGAGACACAAAGGCAATGGGATATAACCCATTTGAGAATTCTTGTTGCAACATAGCTCTAATTGAAAAGTTAGAAGCATCAAAATCAACCACACATGGTAGTTGAGTGTCATATGGTTGAAGAACAGGTCTTGAAGACACCATATGTTTCAGCTTTTGGAATGCTTCTTTGTGCTTGGTGGTCTATTAAAAGCTCAAATTTTTCCTCAAGAGGTCAGTCAATGGTGCAGCCCCATGAGTGTAGAAGTGGATGAACCATCAATAAAAACTTGCCAATCCCTTAAATGCCCGTAACATCCTTTGGAGTAGGCCAATCAATAATGGTCTTGATCTCATCTTCTTCCATCTTGATCCTCTTTGATGAGATCTTGGGATCCAATAAGGTAACTTCCTTCTACCAAAAGATACACTTTGACTTCTTGTAGTAAAAATTCATAGTTGTCTTAGGACTTCCAATATGTGATTTGCATGTTCTACCTCTGACTTGCTATAGATTAAAATATTATCCAAGAACACTACCATATACCAATCCAATAGCCCATCCAACACCCAATGCATCTGATCCATGAAGATTAGTGATCCCAAAAGACAAAATCTCTACTCAAAATGCCCATACCTTGTGCAAAAGGCAGTCTTTTGCACATCTTATCTACCAATGGGAATCTACTAATAGTGACTTTGGAGATCCAACTTAGAGAAGTATCATGTTCCACTCAATTGATTAAGCAAGTCATCAATCTGAGGCAAGAGATATGCATTCTTCATTTTTTTGTTGCTGAGACCACGATATTCAATACAAAAGTAAAGTCCTCCATCCTTCTTTGGCACAAATCAAACCGGTGCTCCCTAAAGAGATGTTCTATATTGTTTGAAATCCTTCTCCAATAGCTCAATCACTGTTGTTCAAAGCTTATCCAACTCCTTTGGTGAGAGCCAATAGATTGGTCTACTCATTAGGGTACTTCATGGTAATAGCTCAATCTTGAAAAGCATACCATGATCAAAGTGTAATTCCTTTAGCAGATCATCTAGTAACACATTTGAAACCTCTTGGACTATTTGATCAACCATTGCTTGATGAGGTTTTTGGTAATCAGATCATCAATGCACAATCAATTTGATCCATATCGTAAAAATAGACTTATCTTCCTCCATAGCTTGCTCTATGGTTGCTTTATTGACAAATTTCCCATCTTGGAACTTATATTCTTTCAAAGCTTGCTCTATGGCTATATTTCTGACAAACTTCCCATTCTAGAATTGAATATCCTTAAGTGTCTTACTCAAAGGTGCCAAAAAACCTAATAAAAAATTCATACCTTGGTATTGTACTTGAATTTGTTATTGGTTCCAATCAAATTGGAGCTTATAATGTTCAAGCTAATGTAAACCAAGAATGACATCATAGCGAAGAGGTTCCACTACAAACCTCATACACTCCACATACTAATTCCTAATCTTGAATGTAACATGATATGAGGTACGGGACGCAAAACCTTTTCTACCATTGTAAAAGACCTATATGCGGACCACCATCATAGCATAATAGTCATGATAATGGTGGTCCACATATTGTTTTTGATGATTTTGGGTGACAAGGAGGTAAGGTTTGGCTTGTTGGAGAGATTGGAAGATGGTGGTCAAGAAGGTTGAAGTTTGAGGAACATGAGATGGGAGAGAAGCAAGAAGAGAATCTGGAATAAGCAGATCTTGGCCAAAATTGAGAAAGAAAGGAGAAAATCCGGTGCTTGCTTGTTTTATTGTAGGTAAATTCTACAATAAAAGACATTCATCCCAATTGGTATGGTGCACATTGACAAAGACACACAATATATCTTCCAAGGTACGATTTTCACATTTGGTTTGTCCATCAGTTTGAGGATGATAGGCTATGGACAAAGCAAGCTTTGTGTTGAGTATTTGGAAAAGTGCTTGCCAAAACTTCCCAGTGAATCAAGGATCATGGTCAGAAATTAGTACACATGGCATCTCATTTGCTTGAAGATATTGTCAAAGTAGATTTGAGCTAAGGTGGGAGCATCCACGGTGTCAAAGGTTAGTGCCAAGTGGATTTGCTTACTAAGCTTATCTACAAACACCACAATTGTTATGCTTCCTTGCTTTGTCTTGGGCAAGGATGTGATGAGATCCAAACTCATATGTTCCCATTGAGCGGATGGAATGGGGAGTGGTTGAAGGAGTCCACTTGGCTTTTGGCTGCTGGCCTTGTTGCATTGGCAGCTTTCACACAATTGGACAAACTCTCAAACATCTTGTGTCATGTTGGAGTGTACTCAAGGTCTTGTTCACACCCATGTGACCAACTATAGGTAAATCATGGGCTTCTTGAAGACACACAAGTCAGAGATCACCTTTGGTTGGAACATAGATCCGGTCTTCATAGAATAGAAGGCCTTCCTTGAAGGAGAAGGTGTATACATTCCTTGTCATATGCTGTAAAATAACCATGTACCATTTGGAAGAAGGGATCTTGTTGTAGAGCTAACAAAAACTCATTTTGGACCTTGGAGTCAATTGCCACCATTGTAATTGCCGACGTGATGAGAGGAAGAGATTTCAAATCAGGTTGTTGTGATAGAGCATCAAGGATGACATGGAACTGACCTGGTTTGTACTCTAATTTGATGTCAAACAATTGGAGTTGCTCTTCCCATTGATGACGACTTCATGTGTTCCAAGTGTAAGGTCTACAACAATGGTTTGTGATCAATTTACATGATCACTTGTTTCTCCAAGAGAGAATGCCTTCATACCTTGGTGGCATATACCATTGCAAGTTGTTCCTCATCTTGAGCAAAGTAATTTCTTTCAGCTGTATTTAGTTGGTGAGACATAAAGACAATGGGATGTAGTCTATTTGGGAATTCATGTTGCAACAATGCGAGGTACAGAATGCAAAACCCTTTCTACCATCCTCCATCATCAATCTACTTCTAATTATTGGCTTGATAAGAATACTCAATTCCTTTGCTACTTGCATAGACATGCAATTCTTTGAACTTCCAAAATCAACCAAAATCCTACAACCTTGATAAGATATCATACATTGGAAATGAAGCAAACTTGCATAGGTCAAGCTTTCAATCCCATTGGAACTAATCAAACTCCCAATAGATAACTTGAAATCTCCTATTGGGATTCCTTGTTTCTTTGATCATTTTGCTCCACGAACTCCATCTGTGCAACTTGTTGAGGTTGCTTATTCTTGAGTGGACATTCAGCAATGCAATGTCCCAATTGGCGATAATTAAAAAAACCTTCATTTTGTCACAATTTCTCGCTATCTATAGTGCCAAGTGGTCTTTGTTGAATGGTATTAATCTCCATTGGTGTTGGCTCCTCCACCCATGTGTAGTGTATCAGTAGGTTTTGTGGAGATCAAGGTCGAGACCAAGTTGTTATAACCAAGGAATCAAAATGTTTGGCCAACCGCATGGCTTCCTCCAAGTGTTGTGGCTCTTGCATGGTTACCTCTTATTTGGTTCTTGATTTCAAGCCCCTCACAAATCAATCCAGAGCTTCACCTTCCAATATATCTGGAATTTGTATGATGGTGTTCTGGAATTGCGTGATATAAGTTCTTATAGAGCAAATCTGTTTCAACTCTACCAACCTATCCCGTGCAGCTTGTGTGGCATTTATAGCTTAGAACCAACTAATTATTGCACTTTTGAATTCTGCCCACGTCAAGATTGGTACAACAATTTGTCGTTCAGCTTGCTCCACTTGGAATCTCTACCATAGCTTTGCTACTCCATCCAATTGGCTAAAAGCCAAGAGAATCTGTTTTCTCTCATCATGCAAATTGGTAGCTTCAAAGTAACATTCACAATCAAACACAAAATTCTCCACTGCACTCGAGAGATTCGTGCGTTCAAATACCTTAGTTTTAGAGAATTGGATTTGATCTTCTCATTCTCAAACTAGTACTCTCTCTACGTGCTCTGCCGTTGAAGCTCTCGTTCATCCAAGAAATGAATAAGGTGCTCAATTTGTTGTTGCATAGCAAGGATAACTCGGGCATTGCCACAATAGTTGCTACTCTATCATGCCATCCCTAATCTATCTAATTTATTAACACATAAAAGCAACACGTCCAGTGTTCTCTATAAGCTACAACCGGAAGCACTAAGGGTTCCTCAAATATGGTGATCATATGTAAAAAATCTTGTCCAAAGCATGATGTGATGAATTGTGTGAAACAATGCTTAAGTAGTACTTGGACACAAAAATCTCAATGGTTTGGTGGAAGTAGATTTGGTGGTCCATAAATTCCATCCATTGCATTCGTGCTCTAATACCAATGTAAAAGATCAAGACCAAGGAGAGAGATAAGAGAATGGAAACTCACATTGGGACACTTGAATGTGGGAAAATTTTGAATGCCTAGCATGAGATTGGCTTTGGTATTTATAGGTAGCATACAAGGCCCTTGAGAAGCTTCTCAAGAAGTTTCCTTGAGTTGCTTTCTTAGAATGCAAGCCAAGTTAACCGAGAAGCTTCTCAAGAAGCTTCCTTCTAGAAGTGGTCTACTTGGCATGCAAGCTAAGCTAGTTGGAAGCTTCTAGAAGCTAGGAGCTTGGGGTGCAAGTTAAGCTAGTCAAGAAGCTTCCCAAGATGCTTCTAGAATATTTTGGACTAATTTGGCTTATTCTCTACTTTGTTAGCCTTACTTACTACATCGCTAGCCTTACTAACTACATTGCTAAACTCCATATTGTTACAACCATCCACCATCATCAATCTATTTCCAATTACTAGCTTGATAGGAATACTTAATTCCTTAACTAATTGCATGGACATGCAATTCTCTAGACTTCCAAAATCTACCAAATCCCACCAAAATCCTACAACCATGATCATATATCATAACTTGCAAGTGAAGCAAACTTGCATAGGTTGAGCCTTTAATCCCATTGGAACTTATCAAGTTCCTAGTAGGTGGTTCAAAATCTCTTACTTAGATTCTTCATTTCCATAATCATTTTTCTCCACAATCTCTACATGGGAGATTTGTCGAGGTAGTCCATTCTTGAGTAAACATTCAGTAATACAATATCTAATTTGCCAACAATAAAGAAACCACTATTTTAGCACAATCTTTCTTTATGTATAGTCCCAAGTGGCCTCCATTGGACAACATCAATCTCCATTGGTGTCAACTCTTCCACCCGTGTGTAGTGTATTGGTAGGTATTGTGGAGGTCGAGGTCAAGACCAAGTTGCAATAATTAAGGAATCAAAGCACTTAGCCAACTGCATGATGTCCTCCAAATATTTTGGCTCTTGCATTGTCACCTCTAATTTGGTTTGGGATTTCAAGACCCTCACAAATCAATCTAGAGCTTCACCTTTTAGTATATTGAGAATTTGCATGATGGTGTTCTAGAATTACATGATGTAACTTCTCATAGACCCAATCAGCTTCAACTCTACCAACCTATCTTGTGTAGCTCGTGTGGTATTTCTAGCTTGGAATTTACCAATTATTGCACATTTGAATTCTCCCCATGTTAAAATTAGTGCAAAAAATTGCCATTCAGCTTGCTTCACTTGGAACCACCACCATAACTTGGCTACTCCGTCCAATTGGCTAGAAGCCAAGAGAATCTTTTTCCATTCATCTTGAAGATTTGTAGCTTTAAAATAACATTTGCAACCAAACACAAAATTCTCCATTCTTGTAATACTCCAAGGACAAGAGAACTCTTCAAAAAAGAGACAAGAGATAAAACACAAATTTCACCCTCAATCCTCTAATGACCTAATGGAGCACCTTCTCTTTATTATATAGCCAAGGAGGATCTCCTCCAAGGAAGCTCTACCATAGGATTAGGTACATGGGTAGGTGACTATCAAAAAGCTCTACCCTTAGATTACTTGCTTGGATGTTGGTCTTGGTCCCATCTAGTTGGTTAAATAGGCTTTGACTAAAAGGAATATTTTAGGGAATCTTCTTATATGAATCTCAAAATCACGTGGGTAAGGTACCATTGGAAAGATGTTGGTGAGACAAACCAAGGGAGTGGGAAGGCCAACCTTTTCTATATTTGGGGAGGGGGAATCTACACATTTTTGAGGCCTAATTCATTTGTTTAGGCCTGCAAAATGAAGTTTTCAGGCCCATTTTGACTATGAAGTTTTCAGGCCCATCTATGAAGTTTTCAGGCCCATTTTGACTTATGCTCTATTAGTAGTATTCTTTTGGTGATACCTCTAGCTTATCTACTTAGTCCATCATGTATAACATCCTTCTAGATATTACCAAACCAAATTTCATCTCTAGATCATCTATCTAGCTATTGGTATTACAACTACACGCAAGAGATTCTTGCTTTCAAATACCTTGAGCTTCAAAAATCATATTTGCCCTTCTTCTTCTCAAATTGTGGCTCTCTCTACATGCTCTTGTTTTTTATGATCTTGCTCTTCCAACAATAGAGTAAGGTGCTTGATCTATTACTAGATGGCAATGAGAACCTCAAGTTTTGACACCATGAGTATTACTCCACCAAACTATCTATAGTTGACCTAAGTTTACACAAAGATAGATGCAACACGTCCACTATTCTCCATAAGTTACAATTGGAAGTACCAAGGGTTCATTAAACAAGGTGGTCACATTCAAAAAAATTTACTGAAAGCGTGAGATGAAGAATTAAATGAAATGATGCTTGGATAGTACATGGATACAAAAATCTCAATGGTTTGGCAAAAATGGATTTGGTGATCCATAAATTCCATCCATTCTATTCTTGCTTTGATACCAATGTAAAAGACCAAGACTAAAGGGAAAAATAGTAGAATGGAAGATCAAAGTGAATTATCACATTGAGACTCTTGAATGAAGGAAACTCCAAATGCCTAACATGAGTTTAGACTTTGGTATTTATATGGGGTATACAAGACTCTTGAGAAGCTTCTCAAGAAGCTTCCTAAAGTCGTTTTCTTGGAAGCAAGCCAAGTTAATCAAGAAGCTCCTCAAGAAGTCGTTTTCTTGGAAGCAAGCCAAGTTAATCAAGAAGCTCCTCAAGAAGCTTTCTTCTAGAATCCATTTACTTGGCATGCAAGCTAAGCTAGTTGGAAGCTTCCCAAGGAGCTTCCTTCTAGAAGTCATCTACTTGGGATGCAAGCTAAGATAGCCGGGAAACTTCCCAAGAAGTTTCTTCTTAGAAGTTACCACTTGACATGCATGTTATCCAATACTTTGAAGATACCAAGTAGCTTCCTAGATACTTCTAGAATATTCTAGGCTAATTTGGTCTTTTGTTATTTTTTTAGCCTTGACTAACTCCTTGGGAAACTACATATTGTTACACAAAGTGAACATGGCATTCTTGTAACATATCACTGTATATGGAGCAACAAGGAGGCGGTCCTTGCTACAATCCATGGTTCTTATGAGGAAAGATATGACTGTCTACCTCAATACTTTACCAACTATTACAAGAAAATCCTAGTAGCACTACATTGGTCAAGACCATTGGTGTCAACAACTTCCATTGCCTTTACTATCATTCCATCAATTTTTCATTTTGTCATTTTTTGCCATTCTATCAATTTTTGGATTCCTTACTAGCTGCCAACCACTCTTGTGCCTTGCTAGAACACACCTAAAGAGAAAATACATTGGGATACAACTCCATACCACTAGTATTGATTGGCAAATTTTTCCCATTTCTTTTGCCATCATTGATGTCAAAAATGACACAAATTAGGATTGGTTTCTCAAGAATATGCTATAATATTTGTTGAAAGCATGAGTGATGAGCACACCTTCCAAAAATTAGATTCTTATCATACTGCTAGAAGTGATTTATTCAAGATATTAAAGCAAATTTTGAGCACCATTTCCATGACTTCTCCATGCACCATCTTAATTAAAAAGTTTATCACACCTTCAAAATCCCAAAACTTATGTTTCTTCTTTAGAAGTGTGCTTATGCATTGAGTAAGCTTTACTTCATTATTTGCAATTTTTTCTCATGATGAAATTTAATTTTTTTGAAATTTATTTACATTTTATGTTTAGACACTTGTTATGTAAAAATAGAGAGTTTAAAGACAAGTTAGTTGAGACTAACAAAGTAGTAAATAGATCAAATTAGCCAAGAATTATAAGAATATATAAGAATCTAGAAGCATATTGGAAGCTACTTGATACCATCCAAATATTGGCTATTGTGTATGCCAAGTGGTGAGTTCAAGGAGGAAGGTTCTTGGGGAGCTTCTTGGCTAGCTTAGCTTGCATGCCAAGTAGACGGCTTCTAGAAGGAAATTTCTTGAGAAATTTCTTGCTTAGCTTAGCTTGCACTTTAAGAAGTCAGTTTTCACAAAGCTTCCTTAGAAGCTTCTCAAGAGCCTTGTATATTCTCTATATATACTCTGTATGCTCATGCTAGACATTTAGAGTTTCCTTTATTCAAGAGTCTCAATGTGATCTTCTATTCTTATTTCTCTCCTCGGTCTTTTACATTGGTATTAGAGTAGGAATGGATGGATGGAATTTATGGATTACCAAATCTATTTCTACCAAACCATTGTGATTTTTGTGTCCATGTACTACCCAAACATCATTTTACACAATTCATCATCTCATGTTTTGGGCAATTTTTTTAAACAAGACCACATTGTTCACTAAACCCTTGATATTTCTAATTGTAACTTATAGAGAATGATAGACATGTTGCATTTATGTGTTAATTTATGTAATGATCAATAGTTTGATAGAGTAGTAGCCATGGTGGTAATACACAAAGTTATCATTTCTATGTAACAACAAATCAAACATTTTACTCAATTGTTGGATGAAAGAGATCATCAACAATAAAAGATAAAAAGAGTACAATTTCAAGAAGAAGAAGAGTGAATCCAATTTCCAAATCCTAAAGTATTTGAAGACAAAAATCTCTTAGATACAATGGAGAATTTTTTATTTGATTATGAACGTTATTTGAAGCTACAAATCTTCACAATGAATGGAGATAAATTCTCTTGGTTTCAAGGCAATTGGATGGAGTGACAAAAGTATGGTGGCAATTTTGAGCAAAGCAAGATGAATGGGAGTTTTTTTTACCAATCTTGATATGGGAAGAATTCAAGAATGCAATAAATGGGAGATTTCAAGCTATAAATGATGAAAAATCACATGAGATAGATTGGTAGAATTGAAATGTATTGGTTTTGTGAGAAGCTATATCACTCAATTTCAAAACATCATAATGCAAATTCCAAATATACTAGAAGGCAAAGCTCTAGATTGATTTTTGTGGGGCTTGAAGTCATGCATCAAATTGGAAATGATCATGAAAGAACCCAAACACTTAGAGGAAGAGATACAATTGGTTGAGAGCTTTGATTCTTTGGTTGCAACAATTTGCTCTTGACCTTGACCTTCATAAAACCCGCCAATAATTTACACACAAGTGGAAGAGCTATCACAAATGGAGATGGATGTTGTTCAATAGAGACCACTTGGCATTATAGATAGAGAAAGATTGCAAAAAATGGTGGTTGCTTTTATTGTCACCAAATTGGACATCATATTGTTGAATGCCCATTCAAAAATGAACAACCCTTACAAAATCATCCAAATGGAGTTTGTGGAGCATAATGCCAACAAACTACACGCAAGTGGAAGAGCTATCACCAATGGAGATTGATGTTGTTCAATAGAGACAACTTGGCGTTATAGATAAAGAAAGATTGCAACAAATGGTGGTTGCTTTTATTTTCACCAAATTGGACTTTGTATTGTTGAATGCATATTAAAAAATGGACAACCCTTACAAATCATCCAAATGGAGTTTGTGGAGCATAATGATCAAGGAAACAAAGAATCCCAATAGGAGAGTTTGAGTCACCTATTAGAAACTTGATTAGTTCCAATTGGATTGAAGGTGTGACTTATGCAAGTTTGTTTCACTTGCAATGTATGGTATCTAATTGTGGTTGTAAGATTTTGGTTGATTTTGGAAGTCTAGAGAATTGCATATCCATACAATGAAAAAAGAATTTAGGTATTCCTATCAATAATCATTGGAAGTACATTAACAATGATAGATGGTAGAAAAAATTATGTACATTGTATCTCACATCTTCTTACATTCAACATTGTATTTGGAGTGTATGAGGTTTGTAGTCGCACCTCTATATTATGATTTCATTTTAGGTTTTCCTTGGCTTGAACTTCATAAAGTTCAATTTGATTGGACCTGATGACAAATTCAAGTACAATACGAAAGTAAAAATTACCAATTAGGTTGTTTGGCACCTAAGAAGAGTCAATCTTAGGATAAGAAGTTTGTTAGGAAACAGCCATAGAGCAAGCTTTGGAAGAAGATATTCTTATTTTTGTGGTGTGGATCAAGCCAATTGTGCATGGAGAATCTGATGAGAGCCAAAAGTTTCATTGTTAATCAAATAGTTTAAGAGTTTGTAGATGTGTTTTTGGATGATTTGCCAACGAGGTTACACTCCAATTGTTGTATGCACTTCAAGATTGAGTTATTGCAAAGAAGTACTCTAGTGAGTAGACTAATCTATTGATTTTCACTGGAGAAGTTGGAAGAGCTTTGAGTAACATTGATGGAGTTGTTGGACAAGGATTTCATAAGATATAGTACATCTCCTTGGGGATCATAAGTACTATTTGTCCCAAAGAAGAATGGAGGACTTTACTTCTCTATTGATTACCATAGCCTCAATAAACAAATAGTGAAGAATGCATATTCCTGATTTTGAATTGATGACTTGCTAGATCAATTGAGTGAAGCAAAATAATTATCTGAGTTGGATCTCTAAAGTGACTATTGGTAGATTCCCATTGATAGAGAGGATGTGCAAAAGATTACTTTTTGCACAAGGTATGTGCATTTTTGGATGGAGAGTTCTACCTTTTGGACTCACTAATGCTCTGATAATCTTCATGGATCAAATGCATTGGGTGTTGGATGGGCTATTGGATTGGTAAATAGTGGTGTTCTGAGATGATATGCCAATCTATAGCAAGATAAAGGTAAAACATATGAATCACATGCGAGACGTCCTAAGACGTTTATGTCAATGGATGTTTTACTACAAAAAGTCAAAGTGTACCTTTTGGCACAAGAAAGTCGCCTTCTTGGATCACAAAGTCTTGTAAGAGGTGTCACGCCATTTATAGTGTCTCATCTAGATTGCTTGGACACAAGAGTTGCAGTGATAATAGTTAGAGGTATTTCAGCAATTTCCCATAGACTACTTTCTGACGGTTAGATTTTATGTTTGAGGTGCTGACTTCATGGTGGGGCCGACCGCCACTTTGCACCATTTGCACTGTCAAGTGTGCCGTCAGTGGGACTATTAGGGTTCCAAACCTAGCTCAAGTCTAGGGGTATAATTTAAGTGCAGCTCCAAAGAGCTCACTTCTCTGATGTTGAGCCTTCAAGTTCTTGGCTATGGTGGAAAAAGGCCGACGTGCGTCACTTGGATTCTCTTAGCTAGAGTGGGTGTGTCTTGACTGTAATCAATGTCCAATTGTTGGTAGTTTATGGAATGATATATCAAGTACTGATCTGAGTTGAGTTCAATTGAGAGTTGTAAACAATCTAATTACATCAGAAGTTAGGGGGAAATTGGGTACAAAAACTACAAGTGTTGGTGGTATCTCCAAGCTCGGTGGATCATAGGTAGCTCAATCAAAGTTTAATTTGTCCTTGGTGTGTAGAAGCTCGTTGCTTGATGTAGATTTGGCAATGAGATAGACAATATGCGGAAGCGCTGGCCAATTTTTGAGCAAAGAAGAAGCAAATTTTGAGCAATGGTTGTGATTTAGAGCTTTAGAGGTGAAAGCAATACCAATTTGTTGCAAGTTGGGCTCAAAAAGTGAAATTGAAGGTGGAATTGGGAACCTATCCCCATGAATTTGTGATTTGGAGAAACTTGTTTTTTCAATTTGGCTCAAGTGAAGAGTTAGCGGAAGATTTGGTTGTCAACCAACTTTAGGGTTTATGTTAGATTTTACATCAAGATTTTGCTAGAGTTTACATCAGATTTTGGCTAGATTTGGAGAAGTTTTGCCAGTTTAGAGGCTTCAAGGCATAGGGCTATGGGCTATGGGCTATGAGAGGCTACTAAGGCCTAAAAGGGCCAACTTGTTGGTGTGAGGCTAGCTAGTTTAGAGTAGATCTTGGTTATTATTTGGTAAAATCTGCCCATCCTGCTAGATTGTGCGCAACAAGGTTGTACCCCTAGATCTCTAATTCTTAGATTGGTGCACTAGCCAACTAATCCACCTCTCACTTGTTGTCCTTGTCACTATGCCATTGTTATCTATACACTTGTAACTTTGGCTAGGAGAGGCAATTTGATCCATTCTTGGTGATCCTGATAGCTTGGGACGGAGATACAAACTTCTTTTATGTCAAATGCCAAATAGTGGTAGAGTCAGTCTTGTGTTGCTTTATGAGATGGAGGGCTTTCATTTAGATTTCTTGTGATTGGATCCACTCCATTCTCTACTTCTTGTTTGTGCACCATGTTTGTGTGAGGTGACTTGAATTTAGAGCATTGGTGCTCTAGAGTGCTCTTGGTTGTGAGGCTGGAGTGATGATCAATCAAAATACCTTTGTTTCTCTCTGGTGAGGCAAGAAGTGATGATATGCAGATCATAAGAGTACGTGTTGTGATGGCAAGTTACAGGTCGCCTTTTCTCCTAGTGTAGTTATCTTAGTTAGTGTTATAGTATTGGATGGTGTTTCATGGGTATTGGCACTTGGTGGTGCTCAGTTGGTGTTGGTACTTGGTGGTATTGGCACTTGGTAGAGTACTTGCGGTTGCGGTTGCATTGGTGGTTCCTTTTTGTGGTTGCAATTGCGGTTACTTTGTCACAACGGAGTTCTTTGGGAATTCTAAAGGAGTTAGCCCTACAATACATAGTGGGTTTACTTGGAGTGACGCTTGGTATCATCTTGTATCTCAGTTCCCTATGAGGGAGGAGATTGACTCTGAGTTGGAATTTGACACAAGAGCTGATTCACTTGAGAGTGCACTTGGCGTGTCCGCACCATTGTTGTGGGACATGGATGAGATTTATGGGGCCTCCAAAGGCCCTAGGCATTACTCTGGTACAATGGGTACTATTGAGTAGGATGACTTCATCTAGGAGTTTGATAGTTGGTGTGATCTATGGTAGATGCGGAACCCGAGTTTGTTTACATCCTTCATGGCATGGAAGGGGTTATTTCAATACTTAAAGGGTCCGCTGATGGACAACTACCATGAGTTCTAAAGAGCTTATTTGGAGGAGATTGAGTTATGGAGACAATATTGGTCTCCTAACTATGTCTCTATCACTTTAGGCTTGGTTGCTAGGAGTAGATCGGATGTACCCACAAGTTCTAGCTTGAGTAGTGTTGGTGGAGCTAGTGGAGCTGCACTAGCTGGAGATAGTGCTACCACGAGTGGAGATACCATTGCAGGCGATAGTGTGGTACCAAGGTTTAACCCCATGGTGGAGTTCTTCCAATCTTTGAGGTAGAATTACCAAGGAGTACTGACTGACAAGTTGAGGAGCTTGTAGGAGTTCCAACTGAAGGATGGAAAGAGCCTACGGAAAGCATACACTCACATGAGGTGGCTGATCAGTTTCACTCAGGGAGTTATTAAAGCCTATGCAATCTAGTTTTGGTATGGGATACTAGATAGGAAGTTACAACATAGAATTTATGATGCTACGTTGTTATAGGCTACTTCACCCAATTTGGTAGTGGTCTTTGGTTTGGCTGAGCATATCAAGCTCAACATGGTGGAGGAGAGGGTAGTGACATCTGGATTTGGTAGGGAGACCTCATCCATAGCTATTACTTCTTCTAGAGTGGAGTAGAGTGCACCACGCTCAATTGGTTTTTGAGGACAAGGTGGACAGCCCAGATCCTTTGGAGTGAGTGGAGGGCCTAGTGGATAGACCCTTACCTTTCTTTTTAGGTCAATGGCAGCCATTGAGTGGTAGTGTTGCTTGTTGGACTTGTGGTGGACCTCACCATAGGAGAGAGTGTACTCAAGGTAGCGGACTTGATACCTTTGGTGCATCACAACCAACATAGAGGCAATGTGAGCATTGCCACCAATTTGGTCACACTAGTGACCGATGCTTTGACCTACACCCGTAGTTACGGAGTGGTAGAGCTACTATGGCAGGTAGTAGAGGAGCTCCATTTCATGGATAACAAGGTGGTAGAGGCAGTGGTAGAGGATCTACACCTAGTAGAGGTGTAGTACCTGCCCTTACTTCTGATACAACTATGGCTACTCAGATTGAGCATTTGGAGCAGAGATTGGCTAGTATGGCCATTGCTCAAAGGAGGTCAGATTTGGGTGCTGAGGCTTCCACCTCATATGCTGATGATAGAGATGCTTTGGACTTCATGTGCGGAGCATCATAGGTGGATGCATTTGCAATAGTGACTAGGAGTGCAATACATGCTCCAGAGCCTAGAGGAGCCTCAGTGGAGTTGGACCCACAGAGAGGTTGGGAGACAGGTTAGACTTCCCTAGTCTTTCACACTATATGAGGCATTGCAGACAACATCCATGGCTCCTAGACATCTTAGTGCATATGTGGTAGGTGGGATGGGTTGCATGATGGACTACCTACTAGTCAACCACCTGATACTACATAGATTGAGTCAAGCATGATGTTGGGGGTAGCTCAACTGATTATACGGTGCCTTTGTTTTTAGCTAGTGACATGCTTACATTGGGAGTTGACCCAACCTCAATGTCCTAGTTGGTTGCCATGCTTTGTGAGAGTAGAGATGATGCAATTCCTACTACTAGAGCAGAGGTGGTTGATAGTGGAACTGACTTTGTTGAGGAGCATGGATCCATTCAACGACTAGTGGTTTATGGCAGGCAACAATGGCTAGACTAGAGGAGTTGCCAGCTAGACCGGCCTTTGAGAGAGCACGGTTCACACCTGGTGTAGTCCTTTTGAATAACCAAAGGGGGACTTTCCGTTTGGTGGGACCTTCAAGGAAGGTCTACACACCATAGAAAGTCTTGTTAGACTTTGGTGCACAACCCCTTATGTTGGGGAAGGCTGCAATAGTCAATCTAGAGTTACAAAAGACCGATGTGGAGAGGTGTCCATTTCAAATCCAAACATCTCTAGGTGGTGGTTCGACACAGTACGTCACACATGGAGAGCTTGTTGTTCAAGTTAAGCTTGGTCATCAGATTGATAGCTCAGTGGTGAGAGCTCAAGCTATTGCAACAATAGCTGAGTCATATGATGTGCTAGTTGGGGGGGGGGCAATGTTGTATCCCATGGGTTTCAATATTGACTATTGGGAGGAGACAACCTCCTACAGACTAGGTTGACAATTTGGTGAGGGACGAATATGTTGCCTACCAATACGCTTTAGTAGTGGTAGTCTTGGCTTACTACAGTCTGGGACCATGACATCATCAGTTTTAGCTTTCAATGGTGTAGTTACTTGGCCTAGTGAGTTATTGGAGGGGAATGCCCATGCAGAGAATATTCTAGTACCAAAGGAGATCACCCAGATTTGGAGGATGAGTGGGATTTTTCCATCCACCTTGGATGTTCCATTGTGGAGTTCAAAGGAAGCATTGCAACAACATGCAGATTGGTTGGTGTAGCAGGCTTGGAGTGGAGCCTTTGTACCACTAGGAGATGAATGTGAAGATGAGCCTCCAGAGTCAATTACCTTGACATCTCAGGATACCACACTCATTGCTTAGTAGTATCCAATAGAGGGAGTATGTCTATTGGAGTTGTTTGGTGGGATTAGCACCGGACTAGCTGCGGTCCTACAGGCGGGTATACCAGTATAGAGGTACTTGTATGTGGAGAGAGATGAGACTACTAGGGGAGTCTCTTTGCATCATGTGGCATACTTGGCCTACCAGTATCCTGAGTTATTACCGATATCAATAGTTGGAGGTTACCAGAAGGCCCTACCAACAGACATTTCCTTACTAAGGGTGCATGATCTAGAAAGACATGGGCCTATTCACTTGGTAACTTTTGGATGGCCATGTCAGGGACATACATGTGTTGGCCAAGGTTTGGATCTTCAAGATCCTTGTTTTGGTGTGTTTTGGGAGATGTTACGGATATTATGACATCTCCAAGGTCACAATATGTTTCTCCAACTTACCTTTTTGAGAATGTTCCTTTGATGGGTGATTATTGCACTAGAAGGTGGCAAGTACACATCAGGTCCATTCTTGGATGAGACCTGCTGTATTGTTAGATGCAACCAAAGTGGGATCACGGGCTCATTGTCTTTGTCTTTGGTGGACAAACCTCTTATCCAGAGAGGTTTTACAACATGCATATGATGGGATTCAACGACTAGAATCACATCCTTGTTGATGACATCTTGGATGTGGGGCATCAGTCTCAAATAGTGGTAGTGGTTAATAGGTCACCTATGGCAGTGGTGAACCTAGTTGGATAGCCTAGAGCCGCTTTTCCCACACTTATGAGTTTCCTAAGTTTTCATGCTTTTTGAGAAGGAGGACTTGGACTTGTTTGGGACTCACAATTATAGCAATTGGTGGAGCCCAACACCAATGAGAGAGAGCGGGCAATGGGGTTTTGCATTGGTATTACCACTGTTCCAACAATATTAGAGGCATCCAGGCGTCAAGTGTTAGGTCAGGTTATGGACCTGAACTGTTTGACTTGGATTGTGAGCCTTGGTTTGGCAGAGCAACATATGATGTACTTGATAAGCATCACCACTCAAACACTTATGAGCCATATGCCTATCAAGATGATTCAAGCATATGTTGGGAGCGATGGACCGAGTGGACATGGTATTCTTGGGACACAACCAGTAGCTACTAGGGAGAGTGGTCTACTTGGAGTCCATCCAAGTGAGCGTAGGCTACTTGGATTATACCCTTGGTCCACTTGGGATGCAGCTAGAGGACATGTAGAGCTTGCAACCAAAGTGAAGGGAGTTTTTCTCTAGAGGTTGGAACCTATAGTGGTCGGGGGTGTAAAAGACCAAAACCGAGGAGAGAAATAGGAGAATGGAAACTCACATTGGGACACTTGAATGAGGGAAAACTCCGAATGCCTAGCATGAGCTTTGGCCTTGGTATTTATAGGTAGCATACAAGACCCTTGAAGCTTCTCAAGAAGCTTCCTTGAGCCGCTTTCTTGGAGTGCAAGCCAAGTTAACTAGGAAGCTTCTCAAGAAGCTTCATTCTAGAAGCCACCTACTTGGCATGCAAGCTAAGCTAGTTAGAAGCTTCTAGAAGCTTCCTTCTAGAAGCTACCTGCTTAGGGCGCAAGTTAACTAGTTGAGAAGCTTCCTAAGAAGCTTCTTAGATGCTTCTAGAATATTCTAGGCTATTTTGTCTTATTCTCTACTTCGTAAGCCCGACTAACTTCGTCACTAAACTCCATATTGTTATAGGGAGCATGACACTACTATTCCCAAGGGCCCAATGTAGCAGCCAGTCAGTATGTCTTCCACTCTTGCAACAGTTATAAAGGATACTTGGGAGCTAGATCTTGGACTCAAGCTTACAGGTTAGGAAAGACGGATAGTTTGGAGGTTCTTGAGGAGCTACATAAGTTGTTTTGCCTTTAGTATGAAGGATTTGAGTGCTTTGAAGGGACCTGGTATACGGATTGAGTTGACTAATGATACACCAATCTTCTTATGTTCTTATCGCTATAGTGATATGGAGAGGACATTGATTTAGAGCCAAAGTAGAGACCTTTTTGAGGTTGGTTTGGTAGAGATCTCACATAGAGAGTATGCATCAGCTACAATGATGCCAACCAAGAAGGATATGCATGGCAACTACACAAATAGGCAGATGTATGGAGATTACCGTCCTATCAACCGACAGACTAGGCCTGATCGGTATGCCATGCCTACATTGGAGGAGATTTTTGATGCAATTGGGCATGCAAAGGTCTTTAGTACTTAGGATCTTTGAGCAGGATATCATCAATTGTGGATCAAGGAGGAAGATAAGTCCAAGACAATATTTTGGGCTATTGATCCTCATGGCAAGGATGTGTTATATCAATGGATGTTCTTACCATTTAGGTTAAAGAATGCTCCTATTGAGTTCTAGAGGGTCATGGATAGGATCCTAGATGGATTGGATTTTGCTCGGTGCTATATTGGTGACATTTTAGTCTATAGTACTATTGTGGAGGAGCATGAGAGACAATTGTTGGAGGTGTTTGAGAGGTTGAGATCTCATGGATTCAAATTACATCATGAAAGTGTAGGTTCTTCCATGAGCAAGTTGAGTATTTGGGTCACATTATCTACCCTAGAGGACTTAGTGTTTAGTAGACCAAGGTGTAGGCTATTGCATGTATTCCTCGGCCTACAGATGTGAGCAGAGTGCAAGCATTCCTTGGGTTGGAAAACTTCTATTTCCGTTATGTTAGAGGATTTAGTGCCATTTCCAAGGCCTTGATGAAGCTGACCAAGCTTACACAAGAGTGGTATTGGGGAGATAAGAAGGAGAGAGCTTTTATAGAGCTCAAGGAGAGGTTGCATTTGCTCCTATTTTGAGGAGTCCGATCAAAAGGACGACCATTTTAGGTTCATACTGATTGGAGTATGTTGGGGCTTGGAGCAGTACTCACCCAACATGATGATGAGGAGAAGGAGTTTGTGGTGGTCTATACTAGTCGCTCCAACAATTTAGTAGAGGCAAAGTATAGTTCATATGAGGGAGAGTGCTTGGCAGCAATTTGGGTAGTAGCACATTTCCGATGTTACCTATTTTGTAACCCCTTCACTCTCATCACTGATCATGAGCCGCTGAAGTGATTGATGAAGTCGGACAAGCTTTTAGGGAAGCTTGCATGATGGGCTCTGATTTTATAGGAGTATGATTTCACGGTTATTCACAAACTTGGAGTGGTGAACCATGATGCAGATGGGTTGAGTAGAAACCCATGGCCCAGCAAGCAAGATCAGACTTGGACTATGTTGGCTTAGTGAGACAGATGAGGAGATGGTGCCTGGTTGGCATGCATATGCCTTTCTTTATATATTTTTTGAGACTTTGGTGGTATCTCTCTTAGTGCATACCAGAGGAGTTATTGAGGTCATAGATCTAGAGAGTGAAGATATTGGTCCAATTCAGCGAGACATTCATGATTGTGTCTTAGTGATGGACTATCTTTGCATTGGTTTTGTGGGTGGCACAGTTGGGGCCAAGGAGAGAGACCGTGTTCTTCAGTAACCAAGATGGTTCAGATTGGAGGGCAAATACCTTTTGTGTGTATGAGAGGATGGTAGAGTGAGAGTAGTACCACTTCCATCTCAGAGACTACAGTTGGTCCATCATGCTCATGAGGAGCCAAGACATTTTGGAGTAAAGTGTACATATAGCTTACTCTAGAGTCATTATTGGTGGCACGGTATGCAGATCAAGGTGTAGCAATTTGTTGCCAAATGTGTGGTTCGTGACCAAGTTAGAGCATCATTCAATGCTCCTATGCCACAATTTCACCCATTACCTATCATGGGATTGGATTACCGTTGGAGTTTGGACTTTGCTGGACCTTCACCATTGATTGTGAGACATCATTGATATGTTTTGGTGATGGTGGAGCACTTCTCTAGGTGGATTGAGTTGGTGGCACTTCTTGACAAGTTTAGTGAAGGGACAACTTAGTCATTATTGGATCGAGTTCTTAGTCATTTTGGTGCACTAGCTGAGGTTTTGACTGATCAAGGCACAGAGTTCTTGGGAGAGTATCAGGTCTTGTGTGAAAAGGCTTTGATTGATCATTGTACTACATCCCAAGATCACCTTGAGGTAGATGCCTTAGCAGAGAGAGTGGTTCAAATGGTGAAGAGAGGATTGTGGAAGTATGGTTTGCAAAGAGACCACTTGGGAGATTGGGATCTCTAGTTACCTTGGTTGGCCATGGGCTATTGATTCAATTGGCAAGCCTCCTTAGCATCTTTCTCTCCTTACTTTCTACTCTATGGACAAGATCCAGATTTACTTGTAACCATTTTTTGAGATGCTATTGTAGTTTTGGACTTGGATGATCCACAGATATGGATGAGCGCATGTTCTCAATGGGCGAAGATATTTCAGAGAGTGATATTGATGGCCTTTGAGGACTTGGAAATTGCTTAGCATAGAGATATCTTATGCTATGCTACCATTTGAGGAGGAGGTTATAAACCACCAATCCGTTGATTTCATCCAAGTGACTATATATATCTATAGTAGACAACACCAATGACACTTGATGTTTTGACAGGCCACACTATCTTGAGAGTGTGTGAAGTTTTGCCATCTAGAGTCCTTGTGTTGAAAGGATGTTATGGTGTCATTTGGAAAGATCATATACTCAATTGTGCACCATGCCACCTCCCAAACATTGATGGTACTATAGACCCAAGCTTGGCACTTGTACGTGCAAGCTTGAGGTGTATGTTATGTGGCTCTTCTGGTGGAGTTGTTGTTATGTTAGTATGTGATAGTTGTTCAAAAGGATGACATATGGCATGTATGACTCCTCCCCTCATGGTGGTTCCTTAGGGATAGTGGTTATGTCCTAAATGTACTTGACCTATAGCTAGTTCATTCTTTATATGGTATAGATCACAAACAAGCGACTAACGATGGGGCTCCATAGCACCCGGCCTTCTGATCTTTGCCCATCATAGGGTATACCGTATACTTGGAGTAGATGGTTATTTGGAGTTAGAGGGACCTCACTGCCAGCTAGGAGTGCGATTGTAACACTTTAGAGTCTATGTATGACTTATGTGTGAGTTGTGCTTCTATAGTGTATGATATTGACAGCAACGTATATTGTGTAGCAACATATATACGCACAACAACTAGCACACCATTTGTAGTGTCGCATCTAGATTGCTCAAATACTAGAGTTGCAGTGATAGTAGTTAGAGGTATTTCAGCTGTTTCCTATAGACTTCTTTTTGATGGTCAGATTTCATGTTCAGGGTACTGACTTCATGGTGGAGCCCACTATCACTTTGCACAGTTCACACCATCAAGTGTGCCGTCAGTAGGACCATTAGGGTTTTAGACCTAGCTTGAGTCCAGGGGTATACTTTTAAAGTACAGCTCTAGAGAGCTCACTTCTCTGATGTTGAGCCTTCGAGTTCCTAGCTATGGTGGACAGAAGCTGGCAAATGTCACCTAGATTCTCTTAGCTAGAGTGGATGTGGCTTGATTGTAATTAGTGCCCAATTGTTGGCAATTTAAGTGACATATCAAGTACAGATCTGAGTTGAGTTTAGTCAAGAGTTGTAAACAATCTGATTATTGTGGCACATTAGAGTCTATGTATGACTTATGTGTAAGTTGTGCTTCTATAGTGTATGATGTTGACAATGATGTATGTTGTGTAGCGATGTATATATGCACAATAGAGAGTATTAATATGGAAGAGGAGAAAATTAAAGCCATTTTTTATTTGCCTACTCCAAAGGATACCATAGAAGTGTGGGTTTAATGGATTGGCAAGTTTTTACCAACAATTCATCTACTACTTAGTTCACGCGGCCATACCTTTGACAAATCTCTTAGAAAAGACCCTAAGCTTTTAATGGATCACCAAGCACAAAGAAGTAGTCCAAAAGTTGAAACATATGGTGTCTTCAAGACCCATTCTTCAACCATATGATCATCAACTACCTTGTGTGGTTGACTTTGATGCTTCTAACTTTGCTATTGGAGTTCTTTTGTAGTAGAAATTTCTAGATAGGTTAGTAGGAATTTCTAGACAGACTAGCAATGGAGGAATATGTAACAATATAAAGTTTATAGACAAGTTAGTTGAGACCAATGAAGAAGCAAATAGGCCAAGTTAATCAAGAAAATATTATAATATTCTAGAAGCATCTAAGAAGCTACTTGGTACCTTCCAAGTATTTGTGTATGCCAATGGTGACTTCTAGGGAGAAACTTTTTGGGAAGCTTCTTGGCTAGCTTAGCTTGCATGCCAAGTAGGTGGCTTCTAGAAGGAAGCTTCCCAACTAGCTTAGCTTGCACGTCAAGTAGGTGGTATTTAGAAAGAAGCTTCTTGATTAGCTTAGCTTGCACTCTAAGAAAGCGGATTTTAGGAAGCTTCTCAAGCTTCCTTATGTGTTCCATATGAATACCAAAGCCCAAGCTCATGCTAGGTAAGTTTTTCTCATTCAAGAGTCAAAATGTGATATTCCATTCTCCTATGTCTTTTATATGCTAAGTATGCCAAAGAACTATGGAAGATTGATAACATGTCCTTCAAAGCTGTCATATGGACCCATGAGACAAAGCCAAAATATTAGGCAAATGCATTCTTTGGTGGTAATTGATTTGGTCACTTTACATCAAGCATTGCAAAGACACTCAATGCATGGATTTTAGATGCACATGAACATCCCATACTCAAAATGGTTAAGTTAATACATTGGAAGCTTAAGGATTAGTTTATGGAGAAATGCACCAAAGCCATGGCATGCTAGTCCTATCTCAACCCTTTAGCCAAAGAACACATTCAAGTTGCAATCAATCATACACTAAGGTACCAAGTCATTCAAGCAAGTGCCATTGAGTTTGGATGCATATCCAAACTTTCAAGCAAGGTTGTTGATCTTTGAACACACACTTGTACTTGCCAATCTTGGCAATATTCCAATATCTTGTGTTCCAATGCTTATGCTACAATTTTTTTACATAGAAAAATGTATATCTCTTTGCAAACAAGTGCTTCAAGACAGATCATATTACAACATGTACAAGGAAATTATCTATCCAATATCTCACAAAAGTAGATGGAAAGAAGTTGAGCTTGATGTCAAGGATAATAACTATAATAACAACAAGAAAAACATACACCTTTGTCTTCCATCAAGGACTCATTGTCTTATTGATCATCCTAAGACAAAGCATATTTGTTGAAAAGAAGAAGGTGGTGAGATTAGACAAGTGCGTTGAAGAAGATGCAATAGCCTTGGTCATTATTGCAGTACTTGTAAAAAGCCAATCTAGTCAAAGGATAGTTTTGCTATTCTTGCTCCTTAAAAGAGAACTCTTTGCTATTGTTGTTGGTCATGCATAGAAAAAAGGTTTTGCAATCCTACTTGAGTGTGTTATTGCTTGCAACTAGTAAATCTAGCTATGGATTTCTTTCAGCTCAATTGAGGATTATTTAGCCATCTTCATATCAACAACTACACTATTGAAACAAGATGTAGGGATTTTGTTAGTCCTTTTCTTGTGACATGAATGGAAGGGCAAAAATTTCTCCATTTTTGACAGTTTGAGCTACTAGACTAAACAAAAACTGTTCAAATACTTCCTACTACTCTCAAACTTCACTTTGAGAGTTGTTTGAGGCTTGGTTTTAATGGGTTTTTGTTAATATGATGCTGATGTTGAGCCCTAGTTTTACAATTTGAGCTTCTTGACTAAACTAAAACTATTCAAAGATTTCCTACTCATCTCAAATTGAAGTTTGATGCTTTAGGCTTAATGGATTTTTGTTAATACCACACTGATGGTGAGTCTGAGTTTTACAATTTGAGCTTCTTGACAATAAAAAGGATTTACTTTTTTAATTTGACTTGCTCTTGTGTTAACTTTGGATGTTGAGAGTTTGCATGGTGGAGTAAAAACTAGATCTCTTATTCCTTTGTCAAGCGGATTGTCCAAGCCAAATGTAGAGAAAGATTCTTACACCTCTTATTATGGATTTGAAGTTGATATTCCATCTATACAAAGTTTGGCTCCTAATCACTTCTAGACTTACAAACACTTACTAGTGTAGATCCACAAAGCAAGTTTGATACACTTTGCAAGTAATTGTGACAAAGATAGTTTTACTCAATGTTAGAAGTTCACACAAGATTTTCTATACATCCAATAGATGTTTGACCTATTGGAACCAAATACAAGAAACTATTTCTTGTTTGGCATTTGGCTTAGAATATGTAGATCACACTACTATAACAATGTGGAAGACTGCACACCTTTCCAAACAAACAAGATTTGTGGTATTATGTCATTCTACAATGTGTGATAACTCCTAGGCTTAAATATGTCCTCACCTAAAGAATGCTCCAATAAAGGTGAGCAAAAAAATGTTTTATTTGAAGTTCCTATATGACCTATTGAAGCTTCATCCTTAAACCTTTAGTGACAATAAACTTCAATCTCAACAACCCAACATGAAGGTATTATGCTCAAAACTCCATTATCCTCTTATATTGACATGTCATCTTTATTCATCTTGGAGCCTTCATACATTATGTCTCAAGGGCCAACTCTCTAGCTCATCTCCTAAATTGCCCCTAAACTTGAACATCAGATTCACTTCATCAGCTTGTGACCCTAGGAAAGGGATGTCATGGTCCCCATGATTGCCATACCTTGTACATCTTTTGGACTAGGTATTGCAATGCATTTACTCCTTATGTGGTGAAAAGTCATGAAGCCGCTTGCCTCAAGCTGGACTTTTTGAGTATGCTGCCAATCGCTTTTTGCACAAGTTTTTCATGTCCTTCCCTTGTGTGCAATAGCATCTATTACCACTAGTCCTGCACAAAAAATAATGGGTTAAACCTCAAAGTTCTCACTTTAAACTTGGACAGCCAGCCACTTTCTTAAGGACCAATTGACTTACTAGGGACGTGGCTCTTGTAGATCACTCTGATTTGTGAAGCAAGTTGTGCTAAAAAAGACGTAGGAAGTCCAACAACTGGCCTTATTACCCATGATGTGTCACAGCCTTCAAAAATACTAGTCACATTGATGGATTGATTACACCCAACAACATGCTAGACCATGCTTAAATGAATATGAAGAGCCCCAGCTCGGGAAGAGCATGCTTGAACTGAATAGCTCATTAGACTACAAACAGGAAATTTTTGCATTATGAGTACTTAATTTGTCTAATTTTTTTGTCTCACTCATAAGAGACCATGTATGTATCCCTATCTATGAACTAGTATTATAATTCTATTACAATGATGCATATCTCCTAGATTTTCACATTGAGTACTAAGATGGAAAATCTGTTACATGTACAAGGCTTAAATATCTATGTAAATATGCAAGATAGGACGTATCTCCTTGCTCAGAATCAAAATGGAGTGGGTAGATATGGAAATTACCAAAACCAGTTTGGCTTGGGAACCTTTGCCCTGCTTAAGAGAGAGAAGAGTTTTGCTTGTAGATGGTATAGATATGAGAAGCATTATAATTCTATTACAATGATGCATATCTCCTAGATTTGCATATGAAGAGAGGGACAAGGCAACCGCTTAAAATAACATGAAGGATGGGAAGGCCTCGTCAAGCCTAAAAATATTGGACAAACAAGGTAAATTTTTAGGTTAAAGTCGTAATAATATCAATACTAGAAATATGAATTACGACAAGAATATCAGAGCAAGTCGTATGTGTGTGAGTTTATTGCTGATTCTTTGAGAGTCCACAATCCTCAGATTTTGCAAGCATATAGATTGGGACAACAAAGTGTACAACCAAGAAGCATTTTGGTGAGGTTTGGCTCAAAAACTCAAAGGAATGCAGTGATGGATAACAAGGCTATACTGAAGGAGTGGCGTATCTGGTTGGACCCTAATCTCACACCTCTCCAATGGCAAGCAAAGAAGGGAGAATTAGCAAAAGTGAAGGAGGCTTAACAAGCAGGTTTGGTTGCATTCTTGAGAGACAATAGAGCTGTGATCACCCAAAGGAAATTGTCAACTATCGCATAACAATTCTAGACCCTTCGAAAGCTGTTTTGGAATGTTCATGGTCTCACACATACCAAGTACTCAAGCGCTAAACTTGTGTGGGATGATGCTGATCTGATCAATCTTGTGGAGACATGGGAACATGAAGGAAACACCATTCAAGACATTGAAGGTTTTACTCTTGTTGGTTCAACTTGGAACAAGCGGAGGCAACACAAAGGAAGGGGCTTTGGAGGTATTGCTACTTACATCAGATTTGGCTTTGAAAAATCAGTCTCTTTGATAGGCCAAGATTCAAGTGGACAATACCAATGGCTGAGGATTGGAGGAGTTGCTACACCTTGCTTCCTTGCTGTTTGTTATTTTTCCCTATTGACATCACCAATCTATTCAAGTGGATCTCTCAACACCATGCAGCCTTTCCACTCCTTGACAAAGGATGTGTTGGATTTTCAAAGTAAAGGTGTACTTATTCTTGGTGATTTCAATGCTAGGATCCAAACCTCTCAGATTCATGATTTTAGTGACCTTGAGAATGACCCTTTCCATAGCTTGATAGATCATTCTAGTGCTTGGTCTTGCTCTTCCAAAGATCTCATATGCAACTCCATGAGCGAGCACTTTTTGAGCTTTGGTACCAATTGTAGCTTGAAGATCTTGAATGACCTTTCTCAATTTCCAGAAACTTGTAAGAGCACATGCTTTGCTTTTGGTGGATCCAGCACTGTAGATTACATGCTCACCTCACCCAATGATATACACATTGTCTCAAATTTTGTTGTTTTAGATCCTCAACCGGAATCAAACCATGCACCTTTATCTTGTGTCATCTTTTTTTCTTGCCTCAATAGAACCACATTACCTATTGACCATGCCTTTAGAGAAATTTTTTTTCTAGATTTTCACAAGCAAGATCTGTATCAACAAGCTACTATGAGAAATTGAGCTCTATGGAGTGGAGTTCTGATTTTCAACAACGTATTGATCAATTGGTTGAACTTCTTCAATCTACATCAACTACTTTGTTCCCACGAGGTCCTTAGAGGAAGAGACTTGGTCTCTCTTGCAATAGGTGGTTTGATGTTGATTGTAAAATGGCAAGGATCAAAGCTATGGATAGGTCTCTTGATCAGATTGCACAAAATCAAGCTTTTGTCTCTTATAGAAAGTTGGTGAAGTGCAAGAAGCAGGCATACTTGAGACTCAAATGAGTTGAGTTGAGCATTGGATTGAGGAGAAATCCTAAGGCTTTCTGGAACAAGGTAACCATCAGATCTCCATCTCCATTGCTGGACTTGAATGAGCTTTGTGAATATGTGAAGGATTTGTACTTTTTCCCCGATGCTCCAAGCATGGCACGTTGCATTGGATCTGCTCTCACCATCTCTGAAGCTGATGTCAAGTACCAATTGAAGAAGTGGCCAATGGTAAGGCTGAAGACCTTGATGGACTATGTGTTGAACTACTTAAGTGAGGTGGTATCCATCTGATTCCAGTACTCACTTCTCTCTTGAATGAGGCAATCAGGTGTGGCTTTCATGATAGATGGTGCTTCAAGAAGGTAGTTCCTATTTACAGGTTTGGTCAAAGAGATATTGTCACCAATTACAGTACCATCCTAGTGGGTAGTATCTTTGCCAAGTTGTATGGTCAAATTTTGGAGTCTAGGTTGAGTACTTGGGCTGAAAAGTACAGAATTTTCAGCCCAAGTAAGTGCCAAGCTGGTTTCAGATCTGGTTTTAGTACTTTGGATCATCTATTTGTACTCCATGTTTTGTGGTGGAAATCTAAGGGTGTTGGGAGAGCCCTTTATGTTACATTTATTGATTTCAAGAAGGCTTTGATAAGGTGCTTAGGAAATCACTAAGTGAGAGACTCATGAAAGTTGGTGTTTCAGCGGATTTGATTGGTGCTATCTCTAGACGCTATGAGAAAGTGGTTGTGAAGCTTTCATCTTTGAGCTCTCAAGATGTCCTTAGCACAATGGGTGTGATTCAAGGTTGCTCTCTATCCCCAACTCTGTTTGGAATCTTCATCTATGATCTAGAGAGGGTACTTGTGGAAGTTGAAGCTATGGGTGTACATGTTGGCTCTTGGATGATACATGTACTGCTTTATGCGGATGATGTAGTGCTCCTCTCTACCAATCCACAGAGTTTACAAAAGTTGTTGGATTCTCTTCTCTTGTTTTGTAATGAAACAAAGATGGAGGTGAACCTTGACAAGTCCAAGGTGATTGTGGTGGGTTCTAAAGGTGTCACACCTCTGTTTTTTGATAGACAGCGTTTGGAGAAAGTTTCTTCTTATAAGTACTTAGGCCTTGAGTTTTCTCATGACTATAGTTGGTCTACTTGTGTGAAGATGAGAATCAATGCAGGGTTTAAAGCTTTGTATTCACTCATGAATCGCTCTAGACTTGCTCATCTTACCACATGGGAGTTGAAGAAGGTGCTATTCAGATCTCTTGTGCAACCCGTGGTTCTCTATGGTGCTCAGATTTGGGGTCCAGGTACTAAGAAGACATGGTGGCAAAAGGTAGGGAAAGTTCATAAACTATTTTTGTGTGATGAACTTGGAGTGAGGACTCAAACTCCTTATGTATTGCTGCTTGCTGAAACATGTTTTTTACCCCTTGAGGCTGAAGCTTTGTTCTTAGCTCTCACATATGCCACTAAGGTGAGGTCCATGGAGCATGAGAGACTTCCCTAACAAGCTTTTTGTGCCACTCTATCTATTGGTTGGTATACAGGTCTGATTGCATGGGCCACAAGGTGGAATGTTTCTGAGCGACATTGGAGATTGGAGCCTATTGCACTTTGAGAGGTGATCAAGGAGCAGTTCTTACCTCGCTTATGGCAGCAACCCGGTACCAAGATGATGTTCTATCAGCAGTTTGTATATCCTATGTTGGTGTATTGTGAGCAAGATTATTTCTTGGCTAGGATTTCTACTTCACTTAGACATGTTATTGCTCAGTATAGAACTAGTTCTCATAGACTAGAAATAGAACAAGGACGTTGGCATCAGATAGAGCACTCCATGCAACTTTGCAAATTGTGTACTATGAGTAAAGTTGAGGATGAGCACCATGTGTTTGTTGATTGCCCTTGTTACATGCAGATCAGAGTTAGACATCGGATTACTCGTAGTGATTTCTCGACTCTCTTACAGGTTGAAGCTTTAGCACTAGGGAAGTTTATGATGGAGATTAGTTTAGATCGGACCAATTTGTTACAGATTGGTCAGATGCACTAGGCTTTGGCCTAGGCTCACATTTCATGTGTTTTGTATTGTGTTTAAGCCTTTTGATTCTTTGGGTCTTTCGGGTTTTATATTTCATTGTTCATTGTATAGTCTAGAAGAGCAAAGTCATATGGTCTACCAACTACTGGAACATCCGAAGAAACATCACTTGCCAGTTGCAATCACTTGCACTCCACACGATAAATCACTTGCTCTCCACGCCGTAAAAGAATAGATCTATGCTCATGCGCATTCTCCAAAGGACGAAAGCCAAGTAGAAGTGATCTATGCACTCATTGTGCGGATCCTTATTATCTCCCTGTCGAGGTATAAATTGGTGAGGAGGGGAGATATAATGCTTCCCTGAGGACATTCATTCGACATTTCGACGGGGCCTCCGAATTCGACATCATAATCTTTGCGTCCCACATTTGGTTCAAGGTACTTTCGAGTCGAAAATCTAGAATGGTTTCGCTTAGTATTGACATGAGTATTTTCTTGTTGATAGGGCCGAAGCATATCGAGTTCGAGCCACCAGGATGGTTCTTCTACCGCAGTTTTATGTTCCTCAGGGTTGTGTGAGTACCCTTGTTCCTTCGGGAGCGAACGGATATTTCTTTGAACTTCGGATCGTAGATAATTTCTAGTGGGAGAGAATAAAACCAACCATTCTGGCCCCGGCATGGTGCATTTCCGCAACCTCTTATGTATGGAGGCACGTAGCGTAGACGTTTGTGGAAAGAGGTAGATGGTAGTCTGAAACACTACCATCCGTCTCCGACAATGATACAAGACAGATCGAAATAGCAGAAGCAATTAGAAACTGTGCAATCTGTTGAAGCGTTGGAGATGGTAACGGAACATCTTGCCGTAGTTCGGGGAGGAAGAGGGACATTTACAAGTGGGAGTTGTTGCATATGGTTATTTTCTGAGAAGAGTTGATCAGATATTTGAGTTTGAGAAGAACATGAAAGATTTTGCCTTTGTTTGTTTCAGATTCAGTTTGCCTTATGTCTCTTCAGATATCCAAGCTATACAAGATTTATGGTCTACAATATTGGAGCATCCGAAAGAGAATCTATTGAAAAGGAGGCGCTTCAAATTACAGATGATGACAGAGGTGACGAGTCAGAGAGATCCTATTGCCGCTGAAGCGGCTGCCGCAATTGCCAACTTAACTGCTTCTGAGGCCGGAAGACAGGGATTTGTGTCAACATTATCTGGAGGTACGAAGCCAAGCAACCTTAGGTCATATGTCATGTCTTTTGACCCTGACACTTTGCACCGATGGGCAACCATGAGTGCTCGAACTCCTCTTTTCTGTTCTCAACTAACTGCAGTCCTAAAGTTGCTTAATCCCCTTGTTAAGCATAAAGGAAACAAGGAAAACCACTGGAGGTGTAATCCTCGTTGAGAAAAGGACGCATTTTTCAGCCGTCGATTTTGCGAAATTGGACGGCACCACTATTCAGTAGGTCAAGATCATGATCCATGTATGGAGGGATGGGCATGTCATCATATGGTAGGCTTCTTCTATCTCAGTCTCTCGCTTCAATCGCCCCTGGGTCCTACCTTGTGCCATGCCATGGCTAATCAATGGCATCATATCCGCTTCTACCGACCTTACCTCGCTCTCTCGTACCTGTCCGTTGATCTAGCTGGCACGCACCCGTCTTCCCCTTTATATTCCCTCTCTCACAAGCTCTTCTATTCCCTTGCGTGTCTTCTCCTCTGCAGCTCCCTCGAGCCCTCTCTGCCAGCACACCCTCGGTCCCTCGCACTCTCTCGAGTCCCAGTGAGAGTTGAGTCGGTCACGCATCACGTCGTAGTCTGCCGTAGAAGTACTCCATCCGTCCCTTCCTTCCTCTTTTTCTCTCCGAGTCCCGTTCCGCGTTGCGTCGTCGTTGTGGCCCCTCTGGTGATTGTGGTCATTGATTTCTCTCTTTCTCGAGAGCGAATTGTCCGCGTTGGGACACAAATCCAAATCCGTTCCTTTATTTCTCAATTGACTTAAAATACTGTTGGATTGCGAACATCTGACCGACCACCGAGCTCCACTCCAACATTCGGTGTTAACGCAGTGCTTGTTGCTTTACCAGCTGCTTTTCACCTATTCTTCCACCCTATTACTGCGATTGGACTGGACTGGACTGGACCGGAATCGAATCGAATCCATTCGACTGGGCTGAACATATCTCGTCTTTCTTCGAAAGTGAGTGCTGCTACAAAACCGGACCTCGGACTCCAGTTGATACTCTCTGTGTGTTTGGTGCTGATTCTGCGTCACTACTACTACTGGCAGCTCGAAGCAGCAGGTGGGTGCAGAGGGAGACGGGAAGTGAGAGCTGCTTCGTTGATGAATTTGGGGGATCGAAGAAACATACAGCACCACCCACGGCTGTTTTGTTTGCTTGTTGGGGGTGGTGTACCACAAAACCTGGTTGGTTGGGAGACACTCAGTCAGCCCCATTTGTCTCTCTTTAGGTGACTTTTCGCTCGCGCGAGAGCCTCATGAGCAGAGAGTTGCTGCTGCTGGGAACAGTTGAGAGAAAAGTTGCTTTAGCACATCACGCAGAGTGAGGTAAAGCAGTGAATGTCCTGTGTTTCAGCTTCCAACTTCTCCTTTCTTCTTCTTCCATCTCAAACACTTTACAACTACGACATCCCTCTCTATTTTCGGTGGATGTCTCATAAGATCGCAGTCATCTCTGTTTCTGCTCCTCTCACCAGTGCGGGGTGACCGAGGACCCGACCTTCCTCCCATCTGGCCGCTCGAGATTGGATCCCCTGCTTCAAAATTTTCCCTCTCTAGTTTTCCTCCCTCTGCCCCCCAGAGCTTCAGATTGTTTGAGTGAGTGAATTGCCACTCAGGCAGGCGGGCATTGTGTGTAGGTGACAACAACAAGAGGGGTGTGTACTTCTTCTACTACTCTGACCTCAGTGACAGAAAATCTCGTCACTATTTCATACCAGATCAGTCCCTCGCATAAATATCTCATCTGTGAAAATTCTTGAATTTGGAGAAATCTTCACATTAAAACGGGACAAGTTGAAACAGCCCACCACCACCAAAGTTCTAAGTTTCCAACACTCACCTACTCTCTCCATCCGGTTTCAGCGGCTCCCATACAGCACGACGTCCGCCTGGTGTTGTATTTGCATGCAGAAGACTTATCATAGTTTTATTCCGGATCGCTGATTGTACCCTCGAAAGTCTAGGGTTAGATCGGTCTTTACCTGCCGCACCCATCAGGCCCAAGCAAGCAGGCAAAGAACGAAGGAAAGGAAGGGAAGGAAGAAGGTGGGGGAGCTGAAGGAAGTTTCCATTCAACGAGGAGAGTAGCAGTAGTAGAAGTAGTTCAAGGAGCTCGTTGTTCAATGCCTGTAGACATGTTGTCTCTCAGCGCTTTGTCTTTGGAAACTGGAAGTGAGTCGCACCAGCACACACACGGAAAGAATGAGTCACACCCACACGGATACCCACACGCGGGAAAGAGTCATGACCACGCACACGCGAAGAATGCTGATGGGCACCACCGCTCAGCAGCAGCTACAGATAATGGGTATGATTTTGCCAAGCTTTTGTTGGAGGTGAAACCTCGAGCTCATCCGACGATTGACACTCAGAGGTCTCTGGATGAGAGATCGTTCAGCGAGTTGCTCTCTTCCCCTCGTATGCGGTCCACTTTAGAGACTGTGAAAAGCTCCGAGTGCCTGGATGGGATGGTGACCCCTTCTTCGCGATCGGCATCCAATACTCCCCGGGGAACCCCCAGGGGCTCTGTCAACACTCCCAGGCATTCCTTCGAGCCGCACCCAATGATTGCAGATGCCTGGGACGCTTTGAGGAGATCTCTGGTCTATTTCCGTGGTAAGCCTGTAGGAACTATTGCGGCGATGGATCCCACTGAAGATTCCCTCAATTACAATCAGGTATGCCAACAAAAGTAATCAGCTGGACACACATTTTTGCTCGTCTGCTGGTAGTAGTCACTCAGTACAGACTTGTTGGTGGCGAATGCATTGACTTTGTCCGAATTCCGTTCACTTCCTCGAGTCTCCATCGAGTGCAAAGGCTGATGTCAATTTTGATGGTGTCCAGTCTTAGATTTCCTTACGAGTACGATGTTATCTGTGTCTGTTACCAAGGGCGGTGTTAAGAGTACCGATTTGGGATTTCTTCTGCCACTGTACAGCAAGTACCACCATGGGTCACCATCAAGGGGAGGGAAAGTCGTACTAATCATGTCAAGTTGAATTGCGCCGAGTGGGGTATGAATACAGGATCTTGTGGCTGATACATTGACGTTGGAACTGCACTTCAGGTGTTCGTGAGGGACTTTGTTCCGAGCGGGCTGGCCTTCCTGATGAATGGCGAGCCTGAGATTGTGAGGAACTTTCTGGTGAAAGCGCTGCGTCTTCAAGCATGGGAGAAACGTATTGATTGTTTTACTCTAGGCGAGGGGGTGATGCCGGCTAGCTTCAAAGTACTGCATGATCCTTTGCGGAATAGTGACACCATGATAGCGGATTTTGGAGAAAGTGCTATTGGGAGGGTTGCACCCGTAGACTCTGGATTTTGGTGGATCATTCTGCTTCGAGCGTACACCAAGTCTACTGGAGATCACAGTCTTGCAGACATGCCTGATTGCCAGCGGGGCATGAGGCTTATTCTTAACCTCTGTCTCTCCGATGGGTTTGACACCTTCCCCACACTACTCTGTGCTGATGGGTGTGCGATGATCGATAGAAGAATGGTAAGAGATCTTTGTCACGAGTTTTTCCCCGTCCAAGTTAGAGATACGGATAGAGGTTCTTTAAGAGAGCAGCTTTAGGAGATTTTGTTATCTTGGCCTCATACTGTCTGGTCTGCACTTACTTAGATAGATCTCACTTGAAAGGGTAAGGCTGACAGCATTGTGATTGTCTCGTTGTGTTTTGTCAGGGAATTTACGGTTACCCGATAGAAATTCAGTCACTCTTCTTTATGGCGCTCAGGTGTGCTAGGACACTGCTGAAGCCTGAGAATGGTGGGAAAGAGTTCCTTGAGCGAATAGATAAGAGGTTAACGGCTTTGAGCTTTCACATGCGCGAGTACTTTTGGCTGGACCACAATCAGCTCAACAACATCTATCGTTTCAAAACAGAGGAGTATTCTCATACAGCTGTAAATAAGTTCAACGTCATTCCAGAATCCATACCGGATTGGGTTTTCGATTTCATGCCGATGAAGGGAGGTTACTTCATCGGAAACGTGAGTCCTGCCCGACTGGACTTCCGATGGTTCGCCATTGGAAATTGCTGTGCCATTCTGTCAGCTTTGGCGACCCCGGAACAAGCTTCGGCTATCATGGATCTTTTTGAGGAACGATGGCAGGAACTGGTCGGGGACATGCCCCTCAAAGTGTCGTATCCTGCCTTAGAAGGTCATGAGTGGCGCATTGTTACCGGCTGCGATCCTAAGAACACGAGATGGAGTTACCACAACGGTGGATCCTGGCCAGGTAAGCATCCCACACAGTCATCAGTCCATCAGTCCTTGGTCGTCGGGTTAGTTCATGCTTTTGGTCTTTGAGCATACTTCTTTTGCTGGATCATCGTATAATATCAAGTCAAAGCAAGCCAACAGATATGTCAATGTAGGACACAATTGTGCTGAATCACATTTTTCTGTTGGTGATTGACCTCCGAGCATCCTTAGAATTCACGACCCAGGGCTATTCTTTCCTCTAGGGTGAATCAGCTGATTAATGTAGTCTCTCACATCAGTAGGACGGATAAGACTGAATCTGTGTGCTCTACCCGTGAGTAGTTTTGATGAACTCCAAGGTGGTAGTAATAAATACTAGTAGTAGTTTCCATCCAGGTGCGGTGCATGTGTTGATAGTAGGGCAGGGCAGGGGTTTAGCATTTCATGGGAGACTTCCACGAGAAGTTCCTTTCAGTCGAAGATTGTTTTACAAGCCAGGGAAAGTAAATGAAAACGAAGTGCAGGGAAGGACAGTAGGTCACAAAGGAGAGAAGCTTACGCCAGGAATGTGGGTATTTCTGTGTGTGCAGTTCTACTGTGGATGCTGACAGCAGCCTGCATCAAGACAGGCCGACCGCAAATCGCCCGGCGAGCAATAGAATTAGTGGAACAAAGACTGTCGAAGGACGGGTGGCCAGAGTACTACGATGGAAAGCTGGGGCGCTACATTGGGAAGCAAGCCAGGAAATACCAGACGTGGTCGATAGCCGGGTACTTGGTGGCGAAGATGATGTTGGAGGACCCGTCGCATCTGGGAATGATCAGTTTGGAGGAGGACAAAAAGATGAAGCCTTCCCTCACAAGATCAGCATCATGGCCTACACATCGCTTCTAGAAGAGTTTTAACAACAGCAGCAGCAACAGCTGCAGAAAGAATAGCGTGTGTAGATTAATTTCTGTGTAACATTGTAGTGGACCCTCGTCGTAGGAAGAGGTGGAAGAGGGAGGAGATGATGATCAATGCGTGTGAGAACTTTTAGAGAATCACTTTGTACCATGTCATTGTGTTGGTTTTAAAAGCTGCGGGTGACAGCAGTAGGAGTAGATGATGGTGGGTCAAGAGAAGGCCCCCCTTACGCCATTACCAGCCTGCCCTTCACAAGGGAAAGGTGGGCCCATTCAATCAATGTTGCCAGGCCAGGTCGTCGACTAAGTCTATATGATGTACTATTGTGCTTTCTCTAAATTCTAGTAGAAGTAAATTTGTGCGAGATTGAAAATTTCGAGCCTGTGTCTCCTCCAATGAATGAATGATTTTACTTGTGAGCTTTCCAAACATAGGAGCTTGGAACCCCAATTACTTGCAGCAAACACGTGCTCCGGAACTTCACATAAGTACTTCACTACTCCACCTGAACTTCACAAGCACGATGGTCATCCCTCCCTCCTTCCCTCCCAAGTCACTCGTGTCCTTTTGATGGATGAATCTGAGAGCGATCTGAACTTCTGAAGAAGAGGAAAGAGGAGGAAAAGTACACACATTCCCCGTTTCGAGTACAACAATTCTGTTACAGAACCTTTCGGGCTTCCTGGCTATGAGCTTTCACTTCCAGTGCTCACTCCACAACTCCTCAGGCCAAGTTCAGTTCCCATTTCCATTGGGTCCCCACGCCAACTTCCCTCGGAACTGGTTTCCGTCCGACGTGGTGATTATCCGGATTCTGTACTGGCCAGTACTAGAAACGGCAAAATCCTTGGGTCGGCCGGGGAAGAAAACAACTTTTATCTTTCATCTCATCGTCAAGTCAGCCAGACGGAGGGGAGAACCGCCGTAGTAATTCCCTTCGTTCTCAGGCGGAGAGGGGAGGGGAAAAGATCCTGTCCAAAAGGACAAACCTGGAGAAGAAGGGGAGAGACAACAACAATAACACCCACCAACCTACGCAAGAATGAAACCAGCAATAGGGAAGACCTTGAATTCGATTTTGAGAAAGATTTGCATTCTGTTTGTTTATCACCACCAACGAGTGATGGATTTCTCTCTCTTAGCGGAGAACCGGCATCACGAAGCGATTCCTGTGCCGTACGCTCTTGGTGTCACCAGCTTCCTTAATAGCCGATGCTTTTCAGTAGGCCGCCTCTCCTCTGCTTTTTCTCGGATTTGGTGGTGGTGGTAGTAGTAGTAGTAGTAGTCTGTCTACAGCGGACGAGGAGAAGAGACATGGGGGGGAACTCCGAAGAGAATAATAAGCGGTCGGTCGGATCTGGTGGGTCCACAATATCTGTCTTCGCCTTCTTCTAGTCCTCTTCGTCTACTTGTCTGTCTGCCTGTCTGTCTATCTATGGCGAGAAGCTCCCCACTCTGAGCAAAGGTCACCTCACCTCCTCTGTCCTGCTCCTGCTCACCGTTGTTGCGGTGCTTAGAGGCAGCAATATGATGTAAATATGCCGTAACAGCAGTCTACATGTAGAGGCTGCTGATGTCAAATCTCTCGAAATGAGCGACAACTCTTTTCATCCCAACCTCACTCTCCCCTCCCCATCTCTCTTCAGTGCGCTAGCTAGAGAAATCGCTCGAGATGAGAGCCGGTGGGTGTTCTTTCTTCCCAGCCAACCAAACTTCTCCTAAAGTTACTCACTGCCAGCCAGCCAACTGGGTTTCACCAAAGCCGAGAGAGCATGGCCGCTGCATCCCATCCCATCCCATGCCGCTTGCACCTGGCTCCTGTTGTTGGCGGCGTTCTTCCCCTCCACCTCTTCTCTTCTCTCTTTCTGTACCTATTAGCTGCAGCCTATCTCTCGCTCGAATCTGGGAAACAAACAAACCTGAGCCAGAGGTTCTATCTCCAAACAAATTATGAGAAGAACCCACAAGCTCACAATGTACGTGGTAGTAGTCGTAGCTGCTGCTGCTGCTGTTTCGTTGGCGTTTGGTTTTTGGGGTGGAGAAGGAGAGAGAGCCCACTCCGTGACGCGTTCTCTTTTCTATGGGCGGCGTAGTTGTTACTTCGGTAGTAGGCACAGCAGCAGCAGCAGCAAGAAGAGAAAACAGTCAGGCAGGGCAAATTTGGAGCCCTGCCTGAATATTAACAGCTAGGGTAGGGTACTCGTACTCCTGTATTACTCCTACTAGTACCTCAGTTCTGCATTCAGTCTGCGATGGAAATCGACCACCAATCAAAACCCCCCAAGCGAGGTGATTCTTGGTAACTACTTCCTTGCTCGTGCACCTTCTCCCTCGCTTGTCTTTTCTCTCATCCGTCTCTACACCGTTACTTCTCTCTCTCTCTCTCTCTCCGTCGCTTTCGATCTCGATCTAGCTAAAACCAACTTGCTTTGCTTAGCAGTATTTCTTGCCCTTGATAAATTCTCCCCCAATAATCCTAACTTCTCATCCTCAAGGCAGGTCAGGGCTCCAAATTTGTCCTCAGGCAGAATTCACCTAGTCCTTCCCGTGGACTGTGTAACTCCAATCTGAATTCAATGTCCATGCATGGAATTAATTAACCCTTGACGACGCCGTCGATATGTTGTGGCGATTGATTAAGATTCTTTGTTCATGGACCAGCGAGCACGAGTGAAAAGGAAAATCTCATCATTCCACTCTACGCTACCTTCCCTACGTAGTCAGCATCGGCATCATGAACTCACTAGAATCTCCGAACCCTTGTCCTCACTCAAGCTTGGTAAGTTTCTTCTCCAGCTATTCCTAAAGGCAAAAGCCGGCTCAGTAGACAGACAAAGCAAAAAGTTGAGGTTAGACAGACCAGAGTAGACCAAGACTTTCGACAAGGTGACGAACAAATTTTGGAAGGAAGGAATCCTTTGGTTCCTCGGCCCATGGTTGACTTCACCATTCAAGACACCCGACTACTGCTCATACAAGAGTTTGGGGGCCAATATTGATGGTCTAGACGATAACAACTGGTGAAAGTCTTTCCCCTTCGAAGTGTGTGTCTGGGACCAACTACCGGGTCGTACTTGAAAAGGTAACTTTGGGTAACATCGCCAACATACAATCCTAGTGTGTGAAGTGTTGTGCCGAAATTCTGTTTCTTCGTAGATCATCTCTCTCGCTCTCTCTCAAACCCACACACAAAACACACTATCCAGTTGTGATAGAGGTTCTAGCTTATCATATCAGAGCTGAGGAGGGACCATTAACGTATCGCTTTGTTTCTGCCAATCAGGTGTGGGAGATCAATCCAATCTACGATCTAATTTCGTGGGCCTGCTGCTGTCCCGGAATCTGGACTTTTAACTACTTTCAGGGGAATTTCACGAGTCTAACCAACTGAGCTCTCTAAAAATGGGAAGTTGGAAGCCCAGACTTCCTCACTCCGTCCCTCAGCTGAATACATGGATGCCACGAGATATTGCTGCCAGAACCGGAGAACAGGTGCAACACACTTTCCTAGTAAGCAAAAAGAATATTCAAGTCTTGACTTCTGCACGATGTTGTCTCTCATGCTTCCCAGCAATATCAGCATCATCCAGTCAATCGACAACTGAAGAGATAAAGCCTCGGTCCCCCTTTATTTCCATGTAAGGGTTACACCAAGCAGAAACAAATAAAACCTACGCACAGTTCACTTCCTCCCGAATCTATTCATAGAAAAACTTATCCACTAACTACTGTTTCGAGGGATTGATCACTGCCGTACACAGAGGTTTTAACAATCATTGAATAAGTGGTGTGATTAGTTTGTTGCAGAAGACTTGGCTTGCTAGAGCTCTCGTTCGGTTAGGTCTCGGTTGATAAACTTCCAGTGAAGCATTGAGCCAGCATCTTTATCAATGTGCAATCATATCTATCCACGCGCTTATTCTTGCCACAATTATTCCGCTCTACAATAAAGATGATCTACGCATGATTAAAAATAGCTACCAAAGATCTTATTGGGCATTAAATGATGTGTACTCAGTACAAATATGGTTTAGAGAAGTTCTATTACAGAGGTACTGGAAATGTCTGCAAGCCGTCAATGGATCAAATTAACACATCAAGCGACATTTTTGTGAAATTGAGCTCATTAGTGTTCTAATGACTCCAAAGACAATGATACAATCGAGCATAACCCCTACTGTATACGCTTACAATGTAGAAGCCCATTCATTATCTCGAGCACAAGGGGGTTTCCAAGGTTTGAGAAAGCGAAATGACTTGAGGTTGATCGATGAGCACACGATCTGTATGTTATTTGGGGTGGGCCAGCCAGCATCGTCGGTAGTACAGCACTGTACTTTAGATTTCAGTGATCCGAGCTTGGAGAAAGCTGAACTAACTCGATTGTGTTTGTCGATGCCACTGCATAGTCCGTCTCCTCGCTAGGAGAAATTACCGCAGCTCCTCGAAGCACTTTTTACCTTGTGGAGAAAGTTCTATTAATACTCTGGTAGTTTAGGAAGTAAGAAATGCCTCGCTATTATTCCTCAAGCCCAGCCAGCATGGTGAGGTTAGTGAGACAAATGTCTTGCTGGTGACCTCGAGGTCCCTAGACTAACTGAGTGTTGCTTGTGGAAACAAACTTCATGTTTGAGCAATGAGAAAGTGCATCTTTAGTACTCATTAGTACCAGTTTTGTGGTTGTTGATAGATTGGTTGTGGAGACTTATGTGACGGAGGTGAACGATATATCCTTTTCTCTCCAGATGTTATTGCGACATACACGAGATAATCTTTCCCCACGAACACACAAGGACCTTCTAGTTTTTGCTTCACTATCATCATATTATACTAGAGGTTTACACTCTTCTTGAAAGAGTGACAATGTCAGCATACACTACATTCTCTCATAGTTGACTTGTCCATTCGTCAAGTTACTAGAACACATCTTCTCTCTTGCTCCAGCAAGGGTGCAGGCTCTTGGATCCTAACTTGACGATGCATTAAGGTATTCCGACTCGCATCAAGGTATTCCGACTCGCATCAATTATTTTTTATACAGCGATGAGGTTTTGTCTAGGTTTGGTTCACCAATTTGCATCATCATTACTCACTGGCGAGTGTGGTTCTAAACTAGATGCAATCGCGGTCCATATGACACGGTGTCCTCTTGGAGGACAAAGGATAGCTACCCATGATGCTATTAAGGATATAATGTTTGCTATGGCACGAGAGAGTGAATACTTGGCTTGGACGGAGTGTTCATATGCTTTGCAGATAACACGTGTCAAGGTAGACTTATATTTGGTCCGAGATAATCAGACAATAGTAACGGATGTTATGGTTACAAAGCCTACGCGTGATATAATTTTGGAGGGAGTGATTACTCATCCCCTTGGATGGGCGGCAAACGCAACAGTACCACTCTCACTCTCATACTTAGTAACATATTTTAGACAGCTTACAGTACCACTCTCACTCTCATACTTAGTAACATATTTTAGACAGCTTACGCGCATTGCTCCACCAAGGGGAGTGGTTGGTGTAATCTACTGGAGAACAATCACACTAGATGATGTTTCTTTGGATATTCTAGTTGTTTGTAGTGCTTGACTTACCTGACTCGGAAATCTTAGCTGCGGTCCGGCTAATTTCTCGGATAGACTCTCTCATGTTTCTGAGATAGTCTCTTTCGAGACTTGACCCACTTTACCTATTTACCCATCCTTCATTTTTCCTACGCGGTCGCCTTTTTTCGTTCTTTACCTATTTTGTCTCACCCTTGTAGTGCTTGATGGAGTCTTCCCATCCCTTTTGTTTTCTGCGCGGTCGCACTTTCCACCTAGTACTCTAAACATACTCTTGACATATACAATGCCCGAGGTGAACATTTGCAATCAAATGTGATCAATGCTGTACTTCATTCCTGTAAAAGCTGGATCTGAGAGGCTGAGTTGGAATGCCAGCTTGGGATCGATTGACAAATGGGATATGTAAAGTATGTAACGTAAAGAGAATGTTTGGTGGCTATGTCTGGCTGTTTGGTTACAGGGCGTCACTCATGGAGATGAAGAAGCAGAGACGATCAGAGCATGCTGGTGCAAATGCTGGAGAGAAGGTTGGAAATTAGGAAGAGGAGATTGGATAGTAATGGATCGGATATGTATCGTTTGATAGAGAAGAGCAGTAAGTGACGGAGTAAGTGCTGCTGCTGCTGCAGCACCGCCTCCTGCAGAAGGACAGCATAGCAGAGAGGAGAAGGAAGTGAAGAATGCAAGTGGCGCAAGCGGACAAGAGAACCGGTGGAGTCAAGGCGTTGTGTGAGCAGACCCTATGTGGTTGGGGTTTGGCAGCAGTTTAGCGATCAGCAGCTGCTTTTCCGAGACGACGAGGTGTGTGCAGTATCTGAACGGACTGACTTACTGATTACTGGGTAGCTGCTACTGTTGCTGTTGTTGTACATTACTGTACCCTCGCTGCTCTGTTGCTTTTCGTCCGCTGCTGCGGCGCTCTGCTTGTGTCGCAGTGTTGTCCGCAGGAGTTGCGGAGAAGGAGAATTTGTCAATGTAATATCAATACATAGTACTACTGTAATGCATTGAATTCAATCCAATGCCTTCAATTCATGTTTCTTTGGATGTTGCTGTTTACTGGCACGGAAAGGCACGAAACAAAAACAAAACTTTTCTCAGAGCTCAAGCATCTATCCACAAAGTCCGGTCAGTCCGTGGCACTTATTATGACCACCATGTCACCTTGCTTCGCGGATCTTCCTCTGCGCTCTTCAGTGCTCTATGATGCATCCATCATCCCTGAAGGTGCAGCAGAGAAGCAATTTTACACTGTTCGATTCCCTTCACGGCATCCCATAGAATGTTCCCAGGCATCTCCCTTTTCAAGTGTCGGAGCTAACCACGTCCTCATCGTTCTTCCCGAAGGAATCTGCAGTGAGGTAGTACTTGAGCGCAAAGTGCCAGTAGTTCTACGAGGCTTCTGCAGGAACATACCGTTCAATTCCAATCCCACTGTAGGTCAATGCCTGCAAAATGAACCTGCAATGCCTCCTTGGTGGTAACACACGGTTCCATCATGAATATGTCTCCAGGTCTAGCCTTTTTAATCCGATTGCATGGGGATATATAGGTTTTCATGATTGATTGATATGATTTGGATACACCAGAGTGTCATAGTCATATTGCAAGAAACACATGACGACGAGGTTGAGGGATCTTGGTGAAGGAGATGTGGTGAAGTGAGTGACGGAGGAGGTACCCTGCTGTCCCATTCCAGGACCACTGAGGAACATGTGTTGTAAGCAATGCATGTGGATATACAACACTCGAGTGGTAGTAGTAGTAATGGTTTCGTAGAAATATGCCGCTTGTTTCCATTACAGTAGCTTCAGCGGAAGAAGACCTCTCAGAAGGCAGAAGCAGTTTCTGGAAGTTGGGGAACGTACAAACATCCCTCCTTGACTTGTGCTCAAATGTGTTGACCTGGATGTGCAGAACTCAACAGTTGAGAGGACGAGGGGAGGGGAGGGGAGGGGAGGGGAGGGGCGGGGCACCCTTTTCACTGAAGATAAGGTTTGACAAAGAGGAGATGGTTCATCCCTCTTGGCCACCAGTAACTGCAGAGCAGAAACCATTATCCAGCTACTGGTGCAACCAAGAGGGCGCTAATTAAAGTGCAGCAGCAGCAGCTTCTGTGCTCGCTGCCGGTTACTTATTTGCCTCGAATGCAATCGCGTTTAACGCTGCTGGGTTGGCAAAGCTGAACTCATCAAAATCAGAATCATTGTCCAGATACCGCAGCTTCCATCGCCCTTATTTGTCCCAGACTGCATGTACTTTACAATAGAAGAAAGTCCACTGCTCTTCCACACGAGGTACTTACTTACGTCCATGCGTGCTCAATTTAGACCCGACATCATCACACCACTTGCACCTGCAGATTCTGATGGCATCTCATTATATCTTCGTAGAAAGTGGAGGAACATTAGGTAGAGAAGGTTACAGTCTCAACCTGCTTGAGTCATACACATTTCATTCTGCCACCTTCCCAACGAACTTCCAGCTATGAGTAATCCTCCACTCTTTATCTCACAGAATAATTCAAAGGGGAAGGTACAATCATCTCATTCTCGAAATGGAAAGCAAATAACATTTTGAGCCGGAGCTCCAGCGAGTTTGGGATAGGCGCTGAATTTTCATCGCTACGTGGTTATGGAATCCTTCCTCCAATCCAGGGAGGAACTACTTACTATCATGCCACGCATAAGGGGTAACTGCTCAGACACTACTCAGAGCTTCTCACATAGATATTGCCTTAGATTGCCTTAGATACTGCAGGAACGATGATTCCTTCACTGTTTCGACTTTTATTTAATAATAACAACCAATACAGTTGTAGTTTGTGTACTTTCTTGACCAGACCATATCCATGGGGTAGGTTAAACGCTGATATAGCTGCTATGCTGACAACACAGCAACAAGAGCAACAATAGAAAATAATGCTCTTGAGACACGGCAGGCTTTCTCGAGAGGTCACCTGAGGGTGGGGACGCAGGTCTCTACTATGACATCAGGTGATTTCTTATGAAGGTCACAATCGACTAAAATTAGATTCCTTCCTCCTCTTAGAACATTACAGCCCGATAATCCTCAATGTCATAGAATTCTACATACTAACACAGTGAGTGAAATCATCCCCAAAAAACGAATCACTCTTCGTGCTGTACAGTATCTGTACAAGCTTTGCTTGCTTACTACTTAGATCTTCCATGAAGTGAAGCCTATTGAAGTAGATCGATATACAATTAAACGCTAATTACAGATCAGCACTGGACAATATCCTCGTTAAGAGAAGGGGGGGGGGGGGGGGGGGGGGCGCGGGGGCGGGGAGGAGAGAGAGAGAGTTTATCAAGCGCAATTCACCCACCCACTCACAGCAGAAGAAGCCACAGACTGAACCTATGGATTTTACGAAATTGCCGAGCGAGGTTCAGGGGTTGCCTTTAGGTTCTTTTCGGGAGTGAGTCAAACAGACAAGTTCACTGATTCTCGGTGGCGAGATACACGCTTTAGGGCTATGGAACACAACGACCGTCATCCATGAATAATTTCAGGGCAGAAAACAATTTTTTTGGAAGGATCCATCACCTCGCGGGGATTTATCACTGTACACTGAACAGGAGAACTTCGCTGATTTGTCCTGTTGGAAAATTTCTCCAAACTTTGGTTTTTTGAGCCAGGCGAAATCTGGACAACTTGGGGAGGAGAGGAAGTTGCACAAGTCGAGTCGTAGAAATCTTCTTCGGGAGGATCTACCCACTGTTTCCGAACAGTTCCCTGGCTTCTAGCCTTCCCAAGCCAGCAAACAAACAGACAATCAATCAAGCCAGACGATCTAATCTACTCTACTCCACTCAACTCCAGTGTACTGCACAGTTGGCCGCTGGTGCTTCCGGAAGTTGGCACACGCACCCATAAAGCTTAGAAGCTCCAGGTCCTCCTCCTCCTCCTCCTACACAGCTCAAAGAGTCGATCGAGGTGCCGCCGCACCAAACAACTCACGGTTCGACCACTGCCGCAGATTCTTGAAGATCCCCCGCGTGTGTCGAGATGTAATTTGATCTTGATTTACTATCGCTAGAGTCTCTCAACTTTCTTGTCAATATGTGAAGTAAGGAGACCTCCATTGACAATCTCAACACACTTTCAGCGGAAATTTGAGTACGGTAGTATTCATTTGAGACGAACAAAGTGCAAATGGGTGAGAAAGGCCATGAAAGCCTGAACGTTTCGAATTAGAATTCCAGCATTTATACGAGCAGTTTTTTCTGCACGAAGTACATTATCCAACAAAATATGATTTCTTATCTGTCATCGACGCAGTCGACCGAAGAAACTCTGGGAGGAATTAATCATAACAGATAAAATCTTCGTCTGTTTCAAGGACATTGGTAAAATTAAATCGCCTCTTCCTCTCCATCTTCTCCCCCGTTACTTATTAGACCGTGGGTTGGATTCCTCGTTCGCAAACCTGATCAGCAGAACTGACGATTGGACGAACTCTTTGTCCGTAGCATGACGACGCCGTTGCTTCCGCATCCACCCGGAGAGGGGCACGTGGCTGCACAGGTTCCTGGGAGGAAGAATGGCTCCATCATTTCGCAATTTGCGCAAAATGCACTTTACCTTTTCCAGCAAAGAAGGGCCTGATCGATGCCTGTGTACTATGAGGAGAAAAGCTGATCAATCGGTTCGATTTCACCTTTTCCTGCCCCGGTACAGACGGACGGAAATGAAGGCTTCTTTACTTCTGCGAAAAGGAAAACAAATTTAATGCCAACTCTTTTCACGTGAACAAAATTTCTGACGCAAATCCTGACTCGGGCTGTAGGCAGCCTACGGAATTAAGCAATACGGAAAGTGCTACGGCTACGGCCAGGGACTACCAAAGGACCGCGGTCTGATCAGCTGACTCAGGTCAAGTCAGGTCAGGTCAGGATAACTGTCCTGTGCCGGCGAGCGGCGCGCTGCAGACTTCCCTAAATAACGGCCCGTCCAGGCCAGCGTGGGTGGCCCGGGCCCTGGTTGGTGCAGTGGTTCCACAACCGTCTCCAGTTATTCATAGCTTTCATGTTTATGACGGTTTTATATGCATTTTTTATTCTTTTGTATTGTATTTTTGAGGCTGAGGTTCCAAAATCTAATTTCATGAATCTAATTTCCACGCGGTCGCCCTTGTCCATTTCATGAAGTAGAGAAAGCTCATGTTATCCTTGTCATACATATATAAAGTTTAATTAGTTTAAGTTCCAGTTATAGATAAAATATTTGTGTAGAGCTTGCAGTAATTATGGAATAAGAAGAGCAAAAGGCGACCGCGCAGGAAAAAGGAAGGATGGGAAGACCCCCATCAAGCCGTACAAGGGAGAGACAAAAAAAGGTAACATGGGGCTAAGCCCCAATAGAGTCTATATGAGAAATCTGCCCCAATTATGGAATCATTATATTGCTTAAGGAAAAAGGCAACCGCGTAGGAAAGACTAAGGATAGGAAGACCCCATCAAGCTATACAAGGGAGAGACAAAAAAGGTAACATGGGGCTAAGCCCCAATAGAGTCTATATGAGAAATCTACCCTAACCGAGCTATGCAAGTCGTACGGTCTACACTCAACTGGACCATCCAAAGAAACATCACCTAATGTGATTGCTCTCCTATGGATTGCACCAACCACTGCCCTCTCTAGAGCAATGGACACATGCTGTCTAAAATATGCTACAAAGTATGAGAGTGAGAGTGGTACCCCTAACGCCTAACATAATAAGCTCTCGCGCACTCCTTGACAAATGTGTCAAATGCCGTGTCCATCGCCCCATATAACTCCAACGCTAGAGGAACAAAGAGGTGACCTCGCTGCATGCCCCTATACTTGGAGACCTTGCGACCTGCTGCTGCACTTGCCGCCCATCAAGGGGATGGGTAATCACTCCCTCCAAAACTATATCCCGCGTAGGGTTCATAACCACGACATCCGCTACTATCACCTGATCATCCCAATAGAGTCTATATGAGAAATCTGCCCTACCATATCCGAGCTATACAAGTCGTAGGGTCTACACACAACTAGAGCATCCAAAGAAACATCATCTAATGTGATTGCTCTCCTATGGATTGCATCAGCCACTGCACTCTATAGAGCAATGGACACATGCTGTCTAAAATATGCTACAAAGTATGAGAGTGAGAGTGGTACCCCCTAACGCATAACATAATAAGCTTTTGCGCACTCCTTGACAAATGTGTCAAATGTTGTGTCCATCGCTCCATATAACTCCAAGGCTAGAGTGTAAAAGACCAAATCCGAGGAGAGAAATAAGAGAATGAAAACTCACATTGGGACACTTGAATGAGGGAAAACTCCGAGTGCCTAGCATGAGCTTTGGCCTTGGTATTTATAGGTAGCATACAAAGCCCTTGAGAAGCTTCTCAACAAGCTTCCTCAAGCCACTTTCTTAGAGTGCAAGCCAAGAAAATAAACAAGCTTCTCAAGAAGCTTCCTTCTAGAAGCTGCCTACTTGGCTTGCAAGCTAAGCTAGTTGGAAATTTCTAGAAGCTTCCTTCTAGAAGCTACTTACTTGAGGTGCAAGCTAAGCTAGCCGAGAAGCTTTCAAAGAAGCTTCCTAGGTACTTCTGGAATATTCTAGGCTAATTTGTCTTATGTGCTACTTCGTAATCCCGACTAACTTTGTTGCTAAACTCCATATTGTTACATATTCCCCCGCCGCTAGTTGGTGAGGTCCTTGTCGCCAGTGAAGCTTCAAAGTCCTAGATGGCCATCTATGCATTCTAGAGGTGAGAAAGAGGTTCCCATATGGCATCATGAAGGGGATACCCTTTCCAAAGGACCTTGTACTCCGTACGGCCTCGTGGAATATGGCAACGCGCAAGGATACAATCAACTTTGAACTCCTCATGATCATTGATAGAGATAGGAAGAGGGGGAGATTGGACTCAAGAGGAAAAGGAAGAGGGGCTAGGAACAAAGTGTTTCAACTTGGAAACATGAAAGACAGGATGGATACGCATGTGACAAGGCAAGGCAAGGCAAGTCGATAAGCAACATGAGAGACAATTTGGGTGATATCAAAGGGTCCTATCCAATTAGGTGCAAGTTTAAGAACTTGGGTATCAAGTGGGAGAGGGAGGTTACTAGAGGATAGCATGACTTTATCACCAACTTCAAAGGTGAGATCACCATGATGGTGGTTTGCGTATTGTTTTTGGCGATTTTGAGCAACAAGGAAGTGAGACTTGGCTTGTTGGAGGGATTGGGATATAGTGGTCAAGAATGTGGAAGTATGAGGAACTTGAGATGGATGGGGAGCAAGAAGAGAATCTGGAACAAGTGGATCCTGGCCAAAATTGAGAAAGAAAGGAGAAAATCCGGTGCTTGCCTGTTTGGAATTGTTGTAGGCAAATTCTGTAGTTGCAAGACATTCGTCCCAAGTGGTATGGTGGACATTGACAAAGGCACGCAACATATCCTCCAATGTACAATTTGCATGTTTGGTTTGTCCATCAGTTTGAGGATGATAGGCTGTGGATAAAGCAAGCTTGGTGGCGAGTATCTGGAAGAGTGCTTGCCAAAACTTCTTGGTAAATCAAGGATCACGGTTGGAGATGAGTACACATGGCATCCCATGATGCTTGAAGACATTGTTGAAGTAGATTTGCGCTAAGGTTGGAGCATACACAATATCACAGGTTGGGGCTAAGTGGATTTGCTTACTAAGCTTATCCACAAACACCACAATTGCAGTGTGTTCTTGTTTTGTCTTTGGCAAGGATGTGATGAGATCCAAGCTCACATGCTCCCAGCAAGCGGATGGAATAGCAAGTGGTTGAAGGAGTCCATTCAGCTTTTGGTTGTTGGCCTTGTTACGTTGGCAACTCTCACACGATCGGACAAATTCTCGAACATCTCGTGTCATGTTGGGCCACCATCATTGACGTTGGAGGGTACTCAAGGTCTTCTTCACATCCATGTGAACTGCGATGGGTAAATCATGGGCTTCTTGAAGGCACACAAGTCAAAGATCACCTTTAGTTGGAACATAGATCTGGTCCTCATGGAATAAAAGGCCCTCCTTGATGGAGAAGTTGTTGTACTCCTTATTGCATGCCGTAAGGTGACCTTGTACCATTTGGAAGAAGGGTTCCTGATATAGAGTTGACTGAAACTCGTTTTGGACCTTAGAGTCAACTGACACTGTTGAAATTGCCATTGTGATGAGAGGAAGAGACTTCAAATCAGGTCGTCGTGATAAAGTATCAAGGATGACATGGAACCGACCTGGTTTGTACTCAAGTTTGATGTCATACAGTTGGAGTTGTTCCTCCCATCAATGATGTCTACTCTTCATGTGTTGCAAGTGTAAGGTCTGCAACAATGGTTTGTGATCAGTTTGCATGATCACTTGTTTCCCCAAGAGGTAATGCCTCCATACCTTGGTGGCGTATACCATTGCAAGTTGTTCTTGATCTTGAGCAGAGTAGTTTTGTTCAACCGTATTGAGTCGGCGAGACACAAAGGCAATGGGATTGAGTCCATTTGGGAATTCTTGTTGCAGCACGGCTCCAATTGCACAGTTAGAAGCATCAAAATCAACTACACAAGGTAGTTGAGGATCATATGGTTGAAGAATGGGTCTTGAAGACACCATATGCTTTAACTTCTGGAATGCTTCTTCATGCTTGGTGGTCCACTAGAAGCTCAAGTTCTTTGCTAAGAGGTCAGTCAGTGGTGCAGCCACATGAGCATAATAATGGATGAACTGTCGGTAAAAAATGGCTAATCCATTGAATGCTCGTACTTCTGTAGCATCCTTTGGGGTAGGCCAATCAGTAATTGCTTTGATCTTCTCTTCTTTCATCTTGATCCCCTCTGATGAGATCTTATGACCCAAGAAGGTAACCTCCTTCTACCAAAAAGCACACTTTGACTTCTTATAGTAAAATTTCCATTGTCGTAGTCGTCTTAGGACTTCTTGCACATGATTCACATGTTTTTCCTCTATCTTACTATAAATTAAGATATCATCCAAGAACACCACCACAGACCGATCTAATAGTCCATCCAACACCCAATGTATCTGATCCATGAAGATTGCAAGAACATTAGTGAGTCCGAAAGGTAGAACTCTCCACTCAAAATGCCCATACCTTGTACAAAAGGCAGTCTTTTGCACATCCTCTCTCAATAAGAATTTGCCAATAGCCGCTGCAAAGGTCCAACTTGGAAAAGTAGCGTGCTCCACTTAGTTGATCAAGCAAGTCATCAATCCGAGGCAAGGGATATGCATTCTTCACGGTTTGCTTATTGAGCCCATGATAATAAATATAGAAACAAAATCCTCCATCCTTCTTTGGAACAAATAGTACCGGTGCTCCCCAAGGAGAGGTACTATGTCGTATGAAGTCCTTCTCCAACAACTCTATAAGTGTTATTTGCAACTCCTCCTTTGGTGAGAGCCGATAGATTGGTCTACTCACTAGAGTACTCCCTGGCAATAACTCGATCTTGAAAGGCATACCTCGATTGGAGGGTAATCCCTTTGGCAGATCATCCGGAAACACGTCCGCAAACTTCTTAACTATCTGATCAACCATTGCTTGAGGAGGCTCTTGGTCCCCCACAGATTGGTCTTGTGCAGTCTACTTGATCCACACCGCAAACACAGACTTATCTTCTTCCAAAGCTTACTCTATGGATGCTTTACTAACAAACTTCCTTTCTATGAACTCATCTCTCTTCCAAGCTTGCTCCATGGTTGCCTTCTTGGCAAACTTCCCATCTTGGGACTCCACTTCCTTCAAGGTTTGCTCTATGGCTACCTTCTCGACAACCTTCCCACCTTGGGATTGACTATTCTTAGGTGTCTTACTTAGAGGTGCCAGACAACCTAATCATAAATTCCTACCTTGATGTTGTACTTGAATTTGGCATTGGGTCCAATCGAATTGAACCTTATGACGTTCAAGCCAAGGTAGACCTAGAATGATATCATAGTGTAGAGGTGCCACTACAAACCTCATACACTCCAAATACTCCTTCCCAATCTTGAAGGTAACAGGATGCGAGGTGCATAATGCATAACCCTTTCTACCATTTCCATCATCAAATTACTTCCAATCACTGGCTTGATAAGAATACCCAATTTTTTTGCTACTTGCATAGACATGCAATTCTTTGAACTTCCAGAATCAACCAAAATCCTACAACCCCGATTAGATATCATACCTTGCAAGTGAAGCAAACTTGCATAGGTCGAGCCTTCAACCCCATTGGAACTAATCAAGCTCCCAGTAGGCAGCTCAAAATTTCCTACAGGGATTCCTTTTTTCCATGATTATTCCGCTCCACAACCTCCACTTGGGCAACTTGTCAAGGTCATCCATTCTTGAGTGTGCATTCAGCAATGCGATGCCCCAATTGGCAACAATAAAAATAACCACCATTTTGTTGCAGTTTCTCCCTATTTGCCGTGCCAAGCGGTCTTCATTGAATTGCATCAATCTCCATTGGTACTGGCTCCTCCACTTGTGTGTAGTGTATTGGTAGGCTTTGTGGAGGTCAAGGTCAAGACCAAGTTGTTGCGACCAAGGAATCAAAACGTTTGGCCAACTGCATGGCTTCCTCCAAGTGTTGAGGCTCTTGCATGGTTACCTCTAATTTGGTTCTTGCCTTCCAAATTGATCCAAAGCTTCACCTTCCAATACATCTAGGATTTTCATGATGGTGTTTTGGAACTGCATGATGTAACTTCTTATAGAGCCAATCTGTTTCAACCTTGCCAACTTATCCCGTGCAGCTCGTGTGGCATTTATAGCTTGGAACTGACTAATTATTGTGCTCTTGAATTCTACCCATGTCAAGATTGGTGCAACCATTTGTCGTTTGGCTTGCTCCACTCGGAATCTCCACCATAGCTTTGCTACTCCATCCAATTGGCTAGAAGCCAAGAGAATCTGTTTTTGCTCGTCTTGTAGATTGGTAGTTTCAAAATAATGTTCACAATCAAACACAAAATTCTCCACTGCACCCAGGAGATTCTTGCCTTCAAATACCTTGGGTTTAGAGAACCTGATCCAATCTTATCTTTCTCAAATTGGTACTCTCTCCACCTTCTCTTGTTGTCGAGATCTTGTTCATCCAACAATTGAGTAAGGTGCTCAATTTGTTGTTGCATAGCAAGGATAACATCAAGTATTGATGCCATGGTTGCTCCTCTATCACACCACTCCCAATCCATCTAATTTATTAACACATTGAAATAGCATGTCCACCGTTCTCCATAAGTTACAACCGGAAGCACCAAGGGTTCCTTAGATATGGTGATCATATGAAGAAAATCTTGTCCAAAGTGCGAGGTGATGAATTGTGTGAAACAATGCTTTGGTAGTATTTGGACGCAAAAATCCCAACGGTTTGGTGGAAGTGGATTTGGTGGTCCATAAATTCCATCCATCCCATTCCTGCTCTAATACCAATGTAAAAGACCGAATCCGAGGGGAGAAATAGGAGAATGGAAACTCACATTGGGACACTTGAATGGGGGAAAATTCCGAGTGCCTAGCATGAGCTTTGGCCTTGGTATTTATAGGTAGCATACAAGGCCCTTGAGAAGCTTCTCAACAAGCTTCCTCCAGCCGCTTTCTTAGAGTGCAAGCCAAGTTAACTAGGAAGCTTCTCAAGAAGCTTCCTTCTAGAAGTTGCCTACTTGGCTTGCAAGCTAAGCTAGTTGGAAGTTTCTAGAAGCTTCCTTCTAGAAGCTACTTACTTGAGGTGCAAGCTAAGCTAGCCAAGAAGCTTTCCAAGAAGCTTCCTAGGTACTTCTGGAATATTCTAGGCTAATTTGTCTTATGTGCTACTTCGTAATCCCAACTAATTTCATCGCTAAACTCCATATTGTTACATAGAGGAACAAAGAGGTGACCTTGATGCTTGCCCCTATACTTGGAGACCTTGTGACCTACTGCTGCACTTGCCGCCCATCCAAGAGGATGGGTAATCACTCCCTCCAAAACTATACTCGCTTAGGGTCCGTAACCACGACATCCGCTACTGTCACCTGATCATCCCAATAGAGTCTATATGAGAAATCTGCCCTACCTCATTTAAGATATCCGAGCTATGCAAGTTGTACGGTCTACACACAAGTGGAGCATCCAAAGAAACATCAACTAATGTGATTGCTCTCCTATGGATTGCACCAGCCACTGCCCTCTATAGAGCAATGGACACATGCTGTCTAAAATATGTTACAAAGTATGAGAGTGAGAGTGAGAGTAGTATCCCTTGACGCCTTACATAATAAACTCTCGCACACTCCCTAACAAATGTGTCAAATGCTATGTCCATCGCTCCATATAACTCCAATGCTAGAGGAACAAAGAGGTGACCTCGCTGCATGCTCCTATACTTGGAGACCTTGCGACCTGCTGCTGCACTTGCCGCCCATCCAGGGGGATGGGTAATCACTTCCTCCAAAACTATATCCCGTGTAGGGTCCGTAACCACGACATCTGCACTATCACTTGATCATCCCAATAGAGTCTATATGAGAAATCTGCCCTACCACATTTAAGATATCCGAGCTATGCAAGTCGTACGGTCTACACACAATTGGAGCATCCAAAGAAACATCACCTAATGTGATTGCTCTCCTATGGATTGTACCAGCCACTGCCCTCTATAGAGCAATGGACATATGCTGTCTAAAATATGCTACAAAGTATGAGAGTGAGAGTGGAACCCCCTGACACCTAACATAATAAGCTTTTGCGCACTCCTTGACAAATGTGTCAAATGTTGTGTCCATCGCTCCATATAACTCCAAGGCTAGAGGAACAAAGAGGTGACCTCGCTGCATGCTCCTATACTTGGAGACCTTGCGACCAGCTGCTGCACTTGCCGCCCATCCAAGGGGGTGGGTAATCACTCCCTCCAAAATTGTATCCCGCGTAGGGTCCGTAACCACAACATCCGCTACTGTCACCTGATGATTTTGGACCACAAAGTAGGACCGGTTACTACATTGCTTAAGATGCAAACTTATCACACATGAAAATCATTTATATACTTTTTGGACAATTTATCTTCTTGGAAGATATGATCTGTCTAGATAATTATGAAGATTGGACTAGGATGAGTTATCTCGGCTTTTATTAGACTAGTCCAAGCATTTTTATTCAAGATAGACTGTATTGAATTATGAAAATGAACTAATTCAGCATATACTACTTAATATTATGAAATGAAATTACTTCACTTTCCCTAATATTCTTCCCTATGACTACAAAGAAACATGCAAGGAATTGACTATAATGTATTTCTATCTCACTACAACCGCAAAATACAATGTACTGACTTTAACTTTGGAGTAGCATGTCCTTTCTAGTAGTAAACTATCCTCCGGAGTCCATAAAATAGTTTAAACATTTCTTATACTTCTTCCAAATGATTGCTTTATACTTTACTAAGTGTTTGTGTGCTTTGGTAATCGGAGCTTTCTTTGTTTATTGATAAAATTAATTAATTATGATTTTTTAAATTATTGAATAAATTATAAATATAGAATACTGGTTTTTTGAATAATATGTGTTTGATACTCCAAAGGACGTTAATCAGTATATACAAACATACATATTTGCACTTAATCCACATATTTTGAGATGACTCATCTTCAATATCACACAAAATAGAAATTATAGAGTAAATGGAAAAAACACTTCATGAATGTGCAGTAGGAAACATTTCTCATTTTAATCATATTGAGGCTTAGCCCATCTATTGCCTAGGTTTTTATCCTTGAATGGCTTGATGGGGTCTACCCATCCTTCTTGTTGTTTGTTGGAGTTGCTTTTTTGAGATTTTATGAAGATGATTACAACAAGACCATCATGAAATACCTGAAAAAGATACCTAAGAAGAATTTCATAATATGTAAAGCATTTATTTAAAAATTCTTTCAAACTTTAATTTCAATTATGGACTAGTCAAGTCTAAGTAATGCAAGTTGTTGATTTTACCTAAATAAACTCTTTACCTGGTTAACAAAAGCAACTTACTATATCATAGGAGCACATCATCACCACACAGCAATGTATAGCAGGGAGGAAAGGCTAAGTACAGTAAGCTGCCTTACGAGTGTCCTCTTACAATGATAGTGGAATCTCCCATAAGCATGCAAAGTTCCACTTAATTGCAACATGGAGAGAATTTTAAAAACTTGAAACCAAATCAATGTTGCTTCCTTTTAGTAATGGATTTCATAAAGAAATTATGTTTTTGCATTGATGGATAGAGAAATGTTAAAATTTGACCATTCATTTGAATCAAACAATTAGAAGGCCAATAAATTCCATGTCACGGCAATGGTGCAACAAAAAGAAGAGAAGTATGAAGAAGAGAAAATAAAAGGAAGGTAAAGCATTCTACAATGATGTTTTGTTGTTTCATGGCAATGGTGCAACAAAGAGAAGCATGATGGATCATTATAGAACAAATTTTTGTTAAATGGCAACGGTGATATGAAGAGAAGAACAATGGAGCATTGTACAACAAGATGTTTTGCTTCATGAAAATAATGTAACAAAGATGATAAATTGTTATACAAGGATGCTTTGTTTCATGACAATGGAGCAAAGAGAAGAATGATGGATCATTATACAATGAGATGTTTTGCTTCATGGCAATGGTGCAACAAAGAGAAGGACAATGGAGCATTGCACAACACGATGTTTTATCTTCATGACAATCATGCAACAAAGAGATGGATAATCCAGCATCATGCAGCAATGTTTGTTTCATGGAAATGGTATAAAAAAGAAAGAAGGATGATGAAGTATTACATGACAATACTTGGTGTCATGGCCATGGTGGAACTGAAAAGAGAAGGATGATGAAGAATTATATAATGATGTTTTGCATCGATTAGTGAATGTAGTTGTGTTTGGTCAGCTATGACAATCTTTCTTAATATACATTGCTCACTATGTAAAGAAGATTATGATTGATCATAATTCTGATGCGATGCAAACACTTTTTCACCTCAACAGAATTTCCAAAGGAGCAAGAAGAAACTTCATATGATGTACAGTTAGGGTTTATGGTCTAGAATTTGATATTGTTCTTATTCTTGTTTATATATTTGCAATGACCAAGTGTTGTTCAAAGTTGTAGTGTTTTAGTAAGAACCAATCAAGGATACAAGTTAAAGATGACTAAAAACAAGATAAAATGTAATAATGGTCATTGAAATTTATTTTCATTTTTTAACCTCTTATGTAGAGTCATTCCCAAAAGAGGGTAATATCACCACACCTACTCAAAAAGATAAATCAAAATTAATCTCGCTCACTATAAATCTGAACCAAATGATTCTTGAATGTGATGCTTCATTTGTAATGAAGGTCATTTGTAAGGCTTCATTTGCCTTGGAATTTCCTTGCCTTACTCTTGTACGACCAGATTCTAGATTACTAGCTTTGGAGTACTTGTATATAATAAGATCTTTGCTCATGTTACAAAGTTTGTTGTTGTATGAGATCAATATTATCACATTGTTCTACAAGCCATAACCTAAAATGTGCATATAAAGAAAGAGTAGGACCCTCCAAGTGTCCAATCATACTAACAACTATGATTGTAAGTAGCATTCTATCCTTCCCAAAGGCACAACATCACAATAGTCTTGAATGGATCTTGTTGCTTAAGCTTATAGGCTTATGTTACTTTATAATACTCAAAGTGTTTGCCAATCTATCACTATATTGTCCTTGATCTTTGTAAAACCCCTAGAGTTGAATACCATAGTTCTACATGAATGATTCCCCTCACTCAAGTACTCTTGCTCCTACATCAAGATTCCTCACTTTTACTCAATTAAACATGTAGTCATCCATACACGGCACAAACAAATACACATATACTAACTCACTTGTGTTGATGGTATAAACTTCATTTTCTTGCAAAAGAAAGATATTTTGAACTAACATGGTGATTGCTAAGCCTTGGATCTTTATACATGTCCTACTTAGTTGCCAAAGAAATCCAATGGCTATAATCTAATGAAATCTCTTAACAACATCTATGGCACTCAATGCTAATTACATCCTATACTTATATTATCCTAATCTAACCTAAGTTGGTGGAATGGAAACCACATCTCTTGACTTGTTGTCTATTGTTATTTTGTTGAGTGATAGGCTAACACAAGATCTTTGTATTGTGATCTTACTAACAATGTGTGAAGTTGGTACAATTATAAAGAGTCTTGGGCTACAACTATGAAAACAATCCTATCCTAACTATGAGATGGATTGCATTCATTCTTTAGAAAGTTGGCAGTTGCTCATTTTACATGAAATTGTTACTTGTCTACTAGACTATCTAACCTAGTTTGTGAAAAATTACTTGCTCCTTTGCATATCTGAATGAGCTCTACAAGCTCCTTCCTATAACCAACAACTTCTCATGTAAAGGTAGTGTGCATCCCCTAGAACTTGGAATTAGTATGGTCTTGCAATTTGATAGAAAACACTTTTACTTGTTTGTTGGTAGAGACCATCCTCTAAAATGCATTGATTTGTATCTTGAGGTCCTTCATTCTTGTATGTTTGGGGTTTTCATTGGCTATTTGTCCCAATTGGTTCAAGCATTGAATTGTTGTATGAACTATCATTGCAAATAGCCATGTCCATTTGTTCTCCAAGTTTGTTCATGCACTTCGGAACTTATGGTTCATGAAGTTTATGGTGGTTGCTTTCTTTGGTATCCTTTTCAAGTGGAAGATAGGGATGCCATTATCTTCTTCCACTATTTTTTCCCCTTGTTTGGAGATCTAACCTTGTACTCATGTTTTTTGTTGTGTGACATGAATGCACTTTGTTGTCGTAATCTCCTATATGTTCACATTGTCATCCATCCTAAGCAATTAAATCCTAGTGAGAGAATTATCACTTCCTAACCCTTTGTTATGTTCCAAAAAAGCCCTTTCCCCATAAGATACAATTTGTGATGTAGATTGACTAGCTTTGCATATCATGTTGTCATTTTTTTTCAAGGGCTTCTTTTATTCCACTTGCACTAGAAAACTTATCTATCATTTGGACATTTCACTTTCTTTTCTAGGGGGCATGGATCTTGGTCTCACTGCTAGCACCTTCTTACAAGGAATCATCATATTGTAGGACTCTTTGATGAATAAAAACTTATTTGTATGAGTATGCTCCTCATCTGCCTCATGGTATTTCCTTATTTCCTTGGTAGGTCTGGATGCTCACTTAAATATGCTAGATGATGGAAGTGACTGGGATATTTCACCTTCTTTCTTCTGTAAGAAGGACCATTCCAATGTAAAATTGAAAAGAAAAGGTGCCATACTTTCAGCTCCTCCTTCAATCATGTCTTCCAACATCTCATTGACACATTCTTGAAACATTCATGCTCAACTTACAAGTTTCCCTTTGTGTAGAAGTTGGAAGAAAATTGCTTGGTTCAGGTTTAAGTGGGTGGTTTGTTTTGACATGAAGAGTTTCACGATTGCTTCAGGGATGACTTGTTGGGTAGGATCTTTGAGGTTGTCTATTTGGTATTTGTTTGTCAACTTCCTATCAGCAAATGAGTCTTCTATTTTGGCTTTGAGGCTCTTATGAAGACAATCGAGAGGATTTTCCATGTATATTTGGCCAAAGAGCAAGCACTCATATCCCATGAATCATTGCCAAGGTTATTTGTCCACAAAATAGGATTTCTTCTCAAGGTTTTGTCACTCATATGAGTATTATCACAAATCTCCTCTAGTAGGGATAGGTCTGAAATACTCCAATCCCACAACAAGAACTCTAGATTTTTACTTCTTATGCAATCCAATTGGCAATATAGGCCCCACTCAAAAATTTCAAGAGGTTTGCTAACAATTTTTGCAGGTCTCCTTGTGTCAACTCATCTCTCATATCCATGGTCAATTCTACCATCATTGAATCTTCTAGTTCAAGAATCTACCATGTTTTCAACACCCTCTTGCTCAAGCTCTCAAATATTTGCACTCTATCTACAAAAAGCAGATCCCTTCAAGAGTGGGGAAAAATCTCTATGGAACAAAACTTTGAGAAAGTAAAAAATGAAAAAGTAAAAAGTGCTTCCTTGCGAGGTGGGAACACCATTTTATAGTTTTGTTAAACTGGTTTGTTATCAGCAGTTGTGGAGGTTGGTGAAGAGTCACGGTCACATCCCATATGTATGTCACTTGGTGCCAAATGGTCAGAAATCCATTCTTTGGCGGTGCCTTCATGTGGGGTACGTGATTTTTGATGGCGGATCCTCATAATAACAAAATTTTCTGACAACACAAAGTTTGTCATGCAAAATTTGACATCTTTGTAGTCTCTACGACTCATTCCTATTTTTGATGTTCATAATAACAAAGGTCTGTTAGGTAATCCCAATCACAATATAAACTTTTGATCCTTGTACAATTTAAACTAGGTTGTAGTCATTGTATGGGGGATGACGCCTTTGTCATATCAGTTTTTCTAGACATCATCTTGTCTTCTTTTCTTTGTGAGGGTTTTGTTTAGCAACTAACAACTTTTGTTCATTTTTTGTTCTACACCACTTTGTGTTTAAACCACTAAACTAACAAGAAGAAAAAAATTGCTCAAGTGAGGCAAAGGTGGGTCACCACAATCTTTCTACATTTCCTTTATAAGACAAGCAATTGAATTAGAATTAAATCATTTTCTAATGAAATATATTTTTTCTTACAAGCAAGTATTTAAATGCATGAAATACATAAATCTTATAATTATTGAATAAAATATATGATTGTAGAATTTAAATAAAAAAACCTTGATTATTATGGTGATTTAATATTATCCAAATATGAGTAAAGTTGGTAGAAACACATTGTTCCCTCAAGGATATGGGTATTAAAAGTGAAAGGAAATGTCACTAAGCTGCAGTTCATTTATTATTTTGTACTTAACCTCTTGGTTAGGAACTACTCCCAAAGGGAGTAGTGTCACCTCCTATTGCACACTATGGAAAAAGGAAAACTAAAGATCATATTTGTTACAAATAGGTTCTAGATTAATCTTGAAGGTGATTAGTCACTTCACCTTGAAGGCTCTTTCACTCCATAGACTTCAACTACAAGGATGCTTACTACCCTTCATTGAAGGCACAACTCCAAAGGTATCTTTCTATTGCCTAAATGCATTCACTTTTTGATTTTGTGTTACTTTTAATACTCCAAATCAAGATTCACTCCTCAATGCATTGGTTCACTCCTTTGGATCCCTCAAAATTCATACATCCAGATAAAGCACAAATACACATCTTTGCACTCTAACATTTATCATCTTACTATGAAATTCTCACCTCTACTCAATACAAGCATTCATTAACACTCAAAATGGAAGAGACATGGTTGCAAAGAACTCACAATACTCTTTATTGAATTCTTTATTGAACTTCAAGGATATGGGAAATGAAATTCAATGAAACTTAGTTTTCCATGAAACAATGAATTTCATTGAAGTTTGAAATGAACTTCAAGAATATAAGAAATCACTCAATGAAATTCCTATCTATATATTCCCTGAGTCTAATTGCTAATTATTCCAATTGCTCTTCTTTGTAGATTCTTCCCTCCAACTTCAATTTGTGTGTCTTTGTCTTTTGTGCCTTTCCTTTAGCTTCTTCCTTCAAAATCTCCAAGAATTGATGTGCTTCCTCCAATTGTTGAATGGCCTTTAACTCCTCTTCTTCTAGGTGTTGGTTCAACATTCCTACTTCCTTCTTTACTTCCTCTAGCATTTGGGGTTGATCCACTTCCCTCTCTTCCTTCTCCTTCTTCAGGTCTTTGGTTAGTTGGTTCAGCTGAAGTTGTGATAACCCAAAAATATCACTTTTGCGGTAATCAAGAAGTAAAGTTCATTTCTACAAAGATATGATTCAAAAATGGTCAAATATGAGGTAAACAGTAACAAACCAGTTCTTCTTGGTTGCTTCTTTAATCTCTCCAGTAGAAACCACACCTAGAAGAGAGTAACAAGCATTGATTACAATATTTCCAAACAAACTTTAATTGTGATGATTCAATTCTTCCTAAAGAAGGCTACTTCACTATGAAACAACTTTGCTTTAGAATTGTGTTCCATCCTTCCACTAAAGGCACAACTTCCTCTATCAGAATTGCTTTGCATCAATCTAGTGTTGTGATCACAAATGCAAAATACCACCAACTACAATTCCTTTTAGATCTATCAAGGCATTGATTTTATCACTATCCTTGGGATCAAACACACAAAATGAAATCAAAATTGCAAAATCCAACATCCAACACTCACTGATTTGCACTCAAATTTCTCCAAACACACACATGATTGATACTTGGAATTAAGCTGAAACAATGAGCACTGAGGTATAGCACTTTGCTTTACTCAACTTAAGAATTCAATATTGAACAAAAAATACTGCAAATGCCTCCTTTAAATAGGCAAAGCACTTGATAATTAATTAACAACATACCATCTCCTAACAAATTTACCAACCTAGAAATCCAAAATAACAAACCAATTCTTCATATCTACCTCTTCATATCTAAAAACTATTACTACTCTGATCTGATGTCAACCTTGACTTTGGGTTCTAAACCCAATGTTCCTTCATTCATTTCCCCTTCTTTGGGTCCATCTAATACTACTACTTCCTCCACAATTTCTAGTATTTCTTCACTCTACACTATAATTGCAGACATGGTTAATCTATCTACTTCTTTATCAGCTAACCCACTCTTCTCTAATGTCTTAGGCAACTCACTTGAAGACACTTGCACTCCTATTTCTACTACTTTGTACTTCTTATTCACCTTCATCTCACTACAAAGTCTATCCAAGTCTGATCTAACAAGATCTAATGTGAGACAAACATTATCTCCTACTTCTAACATCTTTCTATCTACACAATCTCTCAAACAAATGAGAAGATTGTTCAAGTCTATATCCTTTGCCTTCCTTCTTCTTGTTTCTTGCACCAGCAACTTTGGCTCATGCAGCCTTGCCTCTTCTATCTTACCCCTTGGCCTAAGAACTTAGTATCACCTTCAACTCTTCCATGACTGCTCCTACTAAATCTGACTCCACTCTTGGAACTATCTTCTCCTTACTTCACTCTACCTTACTACCTTACTTCACTCTACCTCCAATTTGTTCCGGTACATTTTCAACTTGTCCTTGAATTTGGCCTTTAATGCTTCCTTCTCCTCCACATACTGGACTAGTTGACCTTGTACACTTCTGATCAACCTTTGCAATTGATCTTCCTCTTGATGTCTATTTGCTAACTCTCATTGCTAGGCTTGATCCTTCTCTATTGCACTCTTTCTCAAACTCTCCAACTCTTGCTCCATTATTGCTGCAATTGCCTTGGAGTATATGACTTCTACTCGGGCATCAGAAACTCCACACTTCATCATCTTGACCAATGCCTTTTGCTCCTTTAGCTCTTCACTATGCTTCACAAAGTTCTTATGCAAGGTATCAAGGCTTTTCTTTCAAAGAACTGCTTTAGCCTAAATTTGTGCAACCTCCTTCTCTCCTTGGGTTATCTTACTTCTCAACTCCGAGGTCTCTTCAATCTAGTGCCTAACCATTCTAACTCATCCTTCACTCCAGGATGATCCTATCCTTTTTTCACTCTTCTTTCTTCCTTTGTAGCTGCACCAACAAAGGGCACACAATCTTTGATAGATACTTGACTTTGATGTGTCTTTTTTCATCATCTCCCATGTCTTTGTCTTGGGTAGGCGCTTCTTTGGCTGGTGCTTTACCCCAAAGATGTGGTCTTTGTACCTTCAATGTTACACCATCGAAGCCCTCTTCTTCATCCTTTGCTTTGCTTGGACTTGCAACTACAGCTTGAGTACTTTGTTTCAATCTTGCTGCCCTTGGAAATACCAAGGTAGCCTCTCCTGCTTGTTTGTCTTCTAACTTGAATGCATGCGACTCCAAACAAGGCTCGTCTTCTCCCTTCATTTGGTCAATTGCCTCATGGAACTCCCGCTCTTCCTCTCCAACAACCTCTTTCCCCAGTTGCTTAAACTTTGGGCTTTCCCTCACTCTTGTTGCTAGACTCTCCACTCTAGAGAGTGAACTCTTCTTTTGCTCTCGAGTCTTTACCCTTTGACTCAGTTTTTCCTTCGAATTCTTCCTCCAAAGATGGTTCCTTCACTTCTATTGGTGTTGGCTTTGGATTTAGCCTTCTTATCTTTTGTGGTTGTATCGACATGATTCTTCCTTTGGGTCTACTTCACTTTCTTGGCATGGGCATATCCACTGATGCTTTCTTCTCCTTCCTACTCTTGAGGTTGTAGTCATTGCCTTCTCAAATCGATTGATATAGTATTGCTCATCTCCATCTGTTTCTCTCTATAAGTTGGGGTGAAAGTGGGACGCCATCTGTCCTCTCTCCTCCAAGCTAAGTAAGTGTAATTCAAAGTAGAAGTGATGGGGCATCATATCCATTCTCCAACTGGTAATCATCTGCCCGACGCGTTGGTGCAAACACTTTGCCCAATCTACCACTTCTCTTGGAAACATCTAGTGGAAGAACACCGCTTGCTACATTGTTACATAGGTGGTTTGTTCTAGATTAAACATGACCATCATCATACTGATGATCCTCCTTTGTACTAGGTCCTTATAACTATCCACCTTGTAACCATTCTTGGTACAAGGTCTGTTGAATAAATTCTTCACCTTGACACTTTCTTCCAAAGACTCACACTTCCTATAGAAGGTGACTCTCCCTACTTCCCATGCTTCTCTCCCCAAGACTAATCTCCAATCTGACTTAGTCCATCAAGCCGGATTTCCTCTCTTCCCTTCATGCTTGGACCCATCTCTGTAGTTGCTGGCGGCAATTTCTGCCATGAAGCTTGGAAACCTCAAATTCCAATTCCAAGCCAAAAATTTGATGCAAAGTCTGTTCAAGACTTCAATCCTTGCCACTACATCCAATAGACAAATTGCAAGACCTCTCATTGCAATCTGCTTATTCCTCTTTAGAGCCATTGTGTGCTTCTCCACTCTCGGTCTCTGAAAGATCAAACCCTCCCCAAAACCTAAGATTCTAACTCCCTCAGGACAACTATTGAGAAGCCTAGGATATTGTCATAACATTTCAGAATGCCCGTGATGACATCTCAATTTTATAGTCTTTTGTTGATTGATCATTCTTCAGTTGATCTTCAATTGATAAGACAATTCTGCATGTCTATTTTCTATCACTCTCAATGTCTTCTTGATCCCAAGGTAGTCAAGTTCTTTACACATGCTTTTTTGATTGGCTGAACCTGAGGAAGAGTTATTATAGATTCTTTGGATTGGGTTGCGCATCCTGATACAAAGTCCTTTGTCTTTGGCTTCATGCTTCTGTCCATCCAACCCGAGTCTTTTTGACTCTGACCCGAGGTCAACTTTGAATCTATGCCAAACACATGATTCTTCTTGTTTCTTCCACATTTAGCCTTCCTTTGGCTTTAACAATGCACTTCTTCTTTAAAACTTATTAAAAACTAAAAATGTGGGTACCAAAGAAGTATCTTCTCCCTTTGGTATTTGGTTATCTACAAGTCCAAGGTCATAATCCAAACCTTAGAATTCTCTAACTTGCTGCAAATGCTACTTACCACTTCTTCAACCTTGGCTAACAATTGGTCTGCATACCCAACTTGGATGGCCTTCTTTTTGATTTGCAAGGTTCCAAATTTGAGTTGTAGCCTTTTGAATTTTTCCTCCTACCTCTTTTGGCCTAGATCAAGGAAGAGTTCTATCTCTTTACATAAAAAATTTCCTACATCAAGGCATTCACCTTCTTTGCATCTTCCTTGTACAAGTTTCTTGCCTTTGTCCTCCTTTGCCTTTTGAGTGTAGATCTCTTTATGCATGTTGTGCATCAAGGTGGTATAATCCACTATCTTAATGCACTCCTTTTGATATTGGGGAAGTAAAAAAAGCTCTATAAATTGAAGTTTGTTCCAATTGAGCATATGATAAAGTGCACTCCTTCCTTCATTTGCACTCGGGTTGCTTAGACCAATCCTTCCTTAACTTTGGTATGCACTTCTAGTAGAGGGTCTTTGGCTTCCTCTTTTACTTCCACTTTGGCTTTGACATCCACTTCTTCTTCTAGTTCTACTTCAAGCCAAAATTCTTGTTCTAGTTGGTCTTTGATGTTCATTTTCTTCCTAAACACCTACTTCTTGATTAGGAGGTTCTTTGGAGCAATGGAATGTCTCCCCTTGTTCTCTCTAGTTTTGTCCTCTTGTCCTACACTTTGTTTGGAGTTTGGAGCAGATTGGGCATCTTCATATGCTCCTCTTCTCCTTGTGTGGAGATAGACTCCTACAAGGTGAAAGAACCATGCTTTTCTTCCTCTTTAGCCTCCTCCTCCTCCAAGGAAACTTTTATCACCTGAGGATTATTCCTCATTCCTTGGCTGGTCTTGGAGACTTTGCTGCAGGGGTCCACTTTTTCTTCATCTTTTTTTTTACCACTTCTTCCTTCATTGGCACAAATTCTTTTATTGTTGCATACTTTGCATCTGCTTCCCAATATTTCTTAATTCATGATTTGCCTTTGGGTTGCATGGCAAAGTACACAACTGGATAGAAATGTCTTGGGAACTTCTTGCACTCCTCTATAGTTATTAAATTAAGCCTCATGTAGAAATGGACCACAAAGGAAGCAAAGTAAGTTACCGGTAATATAATACCAGTACTACTATAATACCGGTATTACTGATATTATAGTAGTATCAAAGGCATCCATGCATTAGGTGTTAGGTCAAGCTATGGACGTGAATTTTTTAACTTGCATTGTGAGCCTTAGCTTGGCAGAGCAACGTAGGATGCACTTGATAGGCATCACCACTTGGACACTTATGAGCTTTGTGCCTATTAAGACAATTTAGGCACATGTTGCAAGCAATGGACCAAGTGGGCAAGGTATTCTTGGGATACAACCAATGGCTACTAGTGGGAGTGGTCTACTTGGGGTCCATCCAAGTGAACATGGTCTACTTGGGTTACACCTTTGGTCTACTTGGGATGTAATTAAAGGTCATATGGAGCTTGCAACCAAAGTAGAGGGAGTTTTCCACACTAAGGTTGAGAAATCTAGTGGTTAGAAGCATGACATTATTGCTTCCAAGGCCCAATGTAGCAACCAATAAGTACATCTTCCACTCCTACATTAATTATAGAGGATACTTGGGAGCCAGATATTGGACCCAAGCTTACAAGAGGAGAAAGATGGAGAGTTTGGAGGTTCTTGAGGAACTACATGAGTTGTTTTGCCTTCAATATGAAGGATTTGGATGCTCCAAATAGACTTGGTATTTGGATTGAGCTTACTAGTGATACAATAGTTTTTCAACGTCCCTAGATATAGTGATATGGAGAGAGCATTGATTTAGAGCCAAAGTAAAGACCTTTTGAAGCTAGTTTGGTGGAGATTTCACATAGAGAGTATGCTTGAGCTACAATGATGCTAGCCAAGAAGGATATGCATGGCAACTACATAGATAGGCAAATGTGTGGAAATTACCATCATATCAACCAACAAACTAGGGCTGATTGGTATGCCATGCCTACACAAGAAGAGATCTTTGATATGATTGGGCATGCAAAGATCTTCAATACTTTGGATCTTTGAGCAAGATATCATCAATTGTTGATTAGGGAGGAGGATAAGTCCAAGAAAACATTTTGGGTTATTGATCCTCATGGAAAGGATGTATTATATCAATAGAAGTTCTTACCATTTGGGTTAAAGAATACTCCTACCAAGTTCCAAATGGTTATGGATAGGATCCTAGAAGGATTGGATTTTTCTTAGTGTTATATTGATGCTATTTTGGTCTATAGCATTACTATGGAGGAGCATGAGAGATATTTGTTGGAGATGTTTGAGATGTTGAGATCTCATGAACTCAAATTACATATTGTGAAGTGCAAATTTTTCTATGAGTAGGTTGAGTATTTGGGTCACACTATCTACCTTGGAGGACTTGGTGTTTAGTAGACTAAGGTGGATGCTATTGCACATACTCCTTAGCCTACAAATGTGAGCATAGTTCAAGCATTCCTTAAGGTGGTAAACTTCTATAGCCAATATGTTAGAGGATTTAGTGCCATTGCCAAAGGTCTTGATAGAGCTGACCAAGCTTACACAAGAATGGTGTTTGTGTGCAAGAGAGAGCTTTTATAGAGCTCAAGTAGAGGTTGACATGTGCCCCCTATTCTTAGGAGACCAATCAGAGTATGACCATTCTAGATTCATACTGATTGGAGTATTGGGGCTTGGAGGAGTGTTCACCCCAAATGAGGATGAGAAGGAGTTTGTGGTGGCCTATGCTAGTCACTCCAACAATTCAGAAAATGCAAAGTATAGTTCATATAAGAGGGAGTGCTTGGTAGCAATATCGGCAGTAGCAAATTTCCAATGTTACCTATTCGGTAATCCCTTCACTCTCATCATTGATTATCAACCATTAAAGTGGTTGATGCAATCTAACAAGCTTTTAAGGAAGCTTGCACTATGTGCTCTGATTTTACAAGTGTATAATTTTATGATTATTCACAAACCTAGAGTGGTGAACCATGATACAAATATATTGAGTAGAAACCCATGTCTCAACCAACAAGTTTAGACCGGAGACATGGTGAGGCAAATGAGGAGATAGTGCCAGGTTGGCATACATCTACCTTTCTATGCATAAATTTGAAGGCTTTGGTGGTATCTCTCTCAGTGCATACAAGAGGAGTTATTGAGGTCCTAGATCTCAAGGGTGGAGATATTGGTATAGTTTAGCAAGACATTCATGATGATATCTTAGTGATGGATTATCTTTGCACTGTTGTTGTGGGTGGCACAATTGGTGCCAAGGAGAGAGACCATGTTCTTTAGCAAGCTAGGCAGTTTAGATTGGAGGGCAAATATCTTCTTCATGTATGGGAGAATGGTAGAGTGTGAGTAGAACCACTTTTATCTTAGAGACCACATTTGGCCCGTGATGCTCATGAGGAGCTAGGATATTTGGGAGGAAAGCATACATATAACTTAATCCAAATTCATTATTGGTAGCGTGATATGAAAACTAATGTATAGTAGTTTGTTACCATATATGTGGGTTGTGACCAAGTTAGAGCATCATTTAATGCTCTTATGCCACAATTACACCATTACCTATCATGGGATTGGGTTACCATTGGAATTTGGGTTTTGTTGGACCTTTATCATTGATTGTGAGATATCATTGGTATATTTTGGTTATGGTGGAGCACTTCTCTAATTGGATTCCGTTGGTGGCACTTCTTGACAAGTCCAGTGAAGGGACAACTTACTTATCCTTAGATTGGGTTCTTTGATATTTTGGTACACTAATTGAAGTTTTGACTGATTAGGGTACAAAGTTATTGGATGAGTTTCGGGTCTTAAGTAACAAGGCCTTGTTGATAATTTTACTACCTCCCAAGATCACCTTGAGATAGATGGCTTAACAGATAGAGTGGTTTAGAAGGTGAAGATATGATTGCATAAGTATGGTTGTAGAGAGGCCACCTTGGAGATTGGGATCTCAAGTTACCTTGTTTGGCCATGGGCTATCAATTCAACAAGCAAGCCTCCTTAGAATCATTTTCTTCTTACTTTCTATTGGACAAGATCCAAATTTACCTACAGCCATTCATTAAGGTGCATTGTAATTTTGGACTTAGATGATCTAGATATAGGTAATTTAGTAATTTTTGTAGTTACTCATGGAATACTTGTGGATGGTCCAATTTTATATTAGGGCTAATGATCACATGGTGGGACTGACCATCAATTGCACCGTTGGATGTACTATCAATAGCAATGTTAGGGCTTGAGACCTAGGTAGATCAAAGAGGTATATGATCAAAGTGTAACTCCAAGAGCTCACTTATCTAATGTTGAGCCTTTGAGTTCTTGGCTATGGTAGATAGATATTGGCGAGCATCATTTGGAGTCTCTTAGCTAGAGTGGGTGTGGCTTGATTGTAATCAATGCTCAAGTGTTGGCAAATTGTTGAGTGAAGGATCAAGTATAGATCTAATTTGGGTGTGATTTGAGTAGAAGAATGAACTGATTATTGTGGCACTTTAGAGTTCATGTATGACTTATGTGTGAGTTGTGCTTCTAAAGTGTATGATGTTGATAATGATGTATGTTGTGTGGCAATGTATATATGCATGACAACAAAGCACGAACAAACAAAAAGGAACGTAATGAAAAAGAGAACCATCCAAGTATTGAACAACCCACAATGGCAAAAGTCCTAAAGATGAGGGAAGAGGAGTCCACATGAGAACAAGTACAGGACTAGAGTGGAGGTGCAAATGCAGACAGAAATACATCCATAGTTCACAAGGAGGAGAAAGCAAAGAGAGGATCAACCTAAAAGACCACAACTAGCAAATGATGAGCAAACAAAGAATGACAATAATACCAAAAAAATTCCTATACCACTTGAAGTGCAAAGGTAATTCACCCTTGTAATTAATGATGGTCTATACTATAAACATGGTGGTGCCGATGATAGAGGATTTAGAAGATTTTATGCCATTTTATTAGGAACTTGACCCTACTATCCACAACCTAACAACACTTGCACTACACTTGCACAAACTTGCTCAAAATGACTACAAAGGAAAAATTCTTCCTTTTTAGTGACTTAAACAAAGCACAAAAGAAGCTCAAGGAGGAAGTAAACAACTCCCAAGAGAAAGATAGGATCTTAAGAAGTTTTAAAAGGAAGAATTGACACAACATGAGTAAAACAAGGTAGTCTTATGGCATCTGAAAGTAGAAGTGGACACCCTCAATGATAAGGTTTTCAAACAAAAAACCTGACCCAAAGACCAACTACAAGCATGAGAGGAAGAAGTGGTGGCACTACAACAAGAGTTGGATAATTCTCATACCAAGACTATTACCGCAAGATCTTGCTACAAGAATTACAAGGAGATTATGGGCCTTAATGAGCAAGAGCTCATTACAAGCCTAAAGTGTCAATGAGAGAAGGAAGACAAGCTAAAGGTTTGTGAGGAGCTGACAAAGGAACTCAAAAGCAAGCATACAAACTTGGAGAACAAAAGAGCAAGTCTACTCACAATGATAGGGCATACCACCACTTAACTTTTGAATCAATTGGAACAAATAACAATTGAATATCCATAGCATGTGAAAGTGAAGGACTTCAAGATGCAAATCAATGCATTGGAGAGAAAGGTCTATACAAATAACCAACTCAAGGCATTGTCTATCAAGTTGCTTACCTATACCATCTCCAAGTTCTGGGAGAAATAGATCAATTTTGTACAAGAAGTTTGCAACTACAATGAAACAACAATGAAACAATGAAATATAAATCCCGGAAGACCCAAGGGTCAAAAGGCTGGAAACAAAATAAAAAACACATGAAATGTGAGCCTAGGCAAGAGCCTAGGGCATCTGACCAATCTGTAACAAATTGGTCTGATGTAAACTAATCTCCATCATATACTTCCCTAACGCTAAAGCTTCAATTTGTAAGAGAGTTGAGAAATCACTACAAGTAATCTGATGTGTAACTCTAATCTGCATGTAACAAGGGCAATCAACAAACACATGGTGCTCATCCTCAACTTTGCTCATAGTACACAATTTGCAAAGTCGCATGGAGTGCTCTATCTGCTGCCAACGTCCTTGTTCTACTTCTAGTCTATGAGAACTAGTTCTATACTGAGCAATAACATGTCTAAGTGAAGTAGAATTCCTAGCCAAGAGATAATCTTGCTCACAATACACCAACATTTACAAGAAGGAGCTTGTAGAGGTCATCCAAATATGCAAAGGAGAGTGAAGTTTTTTGTAGGTGCTGCAAGATTTTCCAAAGAACAAGTAACAACTTAGTACAAAACAAGCAACATCCAACTTTGTATAGATTAAGTACAATCCATCTCGTAATTATGATAAGGTTGTTTTCATAGTCATATCCCAACATTCTTCATAATTGTACATGTTTTGTACATATTTAGTTTACACTATAAAGATCTTAAGTTAGCTTGTCACTTGACAAAATAGCAGTAGATGACAAGACAAGATGGCAAGGTGGCTATTCCACATGGACCACATCTATTTAAGATTAGATCTGGATAAGATAAAGAATGGATTAGTGAGACATAGGTGCAATTAGAAGATCTCTATGACATTATAGCCATTTGATTGCTTGGGCAACAAAGTAGGAAATGTATAAAAGGCTTGGTGTTCATTGCATTCATTTGATGCATCTTTATTTTGCAATAAATGAAGTTTATACCATGAAGACCTTTGAGTCATTTGGTGCATCTTTCTTTTGCAATAAATGAAATTTTTACCATCAAGACCTTTGAGTCAATGTATGAATATTTATCTACACTTTGTATGAATGGATAACCATATGCTTAATTGAGTAAAAGTGAGGAATCTTGACATAGAAGCAAAAGCACTTGTATGAGAGGAATCATGTCTGTTGGACCAAATTATTTATCTCAATGGCCTCAAAAGAAGTCAGGGATGATCTAATGATAAGCTACAAAAAGTCTTTGTTATTGTATAGTAATGAAAAATCAAAAGATTAAGCAACGTGATCCATCTCAAACTCTTGCAAAGTCATATCTTCTAAGAAGGGTAGAAAACTCCTCCAGAATTGTAGTCATCAAGGTGACTGGACACTTGGAGGATTTTTCTCCCTCTTCATACCCACATCTAGGATGTTGCTTGTTGAACCCCATAGGACTATTGAACTCATACAAGCACAAACTTTGTGAAATGAGAAAGGACTTCAATATACATGAGTGTCTTAACTACATCAACCTTGAATCCAGTCGGACTTGAAGAAGACTGTGAAATTTGGAGGTGAAGTGACCTTTGTTATGAACAAACCATCATATTCAAGAATAACATTAGATTAGACTTATAGTGAGCATGATTTCTTCTAATTTATCATTTTGTAGTGCGCTAGGTGTGGTGACACTACACTCTTTTGGGACTGAATATGCCCAAGAGGTTAAATATGAAATAGTATACATCATAGTGACACTTTTATCTTGTTTTAGTCACGTCCAACTCATATCTACATGGGATTAACCAATTCTTACTAATTTATTATGTACTTGAATGACGTTATGTCTTAAATTTCTTATGCTCATGATTTTATCTACTTATGATTTCTGAAATTGATAACATAGTTCTAAGTAGATCTAAATTATAACTAATAGTAGTAGTTTTTCTCCATATATGATTTTTTAGAGAAGAATTCTAGAGAAATAAAGTGATGATCTAAAAAAGTTTGTAATCATGAAGTGAAAATTAAAAAAAGTAACTCATGTTTATGAAACTTTAGTAAATGATTTTATCTTATACTTAAAATCAACTATGTAATTGATGTTAAACATATAATCAAATAAATAATAACCAATTAGATATTTCTATTTTTACATGTGAAAGATCTAAAGACTTTATTAATGGTCTTAATTGATGGCAAGATGATAGGACTAATAAAGCTAAAAACCTTTTAAAGGATTTGGAGATGTTAAACTCAGAACTGTTATGATAAGGAAGTGTTAAGAATAAATCAGAGATCATATATATATTCTCATAATTTTAAATTAACTATATATAACTCAAAATTCCATGTTGAACATCTGTTGCAAGTTAGATACGTTAGAATATCAAAAACAAAACAGAAGAAAAGACAAGGTTATAATCTTGTTGTATAACATCCCTCTTAGTTATAAGGTTAAAAAGACTAGTAAGAATGGTTATTCTGTAATGTTCTAATCATACTAGTGATAAATAGTATTTTTTCCCCGAGATTAAGAATTGTGGATTTAATGTACTCTTGAAAATATACAGAAACTAGATTGCACTAAAAGCTGTCTTGAGTAATTTGAAGAAATATTAATTTATATCACAAGAATAATGGAATAGACGATTTTCATCTCCAATTTGAGAATTGAAGGTCTATACGTTCTTCAAGAATATATATAGTCTATCTTTCTCCAGTATCTCTTCAATAGAGTTCTCACTTTGTATTAGTAGGCATCCTTTCCATGTAATCACATCTTAAAGATGGTGTTTCCAAAATATCATACTCCCCAAATATTAATAACACAAGATTTGCATGAACAGTCTTTCTCTACCCGTATCGAGTGATCACTCAAGAATTTTCTTATGTTGTGTTACTGAAAATGATTGGTTGTTATTAAGGTTGTTATTATCACGTCGAGGACTGAAGATCATGTATTTCATTAAAAATGTTGATAAAATTAGATTGGCAAGTCTATTTTGTGTTTTTCCTCTTTCCATTGAGAGAAATTGCTAGGAATTAGCCTGAAGGGACAAACTAGACCTCAGTGCTATTTACTTACAACATTTAATAACCATTAATGAAACATTATCGAGTTTAGAAACCGATATTGACAATGAAAACAACACAAGAAAGGGACAGAAGAACCAGAGCACCAGAGCAACCTACGAGCCAACCACTAAGAGACTTTTCTAACGCTCACATAACAAGTACACAACAACATGAATTGACAGAATGTTGGTCTGTTCATCCGGGTCTCCTAGTCTCTCTGCTTATCTGGGAAGCAGATTGAAAGGTGACGGTGACTATTGCCCGTCAATGTGTTCTCGATGGGCATTGTTGAATGAGAAGTTTTCCATCCTGTTTCGTATCACTTTATTCCTTTCCGAATATTACATGAGTATTTCATTTCTACACGGCCATCGTGGGCAACAGAACTCGACTTGAGGGTCACCTTAACAGCTGAAGTAGACGAGATCATCATGTTACTTTGCGAAGCCAGGAAAGATAAACTCCAATGGAGGTTTTAAGTCTCGAACGCAGATCCCTTAAGAGAGGGCTTATATGCTGCGGACATAGAGGTAAAGTGAATGGAGGTTTTACGGCTCGAACTGAGATTCCTGAAGAGAGGGCTTATGTGCTGCGGACATAGTGTTGAAGTGACACCAAATTGCTTGCTGAAGAGTGGACAACACAATCAAGATGGCCACAAAACACATGCATCAGAGGGTGTAGAGTCACTTTGGAACCAATTGTCACGTAGCTTTGACGCACCAGGTGGACTGTCAAAATGCTCTAGAAATCAGGAAAACCTCGTGGCAAATATACACACCAAATAAGGGAATGGCTGATAGGTTTCAGCTCACTAGCGGTAAACCTCCAGATCTGTCCCAGGTATTGGGTCACTCAACAAAAACTTCGTGAATCAAAATCGTTCCTTGCGACAGCAAAGACTAATTGTTCCAAGCCATAAACGATGAAATGTACGAAATTAACCACTGCAAATCTGACCACCGTGTCAACTAATCTTCCTAGCTTCCGAATTCTAACAAGTACCTGTAGCTCAGCCTAAACACTAGAGCTTCAACTACTGACGAACTCAACTGTCGTCCTCAAAAGAGTGGACTCCCACAAAATGCTCCACCTCCACCTGTATGAAGTAGAGACGTGGGTTTGTGTATCCATGCACAAATAGTAATCAAGATCTGCTTTGAGCTAACTTCGAATATAAACCTGACAGCCATGAGACGGACGTGGGTTCTTCGGAAGGGAACACAAAATCCCTTTTCGGCTTGTTCCTCCCTTGGCGATGCTCGATGCAGAACGTTCCTTGCCTCACATATACATCCTGACAAGTTGTACAAACTGCCAGGTGCCGAAAATATAGTCTGGGAAAGGCAACTACATTCTAGAGAGGAATATGACTTTCAAACATACTCGTTACGTCAAGCCCTAAGATGTACCCAGCAGTTTCTGCTGAAGCACACATGAAGGGAAATAATCCGGTGGTTTCTAGCAGTCGTCTGCTAAACCAAATAATTATCAACGAAAGCGGGAACGCTACCGACAGCCCTTGACAGACGAGTCTACTGCTACTGTGTCGGGTGCTCGTTCTGGAATTCTTGGGCATATGACAGGAGAAGTTAGAGGAGGGGAAAGGGGGATAAGCTAAAATCACCACCCTCGCTCATGTCAGGTGAGCCACAGTTAGTCTTGAGAGGAGGAGCGAATGCTTCTGAACTCTTCCGGCGCACAGGAACGTTCATGAAAGAACGCTGAAAAGGGCACTCCCCACATCCTCGTTGTGATTTCTTCAAGCAGAGATCACGAGAGATAATTCGATTTCCATAGGGACAACTGTGGACTACGAATTAACTTGTTCAAATCAAAATCCCTGCGACCTTTTCTTCTCTGTTCTTTTAGAGTGAGATTTTTCGTCTCCTGATGTTCTCTGAGAACCCCCAGAACGGCTGCCTTTCTTGCCAGTCTTCGTGAAAGAATCCTCTGAAGGTGTGTCCACTGATCCATCCTCGCTGATAGCCTTGGACGATTGTCCATCTTCGTCGTTGCCTTGACTTCCTTCTCTGTCAGAAGTAGCAGTCTCCGCCACTGTATTTTGAGACTCAGAATCCTTCACCAATTTAGCAGCATCTACAATAGAGCTCACATTTTCCAGTGGTTCACTACTGTCACTGTTGACTACATCACCGCTTTTGATGGCCTTCTGTTCGTCAGTCGACAGGTTGGTCTCATTTGCGGAATCTAGTAGATCCCCATTGCTGTCTACAACTGTTGTATCTAAAGAATCCGTAACTGAACTCTTCTCCGTGCTGTCTTTCGCCAAATTCGCTGGATGGTTTTTCAACGCGCCGTCTATCTCTTCAGTTGAAGCTCCAGCGGCGACAAACTTCTCAACCGCAATGTCTAGCAGAGCTTTCCATGAATTCAGTCCCAGGCGGTACTGTACATTGGTTCACGTAACTTTCACCGTTAGTCTCTGTCCTAGGCATCTATTGCAGATGCAATAATGTTGCAAAGAGTACACTCAAATCCATCCTGAAAATACTCAGCTCCAAGTCCACAATCTTCGTTATTTAGTCATGTATTTCTTCAAAAGCATACGACGAGAGATAGACCAGGCTAGTTCGTTTGCCATGCATATTCAAACAGTACCATGAAGAGATAACCTCTAGATTGAACAGATTCTTTCCTTCTAATCGTGTCTGGTATTCTCTAGAATGAAATCAAAACAAAGAGTCAATGGAATAAGCGGGCAGGAAGTGAGACAGGACCTCCACTTGAGAGTGCTCAAAAAGCACATTGCCCCAGAAGAGGTTGATCTGTGATCTCATGGCTGCCCCCTGATCTGCGGCCTCAGCTGCAGCTGCGCTGGCACTCTCATCATTTGGTGCCTCTGGCTTCGTTTGTTCCTTTCTTACTTTTGAGGTGGCCTCAGCATGAGCTCCTTGTTGCTGTGCCTCCAGTTGCTCCCACATCTTCTTAAGCAACCACGACGCAGAAAGAAATATCGTGAGATTCTGACACGTCTTCGCATTATCTAGGATGGACCGTTGTAGAATCAACGACGAGACGGAACTCCTATTCCTGAAACTATTGCAATTGCCAGACCTACAGTTTTACTGAATTGAAACAAACTGAACTCCACCTCTCGATTAAAAGCTTTCCGGGAAATCGCTACACACGACACTGCTGTTCATGTGGTGACTTACGATTCATATAATCCACGTTATCCGCAATCAAGGAAAAGGGTTGTAGTACCTCGGCGGCAGTTTGCATCCTCTCTTCAGCGAAGCGGTACAGACTCAAAGTTTCTGATGAATCCCAGGTCTTTAGATCCACACCACCGGCAACTGCAGCCGCCCACTGCAGCTTAGCACTCTCAAACTTCTCCTGCCCAAGAGCTAGTACACCCTGCCAAATTGCATCACAGGTTAAATGCTTTTTATACTTCGTCCATCAGAGTAGGTAAGGTCATGATAGTTGGAAGAGACAGTGCACCTACCATGGTGGTTGAGAGAACGAAAACTAGTAACTGCAGGGGGATATTCTCATAATTGCTTCAAACGCCTTGTGAAGGAAGAGGGCAAGACTGAGAAGAGGGATGGAAAAGCTCATGGTCGACAAACCTCGTAGAAGTCTGGTTTGATTCTAAGGGCTTCTTCATATTTTTGGCCTGCAAGTTTGTAATGGCTCTGTGCCCAATCAAATGCAGCCTGCAGCTGGTCTTTGGACTCGGGTTTTCCTCCAGCTTCTTCCATGGGCATTCTCTTACGTGCAGCACACATGTAAACATTACCCCAGTTGAAAAGTGCGAGTGCAGCCTGTGACGACAGTTCACGAGAGATCAGGACAAGGGACTATGAGGAGTGCAAATACCTGGCTGCAAAGATTCTCACAAGTTGATTGTTTTCTGCTTGAAAGTGAAAAACAGTTATTAAGAAAGATATTATCATGCGAGTTTGAAAAGCCATGACGTTGTTCATTGATGGCAACTGCAATCTTATATCAAAAAGCAAACTGAATTTTAAAATTTACCACTTCCTGGAACTTGGCAGCTGCAGCTTCAAAAAGAGGCTGAGCCTCATCACTTGTAACAGCTGCCTCGAGAGCCTCAGAACAGAGCTCCATGCCCAACTCATGAAAGTCAACATGTCCGTCGGGGTCAATTCCTGCACATATTGCAACGCAGAAAACAGACGTTAGCATGAAGTCACGAACCGCCACTAGACAGATAAGGTGAGAAAATCTGTTTACTTATCGATAAGGCCAGTCGAAACCATCCTGATATACAAGATCAACGATACATCGGGTGAAAGACAGAACCCTACCAACATGAGTGCGGAAAAGTTGGGCGAAGTCAAACAGCCAATCGTCGATCTCCATCTCTTCTCCAGCTGGCTGCCCATCTTCTTTCTTAGCTGTTTTTGTTGTCTTGGACTCAACGCCTTGGCCACTCTCTGGAAGGGAGACATCCTTCTCAGTGTCTGCCGAGCCTTCCACTGGCTCCATATTCACATCTTCCTCAAGTGACTCGATCATTTCATCCTCTTCAGCATTTAAGATTTCATCATCCTCAGGGATAGGTGGCTCCTGCTCCAGTGTACACTCGACTAAGTGCAACCTCACTATCTCCGATACGCTTGGTTGAGTAGCTACGAACTTCTCATCAGCCTCTGACAATTGCGTCTTCCCTGCACTTTGTCTTTTACTCCTCCCTGCTTCGTCGGCAGCTGCTTCGGCCAGCCGGAGTTCCTCTCTACTTGTGATTGTGACTAAATCGCCCTGTCCAAATTGCCGTGGGAAACTAAACAGCATCAGTTTCAATGATAACTTGTGCATGGCTTCACTGAGCAGAAAGTGACGAACTTAAAATAGTGGAGAGGAATATTACATCCAGATCTTGATATTTAATCAGGACCGCCTTCAGTGCCGGGAATCGCTTCCTTACAACTTCACGCAGCTCACCAAACCTTCACAATGGAAAGCGTACACAATGTTGAGCGGGGGAGCTTTCTCTGAGTGTTTCAGTAAAGAACTTTCGCATAGCTTGCTTGAAAGTGTAATACAATGAAACTTAATACATAGCGTAATTTCAACCTGCTCACCCGCAGTGTCCGACTACTTCGGCACGCCTGATGTCATGTCCGAAGATAAGCTTCAGTGGCCTCGGTGTTGGTTTTACAATCCCTTCCCGCAGGGTGCTTTTCTTGGGAACTTTCGGGTCCTCCTGAATTCCAGATTTATTCGACCTAACTTTGCCTCCAGTACTCTTGCCGATTTCAGCTTGAGATGCGTTCTGCGTGATGGGTACTACAGGAGACCCATCCTCTCCTGGGGTGCGCAAAGTGGCCTCTGAATCAGTTGTAGAACGACCCTTCTTCTTACCTTGAGGCCTGGCAGGAAGAGTTGGCCCTCTTCCGCTTTGACCGGGTGCACCATCCGCTCCAGGTGTAGCCGGAGAAGTGGCAGTGTCGGGAGGAGATGCACTCAGAGAAACAGATGACCTCCATTGCGTATCCTGTTGCGCACCCTCGCTGTTCCCAAGAGCTACTCTCAGCCGCTTCCCTAGTTCCAAAGCTTCTTGGTTGTTGGATTCCGACTGCATGCGTGGAAGTAGATCAGTGATTACATCATCCAGAATCTGCTCACCTAGATCAACGAGCTTGCATACCCTTCAGTGGTTTGATGTACCCCTTTGCAAACTGTTCTAAATGAGGCCATAGATGCGTCCATTCGAAACTTGAGATCTTCATGAGGGAAAACAATTAAATTCATACAACTCCACAACAAATGCTTACGGCAACATCAGATACGACTGAAGGACGAGTACCTGGAGTAGGAATTGAACGTCAGCAAGTGCCAACTGCAGCTTGCCCATGGCTTCATAGGCCCGTGCTCGGCGGAAAAGTGCCTTCCCAAACTTGGGGTGAGCTTCCAGAGCGAGTGTACATTCCATGACCACATTGTCATAAACGACAGGTTTCACTTGGAGTAAACAGGCAGCTCGATTACTGCAGCATGAACCCAAGAACGAAAATTACTCAACAAAATATTGTGTTCATTCACGACACACCACTCAGCTTACAGCAAGAGTAGCAGCCTTCGACGAACTAGTGCGCTTCCGGAGTCTAGGTCAGTCTCAGTGAGTCTTATCTCTGAAGTTATAAAGCATGCCGAAAACTAATCTAAATGGCGTTGAAGTTCAAAATCACCAATGAACCACCTGATGTAGAGGCTGCTGCAACTTAGAAATTCTAAAATGTGCGATCTTGCAATGCGGGTGATTTGCGGATACACAATGAAGCCAAGGAAAATGATCTCGAACTTGACTCTAATCGTACAAATAGACGACAGGACTTCGACCATATGAAGGGCGTAATGAGTGGTCTCCTAACCAAAGTACAAAATAGTTGCCCATTGCACGTGTGACGTACTGTGATTTACCTGTGAAATACAGCTCTATCAGGATGACCCTCCGGTGTCAATTTTAGTGCTTGATCATAGGTCTCAAGAGCTCCCAAATAATCCTTCCCTTGGAAACGCTTGTTTCCTTCATCTTTGAGTTCGTGGGCCCTCTTGAGAAAAACCTGATATTTGAAATCCAGATTTACAGTCATTAGAGACTCTTTTGACGTAATTAATGAGAGTCGATGAAATCAAAGGATAGGTTTTGCCCATTGTTACATAGCAAACCAAATGAAAAGGACATTAACAGAAGCAGATGCTGAGGAGCATGGACTGCATACCGCATCATCAGGGTCGACTTTGTTCGCCCCTTCACCAGAAGCCGAATTCGCCTTCTTCTTCTTAGCACTTGATTTCCCCATCTACACAACAATTCAAACACTGTAGCTTGAACATAGTATCCCTCTACTAGCCTTAATAATGTCACTGCCATTACACGGGACACATAGAATGGGCGTCGAGACAAAGGGCTAGTTCATCAGAGTAAAAACAATCTCCCTATCAATTCAACTTTAGGTGAATGCAACAACGGTCCATGCGCGATGTACAAAGCACCATATGAAATAATTAAAACAATTTATTCGTTCTCGTTCACTAATTCGTAACCTCAAACGACTTGCTCATATACGCACCCAAAGGTACGCGAACGGATAATGCGACCGCAGACTAAACTGATTAATTCATCCAGACGAGGACCAAGAGCTGGTGCCCAAATACTTCCGGAAATTGCAATAGGCTAAAAACTTCCAAGAGTATTTTAGTCCAGGTACTCCTCCAAGCAATTACAACCCGACGAGAAGTGGTGTTTCACTAGCAGTAGACATTGCCACTACAACAACGACGAGGTCGAAAAGAGCGGTAGACCATTGCGAGGACTGACAACAGACACATTGCAGAATTCGCTTTAGACTAGAAGCATCAATCCAGTTGAAAATTGTTGCGCTCACAGTTGAACGTTCCTCTCTCCGAGGAACTCAGACCGTGCCTGAGTAGCCACCTCGAGCCATGATGTCCTCCAATGAAACCATTTAATTTAAGTAGCGCCATATTCAAAGCACGAGGCCTGCATTGCAGGAGCAGGCCAGCCAATCAATCGATGGAGTCTGTTTCTGCTTACGTACCCGGCTTGCGAAAGAGACCGGATGCTATGGACGGATCCAACCCCGCACGAAGTGGAGCAATACCGCTCCGAAGAACCTCCACCTTAGGGTTTACGACTCCGCATGGAGCCCTCCCTGCTTTGCTTCTCTCCTATAAGGAAACCTGTGAAGACTAGACTAGAATAGAACGAGGGGAGGAGCAAAGTGAAGAAGCTTAGAATTCTGCTTCACCACTTCCCATGGCCAGGTGGCCACTTCCTTATCTCTGAGCAACGAGTTGTACACCCAACATTTGAATACCAAGCAATAATAGCACCACCTCCTCTTCAAACCAAACCTCAACTCCGTCTCTACAATATTCCTGTTCACAAAAGATTCCTCCCCAATATTCTTCTCACATAAACCCTTTTTCTTCTTTTTCGAGGATAATATCCTCCAATCCGCCAATGAGAGCTCGCATCTCCTCATTTTCTATTTTCTTCCCTTTTTCAGGGTCAGCGCTCAGATTCAAACCCTTGTCCCTGTACTTAACACCTTCCCCCCCCCCCCGCGCGAGTTCTAAGCTACTGTATTCTACTGCAACGGTGTGAATGCGGTATGGCGCACAGTAGGAGCAGCCCGCCGACCATGACTTCCACTTGCTTTACATCATGATCTCTGTCTGAATTCCAGTCCGCCCACAGTTCACTCCAGGCAAGACGCCTTGATAGAGATTTACCGCTGGCGCTACAGATGATTATCTAGTGTGTTTTTAGTATAAGTTGAGCTTCTCTAAGTCGTTCATGGGTCAGGTCAGGTCAGGCGTTGGAAGTTTTGTTTCCCAAAACGAGTGAGTGAGCCCTGTTGATGAGGCATGGCTCGGACGTGAGGACTGTAGGCTGTTTAGGTGGTTCTCGAACCTCGGAACAGGAATGAGTTCGAGTTTGTTGGACGATGATGAAGTCCTTCGAGCTATTGTATGGTTGCTGTATTTTCGCAATGTGGCTGGGAAGCGGGGATTATTCCTATTCTTGTAGCCGTGCAATTTCTCCTAGCGGTAGATCCTGAGAAGAAGCCAGAGATGTGAGAGATCTGCTTGTACACTGCTATCCGCGGGCTCCTCGAGGTAAAGACTTAGGTCGAGTTCCGATATCTGATTCTTTAAGACATTGCTGGATTGTTCTGTTAATATGAGGGTCTTGTTGGTACAGAATATTGTTCGCCTCAAGTAGGTATCGCCTTGAGACGTCAGGGCAGTGGTGAATGTCTGCTGCTTTGTTCGGCAGGACGGTATTCTCCTCGTCTATCTGAATACCCCCTGATGCGAGTGAGACCGGGGATGAGAGCAAAACCATGTCTCAACTTGCTTAGCTAACGATCTTTTCCAGCCATCGCGGGAAAGATTTGCTGGAATTCGTTGCGATCATTTCTTTGTAAATCAAAGAGGCCTTGTGCAGTAGCTGTTCTCGGGCCCGGAGATGGAGGGGGATAGATTGGCTGGATGGCATGAGACGTTAGGAGTGTACCCTAATTGAGAGGAGAAGTTTCCACGAGACTTTCATTTCGGTATCACAATCCAGGTAGCTCGTCTCATTTCTTTTCTGGCCTTCTTAAATAACTGGAGCTGAGTGAAGCACTGAGGACTAACCTAACTAATTTGCATCGCTTGGGGAACGATTACCAGCTACGAGGGTGCAGAGTAAAGAGATGGCATACTTACTTCGGGAGTCTGGCACGAGAGCCATATCTTCGTTCTGGAATCATATTGTATTTTATTCCCGATTAGATCGAAATTGTGGCTCTCGTTCTCACTCCCGATGTAGGAATGTCAAAATTTCCAACAGGAGCAAATTGAGGCAACCACTCATTTTCACTGTGTCCATAAAGAACAACGAAGGAATTATTTGAGATGCAAACGAGCCCAAGTGCGTCACAGACTGCGGGACGCCATGATTACTTTGCCGAGCAGTAGTTATGCATATTTTCAGATTATGATCTGTTCACTGATACAGAACTAATGAGCCAGAGTTCGAAGTACATGCCTACTTTCGCAGTCCGTAGAGACATAACAACTCAACCAACTTTGGTTAGGACCTGCGTCATTGATAAGGAATTTCCCTCATGGTAATTGGCACGGATTGTGTTTATACCTTGGTGCAACGCACCAAGGTAAAATCCGTGCCTGCATATCGCTTTGGGAACATTTCGGAATAATCAGCGAACTAGTGTCTTATTCTTGGAGTAGCGACGAAAGAGAGGGTATAGAAACCTCATTGCATGTAGGACAATACAGAAATCAAGGTTGTTCTGATAAGTATGCGAGTGTTAACAAGTTCTCACGTTGGGAAATTCTGTCACGTTCAACGCAGGCTCGTTGGTGTGTGCTTATGTTGATGTCGTGCACAGAAAGGACTCCAAGTAGTATCCAAGACGGAACATGCCATTGAGGCACAGATTAGTTCCTGCTCTTCAATGGTTCACGATGTAAGAAATCATGATGCCTCCAATTCACACCGGTTTTCAGCAAGGAAACGGTTAGCTCGTGCAGCCAATAAGCTGCATTGCAATGACTTACTTGGAGGAGGAAATGCCTAACCCAGGCCCCGATCCACAGCTTCATATTGCAGGTCTTGATCACCAACTACACGACCATAAAGCTTTGACTTGCCACAGACAGAGATTCTCAAGGGATTGAATAAAATGATTCAGATCGAGAGTAAACAATGCCAGTGAATTCAGCATCTGTAAACCGATGAAGAAATGAGTTGTTTTGTTCACCAGAAGGATCTAACCAAAATCACGGTACCATTCATGCCAACTCGTCTACATTGTCTCACATGGGCAGCGGAACATCAAACATAGATGTAAAGCCTAAATTCTTCAATTAGGGTTACCGTCTTAATCTTAATCTTACCGTCTTAGTCTTAATTTATTTCCTTACTGTAATCCGGCTATTCCTGCCACTATGTTATCAAGTTCTTTTTTGTTTCCGTTATTCCTGTTAGACCAAAAATTTACAGAACCAATTCGAACGTTCTCAGTACGTTGTGTTTTCAAGTTTTTCGGTTGTAGTGATTTCACATTAGACCCAATAACTTACAAAAGCATGTGATTGTACCTTTTGTTATGTGATTCCGTGCTCCTGATTGGCAGTCGCTAGCTGGTCTCGACTCTATCTCCATGTAGTTTGATATCTGCATATTGTGTGGGGCTGTGAACTGTCCGGTAAATGTATGCTCAAGATTGGAAATTGTGATTTGGTCTCGAATCCAGATCCTAATCGTGCTGTCATGGATACGATGATGATTTTAGGTTGTATGAAGTTAAGACTTCAACGAGAGTGTACGTGTGAAAAACCCCACGCCAAATATGTATTTCATCCTTCTAACCCGTGTGAACCAGTGAACAACATGTCCAGGAGCCTAATCCATGATGTCGAGAAGTGAATAAAGAATCAAGACCCCTGAAGATGGAAGGAACATGATCTGGTATATTTGTCAAGTTATGCTTCTATTGCTTACGAACACATAAGCATAACATCTTGGTAAGTCCGTACCCAACACCCCGAAACAAACATTTTGATTGCTAGCACCAGATATTTTCAGCAAGAAATACGTGGACTACTAGTAACAGAACATTTTAAGCGTGAGACCCAATGCACAATCATGGACAAGGACCTCTAAGAATAGGAATGTTGGTGCGTTTCAACATTATTCTATTATTGGAAAAAAATAAATTTGTGACTCCTCTATTTTTGGGGACTCCTCTAGCTAATCCACTTAGATTATCATATATAATATCTTCCGAGATATTATCAAACCAATTTTCATCTTTAGATACATTTTCTAATTATTATTATAGACCTTTTTCCATTTATGACATTACCTCTTTGTTACAAAATTTTACTCAAAAGATTATACTAACACCGGTGCCTTGGTCAACTTAGTTCTGGATTCCATGTTGCCTCATACAAGGGTATCTTTTACAAGGCATGATATATTACACACGTTATAATGGGTACCTTGGATACATTTTGGGAGAATGCACTTTGCTTTGTATTCCTTTGTTGCATTAATTAGTGTTTGACAAGGTCAAGCTTCTTGTACGGTAGGAAAATGTGGGGGTTGTGATGTATAATGGCATAGCAAAGAAGCGTGAAATACTAGATGGATCTTCATGTGTAGAGGGAGTTCAAAAGCCACTACTTTGACTCATTGGATGATGGGAAAGGACCAATAAAAGAAGGTTTGAACTTACAAGGGCCAACCAACATAATGTTAGTTGTGGATAATTACACTTGATCTCCATCTTAAAACTCCATGTATCAACAATGTGCATTTGCATATTATTTTGTAGATTTTGTGCTATCTGTAACCTATTCTTGGCATTCTCCATGCCTTGTTGGATTCTAGAAACAAAGATGCATTACTACATGCATCAATCTTTAAATCATATGATCTCAGACGTCCAATCAAGTTGGCTATGGATGCATCAAGCATTGCGAGTTCTTGTGTGATTCACCAAATCCATTTTTTTCCCTTGCCAATTAATGATGTTAGGGGTTGTGCAACCTTGGAGAAGTCCTTGACAAATCAATGATAGAATCCAATCAACCCAAAAAACTCTTGAGTTGCATCTAATCCTTAGGAGCACTTCAATTCTAAATGATATATATTTTATTTGTTAAAACTTGGATACCTTTTGCACTAACTCTATTACTATCCAAGTAATCTACATCAAACTTGCTAAATTTTCACTTTGAGATTTTGGCATACAATTAATTTTTCATAAAACTTTGAAGACTCCTTGTAGATATTACTTATGCTCTTCATTGTCCTACTATAGATTAAGATATCATCTAGAAAAATGACAATAGACTTATCCAAGTATAGATAGAATACATCATTCATCAAACTCATGAAAATGGCCAATGCATTGGTGAGGATGAACGACATCAATTTGTACTCAAAATGACAATACCTTGTTCAAATAGTTCTATGCATATCTTCCTCCATAATCCTAATTTGGTAATAATTGCTCCAAAGATTAGTTTGGTGAAGTATTTTGCCCCATTGAGTTGATCAAATAGGTCATCCATTAGAGGTGATGGATATTTGTTCTTCATCATTTGTTGATTTAGGCCTTGATAGTCAATGCACATCCGCAATGGACTATGACAACCCAATATCAATGTACTAGTAGTATAATTAGAAAGAATAGGTTGTTCCCAAGAGGATACAATTTGGAAATGGCTAGATGTGAAGAAAGAATGTCACTTTGTTGCAGTTTTGTCTATTATTATGTCTTTATACTCTTGAGTAGGAACTATTCCTAAAAGAGGGTTATGCAACACACAATGGCATATTATGGAAAATTAAAATAATTCAAAATTCCATGAAAGATGTAACACTAAGGTGCTACTCAAGGTGATGGCGTAGTATATTGTGATGGCGAATGGCCCCAAAGGTCTCTCCCTTGCAATTACCTATTTCATGCCTACCACAAGCTAATAAGAATGTTCTACCCTTCCAAGAAGGTATTTCCATAGCCATGTTGTGGGTTTGGGATGTTACTTTTTTTATATGTAGCACTTCATGATTCTCACAACCATCGTGGTTGTTCAATGCATTGCCTCAATTCTTTAGAACCACCAATAAGCTAACACTTTGGTCAAGCATGAATGCAAACCCGTAGTACATAGGCATTTTTGTGGTGGTTGGTGCATCAACCAAAAACCGTATCTACAACTAGCATTCTAATCTAAAAACTTTAACAAGTCTAAAGAAACAAAAAGAATTGCATAAGACAATGCAAGGTGGGCTACCACATGCTCCCCTTTAGATATGAGTGTCCATGTGACCATTGGTTATGCCATTTCCCTCACAACTTGTGCCCACTATCATATAATAAAATGATCACCTATAGTTACCTACACTGGAAGTATGTTCTTGTCATGGTGCTCCTTTTGTCTTTGTTGAGTGTCCTTAGTGCACTCAAAGGAATTTTACTACTTCTCAGCCAAGAACATCAATTGATACAAACAAAGTGCTTGATTATCCTCCTATGACATTTGATCCTTAGAAAAAATTTGACAGTTAGGGACATCAAATTCCACAAGCAAGATTGATTGCAATCTATATGTAAGTGTGGTACCCACATTTTTTGATTTTGATGTAGTTTGAAGAAGAAATGTAAAGTCAAGGCAAAAATGAACCCAAATGGAGAAATGAACCCAAATGGAGACAAAAGCAGAAGAAATGGGTTTGCAATTTGAAGTTAAAGTAGTCAACTTTGTGTAAGAGGAAGAAGTACTCAGATCGGACTAAAGGAGTGCAGACCCAAAGGAGGAATGGAAGTTGCAGGTCAAGATTCTTGTAAGGGCTGTATCTCATTGATGAAATGTCCAAATTGTGCGTGCTATGGCTTGTTGGAAGCGTATCATTTAGGGGTTTTTGCGACTACCAAAATCATTGAGTTTGAAGCTTTGTAGCAAAAGTTACAAGCATTTGAAGTTTTTGTAATAAATGTATAAAATAGTTGAGATTCTTTAGGTCTATATGACTTTGGATTTATGTGACTTTGGGTTTACACGACTTTGTATCAAGAGACTTTGCCTCAGGACAAAGTTGACCAGATCTGAGGTAGTCGGACCTCGGAGTGCAGTGAAGGTGACTTTGGGGGTTTTGTGAGAGTCATCTTAGGAATTTAGAGTAGTGAATAAGATGGTGTTAGGATACCTATGACTTCAATTTCAGTCTTGATTTAAAATAAGATAGAATTAGAAGAGAAAATAGCTATAATCAATTGACACAAAGTGCAAGAAATGTGAAGGAAGACCAGTGAAAGACATTGAGGTGAACAATGTGTTGATTCATTTGAGGGAACGAGTAGATACGAAGATAATTGAGGTAGTAGACAATGTAAGTCTGAGATTAGACTTAGTAAATTCAAAGTTAAAGAGACTTTGGAGTAGTGTGGAGGAAGAGAAGAAGCCAAAAGTAGGAGAGTTAGGAGTGCAAATGTCTTCAGATTAGTTGTCTAAGACATTAGAAAGGAGTGGGTCAGAAGATAAAGATATAGATAGATTAGATACCAGTGCAATTGTTGTTCAGAGTGCAGAAGTGGTAGAGATAGTAAAGGAATTAGTAGAATTAGATAAACCCAAAGAAGGAGAAGTGATAGGAGGATCATCCGGTTTGGAAGAAGAAGAAGACATTAGATCGGATTAGTAATAGATATGAAGAGGTGGTTTGTCATTTTAGATCTGTAGGTTGGTAAAGCTGTTAGGAAGTAGTTTAGGAAGTTAGATAACTTTCAAGTGCTTAGCCTATTTAAAGGAAGCATTTGCAATGTATTGTTGTTCAGTTTGTATAATCTTGAGGATAGATAAAGGGAAGTGATTTGAAGCAGTACTCATTGTTTGAGCTTAATTCTGAGTATCAATTCTATATTTTTATGTTTGTGAGTGTGTGGAGAAATTTGAAGTGCAAGTCATTGTGTTTGTTGGGTGTTGGATTCTGCAACCTTGATCTTCATTCTGTGTGTTTGATCTTGAGTGAAGTGCAATCGGAGCAATGCCTTGATAGATTTGAGAGGAATTGTAGTGTTTGTAGTATTCTACATTTGTAAGTGCAGCGTAGGGTTGATGCAAAGCAATTTCAATTGAGGAAGTTGTGCCTTCAGTAGAAGGGTGGAACACAGTTTTGAGGCGGAAGTGTTTTGTAGTGAAGTGCCATTTTTGGAAAAGATTGAATCATCACAATCAAGATTGTTTGGAAAGATTTGCTATGTTGTTATTATGAGTGAGTGAGTGATTTTTTGTTGTCAAGATTGAGTGCTTGTTACTCTCTTCAAGGTGTAGTTTCTACCCGAGAGTCTAAAGAAGAAATTAAGAAGAACCACATTTGTGACATTTGACTTCATATTTGGACATTTTTTACTAGTATCTCTACGGGAACAAACTTTACTTACCTGATTTCTGCAAAAGTGATATTTGTTGGGTTGTCACAATAAGAAAATATGGTGTTTGCCTCATAGTGATTTTTTCCATGGTTCTATACGTCCATAGAGTTACTGGTTGCTTGGTGTCCCAATCTTAGCCATAACTGATTATGGCCTTGTTTAGGATTTTACACAATAGTCCATTGGCCTTCTTGGTCAATCTATAGCCTTAAGATTGTACGGAGTAGTCTTTTGGTGTTTGATTTGGAAGTGCATTGCTAAGGATTTGATTAATTTGTTGAGAGAATGTACTCTTTGATCACTTACCAACTCCAATGGGTGGTAGTATCTTGACATAACATTTTGGAAGAAGAATTCTTTGTGGTAGTGTTGTCCTTCTTGGTACCCCTAGCTTCCACCATCTTTGTTGCATAGTCCATACATAACATGATGTACCTTCTATAGGTAGTTCTTGTGATTGGTTGGATTGGCCATACAAAATCAATCCCGTACTTCTTGAATTATGCCAAAGAGCCACAATATAGTAGGTGTAGCTCATCTTATCCTTTGACAAGCATCACATCTCCTAGTATATGATGTATATCCTTATACATGGTAGGCCACTAACACCATATCACTAGGATCCTCTTCATTGTATTCTTCAGATTGAACTAACCTCTTGTAGCTTATATATGTAAAGATTATATCACTACATCTACTTTGTGCACTTTGAGACAATGCTTAGGTACCCACATTTTTTTGTTTTGTTTTGTTTTGTTAAAGTTTTGAAGAAGTGAGTAAGAAAGCTGAAGTACAAAGGAAACAATGGACTGGTGTGTCTTTGGAGTAAACTCAAAGAAGTAAACTTGAGGTCGGGAACCGGAAGTACTCAGATGGGGTTATGAAGAGAAAAATCCAAAGAAGGGCATCTTTGTACCAAGAAGCAAAGGCTGATACAAAGACGGTGTACAACATTTCCATGTGGCAAGAAAGTACACTTCAAGAAACGGCGGAGGTAGGAGAAAAATACCTTGATAGTGACAAGAAACTAACATGTAGAAGAAGTGGGAGTCAATTTTGAAATTGACTAAAGAATGATTGCACTTTGGTGTGCTATAAAATTGCAATTGTGTAGGAGGAAATCAAATATGTCAAATCAATATTGTATTCCTCTAAGTAGTTGTCTTGTAGTAATGCGTGTCAAGAAGCCAATTGAGAGTGAAATTTTCTGAGGTCCAGAAGGGGTTAGAGTGTCATGTCCAAGAGAGGGGATATTTTTTCAGTGCCAAAGAACTAGAGAGCAAATCATGGCAAAGAAGACTAAGAATGCACTCACAATGAGGAGTCATGTCATAGCACAAGAATGAATATGAGTGAGGAGTCATGTCTAAGCTGGAGGTTAGATGTCATAGCACGGATTGAAGTCTTGAATAGACTTTGGATTACATTTCTAGCATGGAATTGGAATTTTAGTTTTCCAAGCGTCATGGCAGAGATAGCTGCCAATAATTGTGAGGAAGGCCCTAAAGTCGAGGGGAAGAGAGGAAATACGGCTCAATGGACTGAGTTGGATTGGAGGTTAATATCGAGGAAAGAAGCAAGAGAGGCAATTGGGGTCACCTTCTATTGGAAGTGTGATGCTACAAAGGAGACTACAAAAATCAGAAATTTGTTCTTTGCCCCGCGTACTAACAATGGCTACAAAGTGGAGTCCTATTGGGACCCGATCAAATGGAGCATTGTAGGAGCAATAATGGCCATGTTCAAAACCCAAACAAAAGACATACGTGAATATGCAACAGGTAGTCTTCTTCCACTAGATGTTTGCAGGAGTGAAAGTGAACTAGGCAAAGTGCTTCCATCACTGAACGGCATTGAAGGCATAAGATCATCAATTGGAGAACCAATTCACCTCCACATTACTTTGCACTATTTGCAACACACTTCTACTTCAGATTAAATTTGCTGATAGTGAAGGAGAGGCATCACATGGTATCACACTTCCATCTTGATCTACAACAAGAAGCAAATGATGAGGAGCAACACTACATGTTACAATTGCAAGCTAGCAATGATCACTTTACCAGAATGGGATAGAGGAAGCTAATCAAAGGAAGAAGTCCAAAGATGAAGAAGCAGACTAAACCCAAAGAGGTAGTATTGCCTCAGCCACAATAGAAGACCCGAAGACTCAATCCGCAAGGTAAGAAGGCGGTGAAGGAGAAGACTTTGGAAATAGAGTTTGAAGGAGAGACAAAGTCCGGAGGAGGAGACTCAGAAGAAGCAAAGCTCACACTACAAAGTGAGGGATCCGGAAGTGAGAGTGATGGTGAAGAGGAAGGTCAGCAATCAATTGAAGCAGAAGAAGATGAAGCATTTCATGCAGCAATTGATTGTATGGAGGGAGGAGATAATCCTTGTAGAGCCATGGAGGAGGAGATGGATGTAGAGCCAAAGAAGGAAGGCAAAGGTAAGAAGTCAATGCTGGAAGACCCTACAAGTCCAAGTTCAGTCTGTAAGGAAGAAGAAAGCTCAAAAGCAATATTGCTAAAAGTACAAAGATCAAGACTTCAAGGGACAACACCGGTGGAAGAAACCAAGTACAAAGACAAAGCCAAAGATGAAGAGAGCTTTGAGGGAGTAAACTATTTAACCGCAAATCATGACTCCATTGTTGGAGCTACTGAAGATGCAGAAGAAGGTAACCCTGCAAGATCATATGAAGGTGAAGAATGAGTTGTAGGTGGTGAATTATCTACTAAACAAAGTGAAGGGATTGAGGGAAAGTGTAATCCAAAGGGAAGAAGAAGTTGAGGAACATTGCATGGATGCAATCTTGAAGAAGAAGACTTTAGAGAATTTGCAAGAGAGTTTCAAGAAGAGGGGAAGAGAGATGCATCGTCAAGCTAAAGAGTTGAAGGAGCAAATGATGTTGCTGGCAAAGATGAAAGAGAAGGTCAATGAAGTTTGCATTGAAAGTATTCATGTGAAAGCAATGGCAGCTATGATGGAGAATGTAAAAGACCAAGATTGAGGAGAGAAATAGGAGAATGAAAACTCACATTGGGACACTTGAATGAGGGAAAACTTTGAATGCCTAGCATGAGCTTTGGCTTTGGTATTTATAGGTAGCATACAAGGCCCTTGAGAAGCTTCTCAAGAAGTTTCCTTGAGCCGCTTTCTTAGAGTGCAAGCCAAGTTAACTAGGAAGCTTCTCAAAAAGCTTCTCAAGAAGCTTCCTTCTAGAAGCCGTCTACTTGGCATGCAAGCTAAGCTAGTTAGAAGCTTCTAGAAGCTTCCTTCTAGAAGCTACCTGCTTAGAGTGCAAGTTAACTAGTCAAGAAGCTTCCCAAAAAGCTTCCTAGATGCTTTTGGAATATTCTAGACCAATTTGGCTTATTCTCTACTTTGTTAGCCTTACTAACTATGTTGCTAAATTCCATATTGTTACATATTCCCCCACCGCTAGTTGGTGACGTCCTTGTCGCCATTGAAGCTTCAAACTCCTGGATGGCTGTCTGTGCATTTTGGAGGTGAGAAAGAGGTTCCCATGTGGCATCATGAAGGGGATACCCTTTCCAAAGGACCTTGTACTCCGTATGTTGGCGGCATCCTTGTTGGATGTGGCGACGTGCAAGGGTACAATCAACTTTGTACTCCTCATGATCATTGATAGGGATATGGAGAGGAGAGGTTGGACTCAAGAGGAGAAGGAAGAGGGGTTAGGAACAAATGGTTTCAACTTGGAAACATGAAAGACAAGATGGATGCGCATATGACAAGGCATGGCAAGTCAATAAGCAACAAGAGAGACAATTTGGGTGACATCAAAAGGTCCTATCCAATTAGAGGCAAGTTTACAAACTTGGGTATCAAGAGGGAGGGGTAGATTACTAGAGGATAGCATAAATTTATCACCAACTTCAAAGGTGAGATCACAATGATGGTGGTCTGCATATTGTTTTTGACGATTCTGAGCAACAAGGAGGTGAGATTTGGCTTGTTGGAGAGATTCGGATATGGTGGTCAAGAAGGTTGAAGTATGAGGGACTTGAGATGGAGGAGGAGCAAGAAGAGAATCTAGGATAAGCAGATCTTGGCCAAAATTGAGAAAGAAAGGAGAAAATCCGGTGCTTGTCTCTTTAGAATTGTTGTATGTAAACTCCGTAGCGGCAAGACATTCATCCTAATTGGTATGGTGAATATTGACAAAGGCACAAAGCATATCTTCCAAAGTGCGATTTGCAAGTTTGGTTTGTCCATTAGTTTGAGGATGATAGCTTGGACAAAGCAAGCTTGGTGCTAAGTATCTGGAAGAAGGCTTGCCAAAACTTTCTGATGAAGTGAGGATCACGGTTGGAGATGAGTACACGCGACATCCCATGATGTTTGAATATATTATTGAAGTAGAGTTGCACCAAGGTTGGAGCATTGTAATACCAAGAGCTAGCCATATGATCTAGATGTGAAATTTGGTTTAGTAACATCTGGAATGATGTTATACATGATGGTCAAAATAGATCAGATAGAAGTATCACCAATCTACTAATAGAGCATAGAACCATAATAGATTTGAAAACCTCAAAACCAATAACTGGACATATGATTTGAAGGTGAGAATTGGGTTGGTAACATTGGGAAGGATGTTACACAAGATTGACTAAATAGATCAGAAAGAGGTATCACCAAAAGGGGACTTCTACTAATAGAGTTGGAACCAAAATATGCGTAAAATCTTTGAAGGCAATTTTGGAGGCCTAAATGGATGAATTAGGCCTCAAAAATGTGCCGACTCCCCCCCCATCAAAGGAAAGGTTGGCCTTTCCTTCCCCTTGCTTTGTCTCGTCAAGAGCTTTCCAATGGTACCTCACCCATGTGATTTTGAGATTCTTACAAGAAGATTCCCTAAAAGATTCCCTCCGGTCAAAGCTTGTTTGACCGACCAGATAAGACCAGGACAGACATGTCACCCATCCAAGTAATTAATCCAAGGGTGGAGCTTGCTGACATGTCACCTATCATGTACCTAATCCTATGGTGGAGCTTCATTGGAGGAGATCCGCTTTGCCTATATAATAAAGAGAAGGTGCTCCTTTGGGGCATCGGAGTTTGAGTGTGAAAGTGTGTGTTTCTCATTGTGTGTTTCTCTTCAAGTCTCCTATCCTTGGAGTATTACAAGCATCCATAGTATCAACAATTGGTGCCAAATGGATTTGCTTACTAAGCTTATCCACAAACACCACAATTGCTATGTGACCTTGTTGTGTCCCAGGCAAGGAGGTGATGAGATCTAAACTCACATGTTCCCAATGAGTAGTTGGAATGGGAAGTGGCTGAAGGAGTCCGCTAGGCTTTTGGTTATTGGCCTTGTTGCATTGACAACTCTCACATGATTAGACAAACTCCCAAACATCTCATGTCATGTTGTGCCACCACCATTGACGTTGGAGGGTACCCAAGGTCTTGTCCACCCCCATGTGACCAACTATTGGTAAATCATGGGCTTCTTGAAGGCGCACAAGTCGGAGATCACCTTTGGCTGGAACATAGATTTGGTCCACATGGAATAGAAGGCCTTCCTTGAAGGAGAAGGTGTCCCCTATTGTCAAACAAGCATGCATCATTTGGAAGAAGGGACCTTGTTGTAGAGCTGACTGAAATTCGTTAAGGACCTTGGGGTCAATTGCACCATCGTAATTGCCGTTGTGATGAGAGGAAGAGACTTCAAATCAGGTCGTCGTGATAGAGCATCAAGGATGACATGGAACTGACCTGGATTGTACTCAAGTTTAATGTCAAACAATTGGAGTTGCTCTTCCCATTGATGATGTCAACTCTTCATATGTTCTAAGTGTAAGGTCCGCAACAATGGTTTGTGATCAGTTTGCATGACCACTTGCTTCCCCAAGGGGTAATGCCTCCATTCCTTGGTGGCATATACCATTGCAAGTTGTTCCTAATCTCAAGCAGAGTAATTTCTTTTAGCTGTATTTAGTCGGCAAGATACAAAGGCAATGAGATGTAGTTCATCTAGAAATTCCTATTGCAACACAACTCTAATTGCAAAGTTAGAAGCATCAAAATCAACCACACAAGGTAGTAGGATCATATGGTTGAAGAATAAGTCTTGAAGACACCATATGCTTTAACTTTTGGAATGCTTCTTCATGCTTGGTGGTCCACTAGAAACTCAAGTTCTTTCCCAAGAGGTCAGTCAATGGTGCATCCACATGAGCATAATAGTGGATGAACCGTCAATAAAAACTAGCCAATCTATTGAATGCTCATACTTTTGTATCATCCTTTGGGGTAGGCCAATTAGTAACGACCTTGATCTTCTCTTCCTCCATCTTGATCCACTCTGATGAGATCTTATGACCCAAGAAGGTAACCTTCTTCTGCCAAAAGGCATACTTTGACTTCTTGCAATAAAATTTCCATTGTCGTAGTCGTCTTAGGACTTCTTGCACATGATTCACGTGTTCTGCCTCTGTCTTGCTATAGATTAAGATATCATCCAAGAACACCATTACGGACCAATCCAATAGTCCCTCCAACACCCAATGCATCTGATCCATGAAGATTGTTGGAGCATTAGTGAGTCCAAAAGGTAGAACTCTCCACTTGAAATACCCACACCTTGTGCAAAAGGTAGTCTTTTGCACATCCTCTTTGTCAAATAGGAATTTGCCAATAGTTGCTACAAAGATCCAGCTTGGAAAATTAGCGTGCTCCACTTAGTTGATCAAGCAAGTCATTGATCTGAGGTAAGGGATATGCATTCTTTACGGTTTGCTTATTGAGCCCACGGTAATCAATATAGAAATGAAGTCCTCCATCCTTCTTTGGAACAAATAGTATCGGTGCTCCCCAAGGAGAGATATTATGTCGTATGAAATCCTTCTCCAACAACTCTGTAAGTGTTGTTTGCAACTCCTCCAACTCCTTTGGTGAGAGCCGATAGATTGATCTACTCATTGGAGTACTCCTTTGGCAATAACTTGATCTTGAAGGGCATACCTTGATTGGAGGGAAATCCTTTGGCAGATCATTCGGAAACACATCCGCAAACTCTTGAACTATCCGATCAACCATTGCTTGATGAGGCTCTTGGTCCTCCTTGGATTGTTCTTGGGCAATTGGCTTGATCCACACCGTGAATACAAACTTATCTTCCTCCAAAGCTTGCTCTATGGCTGCTTTACTAACAAACTTCCCTTCCAAGGACTCATCTCTCTTCCAAGCTTGCTCCATGGTTGCCTTCTTGGTAAACTTCCCATCTTGGGACTCATCTCCCTTCTAGATTTGCTCTATGGCTACCTTCTCAACAAACTTCCCATCTTGGGACTGGCTATTCTTAGGTGTCTTACTTAGAGGTGCCAGACAACCTAATCGGAAATTCCTACCTTGGTGTTGTACTTGAATTTGTTGTTGGGTCCAATCAAATTGAACCTTATGACGTTCAAGCCAAGGTAGACTTAGAATGATATCATAGTATAGAGGTGCCACTACAAATCTCAGACACTCCAAATACTCCTTCCTAATCTTGAAGGTAACAGGATGTGAGGTGCAGAATGCAGAACCCTTTCTACCATCCGCCATCATCAAACTACTTCCAAACATTGGCTTGATAGGAATACCCAATTCCTTTGCTACTTGCATAGATATGCAATTCTTTGAACTTCCAAAATCAACCAAAATCCTACAACCTCAATTAGATATTGTACCTTGCAAGTTAAACAAACTTGCATAAGTTGAGCCTTCAATCCCATTAGAACTAATCAAGCTCCTTATAGGCGGCTCAAAATCTCCTACTAGGATTTCTCGTTTCCTTGATCATTCTGTTCCACAATCTCCATCTAGGCAACTTGTTAAGGTTGTCCATTCCTAAGTGGGCATTCAACAATGCAATGTCCCACTTAGCGACAATAAAAACAACCTCCATTTTGTCGCAATCTTTCTCTATCCGCTATACCAAGTGGTCTCCGTTGGATAGAATCAATCTCCATTGGTACGAGTTCTTCCACTTTTGCATAGTGTATTGGTAGGCCTTGTGTAGGTCAAGGGCAAAACCAAGTTGTCACAAGCAGGGAATCAAAGCGCTCAGCTAATTGCATGGCTTTTTCTATGTTTTGTGGTTCATGCAAAGTCACCTCCAATTTGGTTTGTGACTTCAATCCCCGTATAAATTGATCTAGAACTTCACCTTCTTGTATATCTAGAATTTGCAAGATGATGTTCTAAAATTGTGTGATGTAGCTCCTTACTGAGCCAACTTGCTTCAACTCCGCCATTTTATCTCGTGCGGCACAGGTGGCATTTATAGTTTGAAAGTGACCCAATATTGCATCCTTGAACTTTATCCATGTCAAAATTGCAATCTGTCGTTTAGCTCGCTCCACTTGAAATTGCCACCAAAGTTTTGCTACACCATCTAATTGGCTAGAGGCCAAGAGAATCTGTTTTTTTCATCTTGAAGATTTGTGGCTTCAAAGTAACGTTTGCAATCAAACACAAAATTCTCCACTATGCTCGGAAGATTCTTGTCTTCAAACACCTTGGGTTTTGGAAATCAAATGCAATCTTCTCCATCTCAAATTGGCACTCTCCTTATATGTTCTTGTCGTTATTGATGTTGTTCATTCAACAATCAAGCTAGGTGCTCGATTTGTTGTTGCATCTCAAGGATGACGTCCAATATTGCCGCCATAACTACTACTCTATCCCACTACACCCACTTTATCTAATTGATTAACACATAGATGCAACACGTCCACCATTCTCCATAAGTTACAACCGGAAGTATCAAGGGTTCCTCAGAGTGATCATATGTAGAAAATCATGCCCAAAGCGCAAGGTGATGAATTGTATGAAATGATGCTTGGGTAATATCTGGATATGAAAATCCCAATGGTTTGGCGGAAGTGGATTTGGTGGTCCATAAATTCCATCCATCCCATTCCTGCTCTAATACCAATGTAAAAGACCAAGACCAAGGAGAGAAATAGGAGAATGGAAACTCACATTGGGACACTTGAATGAGGGAAAACTCCAAATGCCTAGCATGAGCTTCGGCTTTGGTATTTATAGATAGCATACAAGGCCCTTGAGAAGCTTCTCAAGAAACTTCCTTCTAGAAGCCACCTACTGGGCATGCAAGCTAAGCTAGTTAGAAGCTTCCTTCTAGAAGCTACCAGCTTGGAGCGCAAGTTAACTAGTCAAGGAGCTTCCCAAGAAGCTTCATAGATGCTTTTGGAATATTCTAGGCTAATTTGGCTTATTCTCTACTTTGTTAGCCTTACTAACTACGTCGCTAAACTCCATATTGTTACAAAGAAGGAGTTTGAGAGTCTGGAGAAGAGTGCATCAGGAAAAGATCAAGCATGGTAGAGAGAGTTGTTGATCCAACACCAAGAGGAAGAAAGATTGCAAGGCTTGGTCAGAAGTGTTGAGCTACAGAGTTCTCAATATACGGAGGAGAAGAATATGCTTGATGTTGAGTACAAAGACAAGTTGAGGATGTACCAAGAAGAGTTGAAGGCAAAAAAATCTCAAGGGTATGCATTAGAGTCAGTAGGAGAAGTTGTTGGAAGATTGCAAGCCATGTTGAGCATAGAGCCTGAAGGAAGGTTGGAGGAAGCAAGACTGCATGAATTGGAATTGCTTGTGTAGGAAACTTGGAAGAGGAGAGTGAAAGATGTAGATATGAACACTCTTCTGATTTGTTTAAGGGAAAGAGTAAATAAAAAGATGTTAGAGGTAGGAGACAATGTAAATCTCAAATTAGATTTAGTGAATTCAGAGTTAGAGAGGCTTAAGAGTAGTGTGAAGGAGGAGAAGAAGTCTGAAGTAGCAGAAGTAAGAGTGCATGTGTCTTTGAAGTTGTCATTTGAGACATTAGAGAAGAGTGGGTTGGGAGATAAAGAGTTAGATAGATTACCCATGAGTACAATTGTAGTTTAGAGTGAACAAGTGGTAGAGATAGCAAAAGAATTAGTAGAATTAGATAGACTTCAAGAAGGAGAAATACTTGGAGGATCATCGGGTTTGGAAGCCAAAGAAGTTGATATCAGATCGGAGTAAAAAGAGATTGAGATATGAAGAGGTGCATTGTCATTTTGAATTTGCGGGTTGGAAGAGTTGTTGTAGGGAATGGTATTTTTGTTAGCAATTGTTGAGTGCTCTAATATTTAAAAGGGGCTTTCTCAATGTTATGTCATTTAGTATTCATAATTTCTAAAGATAGATAAAGTAAAGTATTGTGAAGTAGTGCTGGTCACTTGAGCTTAACTCCGAGTATCAACTCTATGTTTGTAGTCGTGAGTGTTTGGAGAATTTTGAAGTGCAAATCAGTGTGATTGTTGGATGTTGGATTCCACAACCCATGATCTTTGTTTTGTGTGTTTGATCCTGAGTGAAGTGCAATTAGAGCAATGCCTTGACAAATCTGAGAGGAATTATAGTGCTGGTATTATTTTGCAATTGTGAGTGCAGCATAGTGTTGATATGAAGCAATTTTGATTGAGGAAGTTGTGCCTTCAATGGAGGGGTGGAACACAATTCTGAGGCAAAGGTGCTTTGTAGTGAAGTAGCTATCTTTGGGAGAATCTGAATCATCGCAATCAAGATTTGTTTGGATAGAATTGGATGGAGTTGTGATTAGTGAGTGTTCATTTGTGACAAGATTGTGATCAGTGCTTGTTACTCTCTTCTAGGTGTAGTTTCTACTTGAGAGATTAAAGAAGAACCCAAGAAGAACTGATTTAGTTACTTTGCTTTGTATTTGGACATTTCTGACTCGTATCTCCATGGGAACAAACTTTACTTACCCAATTACCTCAAAAGTGATATTTGCCGCGTTGTCACAAATGCCAAAGCTCTTCATTGATCTTGAGCTTGAATAAGACATTCCCTTTTGATTGATAAGGTCCCATCTTATGGAATAACACAACTTGTTGTTGTGGGTCCAAACCATCATGACACTACATTGTAACAATATGGAGTTTAGTGACGAAGTTAGTTGGACTTACAAAGTAGAGAATAAGACAAAATAGCCTAGAATATTCTAGAAGTATCTAAGAAGCTTCTTGGGAAGCTTCCCAACTAGTTAACTTGTGCCCTAAGCAAGTAGCTTCTAGAAGCTTCTAACTAGCTTAGCTTGCACACCAAGTAGGCGGCTTCTAGAAGGAAGCTTCTTGAGAAGCTTCTTGGTTAACTTGGCTTGCACTCCAAGAAAGCGGCTCAAGGAAGCTTCTTGAGAAGCTTCAAGTGTCTTGTATGCTACCTATAAAATACCAAAGTTGAAGCTCATGCTAGGCATTCGGCCCTCATTCAAGTGTCCCAATGTGAATTTCCATTCTCCTATTTCTCTCCTCGGTTTTTGTCTTTTACATTGGTATCAGAGCAGCAATGGGATGGATGGAATTTATGGACCACCAAATCCACTTCCGCCAAACCATTGGGACTTTCATGTCCAGATATTACCAAAGCATCATTTCACATAATTCATCACCTTGTGCTTTAGGCAAGATTTTTTACATATGATCATCGTGTCAGAAGAACCCTTGATACTTCCAATTGTAACTTATGGAGAACAGTGGATGTGTTGTATCTATGTATTAATCAACTAGATAAATTGAAGGTAGTGGAATAGAGTAGTAGCAATGGTGGCAATACCGGATGTGATCCTTGCAATGCGACAACAAATCAAGCATCTTACTCGATTGTTGGATGAACAAGACTAGCAACGATGAGAACAAATAGACAGAGTGCCAGTTCAAGATGGAGAAGATCACATTTGATTTTTGAAACCCAAGGTGTTTGAAGGCAAGAATCTTCCAGTTACTGTGGAGAATTTTTTGTTTGACTGTGAATGTTACTTTGAAGCCACCAATCTTCAAGACAAACAAAAACAAATTCTCTTGGCTTCTAGCCAATTGGATGGCGTGGCAAAACTTTGGTGGCAATTCCTACTAGAAAGAGCGGAACGACAAATTGTTACACCAATTTTGACATGGGCAGAATTCAAAGATGCAATACTTGGTCAATTTCAAACTATAAATGCCACCCGAGCCGCACGAGATAAATTGGCAGAGTTGAGGTAGATTGGCTCAGTGATAAATTGCATCACACAATTTCAGAACATCATCATGCAAATTCCAGATATCTAAGAAGGTGAAGTTCTGGATCGATTTGTCCAAAACTTGAAGTCACAAACCAAATTGGAAGTGACCATGCGGGAGCCACAACATGTAGAAGAAGCCATACAATTGGCTGAGCGTTTTGATTCCTTGGTTGTGACAACTTGGTCTTGACCTTGACCTACACAAAGCCTACCAGCACATTACGCACAAGTGGAAGAACCGGTACCAATGGAGATTGATGTTATCTAACAAAGACCACTTGGCACAGTAGATAGAGAAAGATTACGACAAAATAGAGGTTGCTTTTATTGTCGCCAAGTTGGACATCACATTACAAAATGTCCACTTAGGAATCGGTGACCTCGACAAGTTGCCCAGATGGAGTTTGTGGAACAGAATGATCAAGGAAATGAAGAATCCCAATAGGAGATTTTGAGCCGCCTATTGGGAGCTTGATTAGTTCCAATGGGATTGAAGGCTCGACCTATGCAAGTTTGCTTCACTTGCAAGGTACAATATCTAATCGGGGTTGTAGGATTTTGGTTGATTATGGAAGTTTAGAGAATTGCATGTCTATGCAAGTAGCAAAGGAATTGGGTATTCTTATCAAGCCGATGTTTGGAAGTAGTTTGATGATGGCGGATGGTAGAAAGGGTTTTGCATTCCGCACCTCACATCCTGTTACCTTCAAGATTGGGAAGGAGTATTTGGAGTGTATGAGGTTTGTAGTGGCACCTCTACACTATGATATCATTCTGGGTCTACCTTGGCTTGAACGTCATAAGGTTCAATTTGATTGGACCCGACAACAAATTCAAGTACAACACCAAGGTAGAAATTTCCAATTAGGTTGTCTAGCACCTCTGAGTAAGACGCTTAAGAATAGTCAGTCCCAAGATAACCAATTTTATCAAGAAGATAGCCATAGAGCAAATCTGGAAGGGAGATGAGTCCCAAGATGGGAATTTTGCCAAGAAGGCAACCATAGAGTAAGCTTTGGAGGAAGATAAGTTTGTATTCATGGTGTGGATCAAGCCGATTGCACAAGAACAATCTAAGGAGGACCAAGAGCCTCATCAAGCAATGGTTGATCGTATAGTTCAAGAGATTGTAGATGTGTTTCTGGATGATCTGCCAAAGGGATTACCCTTCGATCGAGGTATACCCTTCAAGATCAAGTTATTGCCAAGGAGTACTCTAGTGAGTAGACCAATCTATCGGCTCTCACCAAAGGAGTTGGAAGAGTTGTGAACAACACTTACAGAGTTGGTGGAGAAGGATTTCATACAACATAGTACCTCTCCTTGGGGAGCACCGGTACTATTTGTTCCAAAGAACAATGGAGGGCTTTGTTTCTGTATTGATTATCGTGGACTCAATAAGCAAACCGTGAAGAATGCATATCCCTTACCTCGGATCGATGACCTGCTTGATCAACTAAGTGGAGCATGCTACTTTTCCAAGCTGGATCTTCATAGCGGCTATTGGTAAATTCCTATTGAAGGAGAGGACGTGCAAAAGACTGCCTTTCGCACAAGGTATGGACATTTCAAGTGGTGAGTTCTACCCTTCGGACTCACTAATGCTCCAGCAATCTTCATGGATCAGATGCATTGGGTGTTGGATGGACTATTGGATCAGTCCATGGTGGTGTTCTTAGATGATATCTTAATCTATAGCAAGACAGAGGCAAAACATGTGAATCATGTGCGAGAAGTCCTAAGATGACTACAACAATGGAAATTTTAATGCAAGAAGTCAAAGTGTGCTTTTTGGCAAAAGGAGGTTACCTTCTTGGGTCATAAGATCTCATCAGAGGGGATCAAGATGGAAGAAGAGAAGATCAAGGTCATTACTGATTGGCCTACCCCGAAGGATGCTACAGAGCTACAAGCATTCAATGGATTGGCCAGTTTTTACCGACGGTTCATCCACTATTATGCTCACGTGGTTGCACCATTGACTGACCTCTTGGGAAAGAACTTGAGCTTCCAATGGACCACCAAGCATGAAGAAGCATTCCAAAAGTTAAAGCATATGGTGTCTTCAAGACCCATTCTTCAACCATATGATCCTCAACTACCTTGTGTGGTTGATTTTGATGCTTCTAACTTTGCAATTGGAGTTGTGTTGCAACAAGAATTTCCAAATGTACTACATCCTATTGCCTTTGTGTCTCACTGACTAAATACAGCTGAAAGAAATTACTTTACTCGCGATCGGGAACAACTTGCAATGGTATATGCCACCAAGGTATGGAGGCATTATCTCTTGGGGAAACAAGTGATCATGCAAACTGATCACAAGCCATTGTTGCAAACCTTACACTTGGAGCACATGAAGAGTCGGCATCATTGATAGGAAGAGCAACTCCAATTTTTTGACATCAAACTTGAGTACAAACCAGGTTGGTTCTATGTCATCCATGATGCTCTATCACAACAACCTGATTTGAAGGCTCTTCCTCTCATCACGGCGGCAATTACAACGGTGTCCATTGACCCTAAGGTCCATAATGAGTTTCAATCAGCTCTACAACAAGATCCCTTCTTCCAAATGGTACACGGTCGTCAGATAGCATGCGACAAGGAGTACAACACCTTCTCCTTTAAGGAAGGCCTTTTATTCTATGCAGACCAGATCTATGTTCCAGCCAAAGGTGATCTTCGACTTGTATGCCTTCAAGAAGCCCATGATTTACCAATAGCTGGTCACATGGGAGTGGATAAGACCTTGGGCACCCTCCAACGCCAATGGTGGTGGCCCAACATGATACGAGATGTTCAAGACTTTGTCCGATCATGTGAGAGTTGCCAATGTAACAAGGCTAGCAACCAGAAGCCGAGTGGACTCCTTCAACCACTCGCCAATCTATCCGCTTGCTGGGAGCATGTGAACTTGGATCTCATCACATCCTTGCCAAAGACAAAACAAGGACACACCATGATTGTGGTGTTTGTGGATAAGCTTAGTAAGCAAATCCACTTGGCACCAACCTGTGATACCATGGATGCTCCAACCTTAGCGCAAATCTACTTCGACAATGTCTTCAAGCATCATGAGATGCCACGTGTACTCATCTCTGACCATGATCCTCAATTTACCGGGAAGTTTTGGCAAGCACTCTTCCAGATACTTGGCACCAAGCTTGCTTTATCCACGGCCTATCATCCTCAAACTGATGGGCAAACTGAACGCACAAATCGTACATTGGAGGATATGTTGCGGGCCTTTGTCAATGTCCACCATACCAACTGGAATGAATGTCTTGCGGCTGCAGAATTTGCCTACAACAATTCCAAACAGGCAAGCATTGGATTTTCTCCCTTCTTTCTCAATTTTGGCCAAGATCCAGATTCTCTTCTTGCTCCCCCTTCCTCTTAGGTTCCTCATACTTCCACATTCTTGACCACTATATCCCAATCTCTCCAACAAGCCAAGTCTCACCTCCTTGTTGCTCAGAATCGCCAAAAACAATATACGGACCACCATCGTTGTGATCTCACCTTTGAAGTTGGTGATAAAGTCATGCTATCCTCTAGTAACCTCCCTCTCCCACTTGATACCCAAGTTTGTAAACTTGCCCCTAATTGGATAGGACCCTTTAATATCACCCACATTGTCTCTCCCATTGCTTATCAACTTGCCTTGCCTTGTCACATGCGTATCCATCCTGTCTTTCATGTTTCCAAGTTGAAACCCTTTGTTTCTAACCCCTCTTCCTTTTCCTCTCGAGTCCAACCTCCCCCTCTTCTTGTCCCTATCAATGATCATGAGGAGTACAAAGTTGATCGTATCCTTGTGCGTCGCCATATTCAATGAGGCCGTCGCCAACATACGGAGTATAAGGTCCTTTGGAAAGGGTATCCCCTTCATGATGCCACATGGGAACCTCTTTCCCACCTCCAAAATGCACAAACGGCCATCAAGGAATTTGAAGCTTCATTGGCAACGAGGACGTCACCAACTAGCGGCGGGGGAATATGTAACAATATGGAGTTTAGTGATGAAGTTAGTCGGGCTTACGAAATAGACAATAAGACAAAATAGCCTAGAATATTCTAGAAGCATCTAAGAAGTTTCTTGGGAAGCTTCCCAACTAGTTAACTTGCGCCCTAAGCAGGTAGCTTCTAGAAGCTTCTAACTAGCTTAGCTTGCACGCCAAGTAGGCAGCTTCTAAAAGGAAGCTTCTTGAGAAGCTTCCAAGTTAACTTGGCTTGCACTCCAAGAAAGTGGCTCAAGGAAGCTTCTTGAGAAGCTTCAAGTGTCTTGTATGCTACCTATAAATACCAAAGCCAAAGCTCATGCTAGGCATTCGGAGTTTTCCCTTATTCAAGTGTCCCAATGTGAATTCCATTCTCCTCTTTCTCTCCTTGGTTTCAGTCTTTTACAACATTGTGTGAACATACCTATACTCCGTAGCATAATGCATACTCTAGGTAGCTGCAATGTGGAAAATCTCTTTGTCCAAGAAATCATTGTTGAGGTTTGTGAACTGATCCTCAATTTTGAGTTAGGGCAAGGAATCCACATTCTCATGTTGATTCCTTTTTGTACTTGCACCATGTATGTGAAGTCTTGCAACAAAACCATCCACCAAGCAATTCTTTGAAACAAGTCTACTTTCTTTACCAAATGTTATTGTGCACAATGGTCTAAATGAAAAACAAACTTATATTGTAAAAAGTAGTGGGAGAACTTCTTACATGCATATACCGTTCACAATGCTTATCTCTATGTGGTGGTGGAAGTATGTTGGGCCTTGAGACAAGTAACAACAAGCATAATAAATTTGATAGTCCTTCTTGGACTTGTCTTTTTAGTTGAGAACTATGCCACTATGATAGAGGATGTATCTACATACACATGGAAATTATTATCCCAATTAAGAGCTCTCATGAACGTAGCACCCACTAACTTCTCCTTCACTACAAAAAAGGCACCATCTTGATCCTTTTTCAAATTATATTATTCTAACTTCTTAAGCAACCTTGTGAGAGGAGCTGCCAAAACCGCATAGTTGGTGATGAACCTCTTGTAGTAACCTTCATGTCATAGAAAGGCTTGCAACTCTTCAATGTCTTGGGTGACTCCAAATCTTGGATCACCTTCACCTTCTTTGCATCTACTTCTCTACCTTGTGTTGATACTCGATGACCCAACAAAATTCTCTATCACCACAAAAGAATTTTAGGGGTGCAAGGATAATCTTATAATACAACATCACTCATGTTTGACATAGAAATGACAATTGGTCTACATGTTATCCAAAGACACAAAAGTCATTGATGAAGATTTCTCCAAACTTCCATAGGTAATCCTTGAAAATTCTGGTCATTATTTATTAGAAAGTTGCAAGAGCATTACATAGGCCAATCAAATTCAGTTGTAGGCATACATTCCTCAATCCATGGTGAAGCTGATCTTGCTCTTATCCTCCTCTCAAATGGAAACTTGGTTTTATCTCAAAAAGCTATCCAAAAAGTTGAAGCACTATTGTCCATCTACTTGATCTAAAACTATACCAGTGAAAGGCAAAGGATGATGATCCATTTTTATGGCAACATTCAACTTTCAAAAATCTAGGCACAATTTGATCTTACAAGTCTTCTTCTTGGGTAGTACCATTATTGGAGACATACTTCCAACCCACGTCCTTCTGGCTTTGACCCAAGGTCAACTATGGGTTTATGCCTAATACACAATTCTTCTTATTTCTTCCCCATTTAGCCTTCCTTTGACTTTAACAATGCACTTCTTCTTTAAAACTTGTCAAAAAAATGTGGGTACCATAGAACATAATGCAAAGTAATTGAAGTAGGAGTGTAGGTGATTTTGGGGTGAGTTACTTGAGCTAGCAAACAAAGTTAGAGTAGAGAAGGAAGAACTAGTTAGTACAATTATGACTTCAATTTCAGTTCAAACTACAGATAGTACAATCATAGAAGAAGAACAACAAATAATGAATGAAATTAAATTGCATGAGGTGCTTGTAGAAGATTTGAGTATAGAAACTAAAGTAGATGTAGACATCAGATTGGATTAGGAGTAACAATTTTGAGATTTGAAGTGGTAGATATGAAGAAGTGAAGAGATCCTTTGGATTTACTGATTTTTAATGTAGGAGTTGAAGCATTTTAGATACCTTAGATAACTATTGGGTGCTCTACCTATTGAAAGGAGGCATGTGCAATGTTATGTTGTTTGTATTATATTTCAAAGTTGAGTAAAGTGAAGTGTTGTAACTCAATGCTCATCGCTTTTGCTTAATTCCAAGTATCAATCATGTGTATGTATTTGTGAGTGTTTGGAGAAGTTCAAAATGTAGTATGAGTGTGTTAGATGGTGGATTCTATACCTTTGAGTCCATTTTTTTTATTTTATCCTGAGTGAAGTGCAATTGAAGCAATGCCTTGACAAATCTAGAGAGAGGAATCATAGTGTTAGAAGTATCTTGCAATTGTGATCATAATGTGGAATTGATGGAAAGCAACTTTGATTGAGGAAGTTGCACTTTTAGTGGAAGGGTGGAATACAATTCCAAGGCAAAGTCACTTTGTGGTGAAGTAGCCTTCTCTGGAAGCACTAAATCATCATAATCAGTATCAATTTGGAAAGGATTTGAAGAATTGTGATTATAGGTGGTATGAATTTGTGGCAAGGGTGAGATCAAGTGCTTGTTACTCTCTTCTAGGTGTGGTTTCTACCCAAGAGGCTAAAGATGCAATCAGGAAGAAATTTTTGTTACTATTTACTTTATACTTGATCATTTCTTAGCAATATCTATGTGGGAACAAATGATTACCTATCAATTACTACAAAAGTGATACTTGCTAGGTTGTTATATGATTTTTTGTGCCACTACCGAGGATACAAATCTTGGGAGTGGAAGATTACAAAGCTAAATTTTAAAGCTGATTGTCTATTAGATATGAATGTTTGCATTGGGAGAACAACAAGAAGAGAGAGCTTTTAGATGAACTCTACAGCATGAAGAAGAAGAACACTAGAAGAGCCAACTCAAACCAAAGAATCTGAGGAGGCATTGGATCTACAATTAAGGAGGCATTGGATCTACAATTACTTCACAAAGTACAAGGAGCCTTGCAAAAACCCAAATAAAAGAAATGTGAAGTCGGGTGACAAGACTATTTTACCAAAATGGTTGTCTTCTCCAGATTGAATTGATTTAGTTGTTCTTTAAACTCAACCACAATTTCTTCCCAAATGGCTACCTTTTGCTTTAGGATCTCCACAAGTTTCTTTACTTAAGTATAAGCTACTCACATTGCCTCTTGATGGCAAACTTCTACTACTACAAAAGGCACCCCTACTTTCTCTACATCCCCCTTAAGCACATCAATCTCTTCGCCCTAGGCTTTTGTCTACTCTTCCAGCTTGAGTTGTTGACACATTCTCTTCCTCTTGTAAGTCAAATGTAATCTTCCGTAATTTTTATTCTTCCTTGATCTCCTTCTTCAAAGATTGACTTTCCTCTCTAGGTTTGGCCTGTAACACCCATTTGTGCATGTGTGTGGTATTATGATATTTAGCTTTATATTATAATTACTTGAGAGATATTATTTATATAGAGATAAAGGATGGTTCTACATTAATCATTATTAGCTAAATTTAGTCATAGCTAAGATAGAGAGACCTTACTTTAGAAAAAGTAGAAAATATGAGCACTATTATTTTGGATTGTAGTGTGTTGACTTGCTATTATTCCTAAGTGTTTGGCTTTGAGGAAAGAGTTGAGAACTCTTGGGCCCGCAAGCCTTTTGCTTTGGATTCTTCTATAGTCCAAGGATAGCCTATGTGAAGGAATCCTTGACTTAGTGGTTGGGTCAAGATAAGATAACGTGCTAGTGGAATATGCCCATGTGAATGGATATTTCTTTCTACTTTTTGACTTTACTTGACTTTTAGTCTAGTAACTTGAGTTACTATGGTAATTAGTAACTTTGGTACATAACTATTTCACAAGTATAAAAACAAGGGGTGAAGAGGTACTCATCATCCTTTCATTTGAAACTATCTCTCTCATTGAGTTCACTAGTGAGCAATGTCTTGAATCTTGGAGTGTTAGCCTTGGAGGAGTATGATGGAGTTGGGGTTCCTTGTCTTCTTAGTCCATGGTGCACTACCATAATAACCATCAGAGGTTCATCTTGAGTGTGAGAAAGGCCAGCTCACAGGCCACTTCCTGCACCAAGTCATTGCTTTGTTTTACTATCTCTAAATGTTGGGCACAAAATTCTTGCAATTTTTCCCTTGCCTCATCTTTCTTTGATTACTCCTTGTAATACCAATAGCTAGATATAAGATCTAGAGGTGAGATTTGGTTTGGTTACATTTGGAAGGATATACATTATGGAGTAAATAGATTAGATAGAGGTATCACCAAAAGAGTACTTTTATTAATAGAGTAAAAACCAAAATATGCTTGGAAACCTTAGAATCAATAGCTAAACGTATGATCTAGAGGTGAAATTTGGTTTGGTAACATCTAGAAGGATGTTACACATGATGGACTAAGTAGATCAGATAGAAGTATCACCAAAAGATCACTTCTACTAATAGGGTAGAAACTCAAGTATGCATAACTTCAAAGGCAATCTTGGAGGCCTAAACGGATGAATTAGGCCTCAAAAATGTGCACATCCTCCCCCCATTAGATGGAAGGCTAGCCTTTTTTCCCCCTAGGCTTGTCTCAATGAGAGCTCCCAAAGGTACCTCACCCATGTGATTATGACATTCCTATAGGAAGATTCCTTACAGATTCCCTCTGATCAAAATCTATTTGACCAGCCATATAGGACAAGGACCATCATATCACTCATTCAAGCAGCTAATCTAAGGGTGGAACTCATTGACAGGTCATCCATCCATTTAGCTAATCCAAGGGTGGAGCTTCCTTGGTGTGGATCCTCTTTGGTTATATAATAAAGAGAAGGTGCTCCTTTGGGGCATCAAAGTTTTGAGTGTGAAACTTGTGTTTTCTCTTCTGTGTCTCTCTGCTATCCTCAAAACATTACACTCCTTGAGCAAGTTGGTGAAGATGTCGGACAAGGTTCCCATAGTCAATGGTTCCCGTAATATACTCTATGTAAATAAGGAGAAGCAGCTCCATTAATTTGAGAGCTAGGCCAACCTTATAAACTATTAGTTGGGAAAGTGGCGGTACTATGATTTGCCTAATCTCCTTCTTGCTTGAGCTTTCTTTTCTTTCAATCTCTACAAAGATAATTGGCTTCTACTGCTTAGATATCAATTTGGTTGGGTATGGTGTCTCTATCTTGGAGTACCTTTTCTCCTACCTTTGGTCTTCCATGTGAAGTTTATCTTTGGCCTAAAGACCTGCATTATCTCAAGAAGAACTTGCATCTTCTGCCTCATGTACCTCTTTAGCATGAAGGACTCCTTCCACTCTCAACTCTACTTCTCCCATAGTTGGGAATAAAGGGGATTTTTTCATCCCCAAACCCTCTACCATACTTTTCTTTGGGTTGGAATGTTCATCTTTTTTATCATAGTGCCTAGAGATGAGTGTTCTTTCTTCCTCCAATACGTTTGTTGTTTGGGGAGGGCTTTGGGTGTTGGGATTGTACTTCTCTACCTTTGTGATCTTTGACTGCCTCCTTGTCAAATGAAATGATGATCCCTATGAAAGATTGCTCTCTATTCATAGTGTAGGATCTGGCTATGGACTCCTCCTTCTTCCTAGACTTCTTCTTCTTCCTCCTCTTCTTCTTCTTCTTCTTCCTCTATGAGATGTCTCCTTGTCCTCTTGGTGGCCCTCACCTTTGGCTTGGCAAGGGTAGTGGGTTTGGGGCATTTTCAGAGTATGTGCTCTGCAGCAATCTCTTCTTGCCTTTGCTCATGGTGTTGAAGGCTTTCTTAACTTCCACATATTTTCCTCTTTGGGAAAACTCTACATCCACCTCTGCATATTTTTGTACCATGAGTGCTCTCTCCCAAGGCTCATCAAAATGTCCTTAAGGGAAGAAGTGATCTAGGTTCTTCTTATTTTCTTTCATGGTCAACAATCCCATGCTCAAGTAGAAATGGATGATAAGAGGTATCCTAGAGTGGCTTCACCTTCTTTGTTCATTGATCTTGCAAGTTCTCTTGTTCTCACCTAGAACATTGCTGCACAATTCATAAGTTTCCCTTGGTACAACTACTCAAAGAAATGGCACGGCTACTATCCAAGTAAGTTGTTCATTTGGATTTAAACAACATCATTTGAACTTCATGACTGAATCCACCAAGATCCTCCTCACAAGATCCTTAATTTTTGGGACAGACCAACCATTTTTGGTCTTCCTATCTCAAAAAGTGACTTTGATTTTGCTTCAAAGGTCAAATTAGGTTGAGATCACATGTGATCTAGAGTCATGCCATTTGAGGGTGAATTGCTAGGCCCAACACTCTTTGCCAATGTTCTTGTGTCCAAGCAAAGAGGTTCTTTCTCAAATTTACTAGCTCAAGATCTGAGTTATCTTGAATTTCATGCAACATTGCATGATCACTCAATTCCCAATTCCATAGCAAGAATTTGAGATACTTACTACAAACCAATTCCTATCTAGAGTACAAACCCACTTAACTAATCTTGGAGCCTTGATGATGAAATCTAGAGCCTTGTGCATACTTTATAGTGCATTTGGATTAGCATTTGGATAGCAACTTCCTTTCCCTTTTGTCCTACCATCATTTCCCACTCTACTCTTTCAACTTCCCTTCTTGCAACGATTCTCTCTCAAAATGTAAAGGATTGACCAGAGATTCTTGCCAAGGATGAATGGTTTGTGGCTGATCTTGCATATATGGATTCTGCAAGAAGTGAGAGGTTCTAGGCCCAATTATTTATCTTGGTGGCCCAACTGTTAAATTTCTTGGTAAGTGCCCTTTGGTGAGCCATTACTACTTGCACATGTGAATAATTTGTACAATCAAATGGTCACTAATTGTGATTCTTGATCTATTGGCACCATATTTATACATGAAGCTTCAAGCCAAGGGTCTTCTAGGGTAAACGGTATTTCTAGCTGAAGGTGTTTGTAAGATGGTTTGTCTTGAAGACAAAGATCTTCCAAATAAAGAAGGAAACTCCATAGAACACAAGAAGGATGAGAAGATCCCATCAGCGCAAATGGATTCCTTGCCAAAGGTTGTTTTGGCTGACCTTCTTCCTCCTTATTGTCAGGCTTTGTGCCCTTGGTCAAGATTTGCTAGCACTAATTCTTCTATGACCTCTTCCTTTCTCTTAAACTGCAGGTAATTAATCATCTACAACCAAATTTGTTCATTGAATGAATATTCATATACTTTTCCTAGCTAGGTTTTACAAAGAAAACCAAAAAATCTGTACTTCAAGAAGAGCTGAGGTGTCAAAATACTCCATAGTGGAACTTTTGTGCACAAAAAAATGTTCCATGGCTTTCGAGACCTTGAAATTAAAGTTGGCCACTACTCTAAACCTTGTAACACCCAATTGGAAATTACTTTTCTTGTCTTCAAGGATACCTCTAACATGGCAATGGGCACTATCTTAGCACAATATGTTGAGTGATAAAGAGAACATCCCATCTATTATGCTGGCCAAAAACTCAGCTTTGTAGAACAAAATTACTCACCACCAAATGGGAATGTCCCAACATGGTTTTGCTATGAAAAGAATTTGGCACTATTGTTTGTGCAACAATTTTGTGTTCCATGTCAACTATGAAGCCCTCAAATACCTAATCAACAAAACATGCCAAGTGGGATGACTTGCTTGATGGATGTTGCTTCTCCAAGAATTTTCCTTCATGGTATCTTACTTTACCTTTCTCTCTTTGGGAATACACAAGTTGCCTAGCTGTGTAGCTTAGAAATCAAAAGTTGTATGTAAATATGTCACTACTAGTCTGAGCACATGTGTTACCCAACCATCAAAGCTCTCCACTCTTGTTTCTAAAATTCCTTCTATTGGGACGAGGAGTAATGGGCAACCTTATCTATCATCATAATATGCACTCCTAGTCTATTGGTCATCACTTCTAGCAATACCAAGGAGAAATATATAGCATCCCTAGGAGGAAAATACCTAAGTGCAATGCTTTCACACCAATCCAAGCCAACTGGGCATAAAAAAACAAGCATGCAAGCAGAAAGAGGATCCAACCACAAGAATTCAACAAAAACTTTTTGTGCTTTTGGTAGACATTAGCTTAAGAGCCACTTGCCCTATCCTCAAGATGATTTCAATCTATACCTAATTTTCTTCAAATCTGTACTTCAACTTTTAATCCAATTTGTATTCCAAGTGGGGAAATTCTATGCCTTTTTGATAGGGAAAACTTTGTGCAATTTAGATGAGAAATCTTTTTTGTGTTGTTTTGGTTCAAATATCTAAAAATTAAAGGTAAGCCTGTGAGATAATTTTTCTAATAGTATGAAGCAAGCCACAATCTGATTACTATAACTCCCTTGATAAGATCTCAAACTTGGCTAGTTTTTTTAAATTTCTATCCTAATTTTGAAATCTATAATTGAGGGTTTACTTCTGGTTCTCTATAACTTTCTCTATATTCCTAGATCAAGATATATATAATCCTCAAAAACACTTTATCAACCTAAAATCTTCAATCATAATCATAAAAATGAGAGAATTGACATTCAATCATGATTGAAGATAGAAATGCTCTATCGAGCTTACAATAATATTTTCAATAGAATTTTTGCATCATCCCTCACTCTCCATGGACCCAAAGCTAACCAAATTCTTCACAGTAACTAGATGTGCACTTGTCTAAACCCTTGCAAAGTTTTATAGTCTAGTTCTATCCCAATCCTTAGATATGGATCAATTCATGAGTTAGGTTAACTTGTGAGCTCTACAGATCCAAGTATGCTTGATCCAAGACCTTGAATTTTCTATTTTACAAATTCACATGAAATATTTTTTCAAAAGTGGAATTTTTAACCATCGATAATGCTAGAAATTTTTATGAGTTGATTAGAACCATAACTTGAAAAGCGACCAAAACTCCAAATCTAATCATCATATCATCTCCAACACCTTACTTTCTAGATCACCAACTTCAGTTGACCAGATCTGATCTAAGATTGATCTAAAAATGGAATTTCTTGCACTCATCACAATAAACACTTTGTCTTCTCACTAATTCTACTAACAGATACAAAAAAGTGTCTCAAAACTTTCTAATCATCCAATTTGTGTAGTTATGTATGAATTCTATTCCTTTTGATTCACTCATATTCTGTTGAAATTCTATTCACATCACTTGGTTTCTATTTTCAAATTATAGTTAGTTAGCTCGTTTCTCCAACCATAGTCTTGTCTCCTTATATTTAGATGAAATACAAAATTCATTCATACCTGTTGATGAGGTTAATATTTCATATTAATAATTCATAAAACTTTGATATTCAAAACACTAAGCAACCCAAAAATTTGAGAAAGCACGCTTTTTTTTTCAGTTACAGAATATATGACATAGAGCATCTTCACGCACGAAAAGACCCAGCCCAGCCCTGGACCAAAAACACGTAATCTCCATTAGACTTACGTTGACTTCATTAGATTCTAATAAGGTTCATCATGTTCTGCAATATGATCCAGAGGCATAATTTTTGGAGCGTTAGTCATGAGACTTACGTTGACTCAATTAGATTCTAATAAACTTCATCACGTTCTGCAATATGATCTACAGTCATGTTTTATGGAGCGCTAGCTTAGACCGGTGTTATTTCACGATCAATGGTTCCTCCTAGACTTGTGGAATCGAAAATTTTTAGTTGAGTATAATATGCAGATGGCCTGGATCCAGGTCGCCCGGGAGAAAAAAACATTACTCTCTCCCGGGCGACTTGAGTAAAGATACTTCCATTTAGATAAACTGTACAAGATTAAATTTTACTCATCGATCATGATTCGCTTTCAAACATGTCTATTTGTCTTCAGCATACTCTCAGCCTCGGTTCTGTTTATTGACCTTTATTGAACGTGCTTTTCGGCGCTCTGTAAAATCCACTAATGTGAAAATAGCAAATGATTAATATTTGGGAGCTACTCAGATTTTTAGAGATGTTGTCTCCAGATTGATAGGCACACATGAGAGCTCCATTTGTGAAAACATATATTCTGTATTGAGAATCTGAACGGTGGACGAGCATATCCAATTAGTTAACAGGAGACCATTCAAGGGCGATCACAGTCCATTCTCTACACTCCAGCAGCATCCAGCAGTTCTGTGCGCGTCGTGGTGAACCATTAAGTAGCTTTACATTTGTTTGCACAATGTCATTATCGAGAAGAGCAACCTGGAACTGAAAGGCTTATCATTGTTATGATGAAAGCGTTATTTTCACTTGAAAATGACTAGAGAGAAAGTTGTGATATGCCCTCCCAAGTGAACAGGACAAATCGTATCCGTGCTATGCCGCGGAATCCAAAACTTTCACCATGTCACCATGCCAAATCTTTCAGCATTGATAGAAGCGACGTCAGTTCTACGTTTTAGAGGAGACACTGAAATGTCGAGTTGGTACAATATTTATTTGTACTGCCGTGTGCAGCACCGTATTCTTTTCCGCTTCAGAGAGTTTAGTAGAATAACAAAATATATGCTTTTCCGCTTCAGAGAGTTTAGTAAAATAACAAAAAAAGATGATTCTTTTTCTCCCGAGAAATATAGAATTGACAAGATGCAGTAAAAAATTAAAGCGAAAAGATTGCATTCTAGGAACACGCAAAGCAGTTCGATGTTTCTAGTAAGCAGATACAAGCAGATCATCGCCTCGTACGTGGCTAAAATTGGCCTGCATCGAGCCACCGCGAACGGAAGAGCTTGCATTGAAGATAGCTCAAGATGTCGTAAAAAAGGACAACTCAATGGGTCTTGTTTACATCTCATTAGAATGAAATGAAAAGTGAAAAGTTAATAAAAACCGCAAATGGAATTTCCGCAGGAAGCAAAAGAATGATTTGATATTAGTGTAGCTGCTATGCTTTGTACGAGTTACTAAACAATATATTTGGATCTTCCTACTAATCCTTATTAGGAGTTCGGACTCGCTGACTATGCGGCTTCGGCTTCTTCAAACATCTTATTTGTTCCAAAATACTCTAAGTTGAGTATACCACAAGTATTGGAATTCCATAAGGTCTAAGAGGGTAAGTATCTTCTAAGAGGGGGAAAAGTGCAACCACATAGAAAACACGATGGGAAGATCACACCAAACCATACAAGGGAGAGACAAAAAAAGTGAAATGGAGCTAAGCCCCAATAGAGTCTATATGAGAAATTTGCCCTATTGCACCTAAGATATCCAAGCTGTGCAAATCATACAATCTAAAACAACTCGTGTATCATAAGAAACATCACCTAGTGTGATTGTTCTGCTATGGATTGCATCAACCATTGCATTCTGTAGAGCAATGGACACATGCTATCTAAAATATACTACAAGTATGAGAGTGAGAGTGGTACCCCTAGCGCCTAACATAATAAACTCTCATCCAGTCCCTTACACATGTGTCAAACACCATGTCCATCACTCCATATATCTCCAAAGCTAGTGGAACAAAGAGGTGATCTCATTACATGCCCTTATACTTGGAGACCTTGCAACCTGCTACTGCATTTGCCACCCATCCAATGCGATGGGTAATTACTCTCTCTAAAATTGTATCCCGCGTAGGGTATGTAACGATTACATCCACTATTGTCACTTGATAATCTTGGACCAAGTATAAGTCTGCCCTAACAAGTGTTGTCTACAAAGGTTATGATTTCTCCTTCCAAGCCAAGTATCCACTCTCATGCCATAGCAAACACTGTGTCCCTAATAGCATCATGGATAGTTAGTTATCCTCTGTCCTCCAAAAGGACATAGTGTGATATGAACCACTATTTTATCTAGTGTAGAACCATACTCACAAGTGAGTAATGAAGATATAGATGCATGGACCAAACCTAGGTGAAACCTCATTGTTGTAAAGAAAGTAGTTGGTGCAAGTCAGAATGCCTTAATGTATAGTCTAGCTAAGATCCAAGAGCTTGCATCCTTGCTAGAGCAAGAGAAAAGATGTGCTCTAGTAGCCTCATGAATGGATGAGTCAACTAAGAGAGAATGCAGCATATGCTCACATTATAGTTCCATCAAGGAAGACTATAAACCTCAAGTCCAATCTAACAATAGTAAAAAAAAAGATGGAGAGTCCTTGCATGCTTGTGGGGATAGACTATCTCTAGTCTGTTGCCATAACACATGAAGAGAAAAGGATCACTCTTCCCCCTTTGTCACATAAGTCTCCAAAAATGGCCTATCAACAACCACAAACCAAGAAGAAAATAAGGATCCCAAGAGAGCCCAACTACCCAAAAACACTATAGGTGTTGTCTCCTCCATAAATAGCAAGCCAACCCCTCCACACAAGATTTGAAAAGCTGTATATCTACATGCCAAATCCCTTGATACACACTCAAATGTCTTTGGTCCAAGAATATCACCAAAGACTCTCAAACTTGATAGGAAGGACAAAAAGGGGAGAATTGTGAGAGATGAGGTAAGTTGGTTGATGAGCAATTCTAGAGGAAAGTATACCAAATGTCAACTATATATCTCCTAGTAATGGAAGGTCATCCATATGGAGAACATCCTCTTCAAGGGCAGCATCTAAGAAGCATGTGACAAAATCCTCAGATCTTACCCTTACTCCAAAAAAACATAGTCCATCTATCAATGTGATATACCTCTCTGGACACTCAAGGTGGAGAGGAATACCTAAAGGGGACCATGCTTTGCACTTTGGCACCTTGACTCTCAAGCCTACTAGACGTAGCTCGATAGTCAAGTGGTCAAAGGCCTGCCTAATCTAATCTATAAGGCCCACAATGTGTGTATCATCTGCCAAGGAAGGAAATACTCAACTTGGCATGGCCAAAGTAGTAAATAAGAGAGCTCTAAAGTGAGCCATGGAAAATAAGGGTCCCCCTTAAAGGATCTTCCTAACATGTACCAACTATTGACTCCAAGACGGTGACTCCCTCTTGTGAACAACCGTGCTGGTAGTAATGGGAAGCAAGAGAGCCATAAAAAGACTACACAAAAGGAATAAGACTCGCCAAAGATCCACCAGCCTCTCCAAGCTCTCTCAATGCTCGTGCAAAAAGTAACCTATGAAGACCTATAAGTTACTCAAGTTGATCATCTAATACCTCTAGTGGTAGTCCCTCTATTGCCATAGGATGTAGTGACCATAGGGAAAAGATAGTCTCATCAAGAGTGCTAGCCAAACACAAAGGTGTAGCGCTTGTGTTGCTCTACTAAACTCTCACGCTTGACCCAATGCCCTACACCGTCGTAATTGAGTGGACTCTATGTTATCTATGGCAAAACCTATTTTCTGAAATGTGTTGCCCTATTAGACTCCTTTTGAAAGGCCGCCCAATCCCCTGCTTGGAATCAACAAATCTAGCAGCCACTTCTCTATACCCTGCATGTCCCCTCTAGCATAACGAATACACCATCCAGGGAGTAAGAGGAATAAGAACCATGGTAACTCGTTTGAGGGATCACGTGCCAAACGATCAAGTGGGAGGCAAAAAGCTTGTCTAGCCTCATCATGGAGTGTGCGGGGTAGCCTATAGAATAATCATGGACATGGAAAACTAGTCTCAAATAACACCAAAATGAAATCCACTAGAGAAGTTAACCATTCCCACAACTCGATTGGTATCCTTCAAACTATCAACAAAAGGATAGAAGAAACATGTATAATCTCCATAGTCATTGTTGTCAATGTGATAGTTTACCTCGCATGGGCATCCCAAGTGATCCAATCATAGTCTTTGTGCATCTTTCACACATAATTCTTTACCCCTTACAAGATAAAACATCAATGACATATTGGACATGGTGTATCCCAAGCCACTCTAGATCGCCCCTCGTTGGGAGATGTAACCATGGCTAACCCAAGAATAAAGATAATAACACATGATACTCTTTTCATATCTCCTCATATTTATAAAACCACAACCTTTCGCATCACAATTTACATAAAAAAATATAATTTTTCCAAACTCTTGAAATTATACACTCTCGTAATTTTCAATTTATAACTCAAACATTTTTAAACTAATTCATGTATAATTTAATTATGAAAACCAAAAGATTAAAATTAACCATCAATGTCAATAAATAATAGTCACTCTAAACTTTGGGAATTTCTACAACTTTTTATTCAATTCACCATAATTTTTAATCTAAATACAAAAACTATAAAAATTAAAAAATGAACAAAATCTACTGAAATGCTATAGGCTCTGAAATGCTATAGGCTCAGTGAAATGCTATAGGCTGGAGAGCACTCAAAACATATATATCTTTCCTCTCCCATCTCTCCCTCTACTCTACTCTACTCTCCGGTCCCGTCCCCACACTCTCCCGAATCTCCCCACTCTCTCAACCAAAGTAGGAAGCACGAATCTCTCAACCAAAGGAGGAAGCATGTGCCTCATCCTCCGGTTTATAGAACTGGCAGATCGTCTCGGTAAGCTACAAACGAGAAATACATCCCATCCCTAATTACGATCATGCCTGTATTATTATAAACGTAAGATCTACAACTTTCTGCTCATATGTGTATCTACCCAGCCTACGAACACGGTGGCTGTCTCGTTCAATTTCATGCAGTCAACAATCCGGATATCGCGTCCTAATAAATCCTACGTACACCATGAATATGATTCTCCCTTGACCACTTCCCGCGAATTTCTCCTTTAGATCCAGTCTCAGATAGTTGATTCAGAAGTAACGAATTATTAGAAGATGTCCTAGTCTGAAGGAAGCAATTTAACCTGCAAGGTTTCAGTTACATATCCAGGCCAGTAATTTGCTGATGACTTCAATACTGCTCAACCCGGACCGAATTAGCTCGAAGAAAACGATCATGATAAAATCTTTAATCGTCGTAGCAGTACTGTAACAACACATTGCAATAACCTATAAACTAAACATGCAGTGATCGAAATTTTTTTTTATCAGAACGACAAATTCAGCAATTATAGAACACTGCAGATTTACTGTAATGCTACAAAGAGCTTGTAAGTTTTGCACTCATTCCCAAAGAAACAACTGCAATATAGTATAAGCAGTTGTCCCTTGACAACTGATGCGTTCTTATTCATTTTTCACGCTACAATGAATGGTACTGCAAGTGGCATATCCACCGAAGCAAAGAATAATTTGACGTTTAGCTGCTACACTTGATATGAGTAGCAAAACAATGACCCTATTGAACTAGATGAGATTAATATCCTAAGATGTCCTAATTTCAAAGATGAACAATTGTCCTTCTAGTTGATTTGTTGAAGTTCTCTAAACCTACAGCTAATAGATTGTAAACATATTTACTAACTCTAAGTCCACAGAATTCGAAAAGATCTGTGAGACGGAATATAATCAATGTCAAGTCTAATTCTAACAAGCAAGGTCTAGAATATGCAATGTCTACTAAAATTTTCTTGATTGCAAACCTTGAACCACTTTGTGTTTCTGTACGTGTGGGTAGTCACTAGATCCTCTACTTTTGTGCAATGGAAACCAAGTCTATATCCTAATGATATCATTGTTAATGTTATTAATCTAGTTCTTCCTTGAGCATCGCTTACGAATCTGTCCTTGAGATCCAGTCTTGATCCCAATTCTTCCCATCTTCTCCATGGCGAGTCCAAACTGGGTGAAAAACTTTGATTGTGGAGATCTCACCAAGTCTAACACCTTGTTCAGTCCACGGGATGTCGAGATCAAAGCATCATCTGACCTGAAGATAGCCTTGTGGTCAAGAACGTTCTTGTAATAGTTGATGTCAAAACTCTGACCTCCCTTGCTAGAATCGATAGCAACAAACTTGTTACTGTTTGAAGCTCTATTTGGGCACAGTCCTCTCTTTTCCTGCACGTAAGTTCTGTTCAAGTAGGGGTCGGCACCGGTGCTACTGGCGAAGTTCCAGATGCGGGGTTTGACGGCGGAACAGGTTGTGACTCCGAGGGTGTGTGCACCTGCAATGTACCAAAGGAAGAATTCAATTTATGCGTACAATGTAAATTCAAGTGTACTCCGCACTCCCGCATGTATAGCAACAGCCGAATACCTGTTGAATCATAAGTCTTGAATACGGCTTGGGGTATGAAACGAGTCATAGCAGCACGTACAGAGTTGGTGATGAACTAGTTACCTGAAAGAACAACCATATCTGATTCACTGAGTCCCTTCCTTGCGAAAGTACTGACTAAACCCCTGAAGCTTGCGGTGTCACTTGGGAGATTCGCAGATGCATCAGCTGCAACCGACCGCAGACCGTCCCTTCTACCTAGAGGAACCCTCCACTTTGGTCCTCCGATCTGTTTGGAGTCCGATCTTAGTACGTACGACCGGAGTAGGAAATAGATAGATTTATGTCTTGGTAGTTCTAGGTGCGGTGAAAATCCATGAGACGATTGTGGAAACTAGAGATTCTCATTATCCGGAAGCTCGTTCTGACCTAAGGAAATTATATAACTCTCGACAACAATGCTTACATTCAAAAGAAATCTGGATTGAATGGCGTAATACAGGACTTACAAAGCTAATTGCATCTCGTGCAGCAAGGGCGAGAATGTCAGCGCAGGAGAAAACACCAGGGCAGGTTCTCTCAAGGGCAGCTTTGGCTTGGTCGATAATTCCAAATCCTTGGAGTGATAGATTTGGACGCGCATCCTTTTCTGCAGTGTTGCCCCGGGTGGAGAACAAGAGAACAGAGGCATCACATCCCTGCAACATTTCGCATGCTCAAACCATTAAGACCCGAAAGAAACTAGCATCCAAACTAGCATAAATTTGTTGGAAGTGAAGAAATTCTAACGTCTAAATCAGAATTTAATTTTTGGCTTAGAATTAGCCCAGTTTATTTGTTTATCGATATAATTTACCTGTACAAAGCAATCATGGAAATGCAAGCGGAGGAGTCCAGCTGCATTCCTCCTGTCAGCGCGAACTGCGTTGTTGACGACTTTGGCAACCGCTGCTACACCTCCGGGGCAAGTTTTGGCGTAGAAACCCTCTGATAACTGAGCATCGGCAACGGCAGCAAGAAGAACGACTAATCCAACTAAAAGTAGCACGATAGGTTTTGGCGCCATGTTTGCTATCTATTTATGGCACTGCGGAAAGAATCAATCTGTATTAGTCATGATTCTTTCTCCGAACTGAAGTACTTGCATGCAATAAAATTGACGATGGCGAAGTGATATGCCTCATGACTTCTCATCATGTCAATGCGCCTATCAGCTTCTGGATGAAGTAAGAATAATACGAAAGAACGACGAGACACGATAAACTGATGCTGTCACAAAAACTTCTGACTCTTACACGAACATAGTGTTGTGTTCTCACCCTGTGATGTTAAGCAGCTCTCTGGTCGACGTCAGAAAGAAATCGACCGGAGTGCTGGTACCGTTAGAAGAATACTGAAGTGAGAGTGATTTGATGTCTGAATAAGGTCCACTGAGCTTCTTATAGGTGCTCCATTATAGCTTTTACATGTTTACACGTCTATCATGACACCGGATTTTACTGCAGCTGTCTACTAGGGAATAGACATCCCACACCATAAAATAAATAATTTTCCTCCTGTAGACAAGAGGGTCCAAGGAATCGGGCACATATATCAGCCGCATGAAACCGGAAATGCTTACAATCATGACCCTTCAGATTCTTGCTGGCCAGCGTAACCCAAGCTCGACTTGACTTGACTTGCGAGCCGGATTCCACGAACACGTGGTGTATTGGAATAAGGTATTTTGTACATCTCTCGAGACCTAGAATGGAAACCGACAAAAAGTTACCTTGCAGCGAACTTATAAATTAAATTCATTGCTATCGAAAAATTCATTACTATTCAACTTCTAACTGCCCTCTGGATTAATCATCCAGCGCTTCCGAGCAACCCCTCGTAAGCTTCAGGTTGAATGATGAACACGCGCTTCTATCGAAAGGATGAAAATGTATAGAAGAGCAATCTTCAGCGAAACAATGTAATGTGAAGCTGCACAATGGCCAAAACAGCTTAACTCAACGCATATCCGAACGGACCCTGCATTTGATGCAAATAATATTTTCAGAGTGATCTCTTTCATCATTTAGACGGGTTTCATACGGAAAAATGCTAGCCATTACCCAATATTATCAGAAGGGGACTCTGTACTTTCTGAGGTCAAATGGAGATTGCAATGCTATTTATTTGCTATTGCGATTCTATCCGTGATTGCTTTGGACTGCACAAGGAAAACACAAGGGGTAACACGGGCTTAGCCTCGTGTTAGCCCTTATGATCTCCTTGCACGGTTTGACTTTGACGGGGTTTTCCATCCTTCTTGCTATCCTATACGCGCATTTCATCTCTCTGAGGTTGAATGGAGATCACTGATTTCTTATTTTGAAGTGAGCAAATCTCCGCTTCGTTTCTGAGTTAGTGTAAATGTAGACATGTATGTGTCGTCTGCACTGACAGACAAGACATTGTGATGTCTTCTACTTATCCATATCTAGCTGTGAGGCAAATTAGATAGCGGAATGAAAGATCGTGCGGATATTTTATTCAACCAATCAAACTGGACCGTAACATGTCAATGAGATAGTTGCGGAATTTGCTATCCATGAGCACTCGGGCCGCTGTGGTTCAATTGTATGTGATGCTGATTCATTCCAAAACATCTATCTACAAGATAGGCTTGAATTATAAAAAGAATTTAACGAAGGCCTTTATTGAATTTAAGAGCGCAGGCACTGTCAACTTCTGCAAATCGAAAAGAACTTCTGTATTTTATCTCTTCAGACAATTTTGCAGATGCAACAATAGAATTAAACAGTGACATCCAAGAGACTCACGTTTCTAAGATATATAATACAAACGTAAAGGATCTGGCAGTTATCATCTGAGAGGATAAAAACATTTACAAAACCTAGTCGTAGGATTAGTGTTGTGGATTTCAAAAGCTAAGTTTTTAAAATTAGTCCTCATTTTGACTTCAGTCCGAAATAATCTCACCTCTGGAGTCCATACACTTTGCCTGTTGCCCACGAAACGGGGATTAATTTGAACGGATTCCATATAGTTAGAAGCTATGAGCTAGAGATAGCAAACAAGCAGCTCTATGGTCGACGTCTGAAGATGAAGTGCAGTCGACCTGAGCTGCTGCTGGTCCTATTGATAGAGGGCTAAGGAGGGAGTGAACAAGCAGCTCTATGGCCGACGTCTGAAGATGAAGTGCAGTCGACCTGAGGTGCTGCTGGTCCTATTGATAGAGCGCTAAAGAGGGAATGAATTGAATGTTTCCCTGAGCTTGGGTTTCTTATAGGAGCTCGAGTTGAGACCGACAATGTTCATTAGACTCCAGTTGACTTCACTCCATTCCATCAAACTTCATAACTTTAATGTAATCTATAGTTGTAAGTTCTGGAGTGTTATTATGTGATGCTCCATCATTGTTCCTCTTGGACTTGGGGACCCGGAGATTCTTTTCTAGTATAATGTGCAGATGGCCTGGATCCAAGTGTACTGGTTAACAAGACATTAAATTTATAAACTTTGAGGACACCAAAGTTTGGACATTGAATTTCTAGCTTTTGGTGTCCTGAAGGACAGTGTTGGGATTGAGTACGGACAAGAGACAGCACCGGGACGAAGACCTCCTGGAGTAAACCAGTTAACACTTGAGCATAGTTGAAACAAGAAATCAATTTACAACACAGGTAATTAAATACACAAATGGCATAAAATTTAGGGGAAATGGCATTTTACTAATCTTCTGGTCTGTGCAACCTCTAGATCCCAAGGTATATAAAAATCCTCACTAATTTTTGGGTGCGGCTGCAAGTCTTGGCTATTGCCTATCCATCCAGAACTATACTAATTTTTGTAGATCTGAATCTAACAAATATCTAATCCAATCTTTGTTGTTGTTGATCTAATCCAATCAATTTCATTGGCCAGTTAGCTTGGGGGTTTGTTCCATTCCGAGGGCCATTCCGGAAGGTTTTCCATTCCATAACTTAACCCCGAGGCCTTTCCTGCTTTGGGTTCTGCTTGGGGCTATACTCTACTGTGGTGTTCCGTAGGTCCTTTTTGGCACTACTCTCTACATGGTCTCATGAGAAGTTTGGAACATCCCACTATGATGAATGAGTGCTTCCACCGATCAGGTTTGAACTTATACGATAGAAAAGATGAGTTGATCAACCCAAAGTCCTTGTAGATGCAAGCTTGGATTGGTGGAAGCCATCTTGAAATACCTATTTAGAGATACATACCATTGTGGTAGCCCACCATGCGTCTCCTTATGCATATTTCCTTTTGTTTAAGCAAGTCGTTACGGTTTCAGACTAGAATAGTGTCGGTAGATAGGATTTAAGACTTGTACCTCAACTATCAAGAAAACACTATAAATTGTATTCAGTTAACATAGGGAATGACCATCTGAGTAGTCACACTCTGATGGTGTCACACCATCGGAGTGTGACTACCTCAAGACCATCAAAGTGTGACTACCATAACGATCACGAGTACATGTTGCCATGTCAACGATCAGGCACTCATTCATCCATGCTAGTACTCACAAGAGCAATCAACTACCACTCAAGTCAAAGAACTAATTTTGGTAACCATTAGTCCTTATGACACTTCACACATGTGGGAACTATGACGTCTCACCACTAATGCACACCAAAATCTTGAAACAAGTTGTTGAAAAGTATAAGTACTCCACCTTGGGAAGGAGGATGGTTCAGCCAATTAAATTCATGCTGCCACCAAGATTCAGTAAAGGTAGAATCACAAATGCGCATTAGAACAAACTTGCCTAGTAGTGAAGTAAAATTTTGAGTAAGCATGAGAGGCTATGAAAGAGGGTGATTGGGATCAAGAATGTGAAGGTAAATTGATGGAAAAATTTTGAATTGGAAGCACTGAGCAACACAATGTCTCCAAAAAACAAGAAAACAACAACCAAATTTTCCTTGCACTCTATAGGAGTGGAGAAATGGGTGCATTACTATCAAGTCAAGTACCTCAACTCAACTAGTTTAAAACTCTTGCAGTGGGTATGGGGATTTACTAACATCCCAATGATATTGGAGATCATGGAGAAGAAGAATCCAAATTACTTGCAAGGCAATGTGTTTGCCTGGTCCAAAAAGCATTGGCAGAAGGTTCTTGGGTCTAGTTCAATGCCTGGAGCAATGTACCTTAACCAAGAGTGGCCACAAGCAATGGATGAAATGATGAGGAAATTTGAGGGCTTGATCAAATCCAAGAAGACAAAGAATGGTTGGAAGTTGGATGGGTACAACAATCCCAATCATATGAACCATGGCAACCTTGCTCATAAATATGTTCAAGTCAATGCAAACCACTTATGTCAACAATAGCAGTTCACCTTCTTCCAACTGTTACACAAGTGGCTTTGTAAGCTGACTGTCCTTCAAATATGAATGTTTGCATCAAGAGATCAAAGAGAAGAGAGGGTGTATAGAAAAAATTTGCAACAGGAAGAACAAGAATGCAAGAAGAATCAACTCACTGCTGAACAACTAGAGAAGGAGGCATTTGACTTAAAACTTCTTCATGATGTACAAGATGCATTGAGACAACTTGAACAACAGAAATGACGAGTTGGGTAGAGGGATCTGTTTACACCACCTTGTCCTAAACAAAGGAAGGATGCAAGAAAATAGACATATTTTTTGAGACACAGTACACCAATTTCCCCAAAAATTATGAGGGGAGTGGGTTACTTGAAAAATCTTATAACTTTCCAAGTTTAAAATATTAAAGCTATGATTTGCTTCTTATGAGGCCATCTTTAAGAGAAACAGACAAAATTGATTGATGACACAAAGGGTACTTGAGGGTTGGGCCATCAACAACCAATTTACAATTCCTATGACTAACACTGTCAAAACTTCATATTCAGATACACAATCTTTTGATTATTGTGAATCAAATTCATGATAAGGAGCTTCAGTTATGGATACAAGTATGGAAGAAGAGACTTCCACAGATGAGGATGAATATGAATCTGATTCAAATATATATCATTTGTATATTTGGATTTTGCACCTAAGCCAGAGGTGTTGAAGGATTGAAATAAATCATCATTGACACTTGAGGAGATAAAGAAGAGGTTATCTATCCTCAAGTATGGACCAAATGTTACCAAGGAGTAGAAGGTGAGATTTGATGAGATTTTTTATAGATTTATCTATGTTTTTGCTTTCAATTACAAGTGTGGTACACATATTTTTCATTTTTGAAAAGTTTTGAAAAAATGCATTGTTGAAACCAATTTAAACCCAAATGGAAAAGAAACCAAGGGAAGCATGTGTTTTGATCCAACCCAAAAAAGTTGACTTCATGTCAAAAGAAGAAGAACTCAAATTTTGATTAAAGGATGGTAGACCCAAAGGAGGGTTACTTTGCATCAAAATGAAAGTTGCAGGTCAGGATTCTTGTGGAGCTTGTATCTTAGTGAACACTTGTCTAATTGCACGTACTATATCTCATTGGAAGCATCTCTTTCAGGGCTTTCTATTACCACCAAAATCATTGAATTTGAAGGTCTATAGCAAAGTAATAAGCATTTGAAATTTTTGAAATAGATATATAGAGTAGTTGAGTACTTTGGGTGTAAACACTTTGGGTTAGAAGATACTTCACCTCAAGATGAAAGTGACCCAATCCAAGGTAGTTAAATATTGGATGAATTTGACTTTGGGGGTCTTGCTAGAGTCATCTAAGGAAGTTAGAGTAGTGAAAGAAAATAGTATTGAGATACCTATGACCTTAATTTAATTTCAGTTCAGACTGAAGATAAGATAGAAAAAGAATAGGAAATTGTAGTAGTGGATGAACCCAAAGTGTAGGAGACAAGGAAGAAGAAGTCTAAGGATGTATAATTGAACAATCTTTTGATTCACCTGAGAGATCAAGTAGATAGGAAAATTACTGAGGTAGGAGATAATGTAAGTTTTAGACTAGATTTAGTTAGATCGGAATTATATCAACTTTGAAATCACTTGAAAGTAGAAACCCAATACAAAGTCATAGAGGTAAAAGTGGAAGAGTCTTTGGGTCAAATATCTAAAGCAACTGAAGAAGTTAGAATATAGAAGGTAAATAGCATCAAAATGATTTCACTTTCAGTTCACATTGAAGATGTGACAAAATCAGAAGAAGCTGAAGTTTAACCTGAAGTAGAAGAAGTGATTAAAGGAAGTTACATTGGGTTTAGAAGCCAAAGTAGAAGTAGACATTGGATCTGGTTAGTAATTAATTTGAGATTTGAATCAATAGATATGAAGAAGTGGGTTGTAATCTTGGATCTAGAGATTTTTAGGAAGTTGTTTAAATAGTTAGAAACTGTTCTACTTATTTAAAGGAGTCATTTGTAGTGCAATTTTATTCAATTCAATATTCATATTTGTGAACTTGAGTAAAGCAAAGTGTTGTAACTCAGTGCTTGTTGTTTCAACTTAATTCTAAGTATCAATCATATGTGTGTGTTTGGAGAATTACAAAGTGCAAGTTAGTAAGTTTGTTGGATGTTTGATTCTTTAGTTTTGATTTCATTTTATGTGTTTGATCCTGAGTGGATAGCAATCAAAGCAATGCCTTGACGGATCTGTGAGGAACTAGAGTGTTGGTAGTATTTTTCATTGGTGAGTGCAGCATAGGGTTGGTGTAAAGCAGCTTTGATCAAAGAATGTGTGCCTTTAGTGGAAGGGTGGGACACAATTCTAAAGCAAAGTCGTTTCATAGTGAAGTAGCCTTCTTTAGGAGAATTGAATCATCACAATTGAAGTTGGTTGGGAAAAATTTGAAATATTGTGATTATGAGTGTGTAATTTGTGACAAGAATTGTTATTGAATTCTTGTTACTCTCTTCCGGGTGTGATTTCTTCTTGAGAGATTGAATATGCAATCAAGATGAACAGTTTGTGACATTTTACTTTGTATTTCTAAATTGTATCTTTGTCGGAAAAAAATTTACTTATTGATTACCGCAAAGGTGATACTTGTTGGGTTGTCACAACAAGGATCTAAAGGAAGTCACCTTGGAGGAGCAAAAGACAGAAGTAGAGTCACATGCAAGACCAATCAATCAAAAGCAACATTGCATTAGCTCACCAATAGCTTTGGTTGTGGAGGAGGAGATTGATAAGCTCAAGGAAGTGGGATTTATCTTTGAGGTGGAGAATTCAAAATGTGTGTCTCCAATTGTGATTGTGAAGAAAAAGAATGGCAAGCTTTGTGTATGTAAGGATAAAAAGAAGCTCAATGCTAAACTTAAAAGGACTATTACTTTTTTCAATTCATTAATGAGATCTTGGAGGAAGTTGTAGATCATGAGAGATACAATTTTGGGAATAATGATAGTGGGTATAACCAAATCAAAATTGTACCAAAGCAACAAAAATAATTCACCATACCTTGGGAGACCTATGCTTTCACGCTAATACCTTTTGGGCTTTGCAATGCTCCAGCTACATTCCAAAGGTTTTTGAACAAAGCGTTTGAACCTTTTGTTAAGAAATTTATGAGAGACTTCATTGATGGCTTTTTTGTTTATGGGAGCAAGAAGGAGCACTTTAAGCACCTGATCAAAGTTTTGCAATACTTGGATGAAGCAAATGCATCACTCAACCTAGAGAAGTGAATTTTTGGTTGTGAAGAAGGTCTACTTTTAGGACACATCATTTCCAAGTATGGAACAGCAATTGATCTTGAGAAGGTGAGAAAAATCTCAAACCTTCCATTCCCTTCAAGCTTGACAAAGTTACCCCAATTCTTGGGGATAGTTGGGTACTATATGAGGTTTATCTTCTCATTTTCCAACAAAGCTTATGCATTGACCATCTACATGAAGAAGGGTGTAGAATACATGGTGATTTCAGAGGACAAGGAGGCTCTCAAAGCTTGAGGAGCTCAAGCAATCCCTTGTTGTGGCTCTAATTCTTGCTAAACTTGATTGGAGTAAACCTTTCATCCTCTACTTTGATGCTTTCAATCAAGCTATAGGATGCACTGTTAGTCAATTAGACCAAGATGTGCATGATCATCTAATAGCTTCTGCTAATAGAAAAATGGTTTAAGCATTAAAGAATTACTCAATCATAGAGAGAAATAAGGGTTGGCAATGATCTTTGGTCTAAAGAAGTTTAGACACTACTTGATTGGAGAGAAAGCCACCATTGTCGTGGATCACAAGGTTTTGAAATATATCTTCAAAAAGCCTAATGTGAAATGGAGGCTAGCAAGGTAGATGATATTCCTGTCTGAGTATGACTACACCATTGAGGATAAGCCAAGGAGGAAAAATGCAAATGCTTATTTGTTATTTAGGACCTATGATCATGATGGAGTTGAACCAGTGGATGATTCCTTCTTGAATGAGGAGCTCATGATAATCTTAATCACTCAAGAGGTTCCAATGGAGTACAAGGAGATTGTGGGCTTTGTTACAAGAGATAACTATCTAAAAGGGATGCATGCTAAAGAGAGGAAGGCCTTTGCATCAAGATCTTGACCTTACACAATGGTGGAGGATATTCCTTGTCACCAAAGAGCAGATGGTCTACTTCAAAGGGCAGTGGGTAAGAAGGAGTTTATCCTACTCATAAAGGAGTTTCATAAAGGTTTGGTGTGTGGAGAACACTTTAAATAAAAGGTGATTTTTTTTCAAGATTCTAGATGTAGATTACAATTGGAGGAGAATTTTCAAGGATTGTCTTGATTATTGCAAAACTTGTAAAGTTTGTCAAGCTTTTGCTTGAAAGTCTACTTCCACTCCCACTCTTAGAGCAATTCCATTGCTAGGACCTTTTGAGAAATGAGGAATTGACTTTGTAGGTCCACTCACTAGAACCCCAAGGAACAATTGGTACATTGTGGTAGTTACTAATTACCTTACCAAGTGGGTTGAAGCTAGACCAATGAGGGACAAGAATGAAGATGAAATTTATAGATTTCTTTATGAATACATTATCACTAGGTTTGGGTGCCCTTTGGAGTTGATTTCTAATAGAGGAGGAGAGTTTACAAGGAGCATCACTATAGCCATGCTATGACATTTCTTTATCACACAAAGTAACTACATCCTAAAAAAAAATTTCCAATGGCTTGGTAAATAGACCAATCAGACCTTGTGCATGTTGTTGGCCAAAGATGCAAAAATGGAAGGGGCTAAACATCATCGGAATAAGAGGATTCATGTAGTTTTGTGGGAGTATAGTACAACTAGGAAGACTTCTACCATATATTCTCTATTTCATTTAGTATATAGTATTAATTCTATCTTGCTTATTCACTTTGATCTTCCTACCTTCCAAAGCATTCATATGAGATTGATGAAAGTACAATAAGGTGATATAGAGAAGTCAAGGAAGGATCAACTCATGAAATTGGAGGAGGCAAGAGTAGGTGCTATGGTTTGAGTGGAGGAAGCCCAAAGGAAACAAAGAAAGAGCTATGACAAGAGGCAAGGCAAGAAGAAAGTGGAGCACTTCAAAGAGGGTGATTGGATAATGTTATTTGATTATATTTGATTCAAGAGAGTGCAAAAAAAATTTGCCTAAGTACTTTGGTCCTTTCATCATAGAGAAGGTGTGGAGCAATCACATCTATGATCTCAAGGAGTTGGGAGGAAGACATTTTGACAGAATTAACCATGATAAGTTGAAGATTTATCATAAGAAGGAAGAAAGACCTTCACTTTGAGGATGAAGTGAAATCTTAGTCTAGATGTAAATGTAACTTCCATTTTTTCATGTGTGTGGTATTGTGATATTTAATTTGGTATTAGAAGTACCTGGGAGATATTATTTATAAAGAGAGAGAATATGGTTCTACATTAGTAATGATTAGTTGAAGTTAGTCATTAGTAAGATAGAGTGGACCTTATTTTATAGGAAATTATAAAATATGAGCACCACTATTTTGGATTTTAGTGTATTGACTTGGTATTATTCCTAGGTGTTTGGTTTTGAGAAAAGAGTTGAGAACTCTTGGACCCACAAGCCTTTTTGCTTTGGATTCTTCTATAGTCCAAGGATAGTCCATGTGAAGGAATCCTTGACTTAGTGATTGGGTCAAGATAAGACCACATTCTTAGAAGAATATTCCCATGAGTATGGATATTCTTTTAAACTTTTTTACTTTATTTGACTTTTAGCTAGTAACTTTAGTTATTCCATTAGTAAATTTGATACTTAACTATTTCACAAGTATATAAACTAGGGGTCAGGAGGTACTCATCATCCTTATATTTACAACTATCTCTCTCATTGAGTTCTCTAGTGAGTAATGGTTTGAGTCTTGGAGTGTTGGCCTTGGTGGAGTATGATAGAGTTGGAGTTCTTTGCCTTCTTAGTCCATGGTTTGCTATCATGATAGCCATTAGAGGTTCATCTTGAGTGAGAGATAAGCTAGCTCACAATCTAGACACCATCAGAACATCCCCCACTACAAGCCAAAGGGAGGCCACCTTGAAATGTATTACTTTGGAAGAAGAAGGTCCAAAGAAATTGCTTCCAATCTCAGGGGGAGAATGGCTGGATGTTGATTTATTGCAAGTTGAAACAAGTTTGGTGAAGAAGAAACATGATCCCAAGGAGGTAAGCACTACCTTGTCTTCCTCACAAAAGATAAAGTGGTTTTGTCACAAATTCATTTTGTCTGCTAAGGAGGAGAAGATCATGGCCAAAGCCAAAGTAAAAGCCTGATAAAAGGAGGTAGAGGAGGCTGTGCAAAGAGGCAAAGACATGAACTTGAAGAAATTTTAGAAGGAGAGCCTTTGGTGTTTGAATTTGACATCCAAGCTAAGGTTGAAGGTCTCATCTTAGCCAAAGTTGGTAGACCCAAATTGACCTTGGTTCAAAACAAAACAAATTTGGTCACCATACTCAAGAGACTCAAGTCTACTTTGGATCAAGTTAAGGACTCAACCACAAAGCAAAAGAAGGTGAAGCTAAGAGGAGTACCTTGGTATGATATTGTAGCGAATATCATGTACACTCAAGAAAATGTGACATCCAATCAGTTCGGAGAAGATAACAAGTTGTATAAGAAGTAATTAAGTTTGGCTCTCAAGATAGTACATAAGATCATCAAGAAGGATCTACCTACCATTTTTAAGGATCCCAAATCTTCCTATTCAATCTGAACAAGAAGATTTGGGATCTCTAGCGGTAGATATAGAGAATGCAGGTTGTATAATTTATTTGTTTTAGGAGGAGCATTCTTCATTTTTGGAAGTGCTACCAAAGAGGCCACCATCTTCCTTACGAGCCACTCCCACATGTATGGTATGCCAGATCCTGATAGTGCTTCCACCTGTAAGAGCTACTTTGAAAGTTCAGATGAAGAGACCATGCACAAAGAAATGTATAGGACAGCCATTTGTATGTTTGATACTCTCACAAGGCAACCCATACACTTCTATCATATACAACTATGCCATTGTGACTGACTTGGCTAATTTATAAGCCATCATTACCTTTAAATAGCTCTAAAATGTATCTCATGGAACAAAGGAAACTGCAAAACTTTCTATTGAAAATGTAGCCCGTAGTATGCTTCAAGAAATTACTAATAAAAAAAGCATCCAATGCCTCACCTCCCACATGGTCAATGAAATTTCCACCTCCTCCAACTATGGGTATTTCCACCTCCCACATCCAATTTCCACCTCCTCCAACTATGAAATTTCCACCTCCCACATCTTCCAAATCAGGGATGCCCGCAGAGCTTTGCTCCAAAAAGCCCCCACACTACTCCTAAAGACACTTGGTCACCAAATCTCCAAGTATTATATACCAAGGTCCATGATCCTAATATAACAGTGTCATCCCAAATTGTTGCATAGACTTGGGATCTTTGGTCAATATCATGACCAAGGGAGTCATGGAGACACTAGGACTTGGAAGAATGACCAAGACTACTACTCTTATTTGGATGGAAAATAGGAGATGACATCATTTCCTCAGATTATTATTAAAGGTTCCCACACTCATAGGTGAACAAATATTGCTAGTTGATTATCTAATCATAGATACCTCTCCTTTGGCACAATTCCCTTTATTACTAGGTGTCACATGGCTGGTTGAGGCTGATCTCATCACTTCCTAGCAGATAGGGAAGCTGAAATTTCAAAGTAATCAAAGCATTTGACACCTTTGATGTATTTGACAACACCACTTTCAAGCTCAGACTAGGAATGAGAACCAAGCTTCAACATTGATACATGGAGTCTTGCTCATGTTGATAGTGATAAAAAACTCATAGACACCATCACTTATTGCCTCTTCATTATAGAGGTCAAATGAGTGGTCTTGCCCTACCAAAATGCACCCCTCTTGACCCCCTAACAAGAACCACAACATGTTCTTACCACTCTCACATCCTTGATGGATCCTAACCCTTGCTTGGACTCCACGGCCAGATCCTCTCACTTTGGAATACCTACCCTCAACCAAAATTTCCCTTACCATACACATAGAAGCACACTTGTGAAACTTCCACTAGATCTTGCTTCTTCATCAAGGATGATATGGATTGCCAAGATGAGGAGACTGAGCTACATACAGTTCTTAAGGACATGCTACATCAATATTTCTTGGAGAAACATCCTCAGCAACCCTCCAAACATATTCCTCTTCATATTCTAGTTCTGGTTGCCTATGAGTTCCACAACCTAGACATTTCCCATCTTAACAAACAACAAAAATAGGTGAGGATCAACACCAATGTGCCGGAAGAAGATCACCTAGCTTATCAGACACTCTTTTGCAAGTTTCAAGACATGTTTGTCTATGACTACATCAAAATCCTGGGTGTCAACCCCCAGCAATGTAAGCGTTGGATCTGAATCCATCCCAATGTTATACCAATTAGGTCCAAACCCTACTTGTTGAAGTCACTTTTTGATGCAGTAGATATCCTTGTATTGATTGAATCATCACATTTGATTGATATTTGGACTAGAATTAGAGAGTTGTGATTTTAGGTGACATTGCTATTTTTTCAATTCACCTTTTGTGTGATAATTGCACTCTTTTGGGTGTTTTTTCTACCCAAGAGTTTAAAGACAAACCCCAAAAGCATTTTTCAGTTAACTTTACTTCATATTTGATCATTTTTCATGTGTATCTTCATGGGAACTAACAATTACTTACTAGCATTTACTACAAACTGGTACCTTGTGAGTTGTCACAAATACCATCCTAGAGAAATTTCATGACAATGAAGATTTCCTCTGTTGTATTCTAGGCCTTTCTACAAAGTGCTCCCTTAGCACTTATCTTGTAGATTTCCAATTGTTTTACATCTAGCACAACATAACTACCCTATCATATTGGATGATTCAAATTTTTCATTACCTCTCTACAAGAAACATTCCTTTCAATTTTCCAAAAGCCCAACATTCCAAATCATTTCACATGTCAGCCCTTCCCTTCTCTAATTGCATGGAGATTTATACCAAATGGGCATAAATAGGGTCCTTTTGAGGTGCATAGACCCAGAATAGGTTCCCATACTACTACAAGCATGTCATATTGATGGCTCTACAGAACATTTCTCTAGCAAGACAACCATCCAAAAATTGTATCTCATTGGCTATTGGTGACCATATGTGTCTCAAGATGCAAATAATTATGCGCACATGTGTGGTGCTTGTCATCAAGTCAAAAAACTATGCAAGTACCATATGCCACTCCAATTGGTCTTAGCTACTCAACCATTTGAGAAATGCAAAATAAATTTTTTGTACCTATCAATCCCGTAGCATGTAGAACGTGGCACTATAACATCATTGTGGTAGTTGACTCCATCACCAAATGGACCAAAGCTTAGTCCTCTATCAACAATTTTACCATAGTCACCATTTAGTTTCTACATACAAATATCATCTCCAAATTTGTCCATTGTCATAGATAATGGGTCATATTTTGTCAACAAAGGCATATGGAAATTGATGATTGTGACAACCTAGCATATATCACTTTTGTAGTAATATGTGAGTAATCCCTTGTCCCCACAAAGATATAAGTTAGTAATGGTTGAATACAAAGTAAAAAGTAAGTTTGTAGTTCACTTGATTACATCTTTGATCTCTTAGGCAAAAAAACACACCCAAAAGAGAGTAGCGCTAGTAATAGCATTATCAAAGATTGGTGTATTCAGATCTGAATCCTTGTGAAGGATGAGATTGATAAAAACTTGGGGAGCAGAATTATATTTCTAGTATTGAGTAGTGAATGGGTATCCCCAATTGTCATTTTTCCAAAGAAGATGATAGGAAAATTTTGGGTGCCAAGGCTTTTGTAAGCTAAATGCAATCACAAGGAAGGACCATCATCTTTTGCCATTTGTGGATAAAACTCTAGATTAACTAGCAGGTCACCCTTGCTGTAGTTTTTGGATGGATTTTCCGGCTATAATCAAGTGTCTATTTGAGAAGAAGACTAGGACAAAACTACATTTACTATTGATTGGGGTACATATGCATAGAATCAAATGCCCTTTGGATTGGGTAATGCACCCACTACATTTCAATAGATGATGAATGTGATTTTTAAGGACTTCCTTTGGAAGTTTGTGGAAGTCTTTAATGGCAATGTGTTTGGACAAAGAGAGGTGCATTTGAATTACCTCCACCAAATTTTTGATAGGTGCCTTATTGTAGGCTTGTCCTTAAACCTAGAAAAATGTTTTTTTGCAATGACTGAAGGAGTCCTATTGGGGCATAGGGTGTCTGACCAAGGAATAGAAGTTGATGCTAAGAAGGTGACTATTATAATAGCCTTGAAATCTCCCACAAATATTTGGAAACTACGAGCCTTCTTAGGTCATGTCAAATATTATAGGCACTTTGTCATTAATTACACAATGTTGGCTATACTGTAAAAGACCATGACGGAGGGGAGAAATAGGATAATGTAAGCTCACATTGGAACACTTGAGTGAGGGAAAACTCTGAATGCCTAGCATAAGCTTTGGCTCTTGTATTTATAGGGATCATACAAGGCTCTTGAGAAGCTTCTCAAGAAACCTCCTTGAGTCACTTTCTTGGAGTGCAAGCCAAGTTAATTGGGAAGCTTCTCAGGAAGCTTCCTTCTAGAAGTCACTTACTTGGCATGCAAGCTAAGCTAGTTGGAACCTTCTAGAATCTACTTACTTGAGGTGCAAGCTAAGCTAGCCGGGAAACTTCCCAAAAATCTTCTTAGATACTTCTGGAATGTTCTAAGCTAATTTGTCTTACTTGCTACTTTGTTAGCCTTACTAACTTTGTCGCTAAACTCCATATTGTTACATATTCCCCCACCACTAGTTGGTGACATCCTTGTTGCCATTGAAGCCATTGAAGCGTCAAACTCCTAGATGGTCATCTGTGCATTCTGGAGGTGAGAAAGAGGTTCCCATGTGGCATCATGAAGGGGATACCCTTTCCCTAAGGACCTTGTACTCCATATGTTGTTGGCATCCTCGTTGAATGTGGCAACGTGCAAGGATATGATCAACTTTGTACTCCTCATGATCATTGATAGGGATGGGAGGAGGAGGAGGAGGAGGAGGTTGGACATGAGAGGAAAAAAAATATGGGTTTAGAACAAAAGCTTTCAACTTGGAAATGTGAAAGATAAGATGGATATGCATATGACAAGGTAAGGCAAGTCAATAAGCAACAGAAGAGATGATTTGGGTGACCTCAAAGTGTCCTATCTAATTAGGGGTGAGTTTATGAACTTGTGGGAGGGGTAGGTTACTAGAGGATAGCATGACTTTATCACCAACTTCAAAGGTGAGATCACAACGATAGTGGTATGCATATTGTTTTTGATGATTTTGTGCAACAAGGAGGTGAGATTTGGCTTGTTGAAGAGATTGGGATATGGTGGTCAAGAAGGTGGAATAATGAGGGACCTGAGATGGAGGAGGAGTAAGAAGAGAATCTAGAACAAGCGGATCTTGGCCAAAATTGAGAAAGAAGGGAGAAAATCCGATGCTTGCCTATTTGGAATTATTGTAGGCAAATTTTGTAGCTACAAGATATTCATCCCAATTGGTATGGTGAACATTGACAAAGGCACGTAGCATATCCTCCAAGCTATGATTTGCATGTTTGGTTTGCCCATCAGTTTGAGGATGATAGGCTGTGGACAAAGTAAGCTTGTTGCCGAGTATTTGGAAGAGTGCTTGCCAAAACTTCTCAGTGAATTGAGGATCACGGTCGGAGATGAGTACACATGGCATCCCATGATGCTTGAAGATATTGTCAAGTAGATTTTCACTAAGGTTGGAGCATCCATGTTGGAACATCCACGTTGGAGCATCCACGTTGGAGCATCTATGTTGGAGCATCCATGGTATCAAAGGTTGGTGCCAAGTGGATTTGCTTACTCAACTTATCTAGAAATACCATGATTGTTGTGTGTTCTTGCTTTGTCTGGGGCAAGGATGTGATAAGATCCAAGCTCACATGTTCCCATTGAGTGGATGGAATGAGGGGTGGTTGAAGGAGTTCACTCGGCTTTTGGTTGTTGGCTTTATTACATTGGTAGCTCACACAATCGGATAAACTCTTGAACATCTCATGTCATGTTGGGCTACCACCATTGGTGTTAGAGGGTACCCAAGGTCTTGTCCACACCCATGTGTACAACTTTTGGTAAATCATGGGCTTCTTGAAGACGTACAAGTCGGAGATCACCTTTGGCTAGAATATAGATCCGGTCCTCATGGAATAGAAGGTCTTCCTTGAAGGAGAAGGTGTTTTACTCCTTGTCACATGTTATAAGACCATTTGGAAGGGTATGTACCATTTGGAAGAAGGCATCTTGTTGTAGTGCAGACCAAAACTCATTTTGGACCTTGGAGTCAATTGACACCGTCGTAATTGCTATCGTGATGAGAAGAAGAGAATTCAAATCAGGTCACCGTGATAGAGCATCATGGATGATATGGAACCAACCTGGTTTGTACTCAAGTTTCATGCCAAACAATTGGAGTTATTCCTCCCATCAATGATGTTGACTCTTCATGTGTTCCAAGTGTAAGGTCTGCAACAATGCCTCCATAATGCCTCCATACCTTGGTGGCATATACCATTGCAAGTTGTTCTTGATCTTGAGCATAGTAATTTCTTTTGGCCATATTTAGTTGGCAAGACACAAAGGCAATGGAATCTAGTCCATTTGGGAATTCTTGTTGCAACACGGCTCCAATTGCAAAGTTAGAAGCATCAAAATCAACCACACAAGGTAGCTAAGGATCATACGGTTCAATAATGGGTCTTGAAGACACCATATGTTTCAACTTCTGGAATGCTTCTTTGTGCTTGGTGGTCCATTGGAAGCTCAAGCTCTTCCCCAAGAGATCAATCAATGGTGCAGCCACATGACCATATGAATGAACCGTCGGTAAAAATTGGCCAATCCACTAAATGCTCATACTTCTATAGTGTCCTTTGGAGTAGGCCAATCAGTAATGGTCTTGATTTTCTCCTCTTCCATCTTGATCCCCTCTTATGAGATCTTGTGATCCAAGAAGGTAACTTCCTTTTGCCAAAAGGCACACTTTGACTTCTTGCAATAAAATTTCCATTGTTGTAGTCATCTTAGGACTTCTTGCACGTGATTCACGTGTTTTGCCTCTATCTTGCTATAGATTAAGATATCATCCAAGAACACAACCATGCACAATCCACTAGTCTATCTAACACCCAATGCATTTGACCCATGAAGACCACTAGAGCATAAGTGAGCCCAAAAGGTAGAACTCTCTACTCAAAATTCCCATACCTTGTGCAAAAGGTAGTCTTTTGCACATCCTCCTTATCAATGGGGATTTTTGAGTAGCCACTAAAAAGATCTAGTTTGGAAAAGTATAGTGCTCCACTCAATTGATCAAGCAAGTCATCAATCCAAGGCAAAAGATATGCATTCTTCACTATTTGCTTATTGAGCCTACAATAATCAATACAAAAACAAAGTCCCCCATCTTTCTTTGGAACAAATAGTACCGGTGCTCCCCAAGGAGAGGTACTATGTCATATGAAGTCCTTCTCCAACAACTCCGTAAGTGTTGTTTGCAACTTCACCAACTCCTTAGGTGAGAGCCTATAGATTGGTCTACTCACTAGAGTACTCCTTAGCAATAACTCAATCTTGAAGGGCATACCACAATCGGAGGGTAATTGCTTTGGCAGATCATCCGAAAACACATCTGCAAACTCTTTAACTATCTGATCAACCCTTGCTTGATGAGGCTCTTGTCTCTCCTCAGATTGTCCTTGTGCAATCTGCTTGATCTACATCGCAAAAACAGACCTATCTTCCTCCAAAACTTGCTCTATGGCTACTTCACTAACAAACTTCCTATCTAGGAACTCACTTCTCTTCAAAGCTTGTTCCATGGTTGCCTTCCTAGCAAACTTCCCATTTGGGGCTCCTCTCCCTTCAAAGCATGCTCTATGGCTACCTTCTCAACAAAATTTCCATCCTAGGACTGACTATTCTTTGTGTCTTACTTAGAGATGTCAAACAACCTAATCGGAAATTTCTACCTTGGTGTTGTACTTGAATTTGTTGTTGGATCAAATCAAATCAATCAAATTGAACCTTATGAAGTTCAAGCCAAGGTAGTCCTAGAATGATACATAGTGTAGAGGTGCCACTACAAACCTCATACATTCCAAATACTCTTCCCAATCTTAAAAGTAACAGGATGTGAGGTACAGAATGCAAAACACTTTCTACCATCCGCCATCATCAATCTACTTCCAATCATTGGCTTGATAGAAATATCCAATTCCTTCACTACTTGCATAGATATGCAATTCTTTGAACTTCCAAAATCAACCAAAATTCTACAACCCCAATTAGGTATCTTACCTTGCAAGTAAAGCAAACTTGCATAGGTCAAGGTCAAGCCTTCAATCCCATTGGAGCTAATCAAGCTCCCAATAGATGGCTCAAAATCTCCTATTGGGATTCCTTGTTTCCCTTATCAATTTATTCCATAAACTCCATCTGGGCAACTTGTCAAGGTCACTCATTCCTAAGTGGACATTCAACAATGCAATTTCCAACTTGGTAACAATAAAAACAACCTCCATCTTGTCACAATCTTTCTCTATCTATTGTACCAAGTGTTCTTTGTTGGATAGCATCAATCTCCATTGGTATCGGTTCCTCCACCCATGTGTAGTCTACTAGAAGGCTTTGCATAGGTCAAGGTCAGGACCAAGTTCTCACAACCAAGGAATCAAAGCACTTAGCCAATTGCATGGCTTCTTCTATATTTTGTGGTTCTTGCATGGTCACTTCCAATTTGGTTCATGTCTTCAATCCCCATACAAATCAATCTAGAACTTCACCTTCTTGTATATTTGGAATTTGTATGATGATGTTTTGAAATTATGTGATGTAGCTCTGTACAAAGCCAATATGCTTCAACTCTGACAATTTATCTCATGCAGCTTGGGTGGCATTTATAGTTTAAAATTGACCAAGTATTGCATCCTTGAATTTTTCTATGTCAAAATTGGTGCAACCATCTGTCGTTCAGCTTGCTCTTTTCAAAATTGCCACCAAAGTTTTGCCACACCATCCAATTGGCTAGAAGCCAAGAGAACTATTTCCGTTCATCTTGAAGGTAGGTGGCTTTAAAATAACATTTGCAATCAAACACAAAATTCTACACTATTCTTAGAAGATTCTTCCCTTCAAACACCTTAGGTTTTGGAAATCGGATGCAATCTTCTCCATCTCAAACTGGTGATCTCTCTATATATTCTTGTTGTTGCTGCTCTTGTTCATCCAACAATCGAGTAAAGTGCTTGATTTGTCTAGATATGTAGCAAAATACCATTATTTACATACATGTCAATGTCCTCAAGGACTCAATCCGGAACAAAGAGTAGTCTTCCTCAAGAAAATGGGACCATATCAGCTCAAGCATAACATTATTTTTAATATGGGTGAAGACAAGATGCTTCATAGGTGCTTGGAAGCCTTTGAGGTAGGGGGAGTAATAGAATCCCTACACTTGGAAGCCTTAGGAGGTCATTATGCACTACAGAATATAGTTAAGAAAATCCTTGCAAAAGGATATTAGTAGCCTATGATATATAAGGGTACACAAGCTCATGTCAAAAGTTGTGATGTTTGTTAGTGAACAGGAAAACCTATGTCTACTGCACAGTGGCCCCTTAGACCAATTTTACCATTGGCTCCATTGGAGGAATGGAGTATTGATTTTGTGGGTCCAATTCAACTAGTTATCTAATTCACCAGAAAGAGGTACATCTTAGTGTGTACTGATTATACAACTAAAATGGTGGAGGCAGGAGCAACTTGAAAAGATGATGCAAAAATAATAGATAATTATGGTTTCCAAAACATCTTCTCCAGATATGGGTGTCCTTTGGAATTAGTTTGTGATTGGGTACTCATTTTCTAACTCATTTGTGGAAGCTTTAAAGCTATATCTTCAAATCAAACATCGGAAGATGACTCCTTACAACCCAAAAGTGAATGGGTTGATAGAGAAGGCTAAGGGGTTATTGTAAGATTTTGAATAAGGTAATCATCAATTGTGCCTATGATTGGGATAGAGAGTTACCTATGGCTTTGTGGGCATATCAAACAACTAAAAAGATCTACACTAATAGGCTCTATATTTCTTAACATATGGATTGCATCCAACATTGCTAGTCAAGTTTGAAATGTAATCACACCATATCTTATGTGTGGAATTATTTTTGGAGGAAGAAAGTCAAGATCTTTGGATTTGCTAGCTTATGTGATTGGAAGAGAAGCAAGTTGATGCACAACAAACTACACAAGAAATACAAGCTCAATAGAAGGGCATGCATGATAGAAGGTTACATCCTATCACTATTTGTGAAGGCAACTTAGTTTTGTTATATGACAATTGCCAAGTATTTTTTCCAACAAAGCTATATTTAAGGTGGATCGGGCCATGTCGTGTGATGTTCATTTTTTAAAATAGTTCTATTCAATTGGCAACTTGGAAGGAAACCCTTTTGCCACTAGAGTGAATATTTGGAGGGTATGTCATATTGGACCATGGACACCAAAGTAGAAGGAAGAAACCCAACCAATGCTTGCATGGATGCTTGCATTTGAGGGAGGGGGTATGTGGTACACATATTTCTTGGTTTTCGTAGGTTTTAGGATATAAAGTGTACTTTTAAGTAGAAAAGAAAGTTAGATGAAAAGAATTGGTGGATTTGGATCTGCAATAGGAAATCCAATCCAACCTGAGGAAATCAAATTTTTATTGAGGAGAGTAAGACTCAGATTGGACTTGGGATGACGGAAGATCCAAAGTGAGGACACTTGGTACTGAGATGAAGACACTCAATCCAAGGATCTTCAACTACAACCTTGACTCATGCCATACCAACCAATAAGGTACACTTAATGTGAATGGTTAGTAATGTGAGGCTAAACAAGTGACAAGAGTAAAATATGAATTTGGCATGATGTTTGACTGAGTTTTGACTGAAGAATGACTGAGATTTGGAGAAGTATAAAATCAAGACTTGGTCAAGAAAATTTTACAATGTTGAGAAAAATTATCTTGTGCCTTTGTGTAGTTTGGAGAATCATGTTAGAATCACAAGCTGAGTCATGGGATTCCTATGTGCAAAAGCCAAGTGAGAAGGAGAGAAACACAATGCCTTGCAAGGGAGGACACTAGGTTTCAGCCATCTTGGTCCAAAATCCTTTGATTATAAAGATTGATATGATGGCAAGATTTGAATTCTTGAGCCAATTTTGGATCACTTTCCTTGCATGGAAATGGAACTTAATTTTTCCAAGGTTCATGATAATAATAGCTCCTAGTGATTGTGAGGAAGGTCTGAGTGAGGTAAGGAAGAAAAGAAACCCAACCCAATAGACTAAGGCAAATTGGAGAGTGGTATTAAAAGCAATGCAAGAGAGTGCACAGGGATCACCTTCAATCAAAAGTGTGATCTATCAAAGAAACAAAAGAATTGACGGCATCTTTCAATGAACCTTACTAGAAGAATATGTATAAGGTGGATACTTATGTAAACCAAATGAGGCAATTATTTTTGGGTCAATGATGGCTATGATGAAGCTGGAGTAAACTACCTATGTGACAAAGCAACAAGCAATTTTCTTCCACCTAATGTTTGCAGGAGCAAGTGTGAACTAGGCGGGGTGTTTCTACCAAAGGACAAAGAAAATGGTGAGGCAATGGAAGATGGACCTGCCTCCCCACTACTTTGTAACTTTTTCATTGCATTACTACTTGGGGGTTCAACCTTCTCAACTCCAAGGACCAATATCAGATGGTGTCCCATTTTCATCTAGACCTATGATGGGATCGCGGATCAAGAGGAGAATCGTTATATGACAAAGGTGAAGGAGAATGACCAATGCTTTGCTAGGACAAGATGAAAGAAGATGCTATCAGTCCTTGTACCTAGACCAAAGAAGAGGACCCAAACCGAGGATGATGTCTCCCTAGCAAAGAGGAGGACTACTTGGTGATTGACCCCGAGTTGAGTAGTGGCAATAGTTGATTTATCTTCAGGAGGAGAAGAGGAAGAAAAAGAAAAGTCAAACTCAAAGGAGTCTAAAGAAGAACTAACTCTTATGAGCAAAGAGTCAAGCACTGAGAGTGAAGGAGAGTCTAAGGTCAACAACCAACTAAAAAAGAAGCTGAAGACAGATCAGATTGGGAGTTTCATGAGGAAATCAAGCACATAGAAGGTGGTGATACCTCATGCATGGACTTATAAAAGATGATATTCTGGAGGAGAAGGAAGTAGAACCCAAGATGGTATTACAATGAGGAATACAATCTCATCAAATTGCCCATGCAGTTCATGCCAAGCCAATTGGACCTGTAACACCCATTTGTGCATGTATGTGGTATTGTGATATTTAGTTTGGTATTACAAGTACTTGAGAGATATTGTTTATATAGAGATAAATTATGGTTCTACATTAGTCATGATTAGCTAAAGTTAGTCATAGCTAAGATAGAAGGGACCTTACTTTAGAGGAACTGGAAAAGATGAGCACCACTATTTTAGTTTCTAGTGTGTTGACTTGGTATTATCCCTAAGTGTTTGGCTTTGAGGAAAGAGTTGAGAACTCTTGGGCACGTAAGCCTTTTTGTTTTGGATTCTTCTATAGTCCTAGGATAACCTATGTGAAGGAATCTTTGACTTAGTGGTTGGGTCAAGATAAGATCACATGCTAGTGGAATATACCCATGTGAATGGATATTCCTTTCTACTTCTTGACTTTACTTGACTTTTAGTCTAGTAACTTGAGTTACTGTGGTAATTAGTAACTTTGGTACATAACTATTTCACAAGTATATAAAAAAGGGGTGAGGAGGTACTCATCATCTTTTCATTTGCAACTATCTCTCTCTCATTGAGTTCTCTAGTGAGCAAATGTCTTGAGTCTTGGAGTGTTAGCCTTGGAGGAGTATGATGGAGTTGGGGTTCCTTGCCTTCTTAGTCCATGGTGCACTACCATAATAGCCATCAGAGGTTCATCTTGAGTGAGAGAGAGGCCGTCTCATAGACCCAAGGAGGAGGAAGAGAGTTCTGAGGAGATTAGTTTGAAGGTAAGAATATCCCGACTTTGGGCTAAGGCACAAGCATCAACATCTGAAGATGAAGGAGGCCAAAAAGATGCCACTTTTGAAGTGTCAATTACATGTCAAGTATCATTTGTCCTTTGCTGGTACATTTACATGAGTTGATGCAAGAAGTGAAGAAGGAGCATATGGAGGTGAAGAACATTTGAATGGTGCAAGCACTGAGTGCAAAAGTAATAGAGTTGAAGGCAATGCTGGATCAGGGCACACATGAAGCTGAGGTAATCCAGGCTGACATTGTGATACAGCAACAGAGCCTGACTAACCTGCAAGGAAGTTTTGAGCAACAATGCAAGTAACAAGAGAGTCAAAAGCAAGAGTTGTCAGACTAGAAGGAGGCTCTAGAGAAGCTAAAGGAGGAATTGGAGGGTATGTAGACAGATTTGGTACACCATACTACACAAGTTTATTTACAAGAACAAAGTATGGTGGAACTAAGGTGTAACAATATGGAGTTTAGTGACAAAGTTAGTCGGGCTTACGAAGTAGAGAATAAGACAAAATAGCCTAGAATATTCTAGAAGCATCTAAGAAGCTTCTTAGGAGGCTTCCCAACTAGTTAACTTGTGCCCTAAGCAGGTAGCTTCTAGAAGGAAGCTTCTAGAAGCTTCTAACTAGCTTAGCTTGCACGCCAAGTAGGTGGCTTCTAGAAGGAAGCTTCTTGAGAAGCTTCCTAGTTAACTTGGCTTGCACTCCAAGAAAGCAGCTCAAGGAAGCTTCTTGAGAAGCTTCAAGTGTCTTGTATGCTACCTATAAATACCAAGGCCAAAGCTCATGCTAGGCATTCGGAGTTTTCCCTCATTCAAGTGTCCCAATGTGAGTTTCCATTCTCCTATTTCTCTCCTCGGTTTTGGTCTTTTACATTGGTATCAGAGCAGGCATGGGATGGATGGAATTTATGGACCACCAAATCCACTTCCACCAAACCATTGGGACTTTCATGTCCAGATATTACCAAAGCATCGTTTCACACAATTCATCACCTCGCGCTTTGGGCAGGATTTTCTACACATGATCACCGTGTCAAAGGAACCCTTGATACTTCTAGTTGTAACTTATGGAGAACGGTGGACGTGTTGTATTTATGTTTTAATCAACTAGATAAATTGAGTGTAGTAGAATAGAGTAGTAGCAATGGCGGCAATACCGGATGTTATCCTTGCAATGCAACAACAAATCAAGCATCTTACTCGATTGTTGGATGAACAAGACCAACAACGACGAGAACAGATAGACAGAGCGCCAGTTTGAGATGGAGAAGATCACATTTGATTTCCGAAACCCAAGGTGTTTGAAGGCAAGAATCTTCCAAGCACAGTGGAGAATTTTGTGTTTGACTGCAAATGTTACTTTGAAGCCACCAATCTTCAAGATGAGCAGAAACAAATTCTCTTGGCTTCTAGCCAATTGGATGGTGTGGCAAAACTTTGGTGGCGATTCCGAGTAGAAAGAGTTGAACGACAAATTGCTACACCGATTTCGATATGGGTAGAATTCAAGGATGCAATACTTGGTCAATTTCAAACTATAAATGCCATCCGAGCCGCACGAGATAAATTGGTGGAGTTGAGGCAGATTGGCTCAGTGAGAAGCTACATCACACAATTTCAGAACATCATCATGCAAATTCCAAATATCCAAGAAGGTGAAGTTTTGGATCAATTTGTGCAAGGATTGAAGTCACAAACCAAATTGGAGGTGACCATGCGGGAGCCACAAAACATAAAAGAAGCCATGCAATTGGCTGAGCGTTTTGATTCCTTGGTTGCGACAACTTGGTCTCGACCTCGACCTACACAAAGCCTACGAGTACCACGAGTGGAAGAACCAGTACCAATGGAGATTGATGCTATCCAACAAAGACCACTTGGCACAGCAGATAAAGAAAGATTATGACAAAATGGAGGTTGCTTTTATTGTTGCCAAGTTGGACATCGCATTGCTGAATGTCCACTTAGGAATGGGCGACCTCGACAAGTTGCCCAGATGGAGTTTGTGGAACAGAATGTTCAGGGAAACAAAAAATCCCAGTATGAGATTTTGAGCCGCCTACTGGGAGCTTGATTAGTTCCAATGGGATTGAAGGCTCGATCTATGCAAGTTTGCTTCACTTGCAAGGTACAATATCTAATCGGGGTTGTAGGATTTTGGTTGATTCTGGAAGTTCAGAAAATTGCATGTCTATGCAAGTAGCAAAGGAATTGGATATTCCTATCAAGTCAGTGTTTGGAAGTAGTTTGATGATGGCGGATAGTAGAAAGGGTTCTGCATTTCGCACCTCACATCCTGCTACCTTCAAGATTGGGAAGGAGTATTTGGAGTGTATGGGGTTTGTAGTGGCACCTCTACACTATGATACCATTCTGGGTCTACCTTGGCTTGAACGTCATAAGGTTCAATTTGATTGGACCCGACGACAAATTCAAGTACAACACCAAGGTAGAAATTTCCGATTAGGTTGTCTGGCACTTCTGAGTAAGACGCCTAAGAATAGTCAGTCCCAAGATGGGAAGTTTGTTGAGAAGGTAGCCATAGAGCAAATCTGGAAGGGGGATGAGTCCCAAGATGGGGAGTTTGCCAAGAAGGCAACCATAGAGCAAGCTTGGAAGAGAGATGAGTCCTTGGAAGGGAAGTTTGTTAATGAAGCGGCCATAGAGCAAGCTTTGGAGGAAGATAAGTTTGTATTTGCGGTGTGGGTCAAGCCGCTTGCACAAGAACAATCTAAGGAGGGCCAAGAGCCTCATCAAGCAATGGTGGATCGGATAGTTCAGGAGTTTGCAGATGTGTTTCCGGATGATCTTCCAAAGGGATTACCCTCCGATCGAGGTATGCCCTTCAAGATCAAGTTATTGCCATGGAGTACTCCAGTGAGTAGACCAATCTATCGGCTCTCACCAAAGGAGTTGGAGGAGTTGCGAACAACACTTACAAATTTGTTGGAGAAGGATTTCATACGACATAGTACCTCTCCTTGGGGAGCACCGGTACTATTTGTTCCAAAGAAGGATGGAGGACTTCATTTCTGTATTGATTACCGTGGACTCAATAAGCAAACCGTGAAGAATGCATATCCCTTGCCTCGGATCGATGACCTACTTGATCAACTAAGTGGAGCACGCTACTTTTCCAAGCTGGATCTTCGTAGCGGCTATTGGCAAATTCCTATTGAAGGAGAGGACGTGCAAAAGACTGCCTTTCATACAAGGTTTGGACATTTTGAGTGGAGAGTTCTACCTTTTGGACTCACTAATGCTCCAGCAGTCTTCATGGATCAGATGCATCGGGTGTTGGAGGGACTATTGGATCAGTCCGTGGTGGTGTTCTTAGATAATATTCTAATCTATAGCATGACAAAGGCAGAACACGTGAATCATGTGCAAGAAGTCCTAAAACGACTACGATAGTGGAATTTCTACTACAAGAAGTCAAAGTGTGCTTTTTGGCAGAAGGAGGTTACCTTCTTGGGTCATAAGATCTCATCAGAGGGGATCAAGATGGAAGAAGAGAAGATCAAGGCCATTACTGATTGGCCTACCCCAAAGGATGCTACAGAAGTACGAGCATTCAATGGATTGGCCACTTTTTACCGACGGTTCATCCACTATTATGCTCACGTGGCTGCACCATTGACTGACCTCTTGGGAAAGAACTTGAGCTTCTAGTGGACCACCAAGCATGAAGAAGCATTCCAGAAGTTAAAGCATATGGTGTCTTCAAGACCCATTCTTCAACCATATGATCCTCAACTACCTTGTGTGGTTGATTTTGATGCATCTAACTTTGCGATTGGAGCTGTGTTGCAACAAGAATTTCCAGATGGACTATATCCTATCGCCTTTGTGTTTTGCCGACTAAATATAGCTGAAAGAAATTACTCTACTCGAGATCAGGAACAACTTGCAATGGTATATGCCACCAAGGTATGGAGGCATTATCTCTTGGGGAAACAAGTGATCATGCAAACTGATCACAAACCATTGTTGCAGACCTTACACTTGGAGCACATGAAGAGTCGGCATCATCAATGGGAAGAGCAACTCCAATTGTTTGACATCAAACTTGAGTACAAACCAGGTCGGTTCCATGTCATCCCTGATGCTCTATCACGACGACCTGATTTGAAGGATCTTCCTCTCATCATGGCGGCAATTACAATGGTGTCCATTGACCTTAAGGTCCATAATGAGTTTCAATCAGCTCTACAACAAGATCCCTTCTTCCAAGTGGTACACGGTCGTCTGACAGCACGCAACAAGGAGTACAACACCTTCTCCTTCAAGGAAGGCCTTTTATTCCATGAAGACCAGATCTATGTTCCAGCCAAAGGTGATCTTTGACTTGTGCGCCTTCAAGAAGCCCATGATTTACCAATAGCTGGTCACATGGGAGTGGACAAGACCTTGGGCACCCTCCAACGCTAATGGTGGTGGTCCAACATGACACGAGATGTTCGAGACTTTGTCCAATCATGTGAGAGTTGCCAATGGAACAAGGCCAGCAACCAGAAGCCGAGTGGACTCCTTCAACCACTCGCCATTCCATCCGCTTGTTGGGAGCATGTGAGCTTGGATCTCATCACATCCTTGCCAAAGACAAAACAAGGACACACCGCAATTGTGGTGTTTGTGGATAAGCTTAGTAAGCAAATCCACTTGGCACCAACTTGTGACACCGTGGATGCTCCAACCTTAGTGCAACTCTACTTCGACAATGTCTTCAAGCATCATGGGATGTCACGTGTACTCATCTCCGACCGTGATCCTTGATTTACCGGGAAGTTTTGGCAAGCACTCTTCCAGATACTTGGCACCAAGCTTGCTTTGTCCACGGCCTATCATCCTCAAACTGATGGACAAACCGAACACGCCAATCGTACATTGGAGGATATGTTGCGGGCCTTTGTCAATGTCCACCATACCAACTGGGATGAATGTCTTGTAGCTGCAAAATTTGCCTACAACAATTCCAAACAGACAAGCACTGGATTTTCTCCTTTCTTTCTCAATTTTGGCCAAGATCCGCTTGTTCCAGATTCTCTTCTTGCTCCCCCTCCCTCTCAAGTTCCTCATACTTCTACATTCTTGACCACTATATCCCAATCTCTCCAACAAGCCAAATCTCACCTCCTTGTTGCTCAGAATCACCAAAAACAATATGCGGACCATCATCATTGTGATTTCACCTTTGAAGTTGGTGATAAAGTAATGCTATCCTCTAGTAACCTCCCTCTCCCACTTGATACCCAAGTTTGTAAACTTGCTCCTAATTGGATAGGACCCTTTGATATCACCTACATTATCTCTCCTGTTGCTTATCGACTTGCCTTACCTTGTCACATGCGTATCCATCCTGTCTTTCATGTTTCCAAGTTGAAACCCTTTGTTCCTAACCCTTCTTCCTTTTCCTCTCGAGTCCAACCTCCCCTTCTTCCTATCCCTATCAATGATCATGAGGAGTACAAAGTTGATCGTATCCTTGCGCGTCGCCATATTCAACAAGGCTGTCGCCAACATACGGAGTACAAGGTCCTTTGGAAAGGGTATCCCCTTCATGATGCCACATGGGAACCTCTTTCTCACCTCCAAAATGCACAGATGGCCATCAAGGAATTTGAAGCTTCACTGGCGACGAGGACGTCACCAACTAGCGGCGGGGGAATATGTAACAATATGGAGTTTAGTGACGAAGTTAGTCAGGCTTACAAAGTAGAGAATAAGACAAAATAGCCTAGAATATTCTAGAAGCATCTAAGAAGCTTCTTAGGAGGCTTCCCAACTAGTTAACTTGTGCCCTAAGCAGGTAGCTTCTAGAAGGAAGCTTCTAGAAGCTTCTAACTAGCTTAGCTTGCATGCCAAGTAGGTGGCTTCTAGAAGGAAGCTTCTTGAGAAGCTTCCTAGTTAACTTGGCTTGCACTCCAAGAAAGCGGCTCAAGGAAGCTTCTTGAGAAGCTTCAAGGGTCTTGTATGCTACCTATAAATACCAAGGCCAAAGCTCATGCTAGGCATTCGGAGTTTTCCCTCATTCAAGTGTCCCAATGTGAGTTTCCATTCTCCTTTTTCTCTCCTCGGTTTCGGTCTTTTACATAAGGCAAGGCATTCCAAAGAAGGATAAAAATTGGCAAAATGAGATAGCCAGCCAAGCTCAAGAAGAAAAACACCTTCATGATCTCATCAAGCAAGCCAAAGCTCATGTCAACAATGCCAAAGTGGAGAAGAAGAAGATGGAGGAGAATCATGTTGTTGAACTGAAATGACTTTGGATGCAATTGGTAGAAGAGGTGATCCAATGCAAGTCACTATTGGTGAAGGAGAGTTTGAATTCAATGAGCAAGGCCATTACACATGTCAAGGCAATGCTCAGCACATGAGCCAACAAAGAGTTGGAGGAAGCTTACCTAGATGAATTAAAGTTGTTATTGCATGAACTCAGGAGAATGAAAGCAAAGGAAGTAGATCTGAATACTTCCTTATTCACCTTAGAGATAGAAAAGATAGGAAAATGACAGAAGTAGGAGACAATATTTGCCTTAGATTAGATTTAATTATGACAAATGTAGATAGTCTCACTCACACTTTGAGTGAAATTAGAGTGATCCAATCCAAAGTAGATGAGATCAAAGTGCATGTGATTGTGCTGACTCACTTGAGTCATCTGAAACATTTAGAGTAGAGAAGAGAAGAGAAGATATTTAGGATACTTATGGCTTCAATTTCAGTACAAACTGATGAGAAGGAGATAGTTGTAGAAGTAGATGAAGAACCAAAGTGAAAGAAACACTTGTAGTTGATTGGGGTGAGGAAGCTAAAGTCAAGGTAGTACTTGGATTGGATCCAATCCAATAGTACTTATAGATCTGAAGTGGTAAAATTGTAGTAAAATGCTTTGTATCCAAAACTTGGTAGAATATAGTTATAACCGTTAAGTAGTTTAGATCTTTTTTATAAATTCCATGTGATCTGTCTATTTAGAGCAGTCCTTTAGAATGTTATGTATTTAGTAATGAGCAAAAGATTGAGTAAAGCAAAGTGTGGGAGAAGCATAGTTGTTTCACTTAATTTTGAGTACCAATTGAATGTCTTCCTCTATAAGCGTATGGAGAAATTCATATTGCAATTGAGATGTTATTAGATGTTGGATTCTACATATTTACATTTTATATTTTGTGTTTGATCCTAAGTGGAGTGCATTTGAAGCAATACCTTGACAGATACTTGAGAACAATAGTATTGTTAGTATTTTTCATTTGCATTTGTAGACAAGAGAAATTCATATTGCAATTGAGATGTTATTAGATGTTAGATTCTACAACTCTTCATTTTATATTGTGTGTTTGATCCTGAGTGCAGTGCATTTGAAGCAATATTTTGACACATCTTTGAGAACTATAGTATTGTTAGTATTTGTCATTTGCTTTGCAGACAAGAGACTGATGTGAAGTGACTTAAGATTTGGAAGTTGTACCTTCAATGGAAGAGTGGACTACAATTCCAAGGCAAAGTCACTTCATTGTGAAGTAGCCTTCTTAATATCAATGGAATCATCACAATTGAAATCAATTTGGAATGAAACTAAAGAATTGTGATTTTGAGTGATATTTAATTGTTGCAAGATTTTTGTTGAGTGTTTGCTACTCTCTTTTGGGTGTTTTTATGCCCAAGAGATTAAATATGTAACCAAAAGAACTCCAAACTTACCCTTTACTTTGTATTTGACCATTCCAAACCTATATCTCTATAGGAACAAATGATTACTCACACTTTACTCCAAAGTGATACATGTTGCCTGAGTCAAGGTTATAGTTGAAGATCCTTGGATTGAGTGTCTTCACCCCAATGCAAAGTATCCTTACTTTGGGTATTCCATCCTCCCAAGTTAGATCTGAGTCTTTCTCTCCTCCAATAGAAAGTTGATTTCCTTGGATCAGATTGGATTTCCTACTTTGGATCCAAATACACAAATTTTCTTCATCTAACCTTCCTTTCTACTTAAAAATACACTTAATATCCTAAAAATCATCAAAAACAAAAAAAAAGAATGTGGGTACCACAATATGGAGCAAGCAAACATCCCAAAACTATGGACGGGTCCTACCATCATGGTATATGAAGAAAAGTTCTAAGAAAAAACTACTCTTGTAGATTAAGAAGTTGTTTGTAGTATGAAGAAAAAGGCAACCACTCCTTACAAGGGCATAATGGTATCCCCATGCTCACAAAAAGAAAAAAGAAACTAAGGGTGAGAATGAAGACTCCCACTAGGATGGAGGAAGAGGTCAAGCATCTTGTATCCAAGAAGAAGGTGGCTCCATCAAAGGGGAAGGGAACCAGATTGAGTAACCCAAAGCTTCCAATACCTATTTTTGAGAGGAAGTGTGCCAAACCATTTGTAGAAGCCAATCATCCAATTGGAAGATAATTCTCAAAGAAAACCCAAGGTAAGAGAAGGCTTCCCTGAAACTGCCAACCACTTGGCTAGGTCCCCAGGCCTTGGCAAAGGCCTCCTCTCAAGCCTCAGCAATGGTACCTGAGCCCCTACCACACAGGCCCATGAGATCCCATCTGGTACCCTTGATATAAAGAGTGCATGAAGATGACCCCACATAACAAGATAGGTTGGGAGCATCATCTCACCTGATGGACACCCTTGTCAACAGGGAATGCTTTGATAAGTGGGAAGGACACCCCAACCAGGCATGGAAACTAAGAGCCTTGTCTTTTCTGATGGACCTAAATGTAGCCAATTGGCCTGCAATAAAATTCTGGAACTATGAGAGGGGCAAGAACATTGACAATGGGAAAGCTCTCATAAACCCCAGGAGACGGAATTGGCTTGGGCTGAGAAACAGTCCAAGTAGCAAAAAGGAGTTTGTCAAGCTTACCAAGGAGTTGGCAAAGACAAAGTTGCAAGGACAACTCACCAAGGTGGATAATTTTGCATTGATGCTAAATTAGCCCATGCCCACATAAAGAAGAGGAAAAACAAGAGTGAACTCTAGATATTATGGAACCAAGTGATTCATGCTAAGGAAGATTCCAAGGTCATGGTGAAAAAGATACATGAATTGACGGAATCAAATGAGGATTTGAGCAACAAGATAGAAGGACTAAAATAGTCCTAGTTGGCATTAGAATCAACTGCCTTGACCTTGGAGAAAGATAGGAGCAGTTGGGAGGAGGCAAGGCAAACTCTATAAGGAGAAGTAGCTTCCCTATGACTAACTATAACCAAGCTAATTAGTGAGAAAGCTTGGTATCAAAAAGGTCTTCTCTATTATAAGGAGAAGAGATGGGAAGAGCAAGTGGAGGTAGAAGCCCAACAAAGGTCCCAAAGTGACCTTACAATCTAGAACCAAAATTAGAATAGAAAGTAAATCACCTGCTTTGGTTCATCAATCATAACAAGTTGGAGGCACCCATAGAAGAAGAGGACTTTGAGGTAGAAAAAGTTGAGGAGACCAAGTACAATGAGCCTAAAGGGTCCACAAATGGAGGACCTCAGTAAGAAGGCCCTAGGGATGATGGGGCAGAGTCACTAAGTAGAAGGTGTCTTGTAGGAGGTGGATCCCCTAACTCAAATTCATCTTGGCCTTCTAACACTTCAAGTGCAAGAAACCAGTCCAAACCCTCTCCCCAAAAAAAGGCAAAAAGTAGCCCAGCCCAAGATAAGAATATGAGAAGTAGTCCCCTACATAGGTAAGCTATGGGAAGAATATCTCCAAAGAGAAGCAAAGGTCTGATAAGGAGAGGACTTATGCGGATGGCAAGCTCACCAACCAAAGGAGGTTTGATTAAAAAAAATATCAGAATATGGGAAGTACAATGGATGCCACCTGTATAGTTGATGTGCTCGATTTGGTAGGCAAAGGAGGGCCTCAAAAGATATAAGAGGCCATCATTCTGGACTTACAAGAAGAAGAGATGAGCCAAATAAGTCCAAGGAAGCTAATGAAGCAATTGGCATAAATTACAGTCACTTGGGATGAGGAATTCTTGTTCTTCATGACTGCATCTTAGACCCTAGAACCTTGAGATCCCATAGACAAGGTAATAAGCACCCGGTACATGAGACATATAAAGGGGTTGGAAAGCTATGCCTTTTAGATGACGGCTATTTGAGCCCTAGAACTAGGAGTTGCTCCCTCTCCAGATCTAGTGAAGTAGGTCTTGTAGGACTCTCATGACTTCCAAGAGTGGTTATGGTTGGTGATTCCACCCACCCATGGGTCCATCTATAACCCAATTGCCATTACCATTGTTTATGACATTTTGTAACCCATGCATAATAAACAAGAATCAAGTTGAAGCAATGGCTATGGCATTCTGTCAAGTAGACAAGGAATGTCTAGCTTGGTATAGCTTCCGTCTTAGGCCAAATTTAACATAGAACATGTAGTGGGAGATATTTGCTTGTTTTAGCCGGCTACAATGGGAAATGTTGGTGTTTACCTTGGTGGACTAGATCTACCATTTTTACCTGGCCCTCCTTACTATGGGAGTGGCCATTAATTGACATGTATCTCTATAAGCAACCCTCAGCATGGAGCAATTTTCCATGTTGTGGGCTTACAAGATAGACTTTTGGGAAATTTGAAGGACCCAACACAAAATGGCCAAAACCATACTATAAGGAGATATCCAATTGGAGCACCTTCACAAACTGACTTATGTGGCAGTAAATCTCCCATGTTTCACCTTAAGGTACTTGGTGGATTGTCTCAAGTTGGTAAATCAAGGGTTGGTGCTAAAACCACATGTATGCACAACATGAGAATACATCAAAGGAGCCCAAGTATCCCAATAAGGAGATTGCAAGGACTACAAGGATAGCAAACTGCAAGGTGCCCACAATGCCACCATCAATAGTGATATTGGATCATTGAATGTTCAATCAGCTCCATGATCCAAGAACTTAAGACTGCCTTTGAGCAGCTAGGAGAGAGGACCTTGACTGACTTTGCCCATGCAGTAGGACAAGCTCTTGCAATCCTAGAGAAATGTGTACAAAGTGGATGCAGCCATGCCTTCAAGTACTCCTTGACATATGATGCACTTAGCTTATGTATGATCAAGTGTTACAGAAAGGTGCAAGACACAAACCTCAGTGATGAGGAAGCTGATTCAAGTGGTTCTGATTGCCTCAAAGCTGTCCCATTTGTGCTTGAGCCAAGCAATCCCATAGTCAAAGGACTTCCCATAACTTATCCCCTAAATTGGAAAATCTGGGTAAGGAGCCTTGTAATTCTTGTAGCAATGCATGAGGATTTTAGTTATGTACTTAAAACATAATCAGATTGCCCATGTGTCTGTTCATTTCCAAGACCATGTAGGACTAATGGTACCAACCAACACCCTATTGTGATGGATGTCCCTTAGCTTCCAAGGTCCTGCACTAGTCAATGCTGATCTCTCTGATATGGAGTCAACAGAATTGCCCATACCTCTAGATGCTCTCCCTCAAGGCCTCAGACAGGAACTTAAAGAAAGATTGAATTTAGAGGTACCCCATTCTAAATGGGATTCATCCCTTCTCATAGGGGATAAAGCCACATTGCTGGCCCAAGGTGGAAACCTGCCCTGTAAGACTACAAGAGACCATGAACATGTTGGAGAGTTGCTGGAACCAATGGTATACTACCAAGGATCCTGTAGTTTTTTGAACTATGGTGCATTATAAGGATCTTGCTCAGCTGTACAACAGATTGGGTCAAGATGGTAAGAGAGTGGATTCAACTCTTTAGGCAGACAATTATGCATGTCAACTTCATGTGCCTTGTGCAGCAAGCAAGTTTGTGGGGTTGCCATCTAGGTAGGACCTTGAGTTGGCACATGTGGACAGGTTCATTGATGTGTGGGACACCATCTTCAAAGACTATCAGGAGAGGGATTGTATGGAAAATTTACCAAATGAGGGCTCAGTTCTTCCTACAAGGAAACAAAAACAAGAAGAAGAGGTAACGTTTTTGGAAGGGTAGAACATTGGTCTTTGAACAAAGAATGTGCCTTTGGAAGGATTGGACATTGGCAATTGAGAGACTGGCTGTGAACTCTTCCGAAGGAGATAAGATCTTTGGAAGGTATGTACCCTTAGAAGAGGATTTCCTTCATCTTCGGAAGGACAGAACCCACACCTTTTAAAGGGTAAGACATTTTAACTTTGGAAGAATCTTTGCAGGAGGGGAGTAGCACCTTCGACCTGAACCATCATTTTCCCAATTTCCCTTCGAATTTTATTTTTTTTATGCAAGAGATTTAATTCCTTATTTCCAATGTACGTCTTCTTGATGCCATAGTCCTCTTATGGGGAGTTGTCTCTTCCCAAGCGGCAAAATAGAAATAGTAAAGGATTACATTTTGACACATTCCTTTGTATCTGATCATTCCTGAAATATATATCCCCGAGAACTATCTATTATTTGCTCAAATGTTAGTATTTTGAGTTTGTTGAGTTGTTACATATACAAGACTGCACCACCCAAGTTTGGGCTCACGGAACTAATTCCAGCAAAATACGCACTACTCAACTGCAGCCTTATGACCAAGATTCCCTACCCTCTTTATCCCTCAATGTTGTCCCCATCTCCTATGCCAAATATAAACATGCACCGTTCTCATCCCTTATCACCCCTGGCCATTGGGATAATCTCACTATCTTGGGAGAAGTATATACGGTTCATCCATAGACATTCTTAAGCATTCGATTTTATTGTCTTCCGAACTGTTATCTATGTGGAAACGTTACAAAAAGCAACCTAGACGGCTTCCAACAAACAGGTGGTTTTTTTCAAACCCTTACCTCATGATTTTGGGGATCAAGCCATAGCTCATTTTGCCAAGATGGCTCATTGGGAAGGACGCTACACTTGTGTCAGGTACATATGTTTTAACATGGGCACTCTGAGCATAGCATCTACAAGATCTTGGGGACTGTCACCACTTCTATATATATAACAAGTTTAAACTAGACCGGAGTAGACATAATTCATTCCAAGCTTCTCCTAGGGCCATGTAGAAAGTAGTGCCAAAAGGCCGTACTGAACACCATAGCAGAGCATAGTCCGGAGCGGAAAATGCCTTTGGATTAAGTTACGGAATGGAAAGCCTTCTGGAGTGGACTTTGAAAAAAAACAGAACCCCACGCGGACTGGCCAACAGAAGGGAGGTTTACGGTTTAAAACAACAAGGATTAGATTAGGACTTATAATACTAATAATTGGGAATAGGAGTGAAGTCAACTAGAGTCTAATGGACATTGTCGGTTTCAACTCGAGCTTCTATAAGAAATCCAAGCTCAAGGAACAAATTCACTCCCTCTTTAGCCCTCTATCAACAGGACCAGCTGCAGCTCAGGTCAATGCACTTAATCTTCAGACGTCAACCACAGAGATGCTTGTTTGCTATCTCTAGCTCATACCTTCTGAGTATATGGAAACCATACAACTTACGCCCCGTTTAGTGGGCAACAGACAAAGGTGTATGGACTCCAGAGGTGATATTATTTCGGACTTAAGTCACAATGCAAGGACTAATTTTACAAACTTAGCTTTTGCAATCTACAACGCTACTCCTACGACAAGGTTTTGTAAATGTTTTATTCCTCTCGGATGATAACTGCCAGATAATTTACGCTGTATTATATATCTTAGAAACAACAGTCTCTTGCATGTCACTGTTTGATTCTACAGTCCCATCTGCAAAGTTGCTTGGAGAGATAAAATACATATGTTCTTTTCGATATGCAGAATTTGACAGTTCCTGCGCTCGTAAATTCAATGAAGGCCGTCGTTGAATTCTCTGTATGATTCAAGCCTATCTTGCAGATAGATGTTTTGGAATGAATCAGAATCATAAAGAATTGAACCACAGCGGCCCGAGTGCGCATGAATAGCAAATTTCGCAACTATCTCATTGACATGTTACGGTCCAGTTTGATTGGATGATAAAATATCCGCACGATATTGGATTCCGTTGTCCAATTTACCTCATAGCTAGATATGGGTAAGTAAAGACATCTGTCAGACGACATATACATGTGTGCATTTACCCTAACTCAGAAATCGAAGCGGAGAATTTGCTAACTGCAAAGTAAGAAATCAGAGATCTCTATTCACCTCAGAGAGACGAAGTGCGCGTAAAGTCTTTTCCTTGCAAGGTTTGAACCAATCCCCGATAGTATCGCAATAGCAAATAAATAGCATCGCAATCTCCATTTCCCCTCAGAAAGTATAAAGTCTCTTTCTGATGAGATTGGGTCATGGATAGCATTTTTCTGTAGGGAACGCATCTAATGATGAAAGAGACCACTATGAAAATATTACTTGCATCAAACGCTTAACTCGAAGCACATCCGAACGGACCCTGGCCGTTCGGATATGCTTCGAGTTAAGCGGCCTTAGCCATGGTGCAGCTTCACATTACATTGTTTCGCCGAAGATTGCTCTCTATACATTCTAGTCCACTCGATAGCAGCACCTGTTCATCATTGAGGAGGGGGGGCTCGGAAGCGCTGGATGATTAATCCAAAGGGCAGACGAAAGTGGATAGTCGCTTGGCAGAGGAATTTACATGTTCGCTGCAAGGTATCTTTTTGTCCGAATCCATTCTATATCTCTATTATGTACAGAATACCTTGTTCCAATACAGCACGTGTTCGTGGGATCCAGCTCGCAAGTCACGTCAAGCTTGGGTTTCGCTGGACAGCAAGAATTTGAGGAATCATGATCGTGAGCATTTCCGATTTCATGCGGCTGGTATATGTACCGGTAGCAAAAAGATTCCTTGGACCGTTTTGTATTCAGGAGGAAAATCATTTATTTTATGGTGTGGGAACTCTAGTCACTAGTAGACAGCTGCAGTAAAATCCGGTGTCATGATAGACGTGATACATGTGAAAACTATAAGGGAGCACCTATAAGAAGTTCATCGACCAGAGAGCTGCTTAACATCACACGGTGAGAACACAACACTATATTTGTGTAACAGCCAGAAGTTTTTGTGTCAGCATCGTTTTATCGTTTCTCGTCGTTCTTTCGTATTATTCCTACTTCATCCAGAAGCTGACATTGACTTGATAGGAAGTTATGAGGCACCTTGAGTAACAATGAATGGAATATCTCACTTCGTGATCGTCAATTTTGTTGCATGAAAGTACTTCAGTACGGAGAAAGAATCATGACTAATACAGATTGATACTTGTCGCAGTGCCATAAATAGATAGCAAACATGGCGCCAAAATCTACCGTGTTACTTTTAATTGGATTAGTCGTTCTTCTTGCTGCCGTTGCCGATGCTCAGTTATCAGAGAGTTTCTACGCCAAAACTTCTGGGTTAATCAGGAACGGTTTTACCACTCGTGGACAAATTCATGAGGATTTATAGCAGTGGTTTCAGAAAGTATCAAGTTCAGTCAGGATACTGCACCCTTTAAAGGTTCATTATGATCCACATATGCTTTCATACATGAATTATAAGAGAACCAAGAAACCCTTTGAGCTTATAGATATTCACCGGGTGACATGAATATACCTTCAAATCCAGATTATCTTGTTGCCTTGAGAACGCAAAGCTCTGTTTTTGGTCAAGAGAGCGGTGATTTGCTGCATATGCACTCTAAATCAGAAATTTTCCTCGAGGCGAATCATCAGGGTTTCTAGTATTTCTTTTGGTTCTTAGCTCCAATAGGTTCCTGAAGACATCGCGAGAGGTAAACTAGCCTGAATACAAGATGCCTGCTTTCAAGGTGCATAGTACGGAGTCCAAATCGTAACACTCGCGTTTAAATTAATTTTCACATAATAACTCATCTTATGACAATAGAAAAATTTGATACAACCTTGAGAGTCTAATTGGACAGGCATTGAAATTTCTGAACTGGTGCTAGAATATCCACGGATTCAACTCGCAACACCATAACAATCTTTCTTAGTTCCCCGGAAGTAGACACCGTCGAATATCTGTCCAATCTCCTCCAGGCAGCTGCAGCTGTGTTGAGCATCAATTCCCTATCCTCGCGGATACGCTATAACACATTCTCGGAAGAAAACAGTTCCCTAAACTCTCTGAAGCGAAAAAGAACATGGTGCTGCACATGGTAGTACAAGTAAATGTTGTACCAACTCGACATTTCAGCGTCTCCTCTAAAGGGTAAAACTGACGTCACCTTTATCAATGCTACAAGATTTCGCACGGTGGACGGTTTGGATTCCGTAGCATAGCAGGGGTAAGATTTTCCTGTTCACTTGGGAGTGCATATCACAACTTTGTCTGTAAGTCATTTTCAAGTGAAAAGTGGCACTGTCATCAAAACAATGATAAGCTTTTCGGTTTCCAGGTTGCTCTTCGTGGTCATGACATTGTGCAAACAAATGTACAGCTCCTCAATCGTTCACCACGACGTGCACAAAACGGCTGAGTGCTGTTGGAGTGTAAAGTGATCATTCAAGGGTGACCCTTGAATGGTCTCCTGTTGTCTATTTGGATATGCACGTCCACCATTCAATTTGCAATACAGAACATATGTTTTCACAAATGGAGCTCCTATGCATGCCTGTCAACTGGTGACAGCATCTCTACAACTTGAACACAAACTAAATATGAATAGCTCCCAAATATTACTCGTTTGCTATTTTTACATGAAGCGCCCAAAAGCATGTTGAATAAATTTGAGTAGAACTTCAACTTCCAAACTCAACTGAACCGAGGATGAAGTGAGAGTATGCTGAAGACTTATAGACATCTTTGAAAGGAAATCATGATTGATGAGTAAAATTTTGTCTTGTACTGTTGATTTGAGTTTACTCAAGTTGCCCAGGAGAAATAGTGTGTTCTCTCCCGGGCGACCTGGGTTCAGGCCATCTGGATATTATACTCAACTAAAATTTTCGGATTCTCCTAGTCCAGGAGGAACCATTGATCGTGAAATAACACCGGTCCAAGCTAACACTCCAAAATTCATGACTGTAGATCACATTGCAGAACGTGATGAAGTTTATTAGTATATAATGAAGGCAACGTAAGTCTAATGGAGATTACCAGTTCCAACTCGCGCTCATAAAAGAAGTTCAAGCTGAAGGAAAGAGTCAATTCACTCAGTCCGTAACAAGCAACAAATCATCAACAACACTGCAAGATCCCAACTTATTGTTCTGAGCGACTAAGTAGAGACCTGTGGTGTTCCCATTTCTTCAAAATTGCTTTTAATGATCATATCCTCCTTAAGTCTAAGAGAACCATAGAGAATGATTGAATTATTGGGAGAAATGCCTCAGATGGAGAAGATCCTAACAGATCCTAACTTGCCTGTGACCCTAGCAAGTTAGGATGCTGGAAGCACTCTGAGTGATGCAGTATAATCCCAAGTACTTGCAGGCCGGCCTACTTGCAGGATGTTCAGCACTTGGAGTGATGTAACATAATCCCAAATGCTGACAGGAAGAATGGGTGTGGAGGTCACATGAGCTACATGGTCAAGTATCAAGGTGACAAGCAAAGTTGTGTCACAAAGGACATGAGAAGCACTCGGAGAGACGTAGAATGACCTCGAGTGCCTCGGGATATTCAGCACTCGGAGTGTTGAAGGATCATTTGGAGTGCTTGCAGGATGTGCAGAACTGGGAGTGCAGGTAGGTGAGGTGTACGGGCCCAACTGCAGAGTGCCACCTTGGCACTTGGATGGAAGTGCCACCGCAATTTGAACTTGCCGCCAATGATACTTACTTCAATTGGCACTCACCACCAAAAGCAATTACCTAGAAGATAACCCTTGGCACCCGGCGGGCAAGTGTGGCATGGGACAAAGTGGTTGGCAAATGGAATTTTCAGCATGTGGGAGAATGACTTCACCCAAGGACAACATGCAAGGTCTTCACCTAAGTAATGGTGAGTGCCTACCTGCTCTGCAACCGCCAGCATGCCAAAGAATGACCAGGATCTGGGTGTATATATTTCAGCGCATGGCCTGCAGTTGCACTTTTTGCATTCCAACTTATCTTCCTGGCTGATTGAGTAGTGTCTTGCAAATTTGTGAAGTAGTGAATACTTAAAGTTGCTTCTAAGAGTGGCACTTGGCATGATCTTAGGTACTTTGCATGAAGTGGGGCACTCAGCATGTTAAACCAGCAGCTTGTAGTATCCCTTTGTGTGCAGGAACCATAGTAGTCACTCCCAAGACTTACAAGGAGGTTCTTGAGGCCATCCTTAGATCCCTTGTTGTGAACAAATGGGCAGTTTATTGCAAAATGGAGGTAATTAGTAGGCACTTAGGACTTCTCCTCTTGAATTGGGAGTTATCAGACTTCCACATGATTCATGAAATGAGAGGTAAGAGAGAGAGAACTTCATAGGTAATGCGGTGCAATCCACTAAACTTGACTAAGGACCATCGGTGAATGGTACTCGGCCTGGAGGCTGGGGTTGCAAGTGTCTTGCATATATATACAACATACATCATTGTCAACATCATATAATATAGATGCAAAACTCACACGTAAGTCATACATGAACTCTAAAGTGTGACAATAATCAATTCATTCTTCCAATCAAATCACACTCAAATCATATTTGTACTTGATCCTCCACTCAACAATCTACCAAAAATTTGACATTGTTTATTGTCAAGCCACGAACACTCTAGCTAAGAGACTTGAGGTGACGTTAACCAATCTCTATCCACCATAACCAAGAAATCGAAGGCTCAACATCAAAGAAATGAGCTCTTTGGAGCTGCACTTCAAAATTATACCCCTCTACTTGACCTAGATCTCCAGCCCCGTTGATATCGTTGATGGTGCAAACTGTGCAAGTGAATGTGGGTCATACCATGTGATTAATAGCCTTAACATGAAATGTGGCCATCATCAAGTAGTCCATGAGCAACTACCAAAATAACTGTAACCACAAAGACTACCACTCCAACGTTTGAGCAAACTAGCTTCATTGTTGCAAATGTCGTGACAACTATCATGCTTACATACATTGCTATGCAACATACAATGTTTTAAACAACATACACTAAGAATCCAAACTCACACATAAGTCATACATGAACTCTAAAGTTCCATAATCACCCCCCTAGCTAGAAGTTAGGTCCCTCTAACTCTAGATAGTCATCTACTCCAAATATGTGATATGTCCTATGTGGGCCAAGATCAAGAGGCCGGGGTACTATTGAGCCCCATTGTTAGTCACCTATTTCCAATCTCTATCATATAAAAAGTGAACTAGCAATAAAACAAGTACATATAAGACATAACTATTGTCTTCGAGGAATCATCATGAAGGGAGGATTCAAACATGTTATATGGAATCAAATGTGTGAGAAGAACATGATGATGTTGTTTGGAAGGATCATGTCCAATAGTGTGTTATACCACCTCCCAAACATTGATGACATTATGGACCCAAGTTTGGCACTTGTATGTGCAAGTTTGCAATGTATGTTATGTGGTTCTCTTATTGAAGCTGCTATTACGTTGGTGTGTGATAGTTGTTAGAGAGGATGACATGTTTGATTCCTCCCTTCATGATAACATGTTATAACATGTTACAATCATGTTCTTTTCACACGAGGAATCTAGAAGGCAAAACCTTGTGCACTCTCAACATAATGTGGTAGGTAGTAATATAAAGTGTTGTCAAACAACATTATCATGTTCTTCACACACGAGAAATCAGGAAAGCAAAACCTTGTGCACTCTCAATATAATGCGGAAGGTAGTAATATCAAGTGTTGTCGATGTAATCTAATGGACATTGTTGATTTCAACTCGAGGTCCTATAAAAAACCCAAACGAAAGAAAATAATCAATTCACTCCCTCTTTAGCCCTCTATTGTCAGGCCCAGCTGCAGCTCAGGTCGACTGCACTTAAGGTTCTGACGTCGACCATAGAGCTCCTTGTTTGCTATCTCTAGCTTGGCTTCTAAGCACATGGAATCCGTTCAAATTACGCCCCGTTTACTTTGCAACAGACAAGGTGTATAGACTCCAGAGGATTTGATGGCATGCAGATGTGTTTTACTTTCAACCTTCTTGTACAGACCGAGTGTTGGTATGTTGTAGATGTGTACATTTGTGGCACAGGAATAGTGTGAAGGTGTCAAACATGTTACTGTGACTTGGTCGCCAAAGTATGTCATCACAGATATCGCGAGCTACATATTAGGCAGTTAAAAGACTTGGAGGTGCATACTAGCAGGACCTCATGCGCGTTTAGGACCTAAACGCAGGACGCCAATGCACTCGAATAAAAACTTCTACTTTTACATCTCAATGCTTCCAGCTTGAGATAGCAATTCGTGGTCCCTTGGCTCCCATCTCCTCCCTCACCTAAAAGTGCACAAAGCCGCTGATGATTGTCAGAAAACACCGCTGCTCCTAACACTAGGCGCAATGTACTTGGAGCTCGAGGCTGAATGGTCTCCTAGTCTTTGAACAGGTAAGTGTCTAGATCTAGCGGAATCTTCGTGAGTCGACGTTAGGTCTCATGGCCGTAGGTCGATTGCAAGCTCACATGATTTAACCGCCCAGTTTCTGGATCTTGGAGTTGCATACGTCAAAATATATGGAACATTACGGTATGTGGACAACGAAATAAGAACCACGTGTGGCGGGTTTCTAGAAAACAAACATCAGAAAAGAGGCAGCTAGATAAGGCAACTAGTTAAATGAACAAAGTCAACACTTCCGCCCACTCGTGCATCCTTGATTCAGCATCAGAACCGGGAATTTGGTGTGGATGTACCTTGATGTCTAGGTATTTGGAAGCTAGGAATCCGGATTAGCTTTAAGACATTTGAACACGAGTTCTTAAAATTCTTTATCATTAAGGAAGAAATCATGATCCAATTCAGCCTTGAAACATACTTTACATGCATACCCTGTATAGGTCGGTGCTAGAGAAGTATACTATATGCCCGTGAAGTTGATTAAAACCATTTCACCGAAATCTGGCATAGCGCGAGTAGAGTTAGTTCGTGCAGGCCTAGGTTCGATTACATTCGCAGACTATTTTGATATTTTCTGAGTATCTTCCGCTCCACTGTCGCTGTGAGAAGTGTCTCAAGAACCCAAACTCCAGAAGCGATATCGTTCAGATAATGCATGTCAAAGATGCCTTTTGATGAATACATCGCAGACAAGATCGTGATGAGCGTGGAGGAATTGAACACCTATAAAAAGTTCAATCAGGAAGAGAAGTATCAATGGAGTCCCATTTCATCTTCTCCTTAATTAGCTGAATCAGTTCTTAGGTCTGCGCACTTTAACCTTCACGTGGACCCGAGAGCTGCTTAAATTCACGGTGAGAACAGAAACAATGCAGAAACGTTTTCTTGAAACAGATTCCTTGACATAAAAGAACGGCGATATTTGTTTGTTCTTTCTTGTGGTGCATTCGCTTATGACGCACCTTAAATACGGATAAGATCCATTCTGTCGGCGTTGAAATACTCCATAAAAAATTCGTTCTGTTCCTTCCATTTTATTCTGTTTGTAACGCTGTTAATTTTACGTGAAAAACGAATAAAGACACGGACAATGTGAATAAGGTAGCTCAAAAGATTCCTGGGGAATTTTCAGCACAACTCTATAACGATCATTGCGAGAGAGTTGAAGAATTTTCATCGATGAATTCACTTCTCCATCCCAGTGAAGTGCACCTAGAGATGGCAAAATCAAAGAATGAGAGGGCGAGAATGATGAAAAAAGAAATCCGATACGCGTAATAATCTGAAGACAAAAAATTTATTTATTTTTATTTAAAAATTTATATTTTATCATAAAATTATATTTTATTTTATTTTATTTATATTTTAAATTTATTATAATATTTTAAAAATCTATTATTTATTGTTTTATAAATTTATTATAATAAATTATCTTTTAATATAATTAAATATAATATAAAAATGGAAGGCAACTGCGTAGGAAAAACGAAAAATCCAATATAAATAGAAAATTAATTCTACAAACCAACATTACGCGCCGAGATAAAACGCTATGAACGAAACTATTACAGAGAAATGGGACAGGGAAAGTACCCAGAACTGGCACGCGGATCGACCACGGACGACGGACACAACTGTTTACGTGGACAAGACGTCGTGTATTTTCTGCCCAGTGCACAAATAATGTGTGGCCATGTCAGCGCTAATAGGTAGAACTTTAACAGGAGCAACATTACTGCAACCACGAGGACTAGTAGACCAATGTATAGTCCCCGTTATAGGACGAGTTGTGGACCTATGTCACGAGAATCCTAGAGTGTGATCACTGTCTCATGCGCGCGACTCTCGTTGTGTATGGGCATTGTTCACGTTAGTGGAAGCCCGAACTAGTCCCTCCATCTTAGAAGTATTTCCGAGTAGTATTCCCTGGGTGCGACGTTTCCATTTCTGTGCTGTTGAAAAGGGGAAGAGATTATAATCAACCTGGTGAGCCCTGTGCTGCTTCAAAACATGCGAAAATGTGGAGGTAAGCAATATATCTGTTCTTCTCTGTAGGTAACAGGGCAGAAAAGAATGTTCAGAGAATGACATTCAATTCGACGTATCGGACCTAAAGTTGTCCTTTGAAAAGACTTGTCCAGGTTGCCTTTACTGATCTGCAATATTCGCCCTTGCTGCACGAGACGCCAACAAGTTGTAACTAACAACTTCTCAGATGTTGAAAACCTCTACTGTATACAAAAAGTTCATTTTGATCTGTGGAGATTGAAGGGGTTACCTAGGCCTTGCATCTCGTCCGCAGCTCTACATTTAGTAGATGCCGATTGAACAAACCAAACGGAAAATGTGTTTGTTATTTACTTCTGCTGATCAATTTGCCGCCGGGAATCACGAATGGCTAATCGATTTAGATTTTTCAATTTCGGAAGCCGAAATTATCACTTCCTTCCTCTCATGGATCTTCATTCTCCACACAGGAGATCGTTATCTAGCCATCTCCGTCCTGGCAATCATATTGATCTATCATGGACGGCAGGTTCTGAACAAGTCATTCGCACGTCAAAGAGAATTGTTCAAACTGCTGCCGCTTAAGTTTCTACTAACCACGTGTACGACTTCGAGAGAAACCCGGAACGAGACACCAGACCTCACTATCAAAGTAGTGGTGTGATACTTCATACTGTGCATATGGAATAGCAGAGCACTACACGGTAGTCTACTGTTGAGCAATCAACATATCTGGCAGATATATCGATCATAACTTGTTGAGAACACTTAACCTTACTTTTCGTAGCCAACAAAGCGAAGAACTCTTTCACCAAGTTCATCGCCAACTAATCATGTAAGTCTCCGTTGCAATAGACTGAAGTCCAGAATTTGCCTATTAACATAAAATCATGTGAAGTCTTTTTCAGATCTACTCTCAGGAACAAAATCAAGAATAGCTAATTTGCTCCTAGATGTCCAGGCTATGTAGCTGCCAGTTTGTTCTTACACAAAAGTGGGGGAGCCAGCCACCCGTCTAACCAGCTTTTTCTTTGAGAACAGGTGGTGTATAGCTGGCATCAGCTCGTGTTGTGATTAACACAACTCCGAGGCTGGTCGCATTCCATACACATGATGTTATGCATGTTGCTTTACGAGAAACTACAAGATCGACTCGAGGTTGTCTAAAGGATCTAGAGGCCATACCACCGACAAAGTTGATTATAACAAGGTAAAGAGAGTATCAGTAGATAGAGTATCGAAACAGCAACGATTTGGAGCGAATTTACTAGGCTGAGTTCAGATCAACCTTTATCCCGTTCAGGAACACAAATTCTTTACTTTAGCTTTTTGTATCTGCTTCATACGCGAAGCGTTGAAATTCTGTTTATATATCTAAAAGCTGTGTAAGAACCAGTGAATACATGTAACAACAGTTCTCAAAAGTGACATCATGATGACATCATGATTCTCAAAAGTGACATCAGTCTCAGTTCTTTGGAACCAGAATATTTTGTAATTTACATCAACTCCAATTCCAAAATTCGATGGTAAGGAGCAATGAAAGCTATTGCCCCCTACGATATGGTTGAAAAGAATTGTGATCTCTCTTTTGTTTTAATACTGAATGAGTCTGTATACGGACAGCACCTTGTTGTTCAGAACTAGAACAGGAAAGAATGATTATTCACGTATAAAGGTCGCAGTCCATTTTAATCCAGGAGATAACCAAATTGTCTTGATCTTGAAGCACCAGGAAGTTTTGTTGCTGAACATTCTCGACGATGCTAACTCCACTCCTCTACAGGAGTGCTAAACATTTGTAAGTATCTGTACCCCTGACTGTAACAACTATCATGATTTTGGAGAATGGAAGGTCAAAGTCTGCACTGTCGAAGTTATATGTCAGGGAGGGAACGCACACGCTGGAGAGATCTGTAATCTCATAGCACACTTCCAAACCTACCAAGTCGAGTAAATCCACTGCTGTGCATGTAGTGCCAACTTTAGTCGTTTCCGAGGTGATGATATGTTGGTAGGCTATGATGTTCAGAAGCGCGTAAGTAGTGCCAGAGTCAAAAGATTGCCCAAGGTATCCAGTGCAAAAGCTTCCGCTGGAATGTTCTCCTTCACTCCCTGAGAAGACATTCTTTGTACACATAAGAATGGTAGATTTTACCAATTAATCTCCTAGTTTGGACCCCCGGTGGTCCACAGCGATCAGGATGTAACTAAGTGAATGGGAGGTACTCCTCTGTCGTGACTTGTCAATCTGTCTTGATACTAAACATGCGCTATGATTGCTCATCGGGCTACATCACATCTCCCAGCCTCATGTGATGAAAGGTATGCTCGCCTTATGATCAAGATAAATGCAGACTTTCGTCCGGCAATGCCGGTGGATTCTGCTGCAACTCTGCTGTGGAGCAATTTTGGAGTACATTGACGCGTCACGGCCTATGGCTAAAAGCCTCTCATGTTAACAGAAATGAAAGTGTACTCCCTGACTACAGACACTTCTGAACTAGCACGAACATTTCATAGTGAATATGTGAAAGGTGAGAACTACATGCTACTAGAAAACTTGGGAAAGGGAGGATATGTCGGAGTGAGCAATAAATTTGATTACCTCATAAAAGGGAAATCTGTGCCCACCTGACTCCCCTGCTCCATTGTTCTTCCCATCAAGACTTGGGGAAGAGAGATATTCCCGAGCATGTCTTATGTACCGGGTTCACCACGAAGCACGAACACCGCACTGTAAATACGAGAAATGAGCTGTGTACAGGGAGTGAGCTGTTCGAGATCTCCGGCCAGTTCGGAGAGAATCTGAACTTTCGGCTCGGAGTCCAGACGACTTGACTTCTGTCGAGAGATAGGGCAGAGAAGAATAGGATCACATATGAAAACAGGAGACTCCGGGAGAGGTCCGAGCGATTGATTTGTCCCATTGTCTTTGGAGGAACAACGCAGTTCTGTCTGTAAAGGCTGATTACGTAGCTCCATGGTGACAGGGATGTAGAAGTGAGTTAAAACGAGATTTACATGTAAGTTAGGCAACACGTAGGCATCAAACCCGCTGGATGTGAAGTGCACAAAATGTAATCCAGAGGTACCAACTACTCATTTCGATGTTAAATACTCTCTAGGTAGTTTGTTCACTGGGACGATACCTAAGAACGACACCTTGCTTGTAACAAGTCTATAAATGAAGTTGATAAGAATCTCGACGTGTTGCCTCTTGTGGTGAGTAGATGATCTTTTCCAGGATTCCCGAGTAAGCAAGGAATGCAATATTCAAGTCAGAGTAAGCAAAGCCGTTCAACCTACGATGTAATTTTATTACTGAACTGGAAACAAGATACGCATTCATAAGTAGAATGGTAAACCTGTTGAAGTTAATAACTTTTAAAACGGTCAACTTAGAACACGTCTTGTCACCCAAAAAGTTAAGAGCTTTACTGAAGTGCTCAAAAGCCTTAATGACATTGGGTAAGTGAATCGCTCACTCTACCCAACAAAACTTCCTGTATTACCAAAATCTACATACCACTGCAGCCCTAGAGGCTTTTGGAACAATCGTCGCCGTTGTATTGAATCCTAAGGCCCACATACAATTTGTTGGTAAATGCCAAGGATCTCCACACTACACCATGGAAACCACACGTGTAGCTCAAGAACGGGAGTCCACCAGTACTGTGAAACCCACTCTCCTGTTACAGCCTAGCAGATTGAAGGTCTACTTGATCTTCTTCTTTGGCCTCAACTGCATCCAACCAGGGGAAATATTAGGAAAGTGATAAAGATATCCGGAAGCGTCTCAAGCAAAAAGCTTGAATCATTAAGATTTTGTAAGGCTCTCCAGCTGGAGAACGTCTTCTGTACAAGGACAAACCTGGTTGCTGTGGCCGCACTTCTTCTTACGGCAATTGACAGCTCGAGGGTGCAATCTTGCGTAGCATCTGCATGGACAATCACCCAGATTGTCAAGATGACAGGTATGAATTTTCTAAAAATGAGTTAAGATTAGAGTTTGCGGAAGAGAATTCCAGTAGCCACGTTGTAGCAGAAGAATGTGCAGGTCTGAAAACTTACTTTCGGCAGATCATCTTCTCCTGATTGTACTTCCTGGCCAAAGCCATGAGGGAGGGCTCGATGATACCTCCTCGCAGACGGAGGACCAAATGAAGAGTCGACTCTGCAATGTTGACTCTACTCATCAGCAGCGGCCCAAAATAAAAGCAGATTAAAACTAATCAACGTCCATGAATCCCACTTCCGACCTACCCTTCTGGATGTTGTAATCCGCGAGGGTGCGTCCATCTTCAAGTTGCTTTCCGGCGAAGATCAGCCTCTGCTGGTCAGGGGGAATACCTGATTAACAAAGACGATAGATGTAAGGATACCGAATACTCCACACCGGAGGGGACTCATCAAAACTGACGTTCAGAACTGGAAATTTAAGTGGGAAATATTGAGCTGTCCCAGAAAATGTTTCTCACGGATTGACAGACTGCGAGTTTCTAAGTCAGAGAAGGGCCATCTAGTATGAAATTTCTGTACGAGAAATTCAAGGACTGAGCAGACTGGTGGGCGGAAGAGGATGATTTAAAAAAGCGATTAGTTAAGACATATCACATGTGCGAATCTCAACACGTCCACAGCCAGAGTGGTCTACTAGCTGTCGACGTCTGGTCAGAGAAACGTAAACCCAAAAGATTGGGAAACAATTCCAAGTCCTATGTATCCTTGAGACATAATCGGCCGCCTGGGCTGATTCAATGCTCTACATATGATCTTTCACCGTGAAAGGAGGACGCACCCGATTCTCAGATTTCTTCTAACGGATCACATACAAACAACACTCCGCCCACCATGCCTAAGCGGAATCTCTGACCAGAATTTTGCTCTTTCCCTAAGAGAGAAGCGGAAACGACATCACGGTTTGACCGCTTGCTCAGCCCGACATGGGAGCAGTCGATCAGCGAGATTTTGTCTGTGGAAAAATTCCAGCTCGTAACAATTTCCCCTGGCTTACATAAAATTACGTGTACGAATACATATGACTCTAATTCAAGGCCTTGAAAAAGTATATGTTGCAGTGCAAGTATAGATTGGTTTGAACAAAGACTCGAACAAACTGCAAACTTTGCATATCAAACCCACGGAACAACATGGGCTACCATGAACAGAAGACTCACAGCAGTGGTCCAGCACTCCTCAAACATGAGCAATTTCATATTGTCAAACGCAACAGATTTCTCTATCCATTATGTGAGGAAAAGCAAGAGTGGTGGTTCCGAGTAACATCCACTGTGAAGAAAATCAGCAACTAACCCTCTTTATCCTGGATCTTAGTCTTGACATTGTCGATAGTATCGCTGCTTTCAACCTCCAATGTGATGGTCTTGCCCGTGAGGGTCTTCACGAAAATCTGCATCTTGCCCGACACCAATTCCACAGCCTCTGCCTGGACGAAGAGAAAGAGAAAGACTTGGCTCAAGCCTCAATCACTGCTGTTCCACCAAACCCTAACCCATGCCCGGAGCTCCTCCAACGCGCTCGGCACGGGTCCATAAACCCTAACCCGCGCTGGGGTCCAGATTTCCAGTCGTTCATAACGGGTGAGACGTCCGCGGATGGTCGCTTTGTGTGACCCGGCCCGGGGCTATTAGGGTGTGGCCGCCAGTATATCGCCCTGGAAGATCGTGTGATTCCACCCTTTGGAGAATTGGTGAGAATTTCTGTCGTGGCTGGGGCCGGGAGGGAGGAAGAGCTGTTGCAGCTGACACACAGTAGTATCTCACGATGGTGACTCCGTTGGTCAAGCGCGATGTCATCAAGAAGCGTGTCAAGAAGTTTAAGCGCATGCAATCTGACAGAAAGATTTGTGTCAAGGTAGGCACTACGCGGCTCACAATTGGAATCATGTGGAACTGCGTGAATTAGGTTTCTGGAAAATATCGTGTACGTCTTAAAACGAACTGCCTCATTACTGTCTAAGATTTCTCATAAGTTGAAATACCCAGTATCTACGAGTGATTTTGGTTTCTATGATTTGGGTCTCAAGTTCAACCATACACAATCTGCGTGTGATTTAGTTCCATAGGAACGTACACGAGGACTCAGTCATGTATGAATTAGGTTTGTTGAAAGACCTGTTTGCAGGTAGGCGGACATCTCACGTCTGCAATCAACGTACCGTTTAGGAATTAGGATTATATTTCTTCTCGAACTACGAATGCTCGCCATTATCGAGTACTCATATTTCCAGAGGAAGCCCATTTCAACTTCTGTACCTCCGAGTAAAATTCGGATCACTTGAATTGATGCGGAATTTGCCGAATTGCAGACTAACTGGAGAAGACCAAAGGGTATTGACTCCCGAGTTCGACGTAAGTTCAAGGGCACGACACTGATGCCCAACATTGGATATGGATCAAACAAGAAGACCAGGCACGTATTGCCCAGTGGATTCAAGAAGTTTCTCGTTCACAATGTTGCCGATCTCGACCTCCTACTGATGCACAACAGAATATACAGCGCTGAAATCGCGCACAATGTCTCTACTCTTAAGAGGAAGTCCATCGTTGAGCGTGCTGCCCAGTTGAATGTCGCCACGACCAACGGTAACGCTCGTCTCAGGAGCCAAGAAGACGAGTAGATTCTTGGGGGAAGAAACTCCTTTTGTAGCAGAGTCTTCGAAAGAGGCACTCAAAGAGTACATACAATCCGTGCTTCGAACATGAAGCAATTTTTTCGGACACATACGACCTATTGTGTAACATGGGCCCCATTTTTCTCGAATCATCCAGCTTCCTGGTTTCTCATGCCCGTCTTTTGAAGCAGTATCGTTTTACTGCTGGTTGACATCGTAATTTGCACATCTACAGAGTCACCAAGAAATACCATTCGAAAGGTTTGTATCAGCTCTGGGTCCTTTCGTTCGCTCCTAGTTTGACAATTCGTTTCAGATTTAACGGATGTTTTACAAGGCGTTTGTACAGTCCAGTATAGCTCCGACGATCATCTGAAGAACGTCTTCCTTGTTATGCAACTTGTCGAGCCAGATGGAAATACGTGCAAAGGATTCATCTCACGCCATGATCTAAACTGTGTACACTTCGTTTAGGTCGTCAGGGGTAAATTCTAGCAACTCCGGCGTATGAAAGTCCTTTACATGTTTGTCTACGTCCTCGTCCAAACCCACAATTTCGTATTCGGCCTCTGCAACTTTTTGTCCTGCCACGCTTTTGGGTATTGCATTCATCTTGCATTCATCCCTAGAACACAGGGAAATACATCATAAGAGTAAGGTCCACGTCACTATTAACGACCGTCAGGTATCAATTGAATGGGACGTATCGCAACATTGGTGTTTCACTTTGTTATGTCAGCTGCGATGCGTTTAACACCTACTTGCTTATAACTTGAAGTCCTAGTTATGTCAGCACAGACGATGTGTACCCTATGTCTAGGTAGTCATCCATCATTCTTACCTTGGTTCTCCCTCCAAACAGTTTGCAGAATGCCTGGGTCGTTATAACTAAGAATGTAGCATCGGGACTTCCTAGGAACATAAACGATGTGCTATCGTAATGAAAAACTGCAATATTCCACACTTTGTAAAGCAAGCTCCCCTTGGTAGTGATCACCTTCATGAATCAAAGAAGGCGAACTTCTGACAACTTCCTGACTTATTTACTTTCATATTACTTACTTACTTGATGGGGTCTTCCCATCCTTCATTTTTCCTACGCGGTCGCCTTTTCCTCACTTACTTACTTTCATACACGCAAAAAATTTCTGTCATACATACTTATCCTAGATGGAAGCCCCGAGCAGTATGAAGGATGAGCAAGGGCAACAAACTGGTCACCATAACGTGTTGAACATTCTCGTAATCGGCTGCGTCAACAATGAGATCGCTTACATCTAATGAGGAAGTGGGCTGGGAATTCAAACGCTCCCTAAACACAGCAGCCGGCTGGGGTCATGAGCAACAAGTTGGACTAACTAAATATACGTTCACAGACACTTGAGAAAAGATTGAAAGGAACTAGAAATCGATATGGACTCTGTCAAATGTGGCTACTATAGCTCGCCAAGTGACAAATGCAGATACAAATTCTTGGTACAAAGCGCAAGGCGGACGGCAGCATCGTGTGAGGGTGTATGTTCAATGACATACTTTCCGATGACATATGTGGAGCAAGAAGACGCTGTAAAGAAATTCTTCATGATGGTGCTCATGTTCAGCACAATAAAAAAACACCCTTAAGATCACAGGTATCTTGATGAGAATCCCCATTTACCCACAACTAACCGCTGAAATCATAAGGTGCCTTAAAACATGAACTTTATTACTATGAGGGAGGAGAACGTTGCGGCACTTCAGCAAACGAAATGACGCAAGAGACCTAATTATATGTACAAAGTGTGCATCCCAAACACCATCCCGACTCGCGCAACTGATGCGGCGAAGGTCTGTCTGCCTCCCACGTTCGAACGACAGAGTGGCTGCAAGTGAAACGTATCGATTCTAATGGGAGAAACACGCATAGCTGAATATCCAGCCACTTGGAGATTAAGAAAGAAACTCAACCCAATGACAACGCGCACGGACAATATGAGCACATGATGGAGAGTCAAAAAGAAATTTGATAATATTAGACTACCCCGCGTTTGTACTGTCCGTCTCGACTGTGCCCTTTTCACATATTTTACTCAAAGTGGATGAACCTTGTTACAAGTTGGGGCCTATGAGGGAGATGAATGCTCTTCTAACCTCGATTGAGTCTCAGCTGTGCCCTCGGGAGTTGCAGCCGTATCACTAGACTTGTCCTCACTTATCTCTGCGTCGTCAGTAGGTTCAAGCTCAGTACTCTCAGCACTCTTCTCTTCAACAACTTCATCAGGAAGTGAATCTCTAGTTTCGAGCACTTGCAGGTCAGATACATCCTCTGCATCCCCGAGTTCTACCAAATTCTGGGGGGCAGGCAAGGTAGGTTTAGTCTTATCTGGGTGTAGATCCTTGAGCTGGGCATCGATAAGAAGCGATGTTGCATTTCCTTTTGGCGACTCTTTGGCTACAACTTCCCCTTCGCTGGGTGAAACATCTCCTTGCGAATCAGGAAGTTCTCCTCCTGAGATCTCTTCCCTAGAGATAGAACTTCCAGGAGGCTGAGAGATTGATTCTGTTCTTTCGGGAATAGCATAGACCACTGATTCATCTCTCTGTAGAGGAACAGCGTCTTGAGTTTCAGCATCCTGTTTCTGCACAATGGGAGCAGGCTTCTCCGAAATAACGGAGCTCTCGACAGCTTTCCGAAGGGCTACATATCGCAGTACGAGCTCTTTGTACTCATGAAGCAAGGACTCTACGTCCATCACTCTCAAATCTCCAGCACTTGAGTACAGAAAGGGGTAATCCTTGCTAAGCTGTCCTGATTTATCTGCTTCCAGAACCTGAGCAGCTGCACCTGCCTCAAGTTTCTCCACCGAGAGTACAGGTTCAGTAGCACTCTCTACCCCGGGCGGTGTCCCTTTTGCAACACTCTGCTCCTCCTTTCTGCCACCCTGGCCTCCATCAGTTTCTGTGGAGGGTACTGCTTTGGATGGAGACTTTGTTCTTTTAGGAGAGGTTAACTCTGTTGCCGTTAGTCCTTTCTCGTTACTAGCTGGTGAAGTCGACACTCTATTAGCTCCTTCCAACCTCTCACGACCAGCTTCCATTTTCTTTTCAAATTCAACGGGGTCCACAGTTAGAGATGAAGAGTCTAAGTTCTTGATAAATGACTCAGCTGAGACCAGGTTCGTGTAAAAATAAGCTGCCTCTGAAACAAGTCGTCCCTCATGGCGATAGCGCTGGATGTATAAAAGATTTGAGTGCAGCTGTGGAGGGTTCGCCTGCACCATACGGGACTCCTTTATGTCAAAACTGAAGTTCCCCATTAAGCTCGAACATTCAAGGGGCTCATTGAGGCATAGCTGAGCGGAGGCTGATCAAATCATGCTTATGGCAAGAGAGTTTTCCTTTTACCTTGATGACAACATATATGAGGACCGGTAGAAAGTCATCGGCTCCAGGAGGATTTTCATTGGATGCCATTGTAACATTCACCAAAAGATTGTTGATAACTCGGCAGCAATTGAGTATGCACACCAACTTGTCACGGGGAGCCTTGTAAGTGTTTATCTTTTGTAGCTCTTTTTGTGCCAGCTGCAAAACCATCCAACCACCAAAACCGTACAACACCTCAAAGTGAGTGACCCATCACAGAGAAGGTTGTAAGTGACAGGCAAGGAGAAATACTTTAAATACAGCAGAAGAAAGGGTTGCACCCGTAGCACCTAGGTGATGTTATGCGTCCATTACTGCTGCGGGAAGGAAATGAATCTCAGACAACCATCCAGTCGTACTTTAGGACATACTTCAGTCCTACATGGGCCGCAGAGGCCAGAACAAACATATAAACAGCAACCACCAATCTCATAGCTCCCACTCATTCCATACCAGCCAAGATGTCTCATTTTGTGAATTCTTGGGTATATCCAGATGCTCTGGGCGAATAAATTCTTGCAGGATGGTCATCTTCTCTGAGAGTTGCTGGTCTTGTTCTGCATCTTCTGGAAGTGATGCAAACGCCCGTGAGAAGAGCTTAGTCATTAAGTACTTTTCAAGACCCTGCAACAAGTGGCATGACAGTAAATCAACAACCCATCCTCAGGAGGTAGTATTGGTTCTCCACCTACAATTGAATTCAAGACTTGAGGCCAATATCAAAAAAGTAGGTAGCAAATGGCTCCCCTTCACTAGATCTACGACATTGCACTTTGCTTCTCCTGAGCTGCTCACAAATAGATCTTTGTCTTCTTACCTCACCAGAACTTTCAAGCTCTTCGGCGGTTGCACCGGCCCAAAGGGGATGAGCCTTGAAGGCATTCTCAGTGATTGCGAGGAACTCTTGTACACTTTGACTATCCCTTTCAGGGTCGGGAGGATTGCTAAGGAATTTGCTAATAAAACTGCATAGAACACCCATAAGATCCCGTATGTTAAAATTATCGGAGATGAAGCTTAGTATTGTTTCTTATAAAACATGCAGGATGCAGACTTCCCAAATATTCATTCATAAAGCACGATACAGCTCATCGACATCGTGCTGGTTACACGAAAGTGCATCACTGCTTACAATAGAAAATTGGCAAAACTGTCTCCAGGGATGTAGAATTTGGGAGACAGGGATGTAGAATTTGGTTCTCGAGATCAGTAAAGGTAAAGATGTAAATGACAGGACCAAAACCAAATTTATTCGCTCATAATATACCCACTTCTTAATTGACCGGACGAGATCAGCGGCAGACGGATCCCGCATGCGATCCAGAAAGTTGTGAAATGTGAGCGGAGCAGTGGCATTATCGAACATGTTCGTATTATCACCCATTTTGGCCGCCTTCACGTGGCTTTGATCTTAAACTTTCCAGCACTTCCGAACCTCCTTGTTGTCTTATCCAGTGACGTTCGGCAAATCCTTTACACTCGCTATGATTCTTTTTCTGCACCACCCCACCATTTTAACCTTTCAGAAAAGATTAACAAAACCTCAGCACTAACTACTCCACACACCGAAAACCTTAACGAAGAGGCGAATGCTCTTGAAGAAACTGGACGACTTCCCTTTAGTACACATGACTCCTGGAATAATTACGCAGTCAACGAAATGGTAAAGTTCTCTCACAATGTTTCCAAGTCCCGCCCGCTATACACAAGATTTTCAGCCCGAGCTTTTAATATAAACAGCGAAGAAGGGAAAACCATTCGAACAAGAGGTTAATCCTCTCAAGAATCCAGTTGGTTTTGTGCTTCAGTTTTAAGTACATGCACTCATCAGACAAATGTTTCTCTTTGGTACATGGGTAGGTTTCCTGGAAAATGTGGGACAAAGAGATTTGCCTGAGGTCGCTTCGCAACGTTCAGCGTTCAGAGGTGGTGGTGGGCGTAAGAACAGGAAATATACGCGCACTGCCTTGAATCCTCCGGATCCTGCTCATGGCATTCCTCTGTGGAATGCGACAGACCATCAGCCATTCTTTCTCTGTCCCCACTCCATCTTGACTCCCTTCCTCCCGTTTCTACCTGTTCTCCAGTCCACTTCAAATCCCCAAACACGAGCCCAGCAATCCTACTCTGCCTACACATACGCAATCCCGTCACGTCAAGGTCAAGCGCCCCAAACTCCTGATCACCTCACAAGCCACGAAGATTCTTACCATTGAACCACCCTATTTATCAAACCTTGTTCCCCATCAAACATTCACATCTACACATGCCCTTTCCCCTTCGTAACTAACGGAGCAATAAACAACCGATCAACCCATGTGAGATCTTCTCGAACTTCCGATCACCACTCACTCTTATGATCTGGGCTGTTCAAAGGAGGACCCGTTGAGCTCCGCTCTTGGCAGATAATCAACACGCACCATTTCCTTTGAAATGGTGTCTATCGAACACAGGTTGAAGCTCAGCCCAGAAGTGGATCAAACCCAATTCTTGACCCACGAGCAGTACCCCATAGACACACTTTCCAACTCTCTGTCTCTCTTTTGCTTACTCTGCATTCACCGCGTCCTGCTTCCTCTGAAGTGCGTATCCCACCTCCTTAGACACCATTTACTGTGCTGTATTAACTATGAGGGCCTCGCATCGTCACCTGTCTGGATGTATACAGCAAACCCGAGGTCAAACTTCTTGGAACTACTCCAGAGGGAACTACCTTTCAAATCCTCCTCCTCCCTCACTTGAAAATCAGACGATTCAACTTTTCAAAATCCTCTGTCGTCTCCTTCTGAAGCCACACTGCTGTTCCTGCATCACCAGCGCTCTTTGGGGTGGATCTTCGTGGGACTATACTTGGGGGTTTCAGAAATCTCTTTATGAATACCCGTAAGTATCCGAGTAAGTCACGGATAAAATCCCCGTAACCGTAAAAGATACGGGTAACAAAAATCGCGACCCGTACAAAATTTACGTGTTGGGTATGGGGACCATACAAGTTAATGGAGGCATTATGTAGTATTAGGCACTAATTCAAAGCATTACTTGAAGCTTTCTCTTGCTTGTAAACTGTACGTGTATCATTGGATTTCTTTTTCCCCTTACAGGCATTGGTATCTCTTTTCCACGTGACGGGCACAGATTTTGTATCAATTCGTCAGACGATCCATTAATTTCGTAATCTTCTCTTAATATTTCGTAATCCTCTCTAGAATCCAGGTCGTAATTTTAATGAGGTAACTTTGAGAACTGAATTTTGAAACTGTTCTTGAGACTTTCATCACCCGTAAATTATTTTCCGGAAAACTTACGGAAAACCCAACATCACCCATAAGTATCCGTCGTTTGTTTTAATCTAAATGGGATTTTAGAAATAGAAACGACGGATACTTAGAGGTGGAAGCAGGCATTCAAACAGAATCAAACGAACTCTCCATCTTGTTGAGTAAAATGGTGGAATGCAGAGAACACAACACAGAGGTCTAGTTGGTAGAGTTAGGCAGACAAAGTCTATAGATTGCGTGCGCTTCAACTGTAGTATCCTTGATCTTTTTCTTGTCTCTCAAGCCAGTGATAAAAGCGCACTAACTTTCCAAGTAACATTGGTGAAATCACTAAGTAAATTAAAATAGAAATTAAAAAAAAATTTGGAGCTTCTTCATCAAGAGAAATTTAAAATATACTGGTTTTTCTATAGAAAGAATTTATTTTCATGACAAAAAATGTGGGGTGTGACGGGTGTGAGGTTGCCAAATTTATATCTTTATCCTAATTTATCCTGTATATGTATGTAGAAAGTATATGTAAATACAAAGTGTATGTCTTGGATACAAATGCCAAATCCAAGAATATGTAAGGTAGATTCATTCCCCGGCCTCTACTACATTAAGTCTCCATTTGTAAGGTCTTTGCATATTGGATGTAAAAAATCGTTTTCTTCCTCAACATTATTTCAAATAGAAAAATAGATACTTGAAATAAAAGTTGCGTCCTTAAAAGAAATTTACTATATTTGACTATAATCTTAGAAGAGTGTTGAGATATATAAGGAATTAAAATGCAATCATTTTTAATAACATGATTTACCTTCTACATTGCTAACTTGTATTAACAAGAAATATCTTATTATTTAACAAGAAAATACAGTATTTGACTTTTCTATTTTTTTCTACAATATTTAAAGATCAAAGCCACTCTTATTGAACACTGATGGTATTATTCTAATTAATTTTGAAAACTTACTTTTCTTGAGGTTATATTATATAATATTATAATATACTCTATAAATATGGAATTTTATTGTAATTTTAAATACCTCATTGATAAGCCTTCACAAATGGACAAAAAAATTTACTATTTGATCAAAGTTAAAAGTATTAAAATTTTATAAAACTTCTCCTCATTGAAACCTTCAATATTAGACTTCATAAAATTATATATAAAAATAAATAAATGGAGAAAATAGGATTTAAGAAACAAGATAATTAGAAGATTTAGAAGCAGAAAATTATCTTTACTGAAATTAAATTAAATCCAATTTTATGTGTTATATTATAAGATGCTGATATTTTACATCTTGATGGATTTAAAATATTTATGTGTACATGAACACTAACATAGAAAAGGAAAAGCATCTAATCAAGTATATTAGTAGTATTTTCTTACAGACTCATTAAATCTTCCAATCAAATGAAAAAAATTATAAAATATATATAATTATACAATTATTAAAAAGAAGAATTTCAATTTGAAGAAAAAAATTAATAGATTCTTTCTAAGAGCAATTAGAAGAAATAAAAGTGAAAAAAAATACTCAGAAGCAATATCATTAAAAAACTATTCAAAATAGATACATAATTAAATATCTATAAGAAGACCTACACACTATGATTTATCTATCAATACATTTGATGTGCCTTTATTTAAAGAACTTTCATATCGTTTAAGATTCTTCATACTTGTATTTTAAGCCAAATAAGTGTTATGGAAATCAAACAGATCTATTTATTAGCCAAATATATAAAATTACCTTACTCACTATCCTTTTTAATTCTTTTCTCAAATTTGGATCTGATGCTCTTTTGACTTCAAAATTTATAACTTTCATGGTGCTAGTTGAGGTTGAAATACAATTAGCAAGACTAATTTACCTTAAAGTGAGCTCAAACAAGCCTTCCTCGTGCAAAGTTGTATACTAGACTAAATAATTTGTAGTAAGAAGATATAGCTTGATCTAAGTATAAGGTTCATACATGCCCAAGTTTATATGTTAGAAGTTTCCCTTTAGATTCAAAAGTTAAGGGTATAATTTTATCTTGTTACCTTATGGAGAAATAAGCACATCTTTGTGCATTCCAAGGTGACCATAGAATTTGCAATATATTGTGAGTTGCATAAGGCAAGTTCCATCGCAAGGTTGCATTAGAGACTATGCACATCAAAGCTATAGGTTTTAGGGGTGCTTATGATATTTAAGCTACTTATGTAAGTTGCATGACTTGGATGTTGCTCACTTAGAGCTTGTAAGTTGAGAATGGATTCATATCATGTTAAGAGCTAGTTGCTATATTGAGAGGTCTATTAGCTTTATCAATCTACAATATGATCCAAAATAAGTATCAATGACACATGCTCATAAAAGTAAGACTCATGAGAAAGAAGAGGAAAATCTTTAAAGTAGTAAAATGGCAAAAATATGATGTACATAGATAAATAGGATTTTGAATGTCAATTTATATATAGCCTGTGTTTTGAATAAATGATAAGCATAGGTATAAGTAGTTGTAATCCTTTTCACAATCTAAAGCATCTATGATGTACATAGATAAATAGGATTTTGAATGTCAATTTATATATAACCAATGTTTTGAATAAATGATAAAGCATAGGTATAAGTAGTTGTAATCTTTTTCACAATCTAAAACATCTATGTATTATTTTCACTTGATATAAATCCAGCTAAATCAATTATTTACTATAAGCCTATTTGTGGAGTGAAAGCAATCCTATGTAATCTTCTTCTTTTGTTCTATTTATATCTTGGTTGTTGCCTTTTGGGCTTCTATTATTTTAAGTGAGCTAAAATATAGAATCAATTTGTGTACCCAAAATATATACTTGAAATTAAGCCACTATTACTAGTAAGCTCATCCAAAAGTTAAGTATCTAAGGCTATATTTTGATTTTAAGAAGTGCAACTTTCCATAAACAAGGTAAAAAGTTCTACCACACTTACCCTATTTTGTCATAAGTGTATAGCCTTTCCATTACGGATCCAACTTCATCAATTGCCTCATTTAGATTTTTCCTACAAGTTCAAGATTGTGAGACCTTGCTCTATCATCAACATATGACACTATTCCACAATGAGACTAGCAACTAAAAAGTGTTCTTGCTTGTGACTAGTAGTGCAATTTAAGATATATGCATCAAGTACATCTATACTATTTAAAATTCTCTATTTCAATCACATATTTTCTCTTATAAATTAACTGAATCTCCTCATGAATCCAACATCAAAAGACTAAAATCTGACAATAGTGTTTGATGCAAAAGATAATCTAGTAGGAGTTTTTGATGAAAAATGTAATATGCAAGAAACAAGTGCAATAACTAGTTTCTTTGCTAAATACAACCAAATATGCACTAGAGAATTATTTTCAAGTAGCAAAACTTTCTTCCTCCCACTATTCTTTATGGTTTGTTAAACTTTAGTAATTATGCTTAGAAAACTTGTCATATATTTATCCTTTTGATTTTGGAACCAATGATTCTTATGTATTATTTTCTTATTAGATACTTCCTTTCTTTTGGAGAGAGTAGAATGAACAGAAGAGATAAAAGGGAGGCTTCAAGTGAAAATATACTATACAATTTTAGAGAGCTTACCTGCATACATCATATGAGTGGATAGTTGCTTTTGTTCATTTTTCAATTTTGGTTCTATTGGTACCTAGATTGAAAGCTATGGAGAATTGAGTAGAAAGTTATGAGTACTTTTAGATTTTTTTAAGGTTTAGAGTGATTACTTCATATTGAGAGTGATGGATCAGGATTCTCATTTCTAATCTCTTGGTATTCATGCTTGAGTTCCATGGGAACTTAGTTTGAAAATTTCTGCAATGAAGATTGTTATGAGAATTTATAATTTTTAGGGTTTGGAGAGATAGCATTTACTCATGTGAATTGGGATGTGAGTGGTTGTGGTTTTCCATGTATGGAGAAATTATGGAGAGGAGCATAATGTGTTATGATTGTTATTCTTGTGCTAGCCATGGCAACACTTCCTCATGTAGGGCCGCCTAGAGCTTCTCTGGATACACCATGCTTGATGTGTCATCAACTCTCTACTTTGCATGGGGTAAAGACCCATGTGAGAAGGATGCACAAGGACTATGATTGGACCACTTGGGATACTCATGTGAGGCAAGCAACCTTATTGATATTGGCAACAATTGAGATTGTGCACTTATGTGATATCGGCGACAATTGAGATCTATCTCTTTGTTGATTGTTTCAAGGATATTGATCAAGTTGTGGGAGTGGTTAGCATCTCAAGCAGGTTGTATCTTGGGATTACTTGAGATTAATTTTCCATGTCCATATCTATTCTCTTCCACTCTATGATGAAGCTAGACAAGCTTTTTGCATACCGCTTGATCTTTTGGCACGTGATCCCTTGGACAAGTTAACATGATTCTTATTCCTCTTACTCCCTTGATGGTGCCTTCATTATGCTAGAAGGAGATGTACGTGGCATAAAGATTTGACTACTAGACTTCATTGATTTTGAATAGGGGATTGGGTTGCCCTACAAGAAGAGTTGGTTAGGGCTGCACATTTCAGGAGATAGGTTCTACCATAGGATACCATAGAGTCCAATCAATTACAACGGTGTAGGACATTGAGTCAAGCATGAGAGTTTAGTAGAGCATCATGAGCACTACACCCTTTGTCTATGGCTAGTCCCATTGATGAGACTATCTCTTGCCTATGCTCACTACATCCTATGGTAGGAGAGGGAGTACCATTAGAGGTCTTAGAATATCAGCCTGAGCAGCTTTTATATCTTGATAGGTCAATTTTTGCATAAGAATTGTGCATTGTCCCTTGCCTCTCCTCAAGGGGCTTGTCAAGGATGGTATATAAGCAATTAGATATTGCTTTTAGGCATGTGATCTTTCTAGTAGATTTTACCAAGTTGTTTCAAGTGGTTGAGATAGTAGCAAAGAGAGATTAGGTGTTGGGAGCTAGTCTACTTCTCATGATGGAGAAGGATACAAGGAGCATTAGATAGATTGCTATTGGAGAGATCTTTTTGTGCTTGGTTAGCTGCACCATTGTCTTTTAGTATCAATCTCACTTCTAAGAGCACCTTAGTCCATATTAGTTTGGAGTAGTTACACTTGGAGGTTGTAAGGCTATTTTTCTAAGCATTTGGGCACTCCTAGATATCCATTTGGAGTGGGTTGTCCTATAAGTGGATGTTGAGAATGCTTTTAATAGCATCTTTTGAGCATCTATCTTTAGAGAGCTTAGGGAGGCTTGTGGATCCTTGGAAAGTCCCATTCCTTTTGTGTAGTCATTTTATTGCTCTCTTGCTTCCTTTTACTACCAACATGGATGGTCACAAGAAGGAGTCACCATCTTGGATTCAATTGTTGGTACACGATAAAGAAATCCTTTAGAGGAAGCTTTGTTTTCCGTGGCTCACTTCAAAGCTCTCTTATCTATTACTTTGGCCATGCCAGGTTTTGTATTTCCATCCTTGGCAAACAATGCATATATTATGGACCCCACATATCAGATTAGGCATGCTTTTTATCATTTGACTACCAAGCTACATCTTGTGGGCTTGAGAGTCAAGGCGTCAAAGTGCAGAGCATGGTCCCCTTTAGGTATCACCACTTTGAGCTTCCAGAGAGGTGTGTCACATCTACAAATGGACTACATTTCTTGGAGTGATTGTAGGATCCAAGGATTTTGTCATATGCTTCTTAGATGCTACACTTGTAGAGGATATTCTGCATATGGATGATCTTTCTCTACTAGGAGATCCGTAAGTGGCATTTGGTAAACTCTCCTCTAGTATTGCCCATCAACCAACTTATTTTTTTCACATGGTTCCTCTTTCCTTCAATTTATTATCATGATTAAGAGCTTTTGATAGGAGTATTATAGGAGTCTTTGGTGATATCATTAGACCAAGGACATTTGAGTATATGATAGGGGATTTGTGTAATACCAATAGCTAGACATATTAACTAGAGGTGAAAATTGGTGTGGTAACATCTAGAATGATTTTATGTGTGATGAGGTATATTAGATAGAGGTGTCACCAAAAGAGTACTTTATTAATAGGGCAAAAGTTAAAAATAACCTAAAGTTGTAATACCAATAGCTAGACATATTAGCTAGAGGTGAAAATTGGCTTGGTAACAACTGGAAGGATGTTATGTATAATGGTTTAGGTAGATCAGATAGAGACGGTACCAAATGAGGACTTATACTAATAGGGTAAGAGCCAACAATAATCTTAATTTCAAAGCTAATTTTGGAGGCCTAAATAAATGAATTAGGCCTCAAAAATATATAAATTCCCTCTCCAATGGAGGCTGTATTTCCCTCCACCCTAGTTTTTCTCATCAAGAGCTTTCCAATGGTACCTCACCCATGCAATTTGGAGATTCATATAGGAATATTCCTTAAGTTTCCCTTTGGTCAAAGGTGGTTTGAGCAACCAGATAAGATCATGATTGACATGTCACCCATGCATGCAACTAATCTAAGAGTAGAGATCACTAAATGTCATCCATCCACGTATCTGATCCAAGGGTGGAGCTTCCTTTAGGTAGTCCCCTTTGCTATATAAGATAGTCAAGGTGCTTCTTTGGGGCATCAGAGGTTTGAGTGTGAAATTGTGTGTTTCTTATTATGTGTTTCTCTTAAGGTCAACTATCCTTGGAGTATTATAATTTGGCACGTAGACAAATATTTCTACTAATTGTGTGGCAAGGGGTAGGCTTATTACCTATAGAGGAGATGGCACCTATAGTGTTTTTGGGTAGTTGGGCTCTCTGAACATCCCTATTTTCCTCCCATTTTGTGGTTGTTGATAGGCTAGTTTTGGAGACATATGTGACCAAGATGGAGGAGGGGTCCTTTTCTCTCCAAGTCTTATTGCGCCAAATGAGAGATGGTCTATCACCATGGGCATGGGAGGACTTCACATCCTTTGTTTGTGGGAACGAAAACTTTTATGCAAAACACTATGACAGACATTGCTAGGATGACATAAGCATGCAAGTTGGGATAACATAAATATGCATACAAGTTGGGATAGGATACTAAGTGTTATAGGGCAGATTCCTCTTACCAAGACGTAACTATTTTACCCCTAATATTTTTCTATATAGGGCTTGATGTGGACTTCTCATCTTCTTGTTATCTTGTAACATAAACATTGTTAAATTGGAAAAACATAAATGTGCAAGTTGGATGAAAATTGCCTTCTGGGGTTGAGGCTCAAACTTTTCTATTTCCACTTTCCTCTCATTGTGTTCAAAGACAAGCAATAGACTAGTTTACCAAATATAGATTTTGGTATGTATTCAGATCCGTTTTTATGTTCCAAGTAAAGAACTCCAAAAAGTAGATAACTCTAATAGTAAAAGGAGATCATTCTCTCATAAGATTTCAGGTGGTGAATGGGATCTAAGAGATAGGGGCGATTGTGTAGAAAACTCAAAGGATGGGAAGACCCCATCAAGGCGTACAAAGGTGAGACAAAATAGGTAAAATGGGGCTAAGCCTCAATAGAGTCTATATGAGAAATCTGCCCTACAACACTTAGATATCTGAGCTATGCACGTCATACCATGACACCCCTTTATGCATGTATGTGTTATTATGATATTTAGCTTGGTGTTACAAGTACTTGAGAGTGATATTATTTGTATGGAGATAAAAAAATGGTTATATATTAGTTATAATTAGCTTAAGTTAGTAATAGTTAAAATAGAGGGAACCTTACTTTAGAGGAAGTGCAAAATATGAGCACTAATATTTTGGATGCTAGTGCATGACTTGGTATTATTCTTGGATGTTCATCTTTGAAGAAAGAGTTTAGAACTCTTGGACCTTTTTGTTTCAGATTCTTCTATAGTCCAAGGATAGCCCATGTGAAGAAATCTTTGACTTAGTGGTTGGGTCAAGATAAGACCACATTCTTAGGAAAGTATTCCCATGAATATAGATATTTTGTTAGAATTTTGACATTATTTGACTTTTAGCCTAGTAACTTGAGTTACCCCTGTAATTAATAACTATTTCATAAGTATATAAAGTAGCGGTGAGGTGGTACTCATCATCTTTTCAATTGCAACTATCTCTCTCTCTCATTGAGTTCTCTAGTGAACAATGGTTTGAGTCTTGGAGTGTTAGCCTTTAGAGGAGTATGATGGAGTTGGGGTTTCTTGCCTTCTTAGTCCATGGTAAACTACCATAATAGCAATCAAAGATTCATCCAAAGTGAGAGACAAGTTGACTCACAGTACTGTCTACAAACAACTAGAGTACCCAAAGAAGCATCATGTAGTGTGATTGTGCTCTCATGGATTGCACTAGCCATTTCTCTCTATAGAGCAATGTACACATGCTATCTAAAATATGCTACAAAGTGTGAGAGTGAGAGTGAGAGTGGTACCCTATGGCACCTAACATGATAAGCTCTTGCACACTCCTTGACAAATGTATCAAATGTTGTGTCCATTGCTCCATATAACTCCAAGGCTAGAGGAACAAAGGGGTGACCTTGCTATGTATTCCTATACTTGGAGACCTTACGAGCTACTATTTCACTCACCGCCCATCCAAGGAGATGGGTAATCACTGCCTTCAAAATTGTATCATGCATAGGATCCGTAACCATGACATTCGTTCTCATCACTTGATCATCTCAGACCAAGTATAAGTCTACCTTGACACATGTTGTATGCAAAGCATATGAACGCTCCCTCCAAGCCAAGTATCCACTCTCTTATGCCATAGTAAACATTATGTCCATAATACCATCATGGGTAGTTATCCTCTATCCTCCAAAAGGACACCATACCATATAGATAGCTATTACATCTAGTGTAGAACCATACTCACAAGTGAGTAATGAAGATGCATATGGATGGAATACACCTAAGAAAAATGTCATTGATGTAGAGAAAGTAGTTGGTGCAAGTTGGAATGTCCTAATGCATGGTCGAGCTAGGATCCAAAAGCCTACACCCTTGCTGGAGCAAGAGAAAATATGGGCTCTAGTAGCTTGAGGAATGGACAAGTCAAAAGAGAGAATGTAGCATATGTTGACATTGTTGTTCCATCAAGGAAGAATGTAAACCTCTAGTCCAATCTAACAATAGTGCAGAAAAAAATAGAAGGTCCTTGTGTGCCTATGGAGATAGACTATCTGTTGTCTATCACAATAACATATGGAGAGAATGAGATCTCTCTTCTATCTCTGCCATATAAGTCATCAAAACCAACCTATCAACAACCACAAAATGAGAGGAAAGTAGGGTTTTTAAGAGAGCCCAACTACCCCAAAATGCTGTAGGTGTCGTCTCCTCTATAGATAGCAAGCCAACCCCTCCACCTAAGATTGGTAAAACTATCTATTTATGTGCCAAATCCCCAATCACAAACTCAAATGTCCTTGGTCCAATAATATCACTAAAGACTCCCATAATCCTTCTATCAAAGGCTCTCAAACATGATAGGAAGGTCAAGGAGGAGGATCTATATGGAAGAGGTAAGTCAGTCAACGAGCAATACTAGAGGAGAGAGTACCAAATGCCACTTGCGGATCTTCTAGTAAAGGAAGGTCATCCACATGGAGAATATCCTATGTAAGAGTAGTGTTCAAGCAACATGTGACAAAATCCTCGGATCCTATTGGCACTCCAAGAACATGTAATCCATTAATAAATGTGATGCATCCCTATGGAAGCTCAAGGTGGGGAGGGATACCTAAAGAGGACCATGCCTTGCACTTTGACACCTTGACTCTAAAGCCTACTAGATGTAGCTTGGTAGTCAAGTGGTCAAAGGCCTGCCTAATTTGATCTATAGGGCCCATGATATGTGTATCATCTACTAAGGAATTAAATACACAATCTAGCATGGCCAAAGTAGTAGATAAGAGAGCTCTAAAGTGAGCCATGGCAAATAAGGGTCCCCTTAAGGGATCTCCCTCACGTGTACCAACAGTTGACTCCAAGACGGTGACTCCCTGCCGTGAACAACCATGCTGGTGGTAAAGGGAAGCAAGAGAGTCATAAAAAGACTGAATAAAAAAGAATAAGACTTGCCAAGGATACCCCAACCTCCCTAAGCTCTCCAAAGATGGACACTCATGAGATGCTATTAAAAGTGTTATCAACATCCACCTATAGGACGATCCACTCCGGGTGGATATCTAAAGAATGCCCTAATACCTAAAGATAAGCCTCACATCCTCCAAGTGTACCTACTCCAAAGTAATGTGGATTGAGGTGTTATCGGAAGTGAGAACAATGTTGAAGGATAATGGTGCATATGACCAAATGCAAAAAAGATCTTTTTAATAGCAATTAGTCTAATACCTCCCGTGTCCTTCTCCATAGTGAGAAGTCAATTAGCACCTAACACCCAACTAAAATACATAGGAATGTCTCTTCTCGCTACTACGGCAACCACTTGAAACAACTCGGTAAAACCACTAGAAGAATCATTTGCCTGAAAGCAATCTCTAAAATATGTAAACAATCTCTAAACAATCCTTGACAAGCTTCTTGAGGAAAGGCGAGGGGCAATGCACAATGCTTGTGCAAAAAGTGACAATCATGACATAAAGGCTACTAAGGCTAATAATCTAAGACCTCTAGTGTTAATCACTCTCTTGCCATAGGATGTAATGAGTGTCAGGAAAGATAGTCTCATCAATAGGACTAGCTATAGACAATGGGTGTAATACTCATGCTGCTCTACTAAACTCTCACGCCACACCCAATGTCCTACACCGTTGTAATTGAATGGACTCTAGACTCTATGGTATCCTATGGCAAAACCTATCTCCTCAAACATGCAACCCTAACAAACTCCTCCTATAGGGCCGCCCAATCCCCCATTTGGAATTGCCAAAATCTAGTAACCATTTCTCTATGCCCTACATGTCTCCCTCTAGCATAACATAAACACCATCAAGAGAGTAAAAGAAATAAGAACCAAGCTAACTCGACCAAGGGCTCACGTGCCAAATGATCAAATGGTAAGCAAAAAGCTTACCTAACCTCATCATGGGAATATACGAGATAACCTAAGGAATATATGTGGACATGGAAAATTGATTTCAAATAACACCAAGATGCAACTCGTCAGATAAACTAACTACTCCCATGAGTACATCGACATTTTTGGAACAATCAACAAAGGGATAAAAGAAACATGAATAATACTCAAGTGTCATTATTATCAATATGATTGTACAATTCATATGAGTATCTCAAATGGTTTAATCATAGTGAAATCATCCAAACCTTCTCATATGAATTATAATGGATCATATGAATCATAAAGTAAAACATCTTTGTCACACTACACCCAACATAGTGTATCCCAAGTTGCTCTAGTCAATATCACATGGAAAAATATACCCATGGTTAATACAAGGGTAATGATCATAAGACATGATTTTTTTTCCCATCTTTTCCCTTTCTCGCCCTTGCAAGATCACAACTCCTCACATCACAACTCACATAAATATTATCTCTCCAAACATTGAAATCTATATACTCACAATTTTGAATTTTAATTTTCTTAATTATTTGACTTAAATAAAAAATTAAAATTAAACACTCTCCTCATATTTTTCTTAATGTTTAAATCATTAAGAAATCATTCTAAATTTTAAAAAAATAATTTTAGAGGAAATAGACTATGCATAAACAAATCAAAGGATGGGAAGACCCATCAAGCCCTGCAAGGGTGAGAAAAAAAGGTAACATGGGGCTAAGCCCCAATATATACGAGAAATGAGAAATCTGCCCTGCCAAAAAGATAATTTAATGGACATAACTTTAACTTTAACTTTAACTTATTGAGAATTTTAGATCCGAAGATCAATATTAAGAAATTGGATAATTTTCAACCTAGTCTAGATACCAATGGTACCGCCATTGAAAATTGAACAAAATCGCCTATTCGCTCCTGTGCTATGCGACGGACGAGGGAAAGCACCAAAAGATGCATCTCTCCTCTCACATCTCTCCCTCCCCTCTCCCATCTCCACTCTCCCGACCTCTCTTCAAGCCTTACATGTAGAAATTGAACGGGATTTCCGGATTTAGATTGCAGTAGATCCGTCTCTCTTTCAAGGTGAAGGTGAGCTGAAAGGCAAGAGAAGAGATACTGATCCCGAATCATGCACTGCAAAGTTGGTGGCAAGGTGAAATCAACGAGACAATTTGATTTACGCTAAGAAGTGCACATGAATGTCCTATTTCCTCGTCGTTCCTCCATCTATACCATACCCAACCAAGACTCGTTTCCATATTCCGGCCGCGGAATAAAGATTGAAGTGATGAACTTGAAATCGGAGAGATCATCTCATAATATTTGACACATCCAAGATTTCAGAAGGTCAAGCACTTGGCCGTCCTTCGTCTTCTAGTCAGTAGACAACTTCATCCACCTTTCAATGGATGAATGAAACTCGCACTTCCCTTCTCTTCTCTTCTCTTCCTTTTACCGCTGCATGCGTCCTTCCTATCACTAGCTACAAAAGAATCACCAAAAATGTGCAACACTTGCTACCTGAATATTTGTTTACACGTCTAGATCTATAAAGTATAAATCTCAAACAAGGCTGGTTATCAAAACGTCCCATCCTGTACAGGTGTTTGTTTTCTAGTCTGTCAATGGTATGATATAATGTTGCCGACGGGTCGGTCGGTCGGTCCTTGGGTATTTGCTCGTGGACTGTGCTTGGGCCCACAGCTTCCTTGCTTGCCTGCCTGGTGCCACAGAAGCTCTGAATTTCTTGTCTAGCAAGAATGACAAAGAGTTTGTCTTGTGAGGACGCTGCACATTGAAGTTATATCCGGCCGTCTGGTCCTCCCTGACAGCATCCTGCATGCATATGCAGTATAGAATAGTCAATGATTGACATCAACCGATAGACCCAGAAAGACAAACAGAAATTATTGCTGATTATCAAAGATACCGAAGAATAAGCGCCGTCTGGATGGATCTCAGTGGTAATCACATTTGATTTGATTTCATAGCACGCTACATTGAACCCATACTTTGGCTAAGGACAAACTCCTCGACTGAATAACTTTCAGCAGCATGTTTAGACAGCTCAAAGATACGGCTCAAATGGAACCTAGAAATTTGTACATGTGCTTGGAAGGACAAGGGAGGACGGAACTTACGAAAAAACGAACTGACTGGAAATTGGTCATTATTCAGAGGTTGAAGGGGGAGTCGTGACCAGCGAAATCTTCTGAGTGACTCTCAAACGACTCTGAAGGTTCAAATGAATCCACTCGTATTTCCTCGATCAACTTGACCACTTGAGGCATTCTGGGACGCTGCTCCGGATTCTCAGTCACACAAGCCATCGCAATCTGAAGCAAAGTCACCATCTCATCCTCCCCATGCCTAAATGACTTGAGTTCAAGATCGAAAACTTCCGCAGTCCACTCCTCTCGTACCACTGAGTGCACCCACTTTGGCAGATTGAGTTCACCTCCCTGTCCCTGTTGTTGTAATTGAGCAGGCTGACGTCCTGCAGTTAGGATCCGAAACCAATGTCAGCGCCAAATCAAGTTCCTACATTTGTAAACTAATCATATCATGAGATATAAAACGTGACAACTTTCGGGTAATTCCTCTCGTCGAAAGAATTCAGGAGTGCTCAAGTGCAGTACCACGACATGGTGTTATTACTGTTCCGTTGAAGAATAGCAATAACATTTCCTCAAGAGACTTTGATTAGGCTGTAGTAAAGGTGCGTACCTGTGAGCAGCTCGAGCAGCAGAACTCCGAAGCTGTAGACGTCAGCTTTGGAAGTTATTCTCTTGGTATGACTGTACTCTGGAGCTCGGTATCCGGCCATACGTTGCGCGGCAACCGTAGGGTTCATGAGTCCCACGAGGCCTACGTCTGAGATGCATATTTCGAAGTTCTTCCCCACCATGATGTTGCTAGACTTGATATTACCATGAAAGAATTTCTGGGACTCACACTCCTGGTGAAGATAGGCGAGCCCGACTGCCACTTCATGTGCGATGCGAAGACGTGATATCCAGTCGATTGGTGTCCGGCCGGAACCGCGGTTTCCTGCGAGTCCAGGCATTCAGAGCTTTAGCACAGACATAGTTTCTCTCGGTACTGAAATCCCAGCGGGTAGCGGCTTCTACTACGTTAACTGTTCAACATTCAAAATAGTGCCAGACCCAATAATGGCTTGGATGAAGAGCGAATGTCTGCCGGACTAATCATGAGAAGCAGAGCAAGAGGACACTACAGTACAAAAACCTGCCGCAAATGTCAAATGCTTTGCATTGGGTGTACTTTCAGCGACCAAGCTACTCGATTGTCCCCAACGAACAACTCTGGTGATCTGAAACTCGCAGACACTCGAGTTCTGCGCAGTTACAACTCACCGTGAAGCATCGAGAAAAGGTTTCCATTTGCCATGTACTCGTACACGAGCAGTTTCTCCTCCTTGGCGTAGTAGTAAGCTGTCAGCGTCACGAGGTTAGGATGCTTGAGTTTTCCCAGCAACTGCATGTGCTGCTCAAAATCAGTTCTGCTTACGTCTTTAAGATCCCTCAGTCGCTTTACAGCAACAATCATTCCAGAATCCAGCACAGCCTTGTATGCAGTCCCGAAACTTCCCTTGCCCAGCATTTCAGCAGAGGCCCGTAACAGGTCTTCGAGCTCAAACCGTGCATGCGAGCTGTCGAAGAACACAAGCTTCGACATATTCTCGTCTGGGTCCCTGAGTGTAGCGAACTGTGCGGATGACTGACTATCCATGCTGGATTTCACATCTCCAGTCTTAGATGCCGGCTTGTCGTCCCCATCCTTTGAGTACTTCCTCCAGTAGTAGACGAGGAAAATGACTGTGAGCAATATTAGCACCAGAGTATCCCCTATAACGATGGCAATCACCGCTGGTGTACTGAGCTTCTGCTGCTTCTTGTGCCCCACAACTCCAGGGGCAGGCGAAGGTGGTAAGCTTAGACGTGATTCCGAACAAAACGCTAGAGAAGGACCTCCACACAAGCCAGTAGAACTGTAACTGTCTGCTGAGAAGTTTTTGTCTAACAGTGCTTGAGGAACCGGGCCAAAGAGAGGGTTGTTGGAGACATTGAAGGAGTTCAATTTAGGATTAGACAAAGAAGGGAGGCTACCGGTTAGGTTGTTGTGGTTGACGTCAAGGGAAATGAGAGAAGGTAGGCCACTCAAATCAGGAATTGGCCCGACCAACTTATTGTTTGAAAGATCTAGTCTTACCAACTTGCGTGCGTTTATTAAGAAGTTGGGAATTGGACCCGAAAACTCGTTCTCCTGAAGCCATAACTGCTCAAGATTTGTGCATTTCCGCAAATCGGGAATTTCTCCGGTTAGTTGATTAAAGGACAGGACAAGTAATTTGAGCTCACTGAGCTTGCTCAACGAGTTTTCTGGGAAAGTTCCCCTCAAATTGACATGGTCCAGCTTGACCTCCGTCACTCGGCTCCTCTTGCACGTTATTCCTGCCCATGCCGCAGTTGAATTACAGCAGTCGTTTCCCACCCAGGACTGAAAGGCAATGTTACTTCCATCCGCCTCTGCCTTGAATGCTAGGAGGCCCTCAGCATCAACCGTGAGTTGAGCATCGGATAGCCCCAGCAAAGCTAGATTTTCGAGCAGCAGAATATATACAAGTTGGAGAGTGATCATCACTGTGGCTATCCCTGGAGCCGAGATGGTTCCTGCCACCCTCCTTCCTCCATTCTTATCCATGAGATACGCGCATGTAGTAGTAGCTCCCACAATATGCTAGTTAATTCTTTCAAGTCGCGGACTCCGATGCAGTATTATCCGATCTTGGTTGATAGCGAATGGCCGAGTCAGGACAACTTACACGTCTCTCTCTATTCTGCACATGACGAGCATCTGGACGTCAGTTTGTGCTATCTCCGGTCGATCATAATAAAACCATTCTACGAGCTAGTTCGATGCATCCATGTGATTCCGGACTCGCGGGGTATAATAACGACTATTTTCTTGCCATTCACTCAAGAAAATGCTGTTGGACTCGAGCCCCCTAGTCATGCCAAGAAATCGCAATGGTCCACGACACGAGTCCAATTCGAGAATTAGCACAGTCGATTCCTGCCTACCTACCGACATTACCAGCTTACAAGTTCTTGTTAGGCAATTTCTGACAACTTTGAGTGTTAAACTTCTATTTTTAAGGCCAGAAGTACAGAAGTACATACTCCGGGAAAAACAAGCTTAAAACAGGTGAGCTGTGGAGTTCTCACCTCAATTCCTTCACCTGTTGTGTTAGCTGAGCTGAGCTTTACACAGTTACAATGTTCTCTCGTCCAGCTAGCTGCCCTGTTGATTCGCTAATTTCATGTTCTGTCACGTCTACTCTTTGATCCTTCTCGTACTTCAGTTCAAATTGTCATCAACACACTGCCAGTGCCCCTTCTGCAATAACCCCTTCAAACACCATTGATATCCTTGAATACCATCGAGCGAGGAGATGAATTCTCGGCACAGAACGACCCTTATCCACAGATTAGGAGCGAAATCGTCTTCCCCGCAGACATGCAACGATTGGTCAGTCTGACGAGGTTTCTCCGTGTTCAACAGCTCAATGTTTTTCTCTCTTTCTCGGCGGCTGCTGAGGGCAACTCGGGCTGAACACGACTGGTGCCTCGGACTTCCGTTTCACATTCACTGCAAATTCAGTGTTGAGTTCCACGGCCCCGTAGTCCTACCTTTCAGAAGGACACAAGCCGTCGTCCCAAAACACGCTTTGTTCTTCGTTCTTCCTACTGCAGGGCAGGCCCTTACGAGGAGTTGAACTCTCTGAGCTCCGTCCGATGCAAATCCTAGGCCTGGCAAGCATCCGAATTTAAATGGTACAGTTCCTTCTGGCCGTTGGTACAGTACTCGGTCCCCAACCTTGAGCAGTACGGTGGCATCTAGTACAGGAGCTATATGTACCGTATGTGTCGACTTACACATCATCTTTTGTCTGAATACCTTGGTTTGTCCTCCAGGTGGTGACGTGGTTGGAGTTCTGCCGGGGGAGTTGAAAGGATCCGTTCGTCCAGCGAACTCCCGCAAAGTTCAGAACTTTCTTTTGCGACGGCGCCAACTTAGAGGTCTGGCGAGCTTTATGCATAGAGGAGATCGGCCGCGACACCGGCAGGGAAGTCGCGAAGAATTTTGTTGCTGGAAGAGCTGTCACGGGCACTGCACAGCGAGAAATAGCTCAAATTTAGTGAAGATGAACAGAGAAGTTTCGATATGATATCGCGAGTGCCACTCCCAACCTTGCTTTGCGTCGTTAACGAAGAAGTTTCGCGACCAAAGAGGCCGCTCCGCTAATAGCCAAGAAAACGGCAGAAGGGAGTGGAGCTACTTTCCACTGCCAAGTGGAAGGATTCTGCCCAATTGGTCATTTCCAACCGCGCACCAGTTTGAGGAGTTCGTTGCATTTCTGTATCGACTCCACTTTGACAAGAATCCGAGGTACTCCCAGCAGGGATGACAAGCAGAAATTATACAAACGTAGACTGTAGATCTATTCCAAGACGCTTTCGACACATGTTACTGGGTAAATTTTACGCGTGAGTCACTGGAAATAAAGAAAGTAATTGAAAACACAGACAAGTAACTCAAATTTATATTTCGCTATACTGAGGCTTCGCCTCATTACACCCCTTAGGTTTTATAAAGGAAGACCCTATCAAGAACACACGTCGTAGGAGGTGAAAAAGGGACTAGGCTTCAATTTTCTTGTTATTCTTAGAGGCTTTATTCTTGTTCAGCTTGCTTAACAGAGTCTTTCCGTCCTTGTAATTATCCTATTGGTTTTGTCGCATTTCCCGAATTCTGACATATTAAACTGTAAATGGATCTTATGTGGATACCCGTTCTTTGAAGTAAACAGCTTCACATCCGAACGGTTATCGACGGTTAGCGATCAGAACTGTAGAGTTATCAATCGATGTAGTTCTCGATGAATACACTCACTGTCAACATATTCATCAGGAGATGCCAAAACAAGTATTCACAACGATAATACATTAACATGGACGTCCGCAAATTCCTTTCGTTTTGCCTCCTGTGGAATAAGTGTACCAAAAGCAATACCATTGGACTGATGAAGAAGATAAGCCTTGCTAGCAACCCCTCGAAGAGCCACAGTACAAATTACTAATCGGTTCTAAAGTACCTTCCAGGAATCCCTTGTAACGCACTAACAAATTCCTACTACATACCTTCAACACCACCAGCTCCAATATTCAAATCATCAATATTCATACCCTACCTGTTAGCATTTAAGACAACACGATAGTTTGTTAGATGATGGTTGCTGAAACGAAACGGTAATCATGATTTTGAAATAATCACCTGTTTATATCATGCATTATACTATCGATGAGCTACGGACGATTCATAAGTTTACACGCCTGGTAGTAGACAGCTTGTACCGGCTGTTAGTAATAGTATAGAACGTGGGGCCCAACAGTGGAAACGATACGGTAACCGCAATGATAAGCAAGGGACAATGGAAGGAGGCATGTGACCGTTATCTAAAGTTCGCCAGCGTCGGCTTTCTTTCCTTTCCAAGTTCTCCTTGCAAAGGACCAGTCGAGGTTACCTGTGGATACCGAAGACGAGGCTTTCGATAAAGCAATTACGAATTCCATAGTCCCATAGTAAGTAGTTTTATGAGTGAGCGCGTAAAAGCTTCCGCTGTCCCATGAAACGTTTAAATCATAATAAATTTTACCATTTTCTAAACCATTTCGGAAGTTTATTATATTTCGTGTAACTTATTTCGTTTCATTTCTCGAAAAAAATCTATTACTCTAATAACTTGTGCAATTCGAAGAGCGTGTGATCTTTATGAGGTGCATTGTGCAATTAACTATAAGAAACTCGGTCAATATCAAACCGTGTGAGCTTTATGGGATTTACTGCACATTTTTATGATAATTTTAGTCCAGAGACATTTCTGTAAAATCCAGAAATTAAAACCTTTACCTATTAAAACCTTTACCTATTCAAGGTACTACTTGACTTCCTTGCAAACAAACTACATTTATATGTAAATTATGAACAATTAGCTGTCTCATTATAGTATCATGTGCCTTGTATACATTACAGGGTTTCAATTTCAGATGTGACTAAGAATTTGCATAAATCTGGAATGAGCTTATTATTACCATGGGAAAAGAGGTTATTACCCCACTAATTGTGGATATCCATGAAAACATAAACATCAAAGTTGAACAAGGTCAATATTTTAAATCTCGAATATTGTAGAATCAAGGAAGAGAAATCAATATAAAAATAGTAACTATTTATAAAACTAGAATAAATTTGGTAAATTTATATATGACATTATACTTCTATAATATTTTACAAGAGCACATGTGAAATGATTTATAAAATCATTACTAAATCTATCAATTCCCAATAAAACACTTTATTGCTCCAAACTTTCATGTGGTAACTTCAATATGTTACTTGAACATATTGAAATGCATTTAACATGAATATCTACTATGAGAAGTAAATGTTTTGGAAACATGAAGGTGAAAATTGAGAATAGCCTACTTTCATCAATGTTGTACTCTATAATCCCCTCCTTGATTCCGTTCGCCCACTCATTCTACGCTTGTTGTATAATCATCATACTATCATAGTAGACTTTACATTGCTTGCATTTGTTGAGTGTACATGCTATAGGGATCCACTTGGAGTACCTCTTTTTGCCATAGCTCACTACATCATTTTACGAGAGGTGGTACTTGCTTTTCCATTTTGTCTCTTTCTATCCCTCTTAGAAGATATTCACATTTTAGGCCATTTAGAGGATGTGATTCATGCTATAGTTGTTATTACATGCAGCATAGAGATCTTGGGTTTACAAGTCAAGACTCTTGAATGTAAGGTATAGAGATCTTGGGTTTACAAGTCAAGACTCTTGAATGTAAGGTATGGAGTCCATGTGCAATTCTCACTCCCTCAAACTTTCCATCAAGGTTCCAATTCCCATTAGGAGGCTTGAGAGTGTTTAGTTCTCCACTAAGAGTAAAAGATTACTACAACATGTTCATATCTAATATATCCGTGCATGCCACAACTCATGTTCACTTATTCCCTAGGTAGGGGAACACACGTGAAGCTTACTCCATCTAAGCACATTGCTATCTCTCTTGAGCCTCCTATCTAGCTCATACATACCCTCTCCTACATAGCATAATATTCCAAGGATAGAGAAGCATCATAGAGAGAAACATGAATTCCACACTCAAACTCCGATGCCCCAAAGGAGCACCTTCTCTTTATTATATAGCCAAAGAGGACCTCCTCCAAAGAAGCTCCACCATAGGATTAGGTACATGGATAGGTGACCTATCAGCAAGCTCCACCCTTAGATTACTTTGCTTGGATAGGTGACATGTTGGTCCTGGTCCCATCTGGTTGGTCAACATGCTTTGACCAAGGGGAATCTTTTAGGGAATCTTCCTATAGGAATTTCATAATCACATGGGTGAGGTACCATTGGAAAGCTCTTGGTGAGACAAACATGAGAGGAGGGAAGGCTAACCTTTCCTTTGTTGGGGGGACTCTGCACATTCTTGAGGTCTAATTCATCCGTTTAGGTCTTTGAAATTACCTCTAAAGTTTTTAGGCCTATTTTGGCTTCTGCACTATTAGTAGAAGTGATCTTTTGGTGATACTTCTATTTGATCTACTTTCTCTATCATGTGTAACATTCTTCAAGATGTCAACACCCCAAATTTCACTTTTAGATCATATGCCTAACTATTGATTCTAAAGTTTCCAAGCATGTTTTGGTTTTTGGCCTATTAGTAGTACTCTTTTGGTGATACCTCTGTCTGCTCTACTTAGTCTATCATGTATAACATCCTTCCAGATGTTACCAAACCAAATTTCATTCTAGATAATTTGTCTAGCTATTGGTATTACACAAAGGCACTTCTACCACACTAACACATATTTGATAGTACCATTTGTCACACTTTCTACACTTTGTTAGGGCCATGTATGTTGTCACAACTACAAGAGGAGTGGTGTAGTTTACATATAGCCTTACTCATAGTTATGGGAGGATGTGGTCTCTTACTAGGGAGAGCATATCTCCAATAGCCTTTATAGGTGCATGGGTCCTAGTGGGTCTCTGCTCAATCAATAGGTCCTATAAGATGGTCAACATTTTCTGTTTTCACCTATCATAACAATGGATTCAAGTACCCATGACTTTCAAATTTATCTATGATTGGCTTGTGACGTTTTATCCAACATTGCATGCACATTATCCCAATGTTTGCCAACTTTTGTTTCATTAGACTCCATGAAGATTTAGGGAACCATCAATGAGCATGTGTACACGCTCCTTCACCAACATCCTCCCTAACATGCCATTATTTGATAGAGGTAGGATTCTTTCCTATGGAGTGAAAGGCTCTAGAGCTTGGTTCCATGCCTCTCTTTTGATAGAGGATTTTTGTTTCATTTTTGAGGAGATTTCTACTAAACTCCACCTATATTTAGGTTTTCCTTATATAGCATTGCTAGGGCTCTCATTATAGCATTGCGGTGCATCTATGTGTACACATTTGACACACATGGCATATATCTATTATGGTGTGCTATAATAGGAGAGCACACTAGAGTTCATAATGTCATTCAAGATATAGTTGCTCAACTCATCTACATGGTCCTAGATATAGATTGAGTGGTGGTTGGATTAACCCAAACCACCTCCACGGAGTGATTGTAGATATCATCACATTCATAAAGGGTTGGTGAACTTTGTATGATGTGGTGGTAGCAAACCCCCTACAAGCAAAGACACTAGCACAAGCAAGTATTTAGGCAAAAGCAATAACCACCATTGTAGCTTGAGGATAGGAGGTCATAACACACCATGGCTCACTTTTGAGACATTTGTTCCTTTGGCTGTGGAGATTTTTGAGCATCTTCATCACCATTTTGGCAGACTGCTTAGAGAAGCAACAAGAGGTTCCTCACATAGGTGAGAGGCTATGGCTATCTCCCAAGCCATTCTCATTGCCTACTTTTGACAGAGAGTCTCAATCACACTATAGCTCTCTTAGGCCAAGAGTCTTCATAGATGGCGGCCATAAATAGGAGTGCTCATCAAGTCTAGGTCCCTCCCCTCCCACTTACCAGATATACCATTAAAGGATCTCTATCACATAGTCCAATAGTGGTTTTCTAGTTACTTTTCAGCTGGTTGCATTGTAGCCTCCTCCTTGGGTTGGCTTGCGGACCATGGCTTTGCTTTGGTTTGTGATCCTTGGTTTCTTTAGGTACCATGCTTGGTTTTCCTTTTGCATCCCTTGGTACTTTGTACTCTTATCTTGTACCTTCAGGATGTATATTTTTGTGTGTGTTCCATGGGATACTCTATGCTTGTCTACCCATGAGAACAACAGCAGACGAACACACGGAAGGAAAAGAGCAAATCTTCTATGGTTGAAAGTTTTGAACAATTTGACTCTAGAATCCCTTTAGCATCTCACGAGTATATTCTACCATTGGTCGCAGGAATTTTGGCAAAGATAACTAAGCTAATTTCTCTTCGCTATAGTACACAAAGGTGATGTCAACCATTGCACAATTTGTACTTAGCACACGACCTGATTAACCAGTTTTTCTATCTGTCCATTTCTGCTCACGAAGGTACTCATACTCCACTCTAAACGTTTCTTAGTCGTTGGCGTATGTGGTGGAGACGCTACATCACCCACCTTGCGCCAGGAGATGTTGTTAACGATTCTACTAGTGAGATCTCCAGAGGTAGCACTTGGAGAGCATAGATTGATGCCAAAGGAAGACCATATGTATGCTCCAAGTTAGAGCAGTTCAGTCAAATTGTATGTGCACAAACCCATGTGTACCAGTTTGGTTACATTTTAATACTAAGTCAAAGCTGTCGTTCTTTTGGCTCTTCTGTACAGCACATTTTGTCACCCGCCGATAATTCTTCTGAACCTTCATTCTCTTGATGATTCTTCAAGAAGAAAGGCGACCGCGTAGGATACTAAGATGTTTGGAAGACTCGTATCAATCCGTACAAATAAAAAACATAAAAAAGTAAGAGGTAAACCTAGGGGCTAAGCCTCAATAGTATCGATATGAGAAGTCAATGCTGTCCTTGTTTTGGCTCTTCTGTACAACACATTTTGTCACCAGATGATAATTCCTCTGAGCCTCAATAGTATCGGTATGAGAACCTGTACTACTGCACCTTCAAGAAGACTAAGGATCCGTCAAAAGAACACCGTACAGATTTAAAGAACCATGTAGTATTCCACTTCATCAGAATGACCAGGCACACACGAAGAAAGGATATGATCCCCCTAAGAAATATATACAACAGAGATAGATTATGGAGTATCTAAAAACGCACTGTCTAAAGCACTTTGTGCTAAATATCAAGACGACGAGAACGATGAGCTAACTAACATAGCCTCGAAATGACAAAGAGTACATTTTCATATTTCTAACGACACAGCTCCTCAGAAAATTCAGCATGCAGGCAAAAACTTTGGAAATTGTCTCTATCCCTATCATAGGATATGAGAACGACATTACACCATGGGTGTTCTAGACACATTTTTTTGCTTTTTGGCGTATATAGATGTTTGTAGATATGATTCGCATAAGGTAATGGAATGAGGATAATTTGTGAGGAATCAATCATTATTCTCATTCCATTTCATAATCAGCCCAAGGAATCAAAGTCGCACGTGAAGATTGATAAACAAAAGTCTAATAGTACTTACTTCTTTCTAATATTTGATACTTTGCCTGCCCTTCATGTTGCTTGCATATTTCCTTGATATGGCGGATTCCTACGACATATTCCATAATCCGTAGTGCTGGGCGTGTTGTCCCAAGAAGTGAATGAGAAGAAAATCTATTTTGTTTCGAACACTTGCTCTTATTTCAATTTGGATTTTCATCCCTTCTAAGACTAAATGTACTCTCTTTTACAAGTCAAGAGCAAGTATAGTATGTGTCAACCATGAGTGAAATATGATAGTGAAGGAAGTGGCCTTGCCACCTTGTGCCAAGTGGCATAGGTTGGTTGTCAACGTTCACTCTTATATCCAAATTTTATTTAATCATTTATTCATCCCTTTTCAGACTGAATGCCCTCTCTTTGTTTAGGTGAAGAGCAAGTATATACAGTTATCCCTTCTGATAACAGTACATGAATTCTATGATGAACTAATTTAGTTTTTACCAAGAACGGATAAAGTATGACATTGAAGAAAATGGAAGCAAATGGACTTTGCATGTAGATACCTGCAAGTATGCTCCATGACAAAAACTGATGACAAAAACGATTTCACTCAAAGATGGAAATTATATGTGTACTTGGGGTTTTGGTAGTGACAAAAACTGACAATAACGAGTTCACCCAAAGTTGTTTCTTATGTGTGTGTATTTGAGGTTTCGGTAGGCCGTCATATTCCTTAATCATCAATGTGACTTGACTGTCTGTGAACGGGATCTATATCTTCGTGACTTGTGGAGCACCCATCAAATGCGTGTGAAATCTCTATTATAGTATTGACAATTGATACCGTGTACAGATGAAACGAATGAAAATTTGTTTATTTAATTCTGAGTACAGGTCTAAGTAAATTGAATTTAATCTGACCCATCTAATCTTCATCTTGATAAGATTGCATATCAACCTTATGCACCTGGTAGAAAACCATAGATTCTATATTGAATTTATAATGCTCTGCCGGGTATGTAATGTTGGTACGTTATACTATACAGAATTTTCTTGTACATCCTTCTCTTCCTCCCTCTGTTGTACGTAAACACTACACGTTTTGGGTGTTTACATACAGGATTACAGAAAGGAGGAAGTAAAATTACTTTTGTGAGGTAAAATGTACCTTTGATGCTAATAGGACTCTTAAGTTCCATTGCATCCAAATCTTGCTCCTTGATTTTCTCTATATTCTCCTAGATTTTATTCTTATCAACTACCATATATGATATACTTAATATATTTTTTATAGGTTCTTATTTGTCCATCTAGCATATTTGGTGTACATAATTTGATTGTGAATGGAATTCAACCCATCAACAAGGGAAAGACCTTGGTGCTCTCCAAATTAGTCCAATCTTGATTACATTTAAGTTCTTGGATATCTTTTTCTATAGATAAACAAGTGAGAATATATGAAAACATGAAGAAATCTCACTCTTCTTACTTAATCCCTCCTTAAAAGCTTTTAACGTCTACATTCTCTTTCTCTTTCAATCCAATGAGCAAAATAAGCCTATTTTCATTGAATTATGCTTCTTTAAGTGTTCTCTTAATGTTATCCAAAGCAAGTCCTCTTCAAAAACCCATCAAAAGTACCTCTAAATTGAACTCTTCATTTAATAATATCATGACTTCATCAACTAATATTTTGCTGTAATAAATATATATTTTTTGGACTATGAATATCCTTCAAGATTTAGTTCTAATTGGTTTCCAAAAAACATCAAAAACCACATTAATAAGAACTATAACACATATTGTAACAACAAAGATTAAATCAAAGTATACCAACACATATTGATATATCCTACAACATAATAAAGAAATATATTAAAATACACCAACAAACATAAGATATTGATACATACAAGCTTACATAAATTCATCAAATACTAATTTGCTTCAAAGAATCTCTTTACTTCACTCCTCTATTTTGACCAAAGAATAAATACTTTTAAAACATTTCATGTTGGTTATCCTAGCATCTCTATATATACACACCAATTATTATCATTATAGAGTGAATGATGAAGTAAAATAGATTCAAGATTTTGAATGAAGAACCATCTGTTTTTATAAATTACTATCATACACTTATGATCATAATTGCTTAGCAATTTGTGGATTATAAATTTTGATTATTTTGATATAATTATAAATTATATATTTATAAATATTATATATTTTTATTATTATCAATTTTATTAATTCAGGTTTTGCTATGGATTGTAGGTCTTTAGGCAAGAAGAGAAAGAGATCATCTACTAGACTTATATATTTAAATAAATCTATTTTGAGCAAATGAGTTTGAAATCTTAACTCTCTCTTGAAAACTACTTTTACTTCTCATCCAAGCCATTATAAAAAAATTATGATCTATTTATATAACAACGTATTCTATTTCCTTATAAAGTTAAAACCTTAGTACATTTATTCCTCAAAAGTTAAACTTTAACTACACATTCTTTGAATCTACAATGGCTAAATCTATGAAGAGCCACCAACTACTTAATCCATACAAGTGATTATATTTCTTTACTCTTTGACTTGCAAATATAAAACAAAAATCATTGATAAGATCTACTTATACACTAAATGATTTAATTTCTAGCTTGATGAGTTGTCTAAGCCCCATAAGATTCAAATCTTTAAATTATTTCTTCATCAAAATTGATGTTGCTTAATTCATAAATTCTTGATGATACAAATTCTCTCTAACAATATCAAAATATATCATGATAAGAACTTTAATTGAGTTCACAATTATTCCCCTCTTCATGTTAATTCATCTCTTGTCACTTGCACTCTAATAATCTTCATCTGCAAACATCTCATAGATTTCTTCATGGATACAAATTCTCTCTAACAAATCAAAACATACCATGATAATAACTGAAATTGAGTTCACAATTATTCCCTTCTTCCTCTCAACTTAATTCTTAACTCAACTCTTGTCACTCACACTCTACTAATGTTCATCTAACTACATCTCATAGATTTCTTCATGTATTGGTGCTTTGAAATCTTGTACTTGTCTCAATAATTTTAGCTATTTTATCAGTGTATAGTAATCCAATGTGTTTTTAAATCAACTTAACATCTTGAAGGTAGTAAAAATTTATAAATGAAAAAGCGAGAAAGAAAGTAAGAATTTATATTATGTTCTTCTTATATCATAAGGAATATAATCTTAGAGATCCAATACAACTACCTCTTATTTAAAATTTAACCTCTTAATAACTGTTATTGATATTTATAAGAGATATTATAGCCATGCAAATTATGCTAAAATATGCCTAATCTCTCTTAAGTATAAGGTCTCATCTACTAAGTTTTCAAAGGGGCTTGATACTATACTCATGAATTTATGACCATCCAAAAAAATTTTATTGGAATTTTATAGATATCCATTCAAGGAAAATTGGAATACCTTAGTATAGTTAACAGAGAAGTGATATAGAACATGCACTTCTTGGAGAGCTTTTGTTATGTTATAGTTTTTTTAGTTCTCTAATTTATGCTTACCTTAGTATACCTAATGAAAAAGTGATCTAGAAATAATATTTATCTGAAATTTTATGTTATAGTTTTATCGAGTTCTCTCATTTATGCTTTCTTTTCATAAGTAGCATGTCATTTTCACTTGGATTATTTAACAAATATATTATTTATATATACATGTATATACTGAAATGATCTAATGTTACTAATTCAATATCAAAATCGAATTATATTATAGTAAAATAAATTTCCTATGAATTAAATATTCAAGTTTGAATTCTCTTTAAGATTGGATTGACACATTTTAACATAATTGTTAGGTGGTATACTTAACTATTTGAAACGTTTGACTAATAAAATCTTGTAGAATAGTTAGTAAGGAAGTTTGGTAAAAATCTATAGTCAAATTATCTTAGTTACTGGGTGGATATCTAACTTACACTCCTTTGGAGAAATTATAAATGACCGATAAAAAAGGAAAATTTAGTATTATTATGAAGTAGTTCAAAAGTCAATATCAAGTTACAAATCAATACAAATTTACAAGGGTAAATATGGGTAAGATATTACTGGATATTGATAAGTACATTGAGTATTATTCAGATATTATGAAGCACTTAGACTAAATAAAAATGTTTATTCTATCTCTTATATGGTTGAGTAGATGATAAATTTTTTGTGTTTATTTGTTGCAAATATCACAACATATCAATTACTATATAACTTTTGTTTTAGACTTAAAACTAACTTTCAACATACCTCAACTTGAAATATTTAAATAAATAAAATAATCTATTTTTTAAATCCATCAATATAAAACTAGTAGGTTATAGAAGAAGTAGTAAGCTAGACTAGTCTTGGAAGTTATATACTTCTAAAACATAGGAATAATTATTCATTCAAAATCTATGCATGATTAACCAAAATCTTAAGCTAAACCATAAATAATTTCTATACTTATTACTACTAAAGAATAGGTATAGTGATCTACCGTGGCTCTCTTGGAAATTTTCTTCTTCTTATTAGTTTAGTAGTTTCAATACGTAGCAATGCAAAAGTTATGAATGAAGCTGAAAAAATGTCATAAGTCATTAGACTAGCACCTCAAAGTGAGTAAATCCTTCATACAATGACTATGACCTAGTTCAATGGCACTAGTATCAAGTGTTTGTATTGGGACATTGTTTTCTTTGAGGCCTATAATTCTTAGAAAGATCAGCAATACAAACAATCCTAAGAATACAAAGATAATAAACATGATTTTGTTATGAATTTTTGTCATTACAAAGTTCTATTAGAATTTTTGTCATACAAACTTCCACCATAAGACAAAGTGCTAAAATATGCCACACCACACAAATTCATACCCCTGTATGAACTGGTACAAAACAACAAACTCTTGACTATTTGGGGCATGACCGTGACCTTTCACCAACCGGGGTGATGGATGATGGACCGCATTTGTAAACACTATAAAGTGATGATTCCACCTGGCAAGAAGGATGTTTTTTTACTTTTCATTTTTCCACAATCAAAATTTCATCATTTTGTGTATGGGTCCATACTTTCTATTGATAGGAGTCACTTTTTCACAAGCAAAGTGCTAAAACTTGAGAGTCTATGGAAGAAGAGGTTGTTGATAGAGTAGATTCTAAGATAAAAATATTTAGCAATGGCACAATGAGTTTTGAAGGAGGAAAGGCAAGAGAAGTCTACAGATTTTATCAAAAAACCTCTAAATTTTTTTTGAGTGCGGTTATACTATAGATCAGATTACCTAAAGAGTTAGAATCTAGAGTTCTTGCTACGGGATTGGCCTTTGTTGGATCTCTTTTTGCTAGAGGAGATTTATGATACCCCTACATGAATGGCAAGATTCTGAGAGGGAGTCTAGCATTTTGGATAAAAGACGATGCTGGGAGAGGAATGGTTCTTGTTTGACCACGTACACATGGATGCTTGATAGGACCCACTTGCATAAGGATCTGAAGGACAAAATTGCAAACTCATTTGTTGGTGGGAAGTCAAAAAACATATCCAAGATAGACAAATTGAATAATGAAATCTTCTTGAAGTTTTTCCCAATAAATAACTTGTAAGTTTGAATAGGATGTTCCAAGAATGAGTCATCAAGCTTTTGGATGATATGGCCGAGTGCACAATCACAGTCAAAGCCTCCTTTGTTCTACCTTTTCACATAGAGATGAACCTCTTGATGTAAGAAGAGATAGAGAAAGACCCCAACCACTTCTACCATCCAGCATATTTTAGTGGACATCCGAGCATTCCAAAAGAAATAATGAAATATCATAAGGTAGATAAGGAGTTTTCTCACACAAAGAAGTTTGTGCCAGTTGCCAAAACATACAATCCAATAACTATTTGCAAGAAGGTGATTGGAGCAAGAACAAAGATTCAAGCTTCTAAGAAAAAAAGATGAGTTGTTTCTATGGTCAATGTATCATCTTGCAAGAGTGGAAGTAGAGAAGCTCCAAGAGATGACATGGAACTCAAAACAAGGTCAATCAATCCACCTCACAAACAAGTAGGAGAGAAACCGCATTAGATAATATGGAAATAAGAAGTGATTACTCCTTCACCTAGATCTTATTACCCATGAAAAACAATGAGATGGACATTGGAGATTGTAGTAACAAAGTATAATCATTACCTAATGTCAAAAAATGATATAAACATGGGGTTATTTTTGTTCAAAATGAAGGGATCATAGGAAGAAGACAAGGAGATCTCTATGTCCAAATTGAAAAAGACTTAGTCAAAGACATTAGCTTTTGTCAAATTTGTCTTAAGGATGCATAACAAGGAGGAAGGATTGTTTGAAACAAGAAAAACCATTAAAAAAATCAATGGAGCAAGAAATGCCTAAACCAAAATGTTGTCCAAGTACAAAGTCACTCACAAGTACAAGCATAGTGAACATAGGGAAGAGAAAGTCCACAATAGGACAATGGCATGATGATCAAATTTAGTCTATGAATGCTTGACCAAACAATAGAGAAGAAATGAATACAAGTATAACTAAGGACTTCTTAAGCCGCATGAATGAAAAAAAAATTGCTCTTGTGGTTGATGGCAATATATACCATGAACATTATGACATCCACAATGGAGGACTTGGAGCAATTCTTGATGTTCTACAAGGAACTCAACCATACTATGGATGACCCATCAACACTAATACAATATTTGCATAAGCAGGCACAAATGATGACCAAGAAGAGGGCCTTTCTTTGTAACAAATTGATTTAGGCCACGGAATGGATTAGGAGAAAGACAAAATTTTAGAGAAGTTACACAAGGATGAGGTCATATGACAAGAGCAATACAAGGCACTTATTCTATGGCTGAAATCAGAAGTCGAAGACTAAAATAGCAAAGTCTTCCACCAACAAGAGCATCTTAAAGACAAATTATGGTCTTAAGATCACAAATTGAGGACTCTACCAGCTAAGCTAGAGGAGGCCCGTACTAGGACACAATAGAAACATGATATGAGAACTTAGAGAAGATCACTAAACTTTGTATCTTGGACCTCAATACAAGCTTCAAATGCCAACAAGAGAAGGAGAACAAGCCACAAAAAAAATGACAGTAATCCAGGTAAATTCATGCTCCATATGCTCCATGCTTGCCTTACGTTGCTCTCAACTTTCTCCAGTCCCTCTGTCTGGGAGCAGGTAGCAATACCAAACCAAATGAATGTTTAATACTGACCAAGATGAAAACAATCCCTTCTAATAGTGCCTGCATCATAGTGGATTCCACTGCACACTTGCACAAGAACACCTTTGATCCCTGCAATCTAATAATGAAGTTTTCCCTTGTCATATTCTTTGATCCTCCTCTCCACAAGGATGGCCGCATGAGAGACCTGGTGCTATTTGTCGACAAGTAAAAGATGAGCGTTCAAGACGGACGAAGCAAAAACCACACTTACCTCCAGCTACCTCTTCTCTTGCTGATCAGCAAGACTGACCATTCCCTGTTTTTGTGTATTTCCGGTGCTGGTTTTTGGTGAAGACTAAGTGGAGCTGTGGGTATCAGTCACAGTAGAAACACGATATGAGAATTTAGAGAAGATCACTAAACTTTGTATCTTGGACCTCAATACAAGCTTCAAATGCCAACAAGAGAAGGAGAACAAGCCACAAAAATAAAATGAGACAAGCTATTTCACAAACTCTAAAGTGAAAAAAAAGTCTAGAGAACAAATAGACAAGGCTACTTGCAATGACTTGGCATATGGCAATTCAACTTTTGAACCAATTGGAATGCACCAACAAAAAAAATCTCCAATGTACAAAGCTAAAGGACCTAAGAACACAAATTGATGCACGAAAGAAGAAGGCTTATACAAACAAACAACTCAAGGTATTGACCATCAAGCTGCAAGGCCATACTAACTCCAAGTTCAAGGAGACACAACTAGCTTCAAACAAGTAGTTGATTGTTATAGGAAGGAGCTTGGAGAAATCATCCAAATATGAAAAGGAGTAGGTAGTTTGTTACAAGTGGTGCCAAGTCTTCTCATAGATGAATAACAATCCTGACAGGTTCATATGAAACAAAAATAGTCAATTTTGTCAAGAAAAACTAAGAGCTATCTCCTAGATAAGATAGGGTAGTTTATGTACTCTTAGTACAAGACCTTTCATATTTTGACATAGTTAATTAGGTTGGATGCAAAAACTTTTTACCATAGTGGACACTTGACACTTGACATAATAATAGTAGATGATAAGTTACAAGGCTGAGGTGGTCATACCACATAGCCCGAACCTATGTAAGATTAGGTTAGAAGGAGATAAGTGATAAGAAATGATTAGCATTGAGTGCCTTAAATGTCATTAGTAGATTTCTAATGTATTATAGCCATTAGATTTCTTTGCAACTAAGTAGGAACATATAGAAGGCTTAAGCTTGATGTTCATGAAATCCATTTGGTACATCCTTCTTTTGTAGTAAATGAAATTTATACCAATCAAGACTCTTGAGTCAATGTATGTGCATTAGTCTGTACTTGCATGAATGAGTATATGCTTAATTGAGGGAGAGTGAGGAATCTTGATGTATGAGCAAAAGCAATCTTGATGTATGAGCAATTGAGTGAGTAGGATCATTCACGTGGAACTAGAGTTTTCAACTCTAGAGGCTCTACAAATATCATGATCAATATAGAGATAGGTTGCCAAACACCTAGAGTGCGATAAAGTAACACTACCTTGTAAGATTCAATAATGTAGTTGTTCAAGACTCTTGTGATGTTGTGCTTTCTAGGAAGGGTGGAACACAATGTCATAGATGCAGTCTACATAGTGATTATACCCTTGGAAGATCTTACTCCCTCTTAGTTTTCACATTCTAGGACACTATTTGTAAGACACCTTAATATGACTAATCTCATATGAACTTCATAATATGAATATGGACTGTAGTACTTATGAATGTCTTGATGATAGCAATGAAGAACTTGGTTGGGCAACAAGGAAGGTAAAGAAATTCCTAGGTGAAGTGGCCTTTGTTATGAATGAATCATCACCTTTAGGAATCCTTTGGATTAAACCTATAGTGAACTTGAATTTGTTTGTTTGTCTTTTTGTAGTGCCCAAGAATGGTGACATTACACTCTTATGAAAAATGATTATACCCAAGAGGTTAAATAAAAAACAATATATTGACATCATAGTCATACTTTTATCTCATTTTTAGTCATACCAGGCTCATATCCTTGTAAGAATGACTGGTTCTTACCATACTATTATAAATTTGCATGACATTAGGTCATCACAATAGGTATTTATAGAGAGAGAGAGAGAGAGAGAGAGAGAGAGAGATATATATATATATATATATATATATATATACAGCTATTTCTTTAATTTAAATATCTCATTTTATAAAAAAATTCATTAATTTATGATTTATCTAAGATAATATATTTTAATCTACTGATGTTTATTTTTATATGTTGATGAAATTTAAATTTGACAAAAAATAAGTTTCTCAACTAAAACATGATATGAAAGCACTCATTATTGGATGTATTTGTATACTTGAGAACTTAAGCCTTAGGAACCCATCAATTTTAAGAAAAATGGATGATAATTATCATGCATATATACATTGCTACACGACATCATACACTATAGTGCCACAATATCATGAACTCTAAAGTGCCACAATAATAAGTTCATTCTTCTATTCAAATCATACTCAAATTAGATCTATACTCAATCCTCACTCAACAATCTGCCAACAATTAGACATTGATTACAATCAAGCTACATCAACTCTAGCTAAGAGACTCTAAGTAATGCTTATTGGCTGCTGTCCACCATAGCTAGGAACTCAAAGGCTCAAAATCAGAGAAGTGAGCTCTTTGGAGCTGCATTTTGAAAGTATACCCTTTACTCAACCTAAGTCTCTAGCCCTAATGACCTCTCTGATGGCACATCAGATGGTGCAAACGGTGCAAGTGAAAATTGGTTCCACCATGTGATCAATAGCCCCAACATGAAATATAGCTACCAACAAGTAGTCCATGAGTAACTACTAAAATAATTGTGATTGCCAATAGTACTTCTCCAACATTTGAGCAACCTAGCTTTGGTGCTACAAATATCGTGATAGCTATCATGTTTATATACATTGCTACATAAATACATCATTTTCAACATCATATAATGTAGAATCACAACTCACATATAAGTCATACATGAACTTTATAGTGCCACAATTGCACTTCCTGGTTGGTGGGTTAGGTCTATCTAACTCCAAATAACAATCTACTCCAAGTATGCAATATGCCCTAAGGTGTGCAAAGCTTAGGAGGATGAGTGCTATCAAGCTCCATCATTAATAGCATGTTTGAAATCTATACATCATAAAGGGTGAACTAGCTATATGTCAAGTACATCTATGACATAACCATTGTCCTTGAGGAACCACCATGAATGGAGGAATCAAACATGCCATATGCTATCCTCTCAAATTGATATCACGCAGCAAAAAAGTAGTAGCTCCACCAAAGGAGTCACATAACATACACTTCAAGCTTACACATAAAAGTATCAAGCTTGGATCATAGTGCAATCAAGGTTTGGGAGGTGGCATGGTGCACAATTATGTACATGATCCTTCCAATGCAAGGACTTTGGAAGGCAAAACCTCATGCACTCTCAGAGAGTGTGGTCTATAGTAACATCAAGTGTCATCGGTGCAATTTCCTATAGATATACATATTCTCTTGGATGGATTGATAGATTGAGGATCTATAAACTCCTCTTTGAATAATAGCATAGCGTAAGGCATCCCTATGTTAAGCAATTGCTAAGTTCTCAAAGGCCATCAACATCATTCTTCAAAAGATCTCTGCCCATTAAGAGCATGTGTCCACCCAATATTTGAATCATCCAAGTCCAAAACTACAATATCATCATGAAAAATGGTTGTAAGTAAATATGGATCTCATCCCTAGTGTAGAAAGTAAGGAGAGAAGGATGCTAAGGAGGCTTGCTGGTTGAACCGATAGCCCATGGCCAACAAAGGTAACTAGATCATCAACCTTTGTATATATCATCTAGTTAGTATCATTAATATATCATGGAGTGAAATCCAATCCTGTTAGGATCATATCCATGATCCTTTGGAACTCGGCAAGACCATTCTTTGACCCAAATGGTAAGAACCTCAACTAATATAATACAATCCTTACCGTGAGGATCAATAGCCCAAAATGCTATTTTGGACTTGTGCTTCTCCTTGATCGGTAATTGTTGATATCCTACTCAAAGATCCAAAGTATTGAAAACCTAGGCATGCCCAATCACATAAAAATACTCCAATGTAGGCATGGCGTACCGATTAGCCTAGTATGTTGATTGATAAGATAGTAATCTCCACACATTTGCCTATCTATATAATTGTCATGCATATCCTTCTTGGCTGGCTGATGCTAGCCAAGAAGGATGCTTATAATTGAAGCATAATCTCTATTTGGAATCTCCACCAAACCAACCTCAAAAAGGTCTTTACTCCAACTCTAGATCAATACTCTCTCCATATCACTATATTTGTAGGGATGTAAAAAAACTAGTGTATTACTAGTAAGCTCAATCCAAATACTAGGTCCTTTTAGAGCACCCAAATCCTTCATATGAAAGAAATCAACTCATGTAGCTCCTCAAGAACCTCCAAACTCCATGTCCTTCCCCTCTTGCAAGCTTGGGTCCACTATTTAGCTCCCAATTATCCTCTATAATTGATTTAGGAGTGGAAGATGTATTGATTGGTTGCTACATCGGGCCCTTGGGAGTAATAATGTCAATCCAACCACTAGAGTTCCCAACCTCAGTGTGAAAAACTCCCCCTACTCTGGCTACAAGCTCCATATGTCCTCTGGTTGCATCCCAAATGGATCACACTCACCAAGATGGACCCCAAGTAGACCACTCTCACTAGTAGCCATTGGTTGTGTCCCAAGAATACTCTACCCACTTGGTTAATCACTCCTAGCATATGCTTGAATCCCTTGATAGACACATAGTTCATAAATGTTCAATTGGTGATGTCTATCAAGCACATCCTACATTGCTCTGCCATGCCAAGGCTCACAATCCAAGTCAAACAATTTAGTCCATAGCTTGACCTAACATTTGACACTTGGATGCCTTTGATACTACTATAACATTGGTAAAACCGGTATGAAAGCCCATTGCCTACTCCCTCTCACTAGCATTTAGCTCTACCAACTACTATAATCATGAGTCCAAAACAAGTCCAAGACCTCCTTCTCAAAAAGCATAGGAGCTTAGGAAATGCATAAGTAAAGGTAAAGCGGCAAAAGATGATCTATCAATCACTATCATTGTCTAAGATTGGTGCCTAACATAAAAAATGTCATCAATAGTAAGGTGGTCTAGTTGTTGAATTCAATCATAAACATGTTATAAAACCTCTTTAAATAAGAGGTTAGTCCACCAAAGACAAAGACAGCCCATGATCCCACTCTAGTTGCATCTAACAACACAATAGGTCCTATCCAAGAATGGACCTAATGTGTACTTGCCACCATCCGTGTACAAGAATAACCCATCAAAGGGATGTTCTCCAAAATGTAGGTTGGACCAATGGATTGATGAACCTAGAGATGTTGTAATAAGTAACATCTCCTAAAACACCCCAAAGTGGAGATCCTATAAACCTTGACCTTGGCCAGCATGGGTATGTCCTTGACATCGCCATCCAAAAATCACCAAATGAATGGGATCATATCTCTCCAAATCCTTTACCTCTAGCAATGAATGTTTGCTTGTAAGGTCCTCTAATAACCCTTGATTGTTGACATCAATAAGAACTCAAGATACCAATAGGCCAAATGTGCCACATGATATAGAGAAACTTGCCTAGTAGTCTTATCTCTCTCTACATACAAGTACCTTTGTACTTGTACACTTGCTTGTAGTACCATAGCTTATCTAGCACTAATCCCACCAAACAATTCTAATGGACATACTACTTCTACTAGACACCACCAAGCAATGAGTGTGGTATATAAACGTGAAAAGGTAATAGACTATGGAGGCTCATCTTCATATTGGTCTCTTGGCGGTACAAAGGCTCCACTCCAAGCCTATAACACCAATTGATCTGCATGCTGTTGTAATGCCTCCTCAAAATTCTACAATGGAACATCCAAGGTGGATGGAATGATCCCACTTGTACTCCAAATCCAAGTGATCTCCTCTAGACTTAGATTATCTTTTGCATGGACATTCCCATCCAATAAATCACCAAGCCAAGTAACAAAAACCATTGAATTTGAAACTAATGCTATGGTCCATGACTGTAGTGAGCTAAGACTACCACAATTAAAGCATACTGGTAAGTGAATACTTGTCCCTCACTTGACGGCCTGTAACACCCATTTGTGCATGTGTGTGGTATTGTGATATTTAGCTTAGTATTACAAGTACTTAAGAGATATTATTTATATAAAGATAAAGGATGGTTCTATATTAGTCCTGGTTAGCTAAAGTTAGTCATAGCTAAGATAGAGGGGACCTTACTTTAGAGGAAGTAGAAAAGATGAACACCACTATTTTGGATTTTAGTGTGTTGACTTGGTATTATTCCTAGGTGTTTGGCTTTGAGGAAAGAGTTGAGAACTCTTGGGCCCGCAAGCTTTTTTGTTTTGGATTTTTCTTTAGTCCAAGGATAGCCCATGTGAAGGAATCCTTGACTTAGTGGTTGGGTCAAGATAAGACCACATGCTTAGGGGAATATGCCCATGTGAATGGATATTCCTTTCTACTTTTTGACTTTACTTGACTTTTAGTCTAGTAACTTGAGTTACTACGATATTAGTAACTTTGGTACATAACTATTTCACAAGTATATAAACAAGGGGTGAGGAGGTACTCATCATCCTTTCATTTGCAACTATCTCTCTCTCATTGAGTTCTCTAGTGAGCAATGTCTTGAGTCTTGGAGTGTTAGCCTTGGAGGAGTATGATGGAATTCTGGTTCCTTGCCTTCTTAGTCCATGGTGCGCTACCATAATAGCCATCAGAGGTTCATCTTGAGTGAGAGACATGCCGGCTCACAGGCCAACCTAATCTATAAGAGGCTATCTCTTCCCAATAGTCAATATTGAAACCCATGGGTTTCAATATTGACTATTGGGAGGAGATAATATTCAATATTGCTCCACCAACTAGCACATCATATAACTTTGCTATTGTCATAATGGCTCAAGCTCTCACCCATAGAGCTATAAATCAAATGACCGGGCTAAATCTAGACAATGAGCTCTCCACATTTGATGTACTCCCTAGAGATGTTTGGATATAAAATAAACACCCCTCCACATTGGTCATCCGTAGCTCAAGACCAATACCTAAAGCTTTCTTTAACATAAAGGGTTGCACACCAGAATCTAACCCTCTATGGTGTATAGACCTTCCTTAAGGGTCTCACCAAAAAAAAAATCCCCCTTTGGTTATCCAATAAGACAACTCTAGGTGTGAACCAAGCTTGTTCAAAGGCAGGCCTAGTTGGTAACTCCTCCAACCTAATTGTGTTGCTTGGCATAAACCATTGGTCATTAAGCAGATCCCATGCTCCTCAACCAAGTCAACTCCACTATCAACCACCTTTATAGGAAACACATCATTCCTAATCTCGCAAAGTGTAGCAACCAACTAAAACACTAGAGTTAGGTCAACTTCTAATGTAAACATGCCATTGGTTGAGAAAAAAAGGAAGCATATAATCAATTGAGTTGCTCTTGATAGTATGCTAAACTCAATCTATGTAGTAGCAGGTGGCTCACTCACATCTAGTCCATCATGCACTCCATTCCCACCTAACATACTTGCATTAGGATGTCTAAGAGCCATGAATGTCATCTAGAGTGCCTCAAAGAGTGTGAAAGATTGTGGAAATTTGACCAATCTACCAACCTCTCTTCTTTGTGGATCCAACTCCATTGATGCTCTTCTAGGCTCTAAAGCATGTATTACATTCATAATCAATACAATAGATGCATCTACTTGTGTTACTCTCTACATAAAGTGCAAGACATCTTTATTACCAACATAAGAAGTGGAAGTCTCAACAGCCAATTCTGATCTCATCCAAGCTATGACTATGCTAGCCAATCTCTACTCCAAATGCTCAATTTGAGTAGCTAAGGCTATATCAAAAGCAAGGGCATGTATTGCACTCCTACCAAGTTGGGTCCTCTACCACCATCTCCACAACCTTGTCTTCCATGACCTAGAGCTCCTCTACCACCTACCATAACAACCCTACCATTGCATAACTTTGGGTGAAGGTCAAAGCATTTATCACTAGTGTGACCAAATCTATGACAATGGTTGCACTATTTTTGTGCTGGTTGTGATGCACCAAAGATACCATGTCTAGTTCCTTGAGTGCACTCTTTCTTGTGGTGAGGTCCACCACAAGTCCAACAAGCAACACCACTACTCATTGGCTACTATTGACTTGAAAATGAAAGTAAAGGTCTAGCTACATTAGGCCTTCTACTTGCTCCATAAGATCTAGGTTGTCCACTTTGGCCTCAAAAGCCATCTAGTGTGGTGCACTTTGTTGTACTTTAGAAGAAGTAATAATTGTGGATGAGATCTCCTACCAAGTCTAGATGTCACCACTCTCTTCTCTACCATGTTGAGCTCAATATGCTAAGCCAAAATAAAGATCACTACCAAAATAGGTAGGTAGCTTGTAACAACATCACATACTTTATGTTGCAACTCTTTGTCCAAGATCCTATACCAAAATTGGACTACTTGGGCCCCAATAATTCCCTAAGTGAAATTAATAAGCCATCTAATGCAAGTGTATTCCTTGAATAGGCTCTCTCTAGCCTTCCATTGGAACTCTTACAAGCTCATCAACTTGTTAGTCCATACTCCTTGGTAGTTTTGCCTCAAACATTAGAAGAACTCCATCATGGAGTTAAACCTTGGTATTATATCACTTCTTATAGCAATACCTCCACTCGTAGTAGCCCGTCTCCAACAAGTGCACCTCCACTAGATACACCAATGCTACTAGAGCTAAAACTTGTGGGTACTATTGACTTACCCCTAGCAATTGAGCTTGAAGTGATGGAGATGTAGTTTGGAGACCAATATTATCTCTATAGCTTGATCTCCTCCAAGTAAGCTCTCCTAAACTCATGATAGTCATCCATTGGTAGACCCTCCTAGTGCTAAAACAACACCTTCCATGCCATGAAGGGTGTGGACAAAGTCAAGTTATGCATCTGTTCCAAATCACAACAACTATCAAACTCTTGGATGAAGTTATCCAACTCAATGGTACCTACTATACTAAAGTAATGCTTAGGGTCTTTGGTGGCCCAATAAATCTTACCATGTCACACAACAAGAATGTGTACACCCTAGGTTTATTTTCAACTAAATCAACTCCTATATCAAACTCCAAATCAGATTTAATTTCCTCTCACTAAGACCTAAGATATAAGTTGTGTAACAATATGAAGTTAACGGACAAGTTAGTTAAGACTAATGAAGTAGAAAATAGGCCAAATTAGCCAATAATTTAAAAAAAAATTAGAAGCATCTAGGAAGCTTCTTTCTACCTACCAAGTATTAGGTAACATGTATGTCAAGTGGTAACTTTTAGGAAGAAGTTTCTTGGAAGCTTCTTGGCTAGCTTAGCTTGCATCCCAAGGAGGTGGTTTCTAGAAGAAAAATTCTTGGGAAGTTTTCTGACTAGCTTAACTCGCATGCCAAGTAGGTGGTTTCTAGAAGGAAGCTTCTCAAGAAGCTTATTGGTCAACATACCTTGCACTCTAAAAATACAACTATTAGGGAGCTTCTCAAGAGTCTTGTATGTCCACTATAAATGCCTAAACCCAAGCTCATGCTATGCATTCAAAGTTTTGCTTATTTAAGAGTCCTAATGTGATCTTTTACTTTGATTTCTATTCTCATTTCTCCTTGGACTTTTATTTGATATAAGAACAAGAAGGGATGGATAGAATTTATGGACCACCAAATTCATTTTCCTTGAACCATTGATATTTTTGTGTCTATGTACTATCCAAACATTATTTCATGTAATTCATCATTGCACATTTTGGGTAGAATTTTCTAAATATGATCACCTTGTTTGATGAACCTTTTGTTTGATGATACTTCTAATTGTAACTTGCATAGAATGGTGGGTATGTTGCATCTACATGTTTACTTAGATAATTGTAAGTAGTTTGATAGAGTAGTAGCCATGGCAACAATACCCAAAGTTATTATTATGTAATAACAAATCAAACATCTTACTTGATTGTTGGAAGAAAGAGATTATCAACAACAAGAGCATGTAAAGAGAGCACCATTTTGAGAAGTAGAAAAGCAAATCAAATTTCCAAAGCCCAAGGTATTTGAAGGTAATAATTTCTTGAAAATAAAAGAATTTTTTATTTGATTGTGAATGTCATTTTGAAGCTAAAAATCTTCAACATGAATAGAGATAGATTCTCTTTGTTTCAACCAATTGGATAGAGTGGCAAAACTATGTTAACAATTCCAAGTAGAGCAAATTGAATGAAAAAAATTTCTACCAATCTTAACATGGGAAGAATTCAAGATCACAATAATTGGGCAATTAAAAGCTTTAAACTACGCACAAGATAGATTGGCAAAATTGAAGCATATTGGTTATGTAAGGAGCCATATCACTCAATTCTAGACCATTAGAAGGCAAATCCTAGATATACTAGAAGATGAAGCTTTGGATCAATTTTTAATGTACTTAATTGGAAGTGACCATGTGGGAACCCAAACACTTGGAGGAAACCATGCAATTGGCTTAGTACTTTGATTCGTTGGTTTTGACAACTTTGTCTCAACCTCAAATTTTATTGAACCTACCAACCATTGCACACAAGTGGAAGAGCCAACACCAATGAAGATTGATGCCATCCAACAGAGATCACTTGGCATTGGAAATAGGGAAAGATTGTAACAAAACAATGGTTGCTTTTATTGTTATCAAATTGGACATTGCATTGTTGAGTGTCCACTCAAGAATGGACAATCCTAAAAAATTAATCAATTGGAGTTTGTGGAGCATGATGATCAAGAAATCCAATAAAAGAGTTCGAGTCACCTATTGAGACCTTGATTAGTTCCAATGGGATTGAAGGCTCAACTTATGCAAGTTTGCTTCACTTGCAAAGTATGATATCTTATCATGATTGTAAGATTTTACTTGATTCTAGAAGTTCAAAGAATTGCATGTCTATGCAATTAATAAAGAAATTAGGTATTTTTATCAAGCTAATAATTAGTATTAGATTGATGATAGTAGATGTTAAAAATGGTTTTGCATTTTGTACTTCATATCTTATTACATTCAAGATTGGAAAGGAGTATTTGGAATGCATGAGGTTTGTAGTGACACCTCTACACTTGATGTCATTCTAGGTTTACCTTGGCTTGAATATAATAAGGTTCAATTTGTTTGGACCCATTAAAAATACAAGTACAACACCAAGGTAAAAAATACCAATTAGGTTTTTTGGCACCTTTGAGTATGATACCTAAGAATAATCAATTTCAAGATGAAAAGTTTGTCAATAAAGTAGCTATAAATCAAGCTTTGGAGGAAGATATTCCTAGTTTTGTGCATGGAGAATCTAATGAGGGCCAAAATCCTCATCAAGCAATGGTTGATTAGATAGTTCAAGAATTTTTAGATGTGTTTTTGGATGATCTACCAAAGGTGTTATCCTCCAACAATGGTATGGCCTTCAAGATCAAGTTAATGCTAGGAAGTATTTTAGTGGATAGACCAATCTATCGGCTCTCACCAAAGAAGTTGGAAGAGCTTTGAATAAAACTAATGGAATTATTGGAGAAGGATTTCATACAACATAGTACATCTCCTTGGGAAGCACAGGTACTACTTGTCCCAAAGAAGGATGGAAGACTTTGCTTCTGTATTTATTATTTTGGTCTCAATAAACTAACATTGAAGAATGAATATCTTTTGCCTTGAATTGATGACTTGCTATATCAATTGAGTGGAGCACAATACTTCCCCAAGTTGGATCTTTGAAGTGACTATTTGCAAATCCCATTCACAGATAGGATGTACAAAATATTACCTTTTGCACAAGGTATGGCCATTTTGAATGGAGAGTCATACCTTTGGGTTTCACTAATGCTCCAAAAGTCTTCATGGATCAAATACATTGGGTGTTGGTTGAGCTATTGGATTGGCATGTAGTGGTGTTCTTGGATGGTATTTTAATCTATAAGAAGACAAAGGTAGAACACAAAAATCACATGCAAGAAGTCTTCAGACAACTATGTCAATGGAAGATTTGCTACAAGAAGTCAAAGTGTACCTTTTGGTAGAAGGAAGTTACCTTCTTGGGTCATCAGGTATCAATAGAGGGGATGAAGATGGATGAGGAAAAACTCAAGGTCATTATTGGTTGGCCTACTCAAAAAGAGGCCACAAAAGTGTGGGCATTTAATAGATTGCCAAGTTTTTACCAATGGTTCATCTATTATTATGCTCATGTTGCTACACTATTGACCAATATCTTGGAGAAGACCTCAAGCTTTTAACGGATCATCAAGCACAAAGAAGCATTGTAGAAGTTGAAGCATATGGTGTCATTAAGATCTATTCTTCAACCATATGATCCTCAACTACCTTCTATGGTTGATTTTGATACTTCTAACTTTGCTATAGGAGCTATGTTGTAGTAGGAATTTCTAGATGAGTTACATCCCATAGCCTTTGTGTCTCACCAACTAAAGACCACAAAGAGGAAATACTCTACTCTATTAAGATCAAGATCAACTAGCAATGGTTTATGCCACCAAGGTATGGAGACATTATCTCAAGAAACAACTACAAATTTTTTGACATTCAACTTGAGTACAAATTCAACATATTCCATGTCATTCCCGATGTCCTATCACACGGACTTGATTTAAGACTCTTCATGAACCTCTCATCATGGTTGCAATTACAATAATATCAATTGACTCAAAAGTCCAAATTGAGTTTAGGATTGAGTTACAATAAGACCCCTTCTTTTAGATAGTACAAGGTCATCTTGCAACACATGATAAGAAAACAACACCTTCACCTTTAAGGTCTTCTATTCTATGTGAACCAGATCTATGTTCCAACCAAGAGTGATCTATGAGTTGTGCACCTTCAATAAGACCATGACTTACCAAGCATTGGTCACATGAGTGTGGACAAGACTTTAGGTACCCCAAATGCCAATGGTGGTAGCCTAACATAGAACAAGAGGTTCAAGAGTTTGTTTGATCTTGTGAGAGCTACAATGCAACAAGGCCAATAGTGAAGTTGAGTGGATTCCTTCAACCACTTCCCATCTCTTTTGCTTGATGGGAACACATGAGCTTATATCTCATCACATCCTTGCCAAAAATAAAGCAAGGTCATACAACAATCATGGTGCTTGTCAATAAGCTTAGTAAGCAAATCCATTTGGCCCCAACTTTTGATACAATGGATGCTCCAACATAAGCCCAAGATCTACTTCAATAATGTCTTCAAGCATCATAAGATGCCTCATGTACTCATCTCTCACTATAATCCTTGATTCATTGCTAAATTCTGGCATGCACTCTTCAAGTTACTTGACACCAAGCTTGCTTTGTCCATGGCCTATTAGTCTCAAATTGATAGGTAAACCAAATGAGAAAATTGCACCTTGGAGGATATGCTTTGTGACTTTGTCAACATTCACCATACCAACTAGGATGAATACATTATGACTATTGCATTTGCCTACAATAACTCCAAGCAAGCAAACAAGCATTGGATTCTCTCCTTTCTTCCTTAATTTTGGTGATAAACTACTTGTTCAAGATTCTCTTCTTGCTCCTCTTTCATCTCACCTCCCTCATACTTCCACCTTCTTGACCACAATATCCCACTCCTTACAACAAGCCAAATCTCATCTCCTTATTGCTCAAAATCATCAAAAGTAATACCTAAATCAACATCATCACGATCTCACCTTTCAACTTGGTGATAAGGTCATGCTTTGTTTAATAACCTACCCTTCACACTTGGTACCCAAATCAGTAAACGTGCTCCTAATTGGATAAGTCAATTTGATATCACCCAAATCAATTTTCTTGTTGCTTATTGCCTTGCTTTGTCATATGAAAATCCACCTTATCTTTCATATTTCCAAGTTGAAACCCTTTGTTTCTAATCCATATTCCTTTTCCACTAGTGTCCAACCCCCCCTTCCTCCCGTCCTTGTTAAAAATCATGAGGAGTATGAAGTTGATCATATCATTGTACGTTGCTGCCTTGGTATGGTGGCTCCAACACCATACCAAATACAAAGCACTTTAGAAAGGATATCCTCTTCATGATGCCACTTAGGAGCCTCTGTCTCATCTCCATAATGCACAAGAAACCATCTAGGAGTTTGAACCTTCCATGGTGATGAGGACTTCACTAACTAATGGTGAGATAATATGTAATAATATGGAATTTTTAGACAAGTTAGTTGAGACTAAGGAAGTAGCAAATAGACTAAATTAGCCAAGAATTATAAGAATATTCTAGAAGCATCTAGGAAGCTTCTTTGTACCTTCCAAGTATTGGGTAATGTGTATGCCGAGTGGCAACTTCTAAGAAGAAGCTTCTTGGGAAGTTTCTTGGTTAATTTAGAAAACCACTTTGTAAAAAACCACAACATACTAAAGCAATACCTCCTTGTGAATCCCCAAAGAACTCTATAGTGACAATGTTACTCAAACCACAACCTTAACCACCACAAGTATCCCACCAAGGATCACCATCAAGTGCCACCACCAATTGAACACCACTCACTACTGTAGCTCTGACTATGACAACTACACTAGGAGAAGGGTGACCTCTAACCTGCAATCACAGCATGCACTCTCACGGTTTGCATGTCATCACTTCTTGCTTCATTGGAGAGAAATATAAATAGTTTGATTGATCATCATTCTAACCTCACTACCAAGAGCACATTAGAGCACCAACACTCTAAAGTCAAATGATGCACAAATAAGAAGTAGAGAATGGAAGAGGTCTAATCATAAAAAGTCTGAAAAAAATCCTCCATCTCATAAATCAGCACTAGATTGACTCTATCACCATTTGGCATTTTACATAAGAGGAGTGTTTACCTACTACTATGCTACCAAGATCACTAAGGATGGGATCAAACTGTCTCTCCTAGCAAAAGCTACATGTGTATAAGTATCAATTGACTTGTCACCAAGTCAACAAGTGAAGGTGGACCAGTTGCCTATGGCACCAGTCTAGGGACATGAGATTTGGGGGTCAAACCCTATGGCGTACAATCCAGAAGAGTGTAGATTTTGCTAAATGATGACCAAAACTACCAAAAATTCATCTAAACTTGCTAGCCTCACACTAGCAAGTTGTCCCTTCTAGGCCTTTGTAGCCTCTCTAGCACATAACCATATGCCTTGAAGCCTCTAAATGCCAAATGAGGTTTTTCTTTTTGCCAATTTGAACCCTCTCCAAATTTGGCCACTCAAATCAAATATATACTCTATCTTTCAAGCAACAATCTACAAAAAATAGACCGCCAACAAATAGTTCACAAGCAACTACCAAAATAATGATGATTGTCAACATTACTATTCTAGTGTCCAAACAAACTAGCTTCTATGCAACAAATATCATGACATAATTGTTTAGTCAAATTACAATAAAAAAGTTGCTTGGATATCCTATGAATGAGTAGTTCTCTTGAGCACTAGAAATTGAATGTTCTTTTGAACTAATTTATTATCATCTATAATAGATTCTACAACGATAAGATATCGGAATCATGCTATTATTGATGTCCTATGATATTTGTCTAAATAATAAGCTTCAACTAATTTTATTGCATAATTATTCCAATTATTGTTTACTTTCTCATTGTATAAGAAAATAGCATCTTAGGATTTATCTGATATTTTAGACTTAATATAAAATGAAGGTTATTAATAATATAATTTAAAAATAACCAATCACATGAAAAATTGAGTGATCAATCTAAACAATACTACCTTTTTTAGGGGTGTTAATCCTTCTTTATTTAGATAAATTTCCATCTAGCAACAATATTATTGACTTAATGAAAGATAAGATTCTCCATTGTCTCCATTTTCATGGAGATTTATGAACTTTATGTTTGGTTTATATACTTTGTAAGTATTATTCAAAGATTTCAATAACAATGTATGTTCTTTTGAGTACATAATAGGATACAATTTAAGAAGTTACCTAAGACATAAATGTACTATCCATGGTAAATTAGGTCTCTGAGTGGATCATTTTACCATGGCGTGCAGATTAAAGTTTAAAGTATCGGCCTCCAAAGTAGAGAATGGTACAATAACTAAATTCAAAGCACAAGAATATAAGAATTTCATTCTTGATATTAAGGAATACTATGAGAGTTAAGTTTTTGCAAAATTTTGAAACGGAATTGCCAAGCATGGTCATAATATTAAGTATGAAAATCTCAGAAAATTGAAAAAATTAAATTTATTGTTGTGAAATTGTAAACAACCCTAAAATTTATGAATCACGTTGGTATACACCTCAAAACCACCTATAATATGATTTATAGATTCACTACAGAATTTTGGTAATTGTCCTTTGAAATCCTTAATATTTCATTACGTAAAATACTTAGCGCTAGGTTGCTGAGAAGTTCAACACGAACCCAAATTAGTTGAAGAGCAAAGACACAATAGTTCACACAATATCTAGTCCTAGATATCCATCCGGAGTGGGTCGTCCTACAGGTGGATGTTGAAAATGCTTTTAATAGCGTCTCATATGCATCCATCTATAGAGAGCTTAGGGAGGCTGGTGGATCCTTGGCTAGTCTCATTCCTTTTGTGCAGTCTTTTTATAGCTCTCTTGCTTCCTTTTACTACCAGCATGATGGTTCATAAGAGGGAGTCACTGTCTTGGAGTCAATTGTTGGTACACGTCAGTGAGATCCTTTGGGAGGGCCCTTATTTGCCATGGCTCACTTTAGAGCTCTCCTATCTACTACTTTGGCCATGTAAGGTTGTGTATTTCTCTCCTTGGCAAATGATACACACATCATAGGCCCTATAGATCAGATTAGGTAGACCTTTGACTACTTGACTATCGAGCTACATCTAGTAGGCTTGAGAGTCAAGGTGTCAAAGTGTAGGGCATGGTACCCTTTAGGTATCCCTCCCCACCTTGAGCTTCCAGAGGGGTGTATCACATCCACAAATGGACTTTGTGTTCTTGGCTTGCTAGTAGGATCGGAGGATTTTGTCATACGCATCTTAGACGCTACCCTTGCAGAGGATGTTCTCCATGGGGATGACCTTCCGTTACTAGGAGATTTGTAGGTGGCATTTGGTATACTCTCCTCTAGTATTGCTTGTCGACCATCCTACCTCATCCGCACAGTTCCTCTCTCATTGTCCTTCCTTTCACTTTTGAGAGCATTTGAGAGCATTTGATAGGAGGATTATGGGAGTCTTTGGTGATATTATTGGACCAAGGACTTTTGAGTGTGTGAAAGTGGATTTGGCACGTAGACAAACGGCCTTGCCGATCTCATGTGGTGGGGTTGGCTTGCTATCAATGGAGAAGACGACACCTATAGCATTTTTGGGTAGTTGGGCTCTCTTGGCACCCCTACTTTCCTCTTGTTTTGTGGTTGCTGATAGGCCAATTTTGGAGACTTATGTGATAGAGGTGGAGGGAGGATCCTTTTCTCTCCAGGTGTTATTGCGGCAGATGAGAGATAGTCTATCCCCATGATCACAAGAGGATTTCCCACCTTTTGCTTCACTATTGTTAGATTGGACTAGAGGTTTACAATCTTCCTTGATGGAGCGACAATGAGAGCATACGCTACATTCTTTCTTAGTCAACTTATCCATTAGCTACTAGAGCACGTCTTCGCTCTTGCTCCGGCAAGGGTGCAGGCTCTTGGATCCTAGCTCTATTGTGCATTAGTGCATTCCAACTCGCACCAGCTACTTTCTCTACAACGATGAGGTTTTGCCTAGGTTTGGTCCACCTATCTGCATCTTCATTACTCACTTATGAGTGTGGTTCTACACTAGATGCAACAACAGTCCACATGACATGGTGTTCTTTTGGAGGACAGAGGATAGCTACCCATGATGCCATTAGGGACATAGTGTTTGGTATGGCACGAGAGAGTGGATACTTAGCTTGGAGGAGCGTTCGTATGCTTTGCAGACAACACGTGTTAGGGTAGACTTATATTTGGTCCAAAATGATCAGGTGACAGTAGCGGATGTCGTGGTTACAGACCCTACACGGGATACAATTTTGGAGGGAGTGATTACCCATCCACTTGGATGGGCGGTGAATGCAATAGTAGGTTGCAAGGTCTCCAAGTATAGGGGCATGCAGCGAGGTCATCTCTTTGGTCCTCTAGCCTTGGAGTTATATAGAGTGATGGACACGACATTTGATACATTTGTCAAGGAGTGTACGAGAGCTTATCATGTTAAGCGTCAGGGATACCACTCTCACTCTCATACTTTGTAGCATATTTTAGACCGCATGTGTACATTGCTCAACAAAGTGCATTGGTTGGTGCAATCCATAGGAGAGCAATCACATTAGATTATGTTTCTTTGTATGTTCCTATTGTGTGTAGGCCAGACAACTTGCATAGCTTGGATATTTTAGGTGTGATAGGGCAGATTTTTTATATAGATTCCATTGGTGCTTGGCCCCATGTTACCTTTTTTGTCTCCTCCTGGTGGGGCTTGATGGGGTCTTCCCATCCTTCGTTGTTCCTACGCGGTCGCCTTTTCCTCACACACAATCGAGCACTCATTTCGGTGTATTATAGTTGCGGGCTTTGCACCTTTAGACGGATAAAGTCTCGAGTATGGGAGTCTGTACGTACAGAACGTGCAAGTTGACTGGATTCTATTTGAACGGCAAGTTGAAACGGAAAGTCAACGGTAACGTACGTAGATCCCATGTTCCTCCTATCCATATTCGAGCGAGAACGGACTCGTCTCGAGTGAACGTCTCCCACGAGAATTCTTACTCACAACACGGCTTCGTTCAGCTGCACGACTGCTTGTGTAAGGAACAGGACTCTCCAAACTCGACCGAGGATTCACTTCAAGCTAAACACTCGATTATAAGCCGTTTGATTAAAATCGACCGTTGAGATTCCGGAATCTTCCATATCTATGTTAATGTTGGGTTTCAATGATCGACTAAGTCGGTACTAGGTCCCCCTACATGTCGGTATGTCCCGGTCACCATACGCTGGTTGGAACATGTGTCTCGGCCATGACCGGGAGGATACCGGCGGAAGGAGGCACTGGGGCGGCCGGGAAAGGATTAGTGGGGAATCAAGGCGGGAATCAACAAAGGGAGGGGACCAACTGGGGCGCACCGACTGTCAGTGGAGAGGGGAAGGAAGGGAGGAAGAAGAAGGGGGGATAGTGGTGGCAGAACTTCGCGGATTCCATCTCTTCAAGCGATTAATTTCGCGCAGTAGTTTTCTTCCTTCTAAATCTTTCCCGTTGTGACATTGCTGCTGTGGTGTGCTGGCTACTCGTGCATTTTACGGATGGGAGGTGGATGACAGGAAAGAGGCAGCGGTGCATGGAGCTGGTCTCCTGAGACCATCGATCGATTTCCAAGCAACCCCGAGCGTTTTTGGTCGAGGGGCTTCTCGGAAGCTTGTTTGGATTTCTGGTGGAGTACGTGCAGCAAGAAAAGGGGAATAATTAACAGGTTCAAAGGAGCTTTGATCTAAATAGGGATTGAAGGCTTGTATATGGTCGGAGTTCAGGGGATTAGGATTGAGGTTTCAAGGTGGCAATTGGACGGGAGAACTCGGGAAGATGAGTGTATTTAGTGTGAAGCAATGGATTTGCTTCGTGCTGGTGAGTATTTTGAAATTAGGAGCTACCTATGGATCGCCTGTATCCGAGCGGGAGTCTGCCCTAAGCCTGGTTCATGGAAAGACTCGGAAGCAACAAAGCACTCAAGCTTATGCAACGTTGTTGTATGGTGACGAGTTCTTATTAGGGGTGCGTGTACTGGGAAAGTCCATCAGGGATACAGGGGCTGACAAGGACATGGTAGCGTTGGTTTCGAAAGGGGTCACACCAGCAGCTATGGAACTACTCGAGGTCAATTATATTCTTTTCCCCTTCTTCGATCGTTTTCATTGATTCACATCATAAGTTCGGGCCAAAGCTGGCATGTATTCGCCAAATATTTTAGCTGAGGACTATGGCTGCAGCTCGAGCATGTTTGTTCTAGCCGTAGTGATTTGCTCTAGGAGATTCACAAGATTTTATTCACCGTGAATCTTTTGTTGCGGTGACAGGCAGATGGATGGATAGTAGAACGAATAGATCTCCTCGAGAATCCTAATTCAAAATCCAAGCGACCAGCGCGTTTCTGGGGTGTCTACACGAAATTAAAAATCTTCAACATGACAAACTACGAGAAAGGTGCCCCCTCGCGGCCCAAGACTTACTATACAGGATGACGTCAATCTGTTCATTATCACCTTGCTTCAAATGGTTCGAGTGTGTCGAGTCGTTTGTAGTTATGCTCCAATTTCAGCTTTAGTGCAGTGGTTTGTGCGAGACATATACAGTGGCGCAAGGTTATTTGAAAAACTGCTGGTGTATTTGATTTCCACAATTTATCTGATTCTTTTGAGTAGGAAAGTAGACATAGATTGGTGAAGTCATTTTTAATTTTTAATTTAGTGCCTTTTGTTTATGACAGTGGTGTACCTGGATGCCGACACAATCGTGACCCGGAGCATAGAAGATTTATTCCTTTGTCAAAAATTTTGTGCCAATTTGAAACATTCGGAGCGACTTAACTCCGGGGTCATGGTTGTGGAGCCATCTCGGGAACTTTTTGCGGACATGCTGGCTAAAGTAACGACTCTGAAGTCGTACACTGGAGGTTGTATACTATCTTTAGATGATACTTAAGACTGTTTTCTCTCGAGTTGTCAGCTAAGTCGTTTCCGGTCATTAGATGCATTGGAAGAGATATTCAATGGGAGATTCAGCAAAATCTGTTAGAAAATACAATTTTTTCTCCAAGAAGTGGGCTCAAGACTAACTAATACGGTTGTATTTTCCAGGTGATCAGGGTTTCCTGAATTCTTATTACGAGGACTTTGCCAATGCGCGACTTTTTGAGTCGAACATGTCACCGGAAGATAGAAAAAATTACAAACCAGATATGGAACGTTTGTCCACGTTGTACAATGCGGATGTAGGACTGTACATGCTTGCAAACAAGGTATGCTCTTACTCAAGTCTTACTGATTCTGGTGTTTGGCAAAAGGAAAGGATGACCAAGAACTCCATGTATTAATTTAACACGGTTCTGTATTCCATCAGAAAATATGTGAATTTAACAAAAAATAACAAAGAAAGGTGCTACCCTAACCTAACGGCCTACCGGACCGAACTAGATAAATACACGTACCTACAAGTAGTAGAGCTGATTCGGTCATTTTTCATTACGTTACTGAATGATATGGCCTTTATTTGCATATGGCTGGCAATGGTTGGTTTCTCATTGTGCCGGTGTGCTTTTGCAGTGGATGGTGGACGATGAGAGTGAGTTACGTGTAGTGCACTACACTTTAGGACCACTGAAACCTTGGGACTGGTGGACTCATTGGCTTCTGAAACCTGTAGATCTTTGGCAGGTAACTGCTACTTGCTTGAGTTCGTTGTAAATTCTGGAGATGGCTGAACTTTCAGGAGCGCAACAGTTTCGATTTCTGGCACCGTGGACTTACTTATGGAAATATCTGCTTTGCAGAACGTACGTGTGACTCTGATGGAATCTCTACCAGGGACTAGAGGTGGTCAAACCTCTCATACGCGCCTCGTTGTTCGAATCCTTTTCTTGATACCATTGATCATCTTGGCTTTTTGCAATCGCCGTTTTCTCTGCCAGGTTTGTGCTAACTGCCCTCACTATTTGTCTGTCCAGGTGAGATAGTACGTGTTGCAGGAGTTCAACAAGTAGTATTTTCTTTATAGTCTTGCTTAGAAAGCTGATACGCTAAGGGGACGTATTGAAGGTGGAAGCCCTTACTGAAGCCCAAGGAGCTCCAGTAATCTGCAGAAGATGTCCAACAGTAGTGGGAAGCGATCGAAGCATATTTTGCCATAACTTTGAATTACTCATACCTCTGCAGATCCATCAAGATCTTTGTGGGCTTTTGTGCACCGGTTCTTTCTGTGGTTATGCCCGTCAGTTGTGGTACAAATACACTGCTGGGAGTGTTTTGCCAATCTACTCTAAGATGACTGGGAGTCCTTCAAATCCTCCAAGTGATCAGGTATGGTGTTTGCGTGCCTTCTCCGACTTGGCCTTCTCTTTTCCACCACTAGCCAGGTGGTTGTGTACAAGTTCCTCCTTAAGTTTACTCTTAATGGTCTGGATTGACTTTTTACGGACACTATTTAAGTCTTCCGGCTTTTTGTCATGCTAATAGAGCTTGATGGTGGCGTGAGTGCAGTATGCCGCTGGTGGTGGAGGAAGTACCGGAAATTCCAGATTGCCCACTTACATAGGCAGTCTCTCGGTCGTCATCTGTTTCTTTTGTGCCCTTGGCTCTGTGGCAGTTGCAGCTCTCCTTATACCCCACCAGGTGAATATTTTCAATCTCATTGCTAAGCTACGTCATTGTGTCTGGATCTTCATGCATACAAGGTGCCGCCATTGAGGTTCGATAGCTGTGTGTTATAAGTTTTGGACAAACACCTGTGTAGTTAGGGTTACGCACTTTACAGACTTACGTCGCTTCGGTTTTTTTTCTTTCTTCAGTTGGATTTACTTTAGGGTTACATTGTCAATGTAATGACTTAGTGGTTCAACCATGGATGGCGGAACAGGTGATGCCATGGACTGGAATGATCTTGGCATACGAGTGGACATTCTTTTTGTTTATCATATTGTTCGGGAAGTACTTGGACGTATTGTACGGACTTGGTAGATCCTCTGCAGCAGTGACGTTTGCTTCAAGTCCAGATGCCTCTGCGTACAATTCTGCCAAGGGTGCGTAGTCCTTGTCTTATTCTTCTAGAGGTGTTGCATAAGATGTTCTATATTGTTTGTTCTGATCTCTTTCAGATCACTACAGCATTCAGACCTTATGCTGGCCATTCCGTTTCGAGATATACAAGTGTAGATCGTTGGAGGTTCGAAGGTCGAAATTTTGTACATATCTAAAACATATGTTTAGCGTTCCAGGACTCAAGTGTCCATAGTGCTTGTTGCAATATACTCTATCCAGTCCTCTCTCGCTTCGCTCTTGCTCTCGTTACACTGGTACACTTCGATATGTCTTAGAGACAACACCATCCACTCCACTCCCGCATTGCTCCACTCCTCCCTTCCTCAGCTATTTCCCTCCCTAATATCTTTCACTTGCTCTTTGCCTGCTTCATGGTTCATACCTGACTTTCGATCTCCAGAGTTCCTACCTGACTCCAGACTACAATTTATTTTCTTCGTTCTTGCGATTGCTTATTGGTGCCCAATTGCACAATCTTTTATATTTCTCGAATTCTGTTGCATAGGCGTTATCGAATGCACTTTGTTTACTAGTTCTTTAGATAGATGTTGTTCTCGATATGTTGCCATTATGCCCTTGCTTCAGGTTATATTCGATGCATTCTACTTTGGGGATTTATCACCATTCGCATTGAGCATTGGGCATATCTTGGTTACCGTCCAAATGTACTTAATGAGTTCTGGATCACCCGTTCCTAGAACGGCTTCTGCTCTCATCTACCAATATCTAAAATATCCTAAATTACTTTATTGTGTTGAGATTAGATTGATAAGTACCTGCTGTCAGACAATGAAAATTCCCTCATCATCACCTGGTTACCTCAGATTCTCCCTGGTCGTCTCTCTGATCATCCAGAAGTAAAAGCGGATTACGCAGTGTCATAAAAAAAGAACTTTATTTGGATCTTCGTATGTTACTTGTACTCAAAGTCGTGACCAATTCTTTGGTTCTGACCTATGAATCTTATATGTGCAGGTCATAGTCGTCCTACGGTGCTTTGGAATGGACCAACCGCGTTCTATGGCCTTGGGATGGCGATTCTCGCGATTTCCATCCCGGCTGTTCCTTTCATGTTGGGAGTCAGTGCTTTGTTTGCAAGGCAAGGTTCTTTACCTTCTGAATTCATATTGACTCCTCGATGTTTTAATGTTCATATTCTTAAACTTACCACTCGAGGTTTTCTTGATTTTTTCCATCTCAATGACTCTTCAGGATTCTAAGAGCTATATTTTACTTTTCGTACTGCAAGGACTTTCAACTCACATCTGACTTACTTGTGTTCTTTGTTAGCAGATTGGGTTTGATGATAACTATGGGATTGGTGTTGGCTGCTTTTATGACATACGCTGCGGAACATCTTGCAATTCAGTCGTACCTCCGAGGGCGGGATGAGTGGAATCAAGCTCGGGCACAGTCTGTTTGTTGTGGTATCTGATAAATTCTCAAGAACAATGCAGCCTGAGAAAACCAGTTGTTGGAGGGTGTTGTCTTTGCTCTGGGATGGCCTGCAAGTTTGTAGTGGCTCAATGAGCATGGCAAGAAGAGCCAATACGTCTCTAGTCTGGGTTGATGTATAGCAAACCACCTTAAAAAGGGAGCACATAGAAGTTCAAATGCCTTACAAACAGATCACAGAAGTCCCCAGCACTCGTGGTCCTTATCATCTCAAAGAGTACTTTCGCTGGGTCCAGTTCAGAAAAGGGAGTCCCTCAGTGTCGTAGCGCTAGAGAAGAATCTAGGTTAATTTTTTGGAAAGCATTATACAAGCAGATTTGTATATTATCATGGTTATAAAATTAAGTAAACTCAATTCGTGGTCGTATGGCAAGGAATTTAACTGAAGACTCATAATGTGAGGCATACGTATAGACTCGTGTTTGGTATCCTCTGATTTCCCAATCTGATACGGTAAACCGTTCTTTATTTCTGCTCGATAAAGATCAAAACAGGAGTTTATCAAATCTTTGATGACATGCTTCATGATTCCTGGCCAACTGCCATTCTTATTTTTGGCCATTCCATATCTGAAGTATGCTCGTCACTAGGACGAATGCTTCAGTTGTCTGTAGTAGGTGTAGTTAGCGCCAATACAACACACTTTAATCGCCACTCTGGACGATAAGAAAGTTTTCGCCTCTTCCTGAGTTGTTCTTTCGTGCCCTCAGATTTGAAAGGTTTCTAGAACTGTCAACAGTTACGATATGAATCCGGTCGTCTTTCAAGGATCATGTTCGCTGAGTATGTTCCATGTCCCTAATGACAAATCACAGGATAATTCGAACAGCTTAATTGGATAATACAAATAATTATCTTAATAGAAGAAAATCCGTAAAAATAATTCAACAAGCTTTAAAGGGTACTCTGGAGGACCTTACGACAATGTAAAACCACGACGACTTAGTCAAGGAAAAACATTCATAGTGGAATTCGTTTGAATATCAATTATAAGTAAAATACCTTCACCAACTTTTAATTAACCTAAACAAGAACACTATGGCAAGTCCGGGTGGAGGTTGAAAAGGGATAATGTGTACTTCACTTGGATTACTTGGACGCAGCGTTGATCTGTATTGTAGACGATAAGAGTTAACACAGATTTGTATTTGGTTGTAAATGATTGGTTTTTCGTAACGGATGTTGTGTTGTGGTTATGGATAACTTTCGTGTGATTATTCATCCTTTTCGATATACAAATTACATTAGGAGATGATGTGCTTATGGATGCAAACATTCTTGATATAGTTGGGGGTGATCATTCATCTTTGAATATGCAACAGGCAGAGCGGCAATCAAGGTCTCTAAGTCGCTTTTTATTCCTTTAGAATTAAAAAAAAATTTCTTCTAGCTTTGAAAAGGTATGGAACTATAGATCCTGCATTTGATATATTTGTCAAGGATTGTGCAAGACTTTACCATACGAGACAAAAGGACATCATTTTCAATTATTTAATAAAACGTGACCGCATGTGAAAGCAAGAAGGAAAATACAAGGAAAATATAAAGCAAGAAAGATTGGAAGACCACATCAAGCCTTACAAAGAAAAGACAAAGGGGTAAAATGGAGCTAAGCCCCAATAGGATGGGGGCAAGAGGAATCTGCCCTAAGATTCCTGAGCTATGCAAGTTGTATGGTCTGTAACAAATTGGAGTTATCTGGTCAAGTATCACCTAGTGTGATTGTTTTCCAATGGATTGCACCAGCACATCATTTTCAATTACTTCACTCTATAACTTTCATTTTCTTATTTATAATTTAGTTAAACAACTTGTGCCTCTTGTTTTAAAGATGGATATAATCCATAAAAGAGTAATTACACTAAGTAAAATTTCTTGGTATACTTATTCTAATGATGTGTAAATATTTTAACTTATATATCTCTGATATTATCTGATATTCTAGGTATGATAAAATAGATTTCTCTTTCCGATGATATTGAGACTTAGCCTCTTAAGTTTTATCCTTATACAACTTGATAGAATCTTCCTATACTTATTGTTATCCTCTTCTTGTCACTCTTCAATATGAAAACAATATATATCATATCTTAGTATATAAAATAATGTATAAATATGATGGAGAATTAGTATAAATTTAAACTAGAGTGTACACCTTACTCATTCTAAGTCATTTGTAATGCTAAACTAGATGCTAATGTCTTTAAAGTTAATATATTAATGTTAGACTTAGACTTCATGTGAATATAGTGATTTAATGAATGATTATGTTCGCGTCCATTGAAGACCGTCAAGGTAAAAGGCAAAACATTAGAATATTTACATTATATATATATATATATAAAATGTAAATATATAGAACATCAAAAAATAGGAAAAATCATAGTATTGGTATCTTGAAAATCCCCTACTAAATTGAACGATAGTCAAAGTGTCACCACGATATCCCCTTTACCTCCAAGCAAGTAGACGGTTTCATAAAATGGACTGGTCTTTATTCAAGATGAGTTTCCATCACGAGTCGATATTCCAAAGTATAAAGAATCATCCTCATCCCCTTGATCCAACGACCATCACCAAATTAAATTTCAGTATACTTAGTTGAAAATTTCATTTAAAAGTACTTATACTAATATTATTAGAAAATTAATTCTATTTCATTAAAAAATTCATTAAATAAACTAGTATAAATAAATCTTAACTTCAAATAATATTCTATACAACATAAAAAAAATTGGAACCAAACTATCATAATCTATCATCATTAAAAGAAAGTCATAAACATTTTATTTCAATTTCAAACACAATATGGGATGAGAACGATTATGCATAAATTCTCTACGAAAACAATTACTAAACTGTTTATGTCGGTCACTTCCAACCACTGTAAAGTGCAGTGTATGTACTACAAAAATATCGTCGAAACGTTATATGGTGTACCACACAATGAACTTTCCCCTATCATAAACTACACATCTCTTTGGCTGTTATTTCGAGAGAAAACGATACCGCGAGTGAAATCAAGAAGGATGGGAAGCCCATCAAGCAGGACAAGGGGAAGGAACAGACAACGGGTTAAAATGGACCCCAAAGCTGTTGTTTCCAAATCGGTTGATGTGCGCTTGCGATGAGTATACATCCATCCACGACAGTGGAGGTGGTGAGAACTTTATCAGGCAAAGAGTGAGGGCAATCTATGGTGAAGCTTCCGCCAGTGGACACCCACCACCCCATGCTTCTCATTTTTTCATGTACAGTTGCGATTCTCCATAGCCCACGGGGAAGTGTGTTGGCCACTGTCAACGAGAATCGTTTCCTACACCCCGGCGGAAATGTGGGCTAATGACCTTCCGGTCTCCATGGAGTCTCTCTTTTCAGATAATTGCGGCACATTTTACACTCTCAGCTGAATAATCAGATTGAGTCAATGCCCGGATCAATGATCGCGTTTCAATTTGTTTCTATGGCGAATGTGTATCATGACCCAACACGAAGGCTGTGACGGGAGAGTGAGCAGTTTCAGGAAGACGTTGAGAAGAATGCAACGGACCATAGCTAGCTAGGGTCGATCCAAAGGAAATCATGACGCGAGTCACGACTTCCTTTGGATCATGACCGTGGAGGAAAACTTCTTCAGGATTGAACTTCTCCTCTGCTGAGAAGACTGTTGCACTTTGCACAAGGATTCTGTGCTTTCCCATAACAAAGTTGTGATGACGCAGCGCTTTCACTCTCCAGCATAGTTGTTAAAATGCTGTTCTTTGTCAAGAAGATCAGTGCCCATTCGAGTATGAAGCATTTGTCATAGGTCGGTCTTCTTCACAAGGTTGAATTCCCGGCTGCACAAAAATTTCAGAGCGGTGGAATGCGGAAAGAGAACGATCGTGTAAACGTGGAACGCAGAAAACTTGTGTATGTGTGCTTGTCACACAGGTCCCGGGACATAATGTACTTATCGCCATCTTCAAGAATAAGTTTGTCGACCGAAAATTACGCAATCCAACACCCATCCATATGCATGATGTACAGTGTACATCAGTGTCCGCAGGACTAGTTTATCGGCGGTCCAGCATCTCATGCCGTCTCTCCGGTACATACCGCACAGGACAAGAGGCCTGTTCGAGCACGACAAGACGAAAGGGTTGCAATTAACTGTTTACTGGATAATTTGAGCAAAATCCCAGCACCACCGTACAACATGCCTCTAGGATCATGATCGTGACTTGAAGTTCCACGTGAGAAAGCGGATTGTGGGAACCTTGGCCATAGAGGCCGTATATATATGAAGTATACTTGAAGCGTTCGGTATGATCAGCTCTCACTCGATTAGCTTCATGCATCGTTTAGATCTATGACACTCAGCATCTGATGCTCTGCGGCCTTCCGAAGTGACTCAATCTGTATTCGCGTTGCTTCTGAGATGGATACCCGAGTAGCTTTCCTCGTTTTACTCGCCGTTACGGCTTCGATTGGCACAGTCGCTGCTCAAACATGGGAACAAAAGTTTCTTGATCCCCACAACGCAGCTCGAATGGCAGTCAATGTTCCCAGATTGAGTTGGGATTGGAATCTAGCTAAGTATGCTCAGACTTGGGCCAACAGGCAAGCCAATCTCTACAACTGCCAGCTGAGGCACTCCAACGGACCATATGGAGAAAATATCTATTGGTCAAGCTGGAGAAGCACTCCCATCGATGCAGTGAAATCATGGGTATCCGAGAAGCCGTACTACGTATACGCTACAAATAGTTGTGCTTCAGGAGAAATGTGTGGACACTACACTCAGGTGAGTTCTTGAATTTGCTCATCTCAGACATATATGTCGTCAGTATTTGATACAGAACTTACATTCTCGAATGTACTCGAGTCTGATTTCTTATGATCTGTCTGAAAAAGTTCAATTTAGTCGAAATAAAATAAGCGCCTTTGTACATACTAGTACTGGGACTTCCAGATTCTCGGAGCTAATTTCTTGAGGTCTTTTTTTGTTCAGATCGTTTGGAAGACAACAACGAAGGTTGGTTGTGCATCTGCGAAATGCCCACAAGGAGGAACATTTACCATCTGCAATTACAACCCTCCAGGTAACTACATCGGTCTGAAGCCATATTAGGCAGCGGCAGCCATGTGCCCAACCGACGAGGAAAGAATAATCGAGCCGGTCCCTGCTCAGCTACGCGCCCAGCCAGCCCAAGTACCCACACATGGTGGAACTCTTTGTAGCCTTCCTGTTTTTTAGCGAGAGCATGAAAGAGTACACAGTACGACTTTGTCGTGAGGAAGCCGTACTGGGCCGATTAGTGGTGTTTATCCAAGCATATATGTATCTAGTAGCTAAAAGCCTGATCTGCTAGCTAAGCAGAGTGCAGGTATGCGCCCAGCCAGCCCATGTAATCGGTGCTTTTCTTACCAGCAGTTCACAATTGCAAGATGAACTGCTGAGAGAAAATTAAGGCTGTCGATAGAGGGCTGATTGGTGGTGTTCACTTAAATGCATAATTTCCAGTAAACTGAGTCGTCGTACTCATTGGGAGATTGAAACTTCATTCTTCCTTCCTGCTGTATATGTGTACCCAACTATTTGGCGGCTACGAATTGCTTAATTAAATGCTCTTTGTGTGAATCAAGCAAATTTACTCAACGGGCAGGTCAACCATCCAGCCGAACAAAATTCTTCATCTCTCTTCCAATATGCTGCCACTGTTGACAGGGACAAGTCTATAACTGCCCTTCACAAGGATAACCTGATCCGCAAAAAAATTCGTCCGAAGACACATATGAGAACACGCCCGGTGATCAGTCACCGTGGTCAACTTTTTACGATATAACTGTGTGCACACGAAGAGACTGAGCATGAGATCAGATAATTTAACGAAGCTTGAGTCGAATGTTCATAGTCTCAGGATTTCTAATCCCTACAACCCTCCGCCTGTTATCACTCATGATCAAGTAGCGTGGCACACAGAAAACCATGAACGAAAGCACGATTGTCTACAATAATGAATTGAAGCTGGACAATTAATCCACATTTGGTTAAGCTGAAGGTCTACTACGTCAAAAAGATTACTTGCGGAAAGTTCGGACCGCAAGTCATCTAGTTCCAAGGGGTGAAAACTAGTCGATAATAGCAAACCTAATATCAAAACTTTGAGCAAATCCCTTCACTTCTCAAACAAGTTTTGGTCCAGTCTGCAAAGTTTGAATGTGATAATCCCTTAATAGCTCATGAAGTCTTGGTTCGAAGAAGTTAACTTTCCATCCGCCTGTTAATCTAAACAAGCAAATTATTTTTATCTGTCAGCAGATTGTGATATTTCAAGAATCTTAAGTCAGCAATTCGTCATCCCTGGGATAAGTGTTCCAAATTCTCTGGTCTAGACACTCGAGCACACTTTACACACGTGAATTTATTGGAAGACTGAACTTTTTGTTTGCTGTCACTGTTTTCAATTACGTCAACAATCCTGCTACATCAATTGCTCTTAGTCGCATATCATCGCACCTACGCCACTTTTGCTGGTGATCGTGAACCTGAACTTGGAATGGCCCGCAGAACTTTAGAACCAAGTGGAGGCAGTCTTTTCAGGGATCAAAATCTCACCCTTGCTTGCCTCGATCCATATTCGGATGTGTATGCGGCCAAGCAATCAGACATGCATGCGGCCAAGCAAACCAGAAAATCAGGCGAAATGAAAGGATCACGAAGTAGTCGTGAACCGTGAGAAGGAATGGCCTGGATATAAACGGTATTTCTGAGCACATGAAATTAAAATGTCTGATCCTCAATAAAGATGCTCCCTCGACACTGTTCTGATAAGTTGCAAATCGTTCCCTCGCCATTTACGTGGCCCTTTTCTCAGTCTGATCATGCCGTCCAGATTACTCCACTAACTATTTCTCTTATGTTCTGTCTAGATTGTTCAACAGAAGCGTATGGAACCATCCTGAACCTCTTCAGAGGATGCAGTTGGTCGGCTAGCTTATCATTACCTAGTTCACAAATTGCCTCGACATGCGGAAACCAGAAACCTTAAGCAGAGTCCTCCCAGGGATTAGCTCTTTCTTTAAAACCATGATGGAGCTATCACAAGCTTTCAACTACGGTACCAGCAGCTGTAATCTACGTCTGACTTCCCTGACGAACAACTGTAACTTTTTTAGATGGACTGTTATGTTTGGCTTGTCAAGAGCAAAGGCAAATGTAACTGATGGCCGTTGCTTGTCACTTATCTAGAAGTTGAAGTGTACAGTCACTTGTCTAGAAGTTCAAGTGCATGACAGTGATGGACAGTGATGGACCTGTTTATAATGTATAAACATGTGCAATGAGAAATAAAGCTTCAAGAAGGCTGGTGTGAGCCTGTTTCAGTCGTGGAGGTAGCTTCCCGGACAGGGAGTGAACCACGTTATTTCCTCTTAGTCTTCTGATTTCTGTTTAAGGTGGTTGTGATGTGCTATTGTGACAGGTCCTAGGGACTGTGTTTTTTTCTAACAATTGGTATCAGAGCTTAGTTGGTACTGAAGAGGGACTGAAGATCTGAGGGGGCTCTGAAGAGGGTCAAGAAGCAAGTCCCCAGCAAAGCAATGGCAGGGGTGATATCTATATCAAATGCTAAATTTTCAGTGGAGAAATTTGATGGGAAAAACAATTTTGGACTTTGGCAACTGAAGATGAAGGACCTTCTTGTCCAGCAAGGACTACATAGAGCACTGAAGAAAAAACAGGAGGACAAAAGTAATGAAGATGAAGGAGATGAAGATGCAGATCTCAAAGCTATCAGCACTATTTGGTTGAACCTTGCTGATGAAGTGCTATACAATGTTATGAATAAGGAATCTGCACCAAAACTATAGGCCAAACTGGAGAATCTTTATATGACCAAGTCATTGACAAATAGACTATATCTTAAACAGAAGTTGTATATGTTGCGGATGAAGGAAGGCCAAAGTATTATGGAGCACCTCAATGCTTTCAACAAAATCATTTGTGAATTGATGAGCATAATGGTCAAGTTAGAAGAGAAAGATAAGGCATTGCTGTTATTGACTTCACTTTCTCCTTCATATGAGCATCTGGTCACAACTCTTCTATATGGGAAGGATGATATGAATTGTGAGGAGTTTACTTCAGCATTATTGTACAATGAGATGCAAAAAAGACCCAACCAAGAAAAGACAAATTCAGAGGCTTTATTTATCAGAGGAAGGACAAGAGAGATAGATCAGATCAGGAGTAAATCAAGATCCAACTATCAAGATCTAGAACTGGAGGTTTCAAAGGCAAATGCTGGATTTGTGGGAAAGTTGGACATTTCAAGAAGGATTGTAACAACAAGAGGCTTGAGTCCAATAAGGATAAAGGTCAGCTTTCAGATCAAGCAAGTATTGCTGAGTCATATGGTATTGTGGATGATGTTCTATGTGCTATCCAAGACAAAGATAAATTTGAGGAGTCATGGATATTGGACTCAGGTTGCTCTTACCATATGTGTCCAAATAAGGAGTGGTTTCATGAGTACAAACCATTCAATGGCGGATCTGTAATAATGGGGAACAACATGGCTTGCAAAGCTATTGGCATTGGTACAATACGCGTTAAGATGTTTGATGGTATTGTGAGGACTCTTGCTGATGTAAGGCATGTTCCTGAGTTAAGGAAGAATTTGATATCACTAGGCACTTTGGACTCAAATGGTTGGAGGTGGGGAGCAGAAAATGGAACACTCAAGGTATCAAAAGGAGCATTGGTTGTGATGAAGAGCAAGAAGATAGGAAATCTTTATGAGCTTGTTGGAGCGACCATTATTGGAGGAGTGGCAAGTACCACTTCAGAAAGTGAAGATCCCAAAGATCTTACTCAGTTATGGCACCTACGTTTGGGTCATATGAGTGAAAGAGGTCTAAGTGAATTGTCCAAGCAACAACTTTTGAAGGGCCTTAAAAGTTGTAAGTTAAAATTTTGTGAGCATTGTGTAATTGGAAAGCAACGAAGGGTAAGCTTTTCCACAGGAGTTCATTGCACGAAGGGAATTTTAGGCTATGTGCATTCTGATGTTTGGGGCCCTGCAACTGTAGCTTCAAAATCTGGAGCATTATATTTTGTGTCTTTGATTGATGATTACTCTAGGAGAGTATGGGTCTACACCATGAAGCAAAAATCAGAGGTCTTCTCTATCTTTAAACAATGGAAAGTGATGATGGAGAAACAAAATGGAAGGAAAGTGAAGTGTTTGAGATCTGATAATGGTGGAGAATACAAATCTGGAGAGTTTGATAGATATTGTAAGAGTGAAGGGATAATTCATCACTTTACAGTTCTGGGTACCCCTCAACAAAATGGAGTGGCAGAGTGGATAAATCGTACACTCTTGGAGAAAGCAAGAAGTATGTTAAGCAATGCTAGATTGGAGAAGAGTTTTTGGGCAGAAGCTATAAATACAGCTTGTCATTTGGTAAATATTTCTCCCTCTACCGCTATTGAGTGTAAGACACCTATAGAAAAATGGACAGGTCGGCATGTTGATTACTCTTCACTTGTAGTGTTTGGATGCATTGCTTATGTTCATATTCAACAAGAACAACGGACAAAGTTAGATCCCAAATCTAGAAAAGTATATTCTTGAGATATGAGAAGGATACAAAGGGATATAGATTATGGGATCCAGAAAGGTGTTGTCTTGTTGTGAGTAGGGATGTAGTTTTTGACAAGAAGAGTAAGATGGAGACTATTACTATAGCGGAAGAAAAGAAAAAACAAATTCAATCAGATTTTGTTAAGATAGATATTGATCTTGGAAATGAAGAGATATCATCTCTTGTAGATCTACCAAGTGAACCATTAGAAGAGCAAAGTCCAAAAGTGATTCATGAAAGTAGGTATCCAAATAGGGATAGGAGACCTCCAAAGAGATTTGATGATTCATTCATAGCTTATGCTCTTCTTACGGAGAATGGTGATCCTTCTTCATATGAAGAGGCAATGCAAGATCAAGAGTTTCAAAAGTGGCATTGTGCAATGGAAGAGGAGATGAAGTCTTTGGCCAAAAACCAAACTTGGAGACTTGAAAAATTGCCTATGGGAAAGAAGGCAATTGGTTGCAGATGAATATTCTGGAAGAAGGAAGAACTTCCAAAATCAGGTGGAGATAGATACAAAGCAAGGCTTGTAGCAAAGGGTTATAGCCAAAAAGAAGGTATTGACTTCAATGAGATTTTTTCACCAATGGTAAAAATCTCTTCAATTCGTGCACTATTGGCAATAGTTGCATTGCATAACTTTGAGTTGGAGCAACTAGATGTTACAACTGCCTTTTTACATGGAGAATTGGAGGAGGAGATTTACATGCATCAACCTGAAGGTTTTGCGGTACCAAGGAATCAGAACCTGGTTTGTGGGTTACAAAAGTCTTTATATGGACTAAAGCAAAGTCCAAGACTTTGGTACATGAAATTTGATACTTTCATGTTGAAGCATGGATATAACAGAAGTGAATCAGATTTTTGTGTGTACCTCAAGAAGCTACATGGACCTAGAGTATTTGATTTAATCATCTTGGTACTATATGTGGATGATATGCTGATTGCTGCGGAGGATATGGTTGAGGTGGAGAAATTGAAAGCACAACTTGGTAAGGAGTTTGATATGAAGGACTTGGGGTTCTTCAAAGAGGGTGCTTGGGATTGAAATCCATCGGGACAGGAGCAAGGGAAAGTTATGGATATCTCAAAGGAGATATTTGGAAAAATTACTTGCTCGGTTTGGCATGGAGAATGCAAAAACAGTGAGCACTCCAATGGCAAGTCATTTCAAGATATCATTGAAGCAATGTCCATCAAATGAAGAGGAGAGAAAAATAATGTCAAATATTCCTTATGCAAGTGCTGTTGGGAGTTTAATGTATGCTATGGTCTGCACTAGACCAGACATCTCATATGCTATGAGTATGGTGAGTAGATACATGGAAAATCCAGGGAAACAACATTGGGAAGTTGTGAAGTGGATACTTTGTTACTTGAAAGGGAATATAAATATTGACATTACCTTTGATGTGGAGAAGAACCAAGAAGGAGGAATTATAGGGTATGTAGATTCTGACTTTGCCGGAGACTTGGATAAGAGAAGGTCTACAACAGGGTTTGTTTTTACACTTGTTGGTGGTGCAGTAAGTTGGAAGTCAACTCTCCAATCTACAGTTGCTCTTTCTACTACAGAGGCGGAATATATGGCAACAGCTGAGGCTGCCAAAGAAGCAATTTGGGTACAAAGATTAGCCAAGGATGTAGGACTCCCTCACATGAAGTCCACACTTTTTTGTGATAGCCAAAGCGCTATTCACTTGGCCAAAAATCAAGTATATCATTCAAGGACAAAGCATATTGATGTGAGACATCATTTTATCAGGGAAGCTGTGATAAATGGTGAGATCAATTTGCAAAAGATTGGCACAGAGGTAAACTCAGCTGATATGTTGACTAAACCTGTTCCTGTTGAGAAGTTCAAGTTATGCATGAACTTGCTCAACCTTGAATTGTGCTCTTTGGGATGGATGATATGGTGGATACAAGCAAAAGGTGTAGATTGTTATGTTTGGCTTGCCAAGCGCAAAGGCAAATGTAACTGATTGCCGTTGCTTGTCACTTGTCTAGAAGTTCAAGTGGACAGTCACTTGTCTAGAAGTTCAGGTGCATGACAGTGATGGACCTGTTTATAATGTATAAATATGTGCAATGAGAAATAAAGCTTCAAGAAGGCTGGTGTGAGCCTGTTTCAGTCGTGGAGGTAGCTTCCGGGACAGGGAGTGAACCATGTTATTTCCTCTTAGTCTTCTGATTTCTGTTTAAGGTGGTTGTGATGTGCTATTGTGAGAGGTCCTAGGGACTGTGTTTTTCTAACATGGACAATTCCCGAATAGAGCGTACAGGATTTCGGATGGTCGAAGGCATTTCAATCCGGGCTTGGGGCGTCGATTATCCGAAGGCAGAAAAGTCGAGGACGAAGTGCGGATATTTTCAGAAACGTCACACAAGATTCGGGCCTGGTGTCGCAGTGGCGTGTACTTGAACATGATTCCCGTTTAGTTCACATCGAGGATTACATTGTGCAAGTGCACCGCTCTCGACCATATATCCTCGTTGAGAGGGACATGGTTTCATACAGTAAAATGTGGCAGTATACTGTAATGCAGTTGACATGGTGAACATAGTCAACAAAGCTTTGTCCCCCTTTCTCTATACGAAGTCATTGGACTGACAAGTAGCACTGACAAGTAGATTGAATCATTCACAGATGGCGGACGAGCCTGATCAGGAGTAAGCTCGAGCGAGAGGGCCAGTCTCCGAGTGAAATCATCGATAATAAAAGCCGACAGACGGGAGATTATCATTGAAGACACTAAATGTCTCTCACCACCAATCTCATATTTTCATTCGACTCAGAATAGTTGAGAAATCTGCATATCTGCTCAGTATATTCCATATTCACGAGGTTCTTACAGATGATGGCGTAAATTTCCTCAGCTATGAGCTAAATATGAATACACTGGAGCCGTAAGTTGAAGTGCTAAAAGCTCCAAAAGCTGCTCACTCAAGTGTTGCTTCTATTTGGGACGGGCTTGACCTTACTTGTGATCATGATGGATACCTTGCCTTGTTGCTTTGACCAAGCAAAGTTGATTTGTCGAGCTAAATGTTACTCTGCAAAATTATCTCTACACTTGCTCAAACAAATTTATGGTGAGATGACAGAGGCATAAACTGAAGGGAAACGCCGAAGGCGCTCCCGTTTCTATCTAGTGCTGTCTTGAACGGCTCTGTCGAAATCCTTTTATTTTTGAATCTTGTTAGGCGACTAATTCCAAATTTTGAAACACCAGCTAAAAGTTGCCGAATTGCTGATGAAAAATGACAATCGTTATACCGAAGGAAAACTACAAAGCGAAGGTGGCCTAGATCCGTGCAGTCCATTATCATACGTACCTGCCCATGGGTCAGCGCAGGTTAATGCTCAGTCATCTCAAAAGAACTCCTCGAGTAACACTGCATTGAATTTCATATATCTCTGTCATAGATCAGACATCAGGTATATACTCAGTCACCTTATCATGATCAGTAGTACTTCTCTCTCATCAGGCATTGCCTAATTGTTTTTGATCAGTATGAGCTAGTAGGTAATGCTAACTCATGGACAAGTATTAATATTCATAACACTTCTCTCGAGACTGGAGATGGATAAGTTTACGGTTCCCGAGTGTCATCTCAAATGCTCTTCATGTCAGAAAGTAGCTATTCTCTTTTGTTTTGCAGAGCAAGTATACCTGTGCTGGGACTGTGATGCACTTCACTACCATCCAGATATTCCAAGTCTCCAAAAACATATTCGGACACCGCTTTGCGTGGTGAGAGAGGAGAAGATAGGCGGAACTTCATTCTCTAGGTGCGATTTTAACTATCATCGTCACGCTGCTCCAGCTAGTCCGTTTTGTTTTCCGGAACAAATTTACAGTTATGGGCGGTACGATTCAATCCGCCATGGCCATCAACCGAATCATCAGGTTCATCACCCATATTCGAGTAGAACTTACGCAATTGCAGGTGCAGGGCACATGCCGTCACTTCATCCATGCCATTCGTTCCCACAGCAGAGAGGAGGCGAGAATATGCGGACTATTGGCCCCATGTACTGGAACCCAAGTGAGAAGCGAGAGTTGGTTCATCCGAAAGAGATGGCGAAGAGCAGGCCAAATATCGATATGCGTTCGATCGAGGGGCGCGGACGCTACGCCAAGCGTCAGTGATTTGTCGTCGATAGATGTATCAATTCTTTTAAGAGAGCTGGCTGCTTGACATGTACAAATCTTCGATTTCTCTAAGGTAAAATTTGTACCATAGGTTCAGCAGTAGGAACTGTTCTGAGCAGTGCACAGATTATGATTTGCTGTTACGCCTGAACATGAGATAGTTCTGTACATACGCTTACTCCCTTAAACTAGGAGAACGATCGCCATCGTCATTGTTATTTAGCATATTCACTTTTGCCTATACTAGTATGCAGACGAGCCAAATGGACGTTTGGATCCACGTACATGCGAATGAATTAAACCTACTAGATGTTCGATCCACGTTTGTGCTCCCCGAAGTTTTTCACTTTCTTAGGAGAGTACGTAATTACAACTCATCAAAGGAAACTATAAACAAGGGGCGTTTGCTATCTACTTGGTCCTTGCTCAGTTTCTCAAATCTTCTTGAATGATTCAAGAATTGCTTGAGTTACAGGAGTCTAATTTCCGTATGATGCAGTCGGTGTATTGTACATGTCGTACAGTCTGTACCGTTGTTGGTTGCGGAACATTACTCCAAATGTAGATCTTTTCATCACTGTGTGTTGAACCCACATGAAAAGACATATACGTGTTCAGGATCACGGATAATAATATGGATTCTGGCTATCAAGTAACAGACAAATTTTTAGAATGTAGAACTCTTCTATTCTTAAGTTCCTTCACCTCCCTGAGCTCGATAAAGATGTCAGTGCCCATCTAGATGGAGTGGGCCGAATGATCCTCCTGGATGAATGGATTGGTCATCTCTACAAGAGCCCATCGGCTACTCTGTATCCCTTCAAGGCCCCCACAACCATGAAAGCCCGGACGGCTAAATTTCACCACTCGTGACGGATACTAAGCCTTTAAGCTACAAGGAGTCACAATCTTCTTCTCTCTATGTGCTTACAGCCTTGAAAGATATAGCGTCTTCAAATGTGGTGCCGTTCTTGACCAACAATTCGAGAAACCAAGAGCTCCCAACATATCGCAGTGAGGGTGAAGTGTGTCCGATTCTCTGTTTAAGGCAAGAGTGTCGGGATCAGTTGCCAGTCCAGCAGTATCTTTTACGTAGTTGAATGACGGTTGGCCGGTCAAGTACGATGGATTCCAGAGAAGAAGAGCCCATGCAGTTTAGTCGATCCTCACCACCATCGGCATTCCAAGGCAGCAGAATATGGAAGGGCATCTTCTTAACTCAGGATTGCTTTTTAACGAGTATCAAGCTTAATTCTCTCTGATAGTCGATTGAAACTGAAAATGAAATTTTGACCGGGATGACGAAGGTGGAACCTCGCTTCTTGCTTATATATGGTCTGTTTTTCATTACACCACCACATGAGGACCAGAGCTGCCCAGATAGCGATAGTTCAGGTTCTAGTTCAGGTGTGTTTTTCCTCCGTATTCACAGTCAACTTAGATTACATAGGTTACTTACCTGTCACTGCGTTCTTCCCAGCTAATTCAATTGACAATTGAACTTTAGTTCGCAGTTCCTGTTCTGGGCGTGGGCTCAAAAAGTTAATTCAATAAACTCAAACTGTCAAAACTTGCTCTCCTACACAACTCCAGGAGCTGTAAAACACGATTACGACTATTTGCTGCGACTGCGATCATAAGCAACTTGAAAGAAGTTAGCAGACACTTGATATGGACGTGATTTATTAACAGAACGAGGCGAAGCAGCCTAGATTTATAAAACCTGATCTTAACCTGAACTATAGTACACAAATCCATGAATCGCTCCACACTGCCTGGGTTCAGGTTTGAAGTTTGTGCCAAAGGCTCATGCATTCTTCACAGCTAGGTTCGCCAGATAATGTGACAGTTCTCATATAGCCACTTGCTGTTGACGAGAATTTGGACAAAGAAACAGAAAATTGAGGCCAACCTCTCGCTCTCGAGGTCCTTCACTTTCAGCTCCCAAAGGGTTATGAGATTGAAAAGGTCTAATGAAGGAAGAATACAATCGACATAGAGAAGAGAAAACACTAGATATAGACATGCTTAATGAGGGCTAAAAAGTAAAAATAAGATATGAGTGAGGAACTTGTTCGTTCAATTTGGAAGCTTTTTTCTTGATTTTACGGTTACGAAGAGTGTAATTTGACAATAGGTAAACTTGTCTCCAAATTAAAAGGTGTTCTCTTGAAGAAGTATGGGAGTTAGTTCTTCAATTATCTATGATAGGAATGATTGGACAGCAGATTTTATCGAATCAAGTAATGCTCCTTTGCTATGTTATTCTTGATTATATAGTCAGTCTTCTAACGTACTTAGGGTAAGGAATTCAACTGGTAAACTCAAGGTATCTTTCATAATGATCTCAAACATGAGAGTATAGATCCAAGGTTTCAAAACCTTTTTATAGAATGAGAATCTCAACTAACACGAAACAGCAAAGTTTAATACCGTGTCCACCATAAGATAAGAAGTTAATATAAGATCATAAACTCGAAGACACTATTTATGAGAGACCGATCCTTTTTGCAACGAAAACGTTCTTAAACTAATTTTGTAAAGTGTTGATGGAATCATATTTCAAGCTATATCTTAAAAAAGACGAATCAAATAAGATTTCCGAGCCTGTACCATATTATTTCCTGATTATAATGATCTAAGTGTTTTCTTTGTTAATGCAAATTGATTTTCTCTAACCATATACATTAATAATGACTTTGGTGGGACTTTGGGGAGAGTGAAAGGGAAGAGAGAAAGACGGAAGAAGTTCTGGAATTGATGAGGATACACTAGCTTTCAATTCATAAGTGAATATGTGATTCTTTTGATTTTCAACTTTTGTTCCATTGGTACCCAAGATTGAGATGTATGGAGATGTAAGTAGAAAAAACATATTTAAATATCTCTAGGGTTTAGTTAGAGTGATTATGAGAGAGAACTTATAGAGAACTGAGTATCAGGAGCTTATACTTTTCATCTAATGGATTTTAATACTTTAGTTCCATTTGAATTTAGTTTACAAATTATGGAGATATGTTCTAATCTCCTCCAATTTTCACACATTACTTCCATTGAAACTTAGTTTAAAAATCAAGAAAATTAGTTTTAAAACTATGGAGATATGCTCTAATCTCCTTGTTTCCATAATTAACTTTCACTAGAACTTAGTTTAAACACTATGAAGATATGAAATAGAAGTATGAATGTTTATAACTTTTAGGGGTTTGGAGAGTAAGCATTTACTCATGTAAGTTGAATGTGATTAGGTTGTGATTTTGTAGGTATGGGGAGACATAGTATCCCATGTAACAATCATTATTCTTGTGCTAGTTATAGCGTCACTTCCTTATGTGGAGCCACCTAGTAAGCCTAAGATACACCATGTAGAGTGTGTCATAGAATCTTTACCTTATAAGAAATAAAGACCAATGTGTGAAAGATATATAAGGATTAAGATTAGACTACTTGGGATGCTCACATAAGATAAGAAACCATGTCAACATTTTTGACATTTAGGATTGCACGTGCTTTGTTGAGAATTCCAAGGATACCAATTAAGTCATACGAGTGGTTAGTATCTCAAACATGTTGCATTTTAGGGCTATTGGAGACTAGCTTTCCATGTCCATGCTTATTATATATGCTTACCTTGCACTCCATGATGAAGCTAGATAGGCTTCTTGCTTACCTCTAGACCAATTTACAAGTGATCTCTTGGATAATTTAGCATGGTTCTCATTTATCTTACTCTCATTATTGTATTTTTGTTATACTAGAAGTGGATGAATGAGGTGGACGATTGTATGACGATGCGGATTCTAAGTTTTGGATTATACTACCTTACAAGAGGAGTCTATTGGACTACAACTACAAGATACTATATATTCCACCCAATTGAGGCAATGTAGGATCTTGGGTCAGGCTGTAGAGAACAATAGAGCAACATAAGCACTATATCTTTTATTTATGGCTAGTCCTATTGAAGAGACTATCTTGTCCTTGCATTTATTTACATCCTTTGGGAGTAGAGGGAGTTAAGAGGTCTTGCACTTGTACCTTGGGGAGACTTTTTTTCTTGATGGATAACTTTTTGCACAATCCTACACCTCTATTGATGTAAAAGACCAATACTGAGGAGAGAAATAGGAGAATCAAGGATCACATTGGGACACTTAAATGTGGGAAAACTCCATATATACATGAGCTTTGGTTGTGGTATTTATAAGGAGCATACAAGGCTTTTAAGAAGCTTCTGAAGAAGTTTCCTTGAGCCACTTTCTTGGAGTGAAAGCCAAGTTAACCAAGAAGCTCCCCAAGAAGGTTCCTTCTAGAAGCCACCTACTTGGCTTACAAGCTAAACTAGTTGGAAGCTTCTAGAAGCTTCCTTCTAGAAGCTACTTACTTGGGGTGCAAGTTAAGCTAGTCGGGAAGCTTCCCAAGAAGCTTCCTAGATACTTATGGAATATTCAAGGCTAATTTGGCCTATTCACTACTTTGTTAGCCATAACTAACTTTATTGCTAAACTCCATATTGTTACATATTCCCCCACCGCTAGTTGGTGACATCCTCGTTTCCATTGAAGTTTCAAACTCCGGAATGGCCGTTTATGCATTGTGTAGATGAGAAAGAGGTTCCCATGTGGCATCATGAAAGAGATACTCTTTCCAAAGGACCTTGTAATCCATATGTTGTTGGCGGTCTTGTTGAATGTAGCAACACGCAAGGATACGATCAACTTCATATTCTTTATGATCGTTGATAGGGATAGGAAGAGTAGGAGGTTGGACACAAGAGCAAAAAGAAGATGGATTAGGGACAAAGGGTTTCAACTTGGAAATATGAAGGACAAGGTGGATGCACATATGACAAGGCAAGGCAAGTCGAAGCAATAAGAGAAATGATTTGTGTGACCGCAAAGGGTCCTATCCAATTAGGAGCAAGTTTACGGACTTTGGTATCAAGTGGGAGGGTTAGGTTACTAGAAAAGAGCATGACTTTATTACCAACTTGAAAGGTGAGATCACAATGATGGTGGTCTACATATTGTTTTTGAAGATTTTGGGCAACAAGGAGATGAGATTTGGCTTGTTGGAGGGATTGGGATATGGTGGTCAAGAAGGTGGAAGTATGAGGGACATGAGATGGAATGGGAGCAAGAAGGGAATCTAGAACAAATGGATCTTGGCCAAAATTGAGGAAGAAAGGGGAGAATCTGGTGCTTGCCTATATGGAATTATTGTATGTAACCTTTGCAGTTGCAAGACATTCATCCTAATTGGTATGGTGAACATTGACGAAGGCACAAAGTATATCCTCCAAGGTGCAATTTGTATGTTCATTTTGCCCATCAGTTTGAGGATGATAGGCCATAGACAAAGCAAGCTTGGTGACGAGTATCTGGAAGAGTGCTTTGCCAAAACTTTCTAGTGAAGTGAGGATCAAGATCGGAGATGAGTACACACGGTATCCCATGATGCTTGAATATATTATCAAAATAAATATGTGCTAAGGTTGGAGCATCCATGGTATCAATAGTTGGTGCCAAATAGATTTGCTTACTAAGCTTATCCACAAACACCACAATGGCTATATGATCTTGCTTTGTTTTGGGCAAGGATGTGATTAGATCTAAGCTCACATGTTCCCAATCAGTAGATGGAATGGAGAGTGGTTTAAGGAATACACTCTATTTCTAGTTATTGGTCTTGTTGCATTGGTAGCTCTCACATGATTGGAAAAAATCCCAAACATCTTGTGCCATGTTGGGCCACCACCATTTGCATGAGAGGGTACCCAAGGTCTTGTCCACACCCATGTGACTAGCAATTGGTAAATCATGGGCTTCTTGAAGGCGCACAAGTCGGAGATCACCTTTGGCTAGAACATAGATCCAATCCTCATGGAATAGAAGGCCTTCCTTGCAAGAGAAGGTATTATTCTCCTTGTCATATGCTGCAAGATGACCTTGTACCATCTGAAAGAAAGGATTTTGTTGTAGAGTTGACCAAAACTCATTTTGGACCTTGGAGTCAAATGACACCATTGTAATTGCCATTGTGATGAGAGGAAGAGACTTCAAATCAGGTCATCATGATAAGGCCATCAGGGATGACATGGAACCGACCTGGTTTGTACTCAAGTTTGATGTCAAACAATTGGAGTTGCTCCTTCCATCAATGATCTTGACTCTTCATGTGTTCCAAGTGTAAGGTCTGCAACAATGATTTGTGATCAGTTCGCATGATCACTTGTTTCCCCAAGAGGTAATGCCTCCATACCTTGGTGGCATATACCTTTGCTAGTTGTTCTTGATCCCAAGTAGAGTAATTCCTTTCTGTTGTATTTAGTCTACAAGACACATAAGCAATGAGATGTAATCCATTTGTGAAATTTGTGATGCAACATGACTCCAATTGTAAAAATAGAAGCATCAAAATCAACAACACATGGTAGTTGAGGATCATATGGTTGAAGAATTGGTCTTGAAGACACCATATGTTTTAGCTTCTGGAATGCTTCTTTGTGCTTGTTGGTCCATTGAAAGCTTGAGTTCTTCTCCAAGATATACTGGTCAATGGTGTAACCACATGAGCATAATAGTGGATGAATTGTTGGTAAAAGCTAGCCAATCCATTAAATGCCTGTACTTTGGTAGTATCCTTTGGAGTAGGCCAATCAGCGATGGCCTTGATTTTCTCCTCTTCCATCTTGATCTCTTCCGATGAGATTCTTGTGACCCAAGAAAGTAACTTCCTTTTGCCAAAAGGTGCACTTTGACATCTTGCAATAGAACTTCCACTATCATAGTCATCTTAGGACTTTGCACACGTGATTCACATGTTTTGCCTTTCTCTTTCTATAGATTTCATCCAAAGACATCTCTTTCTATAGATTTCATCCATCATCTAAGATATCATCCAAAAACATCACCATGTACCGATCCAATAGTCCATCCAACACCCGGTGCATCTGATCCATGAAGACTGTTGGAGCATTAATGAGCCCAAAAGCCAGAACTCCCCACTCAAAATGTCCTTACCTTGTGTGGAAGGCATTCTTTTGCACATCCTCCCTATCAATAGGGATTTGCCAATAGCCGCAATGAAGATCCAACTTGGAGAAATATTGTGCTCCACTCAATTGATCAAGCAAGTCATCAATTCAAGGCAAGGGGTATGCATTCTTCATTGTTTGTTTATTGAGCCCACGGTAATCAATATAGAAATGAAGTCCTCTATCCATCTTTGGAATAAATAGTACTAGTCCTCCCCAAGGAGATGTACTATGTCGTATGAAAATTTTCTCCAATAATTCTATGAGCATTGTTTGCAACTCCTCTAACTCCTTTGGTGAGAGCCGATAGATTGGTCTACTCATTAAAGTTCTCCTAGTAATAACTCAATCTTGAAGGGACATACCACAATCAAAGGGTAATTCCTTCGATAGATCATCTGGAAACATGTTTACAAATTCTTGAGTTATTTGATCAATCATTGCTTGATGACGCTCCTAACTCTCCTTAGATTCTCCTGTGCAATTGGCTTGATCCACACCGCCAAAACAAATTTATCTCCTTCCAAAGCTTGCTCTATAGTTGCTTCACTGACAAACTTCCTATCTAGGGACTTATCTTCCTTCAAGTTTTGCGCTCTATCTACTTTCTTGATAAACTTCCCACCTTGGGACTTCACTTCCTTCAAAGCTTGCTCTATGGCTGCTTTCTTTACAAACTTCTTATCTTGGGACGGGCTATTCTTAGATATCTTACTCAAAGGTACCAGACCTAATAAAAATTCTTACCTTAGTGTTGTACTTGAATTTTTTGTCGGGTCCAATCAAATTGAACCTTATGACATTCAAGCCAAGGTAGTCATAGAATGACATCATAGTGTAGAGATGCCACTACAAATCTCATACACTCCAAATACTCCTTCCCAATCTTAAAGGTAAAAGGATGTGAGGTACGAAATGTAAAACCCTTTCTACCATCTGCCATCATCAATCTATTTCCAATTATGGAGAGGAATACCCAATTCCTTTGCTAATTGCATAGACATGCAATTCTTTGAACTTCTAGAATCAACCAAAATCCTACAACCACGATCAGATATAATACCTTGCAAGTGAAGTAAACTTACATAAGTCAAGCTTTCAATCCCATTGGGACTAATCAAGTTCCTAGTAGGTGGCTTGAAATCTCCTACTAGGATTCCTCATTTCCTTGATCATTACACTCCACAAATCCATTTGGATGACCTGTCGAGGTTGCTCATTCATGAGTGGACACTCTACAATGCAATGTCCATTTTGGCAACAATAGAAACATCCACTATTTTGTTATGATCTTTCATGATCTATTGTGCCCACTAGTCTTCATTGGATGACATCAATCTCCATTGGTATTGGCTCCTCCATTTGTATGTAATGTGTGGGTGGGTTTGGGGAAGGCTAAGGTCAAGACCAAGTTGTTGCAACCAAGGAATCAAAGTGCTCAACCAATTGCATGGCTTCCTCCAAGTCTTTGGGCTCATGCATAGTCACTTCTAGTCTGGTGTGGGACTTCAAGCTTCTCATAAAGTGATCTAGAGCTTCTCTATCTAGTACATCTAAAATTTGTATAATCATGTTCTGGAATTGAGTGATATAGCTTCTTATCTAGCCAATCTGCTTCAATTCTACCAATTTATCTTGAGCAACACATGTGGCATTTATAGCTTGGAACCATCCAATTATTGCACTCTTGAACTCTTCCCATGTCAAGATTGGCATGACAAACTGCCACTCAACTCGTTCCACTCTGAATCACCACCATAATTTAGCCACCCCATCCAATTGGCTTGAGGCCAATAGAATTTGTCTTCGTTCATCTTGAAGGTTTGTTGCTTCAAAGTAACGTTCACAATCAAACACAAAATTTTCCATTACACTTGAAAGGTTCTTGCCTTCAGATACCTTAGGCTTTGGAAATTGAATTTGCTCTTCTCCTTCTCGAATTGGTGCTCTCTCTACCTGCTCTTGTTTATGACGGTCTCGTTCATCCAACAATCAAGTAAGGTGGTCAATTTTTTGCTATATAGCAAGGTTAACTTTGGGCATCACCGCTATGGCTTCTACTCTATCACACTATCTCCAATTCATCTAATTTATTAAAACATAGATGCAACAATTCCACCATTCTCCATAAATTACAATTGGAAGCACCAAGGGTTCCTCAGACAACGTGATCATATGCAAAAAATCTTATCCAAAGCATGAGGTGATGAATTGTGTGAAATGATGCTTGGGTAGTACTAGGACACAAAAATCCCAATGGTTTGGGGGAATTGGATTTTGTGGTCCATAAATTCTATCCATTCCGTTTTTGTTCTAATACCAATGTAAAAGACCAAGACTGATATAATACCAATAGCTAGAAAGATGATCTAGAGATGAAATTTGGTTTGGTAACATCTATAAGGATGTTATACATGAAGGACTAAGTAGATAATCTAGAGGTATCACCAAAAGAGTACTTCTACTAATAGGCCAAAAATTGAAACATACTTGAAAACTTTAGAATCAATAGCTAGGCATATGATCTAAAGGTGAAACTTGGGGTGGTGACATCTAGAAGGATGTTACGTATGATGTATAATGTAGATCGGATAGAGGTAAGAACAAGAGAAAGAACACTTTTACTAATAGGATAAAAGCCAAAAATAGCCTGAAAACTTTAAAGCCATTTTTGGAGGCCTAAACAGATGAAGTAGGCCTCGAAAATGGAAAGATTCACTCTTCCTCAAGGCAAAGAGGCTTGCCTTCTCCCCCCATGATTTGTCTCATCAAGAGATTTCCAATGGTACCTTACCCATGCAATTCTGAGCTTCCTACAAGAAGATTTCCTAAAGATTTCCTTTGGTCAAACCCATTTGACCAACTAGATAGGACAAGCACTGACATGTCACCCATCCAAAAAACTAATCCAAGGATGGAGCTCACTAATAGGTCATCAATCCATGTATATGATCCAAGGGTGGAACTTCCTTTGAGGGGATCCTCTTTGCTATATAATAAAGCAAAGGTGCTCCTTAGGGGCATTGAAGCATTGAGTGTGAAATCTGTGTTTTCTCTCTTGAAGAGTTCTCTTGTCCTCGGAGTATTACAATGGTATTAGAGCGAGTGTGTTAATCCAAGGGAGTGGATCACTTCTTTTGGAAGAGCATGAGCTATTCAAACTGAGTAATTTAAGGTGGAGAACATAGTGCAATTATTAGACTTGGGAAGTGCTTTAGAGATTGAATGGGATAGATGCACTGGGAGGACAATTTTCCATACTCAGCTTCCCATTCTTGAATCCATTCCACATCAAGATTATAAACATCTAACATGAGCAAATGAGAGTATTGCTAGTTTATCATTTTGGAGCAAGATTCATGGATAGAGTGATGAATTCACCAAACTCAGTGATTCTACTTGTGGTGATATAGGACAAAGAGTGAGATTTGACAATCTACATTCTATTATGATGTTATGGATCTAAATATATTGAATCCTCACCTTTCCAACACACAAGTAGAAATCTGTTATGTAGTTAGACCAAAAGTGATGTTTAGGGATTTTGTAGTCCGTAATTTTAGTGAGGAATATTATCAATGAATGGTGGCCTCTAAGGTCCCAATGGTAGTCCCTATAGTTCGTGCACCCTCCCAAGTGATCATTCTAACCCTCTATTGAAGTAGGAAGTAGCAAGTGAACATCAATTGTGTGTAAGAATCATGGATCAACAATTGTAGGAGTTGATGCAAGGAATGCAGGGGATGTTGAACAAGTTTTGAGAAATCAAGATGACCATGGAGGAATTGAAAAATCAAGTATGTGATGTCAAGAAGGATCAAGTAATGCAAGAAGGAGAGTCATCTAAACAACCAGCACCAACAATCAAACTTGGAGATGTATGCATGCCAATGACACCGATTCCAATCAACAACCAAGCCACATTGTTACTATGAATGAAGAAGACATGCAACATCAAGCCTTGCAAGGAACAATGTTCCATAGGAGTAGTAGAAAATTGGATTTCAAGAATGAATTGATACCTTTGATTGTTCACAACAAATATCATTGATCATTCTATAGGTGTATTTGTGTGTAGGTATTTGATTGATAAGGCTTTCACATGGTATGATGCTTGGGAACAATCATTGCTAGTGGAAGGAAGAGAGGTCACTTTGGACAGCCATGCAAGAAGGGTTGCTCAAGAATTTCCAATCTATGGATCCATGCAAATGGCCCGAACCAAACTCTGGAGGTTGAAGAAGAAGAATAGCATACAAGAGTACATGGAGGTATTTTTAGATCTACAAGTTGTGATATGAGTCCAATCAAAGCTCTTGACAATTTCAAGAGAGGATAAAAAGAGCGGATAAAAAGAGCGGATTTGCCAAGAGGTAATCGTGCAAAATCCTTGTATTTTTTTTGAAGCCATTACTTGTGCACAAAGAATAGCAAGGGCGCTTGGAAGAAGTGAAGCAATAACACCAATGCAAAACTATCGAGCCGTGATACGCTATTTTGGTAGACCAGTGCCTATGGAATTGGGCAACATTCAGTTCCAAGACAAAGGAGAAAGACCTCTCCAAGGAGAACGGAGATGGGTCAAAGAAAGGAGAGAAGGAGTCCTACAAGGAGAAGGGGCTCAATCAAAATAACAACAATGTTACAATTGTGGTAGAATTGGGCACATAGCCATCAATTATCGTGCTCGTCATCTTAGAGGCCCTTGGCATCCATACAACCTTTGAACCACATGGAGAGAACCACTAGAGAGACAAATTTAAGAGGAAGATATGGAAACCACATCAAAGAACAAAGATCACCAATAAATGTACCTTGCGGCCTTATTGGCTCGGTGAAGAAGAGTAAAAGTGATGGGAGGAAGAGGATGAGTAAGCAAAGAAAGAGGAAGATAAATGCACAATTATTTGTTGTAAATGGAGTGCTAGAAGGAAATCCAGTGAGAGTGTTGATAGACCTTGGGGTAACAAAGAATTTTTTGTCTCACTCTATTGCAACAAGGTTGGGAATGAAACTAGAGAAGGATGAGATGGATGAAGTAGAGTTACCTAATGGTCAGACAAAGAGGATTGAGTCATTACATAAAGATAATATTCTTTGTAGGAGGGTATCAAGAAGCAATCAAGTGGTGAGTGATAAAACCAGCTTGTTATGATGCAATCTTAGGTATGTTGTGTGGATGAAGCACCACAACCCCATAGTGGATTGGAGGAAGAAAGTAGTGAAAACTAGTCAATAGAAGATCTTTGGGATTAAAGGAAGATCACAAAGGCAAGAGTTGACTCTATATGTCATAAAGAACACATCTATTGGTAAGACAGATAGATGTTTCATGGGTTTAATAAGAGAAGTCCAAAGTGCCCAACACAATGGACAAATTCTTGAGAGTTGAAAGATGTGGTCAATGAGTTCCAAGATGTCTTTCCGGATGAATTACCTGTAGGTTTACCACCAAAAAGGAGAGTAGATCATAAAATTGAGATACATCTTGGGAAGACACCTCCTTGTAAGCCCCCATATCAACTATCACTTTAAGAGTTGGAGGAGTGTAAGGCTCAAATTGAGGATATATTGCAGAAGGGGTTTATCCAACCTCGTATCACCATATAAGGCTCTTGTATTGTTTATGAAGAAGAAGGACGGAACAATGCGCATGTGCATCAACTACTTACGACCAAATCAAAAAATAGTGAAGAACAAATATCCATTACCTTGCATGGATGACTTGTTTGATCAACTCAATGGGGCAAGGCATTTCACCAAACTTGATTTGCGTGATTACAACTAAATCAGGATTGCAAAAGAAGATATACACAAAATGGCCTTTTGAACAAGGTATGGTCACTTTGAGTACTTGGTGATGCTATTTGGCCTCACCAATGTTCTAGCCACTTTCATGAGTTTGATGAGTGCCATATTTTGTCCATACTTGGATAAATCTGTTGGCATTTTTCTTGATGACATCTTAGCCTGATGAGTGCCATATTTTGTCCATACTTGGATAAATCTGTTGGCATTTTTCTTGATGACATCTTAGTCTACAGTAGGACATTGATAGAGCACAAGCAACATCTACAAGAAGTCCTCTAGATTCTCCAACAGAATCAATTGTATACCAAAATCTCAAAGTGCAAATTTGGCAAATCTGAAGTAGACTACTTAGGGCATAGAGTAAGTGTGGAGGGTATCAAAGTGTTAATAGATAAAATAGAGGTCATTCAAAAGTAGAGTGCTCTAGAAGATCAAACTCAACTCAAGAGTTTCTTGGGATTGATGGGGTTTTATCGTCAATTTTTCAAGGATTTCTCCAAGATTGCACAACCCCTAACCGCACTATTAGGCAAGAGGAAGAGGTGGATATGGAGAACGGCTAAAAAAATTGACCTTTTAGGAGTTAAAGACGCATTACTACATGCATCAATCTTGAAATGAGATGACCCAAAATGTCCAATAAAGATGGCTACAGATGCATTAGGTGTAGCAATAAGAGCAGTCATACAACAAGAATGGTAGGATGGATGACACAAATCTCTAATCTACCTTGAGACACAAAATGATCTTTCTTGTTGATAGATTTGGTAGGCAGAATGGAGACAACAATTCAACATGAAAATCAGATATATGGAAAGCAAGAAGAAACTTGCAGATGCATTCACTCAAATGCCAATGGCAAACAATTTGGTGGTGGAAATCAAGTTGAACCCTAAATTCTGGCCTAGGATTCTTGATGTTACAAAAATTGATCCACAAGTTATAGGTGCTCAATCATCCAAAGGTATCACCAACACCCAAGGACTCACCTTTTGTGATGGTAGGTTATGGATCCCAAATGATATGGATCTAAGAACCACCATCTAGCAGAATGTCATGATTTTACTTTTGTAGGTCACGTTGGAATGGACAAGACCTTGGATGCAGTCAAATGCCATTACTATTGGCCCAAAATGAGCAATGATGTGATGGAATATGTCCGGAGCTGCCTACTTTGTCAACAAAATAAGGCTTCTAATCAAGCTCCCACAAGACTCCTCAAACCTCTCTCCACTCCTACACAACATTGGGAACATTTAAGCATGGATCTGGTTAGTGAATTGCCTAAGACCACCTTCAGGTTTGATTCCATTGTAGTCTTTGTTGATCGACTCGGCAAAATGATTCATGTACATCCTACCACCAAGGATGTGATTGCCCTGCAACTAGCTCAATTGTACTTAGATGCAATTTTTTCCCATCATGGCTTGTCTCAAGTGCTCATCATTGATAGAGGTACTCAATTCACTAGTTTGTTTTGGGGAACACTCTTTGGGTTCTTTAAAACCAAATTAGTTATATCCATAGTTCACCATCCACAGACCGATGGACAAATAGAGAGGGAAAATCACATTTTTGAGGACATGCTATGGGCTTTACTCTAGATGAGCAAGAGAGTTGGGACACCTTACTCCCATTGGTGGAATTTTCATACAATAATTCATGAATACCTCTACACAAGTCACACCATTTGTCTTCATGTATGGAGAGCATCCTTCCACACCTTCAAGCTTGATGAAGGTCTATCTGGTGGCTACCAAGGTGGACATTATCAACACTTTTGTTTCTAGAATCCAACAGGGGGTGGAGCACTCCAAGCACAAGTTACAGATCACCCAAAATTGGCAAAAGTAGTATGTAGATGCACACAACCAACACATGGAATTCAATGTGGGAGATCAAGTCTGGCTTTCAACCACCAACCTCAAGTTAGTTGGTCCTCATAAGCTCAGGCCTTGTTTCATTGGACCTTTTTCTTCTTGCATTGCATCAAAGATGTGGCATATCACCTCAAGCTCCCACCACATATGAAGATCCACCCAATGTTTCATGTTTCTTTATTATGCTGACATGCTCCCTGGCCACCCCACTTCTCTTCCATCCAAGAAAGTCGACCTTGTCCAACCTTGGTTGATGACACAAAGGAGTATGAAGTTAAACACATTCTCCAGAAGCACATCCAATGTACTTGCCATCCAAGTGTAGAATACCTGGTACATTGGAAAGGGTACCCCTTGTATGAGGTGACATGGGAGTCAATAGGTAACTTGACCCACGCATGAGTGTTAGTGAAATCCTTTGAGCAATAGCTTCACAACGAGGATGTTGCATCTTAAAAGGAGTGAGGTTTGTAATACCAATAGCTAGAAAGATGATCTAGAGATGAAATTTGGTTTGGTAACATCTGTAAGGATGTTAAACATAAGGGAATAAGTAGATAAGCTAGAGGTATCACCAAAAGAGTACTTCTACTAGTAGGCCAAAAACTGAAACATGCTTGGAAACTTTAGAATCAATAGCTAAGCATATGATCTAGAGGTGAAACTTGGAGTGGTAACACCTAGAAAGATGTTACACATGATGGATAATGTAGATCAGATAGAATTATCACCAAAAGAACACTTTTACTAATAGTGCAAAAGCCAAAAATAGCCTAAAAACTTTAAAGCCATTTTTGGAGGCCTAAACAGATGAAATAGGTCTCAAAAATGGAAAAAATCCCTCCCCCTCAAAGGTGAAGAGGCTTGCCTTCTCGCCCCATGATTTGTGCCATCAAGAGCTTTCCAATGGTACCTTACCAATGCAATTTTGAGCTTCCTACAAGAAGATTGCCTAAAGATTCCCTTTGGTCAAACCCATTTGACCAACTAGATAGGACAAGCACTGACATGTCACCCATCCAAAAAACTAATCCAAGGATGGAGCTCACTGATAGGTCACCAATCCATGTATATGATCCAAAGGTGGAGCTTCCTTTGAAGGGATCGTCTTTGCTATATAATAAAAAGAAGTTGTTCCTTTGGAGCATTGGAGGATTTAGTGTGAAATCTGTGTTTTCTCTCTTGAAGAGTTCTCTTGTCCTCAGAGTATTACAATGGAGCAGAAAAATAAGAGAATGGAAGATCATGTTGGGATACTTGAATGTGAGAAAACTCCGAATGTGAGAAAATTCAAATGCCTAGCATGAGCTTTGGTTGTGGTATTTATACCGGAGCATATAAGGCTCTTGAGAAGCTTCTCAAGAAGCATCCTTGAGCCACTTTCTTGGAGAGCAAGCCAAGTTAACCGAGAAGCTTCCTAAGAAGCTTTCTTCTAGCTTTCTTCTTCTAGCCATCTACTTGGCTTGTAAGCTAAGCTAGTTGGAAGCTTCAAGAAGCTACTTACTTGGAATGCAAGTTAAGCTAGCCGGGAAGCTTCCCAAGAAGATTCCTAGATACTTCTAGAATATTCAAGGCTAATTTGACCTATTCATTACTTTGTTATCCCTAACTAACTTTGCTGCTAAACTCTATATTGTTACACTTGAGAAGGTTTGTGAGAATATTAAAGATTGTTGTAAAGCATATGATCCCTCTAGTGATTATACAAAGTTGTTCTAGGTGGTTGTAGTATTAGTGAAAAAAGAGATTCTTAGATGAATAGTGAACTGCTAGGTACTAGTTGACTTCTCATGAAAGAGAAGGATACAAGGGGCATTAGACCAATTTCTAGTCACCTTATTCCATATCAATTTGGAGTTGCTACATCTAGAGGTTGTGACACTAGATATCTAAGCCTTAGACCATTCCTAGATATCTACTAAATTGGGTTGTTATATAGGTGGATATTGAGAATACTTATAATAACATCTCACATACATACATCTTCAAAGAGCTTAGATGTAAAAGACTAAAACCGAGGAGAGAAATAAGAGAATGGAATTTCATATTAGAACGCTTGAATGTGGGAAAACTCCATATGCCTAGCATGAGCTTTGGCTTTGGTATTTATAGGTAGCATACAAGGCCCTTGAGAAGCTTCTCAAGAAGCTTCCTTGAGCTGCTTTCTTAGAGTGCAAGCCAAGTTAGCCAAGAAGCCTCGCAAGAAGTTTCCTTCTAGAAGTTGCCTACTTGGCGTGCAAGCTAAACTAGTTAGAACCTTCTAGAAGCTTCCTTCTAGAAGCTACCTGCTTGGGTGCAAGTTAACTAGTCAAGAAGCTTCCCAAGAAGCTTCCTAGATGCTTTTGGAATATTCTAGGCTAATTTGGCTTACTCTCTACTTTCATTAGCGTTACTAACTACATCGCTAAACTCCATATTGTTACATATTCCTCCACCGCTAGTTGGTGACGTCCTCATCGCCATTGGAGGTTCAAACTCCTAGATGGCCATCTATGCATTCTGGAGGTGAGAAAGAGGTTCCCATATGGCATCATGAAGGGGATACACTTTCCAAAGGACCTTGTACTCCATATGTTGGCGGCGTCCTCGTTGGATGTGGCAACGTGCAAGGATAAAATCAACTTCATACTCCTCATGATCATTGATAGGGGTAGGGGGAGGAGGAGGTTGGACTTGAGAGGAGAAGGAAGAGGGGTTAGGAACAAAGGGTTTTAACTTGGAAACATGAATGACATGATGGATGCACATATGAGAAGGCAAAGCAAGTCAATAAGCAACAAGAGAGATAATTTGGGTGATATCGAAAGGTCCTATCCAATTAGGGGCAAGTTTACAAACTTGGGTATCAAGAGGAAGGGGTGGATTACTAGGGGATAGCATAACCTTATCACCAACTTCAAAGGTGAGATCACAACGATGATGGTCCGCATATTGTTTTTGATGATTTTGAGCAACAAGTAGGTGAGATTTGGCTTGTTGGAAAGATTTTGGAGATTGTGGTCAAGAAGTTTGAAGTATGGGAGACCTAAGACGGAGGAGGAGCAAGAAGAGAATCTAGGACAAGCCGATCTTGGCCAAAATTGAGAAAGAAAGGAGAAAATCCGGTGCTTGCCTATTTAGAATTGTTGTATGTAAACTCTGCAATTGCAAGACATTCATCCCAACTGGTATAGTGCATGTTGACAAAATCACCCAACATATCTTCCAAGGTGCAATTTGCACGTTCAATTTGTCCATAAATTTGAGGATGATAGGCTGTGGACAAAGCAAGCTTGATGCCAAGTATTTAGAAGAGGGCTTGACAAAACTTTCCGGTGAAACGAGGATCACGGTTGGAGATGAGTACATGTGGTATCCCATGATGTTTGAATACATTATCAAAGTAGAGTTGTGCCAAGGTTGGAGCATCCACATTATCAACCATTGGTGCCAAATGGATTTGCTTACTAAGCTTATCCATAAACACCACAATTGCTATGTGACCTTGTTGTGTCTTAGGCAAGGAGGTGATGAGATCGAAGCGCACATGCTCCCAATGAGTAGTTGGAATGAGAAGTGGCTAAAGGAGTCCACTTAGCTTTTGGTTACTGGCCTTATTCCGTTGACAACTCTCACATGATTGGACAAACTCCCAAACATCTCGTATCATGTTGGGCTACCACCATTGGCATTGGAGGGTACCCAAGGTCTTGTCCACCCCCATGTGACCAACTATTGGTAAATCATGGGCTTCCTAAAGGCGCACAAGTTGGAGATCACCTTTGGTTGACACATAGATCTGGTCCGCATGGAATAGAAGGCCTTCCTTGAAGAAGAAGGTGTTGTACTCTTTGTTGCTTGCTGTCAGACGACCATATACCATTTGGAAGAAGGGATCTTGTTGTAGAGCTGACCAAAACTTGTTATGGACCTTGGGGTCAATTGACACCATTGTAATTGCCATCGTGATGAGAAGAAGAGACTTCAAATCAGGTCGTTGTGATAGAGCATCAAGGATGACATGGAACCAACCTGGTTTGTACTCAAGTTTGATGTCAAACAATTAGAGTTGCTCTTCCCATTGATGATGTCGACTCTTCATATGTTCCAAGTGTAAGGTCTGCAACAATAGCTTGTGATTAGTTTGCATGATCACTTGTGTCTCTAAGAGATAATGCCTCCGTACCTTGGTGGCATATACCATTGCAAGTTGTTCCCAATCTCAAGCAGAGTAATTTCTTTCAATTGTATTTAGTCGGTGAGACACAAAGGCAATGGGATGTAGTCCATCTAGGAATTCCTATTGCAAGACAACTCCAATTGCAAGGTTAAAAACATCAAAATCAACCACACAAGGTAGTTGAGGATCATATGGTTGAAGAATAGGTCTTGAAGACACCATATGCTTTAACTTTTGGAACGCTTCTTCATGCTTGGTGGTCCATTGGAAGCTTGAGTTCTTTCCCAAGAGGTTAGTTAATGGTGCAGCCACATGAGCATAATAGTAAATGAACATTGGTAAAAAGTGGCCAATCCATTGAATGCCTGTACTTTTGTAGCATCTTTCGGGGTAGGCCAATCAATAATGGTCTTGATTTTCTCTTCTTCCATCTTGATCCACTCTGATGAGATCTTATGACCCAAGAAGGTAACCTCCTTCTGCCAAAAGGCACACTTTGACTTCTTGCAGTAAAATTTCCATTGTCATAGTCATCTAGGACTTCTTGCACATGATTCATGTGTTCTACCTCTATCTTACTATAGATTAAGATATCACCCAAGAACACCACTACGAACCAATCCAAAAGTCCATTTAACACCTGATGCATATGATCTATGAAGACTACTGGAGCATTAGTAAGTCCGAAAGGTAGAACTCTCCATTCAAAATGCCCATACCTTGTGCGAAAAGCAGTCTTTTGCACATCTCTCTATCAATAGGGATTTGCCAATAGCCGCTGCAAAGATCCAACTTGGAAAAGTATCGTGCTCCACTTAGTTGATCAAGCAAGTTGTCAATCCGAGGCAAGGGATATGCATTCTTCACAATTTGCTTATTGAGCCCACGGTAATCAATACAGAAACAAAGTCCTCCATCCTTCTTGAAACAAATAGTACCGGTGCTCCCAAAGGAGAGGTATTATGTCGTATGAAGTCCTTCTCTAACAACTCTGTAAGTGTTGTTTGTAACTCCTCCAACTCCTTTGGTGAGAGTCAATAGATCGGTCTACCTTCTGGAGTACTCCTTGGCAATAACTCAATCTTGAAGGGCATACCTTGATCGGAGTGTAATCCCTTTGGAAAATCATCCAAAAACACGTTCAAAAACTCCTGAACTATCCAACCATTGCTTGATGAGGCTCTTGGCCCTCCCCTGATTGTTCTTGTGCAATTAGCTTGATCCACACCGCAAATATAGACTTATCTTCCTCCAAAGCTTGCTCTATGGCTGCTTCGCTAACAAACTTCTTTTCTAGGGACTCATCTCTCTTCCAAGCTTGCTCCATGGTTGCCTTCTTGGTAAACTTCCCATCTTGGGACTCATCTTCCTTCAAGGTTTGCTCTATAGCTACCTTCCCAACAAACTTCTCATCTTGAGACTGACTATTCTTAGGTGCCTTACTCAGAGGTGCCAGGCAACCTAATTGGAAATTCCTACCTTGGTGCTATACTTGAATTTATCATCGGGTCCAATCAAATTGAACCTTATGACATTCAAGCTAAAGTAGACCTAGAATGATATCATAGTGTAGAGGTGCCACTACAAACCTCATATACTCCAAATACTGTTTCCCAATCTTGAGGGTAATAGGATGCGAGGTGCAGAACCTTTCTACCATCCGCCATCATCAATCTACTTCCAATTACTGGCTTGATAGGAATACCCAATTCCCTTGCCACTTGCATCAACATGCAATTCTCTAAACTTCTGGAATCAACCAAAATCCTACAACCTCGATTAGATATTGTACCTTGCAAGTGAAGCAAACTTGCATAGGTCGAGCCTTCAATCCCATTAGAACTAATCAAGCTCCCACTAGACAGCTCGAGATCTCCTATTGGGATTCCTTGTTTCCCTGATCATACCGCTCTACAACCTCCACCTGGGCAACTTGTTGAGGTCGCCCATTCTTGAGTGGACATTCATCAATGTGATGCTCCAATTGGCGACAAAAAAAAACAACCACCATTGTGTCATAGTTTCTCTTTATTTGCAATGCCAAGTGATCTTTGTTGAAGGGCATCAATCTCCATTGGTGCTGGCTCCTCCACTTGTGTGTAGTGTGTCAGTAGGCTCTATAGAGGTCAAGGTCGAGACCAAGTTGTTGCCACCAAGGAATCAAAATGTTTGGCCAACCGCATGGCTTCTTCCAAGTGTTGTGGCTCTCACATAGTTACCTTTAATTTGGTTCTCGCCTTCAAGCCCCTCACAAATTGATCCAGAGCTTCACCTTCCAATATATTTGGAATTTGCATGATGGTGTTTTGGAACTGCGTGATGTAATTTCTTACAGAGCCAATCTGTTTCAACTTTGCCAACTTATCTCGTGCAACTCATGTGGCATTTATAGCTTAGAATTGACTAATTATTGTGCTCTTCAATTCTTCCCATGTCAAGATTGGTGCAACAATTTGTCGTTCAATACGCTCCACTCGGAATCTCCACTATAGCTTTGCTACTCTATCCAATTGGCTAGAAGCCAAGAGAATCTGTTTTTGCTTGTCTTGTAGATTTGTTGCTTCAAAATAATGTTCACAATCAAACACAAAATTCTCCATTGCACCCAAGAGATTCTTGCCTTCAAATACCTTGGGTTTAGGGAATCTGATCTGATGTTCTCCTTCTCAAATTGGTACTCTCTTCACATGCTCTTGTCGTCAAAGATCTCGTTCATCCAACAATCAAGTAAGATGTTCGATTTGTTGCTGTATAGCAAGGATAACATCAGGTATTGCCGCCATGGTTGCTACTCTATCACGCCACCCCTAATCTATGTAATTTATTAACACATAGAAACAACACGTCCATTGTTCTCCATAAGTTATAACTAAAAGTACCAAGGGCTCCTCAGATATGGTGATCATATGTAAAAAATCTTGTCCAAAGTGTGAGGTGATGAACTGTGTAAAACAATGCTTGGGTAATGCTTGGATGAAAAGATCCCAATGGTTTAGTGGAAGTGGATTTGGTGGTCCATAAATTCCATCCATCCCATTCCTGCTCTGATACCAATGTAAAAGACCAAAATCAAAGAGAGAAATAAGAGAATGGAAGTTCACATTGGGATGCTTGAATGTGGGAAAACTCCAAATGCCTAGCATGAGCATTGGCTTTGGTATTTATAGGTAGCATACAAGGCCCTTGAGAAGCTTCTCAAGAAGCTTCCTTGAGCCGCTTTCTTAGAGTGCAAGCCAAGTTAGCCAGGAAGCCTCTCAACAAGTTCCTCCTAGAAACCGCCTACTTGGCGTGCAAGCTAAACTAGTTAGAACCTTCTAGAAGCTTCTTTCTAGAAGCTACCTGCTTGGGGTGCAAGTTAACAAGTCGGGAAGCTTCTCAAGAAGCTTCCTAGATGCTTTTGGAATATTCTAGGCTAATTTAGCTTATTCTCTACTTCATTAACCTTACTAACTACGTCGCTAAACTCCATATTGTTACATTAGAGAGGCTAGTGGATACTTTGCAAGTCTTATTCCTTTCATGTGATCTTTCTACTATCTCCTTCTTCTCTTTACTACCAATAATGTTTCTCATCGCAAGAAGGAATCACCATCTTTAATGTGGATACAAAACATATAGGTCCTTTGGAGTGCTATTTATTTTCCAAAGCTCACTTTGAGCTCTCCTATCTACTAATTCATCCATGGTTATGTCTTTCACTCCCTAGAAAATAATACACACATTGTGGGTATTGTAGATTAGACTAGGCAGACCTTTGACCACTTGATTACCAATTTTTATCTTGTAGGCTTGAGAGTCAAGTTGTGAAAAGTGTAGAGCATGATCCACTTTAGGTATCACTCTCCACCTCCAACATCCAATGGGGTGTATCATATTTACACATGAACTTTATATTCTTGGAGTGTAAATAGTATATGAGTAATGCATCATACAATTTTTAGACACTACCCTTGTAGAGAATGTCCTTCATATACATTACCTAATTCTACTAGCAGATCCACAAGTGGCATTTGGTGTACTCTTCTTTAGTATTGCATGTTGATCATCTTACTTGCTTTGCACAGTTCTCTCTTCTTTAACCTTTTTATCATGTTTTAGAGCTTTTAATAAGAAGACTATGCGAGTATTTGGTGATATCATTGGACTAGTGTAATATCCCAAGGACATGAGAACCTCCAAGAGAAACACAAGAGAAGAACTACAAAGCTTCAACATTCAATACTCATATGCCCGAAAGGATCACCTTGTATTTATTATATAGCAAAGAGGATCCACTCAAAGAAAGCTCCACCCTTGGATCAGATAAGCCTTTGGACCCAATAGTAAGCTTCTAGACCCAATAAGGTGATGTAATACTCCAAGGACAAGAGAAGAGAGAAAACACAGATTGCACACTCAAACATTCGATGCCCCAAGGGAGCACCTTCTCTTTATTATATAGACAAAGAGGATCTCCTACAAGGAAGCACCACCATAGGATTAGGGACACAGATAGGTGACATGTCAGCAAGCTCCACCCTTGGATTACTTACTTGGATGGGTGACCTGTCTGGTCTAGGTCCTATCTGGTTGGTCAAATGAGCTTTGACCGGAGGGAATCTTTTAGGGAATCTTCTTGTAGGAATCTCAGAATCACATGAGTAAGGTACCGTTGGAAAGCTCTCGACAAGACAAACCAAGGGGGAGGGAAGGCCAGCCTTTCCTCCGTTGGGGGGGGGATCTGCACATTTTCGAGGCCTAATTCATCCATTTAGGCCTCCGAAATTGCCTTCAAAGATTTCAGGCATATTTCGGTTCCTACTCTATTAGTAGAAGTCCCCTTTTGGTGATACCTCTTTCTGATCTGTTTAGTCCATCATGTGTAACATCCTTCCAGATGTTACCAAACCAATTCTCACCTTTAAATCATATGTCTAGCTATTGGTTCTAAGGTTCTCAAGTCTATTTCGGTTTCTGCCCTATTAGTAGAAGTACTCTTTTGGTGATACTTCTATCTGATCTATTTTGACCATCATGTATAACATCATTCTAGATGTTACCAAACCGAATTTCACATCTAGATCATATGGCTAACCCTTGGTATTACAGGTGAGAAAGGTTTTCATTTTCAAGGCCTAATTTATCCATTTAGGCCTCCAAATTGGCTCTAAAGTTTTAAGGTGTTTTTGGCTCCTACTCTATTAGTGGAAGCACTCTTTTGGTGACACCTTTATCTGATCTACTTAGTCCATCATATATAACATACTTCCATATATGACCAAACCAATTTCCACCTCTAGGTAATATGTCTAAATACTATTATTACAATTAACTACTTTGAGTGTATGATATAGATTTTGCAGGTATACAAGCATCTGTATTACTCATATGCAGAGGAGTAGGCATACTATCTATGAAGCAATGAACCTATAGCATTTTTAGGTAGTTGGGCTCTCTTAGCACCACTACTTCCTCCCATTTTGTAGTTGTTGATAGTTCAGTATCGGAGACATATATGATTAAGGTGGAGGTTGGATCTTTTTTTTCCAAGTGCTATCATTATAGATGAGAGATGGCTTATCCTCATAGGTATAAGATGGCCTTCCATCCTTTTCCTTCTAATTGGACCAAAGGTTTGTAGTTTTCCTTGATGGACCTATAGTTCAACATGAGCTACATTTTCTCTTAGTTTACACATCTATTCTTTGTGCTACTAGAGTACATCTTGGCTTTTGCTTTGGCAATGGTGTAGGCTCTTGGATCCTAGCTCAACCTTGCATTAGGGCATTCAAACTCACCCATTTACTTTCTTTACAACAATGAAGTTATGCCTAAGTTTGGTCTACCTATCTACACCTTCATTACTTACTTGTAAGTGTACTACTACATTAGAGGTAACCTGGATCCATATGACTCTTTGTGCTTTTGGAGGATATAGGATAGCTACCTATGATGCGATCAAATATACAATGTTTGCCTCATTTGGAGATGCCTCATTTGTAGATAACATAAGTTAGAGCATACTTGTATTGGGTCCAAGATGATCAAGTGACAGTAGTGGACTTTATGGTTAGGAATCCCATGTGCAAAGTAATTTTTTGGAGGAATGATCACCTATCTTCTAGGATTGGTAGCAAGCAGAATGACAACAAGGTCTTCAAGTATAGGATATGCAACATGACCACCTCTTTATTCCTCTAGCTTTAGAGTTATATAGAGTGATGAACATATCATTTTATATATTTTTCAAGGAGTGTACAAGAGTCTACTATAAAAGTTATCAAAGTGTATCACACTCACTTTTCTACTTTATAACCTACTTTAGGCCACATATGTCTAGTGCTCTATAGTGAGCATTAATTGGTGCAGTCCACAAGAGAATGATGATATTAGGTGATGCTTGTTCGGATGCTCCCCTCGGAATATAAACCATTTGATTTACATGACTCAAATATCTTAGGTGGGCTTAACCCCATTTTACCACTTGTGTTTTATCCTTTAATGGCTTGATGGTTTCTTCTTACACTTCTTATTATCCTTCTTTATCCATTACCATCGACTAAAGACTAAAGAGATATTCATGTTCTACTTATGCACCAAACATCACGACCGAACTTTATATGAAAGGGTGATAAAGTTTGTAACCCAAACTTTTACACATAGTTAAAACTAGTTTTCATTTTACGAGTGGCCAAAATATCACTTAACCAAGATGGAGACTGAAGATGTTAAATGCAAACCAGCTTCTAATGTAAATCGTATATCCGGAGACCTGTTTCTGGCTTTAAATGGTAAGAGGATAAAAGGTTGGAAATTATGGCGTCTCACGAAGAAGGAAGCCGTCAATCAAGAGAAGAAGTTGGGTGGACTCCAAATGAGCACCGAATTCCACTGAGATTCAAGCCAATTGCAGGAGATTCTTGTACGAGTGTGACTGTGAGAAAGTCGGATGGATGTCAAATGCACAGCAAATTTGCTTGGAATTCAGTCGAGAGTGAAAGCAGGAGATGAACTTACGGTACGAGTACGAGTGTAGGCGGTTGTGCCCTCCCTGCCTTCCCTGGCGAATGGAACAGGGGAGAGGTATCTTCATATCTCCGGGTCCGCAGGACGGCTCAAACTCCCTCAAATCTCCTCCCCTAATCGGTAATCTGTTCGAGGCAGATGCTTTGTTTTACCATGCAACTCATGCGAATCACCCACCGAGCTGAAACTGAAAGGGTTTGGTGATAATGATGACTAGCGATGGCGATGGTCTAGTCCTGCAGAATGTAATGCAAGATTTACTGAGAGACAAATTCGCTCAGGCATGCACTCGTCCTCGAAGCAAATATATATACAAGGCGGTGGTCAGTCATTGTGACGGTGAAATACACCTGGGAATGTCCAATTTGAGTTAGAGCAGTGCAAATTAGGCTATGGTGGAAGCGGATACTCATAGGGCCAATTTACGAGTGCCAATGTTAGTGATAAGAGAAACTAGCCTTATCTTCCAATCAGCTCTGATATATCGTACTCGATGACAGAAATTGCGGGTTGCGGACATTCTGGAAACGGTTTGCAGTAGAGCTTCAGCAGATGGCGAACGTACTAGAAAGGCAGACAAGAAGAGGTTGTGATTAGTTTTGGACCTGTAAGTTTCACGAGCGATCTGTCCAGCTGCAAATGCAGTAATTATTTTAGGTTAGTGATGATGATGAGGGAGATCTTTTACGCGTCCGGGAACATGGCAGCTATTCTTACAGGCGCCGCCCAATGGCTGGCCATCGGACTTCTGTATGCTATGCTTCCTCAACCAGATGATCACAATAAGTTAACGACTTTGCCTCGTCCAATTGCAAAATTGACGGAGGACAGGAGTTCTGACAGCATAAGGATCAGTAAGCGGAGTCCAGGCCTCATGCATGATGACATGGTGTTGTTCCTCACGTTCCCCGATCATGAGACATCTTTGCCGTGTGAGAAGACAAGGCTGCCCAAGATCACGGAAGAGACTCCTTTGTCTTTAGATGTACAGAGCTGACTATTCATCTCAAGTCAATTTTTCGACCAGCTGAAATTTCATCCTGTTTACTGGTGATCTTCCTTGTACTCTGCGAAGCTGCTGAACTCAAATCCTGGATGAAGAGTAGTTTATAGCTGTAGCAGCTTCTCTCTTACATCGTTAGATTGGACGGGTTTTAAACTTCTTGAATCTTCATTCCGTCTACTGTCATATCTGATTATAAGTGATCCTCTTGTTCCTTGTACACCCTCCCAGGTCATGGTTTGTTAGAATTGCGACACGGACGACCTTATCTTTTGTCTGCCCTTAGTTCATGGTTTGTCACACAACCAGTAATTTGGAACAAGGAACGATTCTAAGAAACTATGATGGTTTGGGTACATTGTAATTTGGAACAACGAGCAATATTAAGAAACTATGATGGTTTGGATTGTAATTACTTACATGTCCTCTTCTCTTACATAATCATGTTGATACGTGTTGGAGATGTTAGTTCTCATTGAAGTAGAGCTAAAAACTAGCTCCGATTTGTGATTATAGCCTTGTGCGAAGGTGATTAAGAGAGGATTTCTTTGGAGTTTACAGACAGTTTCCCAGTCACATTTTCACACATGCTTGATTTATGTGGTGCCTTCCGAACTAGAAGTACAAATAGTTCTTTCACTCAGACGTACGGTTAAAGAGAGAAAATCAAGTTGTGGAGGTAACAGCATAGACTCCTACGGAGTGGTTCCCTATATAGTTCATGTAGTTCATGGTATTGTTCCTCTGTCAGACTCTACAGTTTGATGAGGATTTTGAGCAATACAGAACAGTCTGCTTTTGTTTTTTGCTTTGCAAAAAGTTTTTCCTAGTTGTTCACCATCCTTCCTAAAAGCTGCCTTCTCCCTCTTCACTACTATCCCATGAGAATCCATCTGAACATTGGATCGCGGGTTCCTTGGAACCCCTCATTATTGAATATTGTATGTACTTTGGAATTTTGAAGGATCTATCATTGACAGGCAAAACAACGGATGGTGTCCATGTAGAAATTAAATGTGCCCATGTTGTGCTTCGTGAAAGAAATTTTCGATGTGCATGGCAGAACCTAATGATTGCACTCACTTATCCACGCTAAGAGGTGTTCGGTGGCATAGATTCATGCGTGCAAAAGTGGTCATTGTGCGTATCCTTACAATCGTGTGTTTTTTCACTTCGAAGCTAGCACCTTAAGCAGATGCTTATACTCCAGCTTTAAGCCGAACTGTGCCGACGTTTCCCATGAACAACACTATACCCTACTTCATTTCATCATATTTTTTTTCTAGGAGTCTCGGTTGACAACAAAGACCACATTCGACGAGTATGAACCTGTTGACACCGACGAGCTCATCTATTCAGCTTCGAATGCACCAAATAGAAGTCACAATCTCAACTGTCAGTATCCCCACAATAGACTTCCGAGTTACTGTTGCGCAAACAAACGTACATCAGTTTCGTTTAGCAGAAACAATTCATAATGTTTTAAGGTCCATCTAAGGGTCCCTGTGCATGAAGCAAGGACAGGCTGGTTGACAGGAGTAAAGTTGACCTATTTGCTGTCAATCTACGTCATCAGGGTCAGATTTGCACATTCGCATAACAATCAGGCCTAACCTACAAAGTGGAACCCTCCTGTCCCTGAATCGGCGAGAATCTACCTACTAAATAACGGTACAAACTTTTCCAACATCTGGTTTTCAACTGACAGACACATCCCCGAAACATCTAAAATAATCTTTGGACCCTAGTTCCATTCTACCTCTTTTGTCTCTCCCTTGTACGGCTTGATGGGTCTTCCCATCCTTCTTGTGTTCTATGTGGTCGGCTTTTCATTTCTCTTTTGCCGTTTGCTAACAAGGCGGGCTACTGGTATGTACATTCCATGTTTAATATTCGTTAACCTTGTACCTGAATTGCATGTATATGTGCAGTACGATTTATATCCTTCGTTTTGACCCACATCAGCATCACCGTACTTTGACAGACATTGACTATTTGCGCCAATGTCTAACTGCCTCGGTATACCGCGCGATAAAGCTTGTGAATACTCATGTGTAGTTTGTGGCTAGAGTGCACGAACTATTGACATATCATGATCATGAACTCGGAGAAAACCAGTCTGCCCGACTAGACATTTGGTCAAATGGGAAGAAGAACTGTAGCCACGGTTGATGACGAATAAGATTGCACAGTTAGTATCTGAATACGGTCGTCAGCACAAGACTCCTTAGCAGACATTGTCCTGTTAAGACGGCAATGCTAGTGACATTACCCCAAAGATAATTCCTACCCGAATTTAGATTATATCTTTCAGGTATTACTTCCCCTTCTCAATACAGAACTCCTGGACAACAGTTAAGACCGCAATTTAGAAATGTGAACACAAGATCACAACGATATTCATGCACCCAAAGACCCAATCAAATAGGTACACGGACTCGATGAGAAGATATATGCATCTATCCATTCATGTCCCCTCAAGTGAACTCGCTTTCCATATCCATTTTGAAGAATGTATCCTTTATCACACTTGTATCCTTCCTTACTCTCAAGAGGAAGCAGAAGTTTCTGAATTCCGGATCTCTGCATGCATTTTCGGTTGGGCCCGGGACATGCTACTTTAGAAGTACTGTACTAAATTGCGTTCTTTTTCATCCCTGCATCTTCTTTGTACGCCTCTACTCTTACTGACAAGAGAATACAAACCGGCTCGTGACCGTAGGGGCCATATGTGAGGAGGAAAGACTGATTCAGTGGTAGCTTCTGATTGTTATTCCTCTACTGTTTGCAATACTTTCACCAGCGCACTTTATAAGCGGCAAGGAGCCAAGCACTTATCATTTCCATTTAAAATGACTATTCTAGTCTGGTAAAGACAATCGCGAGTTTCCACCATCACCCATACGACATGCGATCATGCCTAATCAACCATTCGTGGAGATCACTGTGGATTCATCCTCCCTTGATCACTCTTGAGAGAGGTCGTAGCTCATCAGAGTCATCACTGAAGACAATTCGTTGCATAAATGTCTTGACTTCAAGTGGAGAAAGGAGTTCAGTTCAAAAAACTTTCAAAACTTGGTCAGTTGGCAAGATTCGCAAAGTCTTCATATTCCTGATTCCATGAGTATGTTTTTGAAGGTATGGAGCTACACGATCATTTAGTAAATCGTTGCCCATCAATAGAAGGGTCCAGGAGTTCTTTCAAACAGTGTTTCTCTCGTGGGATTGCGCGGGAGAGTTATGAGCAATCATCAATGCTATAAACTGGGGAGATCGAGGTTTAAAGGAGGCACCTGCAAGACATCCTGCAAAGTTGGAAACAAAAGATTAAAAAATGCATGCAAATCATACATGGGTAGTCACCTAGAAACTCCCCGTCTCCTCCTCACCTCTTATGTTGTATCCTCATAACGATACTAATGGAGCTTAGTCACATTTTACCTCTTGTGTTTTATCCTTGTACGGTCTGATGGGGTCTTCCTATCCTTTCTTGTTATCCTACGCGGTCGCCCCCTAACATCGCATTTACATTAGTTGCTTCTCCTAAGAGATGAGACGTGTTCGTCTTGCCAGCTTTTATATCAAAAGATTTTCCACTCTCATTCTCCAGGACTTCGACACAAAGAAATTAAATGTGCCAGAGACTTTGGCACCGGAGGGCTTGCCAGATCATCCCCATTAACGTCCTGCTGCACATGGTCTGGATATCCAGAGAGGTTTCATGGTTGTAAACGGATGCATGGTACCCACCCGTGTATCTGGTTAGCCTTCAGTCCCTCCAACAGACTTGGAGCCTTTCGTGATGTGTGTTGCACTCACCTAGCTTACTCTTACGCTTCTTTTCCAGGTTATAGAGGTGCCGACTTGAATAGTGCCAAAAGTAATGTTGTACCTCCACTTTGGAATTGTTATCCCCTTTCGTTTCTATTCTACATGTGTAACCTATCGTTCCATCAATCTACAGTAATACTAGAGGTGGTAACTTGTAAACCTTCAAAAGGCCCGCAGCAAAGGAACAAATCAAACTACTGCGCATGCACTTGGAATTTCTGACAAGAGACGGTCAAATCCTTCCCAATGATTCCGTTCAAACGTTGGTGTATCTCTTAAGGTTCTGGATATCTTATCAGATAAAAGACAGTAGTGTCCGTAGCTTCAGTTGTTCTCCTCGATTCTGCTTTGAAAAACCGCTCAAGTTAGTTCTGGTTCTGGTGGTTATCATTGCAATTGGTTTGGTTGACGCTGTTTGTCCTCTTAATTCTGTAGCTCATCAAAGTCTACATTTAGAATCTGACCTGAGCAGTGAGTTCTACTCTATCTTAAGTGGGGCCGAGTGTGAATCTCGAGAACCTTGACTTTTTCGGTCTGTTACTTTAGAATATTTGGGGAATCATTAGACCCAATCTGGACGTTCATGATAAGTCGACACAACAAAGTATACTCGCATTCGACCATATCCTAGGTGGCTGGGGAACTACTTTACTGTACCTCTGGAATTTTCAATAGGATAGAAATGGCCGCATGTGAGGTACTTCCAGCTATAGTATGTCCTATCCTTCCCGGCATTGCCAACTTCTCTTCCACTGCCAGCAAAAACATCAGGTTAAATTACTCTTGCCCAGGACCATGCAGTCACTGACCTTTTCAGGTGAAAAAGTGAAACAGGAGAAGGAGAGCAGCTCTTCCCCTTCCGCAATGCTCCCTGTTTCCAATGTACTACAATGACCCTGGAATTCTGCTGTAGGCAATTCAGATCACCAAAGACTCCTTGTCACTTCAACAGGAGCAGGATTTCAGTCCTTGAGACGCATGCTTGGTAACACTTTCACCTCTCTGCGGTACAAGCGCGTGTAAGCACCGTACAAACTGCGGATATGGCATTCGAAGTAAAGCTTCGAACGCATCCAATCACGAAGAGACTTCATGCTGCCAACTTGCTCACGAGTCGTACTTGCTTGACGATTTGATCTCAACTGAGGGTGCAGCCAAGACTGAATGCACCAATTTATCTTTGCCTGCATCATGTTTACCGTTTGTACCACCACCTTGTGCACCTTGCCCGTCCTTCCCTGATATCTGGAGCCAGTGGGTACCAATTCAACTATCAATTGCCGGGGGTATTTGCTCTTTTATTGGAATGCTAAGTTTACATTTATGGCTTGATGTCATGAGATGGCTTCATGCTAAAACCATGGCTTAACTTGGATAGTTGATGTCGAGGAGCACGACCTCCAGTCCTGGATGCACTCCTGCACGGATCACAAAGTGGCTGGACTTCAACCAAGCCCCTGGAGCCTGGCAGATCTGAGATTGTGGGTCGTTCTCCTCCATGATCTGCGGCGAACCGTAATCTTAGACCGAGCTGTCAATGGGTCTTCTTTTCTGAATCACGTTTCTCAATTTTACTCCGTCTTCAAGTTTTGCACGGACGGGCTTTGGCAGGTTGATGCAAGCAGCGGCAGCAAGTAAGTGTTTTTCATGCTTGGTTGTTGTCACCGCTGAGAGAGATCCTGGATGGAAAAGTGAAACTTTGAGTGTAGATTGCATCTCTAGTATCAGCCACCTCGGATTTCTGAAGCTCTGAGACAGGATATCCTCATATAACCGCAGTCAAGGAATGTAGATGGAGAGAGAAGCCGAGAGAGGTGATTGAGTGATTGATTTTTGACTGAATTGAATTTCATGGGACCGTAACTTCAGGAATGGAACAAAGAAAGAGGTTCCGAAGTTTGTAGGGCGAGCTAGTTTGGAGAATGGAAGTACGATTATAGGAAACGCTGTAGGAAAAGGACGGAGAGGGAAGGAAAGATTGAGTCTGATTAAGACAGAGTTTTGTTTAATTCTGACTAGATTGAGTTTCATGGCAGCACATCACTCAGGATCAAAGGAAAGAAACGTCCCGAAGTTCATAGAATGAGAGGAGACACAAGCTGAAGCTGATTTGAGGAACAGGAAATGTAGTTGAAAGTAGGACGAGAGGAGAACGAAATGGGAGCATCAAGCAGCAGAGTCCCTAGATATGAGGTGGTGGATCAAAATGCCTCGAGGGCAGAAAGTCCTCGGCCACAAGGGGGAAGTTTTTCACCTCCGACTCAAGGTCTGGTCCAGCCTCAGAACTTTCAATGGGCACCTGTCCAGCAGGTACCAGCTCCTCCCCTTCCAGCAGGTTGGGACTTTGCCATCGATCCCGCCAGCGGGTATCCCTACTTCTTCAACACCCAGATACAAATAAGTCAGTGGGAGGATCCAAGGGGTCAAGGATTCGGTCTTCCTGAACGAGATGCTGGAATTCACTCAAGAAATCATGAGCTAGTTATTCCCCCATGGGAAGGAGGACCTGCTAACGGGGTTGATCCTCTCACCTGGCCATTGCCTCCTGGATGGCAAGAACAGCACGATTTGGCAACGAACCAGCGCTACTTTGTGAATTATGATGCTCGCATTATGTCATATAACGACCCCAGGCTCGAAATTGCTAATGCTTACTCACAAGGTCCCATCGTCCAGGGCCTTCCTGCTTACTACCCTCCTCCTGCATATGGACGAACTTTAGGAACTTCACAGCAGCAATTCAGACCCCCACCAGAATTTGGAACAGCAGGGGCCTCTTCTCCTGGTCCTCCGGCTATTCAGCAGGTGTACCCTCCTCCGCCTCCTCCCACGAGAAAGAAACATCAGTCTATGTGGTCCAAACTGGGCTATCGCCATGGAAAGGGAAGGGTGAAAAGCAATAGACCTTTGCATATGAGCCTGCTTGCTGGATCTGCGAGTCATGGTCACGGTCATGGGCATGGTCATTCTTCTTCCTCGTCGTCTTCTTCTTCTTCTTCCTCCGATGACAGCGATAGCGAGAGAAAGCGTAGAAATCGTAGAAATCGTGGTGGAGATGGTGGGCTTTTTTTCGCACCTGGTTTTCTAGGCAGCCGTGGCGGTCTTGATAATGATGATGATAGTGGCAGCTCTGTGGAGTTGGAGGCCAGTGGAGATGGTGACTATAACAAGGAGTTGTTCGCAGTCGAGGAATATGGTTCATCATCATCTGGAGAAAATATATTCGGAGGAGTTGGTTCAGAAATTGGTATAAGTGGGGGTGGAGGTGGCGGGGTTTCTGCTGGAGATTACTTCCCTGAGCAAACGTTAGGAAATTGGCACTCCTCAGCCAAATATACCTGTCTCAATGGTTGGAGTACTGCTTTTAAGTCCGATCCACACTGTAGTGCGCGCAGATTCTGGGCGCAGGATGGATATGGAAAGCTTCTGATTGTCCTGACGGTGTTGGTGGGAGTGTATGTTGGGGCTTTCGAGAGCTTGTTGTCACTGCTCCTCGCGACTGTTGCAAGAATTATACTGTCTCTGCGCAAGAGTACCCAAGTAATCCGAGCACGGAGAAGAGTTTCTCGGAATATTCGGAATTTTGCCCGGTGGGCGTCTAGAAAGGGGTCTCTTTTAGTTCGAGTCAAGTCATCCGCTGCTCAAGCTTATGCCCAAATGCAGGTATAACACCAATCCAGTATACCTGGTGTTCAATAACTACGAGATTCAAGCGACATTGTACTGCATTTTCTTGTCAAAACATGTGATTGGGACGCTCGTAACTGGGAGAAAACGAGGGATTGCTTTACATATCCAATTAAGCTGGGGAATCGCCTTAAACAATTTAGTACAGTGATTACTGTACAGTGAAGTACTGGTCAATCATAGAGCAAGTTCTGGATAATTTTGGTTCCTAGCAAAAAGTTTAGTTACATAAGACTTAGAACCTACTCCACCTTACTCAATCCTACCTTAGTGCATGACTGAAGTGCTTCAGAAGTACCAACTGTCTTCTGAAGACAGTGCTAACTTAAAATGTGGGGCAGGTATGGTTCTACGAGCACATCTATGAACATCCAGTTGTGAAACTACGGGTGCTTACTACAAACGACGAAGCAGGTCCGTTACATAGCAGACTACCCCTTCGACCGAGAGAAATCACAATTGTTACACAGGTGATGCAGTGTAAAGAACAACCTTTCCAGCTATTTAAGAAGCATGTGAGTGAACTATGTGAAGGATTAGGTGAGCACATAGAGCAATATCTATAAGTCAGTACACACTGTATCTTTTAAGTTGTCTTCCTGTTTTCAAGGTTTGACAGCAAGTATCATGCTCTATTGAGAGATGTGCCTGGCTTTGGCAATCCATCTTACGTTGGGAGTTCTAACATCACTGAAGATTCGGGGACTTCTCGTGAGCCCAGCGTGTATTTTGAGAAAAACTAACGATCGACTGGCCTACTCCATGCTGGGATTCTGCCCTTCTCGATGGGTTCTCAGGCTTCAGCAGATCGCTTGCCAACAATCGAGGCAATGGCAACATCCTGGGGAGGAGCAATGTGCGTCGCTATCCATGTCAAGAACGAATCAGAACTCATGCTCTTATATCCAAGATTATGCAATATGCATCAAAGGATTGAAGCACAAGCTCACTGCAGGTTAAATATCTGTGTGGCCATGGTGGAAGAAGGCTCGTCCCGTGAGGATCCAGCCATTGCTGCCCTCTATCCAGTACGTATTCTCATCCTGGAACTGTGTATCTTTCGATAATTCTCTGAACGTCTTATCAGCTGTCAATCGAGAAGTCCTTGTTCTACGCAGATTTAGCTTAGAGGAGGTTTAGGAAGACTAGTACAACACAAGTCGGCTCTCATTTCTTAGGTTGCGTCGTGCATTATATTCGTACAACTGCTGTTATGAGACATTGCTTTTGGTTGCAGATAAATGCGATGAGAAATCTTGCTCTGAGCATGGCTTCATCGGAGCTCGTTTTTATCCTGGATGCCGACTTTGTTCCTAGCCAAGGGTGAGCTTAGAGTCGTTGTGTGCTCATATGCGCTTGAGTCGCGTTGCGTATAACCACTTCAGTGTCACTATTAATACAGGATATGGTTGGGGCCTGTATTCGAATTGATTTGCTCCTCGCTGTGTAGTTGAGAAGAGGGTGAGGACTCAACATAAACGCTTGGTGCAACAGGATGCATGATGTACTCACAGGAGATGAAAAGGTTTACTCTGGACTTTTACGAATGGCAATGGAAGAGCGTCAGATGTTGGTGATACCAGCGTTTGAGGCTACCACGGGAAGGTATGACGACCTGGAAACTTCGAAAGTGAACCATCCTACTAATTACACGGATCTATCAGAGAAGTGGCTGGAAGGAGCAGCTACAGCATTCCATTGCTCCCATTTCGCTCGAGGACATAAGCCTACCAATTATGAGCGCTTCTTCAGTCCCACGACGTCTGAACCATATAAGGTCCAATACAGGTAGTACTGCAATAATTCACCGCTTTAAGACTCGAATCAGTGAATGCGATAAAATTTCGAGTCGATCATCTGTATGCAGCAAAACGTTAACTTTCTGGTTTGGTACTCGATGCAGGGAATTTTATGAACCATATGTTGTATGTGCACGAAAAATGATTCCAGCTTTTGACGCGCGCTTCAGGTAGGTCAACTATGCACTACTCCGTTCCAATCAAACCTTATCGACAAAGCTTCATAACACGTGTAGAGAGATCGATATGCAGTCAAACATGCCTGGAGTAATGTATACAAAATGATGGATATCGAGTCAAATGAGAACTTACTAATGTCTGCTCGTCCATGTGTCAATTCTCAGAGGTTATGGCATGAATAAACTTTCTCATGCATATCACTGTGCGGCCAAGGGAATGGGCTTTACTGTTCTTCCTCAGCTTTTCGTATGGTCACTTCCTCACCGCAAGTCTCCAGCTTGGACATACACCTTCGGAGCAAGCAAGGTTGGAAATAACTTTTCCTGTCTGGGTCATGAACGATTTCCTCGTTGTGAGTCTGTTCACTGTCTAATCCTTTCATCTTTCTTTCAGGATCCTGTACAAAAGCTGAGAATTCTGGGCTTATATCGCAAATTCAAGTTCGAGGTTCAAAGGGAACGCGAGCTTGAGCGCAGAACAGAGGACACAGACACTCCTGAGTTGTTGGAGGTCAGAGTAGAGCAGCCTAACGTTACTGTCACCCTGCAAACTACGCAAATGGTTATGTAAAGCAAGAAAGCAGTTGGCAGTGCTGGTGAATTTGTATAGTGATAGTCTTCTAAGTTGTTCAGACTAATCACAATCAAATTTGTACAGCTAGTCACAATCAAATTTCTAACAGCATTCTTGGCAGAAATTAAGTTTGGTGGTGGCAGATAGGATAGGTCGATAAAGCACCAATTCTTAAGGTCCTAGAAAGGAAAACTTTTTGTGGGCTTAGAGGACAGCTCAGGAACATCTTTATATGGTCTCAATGATGGCAAGTCAGCATTGAGAATGCACCACGTCCGTAGGATATGTGGTAGATATATAGATGACAGTAGACATAAAAGGGACTGTGAAGGCCTCCCTTCAAGGGGAGTCAAGGTGGACAACAAAAGATTTAACACAGGAACTGTAGATTGCGTTCCTAGTTAGTTTGATTGATTACGATTTATACAGAGGGTTTACACATGTGGATCTATATTCGGGAATCAGAATGCAGAGTAGGTTTTGGTTTTTCCTCTCAATTAGTTGATGCAAGAATCTCTTAAAGATTCCAGTGGAGTTGCATCGAACCCTAACTTGTCCGTCCTGCACTCTGATGGATTATCAACACACTGGGGCGTGCCATCAGAGCGCGATAAATGTGGTCCATACATCAAGTGATTTAAAAATTGTAGGCAGCAATTGCACTCTCTTGAATTGATTGGACTTTAGATGGTCGCTGTTGACGAGAAAGCTCTTTCAGCAGTACTGCACATGGAAGGATCCATACCACAAAATTCTCGAACAAAGATTGAGTCGAAACAAAGTTGAATACTGCTGGAGGTCCTCGCTGCCAGCTCTGGTGTGACAACTTGTTATTTTTCATGCTCGTAGTTCAGTAGATCATTCAGAACCAAGATCAAGACCGATTTGAGGGTACCAGTGTATGAACTAGTATACTCAAACTGCTATTGTCTCCATGTGTACAAAGGCGCCGTTGGCTTACCTGGCACAAGTTCGGACGATGAACCTTTTCAAGTAGCCATCAAAACTTGTGCCTGACTATACAGCAATAGCTCGTGTCCTCGTGAACGCTCTGCAGGTCAACTTCTACTGGAGTAAGCCGTGTTGAAAGTAGATTCTGAAATCTGTCTTTCTACGACCGCCTGAACTTGCAGCAGGTCACAATTACTGCAGTAAGGTATGACTGAATTAAGAAGATGAAAGGACGGCTGGAAAGTCTTGCCTCTCAACGAATATGTTTCGTAGGTTTCCCTTGTCCACTCGAGTTCAAGATGATGGTAGGCAAGAAGCTGGTCGCGAGCAAAATAATGTCGAAGAAAGCAGCCATCTCCTCTTAAAGAAGTGGAATTTGATGAAACTTGGTACCTTACCTTTACTGATCAGTTGATTTCTTCCAGTCGACAGATCCCAGTAACAGGAACGAATATATATCACCTCATCATCTCCCACGCGGCTTGACCGATTTCAGAACGAGTCATGGTATCAGATGAATATTTGAATGTCTTCACCCCTTTCTGTTTGTCCACATGTGCTGAGAAACGTTAAGGCAAAAGCACCAGAGCTTAATGAGGCAAGTCCGAGAGGCTCAGAACTTGACGAGGTCTACACTGAGAAGCCTGTAATTGCACATGATTGTACAAAGAGGAAACATGGAAACCATGGCCTGTCGTGGGAACAGCGTATCACAGTGACGCACTTCATGTGGGAACTAACGGCACAAGGTGAGAGCAGTTTCATACAAGCAGCAAAAATTGAGCACGTAAGGATGTAATAGGCAAAGGCAAATTTCCTGCAAAGGACGTCACATCTGCCGTTGAAGGGGACTATTAGATAGAATCTGCTGCCCTTCACAGGCAACGAGTCAAAACCACGTTGCCTGTGGAAGGCCTGCTTGCTTTAAAAGCTAGGTATTAACGTAGCCAAGCACAATCCTACAACATAATATATCTACACATCAAAGAAAACGAACCAGGCAAGGAGAGAGGTTGAGTTTCATAGCGTATGAAGGAAATAACTTTTCAACTAGAGGATACTGCCTGAGAACTTAGGATCATCCAGGTCTGGGAGTATACTCGAAACGTTTAGAAATAGCGATAGTTCGTTCCTGCAAACACAAGGAAACAAAATCTGGACATCACCTTTTCTGAAGCCGTATTTCCAAAAGGGAAGACAGAGAGCTAGAGAATGAATGTCACACGTGCGGCATTGAAGTAGACTTGATACAACGGCACATACTTGAGAAATGCCTCGTCTCCGTCGGGCTTCTCCAAAGTTTCTTTCTGCATCCTAATGGAAACCAGCTGCTCCTCAATCGCTTCAAGGCAGTCGTCTAGATTGTGGAGTATCAACAAATTCGGCGAATCACGAGAACAGTATAAATTCTCATCCACCACACGCAAATAGAAGAATTGCCAAATTGCAAGCAGCTGAAGTGTGCATTTACAGTCTTGTGGAGCACAACTGAGGCACTTTAACATTTGAAGAGTTCAAAAAAGAAACTGCAATAAAGAACAGGAAGCTCAGTCTACCACACTGGTTTGACTCGAAGAATTTTTGTACATCATTCCTGACGATGGTAAGACAACGCATACAGCAATGAGCCAACATTAGCCAGTTACAATCCCTGAGGGGACACTTCATAAGGTAAGAATGACAAGCTCAAACACTTTTCAACTGCCGGCACGCTGAGACAGAGATTGGGCACTTATTTGATATCTGTCCGCATTTGTTTCTCCCTGCCTTGCACAAGCACTAGCTCTTCTTTCATGCGGTCCAAAGCGTCGCAGCACGCACCGTCCATCTTTGCGGTGCTCAACTGGCGCTCAGCAAGAGCCAACTGCTGCTGCAAATCTGCGGAAACAACAAGGCTAAATCAAAATAGCAGGAGCTGCCTAAATTAAAACACCCTGCGAGCAGCTAACCAAAACCAACTCAATGAAAACGGGTAGAAACCTAAATTGCGCGTGTGTATTTCAGTCTGCTTAGAACGCCAAGCAACCAATTCATCCGTCACAATGTCCCGAGTGTCCCGCAGCGTGGAGCAGTCTGCTTCTTCATCGTGGTAATCAGGGAGTGTTCGCAAAACCATGAGCACCTCCATCAACGCATTTGAGTTTAAAGCGTCATCGGCATTCTTTGCTGCTTTCGGGGCGTTCAGTTCCTCGCGCGAAATTGGAAACGGAGCAGGTGAATGCAATCAAGTAATCTTGAGCAGCGGCTCATCCAGCATCTCAGTGCAGTTGCTCTTTTCATAGACTTTGCTAATACGAGAAGGCGGGAGAATGCAAAACGATAGTTACCACCGCCTGAATTTACATACACGTATAGATCTACAGTATCTCCACCTGTCGAGTACTGATGCGCCACCTACAGAAATTTTGTGTACAAAGGATGGTCAACAAATTTACCTGAAATTACTTTCGAATCCGTAATTTAACCTGAATTTAGCAGGAGAAAGGAAATCTGTAATGTGACATTATCTACACATCATTGAAGTAAGGCCACAAAACGCATGAAAAAATTTATTAAATAAGTGGACTCTTATAACGAAAGTGCTCGAGTTGTTTGTAATTCTGCAACTTAGAATTTATATTTTTTAAGTTTCATTAATATTTGGTTAGCGGAAATATAGAAGTAATTTTTTCTAATTACTCATTTGGCAATATCACGAACGGTAATCTTTTATATAATTTTCAGTCACGGAAAATAATAATCACGAGGACTTTGATGAGGATATCTTATTTGAAAAAGGTGAAAGCTTAGAGAACAGGAAAGAGACCCCATCAAGCCCTACAAGGGAGAGACAATAAAGTAAAATGGTGTTATCCCCAAAAGAGTCTATATGAGAACTATGCCTTACCACACCTAAGATATCCAAGTTATGCAAGTCATATGGTCTACAAACAAAAGAGCATATGAAGAAGTATCACCTATAAGAAACCAATCACATTAGGTGATTGGTTTCTTATAGATGGCACTAGCCACTACACTGTGTAGAGCAATGAACACATGTTGCCTAAAATATGCAACAAAATATAAAAGTGAGATTGGTAACCCTAGCACCTAACATGATAAGCTCTTGTGCACTCTTTGACAAATGTGTAGAATGTGTGTCCATCGCTCCATATAACTCAAGGCTAGAGGAACAAAGAGATGACCTCGTCGCATGCACTATCCTTGGAGACCTTGTGACCTGTTGCTGCACTCGCCGCCCATCCAAGGGATGGGTAATCACTCCCGAAATTGTATCCCGCATAGGTCAGCAACCACAATATTCATTATTATCACGTGATCATCTCGAACCAAGTACAAATTTGCACTGACACGTGTTGTCAGTGCATATCTTATTTAGTTTGCAAGAAAAGTGATCAACTAGAATGCATGAAGGTCTTCCTTCATGGGAAGACCCATCAAGGGAGAGATAAAAGAGTAAACAAGTAAGGAAATAGCAACGGGAAGTTCCTTTTAGACTAGAAATTGAATATTAGAAATAATAATTTAAGATTCCAGTAATCTTATAGAAATAGATTTTTAATATATTCACTATTTTTTATTCCTGTTTATGAAATCTCGTAATATATGAAATGATTTTGATGTGAAAAATATAAATTCTGGAAAAAAAACCCTTATTTTGCAATTTGAATAGGAGGGATGAAGCCATATTTGGTCAGTCGTAAAACTTTCAGAATTTAGTACGAAATCAAATTGAAGACACTGATTATATCCCATGTACATAAAAATAAAGTGATTTGAGAAAATATTAAAATAATACGTAATCGAGGCTTTGCCGAGATGGTCTCGGTGTTACACTATACGATATAAACATACTTGAAATAGATTCTTATAAAGTAATATTACAAAATATTAGAGATGTATCAAATATCATCAGATGTAAATTTGCATAGGATTCAACCAAGTTATATTGATCGAAAGTGAGTTATATATAATCAACAATTTACGCATGTTTATAATTACTATATTTCTTCCATGCCTAAATATTATACTAAAAATGTGTAATGATATCTTATTCTTGGTAAATATCTCATATACGTAGATGCAATCGTAACATATGAAGCTATAGATCACAAATAATAATTTTCTAATAGATTGTATATTATCTGCCATTTTGATATCTTTGAATTAAAAGAAAATCATCTATAATATATAATCTCAATAATCTAATATGGCTTTTATTTTCTTGAACTGTTTCAGAATAGAATTAAATTTAATAGTTGTGAGAATTTTTCAATAATTTGATTTTCACATTTATATATGATGGTTAACTGAATTAATCAGGCAAAGTACTTACTTTTTGATCGCATATTCTATATACTAGCTTGGTGATCAATAGAAGCTAATCCAAAGAGATGGTGTCCTATGACATATGCATTAGTTGATCCATAATAATATTTTAGAAGAATATGACCTATATAATCATGAACTTATCATAATTCAACTAGAAAACTCATAGTCTTCTTCAAATGTAATCTTTTCTGAATATATCTAAGTATTGCTTTACACCCATCCAAATAATTCATGGATGGTTTAAATTATGTCTATGCAACGATGTTAGTATGTATTATACTATAATCAGAATTTCTTTCTTTCTTTTCTTGAGTTTTTCTGTTGCCATTGAAAACTAAGATTAAATTTTAATTCAAATCTTCAATCTTCGGGAAGAGTGTCTGCCTTAATCACCTTAATGTACTCTTAGATCGCTTACGAATATAAAAATCTATTCTTAAATTCAATCTACTCTCCACGACCAACAAATAAGATATTTAGGAAAACTTACAAATTTCTTATAAAAATAATTTTTTTGTTGGTAACAAGGAATGCCTCTGCGAACAATTCAACGTTACCGCTAGATATGAAAATCATCACTTAGATTAATCATCAATTAAAGAATAAGCAAAATATGCAGTAAAGCTTGGAAGTAATGGAAACTGAAGTGGTATTGAAAAACTTAAAAAATGCTCAGAGATTCGTGGGTAACGTGTACTCGCGGGCTACTTAATTTAATGGATTACGCTCGTTAATCTGGTGCGACGAGGTCCTTGTGGCCCAAATGGAGATGAAGTGGACCGTGATGAGTGGTAGGCAGAAATCGGAGAGAAGTGGTATTCACAGTAACCGGAAGTTATAAAATGGAAGGACTAACGGCGAAATGTCAATGGGCCAGGCTGAAGACGTGGCAGCGGAGCCCCTCTGGACAGTAGCAGTAGGAGTAGCAGCAGCCACGGTATGTGCGAAGCGAGGTCCGGGCTGAGTTGCAGCTAACAGAAAGGCAAAGGGCAAGGGCTCAGTTGTTCGGGGAAAAGCGAAGGGCTGTGTGTGTTACCACCCTCGTTCGCTGGCTCGTTCGTTTCCCTCCATCGTCAATAACCTTCCCTGCTTGTATGTCTCGCATTCTTCTTCTTCCTCTTCGAAGAGAACGAACGAGCGAGGGGCCCTCGAGACTGGGGTCTTTACTCTCGGAGTGCTTGGCACAGTTACAAAGGGAGGGAGGTGAGACAGGAGTTTCGAGTTAGGGAACAGGACAAGCAAGGTGGGACATACATGGCACATGGCATTTCGTACCAGGAGAATTGGTGGAGTTCGACGAGAAGAAGTATGGATGCGTAGGAGGCTGATTGCGGTGGGGGGATGAGGTGAGGAGGAGGAATGACAGCGAATGTGGAGGAATGAGGATTGTTTACGATGGAGGGAGGGGGACGGAAGGGGCCGGAATATTGGAGGTTGAAAATCAGGATGAAGGAGTAATTTGAGGAGAAGGGTTGGGGAAAGAGGGTATGGCGCCGGATCCGGCTACGGGGAAAAGCAGAGGGTCTCGTTATCGCAACAATGATGCACACTACAGAGGAGGAGAGGGAGTCGAAAGAGACTCGCAACGTCCTGAAATGGGAGGAAAGGGGAAAGGGGACAAAGAAAGTGGGGGAACTGATTCTGGTAGGGGCGTGAAAAGACGACAGCATGGAGGTGGTGTAGATGGTAGTGTAGGAGCGACTTCAGTCTCTACACCAACCTCCCATCGTTCTTCTAAGCGATGGAGGGGTGATGGTCCCGAAGCTTCGGAAGGCACAGTTCCTGTTGATCGCTGGGATGGAGGAGCTCCCGATCCTGTGAAAGAAAGCGTTGTGTCTCTGATTAAGGGCAAGCAAGAGATGGATGTTAAGATGTTGGATGGAAGCACTGGGAAGGTAACTGTTACACAAGGAAAGGAGGTAATGAATATGGAGAAGGTAACGAGGAAGCAGCGAGTCGCGAGAGCAAGTTTGGCATCGGACAATAGAGCGATCACGGTCATGGATTTGCAAGAAACGGACGTTAGTATTATAGACTCGAATATACGGATAAAGAACAAAGTCAGCTATCGGAGAGAGATTGTTGCGGAAATCACCGAGTCGGAGGTTGAAAAAGGAGCGAAAGAAAATGCGAAAAGTACAGCTGATGTAAGGAGTAGGAGAAGGTGGGACAGGGATGGTCTAAAGGGTGGCGGTGACGAGGTTGAAGACGTCCCCTTACGAGGTATGGTCGGCTCTGAAGGAAGCATGGAGCGGGAAAAGAGGAAAGAGAAGGCAATTTGGAGGGATAGAGACATAGAGGTCATCAGGGTTCAAAATGGCCGGAAACCAGGAGAGGGAAGTCGTGAGCTGACAACAGAGGTTGGTGGCAGACCTGAAGCGTCCGATGAAATCGATCAGCGCAGTAATGGTGAGTTATCAGTCCTCATCCCTGTTCCATACGGGGATGCCCAATTCCTACTTGATAAAGCCTGCTGTTGAGATGGAATTCGATCTGTCTGTGAGGTATGTGATATGTATTTGAGTACTATTGCGTTTTCACCGTATCACGACAGGGATTTTGCAAGTCCTTAGTTCGCCGAGCGTGTCTATGAAGCACATTACTGGACATTGTCAGCGCCGCGGACAAGGGTTACGCGACACCCTTACTGAGGTTTGATCTCTGGCTGTTCCCTGGCTGGACAGCAGCATAACTGAATCGGAAGAACTTGTGACCGTTTCCTTCCCGGGTCTGTCGGCTGGTGGGACACCAACACCATCTTGTACTTCTCCTTTATCTCAATCTTAGCGGTTTGCGTTCGTGTGAACATCCTGTTCAGCGACCATGTGATTCACGATCCAAGATAGACGCCACTACCAGCGTAAGATGAGAATCTCCAATTCGAACTTCATTTCCACATCCTTGTGGCTGTCACCTCATCTACGTGCTACTTTCTCTACACCAAGACCATAGCTTCTACTTTAGATCCATCTACACCTGTTGCAAAACTTGGAGAAGTTTGATCCTAAAGAGCTCATTAATATACCGATAAATGAATAGTTACTGACGGGGTACTGCGGAGCCATAGGAAGAGTTTCATATAGGGCATAACTAGAAGTTTCGGGGCTTTTCGTGAGGGAAAGTGAGACCGCGAACTACTGCCCACAAGGATCAGTGTCCACTAGCTACTCTCCAATTTATGTGATATTGACGTCAACGTTCTCGTCTTCTTCTATTATGTGGCTACGATTGCCGTTTGGCGATTGGCTAAGCTTGCAGCACTTCCAGTGCGGGTGCCTTCCATTGCACCAAAAGTTATATCACTAGACCTATGTCTACGTAACGACAGAAATAAACTTCGCTTTGAAGACCGATGTCGCGGAGGTCATATCCCTATTCGTGGTGGGAGAAATTGTGCATATTATTCGAACATTAAGACTATCTCTTACTTGTTCCATGGTACTGAGAGCATACCGGTTTTTGTGCATATCAATGTCTCTTTTGTTTAGGCAACGCTATGTGACCAAAGTGAAAGAAAAATTCGTACCCGTTCGGAACTGTTAATCATATTACCTGTCACCACTTGTCCGATCATTTTTGTCCGGCATCAAGCATGGCACCAGATCTTGCAATTCCATCATTTCCAACCCCTTACTACTTAGAAATTTTTCCTGTACTAGAGAACACAAGTTTAAAGTTGCTTCCTACCTTGCAATTAGCCTTGCACCGGATGCCCTTGTAACTTACGAAAGCTTTAGGGTCCTTTCTCGGTTAGCCATTAAATAACGAAACCACAGATACGCCACCTGGCAAAGGTGTAAAGTACGCAGGTGTGAATTACACCTGACGACCTTGAAGCCTTATTCAAGGCATTGATGCAGAGAAGTTCATTACCTTTCTAAAGCACCAAACTTTGACTTTAGTTTTATTTGCTGGCCAATCAGTCTCGGTTGTTCACTTAATGTGAGATGCACAGACATGGTGCATCGGATGACTTTGTCAGATTTTTCACCGTCGTTGCCAAACCCCTTCGTATATCTGCCCCATCCGTAAGCACGGCAGTGCTCGAAAGCACTAGACTGACTTTTGTCATTCTATGTCATTTGTTTCTTCCACTTAGGGACCAGGGACCCAATTTTAGAGTGAGACCTATTTGACATAACCTATAGCAAGTGGGAAATTCTGAAAAGATTTTTAAACAGCACCAGAACTATGGAGTCCAAATTGTCAGCAAAAGGTATCGTCTTGATCAGGGCTTAGCTGTTGGTTGGTACTAGCAATTATTTGAGTGTCAAGTCTGACCCAGGTTGTAGTCTGTGTTCCTGGTACTCTTCCTCCTCTGTTACAGCAGTGGAACGTCGTCTTTATGGACTCTTTTCTCTTTATCCTGCAGCCTGCCATTGTCAATCGCAATTAAGTCTGAACAATACTAGGGTTCGTTCTTGACAACTTGTAGTGTCTGTTACCATCAGTCGGACGTTGAAGTGAGCTGCTTTTGCACTATACAGCTTGACCTACCATTACTACTAATATTAATCATGTCTCATAAGTTAAGAACTTTGAACCGTCCACCTTACTCCCAGGGCAGGGCTTACTGAGCTGCAAGAATACCAACTTTGTTTCTTGCAAGTGTTGCAGAGTGGAAGATTCAAGAGGACCTTAGAAATGTTGAGTTGGAGAAGGAGCTGGAAAATCGCATTCGACGTCGAAGGGAGGAATCAGGTGATCGAGATAGGTGGAGAGATGATGATCGTGAACGAGATGGAAAACGGCATTCGGATCCACGGGAGGAGCGCACCAGGGATGAGAGACATAGGGAAGATTATTCAAGGAGAGAAAGGGAGAGGCATAGCGACAGACATGAGAGTCGTCAGCACAGAGAGGGAAGTAGACCGTCTGAGGGGAAACCAAAGGAGGACAGGCACTACGAAAGTGATCGTGAGTACAGATCTCATCGTGAGGAGCGTCAATATGGAGCTCGTTCGAAAGATCTTGATGATCAAGGACGACCTGAGCGTGCCCGAGATCAAGATCACAGGGATAGAAAAGGTCGTGATAAGGTACATACGTACGATGTGGAACGTCGAGTTCGGGAGAAAGGCTACAAAGAGGATCCAAACGAGCGGGACAGACCTCACTCTACAACTGCATTTGTCGAGTCTACTGAAGGAAGAAGTGAACACCGGCCGAAAAGAGCTCGTGAAGGTGATCTAAACGACGGGTTTGCAACAGAAAGAGAACAACCGAGGTAAGCTTCAGGGTTAGCTTCTCCCACTCAACCTGAGTTGAGCTACCTGCTTCTGCTTCTTCATGGGACTCAGTATCTTTTCAATGCCATGTCCCAGTAATATCTACCAGTCCAGTCACGTGGATGAGGAACCGAGTGGGATAATCCGCAATGGACAGAGCATTCCCTTGCACAGTACCTCTTTTCTTTTTTCATTTGAACGTCTAGCTCACGCATATAGTCCTGGGAAACTCCTTTCTGTATGTGTAGTGTTGGCGGGCTCATTACATAGAGCATGCAGGGGTTAGTTCCAGTCCTCAAACATCCGCTCCTCGGGTGCCTCATGATTCTTGTCTTGAGACTTCTACGGTTTATGTCTAATACACAGAGAGACTTGGTACGAGGGGTACTGGCATTCGCCCAGCTACTACTGCACTGCGTTGGGCACTGATGAAGTCGGTAGTGCTTTCGTGCAGGCTAACTATGACAGTCTGGCTGCTTCCTTCTAGTGCTCAATGTGTTATGACTCATGCGTGCATAGAGCACGCCGTTATCTTCACTATCCAGTCCTGAGCATCTTGGTTACCTTTCATATACACTTAATGAGTTCTGAATCACACGTTCCTAGAACGGCTTCTCCTCTCATCTACCAATATCAGAGTCCTGTCACGCTTTGCTCCAACCCAGCCAATATACCATCCACTCTTCTCACATTTCGCTCCACCCCAGCTATCCTCGACTAAAGCTATGTTTTCCTACTCGCTCAATGCTTTCTGTTTGCTTCCGAATGGACTTTCCTACACGCTCGATACTTCTCCTCTGATTTCGTATTCAGCTGCTTCTTCTATTTCTGTTCCAGAAGGCTGCCATCTTTCTCTTACATGATGCATACTAGTTCACTGTTGATGCTAATTTATGTATCAATTTCCGTTCCTGCTTTCTATCTCTGCTTTCCGCTTATCTCCCGTCGACTATTTCTTGCTTAGAGTACCTTCACTTTAATTTGCATACGTTCATGCTTGCATTTTGTTACCCATGTGCATGTGCTCAGTTTGTCTCGGTTCCCTACTAAGTGGGTTCTGGATCCCACGTTCTTTGAACGGCTTCTACTTCAATTTCTTAAATACACTAACACTATGATGATGTCACAACGTTATGTTTTTTTTCTTAAAGGACAGAGCATTCTCTTTATGCGGCTTTTGGGGTTTAAGAAGTATAGGACTCTTTTTGCTTTCTATGGTATCCACACCATGAGATGATTACTGATAATATCAGTTACACTCTCACTAATCGTCGAGGTTACTCTTGTTTGGACAATTCCCCGCCTTGAGGTAAGGATTAACCGGAGGGAGACCTTTGCTCACCACTATATGTAATTGACGGCAATGAAGCGTTTACTGTGTCATAGGTGGGAGTAGAAAGGTGTTCTAACGAACGGGTGTTATATTCAAAACATTATATCTTGGATATCTGAATCTTGTCTGCAGGCAGACTTAACCAAAATGCATTCTTCCCTCCCTCACCTCTCAATCTAACTGTTTGTTATGAGAATTTTACTTCATTCCTTCAAATGCGAGAGTCAAGGCCGGTCAGACGTGGGTATGAAACCAGGTTGTTTATAATGAGTCATCTATTCCATTACTCAATACATTCAGCACTGGATGTGTTTAACGTTTTCCCACACTTCCACAGTTCTTCCACTAATGTGTGGAAGAAGCTGACCTAGGATTTATAGAACGTCAACACCACAGCTACTCAACCATATCTACAGAACTATGTAGTGTGTGGACGAAGCTCATTACTCCCATTGGGTTCCGTTTGGATGCGGAATTTCTTTAGTATTTGGTTTTCCATTCCTGTAGCTCGACTAGAGTCCATTTCTTCGTGACGTCCTGACCAGATCTAGTATTTCGTCAAAGTTTCCCACGAGCCCTTGTGTGCCCCTTTTCAGGTCCTACCTGCTCAAGGACCTGGTAGTAGCTTCTTTTTAAGATGTTTTAGGTGAGGAAAGTCGTTTTTTAATCTCCTCACGAACATCTGTGGCGATGGATAGGTTCGGAGTCGCTTGACGTTGGATCGCGTTTGACCAATCAGGTTTATGTGGTTTGATAGTGCCAGAAAATGTGGCATCAAGTGTCCATTGACAGATAAATAAATCTGTTGCTTGGTAAATAAATTTAAAAGTGACGACAAGTTTTTCCAACAATCACTTAATCTGCAACAGCATATTGTAGAAATCTGTAGAACTGTTAGGACTCAACAAAATAATCTTTGAAATCTTTTGCGTTTCCTTACATATAGACAGCACTCGATCTGCCGTATATAGGTCGTACAAGTCTAATTGCTTCAAGTGTTTTCGGTTCTACAAGAGGAACTGTATACTAATTGGTATTCTCCCCCAAATACCCAATCCGATGAATCTCACATGAGTTCGTTGAGTCGATTGTAACTTTGTCTAACTTTGTCTCTTGGACCACCTTGTATAGTGTTCCGTATAGGCTTCCTATGAAAGCTTGCACTTCCTTTTCGGACCATCTGTTGAAAGCCTCCTGTTGACATAGAGCATGCAAGGAGGAATCCCGGTCCTCGTACACGGCTGTTGGTGGGTTTAGGACTTTTTTTGCTTTCGACGTATCCACTCTAAGATATGATCACTGCTATACCACTTAAACTCAGACTCAAGTCGTTGATCCGCGAGGTAACCATTGCTCCAACTGAATCTTATCTGCAGGTACAGATGATTTAAAATACTCACTCTGCAACAGTACATTTAACGAAACATCGAGCTTACTGTTGATAGCACTAATCCTCATCTGCAGGTACAGACTAAAAGGAGACCTCGCTCATAATTAAATTTGGATAACAGCCATGAGGGATTCACTTCTCATCCCTGTCCACTTTGTTATGTCCTGTCCAGTCCTACGTTGGTATAGAACCGTGTTCTGACGAACGTGGTCCATATTCATTTACTCATATTCCTGGCAAATTCTGGAGGAACTGTCACTTCGGTGTTCGGAAGATGACTGTCAGAAATTTCCAGTACCATATCTGGGCCTTTAAGGTCCATGTAAACTAGCTTATATTTGATCCACCTCTAGGTCTCATGCAGTGCATTCCCGAATTCAGGTACACATTTATGATCTGATGGGTAAAAGGACGTTATCAGCAGTAAGAGTTGTCATCTAGTTCCTATTTGTAGGGGGTCTACTCTAGCTATCCGCAATAAGCATTGTCATGTAACGTTGTTGCGCTCGTAAGGGTTTTGTTACCACTATAGAAAAGTGTTATTTTGCTAGCATGATGCATCGCGTTGCAAATTAGGACAAAGCGTGCCCCACAAAGTCACGTCGTCGTGGGGGTGACGCATTTTAGAGGAATGGAAAATGGGTCAACTTTAAATTAATCTTGGCTTTTGCACAAGTTGATTCCTTCGTATGTTTGATGGGTGAATGAGGAGTTCTGCTGCCTAGTTTGTAGCATGGCTTCAGAGACCCATTCAGGAAGGAATACCCTACTGACTCTCTTTAAGCTGATATTTTCTGGCACTTAACACACTTTCTTTAATTATTGTTTTGAGAATAGCTGAAAACCTTCGGTGTTTATTTGCGTTTGCAGACAAGGAGTGCGTCCCGGAGAAGCAGACATAGCAGTCGTTAACGACTTCGGTAGTGATGACAGACCCAGACGCAGCAGAGATGATCGAGATGACCGGGATCCTGAACATCGAAATGAACGCCCTAGGGGTTCTCCAAGAGAAACTGACAGTCTGCGAGCTAATATGAAAGGTAGTAACTGGCGCAGTGAAGGACATGCTTCAGACCTGGTTCGTGAGGGCCTCCCTTCACCCCATCTGGACACGAGGGCCTCACCTTCGCCGAACCGTATGGATGAGAGGAGATCACCAAAGTACTATTCCCAGAGGTCACCTTCTCCTCCACATTTGGATATTGCATCTGGTCCGCCGCGAGGTAAGGCAGTACTCGGAGATTGGCTCGAACCCAGTAATAGTGTAAGCAGCTCCAGTGGTACTCAAAGACGTCCTCCAGGTTCCAACTTACACTTAAACGACCGTCGAGATCGGATGAAATGGCTTGCTGGTGCAGAGGAGGAGGTTAAGAGTGGAATGCACAGAAGCAATCGCAGCACAGACGAAGGTAGGGAAGGTTCGTTGAGCCCTCATAGACTTCGTGATCAACATATGCTCGGTGGTCCGGTAAAACCACCGCTGCATGGCCAAGACACTTTCTCAAGGGGCATTGTTGGTCGTGGAGATCGAGATAGATGGAGGAGTTCCACTCAAGGTGGTTCTGGATCGTTTGAGGGTGGCCAGTTGGACCATCACGGTCCAGAAGACTTATCTCCAAGAGAGAGGAATGAACGAGGACGACGAATGTCTATGAATAGGCCACCAGGGAGTCCTATGCTTAGGCCACAGTTAGCTTCATTACCTGTACCATCTTTGGCGCCGTTGCCACCACCTCCTCCGTTCAGGCCAGGCATCGACAATCCTGCTGTTTTGGGGCCACCTAATGGTGGATTCGATGATGGTTCCTGTTCCCGAGATCAAGGTAGAGTGGATAGAAAAGGTGGCCCTCTGCGTAGAGAAAGTGGTGGTGGAATTGGCCCTGGTGACGCTTGGAGAAGCGCAAATATGGGAAATTGGAACTCAAGAAATCAGGGCCCATTGCCTGGTAATGGCTTTCCTCCTTTTCCTCCACAATTCGCTCCACATCCTTCATCTGGAGGAGGGGGATTTCCTGGTATGGGTCCGCAGTTCCCCGGGCCCCCAATCTTCCCTGGTGGAGGTGGGCGACCACTAATGGATATGGGTTTTGGAGGTAGATTTCTCGGCCCTGGAAGTCATATGGGGGAAAATGGAGATGGATTTCTTGGTCCTGGGCGAGGAGCAGGATGGCATGGACCTGGAGACGGCGATGATGGTCGAGGTCCGCCCCTCATGGGACCAGTTGATGGCTGGGAGGGTCCTGGTCCTCATGGAGATGACAGACATCGTCATGGGCGTATGGATTGGGAAAGGGGTGGACCCATGGGTGTGCGTGTTTGGGAAAGAGATAGAGAGAGGGAACTATGGGAGGGACGAGTTAGGGAAGGTGCTTCTGACTTCATGCCCCTCCGCTCACAGATGGAACCTCCAATCCAAAATACAGCATTTCCTCCAGGGGGCAATGCTTGGGGCATGCCTAGGGAGCCTCAAGTTCATAGTGATCTCAAACCTCGACCGGAAAGACCTCCTTATGATATCCAGGAATCAAAGCGGAAGCCTGATGGAGTACCTCCAAAGCTGAAGCAAGTTAAATCAAGTGGCCGAACACAGATTGTGAGTGAAGGGAAGAGGAACAAATATGTAACTGCTACGATGCAGTCTATTCTTTCGCAGCTGGACATTTCACCGGAACTTGCAGGACCAGAAATTTATGCGAAGTATCGGGCTTTAGTACCCGTCCCAGAGTCTGATAAGAAGGTGCAAGCAACTGAAGAGGAGGAGACCGGATCTGATTCTGCTGATGAGGACCTGAACATGGAAGTACGTAAAATATGTCCTGCTTGGGACGATTTCTTACTTTACAGTTAGTTGCGCTCTGACATGATAGTCGATAAAATGTAAGACATTTTGACTAATCATCGAAGATGCTTGCTTTACACTAATCCTCGATTGCAGGTAGAAACGAACAGGAGAGCTTGCTCACCATTGGGCGTGAATGATGGTTATGAGGGATGTACTTCTTGTACCTCATCACGTCTTGTCCAGTCTTAACTGGATATTGAACCGTGTTTCAAAGTAACAGGTTCCATATTCGTGCACTCAACTTAAATATTGGGGGCTCTTTCCCAAGACTAACTGTCGTTACATCAGATCGAGTTTTACTAGTAGAACTCAATACTGCTAATTCAAGCTTACAATACACTAGCTGGTTTGCACTTGGTGGCAATGCTACCGGGACACGTAGTCGACATTATAGAACACCTCACCATGCCGACTTATGCCCTTACGTTGTATTTCTCAGCCGCAAGATGGAAGAGTAAGTAAGTCGCAAGATGGAAGAGTAAGTAAAGGACAAGTGTTAACTTTGAAAAACATGTCAAAGAGAAAGAAGTATAAGGAAGGAACGTCTCTTCTTCGGCAGATGGAGACAAGAGCTCACACCGCACTGCAGTATTAATATTCAAAATACAGAAGACGCTGCAGATGAGGATTTTTCCCCTACTTACAGGAATTCACATGCTGTATCTGTATTGAAGAAAATGATACATTCCCAACAAGTACTACCCTGGAAGTCATGAGGTTAACCATCCGGGGGCGAGGTTCTCACGATGGCATGGCTAGATCTTACACGCGTTTGTTACTTGTTCTCTGGCTATTATTCACTATCTGACCGAAAAATTGGTGTGGAGCAGGTGGACATCGAAGGCGAAGCTCTTATCTCGGGTACGAAACTCCTGGCGAAGCTCCTACCGCCACTCCCTGAAGGCGTTTTTGAGGTTTGCAACTCCTTCAAGCTCTTGTCCTGTATAACTTCTGTATAACTAAAATTATCAGCTTGCAGTTTGATCAAATGTCGCGTTACCGTAGTTTTTCTCGATCGCCAACGATGAAGTTGGGGACGTCTGGTCTGGAGAATCTAAACTGTCACCTAGAAAGATAGAAAATCTATAGAAAGAATCGTGCGACAGTGCTTTATGAGAAAATAGAGCACGTTTGATGTTATCAAGGTAAGATCTTTAACTCCTAATCAAATGACGGTTGGTGGGAACAGGCTGCAGTGAGGTTATACAGGAAACCGGAAGTGGAGAACAAGCTGCAGAAGTCGCTGGTCGGCTCGTTTGTTCTACCGTTTGACCCTGCCACAATCGAGTTGCCATCAATCAAGTTGAAGCTCCGTAGTGATCTTTCAGTTGCACCTCAGGAAGAACCTCTAGCTGTTGGGGCTCATGTACTTGCTCAGCAGCAGGAGGGTGTGGATACTCCCCTTATTTCCCAGCAGGATACTGGTGTATCGCATCTAGAAATAGGGGCAGATTTATCTTTAGTCACTGCGGACGAAATAGTCAGTACGGAAGAGGTTGTAGGCAAAACTGCAGGTCCTGGAAGCGATTCTCTGTATACACTGTACAAAACTGAGGTTGCAGAGTACGAGGATAGGAAAGGAAAGGTGGATGGGCCTTATGGACTCCATGAACATGATGTGGTCGATTATGAGAACCAGGACGGAGATCTAGGCGTACCCGTACCCTACAAAATTCACGATTCTGAGTCTGCCGAGTTTGAAGACAGGGAGAGAGATGCCATAGAGGGGGAATTCTTACCTTCACACGTCGAAGTAGCTGAATATAGTGATAGGGAGTTCGAAGCCGACATGGAAGACAATTTGGAGGAGGTCCAGCAAGGAGCCGTAGTCGCAGAGGACACGGATTGTCAAGCCACTGAATCCATGGAAATGGATGAAGTTCAGGAGGGAAGTGCAGTTGCGGAAGAAAGTAACTGTGAGAAGAGTATCAGCATGCAAGTGGAGGGAACTCAGCTGAGAAATCTAGGTATAGAAGGAAGTCAGGTCCAAACCTCTTCTCCAAGGAAGGAGGAGGATTTTCAGGCGAGTGCAGTTTCGGAAGAAGATTCGAGGAGAGACAGCGTCTGTGTGGAAGCGGAGGAGGTCCAGCAGGAAGCTGCACTTGGTGCTGAAGTCATCTTGAGTGCGAACAGTATTCCTCTGGGGTCCGAAGAGCTCAAGAAGGAACCCACAGTTGCCGACATGGTTCGGGTTGAGGATACTATTATCCTGCAAATGGAGGACATGCACGAGGAAAACGCACTCTCGGAGGAGACCCAGGTTGAGAACTCGTTCCCGGAAGTAGACGACGAAAAGCAGGAAAATGCAGCGATGGAAGAAACTCCTCCAGAGGGCATTATCGCTTCTGATGGAGATGCAACTAACGTTTTGATTGTTGGGGAAGAACTTATCCCAGAACAACGTGAAGGCACCCTTGACGAGACCGAAAATTTACCCTCGGAGACGGTTAACGATTTTAGACGTAAAGAAGAAATCTCGTACACTGGAGATCGCGGGGATGCCGTTTACCCGCAAAAAGATTCTTTAGGGATTGTAAATATTGTTGTTGAAACGACGGATGACGATGTAGGTTATGACGACGACCTCGTGGCGGAGGGAAAACCTGTTACAGCAGAGGTAGAAATCGTTGTTGCAACTGGACAGAAAGTTGAGTTGGAAGTGGTGCTTTCACCTGAAGCAACGAGGGATAGAAGTGTTAGTGAACATGCCGATCATGATCAGCCACTAGAAGAGATCACAAAAGAGCTCTCACCGGAAGCTTCAGTTTCAGACGAAGTAGGAGAAGCAGCGGGAGACATTTTTGTCCATGAGGAGAGTGTGGACGTTCTGCGTACTCCTGTGGTAGAAGTGAATGAAAGTAAAGTGGAGGGTTCGATCATTGTCGAAACTGCAGATGGGTTTATTCCGGTAGAGAGGGCCGGTGAAGATTTTTCCGATGCTGTAGGCATGGAGAGAGAAGGCGAAGACGAGCAGCCCAAGCAGCAGGATCTATGTGATGATGTACAGCGTTCGGACGAAATGCGTAGTACGGACTTCAGTGAAGATTTCCCTAGTGCTGTAGTTCGGAAGCCTGACCATAGGATGGAAAGCAACGGCAAGTTGAAGGAAATCGAAGAGGAGAATCCTTCAGCGCAAGAACAAGAGCCCGTCACTGTAGTGGAGGTACAAGAACCCCTTACAATGCAGCTTAGGAAGCGAAGAGCAAGTAGTCGCCTACAGGCGAATGCTGAGGCCCATGCCCAGCAAGAAGCAGCACAGGGTCAAGGGTCAGTTGGGGTTAAAAACAAAGCAGGTGGTAAGGGGGCCGGGAAGAGGGCTGCTAAGGGAACAACTAGAACATCTCAGCGCCGGTCTAAGCGCAGAGGAAGTACACATTAAGACTTCTCTTTAAGTATTTTTTCCCTCGTTTGTTTCCCTGTTTCAATTATTGTCAGCTTCGGCCTTTCGTGAAAGTTCGTGCAATTTGCGGGTCAGATTTATGCCAATTTTCCAAGGACAGAGGTTCGCTAGAGGGTTGACCTTCGCATTGCCTAATCGCCTCGATATACTAGGGAAATGCACGTACTTGAAGTTCCACGTGCTTTGGGTTTGAATATGTCGCAAAGTCTTTCTTGTGGTTTTCTCTGTTGTTTTACGGGACTAAATCTTTCGCTGAGATTCCCTGCCTTGTTTTACCTCTTTTGTTTTACCTCTTTTGGCTCAAAATTCTATCTTCGGCGAATGCTATGGGACCTTCGAAAAGCATAGTGTCAGCTTCTGACGGTTTCTCCGCGCCATCTTCTGTCCTGTTGTTCAGTTCTGTGATACTTTTCTATCGGCCATCATGTAGACCCGGAAACTAGTGTTTCTCGGATGGAGTAAATGTACTCAGTTTCCAAACAAGGGTTTTGTTTCGGCTTTCCGAAAGACCTTTCCTTGTTACTAACTTATGATGAGAATTGCATGGTTATGAGATGTTGGGTGTTCCCTCTCCTTGTTTATTTTACCGGAGGGTTGAAGTCCTTACATGTGTTCAAACACTGGCCACGTTAAAAGCTTGTTAACTAAAGTTATGAGCTGTTTTCAAGAGCTTCTGCTAATGGAGATTAACGTGTGGCATCCAAAGCTGTCTGAGGAATTTCCCATCTTTTTGACCAGGTCTGGAAGCTGTTGATTTCGTATCAGAGAAAAGATTTCAGTACCTTGACTCAATCAGAGGTTTCGAAGTCATTAGGATATTAGTGAGACTATCAACGGTACCAGCACTTATTACAAGATTTGGATGCTCGAGGAATATCCAACCAATCAGTAAATTTATGTCGAGTCCGACCGATCATTTGAGGAAATTACTGCAGACAAGGAGCATTTGGGAAACGGGAGCAGCTACATGACGAGCTGTTAGGTTTACCAAGTCTAGTTGATTACCCTCAGATCTGACGGGGAGATTTCCAGGACGATTGAATTAAGAGGTTGAATCAGACAATGTGGTTTTGTGTTCCACACAGGGTTTGGACTCCAGAACCACACACGGTTGAGCTCAGAAGTCACTGTCGAAGCGGGAAGACACCGAATCAGTCATGACAGATGGGATCCAATTAAATTCTTAAGTTTCTTCAGTACACACTAAACCAACTCGGATACGGTTGCATTCCTTGAGAAAACGCACATAGCAAATGGCTTGCACTCTAAAATAAATATACCTTTGGTCATTTACAACTTCTGTTGTCACACCACCGGTTGAGGTTGCCTGATACAAATATCTAACTAGGCATGAAGCGTAACTCACTGATTCTGTCTAAGGTGAACTGAGTTATAATAGAGTTTGGATATTGTTTCACGAAGCTCTTGCTTCGTTTACGGCGTGTGCCGTCCTGAAGAAACCTCAACAGGCATCTACAGCGCCCAAGAAGGTTAAGCACCTGCGCAGGCTCAATGTACAGGAAGTTGTAGTTAACAGTTTCATGCTTCTTTCGACATTTCCTAAAATGTTTGATTTTCGGTTGCACGACTCAAGTAAGTTGGATAATATCAAATACACCGATTCAGTCGCAAGTGCTGTGCGTGAGGTCGGAACATACGTCTATACGGTATAAACAGACGTCTCCGTCTCTGTGCAACCTTTCAAATGATAAAACGAACCATCCTCGTCTTTTCCATCCATCAAAAAGTTAGCATGAGGCTCTAGCAGATGGGACTTCTATTTATTCAGCCGCGAGCAAGTCAGGTATACAGGAGAACCTGCCGGAAGAAAGAATCACTGAAATACTTATGCAGAAGCAATGAAAAAAAGTTCTTTCACATGAAACCATGAACTTCTTTCACATGAAACCATGAACTTCTTTTCAGGTTTCTGATTTGTTCCAATCTTGAAAATGGTTCCACATTACACCATAAACTCTTCCATATTTCTGATCTGTCCAAATTCTGAGGTTTTTTAGATCAAAGCATGCCTGAATTAAATGCAAAGCTGAGCAAACATACTTAATAGGATGTGGACCTTTGCCGGGTTACTCTACGCCACCTTGAGTTTATAGTACTAGACATATGATGACACCCCGTATGGCGAAGTAGTCCGATATGAAAGAACAGGACGATCCAACTTCTGATGCCGCTTCCATGTGGTTCATTGCCCGATTCTCGAGTATCTCGACTTGAAAAAATACTGTAATGCTAATCTTCAGTGTGAATATAGAGGGTCTTTTTTCTCAAATATCAAACTTTTGTCATTACTTAACTGTGAAGAATCTGTGAGAGAACTATGTCGGACTTCACTTTACTGAGATAATAGTCACAGAAATTACCACCGGATATGTTGAGGGTCAAAGAACACCCTCAGGTACATATATGGTAGTGTTTTAAAAAGAAGACCCGATTTAATAATGATCTAGTAATCCACGGTTTTAACCTCATGAGTCTTACAAGGAATAATATGAGATTACACGCACACATTATCTAGTACAAGCACATGATCTCTGACTAGGTTGGATTCGCTAGTTCATGTCTGCTCATCATATGGTTTGCTGAAGACCCAACACTCTTCCTCAAGCCTCCTGTCTATTATTCGTACCTAGCTGATCACGACAAAACAAAAATCTGTCTCTAGAAAGAGCTTTATTGAAGGTATCTTGTACTAGTCTTCAACTTGGGACATACTCCCATTTTAACGTCCCGTAGCTACACAAGTCTCTAATAAAGTGGTACTTATTGAGATGTGCTTATTGCGCGGAGTGTAATACTGGATTCTTACGAAGTGAAATGGTGTTTTGGTTGTTGCACATCAAGACAGTTGGTTTTTCCTGACTCACCCAACGTCTATGAGTAGATTTCGGAAACTCTAGTAGATTCTCACCATTGTGAGTGATGAAAAAGAATTCTGATTCATCAAAGGCAACATCCCTAATGAATGTGAATGTATTTCAAACCGGATTCCAAAGCTTGTAACCTTAACTTTCAGGTGCGTAACCCACAAAAATGGTCCGGTTGTCAACCTTATGAACTTTCTGCTCAGGTACATGAGTGTAGGCCATGTACCCAAATGTACGTAAGTGTGATAAATCGGGTTTGATCCCTGTCCAAACCTCCTCTCGTGTCATTCCATCTCCTGTTGTGTTGTTGGTGTGGTACAGTTCTAAACAAACATTCACGATGGTATGGCTTTTGCCAAAATGTTTAGTCAGATCTGCTTGGGCAAGGAGTGTTCTTGCGGTGTTAACAGTGCCCTGATATTTCTGCTCTCCAACATATCGTTCTGTCGTAGACTATACGGAAGAGAAAACTGACGGTCTATGTCTTCTTGTTTACAGAATTCTCGGAAGATTTTGCTTGTAAATTCTCCACCTTATGAGACTACATTTCTTGATTTGTTTTCAATCTGTTTCTCCATTAAGGCTTTGAAGTCTTGAAAGCAACTGAACATTTCACTCTCGGCCCTAAGAAAGTGGACAACCGTTCTCTGGCTATCATCTATAAAGATTAGAAACTATATCGAACCACCTAGTGACGTAACTAGCATAGGGTCACAGACATGTACCAACTCCAAAATTTCTTTGGCTCTAGTCACCATATCAAAGAATGATTTGCGTTGTTATTTTCCAAGTAAGCGAGCTTCATAAACTCTAGGTTTGAGATTCTTTCCACTTCTAGATCGATGACTATCTTCTTGCTGTGCATATGTTGGATAATGTCATAGCTAGCATGAGCTGACCGATGGTGCCGTTGATGGAGGAGACTATGTTGGGAGCTCAATAATAGTGTGTTCTTGATTGCATCTTGGTTCCAAAGAAATACAAGTGACTATCCCGTTCATTCCGTGCTAGGATCATTCTCGTATTCGTATCCCTGATCACAAATCCTTAGGATTTGTGAACTGAACTAAGCTGAACTTTACCGACGTGCCCAAGTCGATGATGCGTGATATCGAAAGAAAGATCTCTCTTTGATTGCAGTATAAAGAGGAATTCTTTCAATTGCTTGTTTTTTCAATTGGTTATTGGTAATTCAAGTTCTCATTTACAGGGAACAGAATATTCACTGTCAATGAGAGCTTGAATTACCGAATTACTGTTATGTCCCAGCTGAACGGAACTAGAGATTATACTTGCTTGATAGAAAGTGAGCAATTACTACGATAGGTCATTTGTTGTGTAGCTCTGGTATAGTCCAAGATTAGGTCACTGGAGTTTTGATCTGCAGAGTCGTTCAAACATACCACGGTGCATGAGTGAATCTTGCTGTCAACATCTAACTGTTGTGTGTAGACTCTTCTCTCCTTGCTTGAATCATTAAAGTGTTCTTCTGATAAATTTTCCGTAGTCAGATTAAAACTATTTTTCTTCCATGTTTCTTTCTCGAGACCAAATCCCCAAGCTTTATGCTCATAGTGACCTTCCTTCTTGCTGTACTGGCAGCTACCTTTTTCTGCAATATGATCTGAAAGTATTTTTTTGAAATGACCTTAATGAGTTTTCTTGTGTACAATGCGGTGTTTCTTGGTGATCAACTCTTGCATCAGCTCTCATGATTTCTTTTTAAAGTAGTGAAGGGGTCACCTTATCGTATAAGTATCTCTCGTTGTTGAAAAATGTCCTTCATCAGTTGCGCATGGTCACATAATCCCTCTCCCTCAACGATGCTCCCCAAATTGGTGATGGAAGTGTAGTATCTCTACTTTTGATCTCTTTTGGTACTTGGTATTAATTCTTTCAATTCCAAGAGAAGGGAACGTGAAAAAAATCTGCCTCCAGAGTATACATCTTTAGGTTCATTTCTAGAGTGCCTTGATATTCTTTTGTAAGGATGTTTTATGGTCTTTCTGATTAGTGTCAAAATGGTGTCAAAATTGCATTTCAGATGGTAGCACATATGTCATGTCTTAGTTTAGGTTTGTATAGCTAGTACTATGTAATATAGAAGTAAGTGTTTGCACATAGCACCCTGCACCCTACAGAAATGTAGCACTAGTTAGTGCTAGAGCATCCCGTGTTTATATTTATATTTTACCTTTTAGTGAGAAGAGTTCTATTTTATTGAAACGTTGGCTGTATAGTCAAGAAAGTTTGAGCAGCATACTCGAGAGGGAAAGGAAAGCTAGACAGCACAACAAAGTGTTCTATTAATTTTTTATACTAAATTGGAGGTAATGCATTCCTCATTTCATTTCATATAACTAGATCAGCAATAAAAAATATAATAAATACATATGAGTGCTTTGAGTATCTTTTAGTATTTTTTGTATTTTATAATTGATATGTAAATTGCATGAGTTTCATTATAATTCTAGACAATTGATACCAGCAAGTTGAACTTCAACACTGGATGTTCCTCCATAGAGGAACTTGTCTCTCAAGATGTGGGAGAATGGGAGAGTAGCACATTTCAATAATAACTTTCACATGATATTTACAGGCATTAGACCAAAATTCTCAGTGTCTTGCGTTATTTCAAGTTCAAGATGTGAGAGAATGGGAGAGTAGAACGTTTCAATAATAAATTTCACGGGATATTTAGGATATCCGTAAAATTTTTCAAAAGTACACGTAAAATAAATGTGCAAAGAAAGGAAATGCCTGTAAAAGATTTTAGGGGTATCTACCGACCTTACTGCCCAAAATCAAAAGCTACAAAAGGACAAAATCAAGGAGGATGCTCTGTCTAATAATCATTAGTGCTAAGTAGAATATGTCGTGCGTATATACATCACTACACAACCTACATCGTTGCCAACATCATACACTATAGACTCATAACTCACACATAAGTCATACATAGACTCTAAAGTGCCACAATAATCAGTTCATTTACACCACTCAAATCAACTCAACGGAGATCAGTACTTGATCTATCACTCTATAAACTGCAAACAACTAGGCATTGATTACAGTCAAGCCACACTCACTCTAGCTAAGAGAATCTAGGTGATGTTCACCGGCCTCTGTCCACCATAGCCAAGAAATCAAAGGCTCAACATCAAAGAAGTGAGCTCTCTAGAGCTGCACTTTGAAAGTATACCCCTGGAATCGAGCTAGGTCTGAAACCCTAACGGTCCCACTAACTGCACACCCAATGGTGTGAATGGTGCAAAGTGAAAGTGGGCCCCACCATGAAGGCAGTACCCCAAACACAAAATCTGACTGTTGAAAAGTAGTCTATGAGTGACTACTAAAATACCTCTAACTACTATCACTGCAACTCTAGTGTCTGAGCAATCTAGATGCGACACTACAAATGGTATGACAACTATTGTGCTTATATACATCGCTACACAACATACATCGCTGTCATCATCATACACTATAGACACATAACTCACACATTAGTCATACATAGACTCTAAATGCCACAATTGCCTCCCTAGCTGGCGGTTAGGTCCCTCTAACTCCATATAGCCATCTACTCCAAGTATATGGAATACCCTATGATGGGCAAAGATCAAGAGGCCGGGTGCTATCGAGCCCCATCATTAATTGCCTGTCTGCAATCTATACCATATAAAGGATGAACTAGCTATAGGTCAAGTACATCTAGGACATAACCACTATCCTTGAGGAACCACCGTGAGGGGAGGAGTCATGCATACCATATGCCATCCTCTCAAACAATTATCACACACTAATATAGTAGCAGCTCCACAAAAAGAGCCACATAACATACACCTCAAGCCTGCGTGTACAAGTGCTAAGCTTGGGTCCATAGTACCATCAATGTTTGAGAGGTGGCATGGCACACAATTGCGCACATGATCCTTCTAAACAACTCCATTATGTCTTCCAACACAAGGACTCCAGATGGCAAAACCTCACGCACTCTCAAGATAATGTGGCTTATGGAAACATCAAGTGTCATTGGTGCTGTCTGCTATAGATATACATAGTCCCCTAGATGAAATCAATAGATTGAGGGTTTATAACCTCCTCCTCAAATAGTAGCATAACGTAAGGTATCTCTATGTTGAGCAATTGCCAAGTTCTCAAAGGCCATTGGCATCACTCTCCAAAAAATCTTTGCCTGTAGGAGAACATGCGGTCATCCATACATCTAGATCATCCAAGTCTAAAACTATAATAACATCTTGACAAATGGTTGTAGGTAAATCTGGATCTTTTCCATAGAGTAGAAAGTAAGGAGAGAAGGATGTTAAGGAGGCTTACCAGCTGAACCAATAGCCCATTGCCAACCAAGGTAATTAGAGATCCCAATCTCCCAAGTGGCCTCTCTACAAACCATACTTTTGCAATTCTCTCTTCACTATCTAAACCACTCTCTCTACTAAGCCATCTGCCTTAGGGTGATCTCAAGAGGTAGTATGATGATCAATTAAAGCCTTGTCACACAAGACCTGAAACTCCCCCAAGAACTCTATATCCTGATTAGTCAAAACCTTAGCTGGTGCACCAAAATGATTGAGAACCCAATCTAAGAACAAGTAAGCTGTCCCCTCACTGGACTTGTCAAGAAGTGCCACCAACTCAATCCACTTGGAGAAGTGCTCCACCATCACCAAAATGTACTAATGATGTCTCACAATCAATGGTAAAGGTCTAGCAAAGTCCAAACTCCAGCAATAATCCAATCCCATGATAGGTAATGAGTGCAACTATGGCATAAGAGCAATAAATGATGCTCTATCTTGGTCACAAACCACCCATCTAGCAAAAAATTGCTATACATTGGTCTGCATACCAATAATGACTCTAGAGCAAGCTATATGTATGCTTTACTCCAAAATGTCCTAGCTCCTCATGAGCATGACGGACCAATTGTGGTCTTTACGATGGAAGTGGTACTACTTGCACTCTACCATCCTCCCATCCATGTAGAAGGTGTCCGCCCTCCAATCTGAACCGCTTGACTTGCTGGCTTGCTAAAGAACACGGTCTCTCTCCTTGGCCCCAAATTTGCTACCCACAACACCAATGTAAAGATAGTCCATCACTAAGATATCATCATGAATGTCTTGTTGAACAATACCATTATCTCCACTCTCTGGATCTATGACATGTGAGCCGGCCTGTTTCTCACTCAAGATGAACCTCTAATGGGTATTATGGTAGCGTACCATGGACTAAGAAGGCAAGGAACCCCAACTCTGTCATACTTCTGCAAGGCTAATACTCCAAGGTTAACACTCCAAGACTCAAGGTATTGCTCACTAGAGAACTCAATGAGAGAGAGATAGTTGCAAATGAAAGGATGATGAGTACTTCTTCATCCCTTTTTATATACTTGTGCAATAGTTACACACCAAAGTTACTAATTACCATAGTAACTCAAGTTACTAGACTAAAAATCAAATAAAGTCAAAAGTTATAAAGGAATATCTATCAACATGGGAATATTCCACTAAGCATGTGATCTTATCTTGACCCAACCACTAAGTCAAGGATTCCTTCACATGAACTATCTTTGGACTATAGAAGAATCCAAAATGAAAAGGCTTGCAGGCCCAAGAGTTCTCAACTCTTTCCTCAAAGCCAAACACCTAGGAATAATACCAAGTCAATACAATAGAATCCAAAATAGTGGAGCTCATCTTTTCCACTTCCTCTAAAGTAAAGTCTCCTCTATCTTAGCTATGACTAACTTTAGCTAATCATGACTTATATAGAATCATCCTTTATTTCTATATAAATAATATTTCTCAAGTACTAGTAATACCAAACTTAATATCACAATACCACACACATGCACAAATGGGTGTTACATTTACCCCTGGACTAAGTTTTCACTTTGTCCTCAAAGTGAAGGTCTCTCTACCTTCTATGATACATCTTCAACTTATCATGGTTAATCCTATTAAAGTGTCTTCCTCCCAACTCCTTGAGATCATAGGTGTAATTGCTCCACACCTTCTCCACTATGAAAGGCTTGAAGTACTTAGGCAAAAACTTCTTTTGCACTCTCTTGAATCAAATAGAATCAAAAAACATTACCCAATCACCTTCTTTGAAAAGCTCCACCTTCTTCTTGCCTTGCCTCTTGTCATAACTCTTTTTTTTCCCTTTGGGCTTGCTCCACTCAAACCATAGCAACTGCTCTTGCCTCTTCCAACTCCATGAGTTGTTCCTTCCTTGACTTCTCTACATCATCTCCTTGTGATTTCTTCAATCTCCTATGAATGCTTTGGAAGGTAGGAAGATCAAAGTGAATAGGTAGGGTAGACTCAATACCATATACGAATTGAAATGGAGAATATCTGGTGGAAGTCTTCATGGTTGTCCTATACTCACACAAAACCGTATGAATCCTCTTGTCCCAATGATGCTTAGCCCTCTCCATCTTTGCATCTTTGGCCAACATCATGCACAAGGTCTGATTGGTTCTCTCTGCCAAGCCATATGAATTTGGCTTATAGGATGTAGTTACTCTATGTGTGATAGAGAGATGTAGTAGCATGGCTATAGTGATGCTTCTTGTAAACTCTCCTCCTCAATCAGAAACCAACTCCAAAGGGCATCCAAACCTAGTGATAATGCATTCACAAAGAAATCTACCAACTTCATCTTCATTCTTGTTCCTCAATGGTCTAGCCTCAACCCACTTGGTAAGGTAATCAGTAACTACCACAATGTACTGATTGTTCCTTGGGGTTCTATTGAGAGGACCTACAAAATTAATTCCCCTCTTCTCAAAAGGTCCTAGCAATGGAATTGATCTAAGTGGTGGAGTGGAAGTAGATTTTCTAGCAAAAGCTTGACAAACATGATAAGGGTTTTGCAATAATCAAGACAATCCTTGAAAATTCCTCTCCAATGGTAACTTGCATCTAGAATCTTGAAAGCAATCACCTTTCCTGCAAAGTGTCCTCTACATACTAAACCTTCATGAAACTCCTTTAGGAGTAGGATAGCTCTTCTTACCCATTGCTCTTGGAAGTAGACCATCTGCTCCTTGGTGAAAAAGAATATCCTCCACCATTGTGTGAGGTTTAGATCTTGCTGCAAGGGCCTTCCTCTCCCTAGCATGCATCTCTTCTAGATAGTTACCTCTTGTCACAAAATCACAATCTCCTTGTACTCCATTGGAACCTCTTGAGTGACTCAGATTGTCATGAGCTCCTCATCCAGGAAGGAATCATCCACTGGCTCATCTCCATCATGATCATAGGCCCTAGATAACAAATCAACATTTTCATTTTTCTTTCTTGGCCTATCCTCAATGGTGTAGTCATACTCAGACAAAAGTATCATCCACCTTGTTAGTCTTCCTTCAACATTAGGCTTGTTGAAGATGTACTTCAAAGCTTTGTGATCTATGACAATGGTGGCTTTCCCTCCAATCAAGTAGTGTCTAAACTTCTTGAGACCAAAGATCGCTGCCAACCCTTCTCTCTCCGTGACAGAGTAGTTCTTTTCTACTGAAACCATCTGCCTACTAGCATAAGCTATTAGATGATTATGCCCATCTTGGTCAAATTGACTAAGAGTTCATCATATAGCTACATTAGAAGCATTATTGTAGAGGATAAAAGGCTTACTCCAATCAGGTTTAGCAAGATTTGGAGCTACAACAAGGGATTGCTTGAGCTCCTCAAAAGCTTTGAGAGTCTCCTTCTCCTCCAAAATCACCATGTAATCTACATCTTTCTTCATGTAGATGGTCAATGCATAAGCCTTGTTGGAAAATGAGAAGATGAACCTCCTATAGTACCCAACCATCCCCAAGAATTAGCATAACTTTGTCAAACTTGAAGGGAATGGAAGGTCTGAGATTTTCCTCACCTTCTCAAGATCAACTACTATTCCATCCTTGGAGATGATGTGCTCCAAAAGCAGACCTTCTTCACATCCAAAAATGCACTTCTTTGGTTTGAGTGATGCATTTGCCTCATCCAAGCATTGCAAGACCTTGATTAGGTGCTCCTCCTTGCTCCCATAGACACAAAAGTCATCAATGAAATCTCTCACAAATTTCCTAATAAAAGGTTCAAATACCTTGTTCATGAACCATTGGAATGTGGCTGGAGCATTGCAAAGCCCAAAAGGCATGACCTTGAAAGCATAAGTTCCCCAAGGTATGGTGAATGTGGTGAGTTGTTGATGCTCTGGTGCAATCTTGATTTGGTTATATCCACTATAACCATCTCCAAAACTCTTGGAGTTTGAGCACTCTCCCTTCTCATACTTGCTCTCAACCACATCTATAGATGCTAGACCCTTACCTTTGTTTGGATTAGGAGCCACATGGGTTTCACTACCTCCCTTTTTCCCTCTATTGGATCCCTCATAACCCCTTCCTCCATGGTAAGTGGAATTTGGGCAATTCCTTTGGATATGGCCTTTTCTTCCACAACCAAAACAATTTCTCTCATTGAAATTGTTGGTTGGTTGGCCTCCTATATATGGATAACTTCCATAACTCTTAGGCCCTCTCCCCACATTTTGATCCACCTCTCTCTTCTCCCATAGTTGCACTACATTGATCTTGAGATCTACAAGTTGCTCTGTGATGGTTTGAAGTGGATCCTTTGGTGGAGGTGCAAGAACAAGAGCAACTACTACTTGTGGTGCAAACCTTACCACCAAAGTATCAGAAGTTCCACCATACTTGTAACCTTGAAAAGGATGCACCACTTCTTTCACCACCAAATCACTCTCATTCTCTTTCAAACTCTCCTCCATACAAATTGCAATCTTGATAGCTTCAACCTTGGAAAAAGGTTTCTCATATCTCACCTTGTTTCTAATTTGTGGTCTCAACTCCCCCAAAAAATTATTGGTGAGCATGGCCCCTATGCCAATCATAGTAGTCTCCACATCATCTCCACCCTTCCTCAACACTATGCAAAATCTAGACTCTAACTTTTCCACTCTTTCCACATAGACTCTCAATTTCTCTCCATTTCTTTGCTTGAGAAAGGTAACCTCACTCATCAATTTCTCATAACTCTCATCAGGAAGAAAGTTCTCAATGAATGTTGAAGTCAAACTCTCCTAAGACTCTTCTTGCCCATCTCTCCTCTCTCTCTTTTGGTATTTTGACTCATACCATGTAAGTGTTTCATCCTCAAAGAAATCTGGTAATAATGAGACCCACTCATTCTTCCTCCTCTCATTGTTTCCTATGCAAGCTCTCTTGAAGTCTCTCACAAAGGTCTCCACATCTTCTCCATCCTTGCCAAAGAAAACCGAAAGGTTCCCCATCTTAACCCCTCACTATCTTTCTTTTCTCTCAATTTTTTTTTCTTTTCTCTCACTCTATAACTAATAGAGTTTATACATGACTAACACCATTTGAGAGTAATTCACCCTAGGAAACACAAAAGGTTCAAGTTGCTCCAAGATTTCTATAGCAATATCAAATCCTAGAGTGCATATTAATCAAACTCTCATGGATAGTTTATCCATAAATTGAAAGATTATCTCCATCACTAATCTTGAGAACTAACTGATGAAGGTGGTAGTATTTTTGTAGTTGTACTAAGACTCTCTCCAAGATTCTTCACCAAAGTCTCCAAAAGTGCTTTTACTCCACTACACTCATGTCCTTTTGGAAGTCCTTCCACTCCACAAACCTCATACAACTCCTTGGTCTTAGATCTTCTCTCTCCTAATCTTGGGGAAGAAGATCCAACATGCAAAGCCAAGTCAAGTAATCCTCTCCTTTCCCTCAATCTCTTGCTCTCAAAAGTCAATGGACATGAACTTGCTTTATGTCCCTTCTCTCTACATAAAAAGCACTTAGACTCACTCTTTCTTCCAAGTGGGGTAGATTTTTGGATCTTCTCAACACTCTCTTCAAATTCTATTCTAAACTCTCTTTTCCTCAAATCCACCTCCACAATCACCTCAAATCCTTGGGGAACCTTGCATAGTCTCAATTTCCACTCTTGATGACCCTCCATATTCCCAAGATGAATCTATACATTAAAACATGCTTTTTGTTGCTCTAAAACTCCTCATGCATAAGATCTCAACTTTGTAGAATTGACCTTTTCTCACAATATCAATCAAATGTCTCAACTGGTATGTCATAATCCTCTGAAAATTTTCAAACTTGATGACAACTCCAGGCCATCCCTCCTTGAAAAATTTCAGATCTTTTCATCAAGCCATTTGGCCTAGACACCTTTCTATTCAGCACACATATTTTAGATTTGGTTTGAAAACCACCTCCCTCACTTTAAAAGCTTATAAATATTTTCTCAAGAATGATCTGTGACTAATTTTTGTGTCAATAGGTAGGATAAAATTTACTTAATTTTCTTCAAAAGTTTCACTAAAATCCACTAAAAACTGAAGAAATGACAGACTCTGTACAATTTTCCAAAGAGCATGCAATTGCGGGAGCAGTTTACCGTATCAACTTCAAAAATTCTAGCCCAATGTGCATAGCAGATCTCACAATAATTTCAAGCGTGGTAATTGAAAAATAACCCAAGATATCATGTATAGAAATTTCAATTGTATATCCCAAACTTGAGATTTTGCCCAAAATCACCTCAATCCACAAAATCTGCAATCCACCTCACACAATCGCTCCAAATCCTCTCAGGTGTACAAGATGTAAAAAATCAACTCAAAGACATCATAATGAACTACAAGGTATACAAATGGGTCCAAATTCTCTAACATAAGTTCAACACTCTCCTCTCCTAAAGTTCTCTCCAAGTGAGATCTCATAGCCTCCTTCTTTCTAATATAGAATTGTACGTGGACCATTATCTTGCCTTCTAGAGAGGTCCCATCAACAAAACCAAAAATGTGACCCAACTTATCTCTCACTCAAGATGAACCTCTAATGGCTATTATGGTAGCACACCATGGACTAAGAAGGCAAGGAACCCCAACTCCGTCATACTCTTCCAAGGCTAACACTCCAAGACTCAAGACATTGCTCACTAGAGAACTCAATGAGAATGAGATAGTTGCAAATGAAAGGATGATGAGTACTACCTCACCCCTTGTTTATATATACTTGTGAAATAGGTATGCACCAAAGTTACTTATTACCGTAGTAACCCAAGTTACTAGTCTAAAGTCAAGTAAAGTCAAAAGGTATAAAGGAATATCCATCCACATGAGAATATTCCACTAAGCATGTGATCTTATCTTGACCCAACCACTAAGTCAAGGGTTCCTTCACATGGGCTATCCTTGGATTATTGAAGAATCCAAAACAAATAGGCTTGCGGGACCAAGAGTTCTCAACTCTTTCCTCAAAGCCAAACATCTAGGAATAATACCAAGTCAATACACTAGAATCCAAAATAGTGGTGCTCATCTTTTCCACTTCCTCTAAATTAAGTTTCCCTCTATCTTAGCTATGACTAACTTTAGCTATTCATGACTAATGTAGAACCATCTTTTATCTCTATATAAATAATATCTCTCAAGTACTAGTAATACCAAACTAAATATCACAATACCACACACATACATAAATAGGTGTTATAGACCTCAATAACTCCTCATGTATGCATTGAGAGAGATACCACAAAAGCCTCAAAAAATATACAAAGAAAGACAGATGCATGCCAACTTGGCATTATCTCCTCATTTGTCTCACCATGCCAATGTGCTTCAATTTGATCCGGTTGGCTGGGACATGGGTTTTTACTCAACTCATCTGCATCATAGTTCACCACTCTAGGTCAGTGAATAATCATGAAATCATAATCTTGTAAAATCAGAGCCTATCATGCAAGCTTCCATGAAAGCTTATTGGACTCTATCAACCACTTTAGTGGTTGATGATCAATGTTGAGAGTAAAGGGGTTCCAAATAGGTAATATCAAAATGTGCTACTGCCCAAATTGTTGCCAAACACTCTCCCTCATATACTTTATGAATTATACTTTACCTCTGCTAAATTGTTGCAACAACTAGCATAGGCCACCATAAACTCCTTCCCCTTATCATCATTTTGGGTGAGCATTGCTCCAAGCCCCAAATATACTCCAATTAGTGTGAACCTGAAATGGTCATCTTTTGATTGGTCTCCTCAAAATAGGAGCAGATGTCAACCTCTCCTTGAGCTCTACAAAAGCTCTCTCCTGCTCATCTCCCCAACACCACTCTTGTGTCAGCTTGGTCAGCTTTGTCAAGGCCTTGGCAATGGCACTAAATCCTCTAACATAGCGGCAATAGAAGTTTGCCAACCCAAGGAATGCTTGGACTCTGCTCACATTTGTAGGTCAAGGAATACATGCAATAGCCTCCACCTTGGTCTGCTGAACACCAAGTCCTCTGGGGTAGATAGTGTGACCCAAATACTCGACCTGCTCATGCAAGAACCTACACTTCCCAAGATGTAATTTGAGTCCATAAGATCTCAACCTTTCAAACACCTCCAACAATTGTCTCTCATGCTCCTCCACAATAGTGCTATAGACCAAAATGTCATCAATATAGTACCAAGCCAAATCTAATCCAGCTAGGATCCTACCCATGACCTTGTGGAACTCAATAGGAGCATTCTTTAACCCAAATGGTAAGAACATCCATTGATATAACACTTCCTTGCTGAATCAATAGCCCAAAATGCTATCTTGGACTTATCCTCCTCCTCGATTGGCAGCTAATGATATCTTGCTCAAAGATCCAAAGTACTTAAGACCTTTGCATGCCCAATCGCATCAAAGATCTCCTCTAGTATAGGTATGGCATACCGATCAGCCCTAGTCTGTTGGTGTCATCGGGAAAATAATCTACACGTGGCATTGGTGCCATTTGGTGTGTGTCTTTTTTTTATGTTACATTGTACTCGATACTTTTTTCTATGTTATTGTGTCTCAAGAGTTATTTTATGTTACCTTGTCTCTGGAGTATTTTCTATGTTAGTGTAAAGCTTGGAAGTAGTTGTTTATTACTGTAAGCTCAAAATTTTTTTTTTAGTTACATAAACTCGGAATTTTTCTTTGGGTGTTAGATAAGCTCAGGAGTTACTTATGTTAATATACCTCGGAAGCAAAGTTTTGTGTTACTCTTGCCTCGAGAATATTTCGGGTTGTAGTAAGCCTTGAAGTTTGTTTTGTGTTATTGCAAGCCAAAAGTATTTTTGTGTTATAGTGAGCTTGGGAGTTTGAGATTACGGTAAGTAGGAGAGAGAGAGGAGAAAGGGCTGGACAGGAGACAGAAGGGGGATTTTCTTGAAAGAGAAGCCGGTGGCCTGCTTGGGCAAAGGAGGAAACAATCAAAAGAGAAGACTTTGGCCAGAAAGGGCAAGAAATTCAAAAAAGGGAGAGTTTTCAGCTGGACAGGAAGGCTGGGAACTCTCTTGAAGGAAGAGCTTGTGGCTGTAGGGAAGAATCTGGAGAGAAGAGGCCTGAACAAAAAAAAGGGTTTTTGGGATAGGGCAGATAGAGGAATTTTCCCAAAAGAGAAGGAGCATGCTTGGACAGAGGGAGTGGAGAGAGAAATCGAATGTGAAGGGCTGGAGAAAGAGGACTGCAAGAAGGTATTTTCAAAGGAAAGACAAGAGGGCTGTGTAGGAGCTTGAGAGTCTGGACAGAGGGAAATAAATTGAAAGTGTGAGCTTGAGAGTGAAGGACTGTAGGAAGGGATTTCTAAAGGAAAGATAGGAGGGTTGTGCATGAGCTTGTGAGTCTAGACAGAGGAAAATAAATCAAAAGTGAGGCTTGAGAGTGAAGGGCTGCAGGAAGGGATTTTCAAAGGAAAGACAGGAGGGCTATGCAGGAGCTTGAGAGTCTGGACAGAGGGAAATAAATTGGAAGTGTGGACTTGAAAGTGAAGGGTTGTAGGAAGGGATTCTCAAAGGAAAGACAGGAGGGCTGTGCAGGAGCTTGAGAGTCTGGACAGAGGGAGATAAATCAAATGTGAAAGGGCTTGAGAGAATTTGCAACACCAAGAGGAAATTTTCAAAGGAGAAACTTGCTGTGCAGGGATTTGGAGAGTCTGGACAGTAAGGGAAATTAATCGAATGTGAAAGGGCTTGAGAGAATTGGCAACAAAGAGAGGAAGTTTTCAAAGGAGAAACTTGTTGTGCAGGGTTTTGGAAAGTCTAGATAGAAAGAAAGAGAGAATTGAAAGGGCTTGAGAGAAGTGACAGCAAAGGGGGACTTTTTGAAGGAGAAACTTGTTGTGCAAGGTTTGGAGAGTTTGGACAAGAAGGAAAGAGAGAATTGAAAGGGCTTGAGAGATGTGGCAGCAAAGGAGGAATTTTTGAAGGAGAAACTTGCTGTGCAGGGTTTTGGAGAGTCTGGACAGGAAGGAAAGAGAGAATTGAAATGGCTTGAAGGGAATGGCAGCAGAGGGGGAATTTTTGAAGAAGAGAGCTTGGCTGTGATAGGGCCAGAGGAATTATCAAAGGAATGAAGGGTTGACAAAAGAGAAATTTGAGAGGATGACCTAAACAAAGAGAGGGGAAGGAGAAGTTAGAGAGAGAGGAGAAGGTCTGGACAAGAGAACTTTCAAGGGGAAAGTTTGGACTGACCAAGGAGATTGAAAGAGCAAATTTTTTTGAATAGAAGGGTTTTTGGCTTGTAGAGAGGAACAACTTTTGAAGGAAATAAGGCCTGAGCAGACAGGGATGGAGAGGAGATTTTGAAGAAATAGGCCTGAATAGGAGAGAGATAGAAGGAGAACTTTTGAGACAAAGGCTTGGACAGAGAGACATGAAGGAGAAGTTCTCAAAAAAGTTGGTGCTTGGCCTGAATTGGACATGATAGAGGAAGAGAGCATGTTGGAACTTGGCTGTATTGATTCCTTCTTTTCCTACTTGAACAGGTGTAAAAACTTAGATTAGATCATTGTATTATCTTGGATCAGGTTGGCTGTCCCAAGTGGACTTATAAAGCATGAAGCTTGATGATGCACTGAAGTTGTGTAGCTCTTATGATTGAATGTGTTTACCGTATATTGTGAGGAGTGTCAAGAAGAATGAACTCCACTCTTGGAGCTTCCAGTCCGGTATGTGCAGGTGGAGCAAGTAGCTAATCTGTTTGCTCTGAATTGAATCTGGTTATAGCTTGTGATTTGGTAGACAAACCCCACCAGATCCAAAACCCTCAAGCCCAAAAATTTAACAACACATGAACATGCCTTAGTGGTACGGGAAGGTAAACGTTAACCTATTGAATTCAACACAAAAAGCCCTTAAGAAGAGTCTACTATGGGGAGCAATTGTAGACCAGTGCCCAACAAGAAGGAGACTGTCATCCAAACAAGAGTAGAGATAGTGTTAGGCCACTTTTGAGCTAGCTTTTGAGCTATTAACAAGCAAATCAATCTTAACACGAGTAGCCAGGTGCCCAACGCATTCTCAAGACCAAACATATTCCCACAACATTGGTTGAAAGGATAGTAATCTCCATACATCTGCCTATTTGTGTTGTTGCCATGCATATCTTTCTTGGCTGGCATCACTGTCGATGATGCATACTCTCCATGTATTGGAATTGGAAGAACTCTACCAAAAACCCCGGTACTACGCCATCTCTTGTGGCGGTACCTCCACTTGCAGTAGTACTATCTCCAGCTAGTACACCTCCACTGGCTCCACCAATGCTACTCAAGCTGGAACTCATGGTACAACTAATCTACCTCTTGGAAACCAAGCCTGAAGTGATGGAGACATAGTTTGGAGACCAATACTGTCTCCATAACTCAATCTCCTCCAAGTGAGCTCTCTTGAACTCATAGTAATGTTGATTGGTGGACCCTCCAAGTGTTGAAATAATCCCTTCCATGCCATGAAAGGTGTGAACAAAGTCGGGTTCCGCATCTGCTGTAGATGACACCAACTATCAAACTCCTAGATGAAGTCATCCAGCTCAATGGTATCCACTATACCAAAGTAACGCCTAGGGCCTTTGGAGGCCCCAAAAATCTTGTCCATGTCCCACAACAATAGTGCAGACACACCAAGTGCACTTTCAATTGAATCAGCTCTTGTGTCAAACTCCAACTCAAAGTCACTCTCCTCCCTTATGAGGACCTGAGATACAGATTGATACAGAGTGCCACTTCAAATAAACCTAATGCATACTATAGGCTATCTCCTCTGGAATCCCTAAAGAACTCTATCATGACAAAATAAAGACAAACCGCCAACCGCAAACCACAAACTACAACTGCAAATACCCCACCAAGTGCAAACACCACCAACTAAATGTCATCAACTAATGTAGCTCTAACAATGATAACTACACTAGGGGAAAGGGAAACCTGTTACCTACCATCATAATGAATACTCTCACGGTCTATAGGTCATCACTTCTTGCCTCATCGGAGAGAAATGTAGGTAGTCTGATTGGTCATCACTCTAGTCTCACTATCAAGAGCACACCAGAGCACCAACGCTCTAAAGTCAAGGCACCTCACACAAACAAGGTGCACAAACAAGAAGTAGAGAATGAAAGGGGCCCAATACAAGAAATCTAAACAAAAATTCTCCATCTCATAAAGCAACACATGACTGAATCTGCCACCATTTGGCATTTGACATAATAGGAGTTCCTATCTACGTCCTAAGCTACCAAGATCACCAAGAATGGGATCAAATTGCCTCTCCTAGCCAAAGCTATAGGTGTATAGATAACAATGAAACAATCATTATGACAACAAGTGAGGGTAGACTAATTGGCTAGGGCACTAGTCTAGGAACTAAAGATCTAGGGGTCAAACTCTATTGCACACAATCTAGCAAAATATACAGATTTTACCAAACAATGACCAAGATCTACTCTAAACTAGCTAACCTCACGCCAACAAGCTGGCTTGTTGGCCCTTCTAGGCCTTTATAGCCTCTCATACCCTACAACCCTATACCTCAAAGCCTCTAAATGCCAAAATTCAGCCAAATGAGGCCTTTCTTCTTGCAACATTGAACCCTCTCTAAATCTGGCAAAACTCCTCCAACTTGAGTGAAATTGCTCCAAATTTGGCCAAAATCTGACATAAACTCTAGCAAAATTTTTATGGTCTAGACCTTTGTAGCGTCTCATACCCCACAACCCTATACCTCGAAGCCTCTAAATGCCAAAATTCAGCCAAATGAGGCCTTTCTTCTTGCCACTTCGAACCCTCTCCAAATCTGGCAAAACTCCTCCAACTTGAGTGAAACTTCTCCAAATCTGGCCAAAATCTGACATAAACTCCAACAAAAATTTGACACAAAACCTAATGTAAATCTCTTAAGTTGGCCGACCGCCAAATCCTCTGCTAACTCTTCATTAAACCTAGCAATGAAAAGTTAAAAACAAACCAATTGTGTAAAATATTTGACATTAACTCCTAAATATTTTGTAAATTTCTTATTAAGTCCAATAATGCGCATCCTTTAGAATACAGGCCTAGGCAACTTGTGTTGCTCATAAAAAAAGGTTGAATCATTTTTTAATTACCTACAAAATTTTTTTGGAGCCATACCTTCTAAATCCATTTTAGAAAATAATTCTAATTCTGTAAAAAACTAGAAATTATTTTCTAAAACAAAAATTATTTAATTTTTTAAGGTTAGGTTTATCCAAACTAATTTTTTTGCATAGAATTTATAATTGAATTACAAAAAAATGATTTTTCAAAATTTTGATTATTGTAATTAATAAAAAATTCATATATGGAATTTTTTATTAATTATAATAATTGAAATCAAGCCAAATTGAAAAAAGTGGTTTCTCCAAATCACAAATTCACAGGGGTGGATTCCCAACTCCACTTTCAATTTCACTTTCTGTACAACTTGCACCAGATTCGTCTTGCTTTCACCTCCTAAGCTCAAAATCACAACTACTGCTCAAAATTTGATTCTCTTTGCTCAAAATTTGGCCAGTGCTTCTGCATACCATCTACTTCATTGCCAAATCTACATCAATGAAACGAGCTTTTGCACACTAGGGAAAACTTGAACTCTCATCGAGCTACCAACTATCAGCAAGTCTTGGAGATACCACCAACACTCTCAGTTCTTGCACTTGATTTTCCTTTGACTTCACTTCTTTGATGTCAGTTCATTTACACCACTCGAATCAACTCAACTAAGATTAGTACTTGATCTATCACTCTATAAGCTACCAACAATTAGGAACTGATTATAATCAAATCACACCCACTCTAGCTAAGAGAATCCAAGTGACGCTTGCCGGCCCTTGTCCACCATAGCCAAGAACTCAAAGGCTCAACATCAAAGAAGTGAGCTCTTTGGAGCTGCACTTCAAAAATATACCCATAGACTTGAGCTAGGTCTGAAACCCTAATGGTCCCACTGACAGCACATCCAACGGTGCAAATGGTGCAAAGTGATGGTGGGCCCCACCATGAAGTCAGTACCCCAAACACAAAATCTGACTGTCGTAAAGTAGTCTATGAGTGACTGCTAAAATACCTCCAACTACTATCATTGCAACTCCAATGTCCGAGCAATCTAGATGTGACACTTCGTGACAAATAGGTGTTATTTTGCACCAGAAGAACTCTTCTCTTGAATTTGAATTAACTCTTTGCGCACCATAACAATTTGAATTGAACTCTTTGCGCACCATCACAATTTGAATTGAGGAGTTTTCAAAATCAAGGATTCTTGTATTGTCTAGCTCCAGCTCTAGCTCCCTATGTTAATTTCACAACTCCTTGCTACTTTGTCTATGTTCTCATTTTCTTGTTCATACTAATCAAAAGGAAAAATGTACTCTTCTCTTTGAATGAAGAAGAATAGAATCATGAAGTAAAGAAGAATTTAATCTAAGTGGCATTAAATACAAATGGAGGTTTTGTGCACCAAGATGTGACTGCAATAGAACTGCTTTAGTGTAATGGCACCTTGGGGAGTGGCGTTTTGGGAGGGACGAGAAAACAAAATTGTGCAAACTTTTAAATTGCATTGACTTTGCAAGAGAATTGAGAATTAGAGAGTTGGTTAGGTAAAAAATATGGAGTGAAAATTCTCTCCTAATCTAAGATTCTTTCTTGCAAGAAAATTGACAATCCTTGTGAGTTTAGTTCAAATTGTCTAGAATGTGTTCCACTTCTCCTACATGATTGGGTTTAAATTCTTGTGAATGTGTTCTATCTCTTTTGCTTAAAAAATATAGGATTTGTTAAACATACCATTTCTAAGACCATCAAGGCTTTCATTTATAGGGTCCAAACCAAAATCAAGGGATGTAGATAGGTTTAGAATGGTCTCTCCCCATTATTGTCAGATCTTGGATTATCTTGATGATCTTGAACATTTCAAGCAAATACATGGAGGTAGCTACAAGAAACCAGTTTGGAAGAGTACAATATTCACTTACATGGTCACCTATCTAGTGAAATTTAGAAAGGGTTTTCTCAAATCCATGAATAAGGAGAGGTTATACAATAAGTGTGCTCATTATATGGACTTGTATAGACAAGCTCAAACTTGGAAAGACAAGTACATGGAAGAAGGACTCATTGACAAGGAGCTAAAATGAGGATGGTGGATGATAAAGGATAAGTTTAATCATCTATGTTCCCATTATGCAATAATGGATCTTCTATTTGGCACCAGAGCTAATATTTCTTCTCCTTCCCTTGTTTTAGGTGTAGAAAATGAATTTTCAAATATGGTCATAGATGAAGAATCGGATCCCAAGTTACATTTCAGCGGCAATAGATGAAGGGTATTTCTAGGCTATGAACTAGAAACCAACAAGCACACTTCTCATTGCATCCACCCATGTTTAGCATTACTAGCACCCAAGAGTCATTTCATTTGTACCATTTTTTGAAGGGACACATGAGTACACTATGCTTGCTTATGAGGAGAGTCTAATCCCATCATTTCACCCCAACTCAAAATTACAATGTGAGGACTTTTTGCCTCAACCAACTACACGTGCCAAAGAAGAACCTCAAGCATAAGAAGGAGACCAAGAAAGAGGAAGGAGAGTATGAGGGTAATAAGGATGGAGAAAGGAAGAGTCAAGGAATCAAAGAATCAAGGAAAAGAAGAGAATTTTCCCAAGGTAAGGCAATGAACTTTCCTCCACTAAGTTAGTTGTGTTGACTTAAGATCTCTCAAATATTTTTAAAGGAGGAAATCTATCAAAGAAAGGAAAAGATATAAGTTGGCTAAAATTGAAGCAAAGAAGATTGCAAAGATTGAAAATTTTTGCATGAAAGGAAAATTAAAAAAGGTTTAGTAAGTTCCAAGTTAGAAAAGAGTAGAATCAAAGAGAGGAATACAAAATCAAAATGATTATATTCTATGAATTTGGAATTACTACAATAATGTGCCTAATGATAGATCTTCCAATCAACACAAGATTATATCTCCAAAGAAGATCCCATTCTCCATCATGTATAGGGAGATCCTAAAGGTGGATGCCATACTATGGTACGGGTCCATACTATAATCTAAGAGACAACCAAAACTCCATTCTTCAATGGGGAACTCAATAGTTGATCTCAAATCAACTTTAAATATATGAAAAGGAGTTATCAAGTGGTGACATGATGATGAGGCCATTGAATATGATGCTCTAGAATAGAAAGGAGTAAATGGACAAGGATGTATAGATAGTGTGGATGGTTCATAAAATAGGGTAGGAATGAAATATCAATTATGAATATATCTTGTAAGCCATAGATCCAATGCTATAAATGCACTATAAGGTGAGCGTATGTACTCTATGTAGTGGTTTCTATACCCATCCATATCATCAAGCAAGTCCATGAGATGCATACTAGTATGTACACCCTCATGTAAGAAACCATGGCTCCACATGTGCCTCAAAATATGCTCTACAGCCTATTTTGTGCTATTAGTCCAAATGATAACCACAAACTCTATCATATAAAACTCCATGAACTCCCTAACTTTAGGATGGGGGATATATGTAAAGGTACTCCTGGAATTATAAAGCATCTATTACCATTGTGTTACTATGGAGGACCCCTAATGTGCCAGACAACTACTATCCCACATAATATCTACCAAACAACCAATATTTAGGCCTAAATTCTTCCTCCTCTTCTCATGAGAGTAAATGAAGCAAGGAATAAAATATTGATTAAAACTCATCCTAAGTCTCAACATCAAAAGTCTAGAAAGCTCACATGTAATAATCATCCTCCTCTCCTTTAGCCACTCAATCTCCTTGGAGGTATGGCTTAAATTGGGTGGATGTGCAAGATCATTGGATTGTCGAGGTCTCTTTTCAACAATATCCATGACTCTAGTCATTACACTAGGCTCTCCCTTAGGTCCTCCATACAAACAAAAGTCAGTCTTAGTCTCTTTTGACCACACCACTCTCCCATTAATCTCCATGATCATATCTCTAACATTTGTATGAATCCCTATATGTATTGTTATATCTAGGAGGATCCCCTCATCCTTGCATCCTCATGAGCCTTCTCTAGTGCAGTAATAATGTCATCTTATTGAACTTGAGTTCCATATTACTTGGCTTGGACTCTCTCCAAATCCTCCATAGTATGCACAAACTCTTATTGGTAAAAGTACTCTACCATCAACATTTCCAAAGCAAGAACCATATCTAACTCAAATATTCTCTCAACTTTAGCACTTTCTTCTCCCTAAAGCATAAAGAAATCCTCCTTCTCTACAAACCCCACTCTCTCTCCACAATGGTGACTTCTTTAGATAAGTCATGTCATGGCAAGAGCTAGGTGATACAATCTATAAATGGTGAGAAATGAACCCAATTTTGCAAAGCACATGGATGTGGATCTCAAACAAAAAAAATAAAATCTCACGGCCAAGTTATAAAGCAACTCAAGTTGACTACAAAAGGCCCCTTGGAAAGAGAAAGCAACTCATAGGCATACCATAAAGCAAATCACAAAACCCTTAAAAGTCCTTTGGAAAATTAGCAACTCATTGCACAACATATAACAACTCATATTAACTCCAATAACCCCATTGAAAAAAGTTCCTCATGATAACTCCAATAAGCCACTTGGGGAAAAGATGCCACATTCATAAAATTGAGAAACTTGTACAATAACACAATGGAAACATCAAGTTAAGAAATTCTATTACCACTTGAAATGAATTTGCTTCTCAAAAATTGTATATAACTTGTCCATTGATAGAATAGGAACCTTTTCTTGCTAAAGTATGTTTCACTATGAGTTTGGGTCTTTGGAATAGCAAGAAGAGCATCCAATCCACTAATCCCACACACCCAAGGAATCCTTTCAATCAAAAAACCTTTGAAATCTTCCTTCTCCTCTTGGTTAGGCCAAACTACCTCCTCGTGAATTAGCTAAAATAGAAATGATAACTATGTTGATAAATCTTGCCGTGGATCAAGAACTAAAACCCCACAGATTAGGTTCTCTTGCTACACATGCACCATGCTATTTGTGCCCAAATATATCAAGTTCTATTGTGAGTTGGAGCCACACAAGGGCCTAGTTCCTCCCCAACTTACTCTTGTTGAAAACTTGGTGATCACCAACAAGCTCTAGCAAATTATAAAAGGACTTCACATTCATCAATTCAATTTTTTAAGGGGATGTGGGTCCAGATTTTTGAACAACATAGTAATAGTTCACTTTGTCAATCCACATGCGTTTAATCCTCCAAATCTTCTATCCTCTAAATGCACAGAGTGTGCAAAGCTCCACCACCTTGAGTGATTTACCTTCTTCAATCAAGGAATTGTCTAAACTCCATTCATTATTGTTCATCAACTCATCTACTTCAAAAGACTCATTCACTATTGCTATCAAGCTCATGCTGCTTTTTTATCAAACTCACCTTACCGGAGTGCCAACTTATCCTACATACACCTTTTTATCTCATTCATCAACTCATTGTGTAAACTAATTGGATGCATGATGAACCATTTCTTCTCAAAAACTCTCAAAGCACCATGTTAAAATGTATAGATTTTCTCCCATGCACTTGCCATCTCTTAGGATACCAACATCTCTATACAAATTATCTCCTAAAAAAATCTGTCTCCTTGGACATGACTTCCTTCTTGGCACCTCCCTCTCCACACTCAATTATTTCTTTCACTAAATTCACACTTCTCCACAAAATTGCAACCTCAAATCTCTCATCTTTGCATGTGGAGTATGGTTGGAAAGAACTATTACAAATAATAATGTCACATGTGTTATATTGGTTATACATGTGCTAAATGTCCTTGCTTTGAAAAGTGTGATTTGGAACCATGCTCTCTTGAGGATAAACATGAAATATGTAAGACCATCACATTAAGATTGTAACTTTCCATTTATGATCAATGTATAATGTATGTCATTTGAGTATAGTTTTTTGGGTATAAATTTATAGTTTTATGGGTTTAAATTTTTATTTTTTCATGAAATTGTGCTCTCTTGTTCCATTGCTCCTCAAGAGCAATGGAAGATGTAATCCATAAAAGAAAAATCACATTAGGTGATGTTTCTTTGGATGTTCAAGTAGTTTGTAGACCATACTACTTGTATAGCTTAGACATTTTAGGTATAGTACAATAGATTTCTCATACCAATATTGTTAAGGCTTCACCCCATTTTACCTCTTATGTCTTATCATTGTATGGCTGGATGGGGTTTTCCATCCTTCTTGTTATTCTATGTGGTCTCCTTCTTCTCCTTTGAGTATAGTCAAAAGAGATTATTCAAGAGAAATTTCACAAAATGACCTTGTTTGTGTGGTATTTTACTATATGACCTTGTTTATGTATATTTCATCATTGCCCTATGTAAATTTTTTTTTTCTTGTGAGTTATCCATGAACAAGTATTGCTTGTGTTATTTCACTCATTTAAGGATTTCTACACCATAGGTTGCATGCCACCTTATTTTGACATATTTCCCTTTCAAATGTAAACCTCTACACCACTCGGCCTCAAACATTAGCTACATTGACACAAATAAAGAGTCTGACTGCATTCATGCAAACAAAGAGTTGGTAGAACATGGTTGCAAGGTCTATCAAAGAAATCGAGAACTTGGAGACAAGAGAAACACATTTATCTTGCAAAGGAAATTAGATAGAAGAAACCAATTAATTGAATCAAGTACCAAGTAATTAGAGTCTACAAAACATAATTGCAAGTTCTATCTAAGAAACCAGAAACTTGGATACAAGAGAAGACACATTCAACTTGCAAAGGCAATTGATAGAAGAATCCAATTCAATTAATTGAGTGTGAAATCAAAAGCAGCAACTGAAGTTTAGCAGGAGTTTTGATTAGGGTTTAGTTTGGGGTTTTGTTCATGAACCTCTCTTGTGATTAATCAATTATGTTTGTTGGAAAAGCTATGTTTGTAAGAGCCATCCAAACCTTGAGGTTGGAGATGACCTAACTATCTTGTATATTGCATATTCAACAATGATCACCAAAGTCACATTAATTGTAGAAGTTTGATTATAATTGTGAACAATGTTAGCAAGATCTTGCTTTTGAGCCATAATTGGAAGATTTGAGAAGAGAAGGTACTTTTCAAGGAGATCAAAATGGTCTATTGTCTTGAGATTGTAATTCAATCACTATCAATAGATCTGGATGCCAAACATTAGAATTAGGTGCTTGCAAAAATTTATGGCTATCTACAACAATGATATGCAAGTGTCTAAAATATCGGGTGATCTCACCAAGAAAAGCTCTTGTTGCAATTCAAGATTCAATTACCGATAGAGGTGTACACTACATGAGCTTGAGATTTTCATAACACTTGTTATGCCATGTGCAGAAAAGATTTACTCTAGACAATGATGAGTTTAACAAGATTGAATAACAAGTGATGTAGGTCTTTAAGATTGCTTTAAAAGGTACGAGAAAGATATTCTTTACAAAACTTATAAAGGCTAAATATGGTAGCCACTCTAAAAGAAGATGGTTGGATGTAGGTGTCACATTCAGTCAAGAAATACCCTTGCTCATTGTGATGAATGAGAGAAAATCAAGATCAAATTGGAAATAAAATTAGAAATTAAAATTCATACATGATGTATGAATGAACTTCTCAAATTGCATATAATTTAGTGTCAATCACTTGTCTCAAAGGAACACTAATTGTTTGAGTATTGAGAAAAATTGTGCCAAAATAAGGACATCATAGCATGCACACCTATGAGACAAAAAAAATGCATATCAATCAACATCTCCAAGGATTCATGCTTTCCTTTCTCCAACACTTCTTTGCCTTCCTTCTTCCACCTTAATTGACCACAATTTGTTTCTTAGACTTCAAGTTTCTCCCACTTAGACCCTATTTGCTAGTTGCCTAGTTTCTTGCACCTTGATCAATCTACAATTTTCTCCCCACCTACTTTAAATTTCTCCTTCTTAGACTATATTTTCTATAACAATATGGAGTATAGCGACGTAGTTAATAAGGCTAACAAAGTAGAGAATAAACCAAATTAGCCTAGAATATTTTAGAAGCATCTAGGAAGCTTCTTGGGAAGCTTCCCAACTAGTTAACTTGCACCCCACAGGTAGCTTCTAGAAGCTTCTAACTAGCTTAGCTTGTATGCCAAGTAGGCGGCTTCTAGAAGGAAGCTTCTTGAGAAGTTTCCTAGTTAACTTGGCTTGCATGCTAAGAAAGTGGCTCGAGGAAGCTTCTTGAGAAGCTTCTCAAGGACTTTGTATGCTACCTATAAATAACAAAGCCAAGCTCATGCTGGGTATTTGGAGTTTTCACTCATTCAAGTGTCCCAATGTGAGTTTCTATTCTCATATTTCTCTCCACGGTCTTGATCTTTTACATTGGATAAGGGCAATGGATGGAATTTATGGACCACCAAATCTACTTCCACCAAACCATTGGGATTTTTATGTCCAAATATTACCCAAGCATCGTTTCACACAATTCATCATTTTGCACTTTGGGCAAGATTTTCTACACATGATCATCATGTCTGAGGAACCCTTGATACTTCTGGTTGTAACTTATGGAGAACGGTGGACATGATGTATCTACGCGCTAATTGATTAGATAAATTGGGAGTAGTGGGATAGAGTAGTAGCTATGGCGGCAATAGTGGATGTTATCCTTACAATGCAATGACAAATCAAGCACCTTACTTGATTGTTGGATGAACAAGATCAGCAATGATAAGAATATATAGAAAGAGCGTCAATTCAAGATGGAGAAGATTGCATTTGATTTCCAAAACCCAAGGTGTTTGAAGGCAAGAATCTTTTGAGCACATTGGAGAATTTTTTGTTAGACTGGGAATGTTTACTTTGAAGCCATCACTCTTCAAGATGAATAGAAATAGATTCTCTTGGCCTCTAGCCAGTTAGATGGTGTTGCAAAACTTTGGTGGTGATTCCAAGTAGAGCGATCTAAATGATAGATTGTTGCACTAATTTTGACATGGGCAAAATTCAAGGATGCAAATTGGGTCGGTTGCAAACTATAAATGCCACCCAAGCCGCACAAGATAAATTGGCAGAGTTGAAGCAAGTTGGCTCAGTAAGGAGCTATATCAAGCAATTTCAAAACATCATCATGTAGATTCCAGATATACAAGAAGGTGAAGTTTTAGATCAATTTGTGCAGGGATTGAAGTCATGAACCAAATTGGAGGTGACCATGCGGGAACCACAAAATGTAGAAGAAGCCATGCAATTGGCTGAGCATTTTGATTCCTTGGTTGCAACGACTTGGTCTCAACCTCATCCTACACAAGGCCTACCAGTACACTATGCACGGGTCAAAGAACCGGCACCAATGGAGATTGATGCTATCCAATGGAGACCATTGGGTACAGCGGATATAGAAAGATTGCAACAAAATGGAGGTTGTTTTTATTGTTGCCAAGTTGGACATCGCATTGTTGAATGCACACTTAGGAATGGGTGACCTCGACAAGTTGCCCAGATGGAATTTGTGGAACAGAATGACCAGGGAAATGAGAAATCCTAGTAGGAGATTTTGAGTTGCCTATTGGGAGCTTGATTAGTTCCAATGGGATTGAAGGCTTGACCTATGCAAGTTTGCTTCACTTGCAAGGTACAATATCTAATCGGGGTTGTAGGATTTTGGTTGATTCTAGAAGTTTGAAGAATTGCATGTAGCAAAGGAATTGGGTATTCCTATCAAGCTCGTGATTGGAAGTAGTTTGATGATGGTGGATGGTAGAAAAGGTTTTGCATTCCGCACCTTGCATCCTGTTACCTTCAAGATTGGGAAGGAGTATTTGGAGTGTATGAGGTTTTTAGTGGCACCTCTACACTATGATATCATTCTAGATCTACCTTGGCTTGAACGTCATAAGGTTCAATTTGATTGTACCCAATAAAAAATTCAAGTACAACACCAAGGTAGGAATTTCTGATTAGGTTGTCTAGGACCTCTGAGTAAGACACTTAAGAATAATCAGTCCCAAGATCGGAAGTTTGTCAAGAAGGTAGCCATAGAGAAAACCTTGAAGGGAGATGAGTCTCAAGATGGGAAGTTTGCCAAAAAGGCAACCATAGAGCAAGCTTGGAAGAGAGATGAGTCCCTGGAAGGGAAGTTGGTTAGTAAAGCAACCATAGAGCAAGCTTTGGAGGAAGATAAGTCTGTATTTGCGGTGTGGATCAAATCGATTGCACAAGAACAATCTAAGGAGAGCCAAGAGCCTCATCAAGCAATGGTTGATTGGATAGTTCAAGGGTTTACCAAGGTTTTTCTAGATGATCTGACAAAGGGATTACCCTCAGATTGAGGTACGCCCTTCAAGATCAAGTTATTGCCAAGGAGTACTCCAATGAGTAGACCAATCTATTGGCTCTCACCAAAGAACTTGGAGGAGTTGCAAATTACACTTGCAAAGTTTTTGGAGAAGGATTTCATACGACATAGTAACTCTTCTTGGGGAGCACCGGTACTATTTGTTCCAAAGAAGGATGAAGGACTTTGTTTTGTATTGATTACCGTAGGCTCAATAAGCAAACCGTGAAGAATGTATATCCCTTGCCTCGGATTGATGACATGCTTGATCAACTAAGTGAAGCATGTTACTTTTCCAAGTTGAATCTTCACAGCAGCTATTGGCAAATTCCTATTGATAGAGAGGATGTGCAAAAGACTTCCTTTTGCACAAGGTATGGGCATTTTCAATAGAGACTTCTACCTTTTGGACCCACTAATGCTCCAGCCGTCTTCATGGATCAGATGCATTGGGTGTTGGATGGACTATTGGATCGGTCTGTGGTGGCGTTCTTGGATGATATCTTAATCTATAGTAAGATAGAGGCAAAACACGTGAATCATGTGCAAGAAGTCCTAAGGCAACTACAACAATGGAAATTTTACTACAAGAAGTCAAAGTGTGCCTTTTGGCAAAAGGAGGTTACTTTCTTGGGTAATAAGATCTCAGAGGGATCAAGATGGAAGCAGAGAAAATCAAGGCCATTAATGATTGGCCCATTAATGATTACCCAAAAGGATGCTATAGAAGTACGGGCGTTCAATGGATTTGATAGTTTTTACCTATGGTTCATCCACTATTATGCTCATGTGGCCGCACCATTGACTGACCTCTTGGGAAAGAACTTGAGTTTCCAGGGGACCACCAAGCATGAAGAAGCATTCTAGAAGTTAAAGCATATGGTGTCTTCAAGACCCATTCTTCAACCATATGATCCTCAAGAATCTTATGTGGTTGATTTTGATGCTTCTAACTTTGTAATTGGAGCTATGTTGCAACAAGAATTCCCAGATGGACTACATCCCATTACCTTTGTGTCTTGCTGACTAAATACATATGAAAGAAATTACTTTGCTCGAGATCGAGAACAACTTGCAATGGTATGTGCCACCAAGGTATGGAGGCATTATCTCTTGGGGAAACAAGTGATCATGCAAATTGATCACAAGCCATTATTGCAGACCTTACACTTGGAACATATGAAGAGTTGACATCATTGATAGGAAGAGCAACTCCAATTGTTTGACATCAAACTTGAGTTCACACCAAGTCGGTTCCATGTCATCCTTGATGATCATGAAAACCTGATTTGAAGTCTCTTCCTCTCATCATGGCAGCAATTACGACGGTGTCAATTGACCCCAAGGTCCATAACAAGTTTTGGTCAACTCTACAACAAGATCCCTTTTTCCAAATGAAACATGGTCATTTAACAGCAAGCGGCAAGGAGTACAACACCTTCACCTTCAAGGAAGGCATTCCATTCCATGCAGACCGGATCTATGTTCCAGCCAAAGGTGATCTCCGACTTAAGTGCCTTCAAGAAGCTCATGATCTACCAATAGCTGGTCACATGGGGGTAGACAAGACCTTGGGTACCCTCCAATGCCAATGGTGGTGGCCTAATATGACACAAGATGTTCAGGAGTTTGTCTGATTGTGTGAGAGTTGTCAATGCAACAAGGCCAGTAACCAAAAGCCGAGTGGACTCCTTCAGCCACTTCCCATTCCAACTACTCGTTGGGAACATGTGAGCTTAGATCTCATCACCTCCTTGCCCAAGACACAACAAGGTCACACAACAATTGTGGTGTTTGTGGATAAACTTAGTAAGCAAATCCATTTGGCACCAATGGTTGATATTGTGGATGCTCCAACCTTGGCACAACTCTACTTCAATAATGTATTCAAACATCATGGGATGTCACGTGTACTCATCTCCGACCGTGATCCTTGCTTCACCGGAAAGTTTGAGCAAGCTCTCTTCCAGATACTTGGCACCAAAATTGCTTTGTCCACAGCCTATCATCCTCAAACTGATGGACAAACTGAATGTGAAAATTGCACCTTGGAAGATATGCTTCAATCCTTCATCAACATTCATCATACCAATTGGGAGGAATGTCTTCTAGTTGCGGAGTTTGCATACAATAATTCTAAATAGGCAAGCACTGGATTCTCTCCTTTCTTTCTCAATTTTGGCCAAGATCCGCTTGTCTTTGATTCTCTTCTTGCTCCTCCCCCATCTCAAGTCCCTCATACTTCAACCTTCTTGACCACCATATCCAAATCTCTCCAACAAGCCAAATCTCACCTCCTTGTTGCTCAAAATTGTCAAAAACAATATGCGGACCACCATCATTGTGATCTCACCTTTGAGGCAGTGATAAAGTTATGCTATCCTCTAGTAATCTACCCCTCCCACTTGATTCCCAAGTGTAAACTTGCCCCAAATTGGAGTAGGACCTTTTGATGTCACCCAAATTGTCTCTCCTGTTGCTTACCAACTTGCCTTGCCTTGTCATATGCGCATCCATCCTATCTTTCATATTTCCAAGTTGAAATCTTTTGTTCCTAACCCCTCTTCTTTTTCCTCTTGCGTCCAACCTCCTCCTCCTCCTATCCCTATCAATGATCATGAGGAGTACAAAGTTGATCGTATCTTTGCACATTGCCACATCCAACAAGGATGCCAACAACATGCGGAGTGCAAGGTCCTTTGGAAAGGGTATCTCTTTCATGATGCTACATGGGAACCTCTTTCTCACCTCTAGAATGCACAGACGGCCATCTAGGAGTTTGAAGCTTCAATGGCGACGAGGACGTCCCCAACTAGCAGTGGGGGAATATGTAACAATATGGAGTTTAGCAATGTAATTAGTAAGGCTAACGTAGTAGAGGATAAGCCAAATTAGCCTAAAATATTCTAAGAAGTATCTAGGAAGCTTCCCAACTAGTTAACTTGCGCTCCAAGCAAGTAGCTTCTAGAAGCTTCTAACTAGCTTAGATTGCACACCAAGTAGAGGGCTTCTAGAAGGAAGCTTCTTGAGAAGCTTCCTAGATAACTTGGCTTGAACACTAAGAAAGCGGCTCAAGGAAGCTTATTGAGAAGCTTCTCAAGGACTTTGTATGCTACCTATAAATACCAAAGCCAAAGCTCATGCTGGGCATTTGGAGTTTCCCCTCATTCAAGTGTCCCAATGTGAGTTTCCATTCTCCTATTTCTCTCCTCGATCTTGGTCTTTTACATTTTCCCTTCCCTTCTTTCACCATATAACCCATCTCAAAAATATTTCATGCACTTGCCATGAATAAGAGTTGCCCATGAATTTTCTGACAATGCTATTTCCATATACCCCATTTGCATTGCATGCTACACCTACAAAGATTGACTAAACTTGTCTAATGAAATGATTACAATCATGCTTTCCATGCAATATAAACCTATAGCTTATCACTATCCAAAGCTTAATATGTGTGCTATGTATAAATTTATTGATGATGTCAAAATTATTGCTCAAGACTATGGTGCTATAAAAAATTATAGCTTTGATATGAAGTCCTACAAAAACAAAAAAAATGGTTCTAAAGTGTTGTTTGGCCCAAGAGCTTCAAATTGCCCTTACAATCTTTGTGTTATCTTCAACAAATAAACACAAGAAGTAATAATGATGGTATTCAACATAGATCATTTTTGCCAAGGAACTTTGGCAAGATTGAGTGTACCCTTCAATCTTTCCAAAAATCTCAATCTGATCACAAATGGGTGATTGAAAAAATTTGAGAAGTACTATTAGCAATATATTCAATCTTGAAACCAAACACTATTATAGCCTACTTCATGAGGATTTATAACATTAAACTTTGTTATAGCACCACTACACAAGAAAAAGAAGTATTGCTACAAGAATATGTAGATGCCTAGAGTGATTTATTGAAAATCACAAAAAACTATGTTGAGAGGTTGATTGAGGTGGATATCAAGACAATTGTGCTTCAAAAGCAAGTGGAAAATTTGAAAGAAGGTGGCATGATTCAATGCTTTGAGAGGATTTTGTTAATCCCAAAGTTACACGCCATACTTTCATGCATCTACAGAAATTTATGTAGGTTTTGCAAAGAATCATTTCATCGAACAACTTTTTTGGCCATAGAGATGGATCCAAGAATGAACTGGTGATCTTATCTTAGAGCTTGGCATCAAATGAATGAGTGGAGACTTGGATCTAGTTTCTTACACCATTAGACAAAGGCATTTTAGACATAAATTCTTTGAAATTGACAAGCATTATTAATAATGAAAAGGTCTTAATTGAAGTATGCAAAAAATTTCTCTCCCTTGCACAAAATTATTGGTGTTGCTTTCACATTGCAAAGGATAATGGCAGAAAATTTGGAATTGATTGCAAGAGTGCTTTTTAAGCATGTGCATATGGAGATACCAATTTCCAAGAAGCATTGAATAAGGTGGTGGAGAAATTTTTTCTAGGAGGAAGATACATTGACAATGATCATTGGTCCACCTATGTTGTTATTGGTTTCCAATTTGTCCATGTCAACTCTAATCTTATGGAAATTGCAAATTCAATTATAAGGGAAATTCATGAGAACCTTGGCATTGAGATGATCATTGCAATCTATGATCATCAAGTAGAGAAAGGTTACAAATGTAGGTCTATTGCTATGGAATGGCTCATGCCATTAATACTATTACAATGAAATATTTCAATGAAGAGTTGGAAAATTTTATTATTCATCAAGTGATTCTTGTTACTACCTTTATTGGAATTATGGTGTCAAAATCATTAAGCAGGTATATTCTCACACTACTGTCAAGAAATGATGAGAATGGCCATTGCACTTGTAGAGCCTACCAATATCTACTATGTATTATGGCCATGCCATTGCATTCAAAGTCAAAATTTCACCAATTTCATAGTATCCTCCTTGTATACCATTCCAAATATTTGTGTGCTCTACAAGCATCCCTATCATCCCTCCATCCTCAAAAATATTAGAGAGGACAAAATTACACTACTTGTAATCAAACAACCACGTGGTAGACCAAAGAAGAAGCAACATAAAAGTGGAAAACAAGTCTCTGCAAGAGTTCTTACATACAAAACATGTGGAAAAAAGGACATGTAGAGTGGCGTGTGTATATTGAGTTGGACAAATATAAGATCATCCATGCTCAGATTTAGCTTGTCTTGGTTGTGACGTTAGTTCTTCTCAATATTCAAACAATTGGATTGAATCATGTGAGACTCTCATTTGAAATGTTTAAGCTACAATACTAATGAGTTTTATTCCCTTGAGTCTTTTAATATTCAAACAATATCTTCTTGAATTTAGATAGAAAAGAAACAAGGAACTACTAGAAATAACTAGGAAGAAATTTGAGGTGGAAGGAGAGAAAACTATGGATTGATCAAGGTAGACAAAGGAAGGTAGAGAGGCAATATGAAAAGACAAAAAGGAGAGCTAGAATCTAGAAGTGCTGGTTGACATGCATTTTTGTTGTCTAAGAGGCGTGCATGTTGTGATGTCCTTATTTTTGCACAATCTCTTTTCAATAGTTGTACATTTTTTGTTTCTTTCAGTTGTTTCATGGATATTAAATTTCATGCAATTTGGGTAGTTCATTTATACATCATCCATCAAATACAATTCCAATTTGATTTTGATTTCATTCTTGACTGATTGTTGTGACACTTACATCCAACCATCTTCTTTTAGAGTGACTTCCATATCTGGTATTTACAAGTTTCATAAAAATATCTCTCTCATTTTTCCTAAAGCATCTTTTTTGACATGTATGACCTATGAGCCGGCCTGTCTCTCACTCAGGATGAACATCTGATGGCTATTATGGTAGCGCACCATGGACTAAGAAGGCAAGGAACCCCAACTCCATCATACTCCTCCAAGGCTAACACTCCAAGACTCAAGACATTGCTTACTAGAGAACTCAATGAGAGAGAGATAGTTGCAAATGAAAGGATGATGAGTACCTCCTCACTCCTTGTTTATATATTTGTGAAATAGTTACGTACCAAAGTTACTAATTACCGTAGTAACTCAAGTTACTAGACTAAAAGTCAAGTAAAGTCAAAAAGTAGAAAGGAATATCCATTCACACAAGCATATTCCCCTAAGCATGTGGTCTTATCTTGACCCAACCACTAAGTCAAGGATTCCTTCACATGGGCTATCCTTGGACTAAAGAAGAATCCAAAACAAAAAGGCTTGCGGGCCCAAGAGTTCTCAACTCTTTCCTCAAAGCCAAACACCTAGGAATAATACCAAGTCAACACACTAAAATCCAAAATAGTGGTGCTTATCTTTTCTACTTCCTCTAAAGTAAAGTCCCCTCTATCTTAGCTATGACTAACTTTAGCTAACCATGACTAATATAGAACCATCTTTTATCTCTATATAAATAATATCTCTTAAGTACTTGTAATACCAAGCTAAATATCACAATACCACACACATGCACAAATGGGTGTTACATTTACAATACCCCCGGACTAAGTTTTCACTTTGTCCTCAAAGTGAAGGTCTCTCTACCTTCTATGGTACATCTTCAACTTATCATGGTTAATCCTATCAAAGTTTCTTCCTCCCAACTCCTTGAGATCATAGGTGTAATTGCCCCACACCTTCTCTACTATGAAAGGTCCAAAGTAGTTAGGCAAAAACTTCTTTTGCACTCTCTTGAATCGAATGGAATCAAACAACATTACCCAATCACCTTCTTTGAAAGGCTCCACCTTCTTCTTGCCTTACCTCTTGTCATAGCTCTCCTTTTGTTTCCTTTGGGCTTGCTCCACTCGAACCATAGCAACTGCTCTTGCCTCTTCCAACTCCATGAGTTGATTTTTCCTTGACTTCTTTGCATCACCTCCTTGTGCTTTCTTCAATCTCCTATGAATGCTTTGGAAGGTAGGAAGATCAAAGTGAATAGGTGAGGTAGACTCAATACCATACACCAATTGAAATGGAGAATATCCGGTGGAAGTCTTCATGGTTGTCCTATACTCCCACAAAACTGCATGAATCCTCTTGTCCCAATGATGTTTAGCCACCTCCATTTCTGCATCTTTGGCCAACATCATGCACAAGGTCTGATTGGCTCTCTCTGCCAAGCCATTGGAATTTGGCTTATAGGATGTAGTTACTCTATGTGTGATAGAGAAATGTCGTAGCATGGCTGTAGTAATGGTTCCTGTAAACTCTCCTCCTCTATCAGAAACCAATTCCAAAGGGCATCCAAACCTAGTGATAATGCGTTCATAAAGAAATCTACCAACTTCATCTTCATTCTTGTCCCTCAATGGTCTAGCCTCAACCCACTTGGTAAGGTAATCAATAACTACCACAATGTACCGATTGTTCATTGGGGTTCTATTGAGAGGACCTACAAAATCAATTCCCCACTTCTCAAAAGGTACTAGCAATGGAATTGATCTAAGTGGTGGAGTGGATGTAGACTTTCTAGCAAAAGCTTGACAAACATGACAAGTTTTGCAATAATCAAGACAATCCTTGAAAATCCCTCTCCAATGGTAACCTACATCTAGAATCTTGAAAGCAGTCACCTTTCCTGCAAAGTGTCCTCCACATACTAAACCTTCATGAAACTCCTTTATGAGTAGGATAGACTCTTCCTTACCCACTGCTCTTCAATGTAGACCATCTGCTCCTTGGTGAAAAAGAATATCCTCCACCATTGTGTAAGGTCTAGATCTTGCTGCAAGGGCCTTCCTCTCCCTAGCATGCATCCCTTCTGGATAGTTATCTCTTGTCACAAAATCCACAATCTCCTTGTATCCATTGGAACCTCTTGAGTGATTGAGATTGTCATGAGCTCCTCATCTGAGAAGGAATCATCCACTGGTTCATCTCTATCATGATCATAAGCTCCAGATAACAAATCAGCATTTGCATGTTTATTTCCTAGCCTATCCTCAATGGTGTAGTCATACTCAGACAAGAGTATCATCCACCTTGCTAGTCTCCCTTCAACATTAGGCTTGTTGAAGATGTACTTCAAAGCCTTGTGATCCATGACAATGGTGGCTTTCTCTCCAATCCAATAGTGTCTAAACTTCTTGAGACCAAAGATCACTGCCAACCCTTCTTTCTCCGTGACAGAGTAGTTCTTCTCTACTAAAACCATCTGCCTACTAGCATAAGCTATTGGATGATCATGCCTATCTTGGTCTAATTGACTAAGAGTGCATCCTATAGCTACATTAGAAGCATCAGTATAGAGGATGAAAGGCTTACTCCAATCAAGTTTAGCAAGAATTGGAGCTACAACAAGGGATTGCTTGAGCTCCTCAAAGGTTTGAGAGCCTCCTTGTCCCCCAAAATCACCATGTAATCTACACCCTTCTTCATGTAGATGGTCAATGCATAAGCCTTGTTGGAAAATGAGAAGATGAACCTCCTATAGTATCCAAACATCCCCAAGAATTGGCATAACTTTGTCAAGCTTGAAGGGAATGGAAGGTCTGAGATTTTCCCCACCTTCTCAGGATCAACTGCTATTCCATCCTTGGAGATGATGTGCTCCAAAAGTAGACCTTCTTCACATCCAAAAATGCACTTCTTTGGGTTGAGTGATGGATTTGCCTCATCCAAGCGTTGCAAGACTTTGATTAGGTGCTCAAAGCGCTCCTCCTTGCTCCCATAGACACAAAAGTCATCAAGGAAATCTCTCACAAATTTCCCAATGAAAGGTTCAAATACCTTGTTCATAAACCGTTGGAATGTGGCTGGAGCATTGCAAAGTCCAAAAGGCATGACCTTGAAAGCGTAAGTTCCCCAAGGTGTGGTGAATGTGGTGAGTTGTTGATGCTCTGGTGCAATCTTGATTTGGTTATAACCACTATAACCATCTCCAAAACTGTACCTCTCATGACCTGCAACTTCATCCAAGATCTCATCAATGAATGGCAATGGGTAGTAGTCCTTCTTGGTAACAACATTGAGCTTCTTTTAATCCACACATACCCAAAGCCTGCCATTCTTTTTCTTCACAATGACAATTGGAAACACCCATTCTGAATTCTCTACCTCAAAGATAAATCCAGCCTCCTTGAGCTTATCAATCTCCTCCTTCACAACCAAAGATATTGGTGGGCTAATGCGACGTTGTTTTTGGCGGATTGGTCTTGCATGTGACTCCACCTCTATCTTGTGCTCCTCCAAGGTGACTTCGTTCAAATCCTTGTAACTAAAAGCAAACACATGGATGAACTTGCGGAAAATCTCCTCAAATCTCACCTTCTCCTCCTTGGTAACATTTGGGCCATACTTGAGTGTAGCTAACCTTCTCTTTACCTCCTCAAGTGTCAATGGTGATTTTTCTGGGTCCTTCAAAACCTCTGGCTCAGGTGAAAAATCTATAGCACACAAGGGATACACAACTGAATCAGATTCAGATTCATCTTCCTCTATGGAAGTCCCCTCTTCCATGCTTGTGTCCACACCTGAAGCTCCTTCTTCAGAATTTGATTCCCACTAATCAGAAGATGGTGTATCTGAATGTGAAGTGTTGGTGGTGTTAGTCACAGGAACTGTGACTCTATGGTTTGATGGCCCAATCCTCAAGTACTCTTTGTGCCATTGATCAGTTGTGCATGCTGCTCTCAACCATGGCCTCCCAAGAAGTAAGTCATAGCTTGAATCCTTCAAGACTTAGAAAGTCATGAGATTTTGAACTCCCATAACTAAAGCTACCACTTTATCCATCACCCCTACTGGTCGAACTTGTTGCTTGTTTGCCATGCTCACCACAAATGTTGAAGGTCTTGAGGGTATCATACCCAACTTCTTCATCAACCTTTTTGACATGGCATTCACTACTGATCCTCCATCAACCAATGCATCCTTGATGTTGTGACCATTCACTCTCACATCAATCTTGGAGGCATATTCACAAGCCTCCCATGGTGCTGGCTTGGCATCCACCACCCCCATTGATGCAGGAACTTTTGCCTTCTTCTTCCTCTTTTGCCTTGTAGAACTCAAACCACCTCTAAGCTCCTTTCTCAAGGTAGGGTTCAAAGCAATCAATTGGCCCACTGTGATGTTAGCCTTGTGACTACCAACATCCTCCAACACATTGTAGTTCAATTGTTGCTTTGAAATCAAGAAATCCTCCATCCCAAACTTCTTCTTTGGAGTCTTTGTTGTTGATGGTGTTGAGGTGCGAGTGCTCCTAGTAGACATAGGAGTATCCTTGCTTGGAGTGAATCCTTGAGAAGAGTGAACATCCTCTACAAAACGAGCTCTCTTCTTCTCTTGTGCCAAAAGCTCCAAATTAAGACCCTTGGAGTTTGAGCACTCTCCCTTCTCATACTTGCTCTCAACCACATCTATGGATGCTATCCCCTTACCTTTGTTGGGATTAGGAGCCACTTGGGTTTCACTACCTCCCTCTTTCCCTCTATTGGCTCTCTCATAACCCCTTCTTCCATGGTAAGTGGAATTTGGGCAATTCCTTTAGATATGGCCTCTTCCTCCACAACCAAAACAATTTCTATCATTGAAATTGTTGGCTGGTTGGCCTCCTCTATATGGATAGTTTCCATAACTCCTAGGTCCTCTCCCTACATTCTGATCCACCTCTCTCTTCTCCCATAGTTGCACCACATTGATCTTGAGATCCGCAAGTTGTTCTGTGATGGTTTGAAGTGGATCTTTTGGTGGAGGTGCAAGAACTGGAGCAACCACTACTTGTAGTGCAACCCTTGCCACCAAAGTATCAAAAGTTCCACCATACTTGTAGCCTTGAGGAGGATGCACAACCTCCTTCACCACCAAATCTCTCTCATCCCCTTCCAAACTCTCCTCCATATGAATTGCGATCTTGATAGCTTCAACCTTGGAAGAAGGTTTCTCATATCTCACCTTGCTTCTTATTTGTGGTCTCAACCCTCCCACAAAATTCTTGGTGAGCATGGCTCCTATGCCAATCATTGTAGTCTCCACATCATCCCCACCCTTCCTCAACACTATGCAAAATCTAGACTCTAACTTTTCCACTCTTTCCACATAGACTCTCACTTTCTCTCCTTCTCCTTGCTTGAGAAATGTAACCTCACTCATCAATCTCTCATAACTCTCATCAGGAAGAAATTTCTCAATGAGTGCTGAAGTCAAAGTCTCCCAAGACTCCTCTTCCCCATCTCTCCTCTCTCTCTTTTGGTATTTTGACTCATACCATGTAAGTGTTGCATCCTCAAAGAAATCTGGTAATAATGAGGCCCACTCATTCTTCCTCCTCTCATTGTTTCCTATGCAAGCTCTCTTGAAGTCTCTCACAAAGGTCTCCACATCTTCTCCATTCTTGCCAAAGAAAACCGGAAGTTTCCACATCTTAACCTCTCACTATCTTTCTTTCTCTCAATTTTTTTCTCTTTTCTTTTCTCTCACTCTATCAATAATAGAGTATATACATGACTAACACCATCTAAGAATAATCCACTCTAGGGAACACAAAAGGTTCAAGTTGCTCCAAGATTTCTATAGCAACATCAAACCATAGAGTGCATATTAATCTAACTCTCATGGATAGTTTATCCATAAGTTGAAAGATTATCTCCATCACTAATCTTGAGAAGTAGCTGATGAAAGTGGTAGTATTTCTGTAGTTGTACTAAGACTCTCTCCAAGATCCTTCACCAAAGTCTCCAAAAGTGCTTTACTCCACTACACTCATGTCCGTTTGGAAGTCCTTCCACTCCACAAACCTCACACAACTCCTTGGTCTTAGATCTTCTCCCTCCTAATCTTGGTGAAGAAGGTCCAACATGCAAAGCCAAGTCAAGTAAGCCTCTCCTTTCCTTCAATCTCTTGCTCTCAAAGGTCAATGGACATGAACTTGCCTTATGTCTCTTCTCTCCACATAGAAAGCACTTAGACTCACTCTTTTCTCCAAGTGGTGTAGGTTTTTGGATCCTCTCAACACTCTCTTAAAATTCTATTGTAAACTCTCTTTTCCTCAAATCCACCTCTACAATCACCTCAAACCCTTGGGGAAACTTGCATAATCTCAATTTCCATTCTTGATGACCCCCCATGTTCCCAAGATGAATCTAAACACTCAAACATGTTTTTTGTTGATCTCAAACTCCTCATGCATGAGATCTCCACTTTGCAGAATTGACCCTTCCTCACAATGTCACTCAAATCTCCCAAAAAATATGTCACAGTCCTCTGAAATTTATCACACTGGATCACAACTCTAGGGCATCCCTCCTTGCGAAATTTCAGATCTTTTCATCAAGCCATTTGGCCTAGACACCTTTCTATTCAGCACACATATTTCAGATTTGGTCTCAAAAACACCCCCTTCTTTTCAAAAACTCATTACTCCTTGCACAAGAACGATCTCTCTCTAATTTTTGTTGCAGCAGGTAGATTACAATGCAATGAAGTTTCTTGCAAATTTTCAGGACAATTCAATGAAAATTGAAGAAATGGCAGCTTATATGCAATTTTCTAGAGAGCTTGCAATTGCGGGAGCACTTTACCCTATCAACTTTCAAAAATTCTAGTCCAATGCACATAGTATCTATCACAATAATTTCAAGTGTGATAACTGTAAGATAACCCAAGCTATCATGTGTAGAAATTTCAAATCTAGATCTAAAACTTGATATTTTGCCCAAAATCACCTTAATCCCCAAAATCTGCAATCCACCTCACACAATCTCTACAAATCCTCTCATGTGTACAAGATGTACAAAATCACCTCAAAGACATTATAATGAACTACAGGGTATGAAAATGGATCTTGGTTCTCTAACATAAGTTCAGCTCTCTCCTCTCCTAATGTTCTCTCCAAGTGAGCTCTCATAGACTCCTTCTGCCTAATGTAGAATTGAACGTGAAACATTATCTTGCCTTCTAGAGAGGTCCCGGCAACGGAACCAAAAATGTGAGCCGGCCTATCTCTCACTCAGGATGAACCTCTGATGGCTATTATGGTAGCACACCATGGACTAAGAAGGCAAGGAACCCCAACTCCATCATACTCCTCCAAGGCTAACACTCCAATACTCAAGACATTGCTTACTAGAGAACTCAATGAGAGAGAGATAGTTGCAAATGAAAGGATGATGAGTACCTCCTCACCCCTTGTTTATATATTTGTGAAATAGTTACGTACCAAAGTTACTAATTACCGTAGTAACTCAAGTTACTAGACTAAAAGTCAAGTAAAGTCAAAAAGTAGAAAGGAATATCCATTCACACAAGCATATTCCCCTAAGCATGTGGTCTTATCTTGACCCAACCACTAAGTCAAGGATTCCTTCACATGGGCTATCCTTGGACTAAAGAAGAATCCAAAACAAAAAGGCTTGCGGGCCCAAGAGTTCTCAATTCTTTCCTCAAAGCCAAACACCTAGGAATAATACCAAGTCAACACACTAAAATCCAAAATAGTGGTGCTTATCTTTTCTACTTCCTCTCAAGTAAAGTCCCCTCTATCTTAGCTATGACTAACTTTAGCTAACCATGACTAATATAGAACCATCTTTATCTCTATATAAATAATATCTCTTAAGTACTTGTAATACCAAGCTAAATATCACAATACCACACACATGCACAAATGGGTGTGACAGACCTAAAGACATGTATCACTTGTTTTTTAGTCTTGTTAAACTCATCACTATCTAGACTAAATCTTTTTTGCACATGGTGTGGCAAGTGTGATGAAGTTTTCAAGCTTCTATAGTGTACATGTACTGTGAGCCGGCCTGTCTCTCACTCAGGATGAACCTCTGATGGCTATTATGGTAGCACACCATGGACGAAGAAGGCAAGGAACCCCAACTCCATCATACTCCTCCAAGGCTAACACTCCAAGACTCAAGGCATTGCTCACTAGAGAACTCAATGAGAGAGAGATAGTTGCAAATGAAAGGATGATGAGTACCTCCTCACTCCTTGTTTATATACTTGTGAAATAGTTACGTACCAAAGTTACTAATTACCGTAGTAACTCAAGTTACTAGACTAAAAGTCAAGTAAAGTCAAAAAGTAGAAAGGAATATCCATTCACATGGGCATATTCCCCTTATCTTGACCCAACCACTAAAGCAAGGATTCCTTCACATGGGCTATCCTTGGACTAAAGAAGAATCCAAAACAAAAAGGCTTGCGGGCCCAAGAGTTCTCAACTCTTTCCCCAAAGCCAAACACCTAGGAATAATACCAAGTCAACACACTAAAATCCAAAATAGTGGTGCTCATCTTTTCTACTTCCTCTAAAGTAAGGTCCCATCTATCTTAGCTATGACTAACTTTAGCTAACCATGACTAATATAGAACCATCCTTTATCTCTATATAAATAATATCTCTTAAGTACTTGTAATACCAAGCTAAATATCACAATACCACACACATGCACAAATGGGTGTTACATTTACCCCCGGACTAAGTTTTCACTTTGTCCTCAAAGTGAAGGTCTCTCTACCTTCTATGGTACATCTTCAACTTATCATGGTTAATCCTATCAAAGTGTCTTCCTCCCAACTCCTTGAGATCATAGGTGTAATTGCCCCACACCTTCTCTACTATGAAAGGTCCAAAGTAGTTAGGCAAAAACTTCTTTTGCACTCTCTTGAATCGAATGGAATCAAACAACATTACCCAATCACCTTCTTTGAAAGGCTCCACCTTCTTCTTGCCTTGCCTCTTGTCATAGCTCTCCTTTTTTTTCCTTTGGGCTTGCTCCACTCGAACCATAGCAACTGCTCTTGCCTCTTCCAACTCCATGAGTTGATCCTTCCTTGACTTCCCTGCATCACTTCCTTGTGCTTTCTTCAATCTCCTATGAATGCTTTGGAAGGTAGGAAGATCAAAGTGAATAGGTAAGGTAGACTCAATACCATACACCAATTGGAATGGAGAATATCCAGTGGAAGTCTTCATGGTTGTCCTATACTCCCACAAAACTGCATGAATCCTCTTGTCCCAATGATGTTTAGCCCCCTCCATTTCTGCATCTTTGGCCAACATCATGTACAAGGTCTGATTGGTTCTCTCTGCCAAGCCATTGGAATTTGGCTTATAGGATGTAGTTACTCTATGTGTGATAGAGAAATGTCGTAGCATGGCTGTAGTAATGCTTCCTGTAAACTCTCCTCCTCTATCAGAAACCAACTCCAAAGGGTCTCCAAACCTAGTGATAATGCGTTCATAAAGAAATCTACCCACTTCATCTTCATTCTTGTCCCTCAATGGTCTAGCCTCAACCCACTTGGTAAGGTAATCAGTAACTACCACAATGTACCGATTGTTCCTTGGGGTTCTATTGAGAGGTCCTACAAAATCAATTCCCCACTTCTCAAAAGGTCCTAGCAATGGAATTGATCTAAGTGGTGGAGTGGATGTAGACTTTCTAGCAAAAGCTTGACAAACATGACAAGTTTTGCAATAATCAAGACAATCCTTGAAAATCCCTCTCCAATGGTAACCTGCATCTAGAATCTTGAAAGCAGTCACCTTTCCTGCAAAGTGTCCTCCACATACTAAACCTTCATGAAACTCCTTTATGAGTAGGATAGACTCTTCCTTACCCACTGCTCTTCGAAGTAGACCATCTGCTCCTTGGTGAAAAAGAATATCCTCCACCATTGTGTAAGGTCTAGATCTTGCTGCAAGGGCCTTCCTCTCCCTAGCATGCATCCCTTCTGGATAGTTACCTCTTGTCACAAAATCCACAATCTCCTTGTACTCCATTGGAATCTCTTGAGTGACTGAGATTGTCATGAGCTCCTCATCCGGGAAGGAATCATCTACTGGCTCATCTCCATCATGATCATAGGCTCTAGATAAAAAATCAGCATTTGCATGTTTCTTTCCTGGCCTATCCTCAATTGTGTAGTCATACTCAGACAAGAGTATCATCCACCTTGCTAGTCTCCCTTCAACATTAGGCTTGTTGAAGATGTACTTCAAAGCCTTGTGATCCGTGACAATTGTGGCTTTCCCTCCAATCAAGTAGTGTCTAAACTTCTTGAGACCAAAGATCACTGCCAACCCTTCTCTCTCTGTGACAGAGTAGTTCTTCTCTGCTGAAACCATCTGCCTACTAGCATAAGCTATTGGATGATCATGCCCATCTTGGTCTAATTGACTAAGAGTGCATCCTATAGCTACATTAGAAGCATCAGTGTAGAGGATGAAAGGCTTACTCCAATCAGGTTTAGCAAGAATTGGAGCTACAACAAGGGATTGCTTGAGCTCCTCAAAAGCTTTGAGAGCCTCCTTGTCTTCCAAAATCACCATGTAATCTACACCCTTCTTCATGTAGATGGTCAATGCATAAGCCTTGTTGGAAAATGAGAAGATGAACCTCCTATAGTACCCAACCATTCCCAAGAATTGGCGTAACTTTGTCAAGCTTGAAGGGAATGGAAGGTCTGAGATTTTCCTCACCTTCTCAGGATCAACTGCTATTCCATCCTTGGAGATGATGTGCCCCAAAAGTAGACCTTCTTCACATCCAAAAATGCACTTCTCTGGGTTGAGTGATGCATTTGCCTCATCCAAGCATTGCAAGACTTTGATTAGGTGCTCAAAGTGCTCCTCCTTGCTCCCATAGACACAAAAGTCATCAATGAAATCTCTCACAAATTTCCCAATGAAAGGTTCAAATACCTTGTTCATGAACCGTTGGAATGTGGCTGGAGCATTGCAAAGCCCAAAAGGCATGACCTTGAAAGCGTAGGTTCCCCAAGGTGTGGTGAATGTGGTGAGTTGTTGATGCTCTGGTGCAATCTTTATTTGGTTATATCCACTATAACCATCTCCAAAACTGTACCTCTCATGACCTGCAACCTCCTCCAAGATCTCATCAATGAATGGCAATGGGTAGTAGTCCTTCTTGGTAACAGCATTAAGCTTCTTGTAATCCACACATACCCGAAGCTTGCCATTCTTTTTCTTCACAATGACAATTGGAGACACCCATTCTGAATTCTCCACCTCAAAGATAAATCCAGCCTCCTTGAGCTTATCAATCTCCTCCTTCACAACCAAAGATATTGGTGGGCTAATGCGACGTTGCTTTTGGCGGATTGGTCTTGCATGTGACTCCACCTCTATCTTGTGCTCCTCCAAGGTGACTTCCTTCAAATCCTTGTAACTAAAAGCAAACACATGGATGAACTTGCGGAAAATCTCCTCAAATCTCACCTTCTCCTCCTTGGTAACATTTGGGCCATACTTGAGGGTAGATAACCTTCTCTCTACCTCCTCAAGTGTCAATGGTGATTTATCTGGGTCCTTCAAAACCTCTGGCTTAGGTGCAAAATCCATAGCACACAAGGGATACACATCTGAATCAGATTCAGATTCATCTTCCTCCGTGGAAGTCTCCTCTTCCATGCTTGTGTCCACACCTGAAGCTCCTTCTTCAGAATCTGATTCCCAATAATTAGAAGATGGGGTATCTGGATGTGAAGTGTTGGTGGTGTTAGTCACAGGAACAGTGACTCTATGGTTTGATGGCCCAATCCTCAAGTACCCTTTGTGCCATCGATCAGTTGTGCGTGCTGCTCTCAACCATGGCTTCCCAAGAAGTAAGTCATAGCTTGAATCCTTCAAGACTTGGAAAGTCATGAGATTTTGAACTCCCATAACTGAAACTACCACCTTATCCATCACCCCTACTGGTCGAACTTGTTGCTTGTTTGCCATGCTCACCACAAATGTTGAAGGTCTTGAGGGTATCATACCCAACTTCTTCATCAACCTTTCTGACATGGCATTCACTGCTGATCCTCCATCAACCAATGCATCCTTGATGTTGTGACCATTCACTCTCACATCAATCTTGGAGGCATATTCACAAGCCTCCCATGGTGCTGGCTTGGCATCCACCACCCCCATTGATACTGGAACTTTTGCCTTCTTCTTCTTTTTGCTCCTTGTAGAACTCAAACCACCTCTAAGCTCCTTTCTCAAGGTAGGGTTCAAAGCAATTAATTGGCCCACTGTGATGTTAGCCTTGTGACTACCAACATCCTCCAACACATTGTAGTTCCATTGTTGCTTTGAGATCAAGAAGTCCTCCATCCCCAACTTCTTCCTTGGAGTCTTTGTTGTTGATGGTGTTGAGGTGCGAGTGCTCCTAGTAGACATAGGAGTATCCTTGCTTGAAGTAAATCCTTGAGAAGAGTGAACATCCTCTACAAAACGAGCTCTCTTCTTCTCTTGTGCCAAAAGCTCCAAATTAAGACCCTTGGAGTTTGAGCACTCTCCCTTCTCATACTTGCTCTCAACCACATCTATGGATGCTATCCCCTTACCTTTGTTGGGATTAGGAGCCACTTGGGTTTCACTACCTCCCTCTTTCCCTCTATTGGCTCCCTCATAACCCCTTCCTCCATGGTAAGTGGAATTTGGGCAATTCCTTTGGATATGGCCTCTTCCTCCACAACCAAAACAATTTCTATCATTGAAATTGTTGGCTGGTTGGCCTCCTCTATATGGATAGTTTCCATAACTCCTAGGTCCTCTCCCTACATTCTGATCCACCTCTCTCTTCTCCCATAGTTGCACCACATTGATCTTGAGATCCGCAAGTTGTTCTGTGATGGTTTGGAGTGGATCTTTTGGTGGAGGTGTAAGAATTGGAGCAACTACTACTTGTAGTGCAACCCTTGTCACCAAAGTATCAGAAGTTCCACCATACTTGTAGCCTTGAGGAGGATGCACAACCTCCTTCACCACCAAATCACTCTCATCCCCTTCCAAACTCTCCTCCATACGAATTGCGATCTTGATAGCTTCAACCTTGGAAGAAGGTTTCTCATATCTCACCTTGCTTCTAATTTGTGGTCTCAATCCTCCCACAAAATTCTTGGTGAGCATGGCCCCTATGCCAATCATTGTAGTCTCCACATCATCCCCACCCTTCCTCAACACTATGCAAAATCTGGACTCCAACTTTTCCACTCTTTCCACATAGACCCTCACTTTCTCTCCATCTCCTTGCTTGAGAAATGTAACCTCACTCATCAATCTCTCATAACTCTCATCAGGAAGAAAGTTCTCAATGAGTGCTGAAGTCAAAGTCTCCCAAGACTCCTCTTCCCCCTCTCTCCTCTCTCTCTTTTGGTATTCTGACTCATACCATGTAAGTGCTGCATCCTCAAAGAAATCAGGTAATAATGAGGCCCACTCATTCTTCCTCCTCTCATTGTTTCCTATGCAAGCTCTCTTGAAGTCTCTCACAAAGGCCTCCACATCTTCTCCATCCTTGCCAAAGAAAACCGGAAGTTTCCCCATCTTAACCCCTCACTATCTTTCTTTTCTCTTAATTTTTTTTTTCTCTTTTCTTTTCTCTCACTCTATTACTAATAGAGTATATACATGACTAACACCATCTAAGAATAATCCACTCTAGGGAACACAAAAGGTTCAGGTTGCTCCAAGATTTCAATAGCAACATCAAATCCTAGAGTGCATATTAATCTAACTCTCATGGATAGTTTATCCATAAGTTGAAAGATTATCTCCATCACTAATCTTGAGAACTAGCTGATGAAGGTGGTAGTATTTCTGTAGCTGTACTAAGACTCTCTCCAAGATCCTTCACCAAAGTTTCCAAAAGTGCTTTTACTCCACTACACTCATGTCCTTTTGGAAGTCCTTCAACTCCACAAACCTCACACAACTCCTTGGTCTTAGATCTTCTCCCTCCCAATCTTGGTGAAGAAGGTCCAACATGCAAACCCAAGTCAAGTAAGCCTCTCCTTTCCCTCAATCTCTTGCTCTCAAAGGTTAATGGACATGAACTTGCCTTATGTCCCTTCTCTCCACATAGAAAGCACTTAGACTCACTCTTTCCTCCAAGTGGTGTAGGTTTTTGGATCCTCTCAACACTCTCTTCAAATTCTATTGTAAACTCTCTTTTCCTCAAATCCACCCCTACAATCACCTCAAACCCTTGGGGAACCTTGCATAATCTCAATTTCCACTCTTGATGACCCTCCATGTTCCCAAAGATGAATCTAAACACTCAAACATGCTTTTTGTTGATCTCAAACTTCTCATGCATGAGATCTCCACTCTGCAGAATTGACCCTTCCTCACAATGTCACTCAAATCTCCCAACTAATATGTCACAGTCCTCTGAAATTTTCCACACTTGATCACAACTCTAGAGCGTCCCTCCCTGCAAAATTTTAGATCTTTTCATCGAGCCATTTGGCCTAGACACCTTTCTATTCAGCACCCATATTTCAGATTTGGTCTGAAAACCACCCCCCTCACTTCAAAAACTCATAACGCACTGCGCAAAAATGATCTCTCTCTAATTTTTGTGGCACCAGGTAGGATACAATGCACTGAATTTTCTTGGAAATTTTCAGGACAATTCACTAAAAATTGAAGAAATGGCAGACTCTGTACAATTTTCCAGAGAGCATGCAGTTGCGGGAGCACTTTACCCTATCAACTTTCAAAAATTCTAGCCCAGTGCGCATAGAAGCTCTCTCAATAATTTCAAGTGTGCTAACTGAAAGAGAACCCAAGCTATCATGTGTAGAAATCTCAAGTCTAGATCTCAAACTTGAGATTTTGCCCAAAATCACCTTAATCCCCAAAATCTGCAATCCACCTCACACAATCTCTCCAATTCCTCTCATGTGTACAAGATGTACAAAATCACCTCAAAGACATCATAATGAACTACAGGGTATACAAATGGATCTTGGTTCTCTAACATAAGTTCAGCCCTCTCCTCTCCTAATGTTCTCTCCAAGTGAGCTCTCATAGCCTCCTTCTGCCTAATGTAGAATTGGACGCGGAACATTATCTTGCCTTCTAGAGAGGTCCCGGCAACGGAACCAAAAATGTGAGCCGGCCTGTCTCTCACTCAGGATGAACCTCTGATGGCTATTATGGTAGCGCACCATGGACTAAGAAGGCAAGGAACCCCAACTCCATCATACTCCTCCAAGGCTAACACTCCAAGACTCAAGACATTGCTCACTAGAGAACTCAATGAGAGAGAGATAGTTGCAAATGAAAGGATGATGAGTACCTCCTCACTCCTTGTTTATATACTTGTGAAATAGTTACGTACCAAAGTTACTAATTACCGTAGTAACTCAAGTTACTAGACTAAAAGTCAAGTAAAGTCAAAAAGTAGAAAGGAATATCCATTCACATGGGCATATTCCCCTTATCTTGACCCAACCACTAAAGCAAGGATTCCTTCACATGGGCTATCCTTGGACTAAAGAAGAATCCAAAACAAAAAGGCTTGCGGGCCCAAGAGTTCTCAACTCTTTCCCCAAAGCCAAACACCTAGGAATAATACCAAGTCAACACACTAAAATCCAAAATAGTGGTGCTCATCTTTTCTACTTCCTCTAAAGTAAGGTCCCATCTATCTTAGCTATGACTAACTTTAGCTAACCATGACTAATATAGAACCATCCTTTATCTCTATATAAATAATATCTCTTAAGTACTTGTAATACCAAGCTAAATATCACAATACCACACACATGCACAAATGGGTGTTACAGTACACCTTTGCCTATTAATAGAATCCTTAAGCTCAATGAGTCTTCAAAGGGCTTGAATTCTTGGTCAAATCACTCAAAACCCACACTTTCATATCATTATTGTAGATAGCCATGAATATTTCATGCAAATAATTCTTATGTTTGGTATCTAGCATCTAGCATATAGCACTATTGATAGTGACTAATTACAATTATTGTAAAAAGTGTCAATTACTCAATCTTGAAAAGTATGAATTATCAATCTTGAAAGGTACCAATCCTAATTAACACACATAGAAAAGGTCTTATTTTATGCTTTCGTGGAAATTATGACCAAAAATTCTGGATTTGAGATGAAGAAAGAGGGGAAAAAGCAAGCCCATATATGGATTCAAATTGCTTGTGCTTTTGTCAAGTTTGGACATAATGGGAATGGGGCTAGTTTGTTAAGGAGGACCAACATTTTGGGCATTAGTGTGGGATATTTGATTGCTTATACACACAAAGTGATGGAAGCAATAATTTCCATCATGTGCAATGAGGTGCAATGGCTAGACCATGAGGAAAGGGCTAGGATTTCTACCATGTTTTTTGAGAGGGGTTTTGTAGGATATGTTCAACTTGTCAATGGTACTATCATCCCCTTGGCACAAAGACCTGCAGTAAATGGAGAAATACTTTTCATTCATAAAGGATCCTATTCTCTGAATGGGTTGGTTATATGCAACAACAAAAGAAGGGTCATCTATTTTTTTGGAATTAAGGCCAATTTTTACTAATCTTGGTGTTAGTGTTTGCTAATCCTTGGAATCTTTCTATTTCAGTTTAATGTGCAATAGCTTGAGAGTTTTTGGTCATTGTAGTGATGCAAGTATTGCATAACTCATGATATATTTGCAACATGTGGTAATATATTGAGGTGATGTTGTGGCTCAAGTATGCCCAAATTGTGTCATAACATGTCTTGTTTGAGGAGATCATCATTTTGGAACGATTTGAACCATAACTGGGAGTGCACTTCCTTTGACAATGGATAGTACCTCTTGGCTGATTCATCTTACATCCCCATGAACCATTTTGTTCCTTATTTTTGAATTGCTAAAACCCCCCAACAAACAACAATTTAACAATACTTAGCAAAGGCTACATTATGAGCATTTTATTGGGATAATGAAGTCTTCATGGTACTTTGTAATACTCCAAGGACAAGAGAACTCTCCAAGAGAGATACAAGAGAGAAAATGCAAGTTTCACACTCAATACTCCAATGCTCCAAAGGAGCACCTTCTCTATATCATATAGCAAAGAGGATCCCCTCAAAGGAAGCTCCACCCTTAGATCAGATACCTGGATTGGTGACCTATCAACAAGCTCCATCCTTGGATTAGTTGTTTGGATGGGTGACATGTCAATCCTTGTCCTATCTAGATGATCCAAAGGGAATCTTTAGGAAATCTTCCTATAGGGAGCTCAGAATTGCATTAGTGAGATACTATTGGAAAGCTCTCAACAAGATGAATCACATGTATGAGAAGGCAATATTGTTGAGATGAATTTTTGAGGCCTAATTTATTTGTTTAGGTCTCCAAAATTGGCTCTAAATTTTTTAGGCTATTTTTGGCTTCTGCCTTATTAGTAGAAGTACTCTTTTGGTGACACTTATGTCTGATCTTCCTAGCCCATTGTACAAAAAATCCCTCTAGATGTTACCAAGCCAATTTTCACATCTAGATGATATGTCTAGCTACTTGTATTATAGACTTCCCTCCTTTTAAGACACGACGTCCTCGTTGCAAAGTTGTTGCTCAAAATTGAACTAACATCGGTGCATTGGTCAAGTTGGCTGTTGGCTCCCATGTTACCTCATCTAGTGGGTACTCTTTCCAGTGGTCAAATATTCCACACACGGATAGTGAGTACCACGGATATGGATCATATGCCTAGATCATATGCCTAGCTATTGATTCTAAAGTTTCCTAGCATGTTTCAATTTCTGATCTATTAGTAGAAGTACTCTTTTGGTGATACCTCTATCTGATCTACTTAGTCCATCATGTATAACATACTCCAAATGTTACCAAACCAAATTTCATCTCTAGATCATATTTCTAGCTATTGGCATTACACTAAGTGAAGATTCTCCAAGCATTCCAATTTCATTAGTATATCCTCCATTTTAGTGGGTGTTGTGGGAATCATGTTAGTAATGGTGGGTGGTGCCGGGCATATTATAGGAAGAACTGTGGGCATGTGATCATATATACGCACTGCTTGGGATGTTGCATATGGGCAGGTAAGGCCATATCCTGTTCATTAGCTTTGGGCCCAATAGTGCACTTTTTCAAATGCCTATGCTAGAGTTGCTACCTTGTTGAGATTATCAATTTTTGAATGTCCTCTAGTAGGGCATCCTTAAACCAATTTAGAGCCATAGGGTCTGGTGCTAGTGTAATCATTGACAATATGTATTGGAACCATTGGATGGATGGATGCTTGCATGGTTTTGTTGTGTCCTTTGCAGAATTTATTTGTTCTCAAAGTTGTTCTTGTTGTCTTGGAGAGATGTACTGTTTTCATCCTTTTTCTCATATCATTGCATAGCCTATTTTTGTGGCAATGGTCAGACCACTAAACTAGTGGTTGGCAATAGTGATGAAACATTGGCCAATTTACCATGCTATGGTGGCATTATTTGTGATATTTCAGGCTATATTTGCAATGCTCTAGCCACATTCCAATGGTTCATGAACAAGGTATTTGAACCTTTCATTGGGAAATTTGTGAGAGACTTCATTGATGACTTTTGTGTCAATGGGAACAAGGAGGAGCACTTTGAGCACCTAATCAAGGTCTTGCAATGCTTGGATGAGGCAAATGCATGACTCAACCTGGAGAAGTGCATTTTTGGATGTGAAGAAGGTCTACTTTTGGGGCACATGATCTCCAAGGATGGAATAGTAGTTGATCTTGAGAAGGTGAGAAAAATCTATGACCTTCCATTCCCTTCTAGCTTGAAAAAGTTATGCCAATTCTTGGGGATGGTTGGATACTATAGGAGGTTCATCTTCTCATTTTCCAACAAGGCTTATGCATTGACCATCTTCATGAAGGAGGGTGTAGATTACATGGTGATTTGGAAGAGAAGGAGGTTCTCAAAGCTTTTGAGGAGCTCAAGCAATCCCTTGTTGTAGCTCCAATTCTTGCTAAACCAGATTGGAGTAAGCCTTTCATCCTCTACATTGAGGCTTCTAATGTAGCTATAGGATGCACTCTTAGTCAATTAGACCAAGAGTGGCATGATCATCCAATAGCTTATGCTAGTAGGCAGATGGTTTCAGCAGAAAAGAGCTACTCTGTCACGGAGAGAGAAGGGTTGGCAGTGATCTTTGGTCTCAAGAAGTTTAGACACTACTTGATTGGAGGGAAAGCCACCATTTTCACGGATCACAAGGCTTTGAAGTACATCTTCAACAAGCCTACTGTTGAAGGGAGACTAGCAAGGTGGATGATACTCTTGTCTGAGTATGACTACACCATTGAGGATAGGCCAGGAAAGAAACATGCAAATGCTGATTTGTTATCTAGAGCCTATGATTATGATGAGCCAGCGGATAATTCCTTCCCGGATGAGGAGCTCATGATAATCTCAGTCACACAAGAGGTTCCAATGGAGTACAAGGAGATTGTGGATTTTGAGACAAGAGATACCTATCCAGAAGGGATGCATGCTAGGGAGAGGAAGGCTTTTGCAGCAAGATCTAGACCTTACACAGTGGTGGAGGATATTCCTTTTCACCAAGGAGCAGATGGTCTAATTCAAAGAGCAATGGGTAAGGAAGAGTCTATCCTACTCATAAAGGAGTTTCATGAAGGTTTAGTGTGTGGAGGACACTTTGTAGCAAAGGTGACTGCTTTCAAGATTCTAGATGCAGGTTACCATTGGAGAGGGATTTTCAAGGATTTTCTTGATTATTGCAAAACTTGTCATGTTTGTCAAGCTTTTGCTAGAAAATCTACTTCCACTCCACCACTTAGATCAATTCCATTGCTAGGACCTTTTGAGAAGTGGGGAATTGATTTTGTAGGTCCTCTCAATATAACCCCAAGGAACAATTGGTATATTGTGGTAGTTACTCATTATCTTACCAAGTGGGTTGAAGCTAGACTATTGAGGGACAAGAATGAAGATGAAGTTGGTAGATGTCTTTATGAATTCATTATCACTAGGTTTGGATGCCCTTTGGAGTTAGTTTTTGATAGAGGAGGAGAGTTTACAAGAAGCATCACTATAGCCATGCTACAAAATTTCTATATCACACATAGAGTAATTACGTCTTATAAGCAAAATTCCAATGGCTTGGCAGAGAGAACCAATCAGACCTTGTGCATGATGTTGGCCAAAGATGCAGAAATGGAGGGGGCTAAACATCATTGGGACAAGAGGATTCATGTAGTTTTGTGGGAGTATAGGACAACCATGAAGACTTCCACTGGGTATTCTCCATTTCAATTGGTATATGGTATTGAGTCTACCTTACCTATTCACTTTGATTTTCCTACCTTCCAAAGCATTCATAAGAGATTGAAGAAAGCACAAGGAGGTGATGCAGAGAAGTCAAGGAAGGAACAACCCATGGAGTTGGAAGAGGCAAGAGCAGTTGCTATGGTTTGAGTGGAGAAATCCCAAAGGAAACAAAAAGAGAGCTATGACAAGAGGCAAGGCAAGAAGAAGGTGGAGCCTTTCAAAGAAGGTGATTGGGTAATGTTATTTGATTTTATTCGATTCAAGAGAGTGCAAAAGAAGTTTTTGCCAGAGTACTTTGGATCTTTCATAGTGGAGAAGGTGTGGAGCAATTACACTTATGATCTCAAGGAGTTAGGAGGAAGACACTTTGATAGATTAACCATGATAAGTTGAAGATATATCATAGAAGGTAGAGAGACCTTCACTTTGAGGACAAAGTGAAAACTTAGTCCGGAGGTAAATGTAGCACCCATTTGTGCATGTGTGTGGTATTGTGATATTTAGCTTGGTATTACAAGTACTTGAGAGATATTATTTATATAGAGATAAAGGATGGTTCTACATTAGTCATGATTAGCTAAAGTTAGTCATGGCTAAGATAAAGAGGACCTTATTTTAGAGGAAGTGGAAAAGATGAGCACCACTATTTTGGATTCTAGTGTGTTGACTTGGTATTATTCCTAGGTGTTTGGCTTTGAGGAAAGAGTTGAGAACTCTTGGACCCGCAAGCCTTTTGGATCCTTGTATTGTCCAAGGATAGTCCATATGAAGGAATCCTTGGCTTAGTGGTTGGGTCAAGATAAGATCACATGCTAGTGGAATATCCCCATGTGAATGGATATTCCTATCTACTTTTTGACTTCATTTGACTTTTAGTCTATTAACTTGAGTTACTACGATAATTAGTAACTTTGGTGCATAACTATTTCACAAGTATATAAACAAGGGGTGAGGAGGTACTCATTATCTTTTCATTTGCAACTATCTCTCTCTCATTGAGTTTTCTAGTGAGCAATGTCTTGAGTCTTGGAGTGTTAGCCTTGGGGGAGTATGATTGGAGCCCATGTCCCACAACAATAGTGCAGACACACCAAGTGCACTCTCAACTGAATCAGCTCTTGTGTCAAACTCCATCTCAAAGTCAATCTCCTCCTTCACTAGGACCCGAGATATAGATTGATACTTAATGCCACTTCAAGTAAACCCGCTGTATACTATAGGGCTGTCTCCTTTGAAATCCCCAAAGAACTTTATTGTGACAAAATAACCACAAACCACAAACCGCGAACTACAACTGCAAGTACCCCACCAAGTGCCAACACCTCTAAGTGCCAACACCACCAACTGAACATCATCGACTAATGTAGCTCTAACTATGATAACTACACTAGGGGAAAGGGCAACCTGTAACCTACCATCACAACATGCACTCTCACCGTCTGTGAGTCATCACTTCTTGCCTCATCGAAGAGAAACATTGGTAGTCTGATTGGTCATCACTCTAATCTCACTATTGAGAGCACACCAGAGCACCAATGCTCTAAAGTCAAGGCACCTCACACAAACAAGGTGCACAAACAAGAAGTAGAGAATGGAGGGGGTCCAATACAAGAAATCTAAACAAAAATTCTCCATCTTATACAACAACACGGGATTGACTCTACCACCATTTGGCATTTGATATAATAGGAGTTCCTATCTATGTCCTAAGCTACCAAGATCACCTAGAATGTGATCAAATTGCCTCTCCTAGCCAAAGCTATAGGTGTATAGATAAAAATGGAACAATCATTATGACAACAAGTGAGGGTGGATCAATTGGGTAGTGCACTAGTCTAAGAACCAAAGATCTAGGGGTCAAACCCTATTGCACATAATCTAGCAAGATGTGTAGATTTTGCCAAACAATAACCAAGATCTACTCTAAACTAGCTAACCTCATGCCAACAAGTTGCCTTTCTTCTTGCGACATTGAACCCTCTCCAAATCTGGCAAAACTCCTCCAACTTGAGTGAAACTTCTCCAAATTTGGCCAAGAGGCAAAACTCCTCCAAATCTGGCCAAAATCTGACATAAACTCCATAAAAAATTTGACATAAAATCTAATGTAAATCCTTAAAGTTGGCCGATTGCCAAATCCTTTGCTAACTCTTCACTTGAGCCAAATTGAAAAAATGAGTTTCTCCATTTCACAAATTCACGGAAGTAGGTTCCCAACTCCACCTTCAATTTCACTTTTTAAGCCCAACTTGCACAAGATTGGTCTTGCTTTCACCTCTTGAGCTCAAAATCACAACCATTGCTCAAAAATTACTTCTCTTTGCTCAAAATTTGGCCAGTGCTTCCACACACCATCTACCTCATTGCCAAATCTGCATCAATCAAACAAGCTTTTGCACACTAGGGAAAACTTGAACTCTGATCTAGCTACCAATGATCAGCAAGTCTTGGAGATATCACCAACACTCTCAGTTCTTGCACTTGGTTTTCCTCTGACTTCACTTCTCCAATATCAGTTCGTTTACACCACTCAAATCAACACAACTCAGATCAGTACTTGATCTGTCATTCTATAAGCTGCTAACAATTAGGCATTGATTATAATCAAGCGACACCCATTCTAGCTAAGAGAATCCATGTGACGCTTGCCGGCCTCTGTCCACCATAGCCAAGACATGCCATTTGTAAGACCATCAAGGCTTTCATTTATAGGGTCCAAACGAAAAGCAAGGGATGTAGATAGGTTTAGAATGGTCTCTCCCCATTATTGTCAGATTTTGGATTATCTTGATGATCTTGACCATCTCAAGCAAATACATGGAGGTAGCTACAAGAAACCAGTTTGGAAGAGTACAGTATTCACTAACATGGTCACCTATCTAGTGAAATTTAGAAAGGGTTTTCTCAAATCCATGAATAAGGAGAGGTTATACAATAAGTGTGCTCATTATATGGACTTGTATAGACAAGCTCAAACTTTGAAAGACAAGTGCATGGGACAAGGACTCATTGACAAGGGTTTAGGGTTTAGGTTATTTAGGGTTTAGGGTTTAGGTTTAGGGTATAGGTTTATCAATTCAGGAATGGCCGAGGGTGCGTTGTGACCGGCGGACGCAATGTTACATTGGATCGGAAGACACGAAGGAATCCCGACGGCAAACGGTCGAAGTCGGGTCTCGTAGGAGTGATGACAATATCCGCGCTCGTGTGTGGGTTGGCAAGGGAACGAGATGCCGCTAGCGGCACTCCTTCCTTGGCGCTCCATCTTGGAATCCTCCGTCTGTGTCCACGGGCGGCACTTTCCTTGGGAAAGGTGCGTCTCGGAATGTGGGCGTCCCGAAAACTTGGGAAATCTTCTCAAAAAAGGACGAGACGGGTAGGGAGGCTCAAAGCCCTCTCTCTCTTGCCCGTGGCTGTTGTGTGGGTGCAAGCCCAGAAGAGATCCATGGCGGAAGGGTGCCTTTCATGTCCAAGGCTCACGTTCCCCATGCGAGTGATGATAGATGACATCCGACTCCTTGACCCGGCCGAGTGGCCAAGTAAACCAAGCAGATTCCTCCCGCGGTGGGCTGTGAACTCGGGTCGGCCTTCGGGCCACTCTTGGGCAGCCCCGCGGGGCTTGAGACTAAGATCTCGATGCACCATGGGTGTAAGGGAAGTGTGTTGTAAGTAGCATTGGCCTCTTTTTTGGAGCCCGGCCCGACCGAGCACTCCCTTGACGGTTTTGACCGAGATGTTTTTGTGATGAGAAGCAGCGCTACATTCCAAAGGGTATCGACTAGAGGAAAGCGCTGGCTTTGGGGAACGAGATTCCGCCCACAGTGGCGGCGGTGCTCGTCCCTCAACCATCGTGACAAAGTGAGTGCGGTCTTTGGACCCTCCGTCTCGTGAGGATCAAAAGGGGGTGCGAAGGAAGGGTGCGCGGTGCCAGGGCAGGCGCTCGTTTGTCACCTACGTGGAGCTCGTTTGGCGCTCGGGGCACGTCTTGGGCAACACAACACTCTCAAGTTTCAGGCATTCCGTCAAGCCCTCCGGGGCTCGACGAGACGTGCTCCCGAGGAGGCAACCCGGCTGCGAAGTCAGGTTTGCGTAAGGCCTCATGGGGGGCATCGTGAAGGTTGGTTACCTGGTTGATCCTGCCAGGAGTCATATGCTTGTCTCAAATATTAAGCCATGCATGTGTAAGTATAAACACTTTTGTACTGTGAAACTGCAAATGGCTCATTAAATCAGTTATAGTTTCTTTGATGGTACTTTGCTACTCGGATAACCATAGTAATTCTAGAGCTAATACATGCACCAACACCCAAATTCTGGAAGGGATGTATTTATTAGATAAAAGACCAATAGGGGCTTGCCTTAACTGGTCGGGACGTGGAGTCGGTAATGTTACTTTGAAAAAATTAGAGTGCTCAAAGCAAGCCTACGCTCTGAATACATTAGCATGGAATAACGCGATAGGACTCTGGTCTTATTGCGTTGGTCTTCGGGACCGGAGAAATGATTAATAGGGACAGTTGGGGGCATTCGTATTTCATGGTCAAAGGTGAAATTCTTGGATTCATGAAAGACGAACTTCTGCGAAAGCATTTGCCAAGGATGTTTTCATTAATCAAGAACGAAAGTTGGGGGCTCGAAGACGATCAGATACCGTCCTAGTCTCAACCATAAACGATGCCGACTAGGGATCGGTGGATGTTAATTTGATGACTCTGCCGGCACCTCATGAGAAATCAAAGTTTTTGGGTTCCCAGGGGAGTATGGTCGCAAGGCTGAAACTTAAAGGAATTGACGGAAGGGCACCACCAAGAGTGGAGCCTACGGCTTAATTTGACTCAACACGGGGAAACTTACCAGGTCCAGACATAGTAAGGATTGACAGATTGAGAGCTCTTTCTTGATTCTATGGGTGGTGGTGCATGGCCGTTCTTAGTTGGTGGAGTGATTTGTCTGGTTAATTCCGTTAACAAACGAGACCTCAGCCTGCTAACTAGCTATGCGAGGACTTGTCCTTGTGGCCAGCTTCTTAGAGGGACTATCGGCGTCTAGCCAATGGAAGTTTGAGGCAATAACAGGTCTGTGATGCCCTAAGATGTTCTGGGCCACACGCGCACTACACAGATGGACTCAACGAGTTTATAACTTGGGCCGAAAGGTCTGGGTAATCTTTTCAAACTTCATAGTGATGGGGATAGATCATTGCAATTATTGATCTTCAACGAGGAATTCCTAGTAAGCGTGAGTCATCAGCTTGCGTTGACAACGTCCCTGCCCTTTGTACACACCGCCCATCGCTCCTACCGATTGAATGGTCCGGTGAAGAGTTCGGATTGCGGCGATGCCGGCGGTTCAACACCGGTGACGTTGTGAGAAGTTCTTTAAACCTTATCATTTAGAGGAAGGAGAAGTCGTAACAAGGTTTTGGTAGGTGAACCTACGGAAGGATCATTGAACACACAAGCAAACATCCAATGCGAACATACCAAACATCATACAATTTGAGGAACCGCGTCCGGAGGCGCGGTCACCGGCGGCACTCGTTGACCGCTCGGGCCTCTTCTTGGGCACTGGCTCGGACTCTCCATCCTTAGCGGGGTGGCGGGGACTTTGCTCAGCGACTTGGAGTTTGGTCGGGTTGGACGTTAGTGATCGGCCCCGGGAGTTCTCGTGGATCCGGCGATTCGGATGGCCGGCGCCCTCAGCGGGGCCCCGGCGTGTTCAGGTATGCTGGTGACGGGATCCCCCGAGGGCTGCATGTGAGGTGCTTGAGCACATCGCACGTTGTTGGTGAGTGGTGGCGCTTCTCGGCCTGCGTCCATGCGGGACGACGAGTCTCATTAGCGGGCGCCGCACGTTCTTGCAAAATGAGTTTTAGGGTTTAGGGTTTAGGGTTTAGGGTTTAGGGTTTATATAAAACTCCATGAACTCACTAACTTTAGGATGGAGGATATATATAAAGGTACTCCATGACCATTGTGTTACTATGGAGGACCCCTAATGTGCAAGACAACTACTATCCCACATAATATCTACCAAACAACCAATATCTAGGCCTAAATTCTTCCTCCGCTTCTCATAAGAGTAAATGAAGCAAGGAATAAAATATTGATTAAAACTCATGCTATGTCTCAATATCAAAAGTCTAGAAAGCTCACATGTGAGACTCATCCTCCTCTCTTCTAGCCACTCAATCTCCTTGGGGGTATGGCTAAAATTGGGTGGATGTGCGAGATCATTGGATTGTTGAGGTCTCTATGCAACAATATCCATGACTCTAGTCATTACACTAGGCTTTCCCTTAGGTCCTCCATACAAATGAGACTCAGTCTTAGTCTCCTTTGACCACACCATTATCCATTAATCTCCATGATCATATCTCTAACATCTATATGAATCCCTATATGTATTGTTATATCTAGGAGGATCTCCTTATCCTTGCATCCTCATGAGCCTTCTCTAGTGCAATAATAATATCATCTTATTGCACTTGAGTTCAATCTAACTTGGCTTTGGACTCTCTCCAAATCTTCCATAGTATGCACAAACTCTTATTGGTAAAAGTACTCTACCATCAACTCTTCAAAAGCTAGAACCATATCTAACTCAACTATTCTCTCAACTTAGCACTTTCTTATCCCTAAAGCATAAAGAAATCCTCCTTCTCTACCAAACCCCACTCTCTCTCCACAATGGTGACTTCTTTAGATAAGTCATGTCATGGCAAGACCTAGGTGGTAAAATCTATAAATGGTGAGAAATGAACCCAATTTTGCAAAGCACATGGATGTGGATCTCAAAAAAGAAAATATCTCACAGCCAAGCTATAAAGCAACTCAATTTGACTACAAAAGGCCCCTTGGAAAGAAAAAGCAACTCATAGGCATACCATAAAGCAAATCAAAAAACCCTTAAAAGTCCCTTGGAAAATTAGCAACTCATTGCACAACATATAACAACTCACAATAACTCCAATAACCCCATTGAAAAAAAGTTCCTCATGATAACTCCGATAAGCCTCTTAGGAAAAATTTGGCACATTCATAACATAGAGAAACTTGTACAATAACACAATGGAAACATTAAGTTAAGAAATTCTCTTACCACTTGAAATGAATTATGCTTCTCAAAAATTGTATATAACGTGTCCATTGATAAAATAGGAACCTTTCTTGCTAAAGTATGTTTCACTATGACTTTGGGTCTTTGGGCTAGCAAGAAGAGCATCCAATCCACTAATCCTACACACCCTAGGAATCCTTTCAATCCAAAAACCTTTGAAATCTTCCTTCTCCACTTGGTCAGGCCAAACTACCTCCTTGGTGAATTAGCTAAAATAGAAATGATAACTATGTTGATAAATCTTGCAGTGAATCAAGAACTAAAACCCCATAGATTAGTTTCTCTTGCTACACATGCACCATTCTATTTGTGCCCAAATATATCAAGTTCAATTGTGAGTTGGAGCCACACAAGGACCTAGTTCCTCCCCAGCTTACTCTTGTTGAAAACTTGGTGATCACCAACCAGCTCTAGCAAATTATAAAAGGACTTCACATTCATCAACATCAATGATTTAAGGGGGTGTGGGTCCAGATTTTTGAACAACATAGAAATAGTTCACTTTGTCAATGCACATGCATTTAATCCTCCAAATCTTCTATCCTCTAAATGCACAGAGTGTGCAAAGCTCCACCACCTTGAGTGATTTACCTTCTTCAATCAAGGCATTGTCTAAACTCCATTCATTATTGTTCATCAACTCATCTACTTCAAAAAAACTCACTCACTATTGCTATCAAGCTCATGCTGCTTTTTTATCAAACTCACCTTATCGGAGTGCCAACTTATCCTGCATACACCTTTTTATCTCATTCATCAACTCATTGCATGAACTAATTGGATGCATGATGAATTGTTTTTTCTCAAAAAACTCTCAAAGCACCATGTTAAAATGTATAGATTTTCTCCCATGCACTTGCCATCTCTTAGGATGCCAACATCTCTATACAAATTATCTCCTAAAAAAATCTTTCTCCTTGGCCTTGACTTCCCTCTTGGCACCTCACTCTCCACACTCAATTGTTTCTTTCACTAAATTCACACTTCTCCACAAAATTGCAACCTCAAATCTCTCCTCTTTGCATGTGGAGTATGGTTGGAAGGAAGTATTAAAAATAATAATTTCACATGTGTTATATTAGTTATAAATGTTCTAAATGTCCTTGCTTTGAAAAGTGTGATTTGGAACCATGCTCTCTTGAGGATAAACTTGACATATGTAAGACCATCACATTAAGATTGAAACTTACCATTTATGATCAATGTATAAAGTATTTCATTTGAGTGTAGTTTTTTGGGTATAAACTTTTATTTTTAATTTTTTAAAATTGTGCTCTCTTGTTCATTGCTCCTCAAGAGCAATTGAAGATGTAATCCATAAAAGAACAATCACAGTAGGTGATGTTTCTTTGAATCATCAAGTAGTTTGTAGACCATACTACTTGTATACCTCAGACATTTTAGGTATAGTACAATAGATTTCTCATACCAATATTGTTAAGGCTTAACCCCATTTTACCTCTTATGTCTTATCATTATATGGTTGGATGCGGTTTTCAATCCTTCTTGTTATTCTATGTGGTCTCCTTCTTCTCCTTTGAGTATAGTCAAAAGAGATTAATTCAAGAGAAATTTCACAAAATGACCTTGTTTGTGAGGTATTTTACTATATGACCTTGTTTATGTATATTTCATCATTGCACTATTTCAACAAAATTTTGCTTGTGAGTTATCCATGAACAAGTATTGCTTGTGTAATTTCACTCATTTAAAGATCTCTACACCATAGGTTGCATGCCACCTTATTTTGACATATTTCCCTTTCAAATGTAGACCTCTATACCGCTAGACCTGAGTCATTAACTACATTGACACAAATAAAGAGTCTAACTGCATTGATACAAACAAAGAGTTGGTAGAACATGGTTGCTAGTTCTATCAAAGAAACCAAGAACTTGGAGACACATTTAGCTTGCAAAGGCAATTAGATACAAGAATCCAATTCATTGAATCAAGTACCAAGTAATTAGAGTCTACAAAACATAATTGCAAGTTCTATCTAAGAAATCAGAAACTTGGATACAAGAGAAGACACATTCAACTTGCAAAGGCAATTGATAGAAGAATCCAATTCAATGAATTGAGTGTGAAATCAAAAGCAAAAACTGAAGTTTAGCAGGGGTTTTGTTTAGGGTTTAGTTGGTGTTTTGTTCATGAACCTCTCTTGTGATTAATCAATTATGTTTGTTGGAAAAGCTATGTTTGTAAGAGCCACCCAAACCTTGAGGTTGGGATGCCCTGACTATCTTGTACATTGCATACTCAAATCTTGATAAAGCAAAGTCACATAAATTGTGGAAGTTTGATTATAATTGTGAACAATGTTAGCAAGATCTTGCTTTTGAGCCATAATTGGAAGATTTGAGAAGAGAAGGTACTTTTCAAGAAGATTGAAATGGTCTATTGTCTTGAGATTGTAATTTAACCACTATCAATAGAGTCGATGGCAAACATAAGAATTAGGTCCATGCAAAATCTATGGCTATCTAAAGCAATGATGCAAGTGTCTAAAGTATCGGGTGATCTCACCAAGAAAATTCAAGCTCTTGTTGCAATTCAAGATTCAATTATTGATCACTTTTGTTATGCCATGTGCAGAGAAGATTTACTCTAGACAATGATGAGTTTAACAAGATCGAAAAAGAAGTGATGTAGGTCTTCAAGATTGCTTTAAAAGGTACAGAAAAGATATTCTTTACAAAATTTATAAAGGCTAAATATGGTAGCCACTCTAAAAGAAGATGGTTGGATGTAAGTGTCACATTCAGTCAAGAAATACCCCTACTCATTGTGATGAATGAGAGAAAATCAAGATCAAATTGGAAATAAAATTAGAAATTAAAATTCATACATGATGTATAAATGAACTACTCAAATTGCATATAATTTAGTGTCAATCACTTGTCTCAAAGGAGCAATAATTTTCTGAATATCAAGAAAAATTGTGACAAAATAGGGACATCATAGCATGCACACCTAAGAGATAACAAAAATGCATATCAATCAACATCTCCAAGGATTCATGCTTTCCTTTCTCCAACACTTCTTTGCCTTCCTTGTTCCAACTCAATTGACCACAATTTGTTTCTTAGACTTCAAGTTTTTCCCACTTAGACCCTATTTTCTAGTTGCCTACCTTCTTGCACCTTGACCAATCTACAATTTTCTCCCCACCTACTTTAAATTTCTCCTTCTTAGACTATATTTTACCTTCCATTCTTTCACCATATACCCCATTTGCATTGCATGCTACACCTACAAAGATTGACTAAACTAGTCTAATGAAATGATTCACAATCATGCTTTATATGTAATCTAAACCTATAGCTTGTCAATATCCAAAGCTTTCTATGTGTGCTATGTATAAATGTTTAAATGATGTGAAATTTATTGCTCAAGACTATGGTGCTACAAAAAATTATAGCTTTGATATGAAGTCCTACAAAAACAAAGAAAATGGTTCTACAGTGTTGTTTGGCCCCAAGAGCTTCAAATTGCCCTAATAGTCTTTGTATTATCTTCAACAAATAAAAAAAAATAAGTAATAATGATGCTATTGAACATAGATCATTTTTGCCAAGGAACTTTGGCAAGATTGAGTGTACACTTCAATCTTTCCAAAAATCCCAATCTGATCACAAATGGGTGATTTGAGAAGTACTTTTAGCAATACATTCAATATTGAAACCAAAGACCATTCTAGCACACTTCATGAGGATTTATAACATTAAACTTTGTTATAGCACCGCTACACCAGAAAAAGAAGTATTGCTACAAGAATATGTAGATGCCTAGAGTGATTTATTGAAAATCACAAAAAACTATGTTGAGAGGTTGATTGAGTTGGATATCAAGACAATTGTGTTTTTCAAGAAAGTGGAAAATTTAAAAGAAGGTGGCATGATTCAATGCTTTGAGAGGATTTTGTTGATCCCAAAGTTGCACGCCATACTTTCATGCATCTACAAAAAATTATGTAGTTTTTGCAAAGAATCATTTCATCTAATAACTTTTTTGGCCATAGGAATGGATCCAAGAATAAACTGGTGATCTTATCTTAGAGCTTGGCATCAAATGAATGAGGAGAGACTTGAGCTAGTTTCTTACACAATTAGATGAAGCAATTAGACATAAATTCTTTGAAAATGACAATCATTATTAATAATGAAAAGGTCTTAATTGAAGCATGAAAGAAAGTTCTGCCCCTTGCACAAAATTATTGGTATTGCTTCTACATTGCAAAGGATAATGGCAGAAAATTTGGAATTGATGGCAAGAGTGCTTTTTAAGCATGTGCATATGGAGATACCAATTTCCAAGAAGCATTGAAGAAGGTGGTGGAGAAATTTTTTCTAGGAGCAAGATACATTGACAGTGATCATTGGTCCACCTATGTTATTATTGGTTTCCAATTTGGCCATGTCAACTCTAATCTTATGGAAATTGCAAATTCAATCATAAAGGAAATTCATGAGAACCTTGGCATTGAGATGATCATTGCAATGTATGATCATCAAGTAGAGAAAGGTTACAAATGTAGTGCTATTGCTATGGAATGGCTGATGCCATTAATACTATTACATATGAAATATTTCAATGAAGAGTTGGAAAATTTTATTGTTCATCAAGTCATTCTTGTTACTACCTTTATCGGAATTATGGTGTCAAAATCATTAAGCAGGAGGTATATTCTCACACTATTGTAGAGCAATGATGAAAATGGCCATTGCAGTTGCGGAGCCTACCAATATCTACTATGTATTATGGCCATGCCATTGCATTCAAAGTCAAAATTTCACCAATTTCACTAGTATCCTCCTTGTATACCATTCCAAATTTTGGTGTGCTCTACAAGTATCCCTATCATCCCTTCATCCTCAAAAATCTTAGAGAGGACAAAATTTCACTTCTTGTAATCAAACAACCATGTGGTAGACCAAAGAAGAAGCAACATAAAAGTGGAAAACAAGTCTTTGCAAGAGTTCTTACATACCAACATGTGGAAAAAAGGACATGTAGAGAGGTGCATGTATATTGAGTTGGAAAAATATAGGATCATGCATGCTCAGATTTTGCTTATCCTGGTTTTGATGTAAGTTCTCTTCAATATTCAAACAATTGGATTGAATCATGTGAGACTCTCATTTGGAATGCTTAAGCTACAATACTCATGAGTTTGATTCCTTTGAGTCTTTTAATATTCAAACAATATCTTCTTGAATTTGGAGATAAAAGAAACAAAGAACTGCTAGAAAGAACTAGGAAGAAATTTGAGGTGGAAGGAGAGCAAACTATGGATTGATCAAGGTAGAAGAAGGAAGATAGAGAGGCAATATGAAAAGCTAGAAAGGAGAGCTGGAATCTTTAGAAGTACTGGTTGACATGCATTTCTGTTGTCTAAGTGACGTGCATGTTGTGATGTCCTTATTTTTGCACAATCTCTTTTCAATAGTCACACAATTTTTTTTCAATAGTCGCACAATCTTTCAGTTGATTCATTGATATTAAATTGCATGCAATTTGGGTAGTTCATTTGTACATCATCTATCAAATATAGTTCCAATTTCATTTTGATTTCATTCTTGACTGATTGTTGTGACACTTACATCCAACCATCTTCTTTTAGAGTTACTTCCATATCTGGCCTTTACAAGTTCCATAAAAATATCTCTCCCATGTCTCCTAAAACAATCTTGAAGACATGTATCACTTGTTTTTCAGTCTTGTTAAACTCATCACTATCTAGACTAAATCTTTTTTGCACATGGTGTGGCAAGTGTGATGAAGTTTTCAAGCTTCCATAGTGTACACCTTTGCCTATTAATGGAATCCTTAAGCTCAATGAGTCTTAAAGGGCTTGAATTCTTGGTCAAATCACTCTACACCCAACACACTTTCATATCATTATTGTAGATAGCCATGAATATTGCATGCAAATAATTCTTATGTTTGGTATCCAGCATCTAGCATCTAGCGCTATTGATAGTGACTAATTACAATTATTGTAAAAAGTATCAATTACTCAATCTTGAAAGGTATGAATTATCAATCTTGAAAGGTACCAATCCTAATAGACACACATAGACAAGGTCTTATTTTATGCTTTGGTGGAAATTCTGACCAAACATTCTGGAATTGAGATGAAGGAGGAGGGGAAAAAGCAAGCCCATATGTGGATTATGATTGCTTGTGCTCTTGTCAAGTTTGGACATAATGGGAATGGGGCTAGTTTGTTAAGGGGGACCAACATTTTGGGCATAAGTGTAGGATCTTTGATTGCTTATACAGACAAAGTGATAGAAGCAATGATTTCCAAATAATTAAAATCAAGCACTTATGGCATCAAAATCATGCATGAATCATTTATTTAAGGACTAATGACATCATAAAAAGATGAAGTTGTGATACTCTTTCTGGAGAGCTATTCAAAGTCCAATTTTTTTGTTGTGTGATATATTATCAAGTGCAAATAATATTTAAGGTAATTTCCGGATTGGAAAGAGGAAGCAAGTCAATATTGAACTGTTTACTATAAGTATGACCTTGTAGACATGATATGACAAACTACAAGATTGAAAAGAGTTCCAAACTTTAAGATGGTTTAAGTCAATGACTGAAAATAAATCTGAAGCTGACTTGGACAATTTGCACATACAAGGAAAAACTCTTTGTGTCACATATCCAATGGCATATGAAGCATTTCTCAATGTTGAATGGTAATCCCATATGAGAGAAAAATTTTATTGTGAACTTACATTGTTACAAACTTAAATTTTATTGATTTTAGTCAATTCATTGTCATTACTTTTTAATGATATCTGCAACAAAGAAATGAAACTTGATTAGGGTTTAGGAGTTAGGAAATGTTAAATCAATTGAAAACTAGTTTGCAATTGAACTTCAACAGTAGCATGCAATTGGACCCATAACCTAATCTCAGATTTTGAGGTTTTCTTGATCTAAAGTAACTTCTACTCTTCTTGCAGAACCTACCTTGATACATACAAATTTAGGTTAATCAATGAGTATTGAAGGGTGAGAATGAAAATTGTGCAAGGATGTTCAAAGCCAAACTGGAAACTATGTTCTAAAAATGATTTAGTTCCTTTCTTGCTTAAATGTCTCTTGTTTTATTTGTACAAAGATGTCTTGGTAAAAGATTACAGTCTACATGGTTAACAACAATATAGTGTTGTTGTTGCCATCAAATACATGTGTGGTATGATCCTTGATCACTATAGCTCCTTCTTTGTGTTTGCACTCCTATAGGGATATCTTTTCCTTTTCTTTGTCCTTCGCCCCTCCTTTGATATCCTTCACTCCTAGCTTTGAGGGCAAACTTGGTTGCATTGGAGTAGTTGCCTCTTTGCTCTCAAGATCTTCTTGATCTTTGGTTGGATTACTCCCTTTCCCTTGAGGTGAAAACTTTGCATTTGCATGGTTTTTCTCCCTATTTTTATGTGTTTTTTTTCCTACAAGGTGAGTTTCTTGTTTTCCACTTGTTTCTCCTCATCTTTTGCCTCACCTTCATCCAATGAAAGATCTTTCTTACTTTCTTTGTACGATGCTGCAATCTTGAAGAGGTTACCCTCTTCTTGTATGGGATAATTACCTCCTTCACCTGCATGAACTTGCTACTGATGGTGAACTCCTTGTCCGCCTCTTGAATTGCTCTTGTGATTCCTTTCTTTCACATTATGACTCAAAATACTCCTCCAAGTGGAAGTATATTGAAATGTACATCACTACTAGAACCTCTCCGTATTATATCAAAATTTTACTTCGATATATGTTACTTTTCAAATATCAGAAAAAGAAAATCTTATTTTTACCAATATTTTAGTTTTAAAAATATTATTTATTTTTATTATTTTGAGTTAATAATAAAGAAATCATTCACACATTCACATCTGGGAAAAAAAAACTCAAAATGACTTCGGGTAAATATTTTTCGCTTTTGGTGATGCAAGTGATATCATATCCAGCTATATATATGCGTGTATATACGGGTTAAAATTTGCTGGCTTTTGCTCTCTAATAGCAGTGGTAGAGGTATTGTCACATAAAAGGAACTGGTTATACAATCTACATCTTATCACGATCCAAGTTATCGTCAGCAAACTTTAGGTCCGTCCCCGAGTTCTTTGTCTGTCTGTTAATATGTACAAGCCATGTTATGGTATGAATAGATCAAGATTCGTGATCAAGATTCGACACTCTGTCTACGATATGTGTGAGTTAAAACCGTTCAAGCCAGACTGCCCGGGGAAGACATATTACAAAATCTCACTTGAAACAGGTTACAAATTCTTAATATTCTCATCCATGATTCAAGTCGGAGAACGTGGCAATATTGTTGACGCTGAGTATGCGTTGCTTTTGAAAACAGGACAAACTTAATCAGAATGTTCAAAACTAAACTATAGCTTAAGACATTACACATATACACATTGAAAGCCTACTTATTCCTGATTTTCAATGTATATGCCCTGGCAAAGAAGTTCCATATCTGCAGCACCATGGCCAAGCTATAATAATTAAAACCATCCGTTTAAAATCATTGAACTCCGGATCGCCAATGGTGCTAATATTGAAATCTAAATATCCTTTTGAGTTTGATAGTGCGTCGGAAGCATTAATAACATTGTGTATATATTTTCGAAGTCTGGTTCAGAGCAGACAAAACGTACGCCTTATGGAAAGTCAGTCCAGGGCGGATGATTGTCCATATCTCAATGTTCCAACATTTTATGGAAAATGGAAAACGTTTTGTTGGAACATACTCCACAAAATGTTTAGACATCAGAAATTAGAAGGTCATGTTTGTGAGATAGTTGTGGATTTTAGATTACTTCACACTCAGATAAACGTAAATATACCAGTAACCGATGTGAGTTCGGATACTTCAGATTCTTATTTTAAGATTGTACTCAATGGATATGTCTTTTATTTCATCGTATGACATAAAACAACGCACCAGGACTACGTCTTGCTTTGATCAAAGACCAACGTAGTCTTGATTTTGATCAAAGAGCAAGATCTTATGCACTCTTCGAACCTGCTACGCTAAGCGCAGAATTTAAATGAAACTACCTGCACGTGAAGCTGGAGTTGTTTCCATTATTTGTAAATATGATCACACAATTGGCGTATAGCAACGGACGTCGAGGTCCACGACCTGGGTCTGCACATTCGACATTTCATTGAATATAACCGTGTGCACAAGGTCAATGGCAATTAAAGGCTGAGCGACTGACGCCAAGAGCCAAGGTCATGCCACCACTTGTATAACGCTGCAACTGGTTAACACTAATTGAGACGGTTATACCAAAACTAGCTGGGAAATACGATAACTGGTTCATTCCCCAATCCTTATGCATCGCAATGAGGTGTTTAGGAAGAAAAAGCTCAACGATCAAGTGACCTAATCAACCTGGACTCAATGAGTGTGAATGAAGTCCCGCATCAGGAGGAACTAGCCACCTTACAATATGCAAATTGTAGAGGCTCGGAGTTCACTTTACCAATCAAAGCAATCTCAGTCGAATTGCAGACAAATTTCTAGATACGGAGAGAAATACAGTACAACGATACCTCGATTTGACCAACATTTATCACAAGGAATCATACCTTATGGTAGTAGGCCTAAGATTGGCCGCAAAAGAGCCAGCAAACTATTTGTTAAAGGTAGAGCCACGGTCAGGACAAGCTGGAGTACGTTGTTCACCAGTCCGAAAACCTGGACGACCAGCTGACTCGTCAGTAAGTTCAGTGCGATCACCACGACGTCAACCGCAAGATCCGCAGCAATTGTGATAGTCCCGATCACAGTCCTTGCAGTGTCGACAACTTGAAGTACGGTAGGTAAAGTGCTCGTTACTAGGACCGATACAGCTGTGTTACTGAGAGCAGGCAATGTCTGAACTGCCCCCAGTGTACCATTGGGGAAAACCTGCTGGATAAGGAGATCCACATTGACGTCGTTAACAACATTCAATATGTCTGAGATGGTCGTTTGTGCGGCCACTCTCGTCGAGAAAGCGGATAGCACCACAACGAGAGCAATGATAGCAACGGTGGATTTGGCCTCCATCTTGAACGGGTGGATATGAATATGGTGGTGAGTATATGACCGGTCCAAGCAGTAAGTAACGAAGAGAACAGGAGCTGGATGAGATCGGCAGCAAATGTGAAACGTTTAGCGATTGCGAGTGAACTCAAGGCTCTGAATGATATTCACGGAGGCAAGGTATGTATCTTATAGCAGTTTGCAGTAGTGGATGTTCGTGTCTCCTTCTGTCTTTGATCGTGGCACATTTAGAAAAGAGTGAATAAGTTGAGTACAAAAAAGTTCAGGCCTGGAGTCGCTCTCCGGCATCCTTTTCTGCTCCGGAGTGTTGGACAGGTAACAGGAAAGGGCAGAGGGAGGAAGGGAGGAAGCTCAGGTGGTGGTGGTGGTGGTGACGATGATGGTGTAGGACGGACAAAGAGACATCAGGTGTGTGTTTGGGACAGGGGACGATGGGATCATGAAAGTCTGAGAGGCATAGTTTCTGTAAGTGCTTTGAAGTCGGACAATTTTGCGGACTGTCCAACTGAGGTATCTCTGGATGGATGAGGAATGTTTATTGAAATTTTTATTATATATGTTTTTATAACTTTATGAACATTTCAACTTATGTTGATTTGAGAGTTCACGTTATAAGTGCGTTCTCCAAAATATGTCTAGCAATTGGGAATTTTCATAAGACTCATATAAATCAACGAATGGCAGTAATATATACTTGTGTAAAGATATGGAAATACAATTATGCATGTATGAATATCATGTAATTTATTTATTATATTTAATGATGTATATCATGTAAATTTAATATGGATCATATATAATAATTTTCTGGAGTCTATTTAGATTTTAATATTTTTTATCAATCAACAATGAATTATTACATGTTGTGAGTTGTAATAGCAAGGTTAGATGACGAAAGTATAAAAAAGCTATATAAGACAAAGAAAAAAATATAGATATTGATTTGAATATTCATCCCAGGAGATATATTTTGTGGAAAGGATATTCTCCATTTTCAATTTTATCAATGATGAATTGAGTCCACTCCCACCTCTCACACCGTGATTTTCAAATAGTATCGATTTTCAGTATCATTAGACTATGAAATTTCAAATTGTTGGACATACATACTAATGGTAAGTTATTTTCCAGGCATAGGCATAGGGCATGACAGGATATTACGCTAGTTAGATGCCCATATCAGGCACTGGACCCGCATGCCATGAATCGAACGCACATGCTATGAATTTACTGAGCCCAGAATCATTTCAAAATTGACTCCCAATATATTTGCTGTGATATTTATTTGCAGTATCGGTCAGCAATTGATTGAACCCAATGGATCCATAGAGTTTATCTATAGGTTTTCCTTTGGCTTTTTACAGATTTGATATTCCTTAGTAATATAAAAATACTGAGATTTTTCGTCAACTAGAACTTGCGACTTAGTTAAGTATCTATACACCATAATTAAACAAGATTCCTTCCTGTGCTTCCAAAGGTCTTAAAAGTTTCAGTTTTGATTAACGTGCATCTCAAATAGATTTGTAGACACGGAAGCGAGTGGTGTCGATGCTATGGTAGCTTCTTCATTGTTTGTTAGGAAACAGGCCTTCCCCTTTCCCGGAGCCTTTGTCTTGCCATCCTGGTCCCAGATCGCGATTGTGCCGCACGAAGAAAAGTGAAGTCCAGGCGGTGATAGTTGAAACTCTAGGAAACACTTTCGGTTGCGAAAGCGTTCTTGAAAGGTTGCGAAAAACTTGCAAAAGAGTTCTGGAAAGGTTTACGTTCTTTCTGAAATTGACCTTATAACGGGATCTTGATTTGACTTGACTTGATTGTTCACGTCAATACTGTGGTTGCACGCATATGTGTAGATGTCTGTTGACACTTATATCTGCATGCGACTCTTTGCTATGTTGGTTTGATATGTTCACTTTGACGGCGAAAACCCAAAATCTTATTTGTATAGACTATTTGTGTTCGATAGAATTGGACTCAATTGGCGTACTCTTTCCTTCCTTGATCGTGAGGAATAAAATACTTAAGCAGACTAATCCCTTGTGTTACTTGAGAAAAGAGAGAGTCCCAAGAAGATACCACTGTATTACTAAATGGTAACTTTCAAATCTATGTTAATAACTAAGATGAGTCTATGGAAAGCCAAAGGACGAAAATTTGCATAGAACAAACATATACACCAATTCTCGACTGTGTAATGTTTATTCCTTTCTTTTCAGAAGTACTGAAATGGATTGTGAACAATCCGTAAATACAATCTTTCTCGACTTTCAAGAGCTTACTGAATAAAAGAAATACAAAAGTTGAAGTTCGGTGGACGGAAAAGAGATATGTACAACGCAATGCATTCTGTAAACGTGATCAGGTTTCTGTACTCTTTTTAGATAATCCAAGAACATTCTGTTTATGATCATTATCCTTCTACTCCTTACTACTTCTACTATTTTCTCTACAGCAATGAGGTTTCGCTTAGGTTTGGTCCACCTTCATGCATCTTTATTACTCATTTGTGAGTGTGGTTCTACGTGAGATGCACTGGCGGTCCATATGACATGGTGTCCTTTGGAGGACAGAGTAACTACCCATGATGCTATGATGGACATAGTGTTTTCTATGGCACGAGAGAGTGGATACTTGGCTTGGAGTGAGCATTTGTATGTTTTGCAGACAACATGTCTCAGGGCAGACTAATACTTCGTCCAAGATGATTGGGTGATAGAAGTGGTTGTGGTGGTTACAGACCCTATGCATGATATAATTTTGGAGGGAGTGATTACCCATCCCCTTGGATGGGCAGCAAGTGCAGCACCAACTCGTAAGGTCTCCAAGTATAGAGGTATGTAGGGAGGTCACCTCTTTGTTCCTCTAGCTTTGGAGTTATACAGAGCAATGGACACAGCATTTGACTTAGTTGTCAAAGAGTGCATGAGAGCCTATCATGTTAGGTACCAGGGGGTACCACTTTCACTCTCATACTTTGTAACATATTTTAGACAATGTGTATCCATTGCTCTATAGAGTGCAGTGGCTAGTGCAATCCATAGGAGAGCAATCACACTAGGTAATGCTTCTTTGGATGCTCCAATTGTTTGTAGACCGTATGATTTCTGATTTTTTATCTGTAGTAACTTCTACTCTTCATGCAAAGTTAGGTTTATCAATGAGTATCGAAGGGTGAGAATGCAAGTTGTGCAAGGTTGTTCAAAGACACAGTTGAAACTATGTACTGCAAATGATTTAGTTCCTGTCTTGATTAAATTGCCTCTTGTTTTATTGGTACAAGATCCATGAGATGTCTTAGTAAAAGATTTCAGTCTAAAGTGCTAAACAACAATATAGTGTTGTTGTTGCCATCAAATACCTGTGTGAACCAATCCTTGATCACCATAGCTTCTTCTTTATGTTGCACTCCTCCTTGGATGTAGACTTCTTGGTCCTTGGCCACTACTTCTTTATTATCCTTCATTCCCAATTCTGAGGGCAAACTTGGTTGCATTGGAATAGTTGGATTTTTTATTTGAAGATCTTCTTGATCTTTGGTTGGATGACTCCCTTCATCTTGAGGTGCAAACTTTGCATCTGCATGCTTTTTCTTCCCATTTTTATATTTCTTTCCTGCAAGGTGAGAACCTCATCTTCTTCTTCTTCCTCCTCCTTATCTTTGGCCTCACTTTCATCCAAAGAAAGATCTACCACCTTTGTAGGATGCTATAATCTTGAAGAGGTTGCCCTCTTCTTATATGGCATAACTACCTCCTTCACCTCCATGAACTTGCTATTCATGGTGAACTCCTTGAACGCCTCTTGAATTGCTCTTGTAATTCCCTTTCTTTCCCATTATGACTCAAAATACTCTTGGAAGTTGTCTGTAAACCTGATCAAGTTTTTATACTCTCTTCAGATAATCCAAGAACATTCCATTTATGATCATTATTCTTCTACTCTACTTTTGCACAAAAAATTATATATGTTCTAAAGCAGCATATTTCATGGGTTTGGATGCTTCCTCTTGACCATACACGTACTAACATCTTGCAAGTATCATGATAACATATCTGGAAAAATATGTAACATGAGATTGAGTGCATAGCTCAAGAGGAAGTATTTCTTGTGTTTTGAATTGTTTGACAAGCACGTGGTAAATTTAGTCTATGGTTGCATAAACTCGTAAGCTCATCTTAGTGGAATGTATATTTGGGCTTCAAATAAAACTGCTAGATATTCAAGGTAAGGACAAAATTTATCCACAAGGACTATATCATGCAAGGAACCATCAAGCACTTATGGAATCAAAATCATGCATGAATCATTGATTTAAGGACTAAAGACATCATAAAACAAGAAGTTGTGATACTCTTTTTGGAGAGCTATTCAAAGTCTAAATTTTTTGTTGTGTGATATATTATCAAGTGCAAATAATATTTAAGGTAATTTCCGGATTGGAAAGAGGAAGCAAGTCAATGTTGAACTGTTTACTATAAGTATGACCTTGTAGACATGATATGACAAACTAAAAAATTGAAAAGAGTTCCAAACTTTAAGATGGTTTAAGTCAATGACTGAAAAAAAATCTGAAGCTGACTTGGACAATTTGCACATACAAGGAAAAACTCTTTGTGTCACACATCCAATGGCATATGAAGCATTTCTCAATGTTTAGTGGTAATCCCATATGAGAGCAAAATTTTATTGTAAACTTAGACTAGATTTTAGTCATTTCATTGTAATTACTTTCTAATGATATCTGCAACAAAGAAATGAAACTTGATTAGGGTTTAAGATTTGGGAAATGTAAAATCAATTGTAAACTAGTTTGCAATTGAACTTTAACAGTAGCATGCAATTGTACCCATAACCTTACCTCAGATTTTGAGGTTTTCTTGAATTGTAGTAACTTCTACTCTTCTTGCAGAACCTACCTAGATACATACAAATTTAGGTTAATCAATGAGTATTGAAGGGTGAGAATGAAAATTGTGCAAGGATGTTCAAAGCCAAACTGGAAACTATGTTCTAAAAATGATTTAGTTCCTTTCTTGCTTAAATGTTTCTTGTTTTATTTGTACAAAGATGTCTTGGTAAAAGATTACAGTCTAAAGTGCTTAACAACAATATAGTGTTGTTGTTGCCATCAAATACCTGTGTGGTATGATCCTTGATCACCATAGCTCCTTCTTTGTGTTGGCACTCCTGTAGGGATATCTTTTCCTTTTCATTGTCCTTCGCCCCTTCTTCTTTAATATCCTTCACTTCTAGCTTTGAGGGCAAACTTGGTTGCACTAGAGTAGTTCCCTTTTTGCTCTCAAGATCTTCTTGATCTTTGGTTGGATTACTCCCTTCACCTTGAGGTGAAAACTTTGCATGTGCATGCTTTTTCTCCCCATTTGTATCTGTCTGTGTTTCTTACAAGGTCACTTCCTTTTTGTCCACTTGTTTCTCCTCATCTTTGCCTCACCTTCATACAATGAAAGATCCACCACCTATAGATTCTTTCTTACTTTCTTTGTAGGATGCTGCAATCTTGAAGAGGTTACCCTCTTCTTGTATGGGATAATTACCTCCTTCACCTGCATGAACTTGCTACTGATGGTGAACTCCTTGTCCGCCTCTTGAATTGCTCTTGTGATTCCTTTCTTTCACATTATGACTCAAAATACTCCTCCAAGTGGAAGTATATTGAAATGTACATCACTACTAGAACCTCTACGTATTATATCAAAATTTTACTTAGATATATGTTACTTTTCAAATATCAAAAAATCATATTTTTACCAATATTTTAGTTTTCAAAATAGTCTTTATTTTATTATCTTGAGTAAATAATAAAGAAATCATTCACACATTCACATCTGGGAAAAAAAAACTCAAAATGAGTTCGGGTAAATATTTTTCGCTTTTGGTGATGCAAGTGATATCATATCCAGATATATATATGCGTGTATATACGGGTTAAAATTTGCTGGCTTTTGTTCTCTAATAGCAGTGGTAGAGGTATTGTCACTAAAAGGAACTGGTTATACAATCTACATCTTATCACGATCCAAGTTATCGTCAGCAAACTTTAGGTCCGTCCCCGAGTTCTTTGTCTGTCTGTTAATATGTACAAGCCATGTTACGGTATGAATAGTATATTGGCTTCGTGATCAAGATTGGAAATTCTGTCTACGATATGTGTGAGTTAAAACCGTTCAAGCCAGACTGCCCGGGGAAGACATATTACAAAATCTCACTTGAAACAGGTTACAAATTCCTAATATTCTCATCCGTGATTCAAGTCGGAGAACGTGGCAATATTGTTGACGCTGAGTATGCGTTGCTTTTGAAAACAGGACAAACTTAATCAGAATGTTCAAAACTAAACTATAGCTTAAGACATTACACATATACACATTGAAAGCCTACTTATTCCTGATTTTCAATGTATATGCCCTCGCAAAGAAGTTCCATATCTGCAGCACCATGGCCAAGCTATAATAATTAAAACCATCCGTTTGAAAATCATTGAACCCCGGATTGCCCTGGTGCTAATATTGAAATCTAGATATACTTTTGAGTTTCATAGTGCATGCCAAGCATTAGCTTTGTTGTGTAGATACTTGCGAAGTCGGGTTCAGAGCGAACAAAACGTACGGCCTTATGGAAAGTCAGTCCAGGGCGGATGATTGTCCATATCTCAATGTCCCAACATCTTGTGGAAAAGGAAAACATTTTTGTTGGAACATTTTCCACAAAATGTTTAGACATTAGAAATTAGAAGGTCATATTTGTGAGATAATTGTGTATTTTATATTACTTCAGATTTAGATAAACGGAAACATACCAGTAACCATTGTGAGGTCGGATACTTCAGATTCTTAATTTGGATGTGTCTTTATTTCATCGTATGACATAAAACAAACTCACCAGGATTATGTCTTGCTTTGATCAAAGACCAACGTAGTCCTGATTTTGATCAAAAAGCAAGGTCTTATGCACTCTCCGAACCTGTCAAGCTAAGCGTACAATTTAGATGAACGAGATCACATGAAGTTGGAGTTGTTTCCATTATTTGGAAATATCATCATACAATTGTCGTATAGCAACAGAAGTCAAGGAAGATGACCTTGTCTGCACATTTGACATTTTATTGAACATAACTGTATGCACAAGGTCAATGGCAATTAAAAGTTGAGCGACTGACGCACAAGTGCCAAGGTCATGCCACCACTTGTAGAACGCTGCAACAAGGTTAACACTTATTGAGACGGTTATACCAAAACTAGTTTCAAATCCGGAGGGATGTATCACATCCACGGATTAACTTCATGTTCTTGGAGCGCCAGTAGGATCGGAGGATTTTGTCACATGCTTTTTAGACGTTGCACTTGTAGAGGATGTTCTCCATGTGGATGACCTTCCATTACTAGGAGATCCATAGGTGGCATTTGGTATATTCTTCTCTAGTATTGCTTGTCGACCATCTTACCTCATCCGCACAGTTCCCCTCTCATTGTCCTCCCTATCACATCTGAGAGCATTTGATAGGAGGATTCTGGGAGTCTTTGGTGATATTATTGAACTAGGGACTTTTGAGTGTGTGACAAGGGATTTGGCACGTAGACAGACGGCTTTGTAGATTTCATGTGGTGGGGTTGGCTTGCTATCTATGGAGGAGATGGCACCTATAGTGTTTTTGGGTAGATGAGCTCTCTCAACACCCCTATTTTCCTCTCATTTTGTGGTTGCTGATAGGTCGGTTTTGGAGATTTATATGACAAAGGTGGAGGGAGGATCCTTTTCTCTCTAAGAGAAAATTTTTCTAGGAGCAAGATACATTGACAATCATCATTGGTCAACCTATGTTGTTATTGGTTTCCAATTTAGCCATGTCAACTCTAATCTTATGGAAATTGCAAATTCAATCATAAGGGAAATTCATGAGAACCTTGGCATTGAGATGATCATTGCAATCTATGATCATCAAGTAGAGAAAGGTTACAAATGTAGGGCTGTTGCTATGGAATGGCTCATGCCATTAATACTATTACATATGAAATATTTCAATGAAGAGTTGGAAAATTTTATTGTTCATCAAGTGATTCTTGTTACTACCTTTATTGGAATTATTGTGTCAAAATTAATTAAAGAGGAGGTATATTCTCACACTACTATCGAGCAATGATGAGACTGGCCATTGTTTTTGTGGATCCTACCAATATCTACTATGTATTGTGGCCATGCCATTGCATTCAAAGCTAAAACTTCACCAATTTCACTAGTATCCTCCTTGTATACCATTCCAAATTTTTGTGTGCTCTAACAAGCATCCCTATCATCCCTTCATCCTCAAAAATCTTAGAGAGGACAAAATTGCACTACTTGTAATCAAACAACCACGTGGTAGACCAAAGAAGGAGCAACATAAAAGTGGAAAACAAGACTTTGCAAGAGTTCTTACATACACAACATGTGGAAAAAAGGACATGTAGAGAGGCGTGTGTATATTGAGTTGGAAAAATATAAGATCATCCATGCTGAGGTTTAGCTTGTCCTGGTTGTGATGTAAGTTCTTCTCAATATTCAAACAATTGGATTAAATCATGTGAGACTCTCATTTGAAATGTTTAAGCTACAATACTAATGAGTTTGATTCCCTTGAGTCATTTAATATTCAAACAATATCTTCTTGAATTTGGGTAGAAAAGAAATAAGGAACTACTAGAAAGAACTAGGAAGAAATGTGAGGTGGAAGGAGAGCAAACTATGGATTGATCAAGGAAGAAGAAGGAAGATAGAGAGGCAATATGAAAAGACAAAAAGGAGAGCTAGAATCTTTAAAAGTGCTTGTTGACATGAATTTTTGTTGTCTAAGAGGCGTGCATGTTGTGATGTCCTTATTTTGGCACAATCTCTTTTCAATAGTTGCACAAGTTTTGTTTCTTTCAGTTGATTCATTGATATTAAATTGCACGCAATTTGGGTAGTTCATTTGTACATCATCCATCAAATATAATTCCAATTTGATTTTGATTTCATTCTTGACTGATTGTTGTGACACTTACATCCAACCATCTTCTTTTAGAGTGACTTCCATATTTAGCCTTTACAAGTTCTATAAAAATATCTCTCCCATGTTTCCTAAGAAAATCTTGAAGACATGTATCACTTGTTTTTCAGTCTTTTTAAATCATCACTATCTAGACTAAATCTTTTTTGCACATGGTGTGGCAAGTGTGATGAAGTTTTCAAGCTTCCATAGTGTACACCTTTGCCTATATGGAATCCTTAAGCTCAATGAGTCTTCAAAGGGCTTGATTTCTGCGTCAAATCACTCAACACCCAAGACACTTTCATATCATTATTGAAGATAGCCATGAATATTGCATGCAAATTATTCTTATGTTTGGTATCCAGCATGTAGCATCTAGCAATATTGATAGTGACTAATTACAATTATTGTAAAAAGTATCAATTACTCAATCTTGAAAAGCATGAATTATCAATCTTGAAAGGTACCAATCCTAATTGACACACATAGACAAGGTCTTATTTTATGCTTTGGTGGAAATTCTGACCAAACATTCTGGAATTGAGATGAAGGAAGAGGTGAAAGAGCAAGCCCATATATGGATTCAGATTGCTTGTGCTCTTGTCAAGTTTGGACATAATGGGAATGGGTCTAGTTTGTTAAGGAGGACCAACATTTTGGGCATTAGTGTAGGATCTTTGATTGCTTATACAGACAAAGTGATGGGAAGCAATAATTTCCATCATGTGCAATGAGGTGCAATGGCTAGAACATGAGGAAAGAGCTAGGATTTATACCATGTTTGTTGAGAGGGGTTTTGTAGGATGTGTACAACTTGATGTTGTGGCTCAAGTATGCCCAAATTGTGTTTTAACATGTCTTGTTTGAGGAGATCATCATTTTGGAACGATTTGAACCATAACTGGGAGTGCACTTCCTTTGAAAATGGAAAGTACCTCTTGGCTGATTCAGCTTACATCCCCATGAACCATTTTGTTCCTAATTTCTGAATTGCTAAAACTCCCCAACAAACAACCATTTAAAAATACTTAGCAAAGGCTACATTATGAGCATTATATTGGGATAATGAAGTCTTCATGGTACTTTGTAATACTCCTGACAAGAGAACTCTCCAAGAGAGATACAAGAGAGAAAATGCAAGTTTCACACTCAATACTCCGATGCTCCAAAAGAGCACCTTCTCTATATCATATAGCAAAGAGGATCCCCTCAAAGAAAGTTCCACCCTTAGATCAGATACATGGATTGGTGACCTATCAGAAAGATCTATCCTTGGATTAGTTGTTTGGATGGGTGACATGTCAATCCTTGTCCTATCTAGATGGTCCAAAGGGAATCTTTAGGGAATCTTCCTACATGGAGCTCAAAATTGCATGGGTGAGATACTATTAGAAAGCTCTCAAAAAGATGAATCATAGGTGGGAGAAGGCAATATCATTGAGATGAAATTTTGAGGCCTAATTCATTTGTTTACGCCTCCAAAATTGGCTCTAAAGTTTTTTGGCTATTTTTGGCTTCTGCTCTATTAGTAGAAGTACTCTTTTGGTGACACCTATGTCTTATCTTCCTAGCCCATTGTAAAAAACATCCCTCTAGATGTTACCAGGCCAATTTTCACCTCTAGATGATATGTCTAGCTACTTGTATTATAGACTTCCATCCTTTTAAGACAAGACATCCTTGTTGCAAAGTTGTTGCTCAAAAGATTGCACTAACACCGGTGCATTGGTCAAGTTGGCTTTGCTCCCATGTTACCTCATCTTGTGAGTATCCTTTCCAATGGTCAAATATTCCACACTTGGATAGTGAGTACCACGGATATGGATCATATGCCTAGATCATATGCCTAGCTATTGATTCTAAAGTTTCCAAGCATGTTTCAATTTCTGATCTATTAGTAGAAGTACTCTTTTGGTGATACCTCTATCTTATCTACTAAGTCCATCATGTATAACATCCTCCAAATGTTACCGAACCAACTTTCATCTCTAGATCATATGTCTAGCTATTGGTATTACACTAAGTGAAGATTCTCCAAGCATTCCAATTTCATTAGTATATGCTCCATTTTAGTGGGTGTTGTGGGAATCATGTTAGTAACTGTGGGTGGTGCCGAGCATATTATGGGAAGAACTGTGGGCATGTGATCATATATACGCACTGCTTGGGATGTTAGGCATATGGGCATGGTGCAACTAAAGTGCTCTCTCATAGAAGTAGGTTGTCTGCAAGAATCCTTGTGAAGTAGCACAAGGGTTATGTGTCACACTTTCCTTAAATCTGAGTATAATAGAACATGGGTCTGGTAAGGCCATATCTTGTTCATTAGTATGGGCCCAATAGTGCACTTTTTCAAATGCCTATGCTAGAGTTGCTACCTTGTTGAGATTATGAATTTTTGAATGTCCTTTAGTAGGGCATCCTTAAACCAATTTAGAGCCATAGCAAGGTCTGGTGCTAGTGTAATCATTGACAATACGTATTGGAATTATTGGATGGATCGATGCTTGTATGGTTTTGTTGTGTCCTTTTCAGAATTTATTTGTTCTCAAAGTAGTTCTTGTTGTCTTGGAGAGATGTACTCTTGTCGTCATTCTGCTCATATCATTGCATAGCTTGTTTTTGTGGCAATGGTCAGACCACTAAAGTAGTGTTTGGCAATAGTGATGAAACATTGGCCAATTTACCATGCTATGGTGGCATTATCTGTGATATTTCAGGCTATACAGACATTCTCAAACAGGCAAATGAATCACTCAAAGTCTTCTTGACCTGTGAACACTACCAATCTCAAGAGAATGCAATTGTTTCCTCCTCCCCAAGTCATGGTAGCTTGGGATATGGGAGTTGCGGAGGTTGTAGATAGTATTGTAAATGAAACCCTAAACAAAACTTGGACCGCTGTGAGGTGCAAATTTGAAGTAGGAAGAAGATTCCTTGGCCAGAAATGCTTGCCATTATGGGAATGTTGTTTGAACTTGGGTCATGGCAAAATTATTTTCCATTGCAATAGGTATAGCTTCCCCTGATTTGAAAGCCATTGAACTCATATCCATGAAAGGTAACGCTTCCCCAGAGCTTACATATTTGGTTGTAGGTACGGGAGACAATACTTCCCTTGTATGCTGATTTTCTGTGCTCTCGTGGGATGGCAAGGAGTACCCACGGCCAGATAGCATAGTGAAGAGGACATACAAGATTGTTTGCAGCTGAGTGGTAGAAAAGTTGTACGGCAGAACCAATCCTAGAGTGGAGGGACAATGGACTATGGGACATAAGGAAAGTGATTTACACAGCCTTGTGCACAGCTGGTCTTTGATGTGGTTTGGGGAGGGGTGGTAGTCCCGGCTCCCATAGTCGAGTGTTTCCAATTGAAATTTAATTTTATATACCTATTATATGAAAGCAAAACATTCATAAATATTATGAAGTATGATGTGAGTCTATAGTTTTGAGTATATCACTTCTGATATTTAATCTATAATTCTAAACATATTCAAACAGATTTTTAATTTCATTAAAATATTCAATACACCTGTTAATTATATTGAAATTTTACTTAGATATATATTACTTTTTAAATATCAAAGGATCATATTTTAATTTAATTTTATATTTATTTAGTTTTTAAAAATATTAATTTTAAATAGATTCGATGTTTTACTTATTTTGAATGAAAAATAAAGATATCACAATATTGACAAAAGGCGACCGCGTAGGAAAAATGAAGGATGGGAAGACCCCATCAAGCCGAACAAGGGAGAGACAAAAAAGGTAACCCGGGGCTAAGCCCCAATAGAGTATGTATGAGAAATCTGCACTACAGCACCTAAGATATCCGAGCTATGCAAGTCGTGCGGTCTACACACAACTGGAGCATCTGAAGAAACATCACCTAATGTGATTGCTCTCCTATGGATTGCAACTGCCACTGCCCTCTGTCCCCACTATCATAATATTCACACATTCACATATGGGAAAGAAAACTCAAAATGACTTCGAGTAAATATCTTTCGCTCTTCGTGATGCAACCAATCCCATATCCAGCTATATATATGCGTGTATATACGGGTTAAGTTTTGCTGGCTCTTGCTCTCTAATAGCAGAGGTAGAGATTTTGGCACATATAAGCAAGCTTTAGATCCGTCCCCGAGTTCTTTGTATGTCGGTTAATATGAGAAGCCCTTTTCTTGTATGAATAGTATATTGGGTTCGTGATCAAGACTGGACATTCCTTCTACGATATGTGTGAGTTAAAACCGTTCAAGTCAGACTACCCGGGGGGGACACATTACAGAATCTCACTTGAAACAGGTTACAAATTCTTAATAATAAATTCTCATCCATGATTCAAGTCGGAGAACGAGGTATTATTGTTGAAGCTGACTATGCGTTGGTTTTGAAAACAGGACAGACTATAATCAGAATGTTGAAAACTAAACTATAGCTTCACACATATACACATTGAAAGCCCTACTTATTCCTACTTTTCAGTGTATCTTCCCTTGCAAAGAAGTTCCATATCTGCAGCACCATGGCCAAGCTATAATATATTAAAACCATCCGTTGAAAATCATTGACCTCCGGATTGCCAATGGTGCCAATATTGAAATCTAAATATCCTTTTGAGTTTGATAGTGCGTCGGAAGCATTAACAAGATTGTGTATATATTTTCGAAGTCTGGTTCAGAGCAGACAAAACGTACGCCTTATGGAAAGTCAGTCCAGGGCGGATGATTGTCCATATCTCAATGTTCCAACATTTTGTGGAAAATGGAAAATGAAAAACGTTTTGTTGGAACATACTCCACAAAATGTTTAGACATCAGAAATTAGAAGGTCATGTTTGTGAGATAGTTGTGGATTTTAGATTACTTCACACTCAGATAAACGTAAATATACCAGTAACCGTTGTGAGCTCGGATACTTCAGATTCTTATTTTAAGATTGTAGTCAATGGATATGTCTTTTATTTCATCGTATGACATAAAACAATGCACCAGGACTACGTCTTGCTTTGATCAAAGACCAACGTAGTCCTGATTTTGATCAAAGAGCAAGATCTTATGCACTCTTCGAACCTGCTACGCTAAGCGTAGAATTTGGATGAAACTACCTGCACGTGAAGCTGGAGTTGTTTCCATTATTTGTAAATATGATCACACAATTGACGTATAGCACCGGACGTCGAGGTCCACGACCTGGGTCTGCACATTCGACATTTCATTGAATATAACCGTGTGTACAAGGTCAATGGCAATTAAACGCTGAGCGACTGACGCCAAGCGCCAAGGTCATGCCACCAATATAACGCTGCAACTGGTTAGCACTAATTGAGACGGTTATACCAAAACTAGCTGGGAAATACGATAACTGGTTCATTCCCCAATCCTTATGCATCGCGATTAGTTGTTTAGGAAGAAAAAGCTCAACGATCAAGTGACCTAATCAACCTGGACTCAATGAGTGTGAATGAAGTCTCGCATCAGGAGGAACTAGCCACCTTACAATATGCAAATTGTAGAGGCTCGGAGTTCACTTTACCAATCAAAGCAATCTCAGTCGAATTGCAGACAAATTTCTAGATACGGAGAGATACCTCGATTTGACCAACATTTATCACAAGGAATCATACCTTATAGTAGTAGGCCTAAGATTGGCCGCAAAAGAGCCAGCAAACTATTTGTTAAAGGTAGAGCCACGGTCAGGACAAGCTGGAGTACGTTGTTCACCAGTCCGAAAACCTGGACGACCAGCTGACTCGTCAGTAAGTTCAGTGCGATCACCACGAGGTCAACCGCAAGATCAGCAGCAATTGTGATAGTCCCGATCACAGTCCTTGCAGTGTCGACAACTTGAAGTACGGTAGGTAAAGTGCTCGTTACTAGGACTGATACAGCTGTGTTACTGAGAGCAGGCAATGTCTGAACTGCCCCCAGTGTACCATTGGGGAAAACCTGCTGGATAAGGAGATCCACATTGACGTCGTTAACAACATTTAATATGTCTGAGATGGTCGTTTGTGCGGCCACTCTCGTCGAGAAAGCGGATAGCACCACAACGAGAGCAATGATAGCAACGGTGGATTTGGCCTCCATCTTGAACGGGTGGATATGAATATGGTGGTGAGTATATGACCGGTCCAAGCAGTAAGTAACGAAGAGAACAGGAGCTGGATGAGATTGGCAGCAAATGTGAAACGTTTAGCGATTGCGAGTGAACTCAAGGCTCTGAATGATATTCACGGAGGCAAGGTATGTATCTTATAGCAGTTTCCAGTAGTGGATGTTCGTGTCTCCTTCTCTCTTTGATCGTGGCACATTTAGAAAAGAGTGAAGTAGTGGAGTACAAAAAAGTCCAGGCCTGGAGTCGCTCTCCGGCATCCTTTTCTGCTCCGGAGTGTTGGACAGGTAACAGGAAAGGGCAGAGGGAGGAAGGGAGGAAACTCAGGTGGTGGTGGTGGTGGTGGTGGTGATGATGATGTAGGACGGACAAAGAGACATCAGGTGTGTGTTTGGGACAGGGGACGATGATCATGGGAGTCTCAGAAGCATAGTTTCTGTAAGTGCTTTGAAGTCGGACAATTTTGCGGACTGTCCAGCTGAGGTATCTCTGGATGGATGAGGAATGTTTATTGAAATTTGTATTATATATGTTTTATAACTTTATGAACATTTCAACTTATGTTGATTTGAGAATTCACGTTATAAGTGTGTTCTCCAAAATATGTCGAGCAATGGGGAATTTTGATAAGACTCATATAAATCAACAAATGGCTGTAATATATACTTGTGTAAAGATATGGAAATACAATTATGCATGTATGTATATCATGTAATTTTATTTATTATATTTAATGATGTATATCATGCAAATTTAATATGGATCATATATAATAATTTTTCTAGAGTCTATTTAGATTTTAATATTTTTTGATCAATCAACAATGAATTATTACATGTTGTGACTTGTAATAGCAAGGTTAGATTACGAAAGTATAAAAAGCTAAGAAAAAAATATAGATATGAATTTGAATATTCATCCCAGGAGATATATTTTGTGGAAAGGATATTCTCCATTTTCAATTTTATCAATGATGAATTGAGTCCACTCCAAGTAACCATAACCGACCTTCTCCACTCTAGGCAGCGCTCCCACCTCTCACACCATGATTTTCAAATAGTATCGATTTTCAGTATCATTAGACTATGAAATTTCAAATTATTGGACATACATACTAATGGTAAGTTATTTTCCAGGCATAGGCATAGGGCATAGGGCATGGCAGGATATTACGCCAGTTAGATGCCCATATCAGGGACTGGACACGCATGCCATGAATAGAACGCACATGCTATGAATTTACTGAGCCCAGAATCATTTCAAAATTGACTCCCAATATCTTTGCTGTGATATTTATTTGCAGTATCGGTCAGCAATTGATTGAACCCGATGGATCCATAGAGTTTATCTATGGGTTTTCCTTTGGCTTTTTACAGATTTGATACCCCTTAGTAATATAAAAATACTGAGATTTTTCGTCAACTAGAACTTGCGACTTAGTTTAGTATCTATACACCATAATTAAACAAGATTACTTCCTGTGCTTCCAAAGGTCTTAAAAGTTTCAGTTTTGATTAATGTGCATCTCAAATAGATTTGTAGACACGGAAGTGAGTGGTGTCGATGCTATGAATGGTTCTTCATTGTTTGTTAGGAAACAATGAAAAAAAAGAACACATTGAAGAAAATGAAGTCCAGGCGGTGATAGTTGAAACTCTAGGAAACACTTTCGGTTGCAAAAGCGTTCTTGAAAGGTTGCAAAAAACTTGCAAAAGAGTTCTGGAAAGGTTTACGTTCTTTCTGAAATTGACCTTATTACGGGATCTTGATTTGGGTTGACTTGATTGTTAACTTCAATACTGTGGTTGCACGCATATGTGTAGATGTCTGTTGACACTTATATCTGCATGCGACTCTTTGCTTTGTTGGTTCGATATGTTCACTTTGACGGCGAAAACCCAAAATCTGATTTGTATAGACTATTTGTGTTCGATAGAATTGGACTCAATTGGCGTACTCTTTCCTTCCTTGATCGTGAGGAATAAAATACTTAAGCAGACTAATCCCTTGTGTTATACTTGAGAAAAGAGAGAGTCCCAAGAAGATACCACTGTATTACTAAATGGTAACTTTCAAATCTATGTTAATAACTAAGATGAGTCTATGGAAAGCCAAAGGACGAAAATTTGCATAGAACAACCTATACACCAATTCTCGACTGTGTAATATTTATTCCTTTCTCTTCAGAAGTACTGAAATGGATTGTGAGCAATCCGTAAATACAATCTTTCTCGACTTTCAAGAGCTTAGCGAATAAAAAAAATACAAAAGTTTAAGTTCGGTTAACGGAAAAGAGATATGTACAACGCAATGCATTCTGTAAACGTGATCAGGTTTCTGTACTCTTTTTAGATAATCCAAGGAACATTCCGTTTATGATCATTATCCTTCTACTCCTTACTACTTCTACTATTTTCTCTACAGCAATGAGGTTTCGATGGACATAGTGTTTGCTATGGCACGAGAGAGTGGATACTTGGCTTGGAGGGAGCGTTTGTATGTTTTGCAGACGACATGTGTCTGGGCAAACTAATACTTTGTCCAAGATGATTGGGTGATAGAAGTGGATGTGGTGGTTACAGACCCTACGTGTGATACAATTTTGGAGGGAGTGATTACCCATCCCCTTGGATGGGCAGCAAGTGCAGCACCAACTCGTAAGGTCTCCAAGTATAGGGGTATGTAGGGAGGTCACCTCTTTGTTCCTCTAGCTTTGGAGTTATACAGAGCGATGGACACGAAATTTGACTTAGTTGTCAAGGAGTGCATGAGAGCCTATCATATTAGGTGCCAGGGGTACCACTTTCACTCTCATACTTTGAAACATATTTTAGACATATTTTAGACAGCATGTATCCATTGCTCTATAGATTGCAATGGCTAGTGCAATCCATAGGAGAGCAATCACACTAGGTGATGCTTCTTTGGATGCTCCAATTGTTTGTAGACCTTACGACGTGCATAGCTTGGATATCTTAGGTGCAATTGGGCTTGACTCTATTAGGGCTTAGACCCATTTTAACTTTTTTTGTCTCACCCTTGTATGGCTTGATGAGGTCTTCCCATCATTCATGTTTTCTACATGGTCAACCTTTCTCTCCTTCTACTCCACTTTTTGGGAAGAACTAGGCAGTTTAACACAAACTTGCAAGTCAGTGTTGAATTCTTTACTACAAGAATGATGTTGCAGATATGACATGTTTGCCACATCATTTTTGTAGTAATTAAAAAGACTTCCAAACTTAAGATGGTTTGAGTCAATAACTGAAACAAAGTCTGAAGTTGACTTGGACAATTTGCACATATGGGAAGAACTGTTTGGGCCACGCATCCAATGACATATTGAGCATTTCTCAATGTTTAGTGGTAAGTTCCATGTGAGAGAAAATTTTCATAGGGTACTTAAATTGGATTTTAGTCATTTCACTTTCATTAATTTTAAATTAAATCTGCAGCAAAGAAAATAAAGTAATTAGGGTTGAGGATTGGGAAATTGCGAGTAAGTTGCAAACTAGTTTGCAATTGAACTTCAACAATTGCATGGCAATTGTAGCCACCACTTTAAGCCTGGATTTATGCTTTTTTATCTGTAGTAACTTCTACTCTTCATACAAAACCTACCTTGATACATGAAAATTTAAGTTTATCAATGAGTATTGAAGGGTGAGAATGCAAGTTGTGCAAGGTTGTTCAAAGACACAGTTGAAACTATGTACTGCAAATGATTTAGTTCCTGTCTTGATTAAATTGTCTTTTGTTTTATTGGTACAAGATCCATGAGATGTCTTTGTAAACGATTGCAGTCTAAAGTGCTAAACACCAATATAGTGTTGTTGTTGCCATCAAATACTTGTGTGGACCAATCCTTGATCACCATAGCTTCTTCTTTATGTTGCACTCCTCCTTGGATGTAGACTTCTTGGTCCTTGGCCACTACTTCTTTATTATCCTTCATTCCCAATTCTGATGGCAAACTTGGTTGCATTGGAAAAATTGACTTTTTTATTTGAAGATCTTCTTGATCTTTGGTTGGCTGACTCCCTTCATCTTGAGGTGCAAACTTTGCATCTGCATGCTTTCTCTTCACATTTTTATATTTCTTTCCTGCAAGGTGAGTACCTCATCTTCTTCTTCTTCCTCCTCCTCCTCAACTTTGGCCTCACTTTCATCCAAAGAAAGATCCACCACCTTTGTAGGATGCTATAATCTTGAAGAGGTTACCCTCTTCTTATATGGCATAACTACCTCCTTCACCTCCATGAACTTGCTATTCATGGTGAACTCCTTGTACGCCTCTTGAATTGCTCTTGTAATTCCCTTTCTTTCCATTATGACTCAAAATACTCCTGGAAGTGGTCTGTAAACCTGATAAATTTTTTATACTCTTTTCAGATAATCCAAGAAAATTCCATTTATGATCATTATCCTTCTACTCTACTTTTGCACCAAAAAAACGTATTTGTTCTAAAGCAGCATATTTCATGGGTTTGGATGCTTCCTCTTGACCATACATGTACTAACATCTTGCAAGTATCATGATAACATATCTGGAAAAATATGTAACATGAGATTGAGTGTATAGCTCAAGAGGAAGTATTTCTTGTGTTTTGAATTTTTTGACAAGCACGTGGTAAATTTAGTCTATGGTTGCATAAACCAGTAAGCTCATCTTAGTAGAATGTATATTTGGGCTTCAAATAAAACTGCTAGATATTCAAGGTAAGGACAAAATTTATCCACAAGGACTATATCATGCAAGGACTATATCATGCAAGGAACCATCAAGCACTTATCGCATCAAAAGCATGCATGAATCATTGATTTAATGACTTATGACATCATAAACAAAGAAGTTGTGATACTCTTCTTGGGGGCTATTCAAAGTGCAATTTTTTTGTTGTGTGATATATTATCAAGTGCAAATAATATTTAAGGTAATTTCCGGATTGGAAAGAGGAAGCAAGTCAATGTTGAATTGTTTACTATAAGTATGACCTTGTAGACATGATATGACAAACTACAAAATTGAAAAGAGTTCCAAAATTTAAGATGGTTTAAGTCAATGACTGAAAAAAAATCTGAAGTTGACTTGGACAATTTGCACATACAAGGAAAAACTCTTTGTGTCACATATCCAATGGCATATGAAGCATTTCTCAATGTTTAGTGGTAATCCCATATGAGAGCAAATTCTATTGTGAACTTAAACTAGATTTTAGTCATTTCATTATCATTACTTTTTAATGATATCTGCAACAGGGTTTAGGATTTGGGAAATGTGAAATCAATTGTTAACTAGTTTGCAATTGAACTTCAACAGTAGCATGCAATTGTACCCATAACCTAACCCCAGATTTTGAGGTTTTCTTGATCTGTAGTAACTTCTACTCTTCCTGCAAAACCTACCTTGATACATACAAATTTAGGTTAATCAATGAGTATTGAAGGGTGAGAATGCAAATTTTGCAAGAATGCTTAAAGCCAAACTGGAAACTATGTACTAAAAATGATTTAGTTCCTTTCTTGCTTAAATTTTCTCTTGTTTTATTTGTAAAAAGATGTCTTGGTAAAAGATAACAGTCTAAAGTGCTCAACAACAATATAGTGTTGTTGTTGCCATCAAATACCTGTGTGGTATGATCCTTGATCACCATATCTCCTTCTTTGTAATGGCACTCGTGTAGGGATATCTTTTTCTTTCCTTTGTCTTTGGCCCCTCCTTGAGTATCCCTCATTTCTAGCTTTGAGTGCAAACTTGGTTGCACTAGAGTAGTTGCCTCTTTGCTCTGAAGATCTTCTTGATCTTTGGTTGGATTACTCCCTTCACCTTGAGGTGAAAACTTTGCATCTGCATGCTTTTTCTCCCCCGTTCCATCTGTCTTTGTTTTCTACAAGGTGAGTTCCTTGTTTTCTACTTGTTTCTCCTCATCTTTTGCCTCACCTTCATCCAATGAAAGATCCACCACCTATAGATTCTTTCTTACTTTCATTGTAGGATGCTGCAATCTTGAAGAGGTTGCACTCTTCTTAGATGGGATAATCACCTCCTTCACCTGCATGAACTTGCTATTGATGGTGAATTCCTTGTCCGCCTCTTGAATTGCTCTTGTGATTCCTTTCTTTCACATTATGACTCAAAATACTCATCCAACTGGAAGTGGCTACTTCCTTCCTCCAATTTATTGTGTGGTTATAGTGCTCCATCTATGGCATACTTAGGATAATATCATAATGAGCTAACCATATCACTCACTACTCAATTACTTCCTAATACTCTCCTACAAAGAGTGCTACCTTTTTAGGTAATAACACAATCATCTTTGTCTACCCATTAGGTAATTTTACTTCCTCATTCTCATCCTTCTCTAGATCCATCCCCAACCTTATTGCAATAGAGCAAGACAATAAATATTCTGTTGCTCCAAGCTCTATCAATATTCTCACTTGATTGCCTTTTAAGACTCCATTTACAACAATCAATTCTGAGCTTGTCTTTCTCAATCTCTTTGCACTTATCCTCTTCCTTTGCTTTTCCGTTGAGCTAGTAAGGCCATGAGGTACATTTACTAGCAATCATTCTCTGAGGTGATTTCAAAATTCCTCCCCTTCAATTCTTCTTTCCATGTTGTTCAAAAATCACCTATATGGAGGCCAACCACCTCTAAGAAAAAAGTACAAAAATTGATGGCAAGGTGTCCAACTCGGCCACAATTTAACAATTATGTTGTTCTACTTGAGTTCCTTCCCTTTTTTCCTTGGGGCAGCTGTACTCCTGGTTCTCTAAATCAAATATTGCCCAATTCCATAAGAACTAGTCCACCAAAGTGTTGTGTTTAGGCCCAATAATGTTGAGTCAGGATGACCCCTTCACATCCTCCTATATATTACTTATTTGGTAATTCCTTTACTCTCCTCACTGATCATTAGCCATTGAAGTGGTTGATGTAGTCTAGCAAGCTTTCAAAGAAGGTTGCACAATGGGCTCTAATTTTTCAAGAGTATAATTCATGGTTATTCATACACCTAGAGTGGTGAACCGTGATGTGGATGGGTTGAGTAGAAACCCATGCCCCTGCCACTAGGATCAGACTGGAGCACATTGACATGGTGAGACAGATGAGGAGATAATGTCAAGTTGCCATGCATCCACCTTTCTTTGTTTATTTTATGAGGCTTTGGGAGTATATATCTCAATGCATATAAGAGGAGTTATTGAGGTCATAGAACCAAAGAATTGAGATAGTGGTACAGTTCAATGAGATATCCATGACAATGTCTTAGTGATGGACTATCTTTGCATTGGTGTTGTAGGTGGCACAATTGATGCCAAGGAGAAAGACTATGTCCTATAGCAAGCCAATGGTTTAGATTGGAGGGAAAACACCTTTTGTATATATGGGAGGATGGTAGAGTGCAAGTAGTACCACTTCCATCTCAGAGACCACAGTTGGTTTGTCATGCTCATGAGGATCTAGGACATTTTGGAGTAAAGTGTATATATAGCTTACTCTAGAGTCACTATTAGTGGAATGGTATGTAGACCGATGTTTAGTAATTAGTTGCAAGATGTGTGGTTTGTGACCAAGTTAGAGCATCATTCAATGCTCCTATGCCACAATTACACCTATTACCTATATGGAATTGGGATACCGCTGGAGTTTGGACTTTGCTAGACCTTTATTATTGAGTGTGAGATATCATCAATATGTTTTGGTGATGGTGGAGCACTTCTCCAAGTGGATTGAGTTGGTGGTACTTCCTAATAAGTCTAGTGAAGGGACAGTTTATGTAATACCAAGAGCTAACCATATGATCTAGATATGAAATTTAGTTTGGTAACATCTAGAATGATGTTATACATGATGGTTAAAATAGACCAGATAGAAGTATCACCAGAAGAGTACTTCTACTAATAGAGTAAAAATCAAAATAGACTTGAGAACCTTAGAACCAATAGCTAGACATATGATCTAAAGGTGAGAATTGGTTTGGTAATATCTGGAAGGATGTTACACATGATGGAAAAATGAATCAGAAAGAGGTATCACCAAAAAGGGACTTCTACTAATAGAATAGGAACCAAAATATGCCTAAAATCTTTGAAGGCAATTTCAGAGGCTTAAACGGAAATTAGGCCTAAAAAATGTGCAGATTCCCCCTCCCCTTGATGGATGAAAGGCTAGCCCTTCCTTCCCTCGGCTTTGTCTCATCAAGAGCTTTCCAATGGTACTTTACCCATGTGATTCTGACATTCCTATAGGAATATTCCCTAAAAGATTCCCTTTGGTCAAAGCTTGTTTGACCAACCAGATAGGACCTAGACCGAAATGTCACCCATCCAAGTAAGTAATCCAAAGGTGGAGCTTGCTGACATGTCACCTATCTGTGTGTCTAATCCTATGGCAAAGCTTCCTTGGAGGAGATCCTCTTTGTCTATATAATAAAGGGAAGGTGCTCCTTTGGGGCATCGAATGTTTGAGTGTGTAATCAGTGTTTTCTCTCTTCTCTTGTCCTTGGAGTATTACAATTTACTTGTTCTTGGGTTGGGTTCTCAGTCATTTTGGTGCACTAGCTGAGATTTTGACTGATTAGGATACAAAGTTCTTGGAGGAGTTTTAGGTCTTGTGTGACAAGGCTTTGATTTATCACCATACTACCTCCCGAGATCACCCTAAGGTAGGTGGCTTAGCAGAGAGAGTGGTTTAGATAGTGAAGAGAGGATTGCAAAAATATGGTTTGTAGAGGGGCCACTTGGGAGATTGGGATCTATAGTTACCTTGGTTGGCCATGGGCTATCGGTTCAGTTGACAAGCGTCCTTAGCATCCTTATCTCCTTACTTTCTACTCTATGGATGAGATCCAGATTTACTTGTAGCCATTTGTCGAGATGTTATTGTAATGTTGGACTTGGATGATCCAAATGTATGGATGAGTGCATGTTCTCAATAGGCAAAGATCTTTTGGAGAGTGATGCCAATGGCCTTTGAGAACTTGGTGATTGCTCAGTATAGGGATACCTTATGCTATGTTACAATTTGAAGAGGAGTGTATAGACCCTTGATCTGTTGATTTCATCCGGATGACTATGTATATCTACATCGTATAGCCCCAATGACACTTGATGTTTCTACAGGCTGCACTATCTTGAGACTGCGTGAGGTTTTGCCACCTGGATTTCTTCTTTGGAAGGATATGATGGTGTTGTTTAGAAGGATCATGTGTGCAATTGTGCACCATGCCACCTCCCAAACATTGATAATATTATGGACCCAAGCTATATTATGTGGCTCTTTTGGTGGAGCTACTACTATGTTAGTGAGTGATAATTGTTTGAGAGGATGGCATATGGTATGTATGACTACTCTCCTCACAGTGGTTCCTTAGGGGCAATGGTTATGTCTTAGATGTACTTGACCTATAGCTAGTTCATCCTTTATATGGTATAGATTGCAGACATGCAATTAACGATGGGGCTTGATAGCACCCGGCCTCTTGATCTTTTGCCCACCATAGGGTATATGTAACAATATGGAGTTTAGCAATGAAGTTAGTCAGGCTTAGGAAGTAGCACATAAGACAAATTAGCCTAGAATATTATAGAAGTATCTAGGAAGCTTCTTGGCTAGCTTGGCTTGCACTCTAAGAAAGCGGCTTGAAGAAGTTTCTTGAGAAGCTTCTCGAGCATCTTGTATGCTACCTATAAATACCAAGGCCAAAGCTCATGCTAGGTATTTGGATTTTTCTCTCATCAAGTGTTCCAATGTGAGTTTCCATTCTCCTATTTCTCTCCTTGGATTTGATCTTTTACATTGGTATTAGAGCAAGAATGGGATGGATGGAATTTATGGACCACCAAATCCACTTCTACCAAACCATTGGGATTTTTGCATCCAAATACTACCCAAGCATTGTTTCACATAGTTCATCACCTTGCACTTTGGACAAGATTTTCTGCATATGATCACCATATCTAAGGAACCCTTGGTGCTTCCGTTGTAACTTATGGAGAATGGTGGATGTGTTGTTTCTATGTGTTAATAAATTAGATAGATTGGGAGTGGTGTGATAGACAAGCAACCATGGCGGCAATACCTGATGTTATCCTTGCTATGCTACACCAAATCGGCACTTTATCTCAATTGTTGGATGATTGAGATCTTTGGCAACAAGAGCAGGTGGAGAGAGTACCAATTTGAGAAGGAGAAGATTGGATCAGATTTCCTAAACCCAAGGTATTTGAAGGCAAGAATCTCCCGGGTGCAGTGGAGAATTTTGTGTTTGATTGTGAACGTTATTTTGAAGCTACCAATCTACAAGATGAGCAAAAATAGATTCTCTTGGCTTCTAGCCAAGAGTAGCAAAGCTATGGTGGAGATTCCGAGTGGAGCGAGCCAAATGACAAATGATTGCACCAATCCTGACATCGGCAGAATTCAAGAGCACAATAATTAGTCGGTTCCAAGCTATAAATGCCACACGAGCTGCACGGGATAAGTTGGCAGAGTTGAAACAGATTGGCTCTGTAAGAAGTTACATCACGTAGTTCCAAAACACCATCATGCAAATTCCAGATATTTTGGAAGGTGAAGCTCTGGATTGATTCATGAGGGGCTTCAAGGCAAGAACCAAATTAGAGGTAACCATGCAAGAGCCACAACACTTGGAGGAAGCCATGCAATTGGCCAAACGTTTTGATTCCCTGGTGGCAACAACTTGGTCTCAACCTCGACCTCCATAAAGCCTACCAATACACTACACACAAGTGGAGGAGCCAACAACAATGGAGATTGATGCAATTTAACAAAGACCACTTGGCACGGCAGATCGGGAGAAACTTCGACAAAATGGTGGTTGTTTTTATTGTTGCCAGTTGGGGCATCGCATTGCTGAATGTCCACTCAAGAATGGATGACCTCGACAAGTTGCCCAAGTGGATGTTGTGGAGCAAAATGAGCAGGGAAATGAGGAATCCCAAAAGGAGATTTTGAGCCACCTACTAGGAGCTTGATTAGTTCCAACGGATTCAAGGCTCGACCTATGCAAGTTTGCTTCACTTGCAAGGTATGATATCTAATCGGGGTTGTAGGATTTTGGTTGATTCTAGAAGTTCAGAGAATTGCATGTCTATGCAAGTAGTAAAGGAATTGGGTATTCTTATCAAGCTAATGATTGGAAGTAGTTTGATGATGGCGGATGGTAGAAAGGGTTCTGCATTCTGCACCTCGCATCCTATTACCTTCAAGATTGGGAAGGAGTATTTGGAGTGTATGAGGTTTGTAGTGGCACCTCTACACTATGATATCATTCTGGGTCTACCTTGGCTTGAACGTCATAAGGTTCAATTTGATTGGACCTGATGCCAAATTCAAGTACAAAACCTAGGTAGGAATTTCCGATTAGGTTGTCTGGCACCTCTGAGTAAGACACCTAAGAATAGTCAGTCCCAAGGTGGGAAGTTTGTTGAGAAGTTAGCCATAGAGCAAACCTTGAAGGAAGTGGAGTCCCAAGATGGGAAGTTTGCCAAGAAGGCAACCATGGAGCAAGCTTGGAAGAGAGATGAGCCCCTAGAAGGGAAGATTTTTAGTAAAGCAGCCATAGAGTAAGCTTTAGAGGAAGATAAGTCTGTATTTGCGGTGTGGATCAAGCCGATTGCACAAGACCAATCTGTGGAGGACCGAGAGCCTCATCAAGCAGTGGTTGATCGGATAGTTAAGGAGTTTGTGGATGTGTTTCTGGATGATCTGCCAAAGGGATTACCCTTGGATTGAGGTATGCCCATCGAGTTATTGCCAAGGAGTACTCCCGTGAGTAGACCAATCTATCGGCTCTCACCAAAGGAGTTGGAGGAGTTGTAAACAACACTTATAGAGTTGTTGGAGAAGGACTTCATATGACATAGTACCTCTCCTTGGGGAGCACCAATACTATTTGTTCCAAAGAAGGATGGAGGACTTAGTTTTTGTATTGATTATCATGGACTCAATAAGCAAACCGTGAAGAATGCATATCCTTTGCCTCGGATTGATGACTTGCTTGATCAACTAAGTGGAGCATGCTACTTTTCCAAGTTGGATCTTTGCAGTCGCTATTGGTAAATTCCTATTGAGAGAGAGGATGTGCAAAAGACTGCCTTTTGTACAAGGTTTCGGGCATTTTGAGTGGAGAGTTCTACCTTTCAGACTCACTAATGCTCCTGCCATCTTCATGGATCAGATGCATCGGGTGTTGGATGGACTATTGGATTGGTCCGTGGTGTTGTTCTTGGATGAGATCTTTATTTATAATAAGATAGAGGTAGAACACGTGAGCCATGTGCGAGAAGTCCTAAGATGACTATGACAATGGAAATTTTACTGCAAGAAGTCAAAGTGCGCCTTTTGGCAGAAGGAGGTTACCTTCTTGGGTCATAAGATCTCCTCAGAGGGGATCAAGATGGAAGAGGAGAAGATCAAGGCCATTACTGATTGGCCTACTCCAAAGGATGCTACAGAAGTACGAGCATTCAATGGATTGGCTAGTTTTTACCGACAGTTCATCCATTATTATGCTCATGTAGCTGCACCATTGACTGACCTCTTGGGAAAGAACTCGAGCTTCTAGTGGACCACCCAGCATGAAGAAGCATTCCAGAAGTTAAAGCATATGGTGTCTTCAAGACCCATTCTTCAACCATATGATCCTCAACTACCTTGTGTGGTTGATTTTGATGCTTCTAACTTTGCAATTGGAGGCGTGCTGCAACAAGAATTCCCATGTGGACTCCATCCCATTGCCTTTGTGTCCCACCAACTCAATACGGCTGAACAAAACTACTCTGCTCGAGATTGAGAACAACTTGCAATGGTAAATGCCACCAAGGTATAGAGGCATTACCTCTTGGGGAAACAAGTGATCATGTGAACTGATCACAAACCATTGTTGCAAACCTTACACTTGGAACACAAGAAGAGTTGACATCATTGAGGGGAGGAACAACTCCAACTATATGACATCAAACTTGAGTACAAACCAGGTTGGTTCCATGTCATCCCTGATGCTTTATCATGACAACCTGATCTAAAGTCTTTTCCTCTCAACACAATGGCAATTTCAACAGTGTTAGTTGACTCCAAGGTCCAAAATGAGTTTCAGTCAGCTTTACACCAAGATCCCTTCTTCCAAATGGTACATGGTCACCTTATGGCATGTGATAAGGAGTACAACACCTTCTCCATCAAGGAGTGCCTTTTATTCCATGAGGACCGGATCTATGTTCCAGTTAAAGGTGATCTTTGACTTGTGCACCTCCAAGAAGCCCATGATTTACCCATCGTTGGTCACATGGGTGTGGACAAGACCTTGGGTACCCTACAACATCAATGGTGGTGGCCCAACATGACATGAGATGTTCAAGAATTTATTCGATTGTGTGAGAGCTGCCAATGTAACAAGGGTAGCAACCTGAAGCCAAGTGGACTCCTTCAACCACTTGCCGTTCCATTTGCTTGTTGGGAGCATGTGAGCTTGGATCTCATCACATCCTTGCCAAAGACAAAACAAGGACACACCGCAATCGTGGTGTTTGTGGATAAGCTTAGTAAGCAAATCCACTTGGCACCAACTTGTGATATCGTGGATGCTCCAACCTTAGCACAAATCTACTTCAACAATGTCTTCAAGCATCATGGGATGCCACGTGTACTCATCTCCAACCATGATCCTCAATTTACCGGGAAGTTTTGGCAAGCACTCTTCCAGATACTTGGCACCAAGCTTGCTTTGTCCACGGCCTATCATCCTCAAATTGATGGGCAAACCAAACATGCAAATCGTATATTGGAGCATATGTTGCATGCCTTTGTCAATGTCCAGCATACCAATTGGGACGAATGTCTTGCAGCTGCAGAATTTGCCTACAACAATTCCAAACAAGCAAGCACCGGATTTTCTCCTTTCTTTCTCAATTTTGGCCAAGATCCGGTTGTTCCAGACTCTCTTCTTGCTCCCCCTCCATCTCAGGTGCCTCATACTTCTACATGCTTGACCACTATATCCCAATCTCTCCAACAATCCAAGTCTCACCTCCTTGTTGCTCAGAATTGCCAAAAACAATATGCGGACCACCATTGTCGTGATCTCACCTTTGAAGTTGGTGATAAAGTCATGTTATCCTTTAGTAACCTCCCCCTCCCACTTGATACCCAAGTTTGTAAACTTGCACCTAATTGGATAGGACCCTTTGATATCACCCAAATTGTCTCTCCTATTGCTTATCAACTTGCATTACCTTGTCACATGCGTATCCATCCTATCTTTCATGTTTCCGAGTTGAAACCCTTTGTTCCTAACACCTCTTCCTTTTTTGCTCGAGTCCAACCTCCTCCTCTTCCTGTCCCTATCAATGATCATGAGGAGTATGAAGTTGATCGGATCCTTGCGCATCGCCAACATACGGAGTACAAGGTCCTTTGGAAAGGGTATCCCCTTCATGAAGCTACATGGGAACCTCTTTCTCACCTCTAGAATGCACAAACGGCAATCCAGGACTTTGAAGCTTCATTGGCAACGAGGACGTCACCAACTAGCGGCGGGGGAATATGTAACAATATGGAGTTTAGCGATGAAGTTAGTCAAGCTTAGGAAGTAGCACATAAGACAAATTAGCCTAGAATATTAAAGAAGTATCTAAGAAGCTTCTTGGGAAGCTTCCCGGCTAGCTTGGCTTGCACTCTAAGAAAGCGGCTTGAGGAAGCTTCTTGAGAAGCTTCTCAAGGCCCTTGTATGCTACCTATAAATACCAAGGCCAAAGCTCATGCTAGGCATTCAGAGTTTTCCCTCATTCAAGTGTCCCAATATGAGTTTCCATTCTCCTATTTCTCTCCTCGGATTCGGTCTTTTATAGTATACCATATACTTGGAGTAGATGGCTATCTGGAGTTAGAGGGACCTAACCGCTAAGTAGGAGAGCAATTGTAGTACTTAAGAGTCCATGTATGACTTATGTGTGAGTTGTGCTTCAATAGTGTGTGATGTTGACAATGATGTATGTTGTGTAGCAATGTGTATATACACAACAATTGTCACCCTATTTGTAGCTTCACATCTTGATTGCTTGGACACTAGAGTAGTAGTCATAGTAGTTAGAGGTATTTTGGCAGTTACTAATAGACTACTTTCAAACCGTCAGATTTTGTGTTTTGGGGATTCACTACATAGTAGGACCCATCGTCACTTGCACCGTTTGCATTGTGCAGTCCGTGAGACCATTGGTGTGAGACTTAGGTCAAAATCAAGAGTATAATTTGGGAGTGCAGCTCCAAAGAGCTCACTTCTATGTTGTTGAGCCTTTGAGTTCTTGGCTAGACTGGATAGAAAGCCGGTGAGCATCACCTGGAGTCTCTTAGCTAGAGTGGGTGTGGCTTGACTATAATTAGGGCCCAATTGATGGCAGATCATTGAGTGACACATCAAGTAATGATCTGATTGAGTGTGATTTGAGTTGTGTAGACAAACTGATTATCGTGGTACTTTAGAGTCCATGTATGACTTATGTGTGAGTTGTGTTTCTAAAGTGTGTGATGCTGACAGCAATGTATGTTGTGTAGTAATGTGTATATGCATAACAAAGAACATGGGATGGGGTAACACATGGAGTGGTGATTAGTGGACCCCCCTTCACATTGATGCTTGAGATGATCAGGGATGCCTTTGCATTACCACTTAGGAGTGGGAGAAGAAGGTTAGTTTCATATTAGTGGATATAATATTGATTTTTGGATATAGGAGAATTCACATTGCTTGGAGGTTCTTAGCAAGACTGTGTGTGATTATGTGATAATGTGACCCTAAAACCTTTTTACCATATGATGAGAGCACTACTTGTCCCTACTCAGAGTCATGCATTGGTATCTTGCACTTAGTGTGAAGACTAAATGCAATTGGTCCTAAAAAAAATTGCAATAGGCTAGTAAGGACTGTGATTGGGTTGAACACATGTTACAAGCCATGAACGCAAAGATTGCATTCTTGTAGAGGCTGAATGGACAGATATACAAGGTGACATTTGTGTGCTAGTTTCTTACTCATATGTTCCTGGAGAGTGGATTTATAAGCAAGGGAGAGGTGGGCTATACACCACATGGGATGAGCAGATTTATGTTCATGATGGGGTGGAGTGATGAGGAGGATGAGTGAGAGTTCCTTTAGATGAATATTGAGAACTATAAGTTTTCTTTCTTATGTACCATTGCACACATCTAATAAAGACATTTTCGTCTTGTAATTGTATGCCTTTTTAATATTTCAGTGTATCACCTTACCTACATATCTATTACATGACATTCCTATCTCTTATTTGTGATCATAGTATGGTTTACAAATATTTTGATATGGGTTTGAACTTAAATTGTGCATAGGTGACCATGTACATATTTTAGAGGATCCTAATGTTGCATTGATGAGAAGGGGTGAGAGCTTTCCAGTAGATGTTGATATTTATGTGGGAGGAGGTGAAGTTGTATTTTACATTAGCCATAGGGGTGGATTATAATCCTTCTTCATCATATATATTTGAGCTAGGAGAGAGTGAGGTGTGTGCTAGGAGGAGAGAGTTTGGAGAGAGTGAGATCCACAAGATGCTCATTGAGAGAGGAGCATCTCTTAGAGAGTGTCATGTGCTTCCTTGAGAGTTAGATTTAGCAAGAAAGAACATATTCTTTCCGTGTTGAGAGAATATTTTGGTACACCAAGAGACCATCTTGGCAAAAAAGAAAGAATCCTTGGGGACTACCACTTCTTGTGGTACTAGAGTCTTTAGAAAGATTGATTTAGATAGTGTTTTGGGTGAGAGTGCTAAATTGATAGATTTTATTGAGAGAGGAAGTTTTGAGAGAGAGAGAGAGCTCATTATGGGATATGTAGAGGATAGAGATCAAGATTGAGAAAGAGAGAGCACATAACCATGGGGAATTGGAGACGATAAAAATGGATAAGATAGAGAGGAAGGATTTATATATGTTGTTTGTGAGGGTAGAGGTATATAGAGTAGATAGGATGGCTAAATATGATGAGCTTGAGGTGTGGAGAGAGTTGATGATTCAAGATTATAGGGTTTAGTTAGATTCTTACCATAAATAGCTTACTCTCTCCATGGATGAGTTGGAGAGTACTTAGGTTAAGTTTGAGAGAACTTGGAGTTTACTAGCCAAGGTGAGGATAGCTTTAGAGGAGGCTTATGAGGATGCAAGGATATTATTTTGAGACTACCTTTCTAGATCATCTCCATGAGAGTTTGCCATGCATGAGGAGACTCAAACTGACCATTTTGATATAATTAGACATATGATACATACTTGAGAGTATCACTTATGGATCTCACACTAGTGGGTTGGAGATGCATTTGGAAGGGATGCAGAGATACCTTCATTTATATGGTTGGCCTGGGGAGAGCCTAGTATGATAACACCTAACATGGACGTTGTTGCTTGGATACCTTACCTTTAAGATGATCTCGCACCTCCCCTTTGTTTTAGCCATACCTCCCAAGAAAATGAGTGGCTGATGGAAGACACTCACCAATGAGCTTTCTAGACTTTTGATGTTGAGACAAAGGATAAGTAAGGCTAGATATTCCTTGCTTGATTTATGCTTAAGAGAGGTAGAGGAAGTTTCTAGTCTTTGATATAAGGTGTTTGGTAGATATCATCTGGGATATTAGTTGTCTCTCTAGCCAATTTTCCTTGTTGGTGGAAGAGGAAGGGATGGATTCCTTATAGAGCAAGGAGTACTTTAAGTTGTATACCACATCCTTGAGTTGAGGAGTTCATGGAGATTTTTGTGACATTTTGAGATTATCATTTAGATTGATAGTACAAGATAAGTTTTAGAGCATTTTTTGAGGGATATGTGAGGCCATGGTTTCTTACTTGAGGGTGTACACATTGGTGTGCATCACATAGGAGTGTTTTATGATATGGATAGGTATAGAGACCATTGTCATGGAGTTTAGTTTCCAACTACTAGAAGACCAATATCCTTGTTGAAAAAGATCCAAATCTATTTGGTTATAACTCCTAATTGGGTTTGAATGTTTTTCAACATTCAATGTTCCAAAGCAAACATTCAAAAAAGCACTAGAATGCTCATAGATCATAGATTCATTATACTTGAGATATGCTTAAAGAATTTACAAAGTATGGTGCTTGTAACTTTTATACAAAAGCTTTTGTCCATTTCTAAGTATCCAAACAATTTTAAATCCTTTGCTTGCACTCATTCTCTCCCTCTAATCTCCTTTCACTTTCATTCTCTTTATCTTAATCCGTAGTCTCTAATCCAAGAATCCTGATCACCATAATCAAAACCTCTTCCATTATAAATCCTATACTACCCCAATGATTGTCATGTTTAATTCCTACTCAGGGTTGAATTGCTTCAAATTGATCCCATTACTTGAGTCACACTTCCTCACGAAAAATTCAAGAACCACCAACAACAATTGATTGGAAGCCACACCACTCTTTAAAGCTGCCTCCCAAAGAACTAACACACGTGGAAAAGTAACCACCAATTGACATGCAAGATGGCACATGGACACCAAGTAACAAGCAATGGGAAAACCCAAATATGGGAATCTAAAACTATGGGAAACAAGTCCAAGAAGACAAGGATATTCAACTAATTGTAGCTTCTTTTGCGTACCTTACCATGATTTTGATTTCTATGGAAAGACCTTGAGAAGCCACTTCTAAAAAGATGTCACAAGCCCCAATTTGGACAAATATCCATGGAAAAATCAACCCTAATGTGAATTGTGGGATATCATGTCTTAGACCTATGGGATGCCTTGTGAGATCCCCTATGAGACTCTTTCTATGGGAACCAATTCCAACAAGACCAAAACCTTCAACTAGCTATAATTTTAGTATCTATACATAGCCCTTGGAGAGATGCTTCTAACTAGATGAAACAAGCACCATTTGAACTACAACATCAATTGTAAGATGCCTTCCCTTGCCTTGGACCTTTGGAAGTTGGCTGCAAGATACCCTTTAGGATCCCCAATGGGACTCTTTCTATGGGAACCAATTCCAAGAAGACCAAAACCTTGAATTCCAACAAGCTATAACTTCTTTACTAGACATTACTTTGAAACAATTTTGTTGTCTACAGATAGCCCTTGAGAAATCGCTTCTAACAAGATAAAGCTCTTCCCATTTGGACTACAAACCATAGAGAAATTAACCCTGATGTGAATCATAGGATGCACTACCTTGAACCTATGGGATTTGGCTGCATGATGCTTGTAAGATGTCTTATATGACTTCTTTTAATGAAAACCAATTTTGGGAAGACCAAAACCTTGAGTTGGCTATAATTTCTTGTGTAGATCTTCATTTGCCACAATTTTGGTGAGATAGCACTCAAGAAGACTCTCCTATAATCAAGCATGCACTATTTAGACCCAAAACACATAGAAATAAACCCCAATATGACTCACAAATACTCTACCTTGAATTGAAGGGATTTAGTTGTGCAATGCCTTGTAAGATCTCCTTATAGGACTCCTACAAAAACTAGTTTGGGGAAGACCAAATCCTTCAATTGGCCGTAACTTCTTTGTAGATCTTTTTTTGCCACAATTTTGGTGTCTATGGATAGCCTTGAGAAGACATTTCTGACAAGATGAAGCATGCACTATTTGGATTACTAACTATAAAGAAATCTATCCTTACAAGAATCACGAGTTGTCCTACCTTGGACATACAAGATTTGGCTATAAGGGATGCCTTGTAAGATTCCCCTACAGGAGTTCTTCTATGAGAATCAATTTTGGGAAGACCAAAACCTACAACTAGCTATAACTTCTTCTTCATACCTTGGTTGTCATGGTTTTGGTATTTATAGATAGCCTTTGGGAAGATACTTTTAACAAGATAAAGCATGCACCATTTGGACTTCAAACCACAGAGAAATCAACCACATTGTGAATTACCTCTACCACTCAATAAGCATGGGTAACCATATTTAACATATAATCATTGAAAACTGAATTTCCAAGTCATTTACATAACTTTTTAAACTTGGTTTCCTTCTGTGCTATACACAAAAATAGGATGTTAATTGAGTTTCAAAGCCGGCTAAGAATGGTCAATCAAATTTTCTATATAAAATTTATTTTTCAAAGCATTAGGCTATTGTTTGGAAACTCAATTTCTTAAGCAAGGTTTACAAATAAGATGGTTGAAAACTAATTTTGAAGCATCCTTTGCAAATAAAATCCACTATATAAAACTTAGCTTCTTAGGCATTTATAAGTTTTTTGAAAACTCAGTTTGATGTTGAGCTTTGCACATACATGCTTTGTTTTGTGTACAAAACTCAGTCCAATTTTGGTTCTAAACTATCAATACCTTAGGTTCCAAACAAGATTTTCAATTAAAACAAACTTTACCATATAAAACTTTGTTTCCAAGGCTTAACTTATTATTTGAAAGCTTATTTTCTTAGCAAACTTTACAATTGGAGAGGATTAAACTCAAGTTCTGAACAACCTTTACACATACACTCACATAAAGTTTTTTTTAGGCATTTTCATACTATTTAAGAGTATAATTTGGAAGTATCTTGAGCAAGTTTTATAAATCAGTTTGAAAGAAAGATAATCATAAACAATCAACTCTTCTACATAAGACTCCATTTCCAGGATAAAAACAAATTGTTTGGAAATAATTTTTTGATAGATTCAATCCCAAATTATTATAATATGATTTTATGTGAGAGAACGCATTCTATTTATTCAATATAGTGAGAAAATATTTTATTTCGTAGCACTCTAATAATGATGTATTAATTTAGAATGTAAAGATCGCTCAAATATGACATTCTTATAAGACTGGTTGCTCTCATTTTATCATACTTTAAATTCATAAAAGGTTCCATGAAGTATCCAACAACTGAATATTGGATTTTTCTCCTTATTTTGCCAAACTAACTTAGTTAGATATACCTCTAACTTAGTTATTACTAAACAAATGTATGGACAACTAACACAAAACTAACAAATCCAACCAGTGACTAATGTGTATTCTAAAGTATTATATTTCAAAAATCAGCTTTTTACCCCTTTTTAATTATTTAGATACCCAAATTCTGAGCAAATTTTATATCTGAGCAAAGATTATTATTGATCTTAAAATGCGAATTACGAGCATATGTGAAAGGTTTTGGTTAGTGTGTACCCAAAAAATGTTGAAATATCTTATATCCATAAAAGTACCTTATCAAATAATGAGTGAAGCTAGAAAGCTTAAAGATATTCCAAAGATCTAGTGTAGGTGATATAGTATTGGAAGATAGTACCTTTGTTATTAAAAATAGATTGAGCATGCTCAAATATATGATCTCAAAGCAAACCCAAAGTTGGGGAATATGGCCATTAGCAAGAACAAATTATGCTACAGGAGTATAAGTAGCGGGAGAAACATTTAGCACACCAATCGTAAAGTTACAAGATGCTTTTTGCCCAAAACTTTATTTACAAGCTAAAAGAAATCGATGAGCTTTTTGTATCATTGATTGGCCTTAAGGTTTATATAATTGATGGATTTCAATAGAAATTTGATAATGTTTAATAACCGTCATGAAGGCTTACAAGTACTTGATTGTATTTGAGTCTCACGCATCCTTGGTAAAGCAAATGTTATGATTGGTAAAAAAGAAGAAGAAGAAGGTTATATATAGAATGTAGGCATCTAAATGATAAACATTTAATTGCTTATGAAGTTCAAAGATACATAGATTATCTAGATGAAAGGACAAGAGAGTTGATCACATTGAAGACCTCAACTTCTTATGGTATTTGGTGAAAACATTCAAAAAGAACAAACTGAAAGATACTAAAAATTGCTTTAAAAGTATAACAAGAGACTTCGGAATTACTGTCAAACAAGCATTAAAGAAAAAAACAATTCTTTCATGTATTTTTTCACCAATTTTTATACTTTTTCTTGTTAACTCTTGAATTAGAGATCTTAAAACTATGAATCTAAACACAAATTTCAAGGTAATATAAGGACATGATATGGAATTTTATATTGGTTTCCTTGCCGATTATAAATCCTTGCAAAGTAAATGCTACCTCATCGCATTCAGTTCTTACTTATGACTAGATTTTGTAAAGAGTCCAGATTTTGAAAATCTTGTTTCCATATTTACACCAACAAATCCTTTTATTGAATTACCATGGAATTGAGTAGAAACTCACTAAATGATTAAAAATATATTGTGTGTTGGTATTCTAAATTTCAAGCATAGTATAATGTATGTGCTTTAATTATTTTAACTTTATATTTTAACCTGGTAAAAATTTACTTTAGAAAGAGTTAATGATTTTAACAAATCTAATATTAAAAATAAATAAATATTTTTTTGAATAATAAAAAACTAAAAATGAACTGTAATAGATCAATTACCATAAAAATATTTATTTATTTTATGGAAAATTTTAATATTTTATGTTAAAATATGGATATTTTGTGTGTTAAACATAAATTTAATTTTAATCTTATAAATATGAATAAAATAAAAGTGAATTCATAAATATTATAAAAAATTGATAAGAGGCTATGTTTTTGAGTATATCACTTCTGATATTTAATATATAGTTCTAGAAATATTCAAACACATTTTTAATTTTGTTAAAATATTGACATGTACATCACTACTGGAACCTCTACATATTATATCGAAATCTTACCTAGATATATGCTATTTTTCAAACATCAGAAAATCATATTTTTACTAATATTTTAGTTTAAAATATATTATAATCTAGAAAATATTCTTTACTTTTATTATTTTGAGTAAATAATAAAAAATTCATTCTCACATTCACATTTGGGCAAAAAAAAACTCAAAGTGACTTCGAGTAAATATTTTTCGCTTTTGGTGATGCAAGTGATATCATATCCAGCTCTATATATATATATGCGTGTATTTACGGGTTAAAATTTGCTGGCTTTTGCTCTCTTTTGTGGGAGAGGTTATAATAAAGCTATAATAACTAAAACCATCCGTTGAAAATCATTGACCTCCGGATTGCCAATGGTGCTAATATTGAAATCTACATATCCTTCGGAAGCATTAACAACATTATGTATATATTTTCGAAGTCTGGTTCAGAGCAGACAAAACGTACGCCTTATGGAAAGTCAGTCCAGGGCGGATGATTGTCCATATCTCAATGTTCCAACATCTTCTGGAAAATGGAAAACGTTTTGTTGGAACATACTCCACAAAATGTATAGACATCAGAAATTAGAAGGTCGTGTTTGTGAGATAGTTGTGGATTTTAGATTACTTCACGCTCAGATAAACGCAAATATACCAGTAACCGTTGTGAGTTCGGATACTTCAGATTCTTATTTTAAGATTGTATTCAATGGATATGTCTTTTATTTCATCGTATGACATAAAACAATGCACCAGGACTACATCTTGCTCTGATCAAAGACCAACGTAGTCCTGATTTTGATCAAAGAGCAAGATCTTATGCACTCTTCGATCCTGCTACGCTAAGCGTAGAATTTAAATGAAACTACCTGCACGTGAAGCTGGAGTTGTTTCCATTATTTGTAAATATGATCACACAATTGACGTATAGCACAGGACGTCGATGTCCACGACCTGGGTCTGCACATTCGACATTTCATTGATTATAACCGTGTGCACAAGATCAATGGCAATTAAACGCTGAGCGACTGACGCCAAGCGCCAAGGTCATGCCACCACTTGTATAGCGCTGCAACTGGTTAACACTAATTGAGACGGTTATACCAAAACTAGCTGGGAAATACGGTAACTGGTTCATTCCCAATTCTTATGCATCGCGATTAGGTGTTTAGGAAGAAAAAGCTCAACGATCAAGTGACCTAATCAACCTGGACTCAATGAGTGTGAATGAAGTCTCGCATCAGGAGGAACTAGCTACACCTGCCAATATGCAAATTGGAGAGGCTCGGAGTTCACTTTACCAATCAAAGCAATCTCAGTCGAATTGCAGACAAATTTCTAGATACGGAGAGAAATACTGTACAACGATACCTCGATTTGACCAACATTTATCACAAGGAATCATACCTTATAGTAGTAGGCCTAAGATTGGCCGCAAAAGAGCCAGCAAACTATTTGTTAAAGGTAGAGCCACGGTCAGGACAAGCTGGAGTACGTTGTTCACCAGTCCGAAAACCTGGACGACCAGCTGACTCGTCAGTAAGTTCAGTGCGATCACCACGAGGTCAACCGCAACATCAGCAGCAATTGTGATAGTCCCGATCACAGTCCTTGCAGTGTCGACAATTTGAAGTACGGTAGGTAACGTGCTCGTTACTAGGACCGATACAGCTGTGTTACTGAGAGCAGGCAATGTCTGGACTGCCCCCAGTGTACCATTGGGGAAAACCTGCTGGATAAGGAGATCCACATTGACGTCGTTAACAACATTCAATATGTCTGAGATGGTCGTTTGTGCGGCCACTCTCGTCGAGAAAGCGGATAGCACCACAACGAGAGCAATGATAGCAACGGTGGATTTGGCCTCCATCTTGAACGGGTGGATATGAATATGGTGGTGAGTATATGACCGGTCCAAGCAGTAAGTAACGAAGAGAACAGGAGCTGGATGAGATCGGCAGCAAATGTGAAACGTTTAGCGATTGCGAGTGAACTCAAGGCTCTGAATGATATTCACGGAGGCAAGGTATGTATCTTATAGCAGTTTGCAGTAGTGGATGTTCGTGTCTCCTTCTGTCTTTGATCGTGGCACATTTAGAAAAGAGTGAAGAAGTGGAGTACAAAAAAGTCCAGGCCTGGAGTCGCTCTCCGGCATCCTTTTCTGCTCCGGAGTGTTGGACAGGTAACAGGAAAGGGCAGAGGGAGGAAGGGAGGAAGCTCAGGTGGTGGTGGTGTAGGGCGGACAAAGAGACATCAGGTGTGTGTTTGGGACAGGGGACGATGGTATCATGAAAGTCTCAGAGGCATAGTTTCTGTAAGTGCTTTGAAGTCGGACAATTTTGCGGACTGTCCAGCTGAGGTATCTCTGGATGGATGAGGAATGTTTATTGAAATTTTTATTATATGTGTTTTTATAACTTTATGAACATTTCAACTTATGTTGATTTGAGAGTTCACGTTATAAGTGTGTTCTCCAAAATATGTCGAGCAATTGGGAATTTTCATAAGTCTCATATAAATCAACGAATGGCTGTAATATATACTTGTGTACATGGCAGTGTATAGTTTTGAGTATCTCACCTCTGATATTTAATATATAATTCTTAACATATTCAAACAGATTTTTAATTTCACTAAAATATTCAATACGCCTGTTTATTATATTGAATTTTACCTAGATATAGATTACTTTTTAAATATCAAAGGATCATATTTGTATTTATTTTTATCAATATTTAATTTTAAAAATATTAATTTTAAATAGATTCGATATTTTAATTATTTTGAATGAATAATAAAGATATCACAATATTCACACTTTCACATATGGGAAAGAAAACTCAAGATGACTTCGAGTAAATATCTTTCGCTCTTCGTGATGCAAGCAATCCCATATCCAGCTATATATATGCGTGTATATACGGGTTAAATTTTGCTGGCTCTTGCTCTCTAATAGCAGAGGTAGAGATTTTGGCACATATAATCAAGCTTTAGATCCGTCCCCGAGTTCTTTGTATGTCGGTTAATATGTAGAAGCCCTATTCTTGTATTAATAGTATATTGGGTTCGTGATCAAGACTGGACATTCTGTCTACAATATGTGTGAATTAAAACCGTTCAAGTCAGACTGCTGGGGGAGTAACACTTTATTATATATGTTGTATAACTTTATGAACATTTCAATTATGTTGATTTGAGAGATCACGTATAAGTGTATAAGTGTATTCTCCAAAATATGTCCAGCTATTGGGAATTTTTATAAGACTCATATAAATAAAAAAATGGCTGTAATATATACTTGTGTAAAGATATGGAAATGAAATTATGCATATATGTATATAATGTAATATTTTAATTATATTTAAAGATTTATTTCATGTAAATTTAATATGGATCATATATAATAATCTGTCTGGAGTCTACTTAGATTTAAATTTTTTTGATCAATCAACAATGAATTATTACATGTTGTGACTTGTAATAGCAAGGTTAGATTACGAAAGTATAAAAAAGCTATATAAGACAACAAAAAACATAGATATTAATTTAAATATTCATCCCAGGAGATATATTTTGTGGAAAGGATATTCTCCATTTTCAATTTTATTAATGATGAATTGAGGTAGGTCCACTTCAAGAACCATAACCAAGCTTCTCCACTCTAGGCAGCGCTCCCACCTCTCAATGCAGAAATTTCTGTCACCGTGATTTTCAAATAGTATCGATTTTCAGTATCATTAGACTATGAAATTTCAAATTGTTGGACATACATACTAATGGTAAGTTATTTTCCAGGCATAGGCATACGGCATGACAGGATATTACGCTAGTTAGATGCCCATATCAGGGACTGGACACGCATGCCATGAATCGAACGCACATGGTATGAATTTACTGAGCCCAGAATCATTTCAAAATTGACTCCCAATATCTTTGCTGTGATATTTATTTGCACTATCGATCAGCAATTGATTGAACCGCCAAGGATCCATAGAGTTCATCTATGGGTTTTCCTTTCCTTTGGCTTTTTACAGATTTGATATCCCTTAGTAATATAAAAATACTGAGATTTTTCGTCAACTAGAACTTGCGACTTAGTTTAGTATGTATACACCATAATTAAACAAGATTACTTCCTGTGCTTCCAAAGGTCTTAAAAGTTTCAGTTTTGATTAATGTGCATCTCAAATAGATTTGTAGACACGGAAGTGAGTGGTATCGATGCTCTGATAGCTTCTGCATTGTTTGTTAGGAAACAGGCCTTCCCCTTTCCCGGAGCCTTTGTCTTGCCATCCTGGTCCCAGATCGCGATTGTGCCGCACGAAGATAAATGAAGTCCAGGCGGTGATAGTTGAAACTCTAGGAAACACTTTCGGTTGCAAAAGCGTTCTTGAAAGGTTGCAAAAAACTTGCAAAAGAGTTCTGGAAAGGTTTACGTTCTTTCTGAAATTGACCTTATAACGGGATCTTGATTTGACTTGACTTGATTGTTCACTTCAATACAAGCACGTGGTAAATTTAGTCTATGGTTGCATAAACCAGTAAGCTCATCTTAGTGGAATGTATATTTGGGCTTCAAATAAAACTGCTAGATATTCAAGGTGAGTACAAAATTAATCCACCAGGACTATAGCATGCAAGGAACCATCAAGCACTTATGGCATCAAAAGCATGCATAAATCATTGATTTAATGACTTATGCCATCATAAAAGAAGAAGTTGTGATACTCTTTTTGGAGAGCTATTCAAAGTCCAAATTTTGTGTTGTGTGATATATTATCAAGTGAAAATAATATTAAAGGTAATTTCTAGATTGGAAAGAGGAAGCAAGTCAATGTTGAACTGTTTACTATAAGAACTGTTTACTGTTTACTATAGTTTCCTTGTAGACATGATATGACAAACTACAAAATTGAAAAGAGTTCCAAAATTTAAGATGGTTTAAGTCAATGACTGAAAAAAAATCTGAACTTGACTTGTACAATTTGCACATACAAGGAAAAACTCTTTGTGTCTTTGTGTTTGCACGTATCCAATGGCATATGAAGAATTTCTCAATGTTTAGTGGTAATCCCATATGAGAGCAAATTCTATTGTGAACTTAAATTAGATTTCAGTCATTTCATTATCATTACTTTTTAATGATATCTGCAACAAAGAAATGAAACTTGATTAGGGTTTAGGATTTGGGAAATGTAAAATCAATTATAAACTAGTTTGCAATTGAACTTCAACAGTAGCATGCAATTGTACCCATAACCTAACCCCAGATTTTGAGGTTTTCTTGATCTGTAGTAACTTCTACTCTTCTTGCAGAACCTACCTTGACATACAAATTTAGGTTAATCAATGAGTATTTAAGGGTGAGAATGCCAATTTTGCAAGAATGTTGAAAGCCAAACTGGAAACTATGTACTAAAAATGATTTAGTTCCTTTCTTACTTAAATTGTCTCTTGTTTTATTTGTAAAAAGATGTCTTGGTAAAAGATTAAAGTCTAAAGTGCTAAACAACAATATTGTGTTGTTGTTGCCATCAAATACCTGTGTGGTATGATCCTTGATCACCATAGCTCCTTCTTTGTGTTGGCACTCCTGTAGGGATATCTTTTCCTTTTCTTTGTCCTTGGACACTCCTTGAATATCCTTCATTTCTAGCTTTGAGGGCAAACTTGGTTGCACTAGAGTAGTTGCCTCTTTGCTCTGAAGATCTTCTTGATCTTTGGTTGGATTACTCCCTTCACCTTGAGGTGAAAACTTTGCATCTGCATGCTTTTTCTCCCCATTTGTATCTGTCTTTGTTTCTACAAGGTGAGTTGCTTGTTTTCCACTTGTTTCTCCTCATCTTTTGCCTCACCTTCATCCAATGAAAGATCCACCACCTATAGATTCTTTCTTACTTTCATTGTAGGATGCTGCAATCTTGAAGAGGTCGCTCTCTTCTTGTATGGGATAATCACCTCCTTCACCTGCATGAACTTGCTATTGATGGTGAATTCCTTGTCCGCCTCTTGAATTGCTCTTGTGATTCCTTTCTTTCACATTATGACAAAAATACTCATCCAACTGGAAGTGGCTACTTACTTCCTCCAATTTATTGTGTGGTTATAGTGCTCCATCTATGGCATACTTAGGATTGCATCATAATGAGCTAACCATATCACTCACTACTCAATTACTTGTCCTGCGTATATACATCACTACACAACATACATCACTGTCAACATCATACATTATAGAAACACAACTCACACATAAGTCATACATATACTCTAAAGTGCCACAATAATAAGATTGTTTAGCACTCTCAACTCAACTCAACTTAGATCAGTACTTGATCTGTCACTCTATAAACTACCAACAATTGGGCACAGATTACAGTCAAGCCACACCCACTCAAGCATAGAGAATCCAGGTGACGCTCACCGGCCTCTGTCCACCATAGCCATGAACTCGAAGGCTCAACATCAAAGAAGTGAGCTCTTTGGAGCTCACTTCAAAACTATACCCCCTGGACTTGAGCTAGCTCGAAAACCCTAACGGTCCCGTTGATGGCACACTTGACGGTGTGAATGGTGCAACGGGACGGTCGGCCCCACCGTGAAGTCAGTACCCCAAACATGAAATCTAACCGTTGGAAAGTAGTCTCTGAGAAACTGCTGAAATAACTCTAACTACTATCACTAGAACTTCAGTGTTTGAGCATCTAGATGCGGCACTACAAATGACATGACAACTATCGTGCATATATACATTGCTACACAACATACATCACTGTCAACATCATACACTATAGAAACACAACTCACACATAAGTCATACATAGACTCTAAAGTGACACAATCGCCCCCCTAGCTGGCGGTTAGGTCCCTCTAACTCCAGATAGCCATCTACTCTAAGTATATGGTATACCCTCTAATGGGCAAAGATCCACAAGCCGGGTGCTATGGAGCCCCATCGTTAGTCGCTTGTGTGCAATCTATACCATATAAAGAACGAACTAGCTATATATCAAGTACATCTAGGACATAACCACTGTCCTTGAGGAACCACCATGAGGGGAGGAGTCATACATGTCATATGCCATCCTCTCAAACAGCTATCACACACTAACATAGTAGCAGCTCTACTAGAAGAGCCACATAACATACACCTCAAGCCTGCACGTACAAGTGCCAAGCTTGGGTCCATAGTACCATCAATGTTTGGAAGGTGGCATGGCGCACAATTGCACACATGATCCTTCCAAACAACACCATCACGTCCTTCTAACACAAGGACTCTAGATGGCAAAACCTCGTGCACTCTCAAGATAGTGCGGCCTGTAGAAACATCAAGTGTCGTCGGTGCTGTCTACTGTAGATATACATAGTTGCCTGGATGAAATTGACGAATCAAGGGTCTATAACCTCCTCCTCAAATGGTAGCATAACGTAAAGTATCTCTATGCTGAGCAATTGCCAAGTTCTCAATGGCCATCGGCATCACCCTCCAAAAGATCTCTGCCCATTGAGAACATGCGCTCATCCATACATCAGGGTCATCCAAGTCCAAAACTACAATAGCATCTCGACAAATGGCTGCAGGTAAATCAAGATCTTGTCCATATAGTAGAAAGTATGGAGAGAAGGATGCTAAGGAGGCTTGCCGGCTGAGCCGATAGCCCATGGCCAACCAAGGTAATTGGAGATCCCAATCTCCCAAGTAGCCTCTCTGCAAATCATACTTTTGCAATCCTCTCTTCACCGTCTAAACCACTCTCTCTGCTAAGCCATTTGCCTCAAGGTGATCTCAGGATGTAGTACAATGATCAATCAAAGCCTTGTCACACAAGACTTGAAACTCCCCCAAGAACTCTGTACCCTGATCAGTCAAAACCTCACCTGGTGTACCAAAATGACTAAGAACTCGATCCAGGAATGAGTAAGCGGTCCCTTCACTAGACTTGTCAAGAAGTGCCACCAACTCAATCCACTTGGAGAAGTGCTCCACCATCACCAAAACATACCGATGATGTCTCACAGTCAGCGGTAAAGGTCCGGCAAAGTCCAAACTCCAACGGTAGCCCAATCCCATGATAGGTAATGGGTGTAACTGTGGCGTAGGAACATTGAATGATGCTCTAACTTGGTCACAAACCACACATCTGGCAACAAACTGCCGTACCTTGGTCTGCATACCGCGCCACCAATAATGACTCTAGAGTAAGCTATATGTACGCTTTACTCCAAAATGTCCTAGCTCCTCATGAGCATGACGGACCAACTGTGGTCTCTGATATGGAAGTGGTACTACTCGCACTCTACCATCCTCCCATACACGCAAAAGGTATCTACCCTCCAATCAGAACCGTCTGGCTTGCTGAAGAACACGGTCTCTCTCCTTGGCTCCAACTGTGCCACCCATAACACCAATGCGAAGATAGTCCATCACCAAGACATCATCATGAATGTCTTGTTGAACTGTACCAATATCTTCACTCTTTGAATCTGTGACCTCAATAACTCCTCCTGTATGTGTTGAGAGAGATACCACCAAAGCCTCTGGAAATATACACAGAAAGGCCGATGCATGCCAACGTGGCACCATCTCCTCATCTGTCTCACCATGCCAACGTGCTCCGGTCTGATACTACTGGCTGGGACATGGGTTTCTACTCAACCCATCTACATCACGGTTCACCATTCCAGGTCTGTGAACAACCATGAAATCATATTCTTGTAAAATCAGAGCCCATCGTGCAAGCTTCCTTGAAAGCTTGTCGGACTCCATCAACCACTTCAGTGGCTGATGATCAGTGATGAGAGTGAAAGGGTTACCAAATAGGTAACATCAGAAATGTGTTACTATCCAAACTACTGCCAAACACTCTCCCTCATATGAACTTTACTTCGCCTCCGCTGAATTGTTGGAGCAACTAGCATAGGCCACCACAAACTCCTTCCCCTCATCATCATGTTGGGTGAGCACCGCTCCAAGTCACAACATACTCCAATCAGTGTGAACCTGAAATGGTCATCCCCTGATCGGTCTCCTCAAAATAGGAGCAAATGTCAACCTCTCCTTGAGCTCTACAAAAGCTCTCTCTTGCTCATCTCCCCAACACCACTCTTGTGTAAGCTTGGTCAGCTTCATCAAGGCCTTGGCAATGGCACTAAATCCTCTAACATAGCGGCGATAGAAGTCCGCCAATCCAAGGAATGCTTGCACTCTACTCACATCCGTAGGCCAAGGAATACGTGCAATAGCCTCCACCTTGGTCTGCTGAACACCAAGTCCTCCAGGGTAGATAGTGTGACCCAAATACTCAACCTGCTCATGGAAAAACCTACACTTCCCAAGATGTAATTTGAATCCATGAGATCTCAATCTCTCAAACACCTCCAACAACTGTCTCTCATGCTCCTCCACAGTAGTGCTATAAACCAAAATGTCATCAATATAGCACCAAGCAAAATCCAATCCAGCTAGGATCCTATCCATAATCCTCCAGAACTCAGCAGGAGCGTTCTTTAACCAAATGGTAAGAACCTCCATTGATATAACACATCCTTGCCATGAGGATCAATAGCCCAGATGCTATCTTGGACTTATCCTCCTCCCTGATCGGCAACTGATGATATCCCGCTCAAAGATCCAAATTATTGAAGATCTTTGCATGCCCAATCGCATCAAAAATCTCCTCTAGTGTAGGCATGGCATATCGATCAGCCTTGGTCTGTTGGTTGATAGGACGATAATCTCCACACATCCGCCTATCTGTATAGTTGCCATGCATATCCTTCTTGGCTGGCATCACTGTTGCTGATGCATACTCTCCATGTGAAATCTCCACCAAACCAGCCTCAAAAAGGTCACTACTCCAACTCTGAATCAATGTCCTCTCCATATCACTATATCGATAAGGACGTCAAAAAACTGGTGTGTCGCTAGTCAACTCAATTCGTATACCCGGTCCCTTCAGAGCACCCAAATCCTTCATACTGAAGGCAAAACAACTCGTGGGACTCCTCAAGAACCTCCAAACCCTCCGTCTTTCCTCTCTGGTAAGCTTGGGTCCAAGATCTGGCTCCCAAGTATCCTCTGTAACTGTAGTAGGAGTGGAAGACGTACTGACTGACTGCTACACTGGGCCCTTGGGAGCAATAGTGTCATGCTCTCAACCACAAGAGGTCCCAACTTGTGTGTGAAAAACTCCCTCCACTCTGGCTGCAAGCTCCACACGTCCTCTAGCTGCATCCTATGTGGACCAAGGGTGTAATCCAAGTAGCTCACCTGGATGGACTCCAAGTAGCCCACTCTCCCTAGTAGCTATTGGATGTGTCCCAAGAATACCATGTCCACTTGGTCCATCGCCCCCAGCATGTGCCTGAATTGTCTTGATAGGCACAGGGCTCACAAGTGTCCAAGTGGTGATGCCTATCAAGCGCATCCCACGCTGCTCTGCCAAGCCAAAGCTCACAATCCAGGTCAAACAGTTCAGGTCCATAGCCTGACCTAACACCTGATGTTTGGATGCCTCTAACACTGTTGGAACAGCGGTAATACCGGTGCACAAACCCATCGCCCGCTCTCTTTCATCAACATTGGGCTCCACCAACTGCTGTAACTATGAGTCCCAAACAAGTTCAGGTCCTCCTTCTCAAAAAGCATGAGAGCCTGGGAAACTCATGAGTGTGGGAAATGCGGCTCTAGGCTGTCCAACTAGGTTCACCATTGCCATAGGTGACCTATCAACCACTACCACAGTCTGAGACTGATGCCCAACATCCAAGATATGATCAACAAGGATGTGGTCAAGTTACTGAATCCCATCATAAGCGCACTATAGAACCTCTTTAGGTAAGAGATTCGTCCACCAAAGACAAAGACGATGAGCCCGTGATCCCACTCTGGCTGCATCTAACAATACAATAGGTCCCATCCAAGAATGGACCTAATGTGTACTCAACACCACTCTAGTACGAGAATCACCCATTAAAGGAACGTTCTCCAAAAGGTAAGCTGGAGAAACAAACTAATGAACCGAGAGATGTCGTAGTATCCGTTACATCTCCCAAAACATACCAGAGGGAGGATCCTGAAGACCCAATCCTCTACTAGCACGTGTATGTCCCTGATATGGCCATCCAGAAATCACCAAGTGAATAGCCCCATGTCTCTCTAGGTCATGCGCCCCCATTAAGGAAATGTCTCCTGGTAGGGCCTTTTGGTAATCTCTGATTGGTGACATACCCGTCCCTCACCAGACTGCCAACTAGGTCTATAAGAGGTTGTCTCCTCCCAATAGTCAATGCTGAAACCCATGGGGTATAACACTGCTCCCCAAACTAGCACATCATATGACTCAACTATCGTCGCAATAGCCTGAGCTCTCACTACCGAGCTATCTGTCGGATGACTAGGCTACTGTGTCAAACCACCACCTAGAGATGTCTAGATCCTCTCCACATCGGTCTTCCGTAACTCCAAACTGATAACTGTAGCCTTCTCCAACATAAGGGGCTGCACACCAGAGTCTAACAAGATTCTTTGTGGTGTATAGACCTTCCTTGAAGGTCCCACCAAACAAAAAATACCCCTATGGTTATCCAATAGGACAACACTAGGTGTAAACCGCACTCTCTCAAAGGCCGGTCTAGCTAGCAACTCTTCCAGTCTAGCCGCTGCTGCCTACCATAAACCACTGGTCGCTGAACGAATCCCATACTCCTCAACCAAGTCAGCTCCACTATCAACCACCTTTGCTCTAGTAGTAGGAACTGCACCATCCCTACTCTCACACAACATGGCAACCAACAGGAACACTGGGGCTGGGTCAACTCCTAATGTAAACATGTCAATGGCTGAAAACAAAGGATGCCGCATAATCAGCTGAGCCGCCCCCAACATCATGCTAGACTCAATCTGTGTAGTAGCAAGTGGTTGACTAGCAAGAAGTCCATTATATACTACATCACTACCTACCACACCTGCATTGGGACGTCTAGGAACCATGGATGTTGTCTGTAATGCCTCAGATAGTGTGAAAGACTGGGGAAGTCTGACCTGTCTCCCAACCTCTCCTCTCTGTGGGTCCAATTCCAATGATGCTCCTCTAGGCTCTAGAGCACGTATTGCACTCCTAGTCATTACTGCAGATGCATCCACCTGTGCTGCTCCGCACATGAAGTCCAAAGCATCTCTATCACTAGCATATGAGGTGGAAGCCTCAACATCCGAATCTGATCTCCTTTGAGCAATAGCCATACTAGCCAATCTTTGCTCCAACTGCTCAATCCAAGTAGCCATAGCTGTGTCAAAAGTAAGGGCAGGTACTGCACCCCTACTAGGTGTAGGTCCTCTACCACCACCTCTACCACCTCGTCCTCCATGAACTGGAGCTCCTCTACTACCTGCCATAGCAGCCCTACCACTCCGTAACTCCACGTGTAGGTCAAAACACCAGTCACTAGTGTGACTAAATTTGTGGCAATGCTCACACTGCCTTTGTGTTGGCTGTGATGCACCTGAGGTATCAGGTCCACTGCCCTAAGTACACTCTCTCTTATGGTGAGGTACACCACAAGTCCAGCAAGCAACACCACCACTCATTGGCTGCTGCTGACCCGAAAATAAGGGTAAGGGCCTAACTCTACTAGGCCCTCCACTTGCTCCATAGGATCTGGGCTGTCCACCCCGTCCTTGAAAACCAACTAGGCGTGGTGCACTCTGCTGCACTCTAGAAGAAGTCACAGCTATGGATGAGGTCTCCCTACCAAATCCAAATGTCACCACTTTCTCCTCCACCATGTTGAGCTCAATACGCTCAGCCAAACCAAAGACTACTACCAAAGTGGGCGAAGTAGCCTACAACAATGTAGCATCACAAACTCTACATCGCAACTCCCTGTCTAGTATCCCATACCAAAACTAGACCGCTTGGGCCTCAGTAACTCTCTCAGTGAAACTGATCAGACGTCTCATGCGAGTGTATGCCTTGCGTAGGCTCTCTCCAGCCTTCCGTTGGAACTCCTGCAAGCTCCTCAACTTGTCACTCCGCACTCCTTGGTCATTCTGCCTCAACCATAGGAAGAACTCCACCATGGGGTTAAACCCCGGTACCACACCACCTCCTGCAGCGGTACTTCCACTTGTAGTAGCACCATCTCCAACTAGTGCAACTCCACTAGCTCCACTTACACTACTCGAGCTAGAACTCGTAGGTACAGCCGATCTACTCCTGGCCACCAAGCCTGAAGTGATGGAAACATAGTGTGGAGACCAATACTATCTCCATAACTCAATCTCCTCCAAATGAGCTCTCCTGAACTCATGGTAGTCATCCATCGGCGGACCCTCCAAGTGTTGAAACAACCCCTTCCATGCCATGAAGGGTGTGAACAAAGTCGGGTTCCGCATTTGCTGCAGATCACACCAACTGTCAAACTCCTGGATGTAGGCATCCAACTCAATGGAACCCACTGTACCAGAGTAACGCCTAGGGCCTTTGGAGGCCCCATAAATCTTGTCCATGTCCCACAACAGCGGTGCGGACACACCAAGTGCACTCTGAATTGAATCAGCTCTTGTGTCAAACTCCAACTCAGAGTCAATCTCCTCCTTCATTGGGACCTGAGATATAGGCTGATATCGAGCACCACTCCAAGTAAACCCACTGCGTACTGCAGTGCTAACTCATCTAGAATCTCCAAAGAACTCTGTCGTGACAAAGTAACCACACTTGCAAACCCGAACCACCAACTGCAACCACAAGTCGTAACCGCAAGTGGCCCACCAAGTGCCAACACCACCAAGTGCCAATACCAACTAAGCACCACCCACTAATGTAACTCTAACCGAGATAACTACACTAAGAGAAAGGGTAACCTATAACCTGCCATCATAACACGCACTCTCACGGTCTGCAGTTCATCACTTCCTGCCTCACCGGAGAGAAACAAACGTAGTTTGATTGGTCATCACTCCAGTCTCACTACCAAGAGCACACCAAAGCACCAACGCTCAAAAGTCAGGGCACCTCACACAAACGTGATGCACAAACAGGAAGTAGAGAATGGAAGGGGTCCAATCACAAGAAATCTAAATGAAAACCCTCCATCTCATAACATAACACGGGACAGACTCTGCCACCATTTGGCATTTGACATAAGAGAAGTTTGTATCTAAGTCCTAAGCTACCAAGATCACCAAGAATGGAATCAAACTGCCTCTCCTAGCCAAAGCTACATGTGTATAGATAGCAGTGGCACAGTCACTAGGACAACAAGTGAGGGTGGACCAGTTGGCTAAGGCACCAGTCTAGGAACAAGAGATCTAGGGGTCAAACCCTGTTACGCACAATCTAGCAGTAAAGGCAGATTTTGCCAACCAATGACCAAGATCTACTCTAAACTAGCTAGCCTCACGCCAACAAGTGGGCTTGCTGGCCCTTCTAGGCCTTCGTTGCCTCTCATAGCCCACAGCCCTATGCCCTAAATGCCGAAATTCAGCCAAATGAGGCCTTTCTTGTTGCCACTTTGAACCTCCTCCAAAATTGGCAAAACTTCTCCAAATCTGCAAAAGTCCTCCAAACTAGCAAAAGTCCTCTAAATTTGGCCAAACAGCAAAAACTCCTCCAAATCCGGCCAAAATCTGACGTAAATTCCAACCAAAATCTGATGTAAAATCTGACGTAAAATCTTACATAAACCCTAAAGTTGGTTGTCCGCTAAATCTTCCGCTAACTTTACACTCGAGCCAAATTGACAACACAGGTTTTTCCAAATCACAAATTCATGAGAAAAGCTTCACAACTCCACCTTCAATTTGTCTTTCTGAGCCCAACTCATAGCAAATTGGTCCTGCCTTCACCTCTTGAGCTCAAAATCTCAACCACTGCTCAAAATTTGCTCCTTCTTTGCTCAAAATTTGGCCAGCGCTTCCGCACACCGTCCGCCTAATTGCCAAATCTACATCAATTGATTGAGCTTCTACACACTAGAGAAACACTTAACTTGAATCAAGCTACCAACAATCCACCGAGCTTGGAGATAGCACCAACACTCGCAATTCCTGCACCCGATTTCCCCTTGATTGCTCCAAGCTCTATCAATATTCTCACTTGATTGCCTTTTAAGACTCCATTTACAACAATCAATTCTGAGCTTGTCTTTCTCAATCTCTTTTCACTTGTCCTCTTCCTTTGCTTTTTCATTGAGCTAGTAAGGCCATGAGGTACATTTACTAGCAATCTTTATTTTCTGAGGTGATTTCTAAATTCCTCCTCTTCAATTCTTCTTTCCATGTTGTTCAAAGATCACCTATATGGAGGCCAACCGCCTCTAAGAAAAAAGTACAGAAATTAATGGCAAGGTGTCTAACTCGGCCATGACTTAACAATTATGTTGTTCTACTTGAGTTCCTTCCCTTTTTTCCTCGGGGCGGTTGTACTCTTGGTTCTCTTAATCAAATATTGCCCAATTCCATAAGAACTAATCCACCAAAATGTTGTGTTTAAGCCCAATAATGTTGAGTCAAGATGACCCCTTCACATTCTCCTATATATTACTTATTTGGTAATTCCTTTACTCTCCTCATTGATCATTAGCCATTGAAGTGGTTGATGGAGTCTAACAAGCTTTCAAAGAAGGTTGCACAATGGGCTCTAATTTTTCAAGAGTATAATTCATGGTTATTCATAGACCTACAGTGGTGAACAGTGACGTGGATGGGTTGAGTAGAAACCCATGTCCCTGCCACTAGGATCAGACTAGAGCACATTGGCATGGTGAGACAGATGAGGAGATAATGTCAAGTTGGCATGCATCCACCTTTCTTTGTTTATTTTATGAGGCTTTGGTGGTATCTCTCTCAATGCATATAAGAGGAGTTATTGAGGTAATAGATCCAAAGAGTTGAGATAGTGGTATAGTTCAATGGGATATCCTTGACAATGTCTAAGTGATAGACTATCTTTGCATTGGTGTTGCAAGTGGCACAATTGATGCCAAGGAGAGAGACTATGTCCTATAGCAAGCCAGCAGTTTAGATTGGAGGGAAAACACCTTTTGTGTGCATGGGAAGATGGTAGAGTGCAAGTAGTACCATTTCCATCTCAGAGACCACAGTTTGTTTGTCATGCTCATGAGGATCTAGTACATTTTGGAGTAAAGTGTATATATATAGCGCTTACTCTAGAGTCACTATTGGTGGCATGATATGCAGACCGATGTATAGTGATTAGTTGCAAGATGTGTGGTTTGTGACCATGTTAGAGCATCATTCAATACTCCTATGCCACAATTACACCTCTTACCGATTGGAATTGGGATACTGCTGGAGTTTGGATTTTTGCTTGACCTTTATTATTGAGTGTGAGACATCATCAATATGTTTTGGTGATGGTGGAGCACTTGTCCAAGTGGATTGAGTTGGTGGCACTTCCTGACAAATCTAGTGAAGGGATAGTTTATGTAATACCAAGAGCTAGCCATATGATCGAGATGTGAAAATTGGTTTGGTAACATCTAGAATGATGTTATACATGAAGGTCAAAATAGATCAGATAGAAGTATCACCAAAAGAGTACTTTTACTAATAGAAGTATCACCAAAAGAGTATCACCAAAAGAGTACTTTTACTTGAGAACCTTAGAATCAATAGCTAGACATATAATTTAAAAGTGAGAATTGGTTTGGTAACATCTAGAAGGATGTTACACATGATGGAATGAACAAATCAAAAAGAGGTATCACCAAAAGGGGAATTCTCCTAATAGAGTAGGAACCAAAATATGCCTAAAATCTTTGAAGGCAATTCTAGAGGCCTAAACGGATGAATTAGGCCTTGAAAATGTGCAAATTCCCCCTCCTCCCAACAAAAAAAGGCTAGCCTTTCCTCCCCCTTGCTTTGTCTCATCGAGAGCTTTCCAATGGTACCCTACCCATGTGATTTTGAGATTCCTACAAGAAGATTCCCTAAAAGATTCCCTCTAGTCAAAGCTTGTTTGACCAGCCAGATAGGACCTAGACCAACATGTCACCCATCCAAGTAAATAATCCAAGGGTGGAGCTTGCTGACATGTCACCTATCTGTGTGTCTAATCCTATGGCGGAGCTTCCTTAGAAGAGATCCTCTTTGTCTATATAATAAAGGGAAGGTGCTCCTTTGGGGCATCGAATGTTTGAGTGTGTAATTTGTGGTTTCTCTCTTCTCTTTTCCTCGGACTATTACAATTTACTTGTTCTTGGATCGGGTTCTAAGTCATTTTGGTGCACTAGCTAAGGTTTTGACTGATTAGGATACAAAGTTCTTGGAGGAGTTTCAGGTCTTGTGTGACAATGCTTTGATTGATCATCATACTACCTCTCGAGATCACCCTAAGGTAGATGGCTTAGCAGCAAGAGTGGTTTAGATAGTGAAGAGAGGATTGCAAAAATATGGTTTGTAGAGGGGCCACTTGGGAGATTGGGATCTACAGTTACCTTGGTTGGCCATGGGCTATTGGTTCAGTCGACAAGCGTCCTTAGCATCCTTCTCTCCTTACTTTCTACTCTATGGATGAGATCTAGATTTACTTGTAGCCATTTGCCGAGATGTTATTGTAATGTTGGACTTGGATGATCCAAATCTATGGATGAGCGCATGTTCTCAATGGGCAAAGATCTTTTGGAGAGTGATGCCAATGACCTTTGAGAACTTGGTGATTGCTCAGTATAGGGATACCTTACGCTATGTTACAATTTGAGGAGGAGGGTATAGACCTTGATATGTTGATTTCATCCGGATGACTATATATATCTACATCATATAGCCCCAATGACACTTGATGTTTCTATAGGCTGCACTATCTTGAGAGTGCGTGAGGTTTTGCCACCTGGATTTCTTCTTTGGAAGCATATGGTAATGTTGTTTAGAAGGATCATGTGTGCAATTGTGCACCATGCCACCTCCCAAACATTGATAGTATTATGGATCCAACCTATATTATGTGGCTCTTTTGGTGGAGCTACTACTATGTTAGTGAGTAATAATTGTTTGAGAGGATGGCATATGGTATGTATGACTACTCTCCTCATGGTGGTTCCTTAGGGGCAATGGTTATGTCTTAGATGTACTTGACTTATAACTAGTTCATCCTTTATATGGTATAGATTGCAGACATGCGATTAACAATGGGGCTTGATAGCACCCGGTCTCTTGATCTTTTGCCCACCATAGGGTATATGTAAAAATATGGAGTTTAGCAATGAAGTTAGTCAAGCTTAGGAAGTAGCACATAAGACAAATTAGCCTAGAATATTACAGAAGTATCTAGGAAGCTTCTAGGGAAGCTTCATGGCTAGCTTGACTTGCACTCTAAGAAAACGACTTGAAGAAGCTTCTTGAGAAGCTTCTCAAGGGCCTCGTATGCTACCTATAAATACCAAGGCCAAAGCTCATGCTAGGCATTCGGAGTTTTCCCTCATTCAAATGTCCCAATGTGAGTTTCCATTCTCCTATTTCTCTCCTCGGATTCGGTCTTTTACATTGGTATTAGAGTAGGAATGGGATGGATGGAATTTATGGACCACCAAATCTACTTCCACCAAACCATTGGGATTTTTGCGTCCAAATACTACCCAAGCATTGTTTCATACAGTTTATCACCTTGCACTTTGGACAAGATTTTATGCATATGATCACCATATCTGAGGAACCCTTGGTGCTTCCGGTTGTAATTTATGGAGAACGGTGGACATGTTGTTTCTATGTGTTAATAAATTAGATAGATTGGGAGTGGTGTGATAGAGGAGCAACCATGGCGGCAATACTTGATGTTATCCTTGCTATGCAACAACAAATTAAGCACCTTATCTAGATTGTTGGATGAACGAGATCTTTGGCAACAAGTGCAGGTGGAGAGAGTACCAATTTGAGAAGGAGAAGATCGGATCAGATTCCCTAAACCCAAGGTATCTGAAGGGAAGAATCTCTTGGGTGTATTGGAAAATTTTGTGTTTGATTGTGAACATTATTTTGAAGCTACCAATCTACAAGATGAGTGAAAACAGATACTCTTAGCTTCTAGCCAATTGGATGGAGTAGCAAAGCTATGGTGGAGATTCTGAGTGGAGCGAGCCAAATGACAAATGATTGCACCAATCCTGACATCAACAGAATTCAAGAGCGCAATAATTAGTCGGTTCCAAGCTATAAATGCCACACAAGTTGCACAAGATAAGTTGGCAGAGTTGAAACAGATTGGCTCTATAAGAAGTTACATCACGTAATTCCAAAACATCATCATGCAAATTCCAGATATTTTGGAAGGTGAAGCTCTGGATTGATTTGTGAGTGGCTTGAAGGCAAGAACCAAATTAGAGATAACCATGCAAGAGCCACAACACTTGGAGGAAGCCATGCGATTGACCAAACATTTTGATTCCCTGGTGGCAACAACTTGGTCTCAACCTCGACCTCCACAAAGCCTACCAATACACTACACACAAGTGGAGGAGCCAGCACCAATGGAGATTGATGCAATTCAATGAAGACCACTTGGCATGGCAGAAAGGGAGAAACTGTGACAAAATGGTGGTTGTTTTTATTGTCACCAGTTGGGGCATCGCATTGCTGAATGTCCACTCAAGAATGGACGACCTCGACAAGTTGCCCAAGTGGAGGTTGTGGAGCAAAATGATCAAGAAAACAAGGAATCCCAATAGGAGATTTTGAGCCACCTACTGGGAGCTTGATTAGTTCCAATGGGGTTGAAGGCTCAACCTATGCAAGTTTGCTTCACTTGCAAGGTACAATATCTAATATTGGATTTTGGTTGATTCTGGAACTTTAGAGAATTGCATTTCTATGCAAGTAGTAAAGGAATTGGGTATTCTTATCAAGCCAATGATTGGAAGTAGTTTGATGATGGCGGATGGTAGAAAGGATTCTGCATTCCGCACCTTGCATCTTGTTACCTTCAAGATAGGGAAGGAGTATTTGGAGTGTATGAGGTTTGTAGTGGCACCTCTACACTATGATATCATTCTAGGTCTACCTTGGCTTGAACGTCATAAGGTTCAATTTGATTGGACCCGACGCCAAATTCAAGTACAACACCCAAGTAGGAATTTCCAATTAGGTTGTCTGGCACTTTTGAGTAAGACACCAAAAAATAGTCAGTCCCAAGGTGGGATGTTTGTTGAGAAGGTAGCCATAGAGCAAACCTTGAAGAAAGTGGAGTCCCAAGATGGGAAGTTTGCCAAGAAGGCAACCATGGAGCAAGCTTGGAAGAGAGATGAGCCCCTAGAAGGGAAGTTTGTTAGTAAAGCAGCCATAGAGCAAGCTTTAGAGGAAGATAAGTCTATACTTGTGGTGTGGATCAAGCAGATTGCACAAGATCAATCTGTGGAGGACCGAGAGCCTCACCAAGCAATGGTTGATCGGATATTTAAGGAGTTTGAGGATGTGTTTCTGGATGATCTGCCAAAGGGATTACCCTTGGATTGAGGTATGCCCATCAAGATCAAGTTATTGCTAGAGAGTACTCCAGTGAGTAGACCGATCTATCGGCTCTCACCAATGGAGTTGGAGGAGTTGCAAACAACACTTACAAAGTTGTTGGAGAAGGACTTCATACGACATAGTACCTTTCCTTGGGGAGCACCGATATTATTTGTTCCAAAGAAGGATGGAGGACTTAGTTCTTGTATTGATTATCATGGACTCAATAAGCAAACCGTGAAGAATGCATATCCACTACCTCGAATCGATGACTTGCTTGATCAACTAAGTGGAGCATGCTACTTTTCCAAGTTGGATCTTCGCAGCGGCTATTGGAAAATTCCTATTGAGAGAGAAGATGTGCAAAAGACTACCTTTCACACAAGGTATGGGCATTTTGAGTGGAGAGTTCTACCTTTCAAACTCACTAATGCTCCTGCCATCTTCATGGATCAGATGCATTGGGTGTTGGATGGACTATTGGATCGGTCTGTGATGTTGTTCTTGGATGATATCTTAATTTATAATAAGATAGAGGTAGAACCTGTGAGCCATGTGCGAGAAGTCCTAGGACAACTACGACAATAGAAATTTTACTGCAAGAAGTCAAAGTGCACCTTTTGGCAGAAGGAGGTTACCTTCTTGGGTCATAAGATCTCCTCAGAGGGGATCAAGATGGAAGAAGAGAAGATCAAGGCCATTACTAATTGGTCTACCCCAAAGGATGCTACAGAAGTATAAGCATTCAATGGATTGGCTAGTTTTTACTGACAATTCATCCATTATTATGCTCATGTGGCTGCATCATTGACTGACCTCTTGGGAAAGAACTTGAGCTTCAAGTGGATCATCCAACATGAAGAAGCATTCCAGAAGTTAAAGCATATGGTGTTTTCAAGACCCATTCTTCAACCATATGATCCTCAACTACCTTGTGTGGTTGATTTTGATGCTTCTAACTTTGCAATTGGAGCCGTGCTACAACAAGAATTCCCAGGTGGACTCCATCCCATTGCCTTTGTGTCTTGCCAACTCAATATGGTTGAATGAAACTACTCTGCTTGAGATCAAGAACAACTTGCAATGGTATATGCCACCAAGGTATGGAGGCATTACCTCTTGGGAAAACAAGTGATCATGTGAACTGATCACAAACCATTGTTGTAGACCTTACACTTGGAACACATGAAGAGTCAACATCATCGATGGGAGGAACAAATCCAACTATATGACATCAAACTTGAGTACAAACCAGGTTGGTTCCATGTCATCCCTGCTGCTTTATCACAACGACCTGATCTGAAGTTTCTTCCTCTCATCATAGCGGTAATTTCAACAGTGTCAGTTGACTCCAAGGTCCAAAAGGAGTTTTAGTTAGCTTTACACCAAGATCACTTCTTCCAAATGGTACATGGTTGCCTTATGGCATGTGATAAGGAGTACAACACCTTCTCCATCAAGGAGGGCCTTTTATTCCATGTTGGACCAGATCTATGTTCCAGCTAAAGGTGATCTTTGACTTGTGCGCCTCCAAGAAGCCCATGATTTACCCATCATTGGTCACATGGGTGTGGAAAACACCTTGGGTACCCTACAACGTAAGTGGTGGTGGCCCAACATGACACGAGATGTTTGAGAATTTGTTCGATCGTGTGAAAGCTACCATTGTAACAAGGCTAGCAATCTGAAGCCAAGTGGACTCCTTCAACCACTCGCTATTCCATCCACTTGCTGGGAGCATGTGAGCTTGGATCTCATCACATCCTTGCCAAAGACAAAATAAGGACACACCGCAATCGTGGTGTTTGTGGATAAGCTTAGTAAGCAAATCCACTTGGCACCAACTTGTGATACCGTGGATGCTCCAACCTTAGCACAAATCTACTTCAACAATGTCTTCAAGCATCATGGGATGCCACGTGTACTCATCTCAGACCGTGATCCTCAATTTACCGGGAAGTTTTGGCAAGCACTCTTCCAGATACTCGGCACCAAGCTTCCTTTGTCCACGGCCTATCATCCTCAAACTCATGGACAAACCAAACATGCAAATCGTATATTGGAGGATATGTTGCATGCCTTTGTCAATGTCCACCATACCAATTGGGATGAATGTCTTGCAGTTGTAGAATTTGCCTACAACAATTCCAAACAAGCAAGCACCGGATTTTCTCCTTTCTTTCTCAATTTTGGCCAAGATCTGGTTGTTCCAGACTCTCTTCTTGCTCCCCCTCCATCTCAGGTGCCTCATACTTCCACATTCTTGACCACTATATCTCAATCTTTCCAACAAGCCAAGTCTCACCTCCTTGTTGCTCAGAATCTCCAAAAACATTATGCAGACCACCATCGTCGTGATCCACCTTTGAAGTCGGTGATAAAGTCATGTTATCCTCTAGTAACCTCCCCTCCCACTTGATACCCAAGTTTTTAAACTTGCACCTAATTGGATAGGACCCTTTGATATCACCCAAATTATCTCTCCTGTTGCTTATCGACTTGCCTTGCATTGTCACATGTGTATCCATCCTATCTTTCATGTTTCCAAGTTGAAACCCTTTGTTCTTAACACCTCTTCCTTGTTTGCTTGAGTCCAACCTCCTCCTCTTCCTGTCCCTATCAATGATCATGAGGAGTACAAAGTTGATTGGATCCTTGCACATCGCCATATTCAACAAGGCCGTCCCCAACATACGGAGTACAAGGTCCTTTGGAAAGGGTATCCCCTTTGTGATGCTACATGGGAACCTCTTTCTCACCTCCAGAATGCACAAATGGCCATCCAAGACTTCGGAGCTTCATTGGTGACGAGGACATCACCAACTAGCGGTGGGGGAATATGTAACAATATGGAGTTTAGCGATGAAGTTAGTAAAGCTTAGGAAGTAGCACATAAGACAAATTAGCCTAGAATATTATAGAAGTATCTAAGAAGCTTCTTGGGAAGCTTCTCGGCTAGCTTGGCTTGCATTCTAAGAAAGCGGCTTGAGGAAGCTTCTTGAGAAGCTTCTCAAGGGTCTTGTATAATACCTATAAATACCAAGGCCAAAGCTCATGCTAGGCATTTGGAGTTTTCTCTCATTCAAGTGTCCCAATGTGAGTTTCCATTCTCCTATTTCTCTCCTCGGATTCGGTCTTTTACAGTATACCATATACTTGGAGTAGATGGCTATCTGGAGTTAGAGGGACCTAACCGCTAACTAGGAGGGCAATTGTAGTACTTTAGAGTCCATGTATGACTTATGTGTGAGTTGTGCTTCTATAGTGTGTGATGTTGACCATGATGTATGTTGTGTAGCGATGTGTATACGCACAGCAATTGTCACCCCATTTGTAGCTTCACATCTTGATTGCTTGGACACTAGAGTAGTAGTCATAGTAGTTAGAGGTATTTTGGTAGTTACTCATAGACTACTTTCAAATTGTCAGATTTTGTGTTTTGGGGATTGACTACATAGTGGGACCCATCGTCACTTGCACCGTTTGCACCGTGCAGTCCGTGAGACCATTGGTGTGAGACCTAGGTCAAAATCAAGAGTATAATTTGGGAGTGTAGCTCCAAAGAGCATACTTCTATGTTGTTGAGCCTTTGAGTTCTTGGCTAGACTAGATAGAAAGCCGGTGAGCATCACCTAGAGTCTCTTAGCTAGAGTGGGTGTGGCTTGACTATAATTAGGGCCCAATTGATGGCAGATTATTGAGTGACACATCAAGTTCTGATCTGATTGAGAGTGATTTGAGTTGTGTAGAAAAATTGATTATTGTGGTACTTTAGAGTCCATGTATGACTTATATGGGAGTTGTGCTTCTAAAGTGTGTGATGTTGACAGCAATATATGTTGTGTAGTAATGTGTATATGCATGACAAAGAACATGGGATGGTGTAACACATGGAGTGGTGATTAGTGGACCCCCCTTCACATTGATGCTTGAGATGATCAGGGATGCCTTTGCATTACCACTTAGGAGTGGGAGAAGAAGGTTAGTTTCATATTAGTGGATATAGGATTGGTTTTTTTTTAAAGTTCACATTGCTTGGAGGTTCTTAGCAAGATAGTGTGATAATGTGATAATCTGACCAACAACAAATTGAGTGGAAGCCACACCACTCTTTAAAGCTGCCTCCCAAAGAACTAACACAAGTGGAAAATAACCACCAATTGATATGCAAGATGGCACATGGACACCAAGTGACAAGCAATGGGAAAACCCAAATATGGGAATCTAAAACTATGGGAAACAAGTCCAAGAAGACAAGGATATTCAACCAATTGTAGCTTCTTTTGCATACCTTACCATGATTTTAATTTCTATGGAAAGACCTTGAGAAGCCACTTCTAAAAAGATGTCACAAGCCCCAATTTGGACAAATATCCATGGAAAAATCAACCCTAATGTGAATTGTGGGATATCATGTCTTAGACCTATGGGATGCCTTGTGAGATCCACTATGAGACTCTTACTATGGGAACCAATTCCAACAAGACCAAAACCTTCAACTAGCTATAATTTTAGTCTATAGATAGCACTTGGAGAGATGCTTCTAACTAGATGAAACAAGCACCATTTGAACTACATCATCAATTGTAAGATGCCTTCCCTTGCCTTGGACCTTTGGAAGTTGGCTGGAGGATGCCCTTTAGGATCCCCAATGGGACTCTTTCTATGGGAACCAATTCCAAGAAGACCAAAACCTTGAATTCCAACAAGCTATAACTTCTTTACTAGACATTACTTTGGAACAATTTTGTTGTCTACAGAATAGCCCTTGATAAATTGCTTCTAACAAGATAAAGCTCACGCCATTTGGACTACAAACCATAGAGAAATTAACCCTGATGTGAATCATAGGATGCTCTACCTTGAACCTATGGGATTTGGCTGCATGATGCTTGTAAGATGTCTTACATGACTCCTTTTATGAAAACCAATTTTGGGAAGACCAAAACCTTGAGTTGGCTATAATTTCTTGTGTAGATCTTCATTTGCCACAATTTTGGTGAGATAGCACTCAAGAAGACTCTCCTATAATCAAGCATGCCCTATTTAGACCCAAAACACATAGAAATAAACCCCAATATGACTCACAAATACTCTACCTTGAATTGAAGGGATTTAGTTGTGAAATGCCTTGTAAGATCTCCTTATAGGACTCCTACAAAAACTAGTTTAGGGAAGACCAAATCCTTCAATTGGCTGTAACTTCTTTGTAGATTTTTTTTGCCACAATTTTGGTGTCTACGGATAGCCTTGAGAAGACATTTCTGACAAGATGAAGCATGCACTATTTGGATTACTAACCATAGAGAAATCTATCCTAACAAGAATCACGAGTTGTCCTACCTTGGACATACAAGATTTGGCTATAAGGGATGCCTTGTAAGATGCCCCTACAGGAGTTCTTCTATGAGAATCAATTTTGGGAAGACCAAAACCTACAACTAGCTATAACTTCTTCTTCATACCTTGGTTGTCATGGTTTTGGTATTTATAGATAGCCTTTGGGAAGATACTTTTACCAAGACAAAGCATGCCCCATTTTGACTACAAACCACAGAGAAATCAACCACATTGTGAATTAACTCTACCACTCAATAAGCATGGGTAACCATATTTAACATATAATCATTGAAAACTGAATTTCCAAGTCATTTACATAACTTTTTAAACTTGGTTTCCTTCTGTGCTTTACACAAAAATAGGATGTTAATTGAGTTTCAAAGCAGGCTAAGAACGGTCAATCAAATTTTCTATATAAAATTTATTTTTCAAAGCATTAGGCTGTTGTTTGGAAACTCAATTTCTTAAGCAAGGTTTAAAAATAAGATGGTTGGAAACTAATTTTGAATCATCCTTTGCAAATAAAATCCACTATATAAAACTTAGCTTCTTAGGGATTTATAAGTTATTTGGAAACTCAGCTTGATGTTGAGCTTTGCACATACATGCTTTGTTTTGTGTACAAAACTCAGTCCAATTTTGGTTCTAAACTATCAATACCTTAGGTTCCAAACAGGATTTTCAATTTAAAAAAACTTTACCATATAAAACTTTGTTTCCAAGGCTTTACTTATTATTTGAAAGCTTATTTTCTTAGCAAACTTTACAATTGGAGAGGATTAAACTCAAGTTCTGAACAACCTTTACACATACACTCACATAAAGTTTTTTTTAGGCATTTTCATACTATTTAAGAGTATAATTTGGAAGTATCTTGAGCAAGTTTTATAAATCAGTTTGAAAGAAAGATAATCATAAACAATCAACTCTTCTACATAACACTTCATTTCCAAGATAAAAACAAATTGTTTGGAAATAATTTTTGATAGATTCAATCCCAAATTATTATAATATGATTTTATGTGAGAGAACACATTCTATTTATTCAATATAGTGAGAAAATATTTTATTTCCTAGCACTCTAATAATGGTGTATTAATTTAGAATGTAAAGATCGCTCAAATATGACATTCTTATAAGAGTGGTTGCTCTCATTTGATCATACTTTAAAATCATAAAGGGTTCCATGAAGTATCCAACAAATAAATATTGGATTTTTCTCCTTATTTTGCCACACTAACTTAGTTAGATATACCTCTAACTTAGTTATTACTAAACAAATGTATGGACAACTAACACAAAACTAACAAATCCAACCAGTGACTAATGTGTATTCTAAAGTATTATATTTCAAAAATAAAATTTTTACCCCTTTTTGATTATTTAGATACCCAAATTCTGAGCAAGTTTTATATCTGAGCAAAGATTATTATTGATCTTAAAATGCCAATTACGAGCATATGTGAAAGGTTTTGGTTAGTCTGTACCCAAAAAAATGTTGAAATATCTTATATCCATAAAAGTACCTTATCAAAATGATGAGTGAAGCTAGAAAGCTTAAAGATATTCCAAAGATCTAGTGTAGGTGATATAGTATTGGAAGAATAGTACCTTTGTTATTAAAAATAGATTGAGCATGCTCAAATATATGATCTCAAAGCAAACCTAAAGTTGGGAAATATGGCCATTAGCAAGAAAAAATTATGCAACAAGAATATAACTAGCGGGAGAAACATTTAGCACACCAATCATAAAGTTACAAGATGCTTTTTGCCCAAAACTTTATTTACAAGCTAAAAGAAATCGATGAGCTTTTTGTATCATTGATTGGCCTTAAGGTTTATATAATTGATGGATGTCAATAGAAATTTGATTATATTTATTAACCGTCATGAAGGCTTACAAGTATTTGAGTCTCACGCATCCTTGGGTAAAGCAAATGTTATGATTGGTTAAAAAGAAGAAGAAGAAGGTTATATATAGAATGTAGGCATCTAAATGATAAACATTTAATTGCTTATGAAGTTCAAAGATACATAGATTATCTAGATGAAAGGACAAGAGAGTTGATCACATTGAAGACCTCAACTTCTTATGGTATTTTGTGAAAACATTCAAAAAGAACAAACTGAAAGATACTAAAAATTGCTTTAAAAGTATAACAAGAGACTTTGGAATTACAGTCAAACAAGTATTAAAGAAAAAAACAATTCTTTCATGTATTTTTTCACCAATTTTTATACTTTTTCTTGTTAACTCTTGAATTAGAGATCTTAAAACTATGAATCTAGACACAAATTTCAAGGTAATATAAGGACATGATTTGGAATTTTATATTGGTTTCCTTGCCAATTATAAATCCTTGCAAAGTAAATGGTACTTCATCGCATTCAGTTCTTACTTATGACTAGATTTTGTACAGAGTCCAGATTATGAAAATCTTGTTTCCATATTTACACCAACAAATCGTTTTTTTGAATTACCCTGGAATTGAGTAGAAACTCACTAAATGATTAAAAATATAATGTGTGTTGGTATTATAAATTTCAAGCATAGTATAATGTATGTGCTTTAATTATTTTAACTTTATATTTTAACATGATAAAAAATTAATCTAGAAAAAAGGCGACCAAGTAGGAAAAAAGAAGGATGGGAAGACCCCATCAAGCCGTACAAGGGAGAGACAAAAAAGGTAACATGGGGTTAAGCCCCAATAGAGTCTGTATGAGAAATCTGCCCTACCGCACCTAAGATATCCGAGCTATGCAAGTCCTATGGTCTACACACAACTGGAGCATCCAAAGAAACATTACCTAAAGTGATTGCTCTCCTATGGATTGATCTAGAAAGAATTAATGATTTTAACAAATCTAATATTAAAAATAAATAAATATTTTTTTGAATAATTAAAAACAAAAAATGAACTGTAATAGATCAATTATCATAAAAATATTTATTTATTTTATGGAGAATTTTAATATTTTATGTTAAACTATGGATATGTTGTGTGTTTAAACATAAATTTAATTTTAATCTTGTAAATATGAATAAAATAAAAGTGAATTCATAAATATTATAAAATATTGATATGAGGCTATGTTTTTTAGTATATCACTTCTGATATTTAATATATAGTTCTAGAAATATTCAAAAATATTTTTAATTTTGTTAAAATATTGACATTTACATCACTACTGGAACCTCTACCTATTATATCGAAATTTTACTTAGATATATGCTATTTTTCAAATATCAGAAAATCATATTTTCACCAATATTTTAGTTTAAAATTATTATAATTTAGAAAATATCTTTACTTTTATTATTTTGAGTAAATAATACAGAAATCATTCACACATTCACATATGGGCAAAAAAAAATCAAAATGGCTTCGAGTAAATATTTTTCGCTTTTGGTGATGCAAGTGATATCATATCCAGCCATATATATATATATGCGTGTATTTACGAGTTAAAATTTGCTGGCTTTTGCTCTCTAATAGCAGTGGTAGAGGTATTGTCACATAAAAGGAACTGGTTATACAATCTACATCTTATCTTGATCCAAGTTATCGTCAGCAAAATTTAGGTCCGTCCCCGAGTTCTGTCTGTCTGTTAATATGTACAAGCCATGTTCTGGTATGAATAGTATATTGAATTCATGATCAAGATTGGACATTCTGTCGACGATATGTGTGAGCTAAAACCGTTCAAGCCAGACTGCCCGGAGAAGACATATTACAAAATCTCACTTGAAACAGGTTACAAATTCTTAATATTCTCATCCATGATTCAAATCGGAGAACGTGGCAATATTGTTGACGCTGAGTATGCGTTGCTTTTGAAAACAGGACAAACTTAATCAGAATGTTCAAAACTAAACTATAGCTTAAGACATTCCACATATACACATTGAAAGCCTACTTATTCCTGATTTTCATTGTATATGCCCTCGCAAAGAAGTTCCATATCTGCAGCACCATGGCCAAGCTATAATAACTAAAACCATCCGTTGAAAATCATTGACCTCCGGATTGCCAATGGTGCTAATATTGAAATAAATATCCTTTTGAGTTTGATAGTGCGTCGGAAGCATTAACAACATTGTGTATATATTTTCGAAGTCTGGTTCAGAGCAGACAAAACGTACGCCTTATGGAAAGTCAGTCCAGGGCGGATGATTGTCATATCTCAATGTTCCAACATTTTATGGAAAATGGAAAATGGAAAATGGAAAATGTTTTGTTGGAACATACTCCACAAAATGTTTAGACATCAGAAATTAGAAGGTCGTGTTTGTGAGATAGTTGTGGATTTTAGATTATTTCAGACCCAGATAAACGTAAATATACCAGTAACCGTTGTGACTTCGGATACTTCAGATTCTTATTTTAAGATTGTACTCAATGGATATGTCTTTTATTTCATCGTATGACATAAAACAACGCACCAGGACTACGTCTTGCTTTGATCAAAGACCAACGTAGTCCTGATTTTGATCAAAGAACAAGATCTTATGCACTCTTCGAACCTGCTACGCTAAGCGTAGAATTTGGATGAAACTACCTGCACGTGAAGCTGGAGTTGTTTCCATTATTTGTAAATATGATCACACAATTGACGTATAGCACCGGACGTCGAGGTCCACGATCTGGGTCTGCACATTCGACATTTCATTGATTATAACCGTGTGCACAAGATCAATGGCCATTAAACGCTGAGCGACTGACGCCAAGCGCCAAGGTCATGCCACCACTTGTATAGCGCTGCAACTGGTTAACACTAATTGAGACGGTTATACCAAAACTAGCTGGGAAATACGATAACTGGTTCATTCCCCAATTCTTATGCATCGCGATTAGGTGTTTAGGAAGAAAAAGCTCAACGATCAAGTGACCTAATCAACCTGGACTCAATGAGTGTGAATGAAGTCTCGCATCAGGAGGAACTAGCTACACCTGCCAATATGCAAATTGGAGAGGCTCGGAGTTCACTTTACCAATCAAAGCAATCTCAGTCGAATTGCAGACAAATTTCTAGATACGGAGAGAAATACTGTACAACGATACCTCGATTTGACCAACATTTATCACAAGGAATCATACCTTATAGTAGTAGGCCTAAGATTGGCCGCAAAAGAGCCAGCAAACTATTTGTTAAAGGTAGAGCCACGGTCAGGACAAGCTGGAGTACGTTGTTCACCAGTCCGAAAACCTGGACGACCAGCTGACTCGTCAGTAAGTTCAGTGCGATCACCACGAGGTCAACCGCAACATCAGCAGCAATTGTGATAGTCCCGATCACAGTCCTTGCAGTGTCGACAATTTGAAGTACGGTAGGTAACGTGCTCGTTACTAGGACCGATACAGCTGTGTTACTGAGAGCAGGCAATGTCTGGACTGCCCCCAGTGTACCATTGGGGAAAACCTGCTGGATAAGGAGATCCACATTGACGTCGTTAACAACATTCAATATGTCTGAGATGGTCGTTTGTGCGGCCACTCTCGTCGAGAAAGCGGATAGCACCACAACGAGAGCAATGATAGCAACGGTGGATTTGGCCTCCATCTTGAACGGGTGGATATGAATATGGTGGTGAGTATATGACCGGTCCAAGCAGTAAGTAACGAAGAGAACAGGAGCTGGATGAGATCGGCAGCAAATGTGAAACGTTTAGCGATTGCGAGTGAACTCAAGGCTCTGAATGATATTCACGGAGGCAAGGTATGTATCTTATAGCAGTTTGCAGTAGTGGATGTTCGTGTCTCTTTCTGTCTTTGATCGTGGCACATTTAGAAAAGAGTGAAGAAGTGGAGTACAAAAAAGTCCAGGCCTGGAGTCGCTCTCCGGCATCCTTTTCTGCTCCGGAGTGTTGGACAGGTAACAGGAAAGTGCAGAGGGAGGAAGGGAGGAAGCTCAGGTGGTGGTGATGGTGTAGGACGGACAAAGAGACATCAGGTGTGTGTTTGGGACAGGGGACGATGGGATCATGAAAGTCCCAGAGGCATAGTTTCTGTAAGTGCTTTGAAGTCGGACAATTTTACGGACTGTCCAGCTGAGGTATCTCTGGATGTATGAGGAATGTTTATTGAAATTTTTATTATATATGTTTTTTATAACTTTATGAACATTTCAACTTATGTTGATTTGAGAATTCACGTTATAAGTGTGTTCTCCAAAATATGTCGAGCAATGGGGAATTTTCATAAGACTCATATAAATCAACAAATGGCTGTAATATATACTTGTGTAAAGATATGGAAATACAATTATGCATGTATGTATATCATGTAAATTTTTTTATTATATTTAATGATGTATCTCATGCAAATTTAATATGGATCATATATAATAAATTTTCTGGAGTAAATTTAGATTTTAATATTTTTTGATCAATCAACAATGAATTATTCCATGTTGTGACTTGTAATAGCAAGGTTAGATTACGAAAGTATAAAAAAGCTATATAAGACAAAGAAAAAAATATAGATATTAATTTGAATATTCATCCCAGGAGATATATTTTGTGGAAAGGATATTCTCCATTTTCAATTTTATCAATGATGAATTGAGTCCACTCCAAGTAACCATAACCGACCTCTTCCACTCTAGGCAGCGCTCCCACCTTTCACACCGTGATTTTCAAATAGTATCGATTTTCAGTATCATTAGACTATGAAATTTCAAATTGTTGGACATACATACTAATGGTAAGTTATTTTCCAGGCATAGGCATACGGCATGTCAGGATATTACGCTTGTTAGATGCCCATATCAGGCACTGGACCCTCATGCCATGCATCCAACGCACATGCTATGAACTTACTGAGCCCAGAATCATTTCAAAATTGACTCCCAATATCTTTGCTGTGATATTTATTTGCAGTATCGGTCAGCAATTGATTGAACCCGATGGATCCATAGAGTTTATCGATGGGTTTTACTTTGGCTTTTTACAGATTTGATATCCCTTAGTAATATAAACATACTGAGATTTTTCGTCAACTAGAACTTGCGACTTAGTTTAGTATGTATACACCATAATTAAACAAGAGTACTTCCTGTGCTTCCAAAGGTCTTAAAAGTTTCAGGTTTGATTAATGTGCATCTCAAATAGATTTGTAGACACGGAAGTGAGTGGTGTCGATGCTCTGATAGCTTCTTCATTGTTTGTTAGGAAACAGGCCTTCACCTTTCCCGGAGCCTTTGTCTTGCCATCCTGGTCCCAAGCCATCCTGGTCCCAGGTCGCGATTGTGCCGCACGAAGAAAAGTGAAGTCCAGCCGGTGGCGGTGATAGTTGAAACTCTAGGAAACACTTTCGGTTGCGAAAGAGTTCTTGAAAGGTTGCGAAAAACTTGCAAAAGAGTTATGGAAAGGTTTACGTTCTTTCTGAAATTGACCTTATAACGGGATCTTGATTTGAGTTGACTTGATTGTTCACTTCAATACTGTGGTTGCACGCATATGTGTAGATGTCTGTTGACACTTATATCTGCATGCGACTCTTTGCTATGTTGGTTCGATATGTTCACTTTGACGGCGAAAACCCAAAATCTGATTTGATATACTATTTGTGTTCGATAGAATTGGACTCAATTGGCGTACTCTTTCCTCCCTTGATCCTGAAGAATAAAATACTTAAGCAGACTAATCCCTTGTGTTATACTTGAGAAAAGAGAGAGTCCCAAGAAGATACCACTGTATTACTAAATGGTAACTTTCAAATCTATATTATTAACTAAGATGAGTCTATGGAAAGCCAAAGGACGAAATTTTGCATAGAACAACCTATACACCAATTCTCGACTGTGTAATACTTATTCCTTTGTCTTCAGAAGTATTGAAGTGGATTGTGAACAATGCGTAAATTCAATCTTTCTCGATTTTCAAGAGCTTACCGAATAAAAAATGTACAAAAGTTTAAGTTCAGTTGACGGAAAAGAGATAGGTTCATCACAATGCATTCTGTAAACGTGATGAGGTTTCTGTACTTCTTTTAGATTAATCCAAGAACATTCAGTTTATGATCATTATCCTTCTACTCCTTACTACTTCTACTATTTTCTCTACAGTAATGAGGTTTCGCCTAGGTTTGGTCCACCTTCATGCATCTTCATTACTCACTTGTGAGTGTGGTTCTACACGGGATGCAGCAGCGGTCCATATGACATGGTGTCCTTTTGGAGGACATAGAATAGCTACCCATGATGCTATGATGGACATAGTGTTTGCTATGGCACAAGGGAGTGGATACTTGGCTTGGAGTGAGCGTTTGTATGTTTTGCAGATGACATGTGTCAGGGCAGACTAATACTTTGTCCAAGATGATTGGGTGATAGAAGTGGATGTGGTGGTTACAGACCCTATGCATGATAAAATTTTGGAGGGAGTGATTACCCATCCCCTTGGATGGGCAGCAAGTGCAGCACCAACTCGTAAGGTCTCCAAGTATAGAGGTATGTAGGAAGGTCACCTCTTTGTTCTTCTAGCTTTGGAGTTATACAGAGCGATGGACACGGCATTTGACTTAGTTGTCAAGGAGTGCATGAGAGCCTATGATTTTAGGAACCAGGGGGTACCACTTTCACTCTTATACTTTGTAACATATTTCATACAGAGTGTATCCATTGCTCTATAGAGTGCAATGGCTAGTGCAATTCATAGAAGAGCAATCACACTAGGTGATGCTTCTTTGGATGCTCCAATTGTTTGTAGACCATACGACGTGCATAGCTTGGATATCTTAGGTGCAATTGGGCTTGAATCTATTGGGGCTAAGACCCATTTTAACTTTTTTGTCTCACCCTTGTACGGCTTGATGAGGTCTTCCCATCATTCATGTTTTTTACATGGTCAAGCTTTCTCTCCTTCTACTCCACTTTTTGGGAAGAACTAGGCAGTTTAACACAAACTTGCAAGTCAGTGTTGAATTCTTTACTACAAGACTGATGTTGCAGACAAGACATGTTTGCAACATCATTTTTGTAGTAATTAAACAGACTTCCAAACTTAAGATGGTTTGAGTCAATAACTGAAACAAAGTCTGAAGTTGACTCAAACAATTTGCACATATGGGGAGAACTCTTTGGGCCACGCATCCAATGACATATGAAGCATTTCTCAATGTTTAGTGGTAAGCTCCATGTGAGAGAAAATTTTCATAGGGTACTTAAACTGGATTTTAGTCATTTCACTTTCATTAATTTTAAATTAAATCTGCAACAAAGAAAATAAAGTTATTAGGGTTTAGGATTGGGAAATTGCGAGTAAGTTGCAAACTATTTTGCAATTGAACTTCAACAATTTCATGGCAATTGTAGCCACCACTTTAAGCCCGGATTTATGATTTTTTATCTGTAGTAACTTCTACTCTTCATGCAAAGTTAGGTTTATTAATGAGTATTGAAGAGTGAGAACGCAAGTTGTGCAAGGTTGTTCAAAGACAAAGTTGAAACTGTGAACTGCAAATGATTTAGTTCATGTCTTGATTAAATTGTCTCTTGTTTTATTGGTACAAGATCCATGAGATGTCCAAATTTTTTGTTGTGTGATATATTATTAAGTGCAAATAATATGTAAGGTAATGTCCGGATTTGAAAGAGGAAGCAAGTCAATGTTGAACTGTTTACTATAAGTATGACCTTGTAGACATGATATGACAAACTACAAAATTGAAAAGAGTTCCAAAATTTAAGATAGTTTAAGTCAATGACTGAAAAAAATCTGAAGCTGACTTGGACAATTTGCACATACAAGGAAAAACTCTTTGTGTCACATATCCAATGGCTTATGAAGCATTTCTCAGTGTTTGGTGGTAATCCCATATGAGAGAAAAGTTTTATTGTGACTTAAAATAGATTTTAGTCATTTCATTGTCATTACTTTTTAATGATATCTGCAACAAAGAAATGAAACTTGATTAGGGTTTAGGATTTGGGAAATGTAAAATCAATTGTAAACTAGTTTGCAATTGAACTTCAACAGTAGCATGCAATTGTACCCATAACCTAACCTCGGATTTTGAGGTTTTCTTGATTTGTAGTAACTTCTACTCTTTTTGCAGAACCTACCTTGATACATACAAATTTAGGTTAATCAATGAGTATTTAAGGGTGAGAATGCAAATTGTGCAAGGATGCTCAAAGCCAAACTAGAAACTATGTTCTAAAAATGATTTAGTTCCTTTCTTGCTTAAATGTGTCTTGTTTTATTTGTACAAAGATGTCTTGGTAAAAGATTACAGTTTAAAGTGCTTAACAACAATATAGTGTTGTTGTTGCCATCAAATACCTGTGTGGTATGATCCTTGATCACCATAGCTCCTTCTTTGTGTTGGCACTCCTGTAGGGATATCTTTTCCTTTTATTTGTCCTTGGCGCCTTCTTCTTGAATATCCTCCACTTCTAGCTTTGAGGGCAAACTTGGTTGCACTGGAGTGGTTGCCTCTTTGCTCTCAAGATCTTCTTGATCTTTGGTTGGATTACTCCCTTCACCTTGAGGTGAAAACTTTGCATCTGCATGCTTTTTCTCCCCATTTGTATCTGTCTGTGTTTCCTAGAAGGTCAGTTCCTTGTTTTCCACTTGTTTCTCCTCATCTTTTGCCTCACCTTCATCCAATGAAAGATCCACCACCTATAGATTCTTTCTTACTTTCTTTGGAGAATGCTGCAATCTTGAAGAGGTTACACTCTTCTTGTATACGATAATTACCTCCTTCACCTGCATGAACTTGGTATTGATGGTGAACTCCTTGTCCGCCTCTTGAATTGCTCTTGTGATTCCTTTCTTTCACATTATGACTCAAAATACTCATCCAAGTGGAAGTATATTGAAATGTACATCACTTCTAGAACCTCTACGTATTACATCAAAATTTTACTTAGATATATGTTACTTTTCAAATATCAAAAATCATATTTTTACCAATATTTAGTTTTAAAAATATTATTCATTTTATTATTTTGAGTAGATAATAAAGAAATCATTCACACATTCACATATGGGCAAAAAAAACTCAAAATGACTTCGAGTAAATACGCTTTTGGTGATGCAAGTGATATCATATCCAGCTATATATATGCGTGTATATACGGGTTAAAATTTGCTGGCTTTTGTTCTCGAATAGCAGTGGTAGAGGTATTTTCACATAAAAGGAACTGCTTATACAATCTACATCTTATCTTGATCCAAGTTATCGTCAGCAAACTTTACGTCCGTCTCCGACTTCTTTGTCTGTCTGGTAATATGTACAAGCCATGTTATGGTATGAATAGATCAAGATTCGTGATCAAGATTCGACACTCTGTCTACGATATGTGTGAGTTAAAACCGTTCAAGCCAGACTGCCCGGGGAAGACATATTACAAAATCTCACTTGAAACAGGTTACAAATTCCTAATATTCTCATCCGTGATTCAAGTCGGAGAACGTGGCATTATTGTTGACGCTGAGTATGCGTTGCTTTTGAAAACAGGACAAACTTAATCAGAATGTTCAAAACTAAACTATAGCTTAAGACATTACACATATACACATTGAAAGCCTACTTATTCCTGATTTTCAATGTATATGCCCTCGCAAAGAAGTTCCATATCTGCAGCACCATGGCCAAGCTATAATAATTAAAACCATCCGTTTGAAAATCATTGAACCCCGGATTGCCCTGGTGCTAATATTGAAATCTAGATATACTTTTGAGTTTCATAGTGCATGCCAAGCATTAGCTTTGTTGTGTAGATACTTGCGAAGTCGGGTTCAGAGCGAACAAAACGTACGGCCTTATGGAAAGTCAGTCCAAGGCGGATAATTGTCCATATCTCAATGTTCCAACATCTTGTGGAAAATGGAAAACATTTTTGTTGGAACATTTTACACAAAATATTTAGAAATTAGAAGGTCATGTTTGTGAGATAATTGTGGATTTTATGTTACTTCAGATTTAGATAAACGGAAACATATCAGTAACCGTTGTGAGGTCTGATACTTCAGATTCTTAATTTAAGATTCTCCTCAATGGATGTGTCTTTATTTCATCGTATGACATAAAACAAACTCACCAGGACTACGTCTTGCTTTGATCAAAGACCAACGTAGTCTTGATTTTGATCAAAGAGCAAGATCTTATGCACTGTCTGAACCTGTCAAACTAAGCATACAATTAGATGAACGACATCCACGTGAAGCTGGAGTTGTTTCCATTATTTGGAAATATCATCACACAATTGTCGTATAGCAACGGAAGTCAAGGTCGACGACCGCGTCTGCACATTTGCTATTTCATTGAACATAACCGTATGCACAAGGTCAATGGCAATTAAACGCTGAGCGACTGATGCACAAGTGCCAAGGTCATGCCACCACTTGTATAACGCTGCAACAAGGTTAACATTAATTGAGACAGTTATACCAAAACTAGTTCCAAAACCTGGAGGGGTGTATCACATCCACGGATTGACTTTGTGTTCCTGGAGTGCCAGTAGTATCCGAGAATTTTGTCACATGCTTTTTAGATGCTGCAGTTGTAGAGGATGTTCTCCATGTGGATGACCTTCCATTACTAGGAGTTCCGTAGGTGGCATTTGGTATATTCTTCTCCAGTATTGCTCGTCAACCATCCTACCTCATCCGCACAGTTCACCTTTCATTGTCATTCCTATCACGTCTGAGAGCATTTGATAGGAGGATTATGGAAATCTTTGGTGATATTATTGGACTAGGGACTTTTGAGTGTGTGACAAGGGATTTGGCACGTAGACAGACGGCTCTGTAGATCTCATGTGGTGGGTTTGGCTTGCTATCTATGGAGGAGATTGCATCTATAGTGTTTTTGGGTAGTTGAGCTCTCTCGGCACCCCTAATTTCCTCTCATTTTGCGGTTACTGATAGGCCGGTTTTGGAGACTTATGTGACAGAGGTGGAGGAAGGATCCTTTTCTCTCTAGGAGAAATTTTTTCTAGGAGCAAGATACATTGAAAATGATCCTTGGTCCACCTATGTTGTTATTGGTTTCCAATTTAGCCATGTCAACTCTAATCTTATGGAAATTGCAAATTCAATCATAAGGAAAATTCATGAGAACCTTGGCATTGACATGATCATTGCAATATATGATCATCAAGTAGAGAAAGGTTACAAATGTAGGGTGTTGCTATGGAATAGCTCATGCCATTAATACTATTACATATGAAATATTTCAATGAAGAGTTGGAAAATTTTATTCTTCATCAAGTGATTCTTGTTACTACCTTTATTGGAATAATGGTGTCAAAATCATTAAGTAGGAGGTATACTCTCACACTACTATCGAGCAATGATGATAATGGCCATTGCTGTTGTGGAGCCTACCAATATCTACTATGTATTATGGCCATGCCATTGCATTCAAAGCTAAAATTTCACCAATTTTACTAGTATCCTTCTTGTTTACCATTCCAAATTTTTGTGTGCTCTACAAGCATCCCTATCATCCCTTTATCCTCAAAAAATCTTAGAGAGGACAAAATTGCACTACTTGTAAACAAACAACCACGCGGTAGACCAAAGAAGAAGCAACATAAAAGTGGAAAACAAGTCTTTGCAAGAGTTCTTACATACACAACATGTGGGAAAAAGGACATGTAGAGAGGCATATGTATATTGAGTTGGACAAATATAGAATCATTCATGCTCAGATTTAGCTTGTCCTGGTTGTGACATAAGTTCTTCTCAATATTCAAACAATTGGATTGAATCATGTGAGACTCTCATTTGAAATGTTTAAGCTACAATACTAATGAGTTTGATTCCCTTGAGTCTTTTAATATTCAAACAATATCTTCTTGAAATTGGATATAAAAGAAATAAGGAACTACTAGAAAGAACTAGGAAGAAATTTGAGGTGGAAGGAGAGCAAACTATGGATTGATCAAGGTAGAAGAAGGAAGATAGAGAGGCAATATGAAAAGACAAAAGGAGAGCTAGAATCTTTAGAAGTGCTTGTTGACATGCATTTTTGTTGTCTAAGAGGCGTGCATGTTGTGATGTCCTTATTTGGCACAATCTCTTTTCAATAGTTGCACAATTTTTGTTTCTTTCAGTTGATTCATTGATATTAAATTGCATGCAATTTGGGTAGTTCATTTGTACATCATCCATCAAATATAATTCCAATTTGATTTTGATTTCATTCTTGAATTATTTCTTGACTGATTGTTGTGACACTTACATCCAACCATCTCCTTTTAGAGTGACTAACATATCTGGCCTTTACAAGTTCTATAAAAATATCTCTCCCATGTCTCCTAAAAAAATCCTGAAGACATGTATCACTTGTTTTTCAGTCTTGTTAAACTCATCACTATCTAGACTAAATCTTTTTTGCACATGGTCTGGCAAGTGTGATGAAGTTTTCAAGCTTCCATAGTGTACACCTTTGCCTATTAATGGAATCCTTAAGCTCAATGAGTCTTCAAAGGGCTTGAATTCTTGGTCAAATCACTCAACACCCAAGACACTTTCATATCATTATTATAGATAGCCATGAATATTATATGCAAATAATTCTTATGTTTGGTATCCAGCATCTAGCATCTAGCACTATTGATAGTGACTAATTACAGTTATTGTAAAAAGTATAAATTACTCAATCTTGAAAAGTATGAATTATCAATCTTGAAAGGTACCAATCCTAATTGACACACATAGACAAGGTCTTATTTTATGCTTTGGTGGAAATTCTGACCAAACATTCTGGATTTGAGATGAAGGAAGAGGGGAAAAAGCAAGCCCATATATGGATTCCAATTGCTTGTGCTTTTGTCAAGTTTGGACATAATGGGAATAGGGCTAGTTTGTTAAGGAGAACCAACATTTTGGACATTAATGTGGGATCTTTGATTGCTTATACAGACAAAGTGATGGAAGCAATAATTTCCATCATGTGCAATGAGGTGCAATGGCTAGACCATGAGGAAAGGGCTAGGATTTCTACCATGTTTGTTGAGAGGGGTTTTGTAGGATGTGTACAACTTGTCAATGGTACTCTCATCCCCTTGGCACAAAGACCTGCTGTAAATGGAGAAATACATTTCATTCATAAAGGATCCTATTCTTTAAATGGGTTGGTTCTATGCAACAACAAAAGAAGGGTCATCTATATTTTTGGGACTAAGGCCAATTTTACTGATCTTGGTGTTAGTGTTTGCTAATCCTTGGAATCCTTTCTATTTCAGTTTAATGTGCAATAGCTTGAGAGTTTTTGGCCAACAAGCTAGTATCTCATGACTTGTGATAGCTTGAGAGTTTGTGGTCATTGTAGTGGTGCAAGTATTGCATGACTCATGATATATTTGCAACAGGTGGTAATATACTGAGGTGATGTTGTGGCTCAAGTATGCACAAATTGTGTCATAACATGTCTTGTTTGAGGAGATCATCATTTTGGAACAATTTGAACCATAACTGGGAGTGCACTTCCTTTGACAATGGAAAGTACCTCTTGGCTGATTCAGCTTACATCCCCATGAACCATTTTGTTCCTTATTTTTGAATTGCTAAAACTCCCCAACAAACAACAATTTAACAATACTTAGCAAAGGCTACATTATGAGCATTATATTGGGATAATGAAGTCTTCATGGTACTTTGTAACACTCCAAGGACAAGAGAACTCTCCAAGAGAGATACAAGAGAGAAAATGCAAGTTTCACACTCAATACTCCAATGCTCCAAAGGAGCACCTTCTCTTTATCATATAGCAAAGAGGATCCCCTCAAAGGAAGCTCCACCCTTAGATCAGATACATGGATTGGTGACCTATCAGCAAGCTCCATCCTTGGATTAGTTGTTTGGATGGGTGAAATGTCAATCCTTGTCCTATTTAGATGGTCCAAAGGGAATCTTTAGGGAATCTTCCTATTAGAGAGCTCAAAATTGCATGGGTGAGATACTATTGGAAAGCTCTCAACAAGATGAATCATAGGTGGGAGAAGAAAATATCATTGAGATGAATTTTTGAGGCCCAATTCATTTTTTTAGGCCTCCAAAATTGGCTCTAAAGTTTTTAAGCTATTTTTGGCTTCTGCCCTATTAGTAGAAGTACTCTTTTGGTGACACCTATATCTGATCTTCCTAGCGCATTGTACAAAACATCCCTCTAGATGTACCAAGCCAATTTTCACCTCTAGATGATATGTCTAGCTACTTGTATTATAGACTTCCCTCCTTTTAAGACAAGATGTCCTCATTGCAAAGTTGTTGCTCAAAAGATTGAACTAACACCAGTGCATTGGTCAAGTTGGCTGTTGGCTCCCATGTTACCTCATCTAGTGGGTACTCTTTCCAATGGTCAAATATTCCACACTCGGATAGTGAGTACCACGGATATGGATCATATGCTTAGATCATATGTCTAGCTATTGATTCTAAAGTTTCAAAGCATGTTTCAATTTCTGATCTATTAGTAGAAGTACTCTTTTGGTGATACCTCTATCTGATCTACTTAGTCCATCATGTATAACATCCTCCAAATGTTACCAAACCAAATTTCATCTCTAGATCATATGTCTAGTTATTGGCATTACACTAAGTGAAGATTATCCAAGCATTCCAATTTCATTAGTATATCCTCCATTTTAGTGTGCGTTGTGGGAATCATGTTAGTAATGGTGGGTGGTGCCAGGCATATTATGGGAAGAACTGTGGGCATGTGATCATATATACGCACTGCTTGGGATGTTGCATATGGGCATGGTGCAACTGAAGTGCTCTCTCATAGAAGTAGGTTGTCTGCAAGAATCCTTGTGAAGTAGAACAAGGGTTATGTGTCACACTTCCCTTAAATCTTGGTATAATAGAACATGGGTCTGATAAGGCCATATCCTGTTCATTAGCTTGGGCCCAATAGTGCACTTTTTCAAATGCCTATGCTAGAGTTGCTACCTTGTTGAAATTATGAATTTTTTAATGTCCTTGAATAGGGCATCCTTAAACCAATTGAGAGCCATAGTAGGATCTGGTGCTAGTGTAATCATTGACAATATGTATTGGAATCATTGGATGGATGGATGCTTGTATGGTTTTGTTGTGTCCTTCGCATAATTTATTTGTTCTCAAAGTTGTTCTTGTTGTCTTGGAGAGATGTACTCTTGTCGTTCTTCTGCTCATTTCATTGCATAGCTTGTTTTTGTGGCAATGGTCAGACCACTAAACTAGTGTTTTGGCAATAGTCATGAAACATTGGCCAATTTACCATGCCATGGTGGCATTATCTGTGATATTTCAGGCTATAGAGACATTCTCAAACAGGCAAATGAATCACTCAAAGTCTTCTTGACCTGTGAACACTACCAAGCTCAAGAGAATGCAATTGTTCCCTCCTCCCCAAGTCATGGTAGCTTGGGATATGGGAGTTGCGGAGGTTGTAGATAGTATTGTAAATGACAAAACAAAACTTGCACCGCTATGGGGTGCAAATTTGAAGTAGGAAGAAGATTTCCTTGGCCAGAAGTGCTTGCCATTATGGGAATGTTGTTTGAACTTGGGTCATGGCAAAATAATTTTCCATTGCAATAGGTATAGCTTCCCCTGATTTGAAAGCCATTGAACTCATATCCATGAAAGGGAACGGGATTTGGTTATTGATTTACTGATTTACTTTCATATTTGGTTGTAGGTACGGGAGACAATACTTCCCTTGTATGCTGATTCTTTGTGCTCTTGTGGGATGGCAAGGAGTACACACGGCCAGATAGCATAGTGAAGAGGACATACAAGATTGTTGGCAGCTGAGTGGTAGAAATGTTGTACAGCAGAACCAATCCTAGAGTGGAAGGACAGTGGAGGGACAATGGACTATGGGACATAAGGAAAGTGATTTACACAGCCTTGTGCACAGCTGGTCTTTGATGCGGTTTGGGGAGGGGTGGTAGTCCGGGCTCCCATAGTCGAGTCTTTCCAATTGAAATTTAATTTTATATACCTATTATATGAAAGCAAAACATTCATAAATATTATGAAATATGATGTGAGTCTATAGTTTTGAGTATATCACTTCTGATATTTAATATATAATTCTAAACATATTTAAACAGATTTTTTATTTCATTAAAATATTCAATACACCTGTTAATTATATTGAAATTTTACTTAGATAGATATTACTTTTTAAATATCAAAGGATCGTATCTTTATTTATTTTTATCAATATTTAGTTTTAAAAATATTAATTTTAAATAGATTTGATGTTTTAATTATTTCGAATGAACAATAAAGATATCATAATATTCACACATTCACATATGGGAAAGAAAAACTCAAAATGACTTCGAGTAAATATCTTTCGCTCTTCGTGATGCAAGCATTCCCATATCCAGCTATATATATGTGTGTATATACGGGTTAAATTTTGCTGGCTCTTGATCTCTAATAGCAGAGGCAGAGCTTTTGGCACATAAAAGCAAGCTTTAGATCCGTCCCCGAGTTCTTTGTATGTCGGTTAATATGTAGAAGCCCTATTCTTGAATGAATAGTATATTGGGTTCGTGATCAAGACTGGACATTCTGTCTACAATACGTGTGAGTTAAAACCGTTCAAATCAGACTGCCCGGGGGAAACATATTACAAAATCTCACTTGAAACAGGTTATAAATTCTTAATAATAAATTCTCATCCATCATTCAAGTCGGAGAACGAGGCATTATTGTTGAAGCTGACTATGCGTTGGTTTTGAAAACAGGACAAACTATAATCAGAATGTTGAAAACTAAACTATAGCTTCACAGAGATATATACATTGAAAGCCCTACTTATTCATACTTTTCAGTGTATCTTCCTTTGCAAAGAAGTTCCATATCTGCAGCACCATGGCCAAGCTATAATAATTAAAACCATCCGTTGAAAATCATTGACCTCCGGATTGACATTGGTGCTAATATTGAAATCTAAATATCCTTTTGAGTTTGATAGTGCATCGGAAGCATTAACAACTTTGTGTAGATATTTGCTAAGTCTGGTTCAGAGCAGACAAAACGTACGCCTTATGGAAAGTCAGTCCAGGGCGGATGATTGTCCATATCTCAATGTTCCAACATTTTGTGGAAAATGGGAAATGGAAAACGTTTTGTTGGGACATACTCCACAAAATGTCTAGACATCAGAAATTAGAAGGTCATGTTTGTGAGATAGTTGTGGATTTTAGATTACTTCAGACTCAGATAAACGTAAACATACCAGTAACCGTTGTGAGTTCGGATACTTCAGATTCTTACTTTAAGATTGTACTCAATGGATATGTCTTTTATTTCATCGTATGACATAAAACAACGCACCAGGACTACGTCTTGCTTTAATCAAAGACCAACGTAGTCCTGATTTTGTTCAAAGAGCAAGATCTTATGCACTCTTCGAACCTGCTACGCTAAGCGTAGAATTTAGATGAAACTACCTGCACGTGAAGCTGGAGTAGTTTCCATTATTCGTAAATATGATCACACAATTGGCGTATAGCAACGGACGTCGAGGTCCACGACCTGGGTCTGCACATTCGACATTTCATTGAATATAACCGTGTGCACAAGGTCAATGGCAATTAAACGCTGAGCGACTGACGCCAAGCGCCAAGGTCATGCCACCACTTGTATAACGCTGCAACTGGTTTTACACTAATTGAGACGGTTATACCAAAACAAGCTGGGAAATACGATAACTGGTTAATTCCCCAATTCTTATGCATCGCGATTAGGTGTTTAGGGTTTAGGAAGAAAAAGCTCAACCATCAAGTGACCTAATCAACCTGGACTCAATGAGTGTGAATGAAGTCTCGCATCAGGAGGAACTAGCTACACCTGCCAATATGCAAATTGTAGAGGCTCGGAGTTCACTTTACCAATCAAAGCAATCTCAGTCGAATTGCAGACAAATTTCTAGATACGGAGGAAAATACAGTACAACGATACCTCGATTTGACCAACATTTATCACAAGGAATCATACCTTATAGTAGTAGGCCTAAGATTGGCCGCAAAAGAGCCAGCAAACTATTTGTTAAAGGTAGAGCCACGGTCAGGACAAGCTGGAGTACGTTGTTCACCAGTCCGAAAACCTGGACGACCAGCTGACTCGTCAGTAAGTTCAGTGCGATCACCACGAGGTCAACCGCAACATCAGCAGCAATTGTGATAGTCCCGATCACAGTCCTTGCAGTGTCGACAATTTGAAGTACGGTAGGTAACGTGCTCGTTACTAGGACCGATACAGCTGTGTTACTGAGAGCAGGCAATGTCTGGACTGCCCCCAGTGTACCATTGGGGAAAACCTGCTGGATAAGGAGATCCACATTGACGTCGTTAACAACATTCAATATGTCTGAGATGGTCGTTTGTGCGGCCACTCTCGTCGAGAAAGCGGATAGCACCACAACGAGAGCAATGATAGCAACGGTGGATTTGGCCTCCATCTTGAACGGGTGGATATGAATATGGTGGTGAGTATATGACCGGTCCAAGCAGTAAGTAACGAAGAGAACAGGAGCTGGATGAGATCGGCAGCAAATGTGAAACGTTTAGCGATTGCGAGTGAACTCAAGGCTCTGAATGATATTCACGGAGGCAAGGTATGTATCTTATAGCAGTTTGCAGTAGTGGATGTTCGTGTCTCCTTCTGTCTTTGATCGTGGCACATTTAGAAAAGAGTGAAGTAGTGGAGTACAAAAAAGTCCAGGCCTGGAGTCGCTCTCCGGCATCCTTTTCTGCTCCGGAGTGTTGGACAGGTAACAGGAAAGGGCAGAGTGAGGAAGGGAGGAAGCTCAGGTGGTGGTGGTGGTGATGGTGTAGGACGGACAAAGAGACATCAGGTGTGTGTTTGGGACAGGGGACGATGGGATCATGAAAGTCTCAGAGGCATAGTTTCTGTAAGTGCTTTGAAGTCGGACAATTTTGCGGACTGTCCAGCTGAGGTATCTCTGGATGTATGAGGAATGTTTATTGAAATTTTTATTATATATGTTTTTTATAACTTTATGAACATTTCAACTTATGTTGATTTGAGAATTCACGTTATAAGTGTGTTCTCCAAAATATGTCGAGCAATGGGGAATTTTCATAAGACTCATATAAATTAACAAATGGCTGTAATATATACTTGTGTAAAGATATGGGAATTCAATTATGCATGTATGTATATCATGTAATTTTTTATTATATTTAATGATGTATATCATTTAAATTTAATATGGATCATATATAATAAATTTTCTGGAGTCTATTTAGATTGTAATATTTTTTGATCAATCAACAATGAATTATTACATGTTGTGACTTGTAATAGCAAGGTTAGATTACGAAAGTATAAAAAAGCTACATAAGACGAAGAAAAAAACATAGATATTAATTTGAATATTCATCCCAGGAGATATATTTTGTGGAAAGGATATTCTCCATTTTCAATTTTATCAATGATGAATTGAGGTAGGTCCACTTCAAGAACCATAACCAAGCTTCTCCACTCTAGGCAGCGCTCCCACCTCTCAATGCAGAAATTTCTGTGACCGTGATGTTCAAATAGTATCGATTTTCAGTATCATTAGACTATGAAATTTCAAATTGTTGGACATACGTACTAATGGTAAGTTATTTTCCAGGCATAGGCATAGGGCATGACAGGATATTACGCTAGTTAGATGCCCATATCGGGCACTGGACCCGCATGCCATGCATCCAACGCACATGCTATGAATTTACTGAGCCCAGAATCATTTCAAAATTGACTCCCAATATCTTTGCTGTGATATTTATTTGCAGTATCGGTCAGCAATTGATTGAACCCGATGGATCCATAGAGTTTATCTATGGGTTTTCCTTTCGCTTTTTACAGATTTGATATCCCTTAGTAATATAAAAATACTGAGATTTTTCGTCAACTAGAACTTGCGACTTAGTTTAGTATGTATACACCATAATTAAACAAGATTACTTCCTGTGCTTCCAAAGGTCTTAAAAGTTTCATTTTTGATTAATGTGCATCTCAAATAGATTTGTAGACACGGAAGTGAGTGGTGTCGATGCTATGGTAGCTTCTTCATTGTTTGTTAGGAAACAGGCCTTCCCCTTTCCCGGAGCCCTTGTCTTGCCATCCTGGTCCCAGATCGCGATTGTGCCGCACGAAGAAAAGTGAAGTCCAGGCGGTGATAGTTGAAACTCTAGGAAACACTTTCGGTTGCGAAAGAGTTCTTGAAAGGTTGCGAAAAACTTGCAAAAGAGTTATGGAAAGGTTTACGTTCTTTCTGAAATTGACCTTATAACGGGATCTTGATTTGAGTTGACTTGATTGTTCACTTCAATACTGTGGTTGCACGCATATGTGTAGATGTCTGTTGACACTTATATCTGCATGCGACTCTTTGCTATGTTGGTTCGATATGTTCACTTTGACGGCGAAAACCCAAAATCTTATTTGTATAGACTATTTGTGTTCGATAGAATTGGACTCAATTGGCGTACTCTTTGCTTCCTTCATCGTGAAGAATAAAATACTTAAGCAGACTAATCCCTTGTGTTATACTTGAGAAAAGAGAGTGTCCCAAGAAGATACCACTGTATTACTAAATGGTAACTTTCAAATCTATGTTATTAACTAAGATGAGTCTATGGAAAGCCAAAGGACGAAAATTTGCATAGAACAACCTATACAACAATTCTCGACTGTGTAATATTTATTCCTTTCTCTTCAGAAGTACTGAAATGGATTGTAAACAATCCGTAAATACAATCTTTCTCGATTTCCAAGAGCTTACCGAATAAAAAAACTACAAAAGTTTAAAGTTCGGTGGACGGAAAAGAAATACATACAACGCAATACATTCTGTAAACGTGATCAGGTTTCTGTACTCTTTTTAGACAATCCAAGAACATTCCGTTTATGATCATTATCCTTCTACTCCTTACTACTTCTACTATTGTAACTACAGCAATGAGGTTTTGCCTAGGTTTGGTCCACCTTCTTGCATCTTCATTACTCACTTCTGGGTGTGATTCTACACGAGATGCAGTAGTGGTCCATATGACATGGTGTCCTTTTGGAAGACAGAGAATAGCTACCCATGATGCTATGAGAGACAGTGTTTGCTATGGCAGGAGAGTGTGGATACTTGGCTTGGAGGGAGCATTTGTATGTTGTGCAGACGACATGTGTCAAGGCTTACTAATACTTGGTCCAAGATGATTGGGTGACAGTAGTGGATGTGGTGGTTATGGACCCTACGAGTGATATAGTTTTGGAGGGAGTGATTACCCATCCACTTGGATGGGCAGCAAGTGCAACACCAACTCGTAAGGTCTCCAAGTATAGACATATGCAGGGAGGTCACCTCTTTGTTCCTCTAGCCTTGGAGTTATACAGACCGATGTACACTCCATTTGACACAGTTGTCAAGGAGTGCATGAGAGCCTATCATGTTAGGTGCCCGAGGTGCCACTTTCACTCTCATACTTTGTAACATATTTTAGACAACGTGTGTCCATTGCTCTATAGAGTGTAGTGGGTAGTGCAATCCATAAGAGAGCAATCACACTAGGTAATGCTTCTTTGGATGCTCCAGTTTTTTGTACACCATACGACGTGCATAGCTTGGATATCTTAGGTGCAATATGGCTCAACTCTATTGGGGCTTAGACCCATTTCACCTTTTTTGTCTCACCCTTGTACTGCTTGATGGGGTCTTCCCATGCTTCATGTTTTCTACATGGTCAACCGTTCTCTCCTTCTACTCCACTTTTTGGGAAGAACTAGGCATTTTAACACTGACTTGCAAGTCAGTGTTGAACTTTTTACTACCAGAATGATGTTGTAGACATGATATGTTTGCAATATCATTCTTGTAGTAGTAATATAAAAGACTTCCAAAACTTAAGATGGTTTGAGTCAATCACTGAAACAACGTCTGAAGTTGACTTGGACAATTTGCACATATGGGAAGAACTCTTTGGGCCACGTATCCAATCACAGATGAAGCATTTCTCAATGTTTAGTGGTAAGTTCCATGCGAGAGAAAAATTTCATAGGGTACTTAAACTGGATTTTAGTTTCATTAATTCTAAATTCAATCTGCAACAAAGAAATTAAAGTTATTAGGGTTTAGGATTTGGGAAATTGCAAGTAAGTTGCAAACTAGTTTGCAATTGAACTTCAACAATTGCATGGCAATTGTGGCCACCATCCTAAGCCCAGATTTGTGATTTTTTATCTGTAGTAACTTCTACTCTTCATGCAAAACCTACCTTGATACATGCAAAGTTAGGTTTATCAATGAGTATTGAAGGGTGAGAATGCAAATTGTGCAAGGCTGATAAAAGACAAAGTGGAAACTATGTACTGCAAATGATTTAGTTCTTGTCTTGATTAAATTGTCTCTTGTTTTATTAGTACAAGATCCATGAGATGTCTTGGTAAAAGTTTTCAGTCTAAAGTGCTAAACAAAAATATAGTGTTGTTGTTGCCATCAAATACTTATGTGGTCCAATCCTTTATCACCCTTTATGTTCCACTCCTCTAGAGATATCTTTTCCTTGGATGTAGACTTCTTTGTCCTTGGCCACTACTTCTTTATTATCCTTCATTCCCAATTCTAATGGCAAACTTGGTTGCATTGGAATAGTTGGCTCTTTGATCTAAAGATCTTCTTGATCTTTGGTTGGATGACTCCCTTCATCTTGAGGTGCAAACTTTGCATCTGCATGATTTTTCTCCCCATTTGTATATGTCTTTCCTGCAAGGTGAGTACCTCATCTTCATCTTCTACTTCACCCTCATCTTTGGCCTCACTTCATCCAAAGAAAGATCCACCACCTTTGTAGGATGCTGTTATCTTGAAGAGGTTGCCCTCTTCTTATATGGCATAACTACCAACTTCACCTCCATGAACTTGTTATTGATGGTGAACTCCTTGTCCGCCTCTTGAATTGCTCTTGTAATTCCCTTTCTTTCACATTATGACACACAATACTCCTGCAAGTGAAAGTGGTCTGTAAACCTTATCAAGTTTTTATACTATTTTCAGATAATCCAAGAACATTCTATTTATGATCATTATCCTTCTACTCTACTTCTGCACCAAAATTAATTTTTTTGTTCTAAAGCAGCATATTTCATGAGTTTGGATGCTTTCTCTTGACCATACACGTACTAACATCTTGCAAGTATCATGATAACATATATGTAAAAAGATGTAATTTTGTGTAAAATAAATTATGTAATAAAAATATGTAATAATCCAAATTTTGTGTTGTGTGATATATTATCAAGTGAAAATAATAATTAAGGTAATTTCCAGATTTGAAAGAGGAAGCAAGTCAATGTTGAACTTTTTACTATAAGTATGACCTTGTAGACATGATATGACAAACTACAAAAATGAAAAGAGTTCCAAAATTTAAGATGGTTTAAGTCAATGACTGAAAAAAAATCTGAAGTTGACTTGGACAATTTGCACATACGAGGAAGAACTCTTTGTGTCACATATCCAATGGCATATGAAGCATTTCTCAATGTTTAGTGGTAATCCCATATGAGAGCAAAATTTTATTGTGAACTTAAACTAGATTTTAGTCATTTCATTGTCATTAATTTTTAATGGTATCTTCTATAAAGAAATGAAACTTGATTAGGGTTTAGGATTTGGGAAATTGAAAATCAATTGTAGACTAGATTGCAATTGAATTTCAACAGTAGCATTCAATTGTACCCACAACCTAAACCCAAACTTTGAGACTCATAGACTACTTTCAAATGGTCAGATTTTTTGTTTTGAGGACTAACTACATGGTGGGACCACAACACTTGCACCATTTACACCATTGGGTGTGCCATCAACAAGACCATTGGTGTGAGACCTATGTCAAAATCAGGAGTATACCCTGGGAGTGCAGCTCCAAAGAGCTCACTTCTATGTTGTTGAGCCTTTGAGTTCCTGGCTAGAGTGGATAGAAAGCCGGCGAGCGTCACCTGTAATCTCTTACTAGAGTGAGTGTGGCTTGACTGTAATCAGGGCCCAATTGATGGCAGATTATTGAGTGACACATCAAGTACTGATCTGATTGAGTGTGATTTGAGTTGTGTAGACAAATTGATTATTGTGGTACTTTAGAGTCCATGTATGACTTATGTGTGAGTTGTGGTTCTAAAGTGTGTGATGTTGACACTAATGTATGTTGTGTAGCAATGTGTATACGCATGACAAAGAACATGGGATGGGGTAACACATGGAGTGGTGATTAGTGGACCCCCTTTCACATTGATGCTTGAGATGATCTGGGATGCCTTTCCATTACCACTTGGGAGCGGGAGAAGAAGGTTAGTTTCATATTTGTGGATGTAGGATTGGTTTTTTTTTTTTTTTGAGAGATCACATTTTTTGGAGGTTCTTAGCAAGATAGTGTGTGATAATGTGATAATGTGACCCTGCATGGAAACCTTTTTACCACATGATGAGAGCACTACTTGTTCCCACTCAAAGTCATGCATGGGTATCTTGCACTTAGTGTGAAGACTAAATGCAATAGGTCCTAAACAGACTTGCAATAGGCCAGTAAGGACTATGATTGGGTTGAACACATGTTACAAGCTATGAACTGAAAGATGGCATTCTTGTAGAGGCTGAATGGAGAGATATACAAGGTGTCATTTGTGTGCCAATTTCTTACTCATATGTTCTTGGAGAGTGGATTTATAAGCAAGGGTGAGATAGGCTATGACACCACATGGGATGAGCAGATTTATGTTCATCATGGTGGAGTGATGAGGAGGATGAGTGAGAGTTCCTTTAGATGAGTATTGAGAACTATAAGTTTTCTCTCTTATGTACCATTGCACACATCTAATAAAGACATTGCCATCTTGTAATTTTGTATTGTAAGCCTTTTAAATATTTTAGTGTATCACCTTACCTACATATCTATTACATGACATTCCTATCTCTTATTTGTGATCATAGTATGGTTTACAAATATTTTGATATGGGTTTAAACTTAAATTGTGCATAGGTCACCATGTACATATTAGAGGATCCTAGTCTTGCATTGATGAGAAGAGGTGAGAGCTTGCCAATAGATGTTGATATTTATGTGGTAGGAGGTGAAGGGTATTTTACATCAGCCATAGGGGTGGATTATCAACCTTCTTCATCATTTGTATTTGAGCTAGGAGAGAGTGAGGTGTGTGCTAGGAAGAGAGAGTTTGGAGAGAGTGAGATCCACAAGAGAGAAGGAGTGCTCATTGAGAGTTGAGCATCTCTTACAAAGTGTCATGTGCTTCCTTAGCAAAGAAAGAGCATATTCTTCCTTGTTGAGAGAATACTTTAGTACACCAAGAGACCACCTTGGCAAAAAAGAAGGAATCCTTGTGGACTGCCACTTCTTGTGGTACAAGAGTCCTTAGAAAGATTGATTTAGATAGTGTTTTGGCCAAGAGTGCTAGATTGATAGATTATTGAGAGAGATGAAGTTTTGATAGAGGGAGAGAGAGCTCATTATGGGATTTGTAGAGGATAGAGATCAAGATTGAGAATGAGAGAGCACATAACATATGGGATGTGTAGAGGATATAGATCAAGATTGAGAAAGAGAGCACATAACAGTGTGGAATTGGAGAAATTAGAAGGTCATGTTTGTGAGATAATTGTGGATTTTATATTACTTCAGATTTAGATAAACTGAAACATACTAGTAACCGTTGTGAGGTCGGATACTTCAGATTCTTAATTTAAGATTCTCCTCAATGGATGTGTCTTTATTTCATCGTATGACATAAAACAAACTCACCAGGACTACGTCTTGCTTTGATCAAAGACCAACATAGTCCTGATTTTGATCAAAGAGCAAGATCTTATGCACTCTCCAAACCTGTTGTACAATTCAGATGAACGACATCCACGTGAAGTTGGAGTTGTTTCCATTATTTGGAAATATCATCACACAATAATCATATAGCAATGGAAGTTGAGGTTGAAGACCGCGTCTGCACATTTGACATTTCATTGAACATAACCGTATGCACAAGGTCAATGGCAATTAAAAGCTGAGTGATTGATGCACAAGTGCCAAGGTCATGCCACCACTTGTATAACGCTGCAACAAGGTTAACACTAATTGAGATGGTTATACCAAAACTAGTTTAGAAATCCAGAGGGTAAATCACATCCACCTATGGATTTTGTGTTCTTGGAGTACCAATAGGATTGGAAGGTTTTGTCACACGTTTATTAGACGCTGCTTTTGCAGAGCATGTTCTCCATGTGGATGACCTTCCATTACTAGGAGATTCGCAAGTGACATTTGGTATACTCTCTTTCAATATTGCTCATCTACCATACTACCTCATCTGCACAGTTCCCCACTCATTGTCCTTCCTATCACGTGGGAGAGCATTTGATAGGAGGATTATGGGAGTCTTTGGTGATATTATTGGACCATAGACTCTTGAGTGCATGACAGGGGATTTGGCACGTAGACAAATGGCTCTGCCAATCTCATGTGGTGGGGTTGGCTTGCTATCTATGGAAGAGACAACACCTATAGCATTTTTGGGTAGTTGTGCTCTCTCGGCACCCCTACTTTCCTTGCATTTTGTGGTTGCTGATAGGCCGGTTTTCAAGACTTATGTGACAGAGGTGGAGAGAGGATCCTTTTCTCTCTAGGTGTTATTGCGATAGACGAGAGATAGGCTATCCTCATGAGCACGAGAGGATTTTCCACCTTTTGCTTCACTATCAGCAGATTGGACTAGAGGTTTACATTCTTCCTTGATGGAGCAACAGTGTGAGCATACCCTACATTCTCTCTTAGTCAACTTGTCCATTCCTCAGGCTACTAGAGCATGTCTTTGCTCTTGCTCCGGCAAGGGTGCATGCTCTTGGATCCTAGCTCGACCGTGGCATTCCGCATTAGGGCATTCCTACTTGCACCCACTACTTTCTATACAGCGATGAGGTTCTGCCTAGGTTTGGTCCACCCATCTGCATCTTCACTACTCACTTGTGAGTGTGGTTCTACACTAGATGCAGCAGCGGTCCACATGACACGTTGTCCTTTTGGAAGATAGAGGATAGCTACCCATGATGCCATTAGGGACATTGTGTTTGCTATGGCACGAGAAAGTGGATACTTGGCGTGGAGGGAGCATTTGTATGCTTTGCAGATGACACATGTCAAGGCAAACTTATATTTAGTCCAAGATGATCAAGTGATAATAGCGGATGTCATGGTTACGGACCCTACGTGAGATACAATTTTGGAGGGAGTGATTACACATCCCCCCGGATGGGCGGCGAGTGTAGCAGCACGTCGCAAGGTCTCCAAGTATAGGGGCATGCAACAAGGTCACCTCTTTGTTCCTCTAGCCTTGGAGTTATATGGAGCAATGGACACGGCATTTGACACATTTGTTAGGGAGTGCGTGAGAGCTTATCAGGTTAGGCATCAGAGGGTACCACTTTCACTCTTATACTTTGTAGCATATTTTAGACAACATGTGTCCACTGCTCTACAGAGGGTAATGGCTGGTGCAATCCATAGGAGAGCAATCACATTAGGTGATGTTTCTTTGGATGCAATCACATTAGGTGATGTTTCTTTGGATAGCTTGGATATCTTAGGTGCGGTAAGGCAGATTTCTCGTATAAACTCTATTGGGGCTTAGCCCCAATAAAGCCCCATGTTACCTCTTTTGTCTCTCCCTTGTCCGGTTTGATGGGGTCTTCCCATCCTTCATTTTTCCTACACGGTCGCCTTATTCAAGTTTGGAAATACGATAACTGGTTCATTCGCCAATTCTTATGCATAACGATGAGGCGTTTGGAAGGACAAGCTCAACGATCAAGTGACCTAATCAACCTGGACTCAATGAGTGTGAATGAAGTCTCGCATAAGGAGGAAATAGCTACACCTGCCAATATGCATATTGTAGAGGCTCGGGGTTCACTTTAGCAATCAAAGCAATCTCAGCAAGTTGCAAACAAATTTCTAAATAAGGAAAGAAATACAGTACAGCTATACCTCGATTTGACCAACTTTTATCACGAGGAATCATACCTTATGGTAGTAGGGCTAAGATTGACCGCAAAAGAGCCAGCAAACTATCTTTTAAAGGTAGAGCCACGGTCAAGACAAGCTGGAGTACGTTGTTCACCCGTCCGAAAACCTGGACGACCAGCTGACTCGTCAGTAAGTTCAGTGCGATCACCACGAGGTCAACCGCAACATCAGCAGCAATTGTGATACTCCCGATCACAGTCCCTGCAGTGTCAACAACTTGAAGTACGGTGGGTAAAGTGCTCGTTACTAGGACCGATACAGTTATGTTACTGAGAGATATGGAAGTTTTTCTTTTCTTTAAATAACTTTTGTGGATAATATAACGTTTTAAAATGTTTTATAATATTTTTAATTGTTAACAAAACGTTTTTTCTTTTCTTGGTGCATATGATCTGTCACCTATGTATTCCCACCCTTGCTTGATGTGGAACCAGGTGCTCGACTCAATATGTGACTTTGGCTGCTTTCCTTATCAAAAGCTATACCAGCCCTGCATCATCTGTTAGGAGTTGAATGACATCACAAGGTTGGCAAGTGCGTTCACAGTCGGCGGCGCAATCATGTTGATGGAAGTAAAGTCAAACGCTAGATAGCAATTGCACACAACATTCCCATTATGGGTAGTCTGTTGTCCATAGAGTGATATTCCTACGGGCAGTCTTAAATCACATTTTTATGCTCAGGTGACTGTGTTGTCAAGAATGACTTGGATGAGTTTCTGGTTGTTATAATTGAACTCCAAGAAAAGATTACCGTGCTTGGAGATGATAAGATCAATGTGGATGTTGATGCCATCAACCTTCTACTCAGTATGGGAGAAGTTGAGAGGCAGGAAGCTCTCCACCTACGTCTCCTAATAGATGCCTGACATGATTGAAAACATTTCGGATACAATTCATTTTGCCCATGATGAAATGTGACATTCTTCATGTAATTAAAAAGAACATTTAAATAAATTGTGGTATTTTAAAACGCGTTTTAAAATGACCTATTTTAAAACGAGAAACAAACAAACGTTCAATACTGAGAGCACGCAATGTCTGGACTGCCGCCAGTGTACCATTAGGGAAAACCTGGCGTATAAGGAGATCCGCATTTATGTCGTTAACGACATTCAATATGTCTGAGATGGTCGTTTGCGGCCACTCTCGTCGAGAAAGCGGATAGCACCACAACGAGAGCAAGCATAGCAACGGTGGATTTGGCCTCCATCTTGAACGGGTGGATATAAATATGGTGGTGAGTATATGACCGGTCCAAGCCGTAAGTAACCCAGCGAACAGGAGCTGGATGAGATCGGCAGCAATGTGAAACGTTTAGCGATTGCGAGTGAACTCAAGGCTATGCATGATATTCAGGGAGGCAAGGCATGTATCTTATAGCAGTTTGCAGTAGTGGATGTTCATGTCTCCTTCTGTCTTTGATCGTGGCACATTTCGAAAAGAACAATTTGATGGCCAGAATGGACGCTCATGTCCACGGCCATATGTAGGTTCCTGATGTTGTCTGTACTTTCTCACATTAAACGATAAACATTGAGTTGTGGGGTGAGCTGGTAAAAAAGGAGGTTGGAGTACTTTTACTTTTGAGATTGCTTCATCGAGAAAACCCTATGACCTTGGAATCGCAAGGTAAACGAAATTCTGAAAGCCAAAAATGAAAAAAAAGTTACGTATTGAAAAGGACTATATTCTCTCCTTGACAACGTATCTTGTTACAGGAGGAACATTCCGTTGATGATGAATGGAATGCCCCACTAGGGCTTCTCATGACTAAGGTTAGTCTCTAATCTCTAAAAGACTCTCCGACTGAGGTATCCCTGGTTGTGTGAGGAATGTTTATTGAATTTTTTTCTTATATCTGTCTTATAAATTTATGAACATTTCAACTTATGATGATTTGAGAGTTCACATAATAAGTGCTTTCCCCAAAATACGTCGAGCAACATGGAATTTTCATAAGAGTCGTATAAATTAACAATGACAGTAATATATACATGTGTAAATATATGGAAATACAATTATGCATTTATGTATATCATGTAATTTTTGAATATTTGAAAATGTATATAATGTAAATCTAATGTATTTTTCTTATGTAAATTTAATATGGATCATATATAATTTGTCTAGGATCTATTTAGAACTTTTAATATGTTTTGATAAATTAACAACGAATTATTACATGTTGGGACTTATGATAGCAAGGTTAGATTAGGAAAATATAAAAAATCTATTTAAGAGAAAAAAATACATATTTAATTTAAATTTTCATCCCAAGATATATTTTTTAGAAAGGATATTTTCATTTTTCAATTTTATCAATCATGAATAAAGGTAGGTCCCGTCCAAGTAACCATAACCGACCTTCTCCACTCTAGGCAACGCTTCTATCTCTCAACGCAGAAATTTCTATCACCGTGATTTTCAAATAGTATCGATTTTCAATATCATTAGACTATGAAATTTCAAAATTGTTGGACATTCATACTAATGATAAGTTTTGTTCAGGCATAGGGTATGACAGGATATTACGCTAGTTAGATGCCCAGATCATGCATCGAATGCACATGCTATGAATTCACTGAGCCCACAATCATTTCAAAATTGAGTTCCAATATCTTTGTTGTGCTATTTGTTTGCTGTATAGATCAGCAATTGATTGAATCCAATGAATCCATAGAGTTTATCTATAGGTTTTCCTATGGTTTTTAAGAGATTTGATATTCTCTTAGTAATACATAGATTGGTGACCTGTCAGCAAGCTTCATCCTTGGATTAGTTGTTTGGATGGATGATGTGTCAATCCTTGTCCTATCTAGATGGTCAAATGGGTATGACTAAAGAGAATTTTTATAGAATCTTCTTGTAAGGAGCTCAGAATTGTGTGGATGAGGTACCGTTGGAAAGCTCTTGACGAGATGAATCATAGGAGAGAGAAGGCTAGCCTTTTATTCCTTGAGAGGGGAGAATCTTTTCATTTTTGAGGCTTAATTCATCCATTTAGGCTATCAGAATTGACTCTAAATTTTTCAGGCTATTTTTGGCTTCTGCCCTATTAATAGAAGTAATCTTTTGGTAACACCTTTGTCTGATCTTCCTAGCCCATTGTACACAACATCCTTCTAGATGGTACTAAGCTAATTTTCACCTCCAGATAGTATATCTAGTTAATTTTCATACACACTTACTGCAAGGGGTTTAGGTTCCAATTGCAAAAGTCTTGAAGAAATGGTTACATTTTGAAATGGATAATTGCATGTATAATATTGCACAATTTTCTTATGAATAGACAATGATGCATAGGATGAAGAAAATTTGAATTCTTGGAGGAAATCATTGTGATGGGAGCCTACCATTCACCAAGATCACAATAGAGACTTCCTACAAGGTGTTTTCATGAGTGAATGTTTAGAATTACATCAAGAAGTTGTAGACTAAAAGTGAATAAACATTAATATTGTGTTGTCTTTGTTATCAAGGATGTGGACCTAGAAGATGGTGTGTGTGTAATTGGTTTGATGATACTACTCAGTACAATCAGTACATCTATATTACTTGTTTACATTTTCTTCCTGTCTGAATTGCTAGCTCGGCCCCTCTAGGGGATGCAATGAATCCATTGTAGTAATCTACTATGAAGAATTGGTTTACTTCTGATTTCAAATGCAGAAGTGAAGATTGATAAATTCCATGAGGGATAGCCCGTCCCCATCCTCAGAGATGAACGTCCAAATCAAAACAAAACATACTTCTTTGATTACAAAGCTGACACAACCAAACTGAGGATAAAATACCCGTTTGGCAATATAGTAGTTGTAAATTCAATCTGTGAGCATCACCACTATCTGAACCTACACTCACCTTCAAGATCACAGATAGTCCCGCATCCTTACGGATCTTGAAGGTTCATGACATGATGCAATGAAAGGAAAGACTCGTTACATGTTATGGAAAGAGTGAGTGTAATGGCAGGTATTTTTCTAGGAAGAGTGTCGGTTCAGATAATGGTAATGCTTGAATGATCTTGAAGGGATCATTCACCTGCAAGATTGAAGATTGGGTGAGAGAGATCAGTGTCAAATCAGTCATGGTCTCATCCTATCTTGAATACATAGGATGGTGATTTCTGGTCTCTATTTTCTTTTGTGCCAATGGTAGAATGCAAATACAATGTTCTCATACTAAGTATATATCTAGGCAGATGAAAATCTCTTTGTCATTTACTTAACAAAGTTTTCTTGCGTTTGCATCATATTTTGTTGGTATAATGATTAGCAATTGTGTGACATGATATTCAGATAGAACTTGTGGATCCATGAAGATTAAGAACACAATATATTTGCACTTGCAAAGTTTTCTCTATAAATCTACACAAACCTACATAAACCTGCAGGTTGTTAGCACACACCACTTGCAGGTTTGCGCTAATCCGTCGTGCAAACCTATACGTTTCACACAAACCAACTGCTGCTGGTTTGCGCAAAACCTGCACAAACCTGCAGGTTTCTTGCAAATCCAAGTGCTGGTTCCCGAAAACAGGCTTTCCTTCCGTCATTTGCCAAAAGTATGGATGTCGACTGTTGGAGAATGAAAGCAGTTTGAAAGAACGTTCATAGGAGCCAACACATGCTCCTCAGCATAAGCCTTCTCTTGGCTGCTGCAGCTGTCAACCTCGTTGCTGCTTTTTGCTCTGCTTTACCATCCGATCATATCAGTATCATTTCCGCTGGCAATTTATAATCACCAGTTCCTCATGAAGATACGTCGATAAAAATGTGTTGCCATTTTTTGGCCTTTTGAGCTTCAAATGCAGCGTAGACACAAGTAAGCCAAAGTCTTGTAGATGGCGACTATGAGCATCAAAGCTAAAACATCACTGAAGCCACCTCTTAGCTGAAGATATTCGGAAATTGGAAATCCATCAAAGCACAGGCACCCTCCAAAAGTGTCACAACTGTAAGTTTGATCAAGAGAATAATGTTTCAGCGGTGTTGTGTGCCTGGTCTACGGGTTAAGACGAGACAAGCTCACCAGAAATATATAGGGTAGACTATCTTGGACTATGTGTAATGTACAAGATTGATAAATCCCATGAATTATCAGTAGGTGAAGTCCTTGCCGATCAACTCTACATTGTGAACGTCGTCTAACCTTGGAGTATTTTCATTTGTATTGTCAAGCTAGATAGCAGTACGATATAAAATAGGGACAAGAAAGCTTGGACAGCGGTGACAACATCTTATTTACAACTGTTTGTCAGGTTACTGTTGCTAACAGTGATGCTCAAAGTCGACAGTATTGGAGCTGCTGAATATGGATCTTAACCTATATGAAAGATAGGTGTTTATAACATTTGTACTACCAAAGGATGGGGTGGTTAACAAAAGCAATACTTTGGATGCGTGCCTTGTTTATTCTTTTCGTAGGATCAATTTGTAAACGAGCAGATAAAAAACAAAGATGAGCCCTCAAACATGTATGCATTTGAGCTTATCACTCTCGCACAAGGGCTTGATATTTCTGTCCTTATTGATAAACGTCAGGTGGAATCAAAAACTTCGGCTAACTCCTGCATTAAAATGATTCATAATTGCTATAGCAACTCTGTTGAACATTGTAGAGGTGTGCAGCTTGAATAAAAAATTTATTAGAGTTTTGAACAGTTTCAAGGTTTTATGAAGGTATTATTATAGGTAGACCTTGGACTGCTTTGGAAATAGAAAACTCAAATAGGAAAACGGAGGTAATCCTTGAAGTAATTTGTTCTCGCCCTCTTCAAGGGCCAAATTATGTCGTCGTTAGGTCGTATGCTTTGGTTGGGTGGTTCTAAAACTTATGGCTCTGGTTTTGTAAATCATTGTAACCCCTATTTCTCCTCCCTCAACACGATACCTTCTCAGTTCAAGCACGGTCAATTGTCAGTCAAAGGAGCACGAGTCCTATTATTGAGTCCTCTCTAGTAGTTTGAACCTGGAAAGGTACTTCATCCACTTTATAAAGACATGTATATTCTGCAATCGAGCAAAACACATTTATATTCATCACTAATATAGTAGGAAAATTTACATTAATGAGGTGGAAGAGAACTGCAACAGGCTAGATACCTTCATGTAGTAGCCTCCAGCAAGTAGAAATATGAGCATTATCATGGCTGAAATGATTCCAACCGTCTTGATGTTCTGTGTAATTGCACTGAAGAACTCTCCAAAGGCCGGCAATCAGATTCGTCAGTCTCTATTTGAAGAAGGTTTTCTTGAAAAGGACTCTATCATCTTCGATGGCAGTGTCCGAGGATGGAAGTAACTTCACCTAAGCGGTGACGCAATGGGCTAGACACACAAAAAACTGAATATAAATGTGAGAAAGTTTACTTTCAGTCCGGTCGTGAAGTACACCAATGGCACAAAAAGTGTTGGATGCACAAGCTCCGTCAGCCGTATTGCAGATGGTGTTGCTTATGAACTAAGCACTTAGGCTGTACATATCGGCAGCTCTTTCCTTGGCAAGGTAACTTTTCTCCAGAATACCATCATCATTGATCACATGGAGAAAGTGCACCAGAAGATACATATGTAAAAGACAAGCACAACTTGTGAATTTTACGTCAGAATGTTAGAATTACAGCTTTAACTAGATTATGAGTTTCAGTGAGTCTGCATAATCTATTAAGACAATCAACCAAAATCATGACTTAAAGTTATGTGCAAGGCCTACTTGGTCTCTAATTTCCCTTCTCGCTCTCAAGATTTGGTCGCCACCACAGCAGGCCCAAAAGAACTGCGACTACAATGCCTTGTGTGAAATTAAAAGATTGAGGCAATCCTTCCGTCTTTCTTTGCAATTTCACCTGCTAATAATTAAAAACTATTCACACCATGATGAGGTCCAATATTTTCTACTCTCAAGGGTTGCCTTTAGCTCCGGAGTGATTTCATTAGCCCTTTGTAGCTTCTCCTTTCCACGTAGATTGTGCTCACTTTGTACTTTTGCCGTAGAAGCTACATGAACAATCTGGACAAGTTAGTCCAAAAAGGGATGAATCAACAGGTTGAGATTATTGACTACAGCTTCTCTAAGGTGCCTTAAACCTGTAGGTTTCACAGAAACCAGTTCCTGGTTTGCCCAAAACCTGCACATACCGCCAGAAACCTATGCAAACCGGTTTCTTAGTTTCCGGAAAAGCTCACATTCGTATGAACCAGGAAACATCCGACTATTGAGATATGATTAAAGTACTTGGGTAAAAACTCTTTGGAAAAATGCCAAAAAAACATCCTCCATGTCATGAAAGCATCTCCAAGCCGGCACGTTCTCTTGAAACTTGTCTTGTCAAGAGCTTTCCAACAGTATCTCAACCATGTGATTTTGAGATTCTTAAAGGGGAATCTAGCTTATTTGACCAACCAGCTAGGTCCCGGACCAACATGTCACCCATCCAAGTAAGTAATCCTAGGGTGGAGCTTGCTGACATGTCACATATCTATGTGCCTAATCTTATGGTGGAGCTTCCTTGGAGGAGATATTCCTTATTTATATAGTAAAGAGAAGGTGCTTCTTTGGGGCATCGTAGGATTGAGTGTGAAATCTGTGTTTTCTCTATCTCTTGTCCTTGGAGTATTACAGTTCCCTATTTCTTTCACATGACAAATTATGATATAGGACTGGCAAAGCAAAGCCCCCTTACTTTCAGATGAAAAATTTTGATATAGGACCGACAAAGCAAAACCCCCTTACTTCCACATGTCCACTACTTAGAAATCCATGTGTAACAATTGCATTACTCTTAATTTCACATGCTTGACTCTTAAATCCCCTTTTGTCCCATAACCCTTCCTTGATTTTTTACTAGATAATAATGAAATGTTCCGTATCACCATTATGCTTTTTTATGGATATTTAAAGAATGGCAACCATTTGGACTTATAGGACATCCTAGTTGTTTTACAAGGCTAGACTCTAAGTTCTAATAGGGTTTTCAACTCAGATGCCCTAGTATACAAGGTAGTTAGTTCATATGTAGCCATAGGTTTGGGCCACTTTTACAAATAAAACTTTTCCAAAAAATATAATTTATTAATCACAAGAGTGATCATGGACTAAAACCCCAACTAAACTTCAGTTTTTTCTATTGATCAATTTAATATACTCAATTCATTGAATTGGATTTTTCTATCTAATTCCTTTGTAAGTTGAATGTATCTTCTCTTGTCTCCATGTTCTTGTTTACTTATAAAACTTGCAACCATGTTCAATCGACTCTTGGTTTGTGTCAATGCAGCTAATCTCTAAGGTTTGGTGATGTAGAGGTCCACATTTGAAAGGAACAATGTAGAAATAGGACTTGTGAGCTACTTTAGATGTAGCAATCTTTACACAAAGGCAATTTCAAGGGCAACTATTGTTCATGTGCTCACAGGTGGCTCTATGTCATGGAAAGACTCTCATTGGCATATGTTTCCTAAAACAAGGTCATATGCGGATGTTTGTTAGAAGAAGGTCATATGGTAAAATACCGCCCAAAACAAGGTTATATTGTGAAAGTGCTCTTAACTCAATATGGATGATGGTCTAAAAGATATATTGCATGTATGTACGTGTTCTACATTTCTTTTTAGGATATCACTAGTACTGTATGATCTGTCTCTTGCAACAAATTATATTAATTTCCTGTTCAAATCTGAAAGTGTCTCTAAATTGAGGAGAAAATAAAAGTTTTCTTTCAGGAGAAAATAAATTTTTCTTTCAGGAAAAAATAAATTTACCTTTCAGGAGAAAATAAAAGTTTTCGAAAGAAAATACGAGCTCTGATCTTTTAATATACTGCTAATGTTTTTTTCTTTTTTTATCAATTTTGTTAACTTTCTGTACATATCCGAGAAATGCAACGAGAAAATCTTGTAATGACAATATGAATGGTTTAGCAGTCAATCTTGAGAGTTTTATATTGATCTCTTTGCATCAATATTGATGAAAAATGAGTGTGCATAATATGCAATTGAAAATTTGTACTTCACTTTCTTCAAAATTTTATTTAATTCAGTTACCAAAAATGAAAAATGATCATGCATAATATGTAATTAAAATTTTATAATTTCTTTCTTCAAAATTATATTTAATTCAATCAACCAAAATGAAAAATGAGTGTGCATAATATGCAATTAAAATTTTATTTTACTTTCTTCAAAATTATATTTAATTCAGTCACCAAAAATGGAAAATGATCATATAATATGCAATTAAAATTTTATATTTATTTCTTCAAAAATATATTTAATTCAGTCACCCAAAATGCAAATCTTTTGAAAGTATGAACTTTATTCTTCACAACTCATGAAGATTTGACAAAAAATCTTTGAATTAGAGCACAAAATTGGAAGATTTCAAACATAAATCCTCAACAGTCATGCCTTTTCTACCATACAACACATATGTTCATGTTATTTCCGCCAAAAATTATCGACCAGAACTATTGTGAGCTGGCCAGAGTTCTAAACTGTAAAGATTTGGGGCGTCCGGCTGTCCATTTGCCCGTGTCGTTTGAAGTATGCGTGGGTCAATAATGCCTTCACAAGGACGGTGGAGGTGGGATGCACTTGGTTGGGTGGGAACATCCTCGGGTCAAAGATGGCCTACTACTCTCTCCTATGGATCACAGCAATCCTTTTTGAAATCTATTATGTACTAGTGCAATTTACATGCTAATCAGGTACTACTTAGAAGTATTTTCAAACTAATCGTAAACTTTTGAGAAATATAGATGATGAACCTATTATGCACGTCCAAATGCCTAGGATAATGCCAAATTTGGCATTATCCTTACATTTGAGGTGAGGATTATTTTGTAATTTCTAATTAGTTGGTCATTGGATATGCATATTGCATATTGCATATATGTACATGTTCTACATCTCTTTGTTTAAGAGAGCATGAGTCATTTCCTTTTCAAGAAAATTCATGTTAATTTTTGTGTTAGATATCAATAATGACAAACATTGCATAAAGAAATCTACCATGATGGAGGTATGCAAAAACAATAAGTTGTTGTGATATTCGGTAAAAACTTGTATTCGGTAAAAACTTGTATTCTACTCATGTGGTCACTATAGAACTTTGACCTACTAAATGTAGTCTTTTATGTGTTATGTTCTTCATGCCAATTACTTTGGTCACACACTTTGATTACTTTGATAAGTGATTATGTTATCTTCTTCATGCCAATTACTTTGGTCACAAACTTTGATTACTTTGATAAGTGATTGATCACATAACTTGCATCTTTCTATCTTGCCCTTCCAATTCAGAAATATGCTAGTTCTATCATCAGATCTAAAAATTGTAAACATTTATTGAATTGATGTTTTCTTATTGGATTTCATATGCTTGAACAAAATACAACTTCCTACTTTGGTTTTTATGCTTCAATTTACTTTCTTGTTGTGTAGCTATAAATTGATTGAATTTAATCATTATTGTCTTATCAAGACTAGAAGCCAAACATTTATACCAAATACTATACTCTCTTATACTTTTGAACCTCCACAAAGAGCAGTCTTGAAGAATTGAAGTGACTTATCTTGTGAATTGTACATGGTGACAATTGAAAGTGTTGACAAGTTATCAATTATGGTTCAATTTGTTCCTTATTTAGATTAAAAGTTGAAGGTCATAATTTTGATTAATTGGATGTTGCTTAGCATCCAGTCAGGTTGTATGTTTGTGTGATCTAGTACCTTAGATGTAGTGATATTGAAACTCTAGTCTCTAGATCATTATCAATCATAAAAGCTTGAGTCTATGGTTAACATTTAACATGTACTACAAATTGAAATGGTCAACAAGCCAAATAGTATACCCAAAAAAAAGTAGAGTAGAAAAGCACCAAGAAGTGCACATGGATTAACCAAGCCAAAGGCCCAAACTGTAATATGATTAAAACTCTTTGTGAAAAGTAGGAGTATGGCTTGGGAGATAGCCATAGCTCTTGTTTTCTACAAGGAGCATTGTGCTACTTTTGTAAGAAGTTTATCAAACTGGTGATGGAGGTGCAAAAATTCTACTTCCAATTGCACAAAAGGTATTGAAGAAGAGTCATGTGGTGCACAATAATACTCATTTTCCCTAGTTGTGAAAGCCGTTGCAATTCTTGCTTAAATGCCAACTTGTACTAGTGTGTTTTCTTGTAAGGGGTTTGCAGCCACTACATCAAATAGAGTACATTGACCATACAAAAATGTGACATATTTTCTCTCACCCAAAATGGAGGTGGGCTTGGTAGATCTAACCACCTCTCAATCTATACCTAGTACCACATAGTTAAGAGGATTTGAGCCATTATGTCACAAATGCTATCATGAATTATGGTGGACTCTCCACCTACAACAGATCCTAAATATGTATGCCATGTGTATCATATGTGGAACCACATACGCATTGGCTTGGAAGCCTAGTAGAGCCGGATATGGGAGACCCAAACATTGGTAGAGGGCCATGGAAAATTCCTTAGATGTGAAGTTGAAATCCTCTACCAAGGGGATGTATTGAGCAAGGCTCTTGAGTCTTACCCTCTGCAAGAAGGAATCCTAGCTTTGTTAGATAACTACACATCAGTGAGGATGTTTGTAAAAGTGTTTGTATGTATATGCTCATTGATGTATGCTTGAATCTTTTTATTGTCTAGTGATATAAAGCCAACAAATATTGGGAGTGTTGTATGTGCAAGGTTGGCAAAAGATCACAAGCCAACCATAGATGTATTTGAAAGTTATGAGTGCCTAAATCCACTATCTAGATAGGTGCCAATAGAAAAGGATGACTATAGTTTGGAACCTATCAGTTATAGGAAGGTTCCACTAGGGCCCATGCAGTTATAGAGGCTATAGGTACAATCAAGCAGTTCAAATGGAAATTTTACAAACTCCTTATAGATTTGCATTCTTCTTGTAAAGTTTAGGGCCAAGTCCTGTAGCCCAAACAACTTATCAAATGAAAAGGAATGTAAGCTGGATTTATAGTCATGGTAGCACTTACAAGAGGCAACCCAAAAACATGGTGAGGCATTTCAAATAGTATCATGGAGGGTTAGGGAGAACTAACAAACTGTTTTAAGCCCCATAAATCACCTTGATTAAATCAAGCCACATGTGGAGGATTTGTGAAGTGAAACATGGCACTAAAAGCCCAAGGGGAGGGAAAACTTGGGGTGGAAATTTAAGGTGTCTTTTTTGAAGGAAACATAAAATTGCATTGCACCTTCATCCTTTTGCAGAGGTCATGTTTGGCAAATGTAAATTTTTCCATGCTCTAAGGACCATGCTTCTGAATCGAGACAAGTAGCAAATTGGAGTGCATGAAGTGAAGCAACAAAGATCTATTATCCTTGCAAAGTTGAGCCATCATTGAAGACTCGAGGCAAAATTTGATTTCTAGAAGGTGGATAACTGAAATGGACCTTCAAAGTCACACTCAATAGTGCTCACTCTCTTGTTGATAGTTCCAATCTTTTGTCATTAGGAGTAATGCAGAATTTGGGCTTGGGAGTCTCATCGTCTCTAGAAGCTTCCTTCTTGCCTCCCTCTTAGAATGCATATCTCATTTTCCTTGACCCTTTGTCCAAGCACCCACCTCCCTCTCTCCTTGGGATTAACTCCCTTGTGTATGGTTCTCTTGTGGCATTACCAAATAGAGGCTTTGTTTCTTTGTTGAAAATGATGTCAAAGTGTACTTCCTTTCCCTCCACCCGAGTGAATTCTTCCGCCCAAGTGAGTTCTAGATCTCCTTCCACACCCCACATCCATATCCATGTGAATGAATCTGATGAGCAATGCAAGGCAATTAGTACTACTCCTCCTGAGAATCATCAAAGGATATTGATGAGAAGTTCAATGAGAGATTATAGGAGCATGCATAGGGGTATAGATATATAGGGGCATGCAGCAAGATCACCTCTTTGTTCCTCTAGCCTTGGAGTTATATGGAGTGATGGACATGGTGTTTGACACATTTGTCAATGAGTGCACATAAGCTTATCATGTTAGGCGCCAGGGGGTACCACTCTCATTCTCAGACTTTGTAGCATATTTTAGACAACATGTGTCCATTGCTCTATAGAGGGCATGGATGGTGCAATCTATAGGAGAGCAATCATATTAGGTGATGTTTCTTCAAATGCTCCACTTGTGTGTAGACGGTACTGTAACACCCATTTGTGCATGTGTGTGGTATTGTGATATTTAGCTTGGTATTACAAGTACTGAAGAGATATTATTTATATAGAGATAAAGGATGGTTCTATATTAGTCATGGTTAGCTAAAGTTAATCATAGCTAAGATAGATGGGACCTTACTTTAGAGGAAGTAGAAAAGATGAGCACCACTATTTTGGATTTTAGTGTGTTGACTTGGTATTATTCCTAGGTGTTTGGCTTTGGGGAAAGAGTTGAGAACTCTTGGGCCCGCAAGCCTTTTTGTTTTGGATTCTTCTTTAGTCCAAGGATAACCCATGTGAAGGAATCCTTGCTTTAGTGGTTGGGTCAAGATAAGGGGAATATGCCCATGTGAATGGATATTCCTTTCTACTTTTTGACTTTACTTGACTTTTAGTCTAGTAACTTGAGTTACTACGGTAATTAGTAACTTTGGTACGTAACTATTTCACAAGTATATAAACAAGGGGTGAGGAGGTACTCATCATCCTTTCATTTGCAACTATCTCTCTCTCATTGAGTTCTCTAGTGAGCAATGTCTTGAATCTTGGAGTGTTAGCCTTGGAGGAGTATGATGGAGTTGGGGTTCCTTGCCTTCTTAGTCCATGGTGCGATACCATAATAGCCATCAGAGGTTCATCCTGAGTGAGAGACAGGCCGGCTCACATTTTTGGTTCCGTTGCCGGGACCTCTCTAGAAGGCAAGATAATGTTCCGCGTCCAATTCTACATTAGGCAGAAGGAGGCTATGAGAGCTCACTTGGAGAGAACATTAAGAGAGGAGAGGGCTGAACTTATGTTAGAGAACCAAGATCCATTTGTATACCCTGTAGTTCATTATGATGTCTTTGAGGTGATTTTGTACATCTTGTACACATGAGAGGAATTGGAGAGATTGTGTGAGGTGGATTGCAGATTTTGGGGATTAAGGTGATTTTCGGCAAAATCTCAAGTTTGAGATCTGAACTTGAGATTTCTACACATGATAGCTTGGGTTATCTTTCAGTTATCACACTTGAAATTATTGAGAGAGCTTCTATGCGCACTGGACTAGAATTTTTGAAAGTTGATAGGGTAAAGTGCTCCCGCAACTGCATGCTCTCTGGAAAATTGTACAGAGTCTGCCATTTCTTCAATTTTTAGTGAATTGTCTTGAAATTTTCCAAGAAAATTCACTGCATTGTATCCTACCTACTGCCACAAAAATTAGAGAGAGATCGTTCTTGCGCAGGGCGTTATGAGTTTTTGAAGTGAGAGGGGTGGTTTTTAGACCAAATCTGAAATATGGGGGCTGAATAGAAAGGTGTCTAGGCCAAATGGCTCGATGAAAAGATTTGAAATTTTGCAGGGAGGGACGCCCTGGAGTTGTGATCAATTGTGGAAAATTTCAGAAGACTGTGACATATTCGTTGGGAGATTTGAGTGACATTGTGAGGAAGGGTCAATTTTGCAGAGTGGAGATCTCATGCATGAGAAGTTTGAGATCAACAAAAAGCATGTTTGAGTGTTTAGATTCATCTTGGGGAACATGGAGGGTCATCAAGAGTGGAAATTGAGATTATGCAAGGTTCCCCAAGGGTTTGAGGTGATTTTAGGGGTGGATTTGAGGAAAAGAGAGTTTACAATAGAATTTGAAGAGAGTGTTGAGAGGATCCAAAAACTTACACCACTTGGAGGAAAGAGTGAGTCTAAGTGCTTTCTATGTGGAGAGAAGGGACATAAGGCAAGTTCATGTCCATTGACCTTTGAGAGCAAGAGATTGAGGGAAAGGAGAGGCTTACTTGACTTGGGTTTGCATGTTGGACCTTCTTCACCAAGATTGGGAGGGAGAAGATCTAAGACCAAGGAGTTGTGTGAGGTTTGTGGAGTTGAAGGACTTCCAAAAGGACATGAGTGTAGTGGAGTAAAAGCACTTTTGGAAACTTTGGTGAAGGATCTTGGAGAGAGTCTTAGTACAGCTACAGAAATACTACCACCTTCATCAGCTAGTTCTCAAGATTAGTGATGGAGATAATCTTTCAACTTATGGATAGACTATCCATGAGAGTTAGATTAATATGCACTCTAGGATTTGATGTTGCTATAGAAATCTTGGAGCAACCTGAACCTTTTGTGTTCCCTAGAGTGGATTATTCTCAAATGGTGTTAGTCATGTATATACTCTATTAGTAATAGAGTGAGAGAAAAGAAAAGAGAAAAAAAAAATTGAGAGAAAAGAAAGATAGTGAGGGGTTAAGATGGGGAAACTTCCGGTTTTCTTTGGCAAGGATGGAGAAGATATGGAGGCCTTTGTGAGAGACTTCAAGAGAGCTTGCATAGGAAACAATGAGAGGAGGAAGAATGAGTGGGCCTCATTATTACCAGATTTCTTTGAGGATGCAGCACTTACATGGTATGAATCAGAATACCAAAAGAGAGAGAGGAGAGAGGGGGAAGAGGAGTCTTGGGAGACTTTGACTTCAGCACTCATTGAGAACTTTCTTCTTGATGAGAGTTATGAGAGATTGATGAGTGAGGTTACATTTCTCAAGCAAGGAGATGGAGAGAAAGTGAGGGTCTATGTGGAAAGAGTGGAAAAGTTGGAGTCCAGATTTTGCATAGTGTTGAGGAAGGGTGGGGATGATGTGGAGACTACAATGATTGGCATAGGGGCCATGCTCACCAAGAATTTTGTGGGAGGATTGAGACCACAAATTAGAAGCAAGGTGAGATATGAGAAACCTTCTTCCAAGGTTGAAGCTATCAAGATCGCAATTCGTATGGAGGAGAGTTTGGAAGGGGATGAGAGTGATTTGGTGGTGAAGGAGGTTGTGCATCCTCCTCAAGGCTACAAGTATGGTGGAACTTCTGATACTTTGGTGACAAGGGTTGCACCACAAGTAGTAATTGCTCCAGTTCTTGCACCTCCACCAAAAAATCCACTCCAAACCATCACAGAACAACTTGCGGATCTCAAGATCAATGTGGTGCAACTATAGGAGAAGAGAGAGGTGGATCAGAATGTAGAGAGAGGGCCTAGGAGTTATGGAAACTATCCATATAGAGGAGGCCAACCAGCCAACAATTTCAATGATAGAAATTGTTTTGGTTGTGGAGGAAGAGGCCATATCCAAAGGAATTGCCCAAATTCCACTTACCATGGAGGAAGGGGTTATGAGGAAGCCAATAGAGGGAAAGAGGGAGGTAGTGAAACCCAAGTGGCTCCTAATCCCAACAAAGGTAAGGGGATAGCATCCATAGATGTGGTTGAGAGCAAGTATGAGAAGGGAGAGTGCTCAAACTCCAAGGGTCTTAATTTGGAGCTTTTGGCACAAGAGAAGAAGAGAGCTCGTTTTGTAGAGGATGTTCACTCTTCTCAAGGATTTACTTCAAGCAAGGATACTCCTATGTCTACTAGGAGCACTCGCACCTCAACACCATCAACAATCAAGACTCCAAGGAAGAAGTTGGGGATGGAGGACTTCTTGATCTCAAAGCAACAATGGAACTACAATGTGTTGGAGGATGTTGGTAGTCACAAGGCTAACATCACAGTGGGCCAATTAATTGCTTTGAACCCTACCTTGAGAAAGGAGCTTAGAGGTGGTTTGAGTTCTACAAGGAGCAAGAAGAAGAAGAAGGCAAAAGTTCCAGTATCAATGGGGGTGGTGGATGCCAAGCCAGCACCATGGGAGGCTTGTGAATATGCCTCCAAGATTGATGTGAGAGTGAATGGTCACAACATCAAGGATGCATTGGTTGATGGAGGATCAGCAGTGAATGCCATGTCAGAAAGGTTGATGAAGAAGTTGGGTATGATACCCTCAAGACCTTCAACATTTGTGGTGAGCATGGCAAACAAGCAACAAGTTTGACCAGTAGGGGTGATGGATAAGGTGGTAGTTTCAGTTATGGGAGTTCAAAATCTCATGACTTTCCAAGTCTTGAAGGATTCAAGCTATGACTTACTTCTTGGGAGGCCATGGTTGAGAGCAGCACGCACAACTGATCGATGGCACAAAGGGTACTTGAGGATGGGGCCATCAAACCATAGAGTCATTGTTCCTATGACTAACACCACCAACACTTCACATTCAGATACACCATCTTCTGATTATTGGGAATCAGATTCTGAAGAAGGAGCTTTAGGTGTGGACACAAGCATGGAAGAGGAGACTTCCACGGAGGAGGATGAATCTGAATCTGATTCAGATGTGTATCCTTTGTGTGCTATGGATTTTGCACCTAAGCCAGAGGTTTTGAAGGACCCAGATAAATCACCATTGACACTTGAGGAGGTAGAGAGAAGGTTATCTACCCTCAAGTATGGCCCAAATGTTACCAAGGAGGAGAAGGTGAGATTTGAGGAGATTTTCCGCAAGTTCATCCATGTGTTTGCTTTTAGTTACAAGGATTTGAAGGAAGTCACCTTGGAGGAGCACAAGATAGAGGTGGAGTCACATGCAAGACCAATCCGCCAAAAGCAACGTCGCATTAGCCCACCAATATCTTTGGTTGTGAAGGAGGAGATTGATAAGCTCAAGGAGGCTGGATTTATCTTTGAGGTGGAGAATTCAGAATGGGTGTCTCCAATTTTCATTGTGAAGAAAAAGAATGGCAAGCTTCGGGTATGTGTGGATTATAAGAAGCTCAATGTTGTTACCAAGAAGGACTACTACCCATTGCCATTCATTGATGAGATCTTGGAGGAGGTTGCAGGTCATGAGAGGTATAGTTTTGGAGATGGTTATAGTGGATATAACCAAATCAAGATTGCACCAGAGCATCAACAACTCACCACATTCACCACACCTTGGGGAACTTACGCTTTCAAGGTCATGCCTTTTGGGCTTTGCAATGCTCCAGCCACATTCCAACGGTTCATGAACAAGGTATTTGAACCTTTCATTGGGAAATTTGTGAGAGATTTCATTGATGACTTTTGTGTCTATGGGAGCAAGGAGGAGCACTTTGAGCACCTAATCAAAGTCTTGCAACGCTTGGATGAGGCAAATGCATCACTCAACCCAGAGAAGTGCATTTTTGGATGTGAAGAAGGTCTACTTTTGGGGCATATCATCTCCAAGGATGGAATAGCAGTTGATCCTGAGAAGGTGAGGAAAATCTCAGACCTTCCATTCCCTTCAAGCTTGACAAAGTTACACCAATTCTTGGGGATGGTTGGGTACTATAGGAGGTTCATCTTCTCATTTTCCAACAAGGCTTATGGATTGACCATCTACATGAAGAAGGGTGTAGATTACATGGTGATTTTGGAAGACAAGGAGGCTCTCAAAGCTTTTGAGGAGCTCAAGCAATCCCTTGTTGTAGCTCCAATTCTTGCTAAACCTGATTGGAGTAAACCTTTTGTCCTCTACACTGATGCTTCTAATGTAGCTATAGGATGCACTCTAAGTCAATTAGACCAAGATGGGCATGATCATCCAATAGCTTATGCTAGTAGGCAGATGGTTTCAGCAGAGAAGAACTACTCTGTCACGGAGAGAGAAGGGTTGGCAGTGATCTTTGGTCTCAAGAAGTTTAGACACTACTTGATTGGAGGGAAAGCCACCATTGTCACGGATCACAAGGCTTTGAAGTACATCTTCAACAAGCCTAACATTGAAGGGAGACTAGCAAGGTGGATGATACTCTTGTCTGAGTATGACTACACCATTGAAGATAGGCCAGGAAAGAAACATGCAAATGCTGATTTATTATCTAGAGCCTATGATCATGATGGAGATGAGCCAGTGGATGATTCCTTCCCGGATGAGGAGCTCATGACAATCTCAGTCACTCAAGAGGTTCCAATGGAGTACAAGGAGATTGTGGATTTTGTGACAAAAGGTAACTATCCAGAAGGGATGCATGCTAGGGAGAGGAAGGCCCTTGCAGCAAGATCTAGACCTTACACAATGGTGGAGGATATTCTTTTTCACCAAGGAGCAGATGGTCTACTTCGAAGAGCAGTGGGTAAGGAAGAGTCTATCCTACTCATAAAGGAGTTTCATGAAGGTTTAGTATGTGGAGGACACTTTGCAGGAAAGGTGACTGCTTTCAAGATTCTAGATGCAGGTTACCATTGGAGAGGGATTTTCAAGGATTGTTTTGATTATTGCAAAACTTGTCATGTTTGTCAAGCTTTTGCTAGAAAGTCTACATCCACTCCACCACTTAGATCAATTCCATTGCTAGGACCTTTTGAGAAGTGGGGAATTGATTTTGTAGGTCCTCTCAATAGAACCCCAAGGAACAATCGGTACATTGTGGTAGTTACTAATTACCTTACCAAGTGGGTTGAGGCTAGACCATTGAGGGACAAGAATGAAGATGAAGTGGGTAGATTTCTTTATGAACGCATTATCACTAGGTTTGGATGCCCTTTGGAGTTGGTTTTTGATAGAGGAGGAGAGTTTACAGTAAGCATTACTACAGCCATGCTACGACATTTCTCTATCACACATAGAGTAACTACATCCTATAAGCCAAATTCCAATGGCTTGGCAGAGAGAACCAATCAGACCTTGTGCATGATGTTGGCCAAAGATGCAGAAATGGAGGGGGCTAAACATCATTAGGACAAGAGGATTCATGCAGTTTTGTGGGAGTATAGGGCAACCATGAAAACTTCCACTAGATATTCTCCATTTCAATTGGTGTATGGTATTGAGTCTACCTTACCTATTCACTTTGATCTTCCTACATTCCAAAGCATTCATAGGAGATTGAAGAAAGCACAAGGAGGTGATGCAGAGAAGTCAAGGAAGGATCAACTCATGGAGTTGGAAGAGGCAAGAGCAGTTGCTATGGTTCAAGTGGAGCAAGCCCAAAGGAAACAAAAGGAGAGCTATGATAAGAGGCAAGACAAGAAGAAGGTGGAGCCTTTCAAAGAAGGTGATTGAGTAATGTTGTTTGATTCCATTCGATTCAAGAGAGTGCAAAAGAAGTTTTTGCCTAAGTACTTTGGACCTTTCATAGTGTAGAAGGTGTGGGGAAATTACACCTATGATCTCAAGGAGTTGGGAGGAAGATACTTTGATAGGATTAACCATGATAAGTTGAAGATGTACCATAGAAGGTAGAGAGACCTTCACTTTGACGACAAAGTGAAAACTTAGTCTGGGGGTAAATGTAACACCCATTTGTGCATGTGTGTGGTATTGTGATATTTAGCTTGGTATTACAAGTACTGAAGAGATATTATTTATATAGAGATAAAGGATGGTTCTATATTAGTCATGGTTAGCTAAAGTTAATCATAGCTAAGATAGATGGGACCTTACTTTAGAGGAAGTAGAAAAGATGAGCACCACTATTTTGGATTTTAGTGTGTTGACTTGGTATTATTCCTAGGTGTTTGGCTTTGGGGAAAGAGTTGAGAACTCTTGGGCCCGCAAGCCTTTTTGTTTTGGATTCTTCTTTAGTCCAAGGATAACCCATGTGAAGGAATCCTTGCTTTAGTGGTTGGGTCAAGATAAGGGGAATATGCCCATGTGAATGGATATTCCTTTCTACTTTTTGACTTTACTTGACTTTTAGTCTAGTAACTTGAGTTACTACGGTAATTAGTAACTTTGGTACGTAACTATTTCACAAGTATATAAACAAGGAGTGAGGAGGTACTCATCATCCTTTCATTTGCAACTATCTCTCTCTCATTGAGTTCTCTAGTGAGCAATGTCTTGAGTCTTGGAGTGTTAGCCTTGGAGGAGTATGATGGAGTGGGGTTCCTTGCCTTCTTAGTCCATGGTGCGATACCATAATAGCCATCAGAGGTTCATCCTGAGTGAGAGACAGGCCGGCTCACAGTACGACCTGCATAGCTTGGATATCTTAGGTGTGGTAGGGCAGATTTTTCATATAGACTCTACTGGGGCTTAGCCCCATTTCACCTTTTTTGTCTCTCCATTGTATGGCTTGATGGGGTCTTCCCATCCTTCATTTTTTCTACACGGTTGCCTTCTTTTAAATGAGAGATTTAGAATGGTCAACATCACTACTTTTAGATCCTAGATTATTAAGAATATTCCAAGATTTTTCCAAGATTATTAAGATTATTTTTAAGATTATTAAGATTTTTCCAAGATTATTATCCTAGATTATTAAGAAGATTCCAAGATTTTTCATTTTTTCCAAGATCTTGCAAGAAGCCCATGCAAAAGAGCACATCCTTTAGTATCTTGGCAACATTTCTAGTACAATTTGGCTGAGTGTTTCCCCACAAATGAACAGGTTTAGATTGAAGCAGTGGCGATGATACATGGCCTCTTCCAAGTCTGCACATGACTTCAAGGATATGAGCACAAGAGATGGTTTAACTCAGAAGGAGCTAAAGAAGGGATGGAAAACAGTAAAGGACAAGCTAAATCTCTTGTGCACATATTTTCACCAAATGGATGGAATGTTTGGGAGCTGAGTTAACATTTCTGTCCCTGCTCTTGTCAACTTGGGATTAGGGAATGGAGTTGAGATTATTGAGTTGCATGGAAATGGGTAGGAAACTGACCCAAAAGGTGCCCCATGCAGCAAATGAGGATTATGAAGGATTGATTGTAGAAGACACTTCACAATTAGGAACAACACATTTTGATTCTATGTCTTGCACAATGGGTTTATATTCATTTCATTTCAGCTTTGCAAGTGCATAATGTGACAATGATTGTCAAGTTGAGGGTGATCCAACAGATGTGCAATAAGAATGTAGCATTTCACCACCTACTGATTATGTGCCAAGCTTGCTCTCAGTTATCTGCAAGGATGGTCCCATGAAGGAGGATCTTGGTACCACTATGGTTGAAGAGCAAGACAAAGGAGAGAAAGCAAAGGTGCAGGAAGGTGAGTCCAAGAAGAGGAAGAAGGTGCTCAAAGTATTATCAAAGGTGACTGCTCCCCTCCCATCTTTCTCCCAAGACTTGGCTAACCATAGGAAAATGAGGACTGAAACCTTAGAGGCTAGAGAGAGATTGAGAATAGCTGAGATAGAACCCACAAAAGTGGCCAAGATGGAGAAGCATAGAGCAAGAGTGGAAGTAGAGAGAATCAATGAGAATGAGAAAATAGAATTTGATAAGTTGGTACTCAGCAAGAAGAGGAAATCCAAATGCAAGAAACTCCAGTTCAAGGAGAGGATGGTTAGAGCCAAGCAAGTAGAGAGTATGACACTAGAATGAGCCAAAGCTGGAAAGTCTCCTCAAGAAATCAAATGCATAATGAGTGTTTTCCTTGAAATATCCTCTTAGGATGAATCTACCCATGCAAGCTTGGGTGATGATAATTCCAACTCTTTATAAAGTGAGCCAAATTACAATGTATGATATCCAAATACCAATGATGTGTCTTCATGTGACATAGGATTAATTTGAGCAGAAGGAGAATGTATGTAAACAATTTTCAGAAAATTAACAAGCTCAATAAGTTCTTGGAGGTGGGTCAAAGTTGACAGAATGTATCAAAATAGCATGTGATGTTTGTTCACTATCTTCTTTAGACATACTCTTTATTTTCTTGTCATAAAATCACATTTTTCCTGAAGAGCTCTATATAATATTGAACTACTATCATCTCCTTCTTTGACATTATGTCTATTGTCTTCAACAATTTGCATGCATATGCAAGTCAACAAAGAGAAAAAAAATTTTCAAGGATGGCTTGCCCTAGCACCTCATCTATATGATCTTTGGCCTCATAATGTTCATAGAAGTCACCATCTTCATTTTTCTATAGTTATATGGATCTAACATGCAATAGGGGTTGATTGGATGTTTTCTTGTTCATGACATAAGTGGCAAATAAACTCCTTCTACATTTACACTTTGCATGATCTTCCTTACAAAAGAGCATTTGAATATTTCATCAAATGCAATATGGTATGTACTTAGTAATCATTTTTTTCCTTGGATAGATAGATGATTGACTACCCAAAAAGAAAATCTAAACCTATTGAGAGAACTCTTGAAGGGCATCAATGTGGCACACTCTCATGCAAAAGAACTTGAGTACCTCTAAATAACATTTATAATATCTTATATTGTGACCATTTAGAAGCTTGTTTATCATAAATTTGTTCATGATAATAAATCTAAGGATAGTTAAGTTCCCCATCTATTAGATGCCTCAACAAAATTGTACACAACTTAGTAGAACCATCAAGATGCACCTTCTTGAACTCTTCAAGGAGAGATTCCATGATCTTGTAGTGCTATATGTTGAGTACTATTTGTGAGCTCCATCATAGAACATTCTTGCAGTAAAGGAACAAGGTGTATATGAGCTAGGAAAATTAATGATGATTTTATTTATTTTTTCACATCAATAAAATAATATATAAGACAATACTCAAATCTAACACTCTTCCAAACTTGGCATTTAACTAGTGTAAACTTTAGGTACTACTTTTGAAACTCAAAAATTGCAATGAATATGATTTTTTTCAACAATCTTGTTGTTAATACATGGAGTCCAACACATGAGAAACCAGAGGTAGATGTGAAAGATCAAAAGAATCTACCAGCACAAGCATTGGCCAAAATAGTCAAAGGGAGCCATTACCCTAAACCTCAAAAATTTTGACTGCCTCTATCAAATACTTTTGACGTATCATTTTGGCTTGTTGCAACATGGATAGAGATGTGAAGTCAATCTATGTATAGTAGCTTGATATGTATAGAGAAGTTCACCGGAGAACTTTCAAAGGACATAAGAAGGTGAACTTACCATTTGAAGCTGAGATTTATCAATGAGGAACTGGTCTGGATTCATATACACATTGTAGTAGAGTGGTATGTTTTTTTTTATTGCTTGCATTGCCAAGTATAGCACCTTCCTTACCACTTCTACTTCTGCCTATTGCCATCAAGATTGAACTTTAACTTTAGTGTAAGTTTTGCTTTGCAGCAAGGACTTCAAACTTCACTATGCACATGATAAATACTAATGGCTTTGAGAAACACCACATGAGGATGCATTGTGAGACAAAGTGATATAGACTTCTTAATCTGAATTGCAATGGAGATGGTTGATAAGTGCATGCAAAAACCATCACATGAGAGAGTTGGACAACAAGAAAAATGTTGATACTCATGGGCCAAAAATATTTCTTTAATATGATTGACAATGGAGTTCATGCAACATCAAAGTGATGGATGTACGTTCATGACATTCAATCTTGAATTCCCCCATTCATCCATTCTCTTGTATGATCCATCTATGATTGGTTCTAACTTGGTTGGGGAAAGTAGGGTAGTTTATGTAGAGTCCTCTTACTTATTTCCAATTGGTAACGGGAGAATCCAAGGCCATCAAGTTTTAGCAACTTCAGGTATTGTACCTTGAAGTTGAAATGCCCAAGGGATGGATGTGGAAGTTACTTGAGAGTGAGGGACAAAGGATACCAAGAAAGTCATCAAGGAGAAAATAGTGGAGTTTGGACTTTAAAGGCAAGAGATCAATTCCCTCACTCACTTCCTTCATTTTAATTTTACAAGCATCCCTTATTCCCTTAGCTTGTATGAATTCTTGTGGGTCACCTTTCTTGTACTCCCTTGGATATTTACAGCTACAAGTCATAGATCATAAGGCTTCCTTAACCTCCTCCATCTCCCAATTGTAAAATTTATAGAAAAGACTATAAAATAGTCTTATGGATCCACTACAACCCTAAAAAAGGGCCATTTGAATGACAGTAATGAGCTCTTGTAGTATGAGACTACATCCTCCTATAGTTATGGGTAGGGCTATTTGTAGTCTACACCACTCCTTTGATAGCTATGGGAGCATACCTAGCCTAAAAAAGTGGAGAAGGTGTGTCTTATAGTGCTCTCAAAAGTACATGTGTGGCAAAAGTGCTCTATACGAGGGTACGTGCAAGCTAGGTAGGAGCTTGTGGGAGATAATAGCATGACAAAATGGACTTGGCTACCTTGCATTCCTTCACTTAGGGAGTAAGTGAACATGGGTTATGGCATGGACTAATGTGTTCAAGATGAACAAGCTATAATAATCCTCCATCCTTAGTGGAAATCTTCACACTCTCACACCTCCTATTAGCAATTGGAACCCTAGTGGAAAATCTGAGGGAATGAGAACTGCAAGCATGCTCCATACTTTTCATTTATGAGTTTGGACTTGCAAAGCAAAAGATCTCTAAATTGCACTTGAAAGGTGCTATGTAATCAAAAGGGCTAAAGATATTGTCAAAGAGGGATGGAAAGAGACATGATGGAAAATAAATTGCAACATCTTGTAGGTTGTGTAAAGAGGTCTCCTAGTGTCAACCTTTGGTAGATGCCAATTTTGTAAGTCTCTTGTGGTGGTATGGTGACTATATAGCAATGGATTCTCCACGCCATAGAATATGCAAACAAAAGGAGTCAAAGTGTAATACCAATAGCTAGATACATTATCTAGAGGTGAAAATTGGCTTAGTAACATCTAGAAGGACATTATGTATAATGAGCTAGGTAGATCCAATAGATTTGTCACCAAGAAAGTACTTCTACTAATAGTGCAAGAGCCAAAAATAGCCTGAAAACTTCATAGCCAATTTAGGAAGCCTAAATGGATGAATTAGGCCTAAAAAATATGCACTTCTCCTCCCCCTAAGTGGAGTGGCTATTGCAGATTGATGTGGAGAAAAAAAGTAAGAAAATAAGCATTGCAATTTTCAGCAAATGATGCAAGAGACTAAATAGAGACATACATCTCCAATGGCAATGGGGATGAAATTATATGTCTCCTTTCAAAAGGCAAGGAGATGAGATGCACCAAGTAGATGAGCTATCCCAATGAGGACTAGAATGTGGAGTTTTTGGAGAAAGGCAATCACTTAGGTGCTCAAAGACTAGCCTTGATGGCCCATCCATTGAGAAATTTAAGGGACTAAGTAAAGCATGAGCAAAAGTGGGCTCCATAAGCTAATACTCTTCATCTGGCTAATAACCATGGAAGAAAGAAATGAGTTCCTCCTTGGCTGATGGATGGAGGGATCTATAATGCAAAAAAATTTATTAGAGGAGAATGCACTAGCCAAGAGTGTGTTAATGCTTGGGATATGCATCTCTACTCCCCTACCTAACCTAACATTATATAGCAATGAAGGTGTCAATGCTCTTTGAGAGGAGCATGGAACTATGGGAACTCTACAATCCTAAAGGTGATCTCTTGGTATCTTGATGCAATTTGGGTAAGACCATGTAGGTCACTAGTGGGGTTGTATGATATGTAAAGGCATGCTAAGGGTACTATGGAAAGGATCTATAGTAGTAGAGGGGCTATAGATTTGGGGGGACCAATTTTCCACACACACACACACACACACACACACACACACACACACACACATATATATATATATATATACTCATGAGTACCTTGGTATTCATGAGTTTTTGAGCAGAAACTCAATACGAGGGGTATTGACAATTGATCAGCTACTTCGGCACTACGTGAGGCACTTATGATGTCGCAAGTGTTTTTGTGAAGGTTTACTATGGACGCCTTCTGCTTCCCTTAGCTGTTTAGCATCTTAGGACTCCAACATCCATAGTGTTGGTTGTGATATACTCTATATCTTGTCCTCCTACGCTTTGCTCTCGTTACTCTTTAACACTTTGACCCATTTTTGCAGCCACATCATCCAAGAGCTCTTGTTTTGTTCCACTCCTCCACTCCCCAGCTAATTCCTTCCCTAGTATTTTCCCCTTTGCTATTTGACTGATTCTTGTTTTGCCCTCTTGTGTTTACAATTCCTACCCGACTCCAACCCACGTTCTTCATCTTTGTTCATCCACTGCTTACGGGCAGGCTCTTGCATCACATTCCTATTCCTTGCTATCAGTTGCATAGATGCTCTTGATTTCATGTTCTTTAATAGTCCATATGCCATTTGTTATTCTCAATTTGTTTCAATTATGCTTTTGTTGTAGGTTACATTCAATGCATTCTACCTTAGGGATTTCACACTACTCTTACAAACTCAGGCTATTTTTTACTCCTACCCTATTAGTAGAAGTATTCTTTTGGTGACACATCTATCTGATCTACCTAGCCCATAATATATAACATCCTTCCAGATATTACCAAGCCAATTTTCATCTCTAGCTAATATGTCTAGCTATTGGTATTACACCAACTAGGTCTCTCTAATTCCACACAAATATTTTTCATATCAGATACCTAGAGGTTGACTATGGGGAAAAAGGTGAAAGCATAGGATAACTAATCCTATGAAGTTTTGTAAGACCCCATCAAGGTGCATAAAGATAAAACATAAGAGCTCAAATGGAGCTAAGCCATATAGGTATCGGTATAAGAAGTCTGTTATGTATGAGGTCAATTGTCCAGCTTTTGACATTGTTGTATTCTCATAACATGTTATACTATGTTGTAATATGTTGTTTCTTTGAAACTATATATCTCATTGTTGTCCCTTAGTTGTTTGACTTACTACTATTTGACTACTATTCATATTATTTGTACCTTATATAATCTAGTTTGTTCATGTAAGTCTTTCAATAGTTCTCTATAAGAATATTGGCACTATAGATAGACTTGCTACTTCATTGGTATTTCATGCTTTTGGTGATTGTATTTAAGGTTGAATTTATATATTCATTTTTATAAAAAGTTACAAAATCTCATATTCAATGTTCAATTAAAGTAAAATTGAGATTATGATAGAAATTTGTATTGAGTATACATGTGAAGGATTTTTGATTCTTACAAGAAGACTTTGATAAGCTTTGATAAAGCTCTATGATTTAGATTAATAAGCATAAAGAAAATTTATAGTTGGGACCTTTTACCACATCAAGCCATTACACAGCATGAACATAATTATAGTAATCAAGTCATTTTATAATGTTATTAGGACACAAGTAAAATTACATTTGAATTTTAATTCTTCCTACTCCAAGCTAAATTGAATAGTCATTTTCTAGATGTCATACTGTTAAATGCTCAAATATACAATCAATCATGGACATCACATTACTAGAATAAGTAAGATTTGTAATTGCAATTGTGATAGATAATCTCATCATATGTTATGTTGTCTAATCAATCAATCTAGATTAAAATTTCTTAGAAATGATGATTCAAGGACTTGATTGCCTTGTCACAAAAAGGAGCACCTTTTCAAAAACAATTTCTATTATGAAGTAAAAATACAAGCCTATTAATATACTTAAAGAAAAAGGAACTAGGCACTAAGAAGTGCATAAAAGAAAAAAGAGTCCAATACTTTATAGACAATGTAAACCTCTAAACCACAAGAGATTACACTCATTAAATATAAAATAGGTGAGTATCATAAATACTCTATTATTTAATTTAAGATAAAATTTATATTTATTTATATATATTTTTTATATATTTAGTAAGAGGAGTAGACATTTCTTGGTCTTGACAAGAGCTCCTATTATTCTTGTTTATACTTAAGGTCTTTCTATAGCTATTGCTTGTAGATATGGACCTGACATCCAGAAGTATGGCAGAGTGACCCAAATTATTATAGCCTTTTTCTAACATATAGATATTCTTATGTTGCATATTGCATCTCAAAGACAAAGAGAGATGATTGTAAAAAGACCTAAAGATATCAAATGCAAAGGCATGTAAGGGTGGTCATTATGCATAGTGATTCTATCTACTCCCCATGGTAATGGTTGTTGAAGAGGCAGATTAGGTAAGTCAAATCACAACTATTTATTTGTATATAAGAATGTGTAGACCATAGATCCCATACTACTATTGTATTTCAAATAGAATCATGGACTCTAGAGTAGTCTTTACCCAAAGCACATCTCAAAATGTGTATAATATATATTTTGTGTGTCAAATGAAGATCGACAAGCATAATGATCAAGTGGATATAATGATAGTGTGTATAGTTTATCTAATATAAACAAGTGTTTTGATGACCCATTGAAATATGGAATAAAAGTCTTCCATAAGAAGAGAAGCATGGAGCAAAGTTTCAAAAGCCCAAGGATTCCAAGGATTCCAAGGGATCTATGCCATACAAGTAGCTCACTCCATAAGGAAGAATACTAGCACTATTAACATAAGTGAGGATGTTAATAAGGGCTTGAGAATACATAAGATTCCTAACATTTGCCTTAATCTTCTTATATTATAAGGACAAAATTTCTATAAATACAAGGAATTTTATACAAGTTCAATCAAACAAAAGCATGTAGGAAAGCTCCAAAAGAACTGTCTACACAAGAGAAAATCTTTGCTCTATCAAGAATACACATATTAGTTAGGTTTTGATTGTGCAAGATTTTCTTAAATGATCCTAAAGTGTAAAGACAATAAGTATATGAACGCAAAGAGTTCCATATAAGCTAAGATAGGCAATAGATTTTGAACCAACCAAAAATAGTATATAACATATCAGCAAAATAGAGCAAGCTATTACTTGTGTATTCTCCAAACAGTGGATAAAATGAGCATACATTATGGTTTGGATCAGGGAGTTGGAGATTGAAGAGCTACAAAAGTCATCTGCCCATAGAGTAGAATATAAAACCCTCAAGCCGCTAATTGGAAAGTAAAACTCACTAGAGTGTGACTACCACTAGTGGACTCCAAGGTTTTCATTAAGAGTCTAGACACTTAAAATCTAAGATCTCTAAATAAAGTTTAGAAGTGAAAAAGCTCACAGTACATTTTCCAGATCACCTAACATATAGCTATTGATTAGAAGTGAAGAGGAGAGACACAATAGAAAATCACTGTTTCTACAAAAAGCACAAATTGAAATATGGCAAACAAAGACCTTCATAAAGGATCTTCTTGGTGAGTACCATTGACAAATATACATTGGGTGACATCACCTATGTTGTATATAGTTAACATAAGTCTATGCCATAAAAACAAATAAGATCAAGGTGAAATCCCTTAGAATGATATGATGGCTATACAATAGAATTGAATTCATGCTATAGAAAATACATAAAATAGGGCCATGAAAGAGTCTTATGACTCATTGAATAAATAGCACAAAACAAATTAAGAGATGATATTTAAAGATCTCTATAAAGAGCCAACCAATCATGATGGATACACAAAGATATTTTAATTTTAATGATAATTGTTATCTCATAGACTCTAAATACTATAATTTCAACAATAATTTTTTGAACCTCTACAAAAAGCCATTTCAAACTCATGCATAAATAACTATACTAAGAAGTCTCTCTAAAATTTAAACATAAAAAATAAAAAATAAAAACATGTCCAATAAACATGATAAACATCTCCATAGCAATGAAGTGAATTGTACATGTCTCCTTTGAAAATTTGTAAGGAGAAGTAAACATAACTCCTAGTTTCACTAAACCAAACGTAACTTGGAAATAAAAAATAATAAGAGAAGAAACTCTAAATGTCAAAGTACTTCAATAATTTGATATGTTTTGGATAATGTGCTTTCTTAGAACTTGTGACTTTTGGAAATCTTTTTGTAGATTGAATGGATTTTAGTTCATAAAAAATAATAGTTTAGAACTTGTATTATTTGAAGAAAGTTTTAGTTTTTGGACATTATAAAATGTGTAGATTTAAAAAATTTGTACGTATTCTAGAAGCCAAACCATATCAAGTATGGAATTGACTAGAGACTAATTTACAGTTGAAAAATCATCTAATTTGAATTATATTTGTGCATCTTAAAAAGTTTTGATGCTATTTTATGTTTGTTCTCTTCTCATTTAAATCTATAAAATGAAATATTTGTATTGATGTGCCATAAGCTGGTTTGTTATCACATGAAACATCATGAATTTCTTGTTATCCTCATTAATTTGATCTTCTTCAATATTTAGAAAATATTTGAAATTTTCAAATTGTTCATAATTAATAAAAACATCTCTTATCTCTTTTTTCATTAGAAACATGACATTCTATAACTCAAGTATGAGTTATATAATTGAGTTTAGGGTTATAATTGAGCTGTAATCAAGTTTATATCACAAAGTGACTATGAGTAAAATTCTCAAAAAAATTACTTCTTGAGAATTTATCGTACATGAACTTGATTTTGAGAGAGGTAGAAGTATGCTTAATCCGAAGGTTGATCAAGATTTCAAGTTGTTTGTAATTACTTCAAGGTTATAGAAGACTCAAATGTGACCATGAGTCATAATTGGTGCAAGCTAAAGCAAAGAGATTTCATGATAGAGACTTGGAAGCAAAGGTTATATTGAGAAGAGAACTAAAGTTTTACAATAGTTAGCGTACTAGCCTTAAAATCAAAAGCCTTACAAGACATGGAAAGAGCAATAAGGTAGATTTTTACCCTAAGCTTTGCTATTTGTGAGAATATTAACCTATTATAGCATCTTTTGAGGCATATAAATGTGCTTAACATGGATAAGATTGGGCTTTTCTGTTGGTTAGATCATAATACCCTTCTTGCTATTCAACAATTAAAGAGCAAGGAAAAAGAAAAAAGAGAGAATACTAATAGTATTGCTCAAACTAGATGGTTTAGGTAGATTTTATCATTTTATTTTTATAATTTTGAAAATCCAAGTGTTTTTCTAAGAAGAAATACCAGAAATCTTTCAAACTTGGAGGATTATTCAATGGTAAAAATTGGACAGCAATCTCCCATTTCTATTGGTTCATGCTTGACTTTGAGGAGAGTATAAGACTTCTTTGCAACTAAGAGTATTTTATTGTTAGATGATATTTTAGTTATTTTATTGTTAGATGATATTTCAGTTCTAAACTCAAACACTATTCTTGAGATTAATATGATTGGAATTCCTCCATGAAAATATCACAAGCTATACTTAAATAATATATACTAGAATAATTGATGCAAATTTTTTTTCACATAAGGTGAAGATGCTCATGAGTGATCAAAATATTAATATTGATATAGTTATAGTTATGGCAATGCTAATCAGGGCTTGCAATCCCAAGGTAACATGTAGAACATGTTTAATGTATGTAGAAGTATATAGTGTTTTTTTATTTGAATTAACTATCAAGTAATTCCTAAATGCTTCAATCCATAGACTTAAGCGAGCGATTTTATGAGTAGGATAATGTGTGCTGTGATTTTGTAGAGAGTCAATCTAGAGAAAGAATACAGAAACTTCAGCAAATATGTACAATGGAAGAGTTTACTTTTAATAAAAGTTAGTCGAGGTTCAAGCTTTCGAAAAAGAGATACTAAATTTTACAATTGGTGAAGAGAGCTATGACAATGTCCAAGAAAATGATGAAGGACTCCTAGAAGAAGCCCTTCACTTCACATTGTTAATGATAGTTCTATGAGATAAACCTTTCACATTATAAAAAATATTTACTTTTCTTGTTATATTAATATTCCACTATTTAATTTAAATGAGTTAGTTCAAGTTCAAGTTTTGGAAGAAGATATGGAATTTTACACTAGGTGAAGAGAAAAATGACAATACACAAGAAATTAATAAATTGCTCTCAGAAGAAACATCAAATTGTTAGTGAAAGTTCTACAAGAAAAACCATTCACATTATACAATTACATCTACTCTTCTTCTTATGTTAATATTCCAATAATGTGCATGGATTATTACTTCAGTTGGAAAACAACAACAAGAAGATGGACCAAGGATATATGCCGCCAGCAAAATAAATACTCCTCACTTTTAAATCAAAACTACAGAGGATATTTAATCGAATATCCAAAGAGTAGTTGAGTAGGGGTAAAAAGCAAATGCTCAATATAGGCTACGATCTATATCTTTTGTCATTTTGATTAGGTTCTCCGCTTGCAACAAATATAGTTTTGAAGGCTTATAACTGCTAATATACAAGAGTATATTTATAAATATAAAGCTTTTGTTATTCCGAGATTATACATCTCCAGCGAGGCCGTCTAGAATCCGAAGCATGATTCTAACCTAAATCAACCAATCATCACGGAGAACCACCGAGAACCATATGGATGGCGGTCCTTGGGTTCGTCCAATAGCGAGCACAGGGAGTTCAGGGTACGTGGCACACATACAACGTTGCAAAGGCCACATCATGTGTGACTCTTTCCAACTCGGACAGTGGTGTGACATGGTTATACCACTGTGTTGCCCTGGCGACGCTTATGTGCCTGCTATCGTTAGCCCTTGTGGGTTCCTGCATGGACAGACAAGAATAGGAGTTTCATTTCATAAAAAGGGTATTCTGAGGTTTTCTCGTGACCAGAACTTAGTCTACGAAAGTGCTACGAATCGATCTCTGATTGAATTGCTATGAATCAATATGGTCATAAACGTTTATGAAATTTTAGAATTTGAACGAACATAGTCATCGTTGAAATTATACTGAAGTCCAAAAAGAATCAACTAGAATCTGCTCGTTATGACGCGTGATTATTTTCTTGGTCAAATCTTAGATCTCGAGTTGGCCTTAAAATGGTAAGAGGCAACCCACCTCTCAGTCAATGAAATAAGTTTTCTACTACTTTTGAATCATTTTAGACTACTCCCAATTGGTTGCTTTTAACCAGGTTTGACTCTATGCGCAATAGACCATACACAATGTTCTCTCCCCGAATACACCTTGTTTCACTTCGAGAATGCAACTATAGGCGGTCAAAGGCTATGAGACAGCTTCCTAGGCCCCGAAGTAAGGAATGTTGTGGCGAATCTAAGGGGTCTTATTTTGAAGTCAGCTACTTAGGAATCTGAATCACTATTCTTTGTAGCTCACTGGATGGATCGTCTGGGACAAAAGAAACCGAAAGAAGTGTAAACTGTGGCATGAGATTCCTCAGGTCAGTTGAATGTTTCTCATGTTGGATTGGTCTAAAGTAGTTTGACATGCGCTGAGTTTTGAAGTTATACAGTTTCAAGGAACTGAAAAGCGATGCTCAGGCTCTCTATCTCCAGAAAATCCTCGAACATTACGTAGGATACGTTCCTCGTTCGAACTGCTTCCAAGGCTTGACCATCTCAGACTACTTCTCCTAATCTCGAAGTCCAGTCTAGGCACTAGGGCAACAATAGCCAGCGTTTAAGGATTTGAACTGGACTTCTTCTATCGGCCCTTTATCCATGTGGACTCCATAACAATTTGTTTCCAGACTACCGTATTCGCCCTGCACGGCACACCCTCGGAGCGCCTATGACGCGGTCCTTGAAAGAACGCCTGATAGCCTGCGTCAAAGAGAACTACTGTCTTCACAGCCGATCAATTATTAGGTGAGCACGTTGTGTCGCCCTCGAGAATGAGTCAGATTGTCCACTGTATCATCATCTCTTTCTTGCCAGACTCGATCAAGGGATTGCCAAACAGATTGCCAGACTGGTTCAAGGAGGAATGGTCGATTGGGAGAGAGGAATAATTTGGAATTTTTTTGGGCATTGTAGCTTGTATCAAATTAGTGAATTTGAACTTTTTTTCTGTTTTTCAAGTTCGATTCCACGGGTGTTTAAATGGAAGGTCCATAGAAAGATATAGAAAGATATAACGATATTTAGATTTTTTTTAAGTGTTTGGAGCGATTAATTTTCATGAGAATGATAGATTGGGAATTTGGGATTTTGGGAAATTGGGAATTGGGACTTTTCATATTCTAGTTCTATTTGAATCTAGTCTAAAAATTACAATTATAGAAATATAAATTGAAATTTACTAAATTTTATAAAATTTTATGAATTTTAAGATTTATCATACATTCATGTGAGATGTGAGGTGTGATGTGAGTGGGTTGTGGTTTTGAATATGTGAGGAGCTATGGAAAGCAACAGTGTGTGGGATTATCATTATTCTTGTGCTAGTTATGGCTTCACTTCTCCATGTTAGGTTGTTTAGAGAGGCTTAGGATACACCATGTGCGGTGTGGCACCAATTTTTTTATTTTGCAATGTAAAGATTAATGTGAGAAACAAGGACTATGATTGGATGGCTTGGGATGCTCATGTGAGGCGAGCGACCAAATCAAGATTGTTGACACTTTGGATTACACATGCTTCATATATCTCTTTGTTGGCCGCCTTAGCAATACCAATCAAGTCGAGAGAGTGGTTAGCATCTCAAACAAGTTGTATTTTGGACTTATTTGAAACTTGTTTTCTTTGTTTGTGCTTATTCCATAGGCTTCCCCATACACTCCATAATGAGCTTAGATAGGCTTTTTTCTTACCACTTGATTAATTTGCTTCTGATACCATGGAGTTAGCGTGGCTCTTATTCCTCTCACCCCCATGATGGTATCTTTGCTATACTAGAGGGGGATGTGCAGGATAAAGAGAGTGGTTGCTAGATTCACAGATTCCAAGCAAAGGATTTGGCTACCCTACATGAGGAGTTTGATGCGTTGGACTTCATAGGAGATAGGTTTAGCCATAGGATACTACAAATTCCACTCAATTACAATGGTGTAGGATATTTCATCAAGTAGAAGAGTATAGCAGAGCAATGCAAGCCCTACACTCTTTGTCTATGGCTAGTCTCTTGGATGATACTATCTGTTCCTTACACTTATTACATCCTATTGTAGGAGATGGAGTACAATTAGAGGTCTTGAACTATAAGTTTGAGCAACTTCTATGTCTTGATAGATCACTTTTTGCACAAGCATTGTGCACTGCCCCATGCCTCCCTCATGAAGTTTGTCAAGGATGGTATATGAGTATCTTAGAGATGCTCATATACCATCCTTGACAAATGATCCCTATATGGTTTTACCAAGCTATTTCAAGTGGTTGTAGTAGTAATAAGGAATGAGATTCATACATCAATTAGTCAAGTACTAGGTGCTAGTTAACTTCTTGTGATGGAGAAGGGCACAAGAGACATAAGACCAATTGGTATTGGGGATGTCGGTTTGGTTCTTGTTAGCCTACCATTGCACTTTAGCATCATTCTCATTTCCAACAACACCTCAATCCACATCATTTTGGAGTTGCTACACCCTAAGGTTGTGAGGCTATATCTTAAAGCATTTGAGCACTCCTAGATATTTTCACAAGTTGGTTGTTCTATAGGTGGATCTTGAGAACACTTTTAATAGCAACCCACATGCATCTATCTTTAGAGAGCTAAGAGATTCCAATGGATCCTTGGCAAGTCTTATTCCTTTTTTGTGGTCTTTCTGTTGCTCTCCTTCTTCTCTTATTACCAACATGATTTCTCACAAGAGGGAGTCATTATCTTGGAATTGATCATTGGTACAAAATAAGGAGATCCTTTAAGAGGACCTCTATTTTCCATGGCTCAATTTAGATCCCTCTTATCTACTACTTTGGCCATGCAAGGTTTTTTTTCCCCTCCTTGGCAGATGATACACCCATTGTGGGCTCTGTAGATCAGATTAGGCATACCTTTGACCACTTGACTACCAAAATTCATCTTGTAGGCTTGAGAGTCAAAATATCAAAGTGTAGAGCATGGTCCCCTTTAGGTATTCCTCCTCACCTCTAGCTCCTAGAGTGTATCACATCTATAGATGACCTATGTATTCTTCGAGTGAAAATAACATCCAAGGATTTTGTCACATCTTTCCTAGAATTAGCCCTCATAGAGGATATTCTTCATGTGGATGACCTTCCTCTATTAGGAGATTTGTAGGTGGCATTTGGTATACTCTCTTTTGGTATTGGTACTGACCTACCTTCTTTGCATATTTTCCTCTTTTATGACCTTATCACTCTTGAGAACATTTGATAGGAGGATTATGGAGGTCTATGATGATATCATTAGACCAGAGATATTTGAGTATGTGATAAGGGATTTGGCGTATACACAAACATCTCTATCAATCTCATGTGAAGGGGTAGGCCTACTATCTATGGAGGAAATGACACCTATAGCAGTTTTTCAATCATTGTGCTCTCCCTGCACCTCTACTTCCTCTCATTTTGTGGTTGCTCATAAACTAGTCTTGGAGACATATGTGACCAAGGTTGAGGAGGGATCTTTTTCTCTCCAAGTGTTATTGTGGGAGATGAGAGAAAAAATATCTCCACAAGCACAAAAGGACCTTCCATCTTTTTCCTCCCTATTGTTGGATTGGACTAGAAGTAATCTTCCTTCATGGAGCAACAATTTCAACATACATTACATTCTCTCTTAGTTGGACTAGCTATTCCTTGTGCTACTAGAGCATATCTTTGCTCTTGCATAATAATTGATGTACCATCATGTTTGTTTGCCACCACCCAATCAACCATCATGGCTAATTGCATTAATGGATAGTTTTGGTTGAAAACCAAGAAAGTTGGTGCTCATTATACCACTAGGTATTGCAATGATCCCCTAACTCCAAGCTGTCTTGTCCTAACTAGAAAACTTGTTTTGGTTCCACTTCTCAATTTTAATTTTTTGATTGAAAATACTTTACCCTAGAGTTTACAAGTCACATTAGCAAACCTCTCACAACTTTGTAATTTTAACCTATTTGCTTGTTTGGATGGCATAAAATCTAGGAGGACTATATTTCATATTGGCTTTCTTGTTTCTAAAAGTGGTAAAGAAACCATGTAGGATAATAAGAGAATCGGAAGACCCAATCAAACCATACAAGGATAAAACAGAAAATTTTAAATGGTGTTGAGCCCTAATAGTGTTGATATGAGAAATTTGTCATAAAATACTTAAAGATATCTAAACTATACAAATCTTATAATATACATATTATTGGAACATCCAAAGAAGCATCAACTATTATGATTGCTTTACTAGATTGTACTTGTTAGTGCTCTTTGTATAGCAATGGACATACATTGTCTAAACTAGACTATGGAGTAGGAAGGTGAGAGTGGTACCTCTTGATGTATAGTATGATAGGTTCTTGTACACTCTTGGAAAAATGTCAAACTTTGTATTCATTACTTCATATAACTCCAAGGCTAGAGGAATAAAGAGATTACATTGTTGTATACCCGTACACTCTAAAACCTTAGTTATTTTTTCTCTGCTTTGTACCTATCCTAGAGGATGGGTAATCTCTCCCTCCAAAATTATATCACATATGTAATCACAACATCTATTATTTTAATTTGAGTGTCTCAGACCAAATACAAGTCTACCTTAACTCATGTGGTCTACAAAGCATATGAATGCTCAACAAAGTAAGGCATACACTTTCTTGTGCCATGGCAAACACTATATCTCTTTATGGTATCATGGATAGCTATTCTTTATCCTCCAAAAAGAATACCAAGTCATTTGAATATTTTCTATATCTAGTACAGAAAAATACTCACAATTGAGTCATGAAGATGCCAATGGGAGAACAAACCAGTAGAAACCTCATCATTGTAGAGAAAATAGTTGGTGCATCTCCAAGATTGGCCTATCAAAAACCATAAAATGGGAGGAAAGAAAAGGTACCAAGCACACTTAACTAACTAAAATGACTATAGATGTTGTCTCCTCCATACATATAGACCCTTCTACACAAGATTGGTAGATATGTCTTTCTACATGCAAATTCCCTTGTCACACAATCAAATATCTTTGGTCCAATCATATCATTAAACCCTCCCATGATCTTTATATCAAAGCTCTCAAAGATGATAGGAAATTTTGAGAAGAGAGAACCATACAAAGTAGATAAGTTGGTCAAAAGGCTATACTAGAAGAGAGTATACCAAATTTTATCTATGTATCTCCTAGTAGAGGAAGGTCGTGGTGCTCTTATTTCTTAAAAAAATTCTTTATTGATCACATCAGGCTTAAGTGCTAAGAGAACCACAAAGAATGATAGAATTATTGGGAGAAGTGCCTCAGATGGAGAGGTACTCAAAGAGTGATCTTGGCAAGTTAGAATGGGAGAAGCACTCACAATGATGTAGAATAATCCTAAGTACTGGATGCTAGCCTACTTGCAACATGTTTAGATACTCAAAGTGTTGAAGTACAATCCCAAGTGATGATAAGAAGAATGAATTTGGAGGCAACATGAGCACCATGACCAACTATTGGGATGGCAAGCAAATTTGTGTCACAAAAAAGATGAGAAACACTCAGAGAAGTGTAGAATGACCCCAAGTGCTTGACAGTGGAACATTACTGGGAGTGCTCAGGGAACATTTGGAGTACTTGTGGAAATTGCAATACTCAAAGTGCCAATAGGTGAGGTGTACCAAACCAAGTGCCAAGTGCTACCTTGGCACTTGAGGAGAAGTGCCACCACAATTTGAACTTGCCACCAATGGCACTTAACTCTAACGGCACTCATTGCCAAGGCCGTTACCTACAAAATAACCATTGGCAGTCATTAGGCAAGTGTTTCACAAAGAAAGTGGTTGGTGAACGGATTTTTCATCACATGGGAGCATGACTTTGCTCAAGGACAGAACTCAAGGCCTTTGCCTATGTAATACCAAGTGCCTACTTGCTTTGTTTTGGCCGGAGTGCTAAGAAATGACCAAGATCTAAGTGTATAAATTGAAGTGCCTTGCGTATAGTGGCACTTTCCTCAATCCAACCTATCTTTCTAGCTGATTGAGTAGTGCCCTGAAAATTGTGTGAAGTAGTGAGTGCTTAGGGTCTCTTTTGAGAGTGGCACTTGGCAAAATCTTAGGTACTTGACATAGTATGATAGTAGCTCGTAGCATCCTTTTGTGTGCAAGAATCATGGTAGTCACTCCTAGGAGTTACAAGAAGGCTCTTGAGGCCATCCTTAGATCCCCTAATGTGAAAAAAATAGGCAGTTTATTATAGGATGGATGTAATAAGAATTAAGCACTTAGGATTCTTACTTTGAGATTGAGAGTTATTAGACTTCCACATGATTCATGAAATGAGAGGTAAGCAAGAAAGAACTTCAAGGGGAATGCGGGGTAATCCATAGAACTAGACTAAGGACCATTGGCAAATGGTACTTGGCCTAGATGTTGGGTTGCATGAGCCATGACAATAGACATCAAATTTGTAGACAAGGAGCTAACCCTCAAATTTAAAATTCACTTCAATAGTAAGTGCTTCAAGAAAAATGGATGGATTATACCTAGTTACAAGAACCTTTCCAAAAGAGCCATTGTAGAGGCAGTTATGAAACTCTTCAAACAAAAACAAACTATCAATTTAACCAACACCAAGTAGAGTTCTTTGATTATATGTATGCAAGAGAGCTTGTAGATTGGGCCAAAATGTTTGAAAACAATGCAAGCTCCTACACAAGGATTTTGAAGTCAAAGAGGAAGCTACTTATCTTGCTCCTTTTTCAATGCACTACTACATCAAGACAAACCTCTTAACCAAGTAGATAGGAAGAGATTCCCTACCCATTTTCATCTTGCAAATAATTTTGAAGAACAACCTGAAGGACCTACTTAGATCACCAAGTATTGATTTAGTGGAAGCTAAGTTTACGGAGAAAGGCATGTAGATGAAGAATTGGCCTTGCCTATTGCTTCAAAGAGGTACAATACCACCACAAAGAAGCAACCTCTTCCTTCAACCAAGAAGTCAAAGGCGAGTGCCTAAACCATAAAGTGTCCTCTTTGGAAGATGAAATTGAGGATATTTAGGCTAATGATGATGAAGAGCAAGGATCCTTCACTCTGCAAAGATCAACCTCCACTTCAAGAGATAACAAAGAAGAAGAAGAAGCTTACAAGGATGCTCAATCTACTTACCAAGTGCAAGACCAAGACATTGACATTGTGATAGTATTGACATTGATATTGATAAATTGACAATGAAATGGAGGAAATTGGCATTCTAATAGATCTTCTTGAGTTTTTACAAGTGTTAAATATCAAAGTGAAGAAGGCACTTATAACATGCAAGTTGGTGCAAGTGTAGTATGGCTCAAATTTCATCATCTACTCTCAACTTGTTGTGCATTGCCCTTGATGGAAGTTTTATTGCCCCAATACCAAATCAAGTGCCCTAATGTGTTGGACTACACCATGCTGATCAAGGCCATTCACAAGCAAGTTACACTCTGAAGACCAGAGAGTACGTGGTGAAGGAAGAGGTGATGAAGGCCAAAGACATGTACAAGGCAATGGCTTTGAAGGTAAGTTCCTTGCAAGAGCACTAGGAGTTAAAGAGAAGAAGTGCCATTGTTGAGAACAAATGAAATCATCAAGCATCCAAGACCAAGAGGTTTGAGGGGGATTGGAAGGCACTCTATCTCATGTTTGATCAGTTCAAGAAGGAAACCAAAACCTAACTTTGCAGCAAGTGTCAAGAAGTAGACAACACTAGGACTGCCTTGCAAGAGAAGCATGACTAAGTAGTAACACTGGAGTTGTAGATGCAAGAGTATTTGATATAAGTGGTGATTCAACTAGAATATCTTGGCAAGGAGGTAACAAAAGAAAGAGGCAAGCATGTGGAAAGCCTCCAAGTGCTAGAGGAATAAAAGGCCAAAAATAATAGGCAGTCAAAGCAGAGGGAGGAAGATCAGTTGAAGGCACTACACCAATTTGAAGAAACCCAAGCCCTATTTATGGAAATGTTGAAGGAAGAATAAGCAATGTGGGCTTGAGGACTAAATGCCACAAATTTAATATACAGGTCCTATGCTTGCAAAACTAGGCCTACAAGGAGGAATACATGAACAATCTATCCTTGCACTTGAAGGAGCATTCAGATAAGAAGTTCAATGAAGTATGCCAGACCTTCCTACTTGAGATTTCTAGGTATCAAGCCCAAACAGACCAATTGATTAGATACTTGAGAGGTGAACAAAGCCCTTCACCCCCCATAGCTCCAACCAAAGGCACTCTCCCAAAAGGAAGTTCTTCAAGAAGACATGTACTCTTTAGTAAGGATTAGGTACTCAGCATTGTACAATAGTCAAGCACTTTGAGTAGGCCAATCATGCCTACACTTAGTGTTACATGTTGGAGATACACTCCTTGGAGTGACTAGAAGTGAAGTTGTGTGAGGCAATGAATGTTGTCCAAGGAGCTAGGAGCCCTTCAAACACCTCATGAGCAATAAAGAGAAATCAGAGACATGCTATCAAGAGATGTTTGATCAATGAGAGAAAAAACTCAAAAAGAGTCCCATTCCTTTGAGAAAAAACAGTTTTGGAAGATGAGTTACCCCTACAAGTACTAAACTTGCAGGCAAGTGAAATCTCCTTTACAGATTTGATTAACTTGCCAACTTCAAGAAGAGTGCACTTGTTTGTTCTTTTGCAAGATATCACAAAGGGTTCTTGCTCATGAACCATGGGGAGTGCCATTTGGCAGCAATTGAGGGAGAGTATTCAAAACACCTCTTGTCAAAGTGCCCTTCAGAGTTTATAGTAGGAGTACCATCACTTTTGCCCCTCCAAGCTCTCTCTGATAGAGATCTAGATTGTGAAGTTCCCATAGAGGTCAGACTTACTATTGACCAAAATGAGCGCCAAGACTGTATCAGCCCAAACGTGTTGTATCCCTTACCAGAATATAGTGATGGATTTTGTGCCAATGCATCAGACTGGGATTTATTCTATTACTCACTAGCAAGTTTGCATATTGCTTCTGATCAAACCTTTGGTTACAACCCCATGGCAAACCATGCTCCCTTCATGAGGCAGAACTATCAGAACTATCAGACCAAAGCACTTTATCCCCCATAGCTCCAACCCAAGGCACTCCCCCCAAAAAAAGTACTTTAGTAAGACAAGCACTCTTTAGTAAAGATTACATACAGTTATACATTAGTCAAACACTTTGAGTAGGCCAATCATGCTTGCACTTAACATAACATGAATTTTAGAGGAGTGCATTCAAAGTTAAATGGCACTTGGAGTTGTATAGAGTTAAGGATGAGTGCCCTTAGAATTGTACTACACTCAGAATGGTATATATTTGAAGAGGAGTGCCCTTGGGTTTGTATAGGTACTTGGTTTTGTACACTAAAAATAGAATAGGGTGGGTCTAATATCTCCCTTGACATATATAGGAGCCTAATCATTCTGCATATGATTAGGATAAGATAGGATTAGGATGATAGAATCAATGATGGACAATTTAGACTCAGATTTTTCAGGAGTCACTTGGGATTCTGATCCCTGTTGCTTGGAACCAGATTTGTACATAAGGTAAATTATTATTTGCATTTGTGTTTGTTTGTTCTTTTGTAGAATACAAGCTTTGATTACAAGTAAAGAGTGCTCTCACTTCTTTGCAAGTTCTATGTCCTACATTTTGATGTTGTTTCAATGTCTAATCAAGAGTAGAGGTGAGGAATTTAACAATAGGTCTTCAATGCTTAATGCCAAGTAGGTACTCACCCTTGCTTAAGGTGTGAACTTAAGGAACAATTGAACTTGTGCAATGAGTAGATTGGGAATCTCACTATGCAAGTAGTTCCATCAAATCAAAAAATTAGACAAGAAGTAGCAAGAAGCTTAGTTTTGCAAGTTGTGCCTTCTGGGAAGGGCAGAACACATTTGCAAGCATTGTATCTTTGGAATGGAATGGCACTTAGAGTTGAATGAACCATCACCTTTAGGAGTAATCTTGGCTAGATTTTAGAGTGAAAGTGATTAGTTTTGGATTTTCTTGTTGTTTGTAGTGTGCCTCAGAGTGTGACACTACCCTTTCAAAGTGTGACACTACCCACTTATGGCAGTAGTTTTTGCCCAAGAGGTTAAACAAGAGACAATAAACAAATTGAGATTTGGTGACAAGTGCATGTTTCACTTTACTTTCAACATTTTTGAATAGTATCCTCGTCACAACAAACTATTCTTATTGACTATATTATAAATACATCAACACTAAGATGTCATAAAGGTCATAAAGGTTATTCACATGAAAAATAGATTCTACAAGAGTAGCATCTAAAAGTGCATGACAAAATTCTCAAATCCTATTCGCACTCCAAGAATACATAGGCCACCTATAGATGCAATACACTCCATCTAGAAGATAGAGGTGAGGAGGAAGGGGACCATACTCTACACTTTGACTCCTTGACTCTCAAGCCTACAGGATGAAGCTTAGAAGTCAAGTGATCAAAAGCTTGCTTGATATGATCTACCAAGGCTCATAATATGTGTATTGTTTTCCAAGGAGGAAAAGATACATACTTGTCCTAGCCAAAGTGATAGACAAGAGAGCTCAAAAGTGAGCATGACAAGTAGGTCCCTCCTAAAGAACCTACTTTTCATGCACCAACAACCAATTGTAAGACAATGACTCTCTCTTGTGAGAAACCATGATGGTAATAGAGAGAAGAAAGAGAATTGTAAAAGGACCACATGAAAGGAATAAGACTTGCAAAGGATCCACCAAACTTCCTATACTCTCTAAAGACAAATTGATCTGAGATGTTGTTGAAAGCATTCTCAACATCAACCTATAGAACAACCCACTTTGGGTGGATGTGTAGGAGTACTATGATGATTGGAGATATAGCCTCTTGGGTGTAGCAATTCCAAACTGATGTAGACAAAGTGGCTATTGGAAGTGAGAACAATAATAAAGGAAAAAGGTATGGTTGACAAGATAAAAATGACCTCCCAAATAGCAATTAATCTAATGCCCCTTGTATCCTTTTCCATTACAAGAAGTCTACTACCACCTAGCACTTGACTAATTGATGTATGAATCTCTTCCCTTGTCACTACTAAAGTCACCTTGAACAACTAAATAAAACCACTAGAGAGATCATATTCTTGGAAGCAATGTCTAAGATACTCATAAACCATCTATGACAAACCTCTTGTGGAGAAGTGTAAGGTTGTACATAGTGCATTTGCAAAAAGAAATATATCATACATAAAGGCTTCTCAAGCTAATACTCTATGGCCTCTAATGGTTCTCCTTCTCTTACCAAAGGATTTAGTAAACATAAGGAAGAGGTCTCAATAGTAGGACTAGCCAAAAAAAATTTGATTTAGAGCTAGTATTACTCTACTATATTTGCCAACTTGACTCAATATCCTATGCCCTTGTAATCAAGTGGAATTTGTACTATTTGGTGGCTTGTCCTATCACTTGCAAATTGTTGCTCAAATAAATCCTCTTATAAGATCCCAATATCCCACCTGGAATTTGCAATATAGTAGCTCCTTCTCTTTGCCTTGCACTTCCCTCTCTAATATACAAAGATACTATCATGGGAGTAAGAGGAATGAGAACCATGCTAACTCATCCAAGAAAACATGTACCAATTCATTAATTTTTAGGCAAAAAGTCTATCTAGACTAATTATAAAGTGCATGGAGAAGCCTATGGAATAAGCATGTGTATTGAAAACTAGTCTCAATTAGCTCCAAAACACAATCCACCCAAGATATTACCACTCTAGAACTTGATCAGCATCTCTACAATAGTTATTGGAAGGATGGACAAAGAAAGCATAACTCTTAGTGTCGCTGATGTCTATAAGATTACTTGCATCATACCACATATCACACAAGCGTCCATTTGTGTGATATATGCTATATGTGATATGCATGAACAGTCCAATTGCAATCCTTATGCATCTTTCCCACATGAGTCTTTACCCTTGCAAGATAAAGAGTCTCTAACACATTGTGTATGATGTACCATAGGCCACTTTAAGTGGCCCCATATGGGGAAATGAAGTCATAGTTAGCACAAAAAGAAATATAATAACATGAGATGCTCCTTTCAATATCTCCCTCTATTTGCAAGACCATGATCCACTCACATCCCACCTCACATGCATAAACATTAACTTTGAAACTCTAAAATTTACAAAATCTCATCATCCATTTTTCATCTCAATGGTTTTCAAACTATGTGCCAAGAAAACTAAAGCATGAAAACCAAAAGATTAGAAGTAAAAATTCTCTAGCTATCTTTCTTGCATTGAAGTTATCACTCCATACCTTAAAAGATTAAATATACACAAATCTTTCTACTTGCTGGAGTTAGTCTCCAAAGCATATCTTTGTCCAGCTTTTTGAATTCTCACACTTACTTCCACCCCTTGTATTTATAGGGTTACATGTGGACCCACCTTGCCCTATACCCCCTCTCCTTTGCAATTCTTGCGGCCTCTCTAAGCACTTGTGGCAAGCCTTTCCTTGTAACCCTCTCCTTTGCTTTTTTCTCACTTGGGTCATTGCTTTTTCCTCCCTTGGTAGTTCCACCTTTGGTGCATGTTGTTCTACCTTACTCTCCGCTCTTAATCTCTCGGTTTGACACTCAACCAACTTTGCTCATTCTTGTGTTTTCCTACTCATTCCTCATGGTTTCTTCATAGTTTGCTCTCTAGTGTAGTCTTACTACCTTATTCTTTACTTTGCATCATAAGTAAAATTTGCTAGGTTTTGCTGGCTTGCAATACTAATCAATATTGTCTTTTTAGACATTTTCAAGGTATGCTTGGATCCCTCACACTCTCCTTCCTTAAAAAAAGTTTTCTTCCTCTGCTTGCTGACTATTCATTTACATTTTGCTCTTTTGGGGGAACTTAAGCTCCAATTGTTCCTATTTGTTGCTTGGTGCTGGATGTTTATTAATATCTTTATGAATTTGAGCAAAACTGTTGAAAGCAACCAAGTTTGCCTTGGCACTCATGAGTTTTCAAGCAAAAACTCAATACGAGGGGTATTGACACTTACTCAGCTACTTTGGCACTGAGTGAGGCACTGATGAAGTCACATGTGTTTTTGTGGAGGCTTACTATGGCCGCCTTTTGTTTCTCTCAGCTGTTTAGTTTCTCAAGACTCAAGGCATCTATAGCACTTGATGCAATATACTATATCCAGTCCTAATATGCTTTGCTCGTCTTCCATCGTTCTCTGAGCAATTTCATATTTTTGGAGCTATGACTCATACACCTTCCACGACTTTGTTTCTTGACTCTAAGATAGTCCTTGACTTGCAATTTTTAGACTTCTACTTGTCTCTTGACTCTTGTTTATCTCAATCTTTTTAATTTAGCTCGTTTAGGTGCCATTTCTTCCCGTTGTATTTATATCTCTATATGTGGGAGTTTTGTATCCTTGTCTATCATGGATGCATCTAAGATATCCTTGATGCTATCAAATTGTTTCCAAATGACATTTACTTTGCCTTTCATTTGATGTTTTCTTTTCTATATATACAGGTATCCTGTTTCTGTTTATTGGAAGCATGCAACTAGGATATAGGTGTTGCTTTTACATTCCTTCCAGGTTACAATTACTTACGCTTTAATTTGACCAAATGTTCTTTATCTTGTTTTACTTATGCTTCAATTCGACCAGATGTTCTTTATCTTGTTTACATTTCATATTGTGCAATAGCATTTGAATTCAATGAGTTCTGGATCCCCCGTTTGATGAACAGCATCTCTCTTCATTTCTCTACATCTTTCTACTAAAATTTCAGTTTCTTGCAATACATTTATCAATAAAATTGAGAAACAAAAAATTTATTTATTCACTTATTTATAGTATGCATGCTAATATACCCACAGAAATTCCAAAAATTGTCTATCCTTCCCGCTTTCTCTCGGTGCCACCTCTCTCTCTCGCTTCGCGTCGCATCTCATCTCCTCTTTTCTAAACATCATTTCACTTCGTTTCAGCAATATTTCCTTCCTGACTTTTCCTCAACGTCAAGACGAGAGAATGGCACTTCAGGTAGTCTTCTAATAAGAATTTGTGTCCGGAGTTCGAGTGAGCTCATTCAGGGATCTCATGTTGGGAACTCGCCTTAATTTCGGCGTTGTCAAATGTTGCGCGAGAGGTAATCGGCGGAGCAAGCCGCAAACCGCGTCGTCTCTGTTGTCACGTGGTTTTAGAGGTCCTCAAATTCCATTTCGGGATAACTACGTAATCCAATTCACGCACGATAACCATATATATTCGTCGTTCACGAAGACAGTCAGCCGCCAGCTCGGTCCATATCAAGGTTTTGGTACTCTTGAATTTCTCTTGCCAACTTGGGTGCCGATACTACTGGGGTTTAACCTCGTTTTACCCCGGTTTCCTTCTTATCTTTTTCCTCTTTTCCGGCTCATGAGGTCTTGCATCCTTCTTGTTATACGACGCGGTGAGGTCTTCTGCATCCTTCATGTGTTCTCATGTGGTCGCCTTCATCCCCTTCTTGTTATGCGACGCGGTCGCCTCTACTTGGGTCCTGTCCAGTCAAAATGCCGAAGTAGATCTATCGTAAAGTCATCTCTGGCTTGCGAACCATCTCACGAAATCCATTTTACAACAGAAGTCAACCAGTTTTCTCAAGTCTGGCCATCATTACGTGCCGATGCAGAAGAATCAGACTACATTTCGTTGTTGATGGTGATGAGTGTGGCGCGAACGTTGTCCAATAGAAGATTGAATGAGATTACGATGGTACGAGGGTTCTCACTGCTTGAAAAATGTTAACGGGGGAAAAGTATTAAGAGATGTATGAGCTCCACATGTTGGAAGACGAAGGTGTAGTCACTGTGCATTGAGAGAGGAATCTGTACAAGGGTGTCTTCGTCGAGCAAAGAGAGGGAAGGACTGACCAAGCAAATTCGTATTGGGTGGTGTGTGCCCTGAGGCCGATAGATAGTACCAAATGCGTTTAATTCCTGAGAAATAAGAGATCAACGTCTCGTTTGATCTTACGCAGTCTCAACACCTTCCCTCTCGTAGTTTCACCAAGAATTTTTGAAATGATAAACACCTCAGGGTTGAACTGGCTCTTGTCTGCGACAGTGGTTTTGTGGATTGCGCTTGCTGGATGCTATGCTTGCTTAACCTTGGAGTCACAAGCCCTTTTGACAATAAAAGGAGATGATTTATCTCAAATTTTGGCATCCTGGAAACCGAGGTCTGATTGTTGCCATGGATGGGTCGGTATATCGTGCAACCGAGTTACACGACGGGTTGTTCAACTGAATGTCACTGGCTTAGGGATTGAGGGCGAACTGTCTGCAGACCTGTGTAATCTAGATGCTGTAGAAGTGATCAATCTAAGCAATAACAACTTCTCCGGTCACATCCCAGCTTGCCTGTGGAACGTACCTCAACTGCGTTTTCTTGACTTGTCGCAAAATCCCTTCGATGGAGGTTTGTCAGCGTCTACATCAATATCGCCATCTTCGAGGCTGCAAACATTGGGTCTATCACATCTGCCATTGTCAGATGGCGTACCACAGTGGATTAGCGAGGCCGTCCACTTGGAACATCTCCATCTTACAGGAAGTAAAATCACCGAGATTCCCAGCTCATTTGGTCATTTGTGGAGATTGAAAACGCTGACTTTGAATCGAAACTCTTTCCGGTTCGTACCCTCATTCATTAGCAACCTCTCACGTCTTCAGACTCTCGACCTTGCTGAGAATCAGATCACGAGTGTTCCCGAAATTTTGGGGGATCTTCCGAGACTTCAACATTTGAACCTAACCGGGAATCTGTTGACGTTAGCACCAGCATCACTAGGACATATATCTTCTCTAATTGCTCTTGATATGCATAGCAATGAAATCACAGACATGCTCTTCTCCTTCGGTAGGTTGTCAAAGCTGAAATATCTCGATTTGTCCTTCAACAAATTATCAACGTTAGAGATAGAATTTGGAAGTTCAGTGCCAAGTTTAGAATGTTTGCTTTTATCAGATAACTTCATCAAGGTTACACTTCCAGCAGTTTGGAGTAGCTTTCCACGGCTGACCAAATTGGATTTGGCTCGCAATTATTTGGAAGGGAATATACCCAATGGATTAGGGGACCTCTTGCAACATCTAGATCTGTCAGACAATAGACTATCCGGCCCGTTTCCTGCATCTTTAGAAAACCTCACGAATCTGCACACAGTCAATTTGGCCGGTAATATGCTTGCAGGGAAGCTTCCGCAATATGTAGCTTCCGGTGAACAATTTCATCCCACTAGCTTCAACATTTCTCGGAACAACTTCACAGGCCCCGTTCCAGATTTCAATTGGGGAACGGATAAGCATGCGATTCTCGATCTTCACACGAACAAGTTTACTGGCTTCCTTCCAGCCCTTACAAATTGCACGTTCAGTCTCCTACGCCTTTATAACAACAGACTTACAGGTTCCATTCCTGCTTCTTGGAGCAAATCGACTCGTCTGGAGATGTTCGACGTATCAAAAAATATGTTGTCAGGACCGATACCCGAGTATTTTGGGTCTATGGAGGTCATGGAGGTGTTCGAATTGACATACAATAAATTCACCGGAACTCTGCCAAGCAGTCTGGGAAACAGTTCCAGACTCCAGAGATTGAAACTAGGGGGCAACCAACTGACAGGTCCGATACCCAATTCTTTCTGCAGAACAGGAAGCACATTGCTCACGTTCGCGATTCCGAATAACAACTTCTCCGGTGAGATACCTTCCTCTTTGAGCAATTGTTCTAGTTTACGGGTGCTGGATTTGAGTCTCAATCAATTTCATGGAGAATTGCCCCCGAGTCTAGAGAACCTTGGTGGCTCCTTACGAGTATTGATGGTTCCATGCAACAAGCTGGAAGGAGAGTTTCCTGCTTGGATAACCCAGCTTAGATCGCTGCAGGTGCTAGATCTATCCAGCAACAACTATGTTGGGGAACTGCCTCGGAATTTCTCTCAATTGGAGGCATACAAAACTGCTGGAGTCATTGACTCTTCTGAGAAGCTCTATAACGATACACTCTACAACGACTTCATAAGAATCAACGTCAACGGGGGCCATTTAGATTTGGCATACATTCTCTCTACGAGAACTTCTTTTGATGTTTCCCACAACCTGCTGAGTGGCACTATACCGGACGGGCTGGGAGAGTTACGTGGTCTGCTGTACTTGAATTTGTTTGGCAACAACTTCACTGGTCTCATACCACCCAGTTTAGCCCACCTTTCAGACCTCATATCTTTGGACATGTCCCACAATAATCTGTCCGGAACCATACCACAACAACTCGGGACAATGTCATTCCTATCCCATTTCAACGTTGCATATAACCGTCTCACGGGTAGAATACCTAGCGGAACACAGTTCTCCATCCTCAATTCTTCCATGTTCAGTTTCAACGCAGGTCTGTGCGGACCTCCTCTGCCCGAGTGCTTAACTCTTCCTCAGCCGCCTGAAGACGTTCAAGAGGAATCTGGATACGGTGTGGAGGATTGGATTTCATTTACTGCACTGTACCTTGGGACATGTATCGGCTTTGGTACGATGTCATTGGCACTTGTGTTCAGCAGAAGTTTCAGGATCCGCGTGCTTTGCTTAACTGAGTTAAGCAGGAAAGACTATGTGTACCGTGCGCCGTATGGATTATACACACCCCAGACATGACCACATCTCGTCAATCCGGAACAATTATCTCGCGTCCCTCAGTGGTACCCACCTCAAGTCGGGGTGTCCCGCAAATGACCTGTGCTCTTCCTAGTCATCAATGAAGTCGATCGCGACGAATTCGATTCGACACCATCAACAACGCCACCAGGTTTCTGAACGAGTAACGAACCTTTAGACTGGGTGAGTAGACTGTACATACGTGTTAATTTTCCATATAATGTTCACTTCGGGTGGTTCCAAATGCTTCGGTCTTGCAAAATCACAACATTAACAGATAAACTTGATTTCTGAACTGATTTCTGAACGCACTACTGCAAGAGTTCCAAAGTCTGCAGACAGTGGTCACCATATTTCACTGGTTTAACAGCTGTTCTGTTTACACTTCATGTACTATCTTTCACCGAAGGGATATTTACCGGCGACAAGATTAATTAGAAAGTCGTGATTAAAATTGAATGTGCGCGGATGCGCATTTCTCCGAAATACAGGAAAAATTTATTTTGACATAGTACACATCCAACTCAAAACTAGAACTGTTCTCATTTCCCTACATCGAACTCAAAACTAAAACATACGTACACATCCAACTCAAAACTAGAACTGTTCTCATTTCACCTACATCGAACTCAAAACTAAAACATACGTACACATCCGACTCAAAACTAGAACTGTTCTCATTTCACCTACATCGAACTCAAAACTAAAACATACGTACACATCCGACTCAAAACTAGAACTGTTCTCATTTCCCTACATCGAACTCAACTAAAGCATCCGTACGGTCTATATACCTCAAATACAAGGATGCTACGTAAAGAATCGATGTAATAAATATTTTGATAGGTGATTTAGCTCCCGCAAATTGATTTCAAGTGTCATGCAACATCTTATCCAAAATTGCGCACATAAGAGACGTTTATTACATGTGACTGCACAGCTTGCAAGTTCAACTAGAGATTGAACTCGCCACGCAAGCAAAACTGCAGGTTAAACTGCAAACAGAACGGGTAAAGTTTAGTAATATCTGATGCATCTGCTACTGGTCTGTTGATTCTTGAGTAGGTTTACGGGTAGGGGAACTAATTCAACTGAACTAACGTCAGAAACAACAACACTGCAGCAGTTCAAGTACCGCGAGACCCACTGAACCACCTATAATAGCACCTCTAAAGTGGCAAACTGTACAACATCCATCCGGATAGCTCGCTTAGCTGCTGCTGCTCTTCGTGCAGTCGCACGGATCGCATTTGCAGTTGTCGCCACACTTGCAGAAGGACTTTCCCTGCTCATTTACTTTGCTGCAGTTACATTCCGTACATTTACAGTTTTCTCCGCACTTGCAGAAACCCCCGGCTGTCGCACTGCTTCACAATCAAAACGAGGCACAGTTACGGTCAGCGGCAATGTCGAACGACCTTGAAGCTTAGAACCGAAAAACCCGAAAGGACAGCGCACGGCTGATAGAAATTTCCTTAGTGGCGCCTAATGCATCACTGTTCAAGAGTGAACAGTTTGGATCATAAGCTGCATATTTTCACCTGGCAGTGGCTCCTGTAGCGGCACCTCCCCCAGAAGACGTCTTGGAGCTACACCTGCGGTTTCGGCAAATATAAATTCAATTGTAAGGTGTGTTCCCATACTACTTTCCTCTGCCAACTCCAACATGACGGATTACTGATCGATTTGGAATAGAATTTGTATCTGTCGTAGATATGCGAGATCAAAGTAGAACCTATGGCAAACTCATTAAGGACGAAAGATTAAAATCAAGTGGAGCCTCGAGCAAGCTATGGACTAGAGCAGCAGTATGCAATGCCTACATCAAATGGGAGCTCGATTGAACAAACCCGATGGATAATCGTACTTCTCGATGCGAATTGCCCCGGTACTAATCAAATCCAAAAGACTCGCAGATTGTTCATTGTTTTGATGCGTCACGGCTCGATGGACAAAAACCTACAACAATGAAGAAGATACTTACTGGCAATTCTCCCCGCAGGTGCATGGATCTCCACAGCAGGACGCTTTGCAGCAAGCTGCAGAATTCTTTGCTCCGCACCCGGAGTTAGTAACCGAAGCCATTATATCGAGTATGATGAGTGGAATCGAATTTGAGGTAAAATCTTCGCAATTACTAAGCTGGCAACAGAAAGACAGTCGGCTGATGACTTTTAGCAAGGGTAATGGGCACTGTATTGCTTTAGTTTATATAAGACGCTCCACTTCCCGCGCACCCGCGCGGGTGCTGGTAACTTGGCGCGATGGCGCGGCTCCTCCCACCATCTTCGTATACATGGAAGCCACCTTGTCAGATACGCTCGAGTACGGTCCATCTTCATCTCCCTTACGCGGCAGCTACGAGCTCCTTAAGCCTCATGACATATAAGCACTTGACAAGTGAATCTATCTGGGAGCTTCTCCCGAACATCCGAGTAAGCACCATGTTTTCTACCAAATAAAAATAAATCGAGGTAAGGCTCCCACGTAAGCAACGCGTGGAGGTGTAACTTGGATTCTATGGAGATCCACTTGCGCCGTTCCTTATACCCTGAAGAATGTCGTGATATTCTCTGGATCTGATACACTTCGGTAATCATATCAGTTTGTTGCATTAGCTTCAGATCATGCAGTACTTTTTTGTGCGAGGGTTTCAGACCAAATAGACTTGAATGAGTAATGCTTGTACTTTCAGCTTGTTTGAGCCGACGTCAAAATCTCAAGAAAGTGCACGGCGGACTTCTGCGCGTGTGCTAACTATGTTTTGCCGTTATGCCCGAAGATGTTCCTTCGGCAAGTGGCGAGAATGATGCGTGGTGTCTATGGGGTGACTCACCGAACTAAGATGTATCATACTTCGATTGCACGTCTGCTGACTGCCGATCATCTAATTTCACATGGTTCTAAGTGATAGAAAGAACGGACCTCACGAATAAATTATGACCACTAGCTTCATTGACAAACAGTAATGAAATTTCCTTCCGAATCATTGCATGCAAGAAGTTTAATCCTTCCTTTTAGATGTCGTCTATGATTGTTCATGTCAATAGTGGAACCAGACAGCCATGTGATGTAGGATTCTCATGGCGATGTGATGTGGGAAAGGGTATTAGAGCCTTTCAACGTGAGGTAGTGAAGATAATCACACACAGAACAATACAGTCTCATGTAACTTCGGCCCTACTACATTCTGCTAGAAAAGAGTCGAAAAGAAGATTGTCAGCCTTCACTGCAGAGCCGAGAATCATCACGCGGATAAGGCCCCACACTTCATTAATCTTGGATCCCATAACCGAGGAAAGAAACCCACAAGGATAATGCGCATCAAACTCAGATGAGGTGGCTCACAAAACCCTACTTTTTCAAGATGGATTCAAGGCCCTGCTTTTGACAAGGAAGCTTCTGTGTTCTGGATTTCTACAATCTCCGAAGAGCCCATTGAACGGGTCACTATCAACTAACTATCCACTGTCTACATACTATACAACTGCTGATCTGGTTTACTGATCGGGCAATGGTGACTTACATAAATTTCTGCCAGGATTTAGAAGTGCCTATCCAATACTGATTGTAGTACTATAAGAGTACGCTGACAGGCAAGAGACACCAATTGCTGCTTTAGAACGGTTGCGGAAAAATGTACTTCGATTTCCATAATTCGTGTCGTCGAAGCACCATGAAGCTAGATTCTGTGGCAGCTAACTAGCCACAAGTAAACCTAAACTCAGTTGTGGCTGTCGAGAATTCAGGACGAATTAGTCTGTTTAGCCGCACTATTCGAGTTCTGTGCTGAGTTCTGTGCTGCGATGGCATTCTTCTGCATATCTTTAAGAACAGCCACCATCTGCTGGAAAGATGGCCGGAGACTAGGCTCACTGCAAAACAAAAGGAAAGAAAATCGATAGCTGTCAGGATTTCATCTTCTTTAAGGACACTAGCCATTGTCCTGATACAAACAATAAATCAACCCAAAGTTCACTCAGAATTTCAGTTCTGTGGTCAGATTCATCCATTCTCTGCTAATTCTGTGGACAAAATCACAGGCGGAGTATATGAATGATGAGAGCAGAAGCCCTTCGCAGAACGGGAGTATTGTTAAATAAAATCAGTTTACCTTGACCAGCATGCTTGGATAAGTGCGGCGTAGTTTGGATCAATACCCTCTGGTATTTGCAATCTGCGATCCATAAATCCTACTGCGCCCACAACCTGCACTCGAACTATCTCGTATGTCAACAACGAAATCTGGTAGTGTCTTGTGTATCCAGAGAAAGAACCAGCGTCTAAGAAAGGACACGACATGGATGAAAGAGAAAGCAAAAGCCATAACGTTGCTGTGCCATAAAACACAAAAATTGGCGGACGATTAAGAAAAAGCTCCCTAGACAACCTGCATCGAAATCTAACAGGATCAGATTAGGCAGGAACAATACGCATTAAGGTACAATATTGTGAGGCATGTGCCCAATCTAGTAGCTAAGTTTATATAGCAAAATGGCATATTCAAGACTAAAGTAATTTACTCATACGTAAGAACGACATGCGTCACCTGCATAGGATTCAGTCCATTCCAAGGTATCTCCTCTGTGACAAGCTCCCACAAAATAACCCCAAAACTGTAAACGTCTGACCTGTAGTGTCCAGATGTCCAGAAAGTTTACGTGAGTGCAGAATTAGAGTAAAGTAGCAGTCATACTTCTCTACGGAAGAGTTACCATGGAAAGGTGTCTCGGATACATATCATCAGGTCATACAAAGCATATCCTGTCAAACGTATGCCTCGTGATTTCCACAAGCATACTCACGTTTCAGTCGATGGTTCGTTGCGGAGAACCTCAGGCGCCATCCATTGTGGCTGAAAAAATTCTCCAACTTCAGTATACAAATCCTGAATGCATCATCTTGAAGGAAACCTAGTGTCCCCTTATCACAGTGATTCACTGTGATGGAACGTACAACGTGAACCAAAACAAACATCTAAGTTCTATAGATCCGACCATATCTCTTGATACCAGTAATGTCGCTAAATCAAGACAAACTCTCTGTTCACAACCTTCTCATGAATAACTCAGCAGTCACTAAGACTCCAGGCAGCAGTCAATCTTTAGACTCCAGAGGCAAACAAAGAAATCCAAGTGAAACTGCAAGGACAGTCCATATGCAGATGCATCCATCCATTCTAAGAGTTGCTTACCGTGCCCCGCCCAGATTTCGCAGTCAAGTAGGTAGAGTGCTTGAGTCGCGATAGACCAAAGTCTCCCACCTGACATTTAAGTAGAGGGGTCAGATAACAACAACTTTTATCTGGAGTCAGCAGCGAGCATGATAAACTATAATACATCCAAACGCAGACCTTTAGCTAGTCTACTAGCTCCAATGATCTTTGGTCAATGACATTGTAAAAGTAAGTGGATGTCAACTGAAGTCTACAAAAGCATGTCGACTTGCAATTGCTAATGAAACCAACCTTGACTGTCCAGTTCTTATCGACAAGCAGATTCGAGGACTTCAGATCACGATGTACAATTGGTGGAGTCGTATGATGAAGATAGTTCAACCCACGTGCCTGTACAAGTTCCAACGGTTGTTAAACTCCGAACACTTGAATAATTCAGACTAGAACTGCTATGCGGGATATAGGAGCACCTCTTCCTAAACGAAGTGTGGATCTATATTCGCGCAAAGCGGAGCACTTACGATATCTAGAGCCATCTTCAAGCGCCGCTTCCAGTCGAGTCCTTGTGTATTTCGGTGAAGCAGTCGAAAAAGACTACCACTGCATGTTTCGCAAACAGCAAAATTAAGCAAAAAAGCGGATCTTTACTTCAAGACGTCCATCGAAAACTGGACTGAGAATGCCAGGTCATTTTCTCCCTCGCGTACATGTGATGGTAAGATACTCTTGCATCTAAGTTGGAACCTATATCTGCTTGGAAACATTAACAGCAGCGAGGGTAGTGGTTATAGTTAATGTGCATGATGTCTGCATTTATCCCTAAAAACACTCCCGGCGATTTCAGTACATGCCATGACAACATCATCAACAACCTCACCTCCAATCCACGCCCCAGTATAGTGGAGTAAATTCAATCCCTATAAACATCGTGTGTTCTTACTGATTGTACGTAATTTCCACAGTAAATTGGACCGAATTACAAACTCTAGTTAGTAATAGCTTCCTACGATGCTGTCATACACCATACGAGATGGAGCATGGTTGCAACTTCATCTACTAGGACATCGGCTTCATCTAATATTATCAACTATTATTATTATTATTATTATTACTATTATTCAACTAACCTGATTAACGTTATAAACATCCACACTAGGAAGTGTCAGGACCATACCGGGGGAGAAATTCGGTGACAATGGACAGATGTTCAGGTGCTGTCACTGCCCCCATGAAAAGCAAGACGTTCGGATGTCGAAGCCGTTTCATGATACCAACCTTTTGTAGAGACAAATATATCAATAGGCATGCATCCAAGTAAAAGTTATTAGCTGTTAGAAGACCACTAATAAAACATCCAGAATCTATTCTTCTGAAAACGCTCACTCTGTAGTTTATCAAAAAGATGTCCTGATTACAGATCGGCTCTTACATTCTGTCAAAGGAAGCATTATATCCATCGAGCATGGAATTTACCTCCTTCTTGAAGTCTTCTAACAGATCCATAGAATAATCTTGTTCTGTGAACACTTTAACAGCCACATCCTGCAAAAAGATGAAGGTAACCGTATGGTGGGCAGCATGTAGACAATTGATACCAAAATTCACTTCTCTAAACCTTCCCTGTAGAGAGTTCTAAGTGCTTGCTAAATTTGACAGAACCTGTATGATCAAATGAGAACTGAAGCTCCCTAAATCCGTTTTCTGCACAAGATCTTCACATGCGTCCTCATCAATTCTGGCAAGAAATCAAGTTCGATCAAACAACTCCTCTTGCTTCCTTTATGCAAAAATACATCACAGATGATGCAAAAGCTCACGTGCGTTCGTGCTCCACCTTTCTAGTACAGCAGAACCCCCTCAAGCATACGACGACTATTCAGTATACACAGGTAGTGAGGAACCCTAAGACAGATCAAACCCCTCCGGGAACATGGACTGGCATATACGCACTGACATCACGAGAAGAAAACTTAACAAGAAATGATACTACAGCTGGCAAGTGAGTTGGACATCTGTCCAGATAACTCCACTACAGATTGAGACAAAGAGAAAGCATCGGACGATATACCGTTGCTACCAATTCAACGCGAGTCATGTCGTTTTAATAACCAGGCGACTTGAGAGGGCAGGGGGACTGTCCCAAGTAAGTGCACAGGATGAAAACTACACCTGATAGGAAATTCAACGAGATAACTAACTTCTTTTGACCTAAGAAAGTGTTACTAATGTTGTTTGACTGCACCTAATGATGTTCTTTTAGAGACATGCATTCAATCGTCATGCCTATTGAACCTTCGTTAGGTGTACTGGGATCCCTGGCTCAAGTGTCCAGGGTTCTCCGCCTTGGACCTACATGTTACAACTCAACTGAATCCCTTTCACCCATAAAGTCCTCTGACATAATCATTCCTGTATCCGCTTCCATATCAAGCATAGTATAAGCAAGCTCGGATGGAAGATTATGTCTCATCTCATAAAATGGAGACCTGGGCGGCGGTTGGAGCTGAAACTAGAAACTAAATGCCATATACCCACCGTGGGCGTCTGTCTTTTGAATGAGGAACCCACCGGACTCTATCTTTGCAAAGTAAGGTCATTATTCTCAATAACCCATGGACTCCTCAATACTCCTTTCCTGTGGAGAACAAATAAGACCCACTGACAAGTTACCATTCAACTTTAAGGAGCTCCGAGCTATCATGGGACAATTGCAACTCCCCGTATTCATGACCTGTTTAACGACCACGCGAGGGCATGGTTAATCCAAGCTCCACCAGACGTAAGAGGACTAAGTCGGCTCTCACCTGATTCATAATATTACGAAAATATTACGAAATCAACAGCCTTGGTTGCTCGCATGAACGGCTCACCACGACTTACAGCAATCCAACTACTTCTAAGGGAAGTGTGCAATCGACCCAAAGAAACCAAGAAGAGATGAAACAATATCAAGGCGGGGGTTGTTGCGGAAAACAGGAAAACCAAGCAATTGCATATAGGATTATCAACCCGGAAGGCAGCCAGAACTCCCATGTTGCTAAAGACAAGGACGGCCACTCCGAAAATTCTCAAGCAAGAAACATAATCTTCAGGAACGACAAAGTGTGAGTAAACTTACCGAGCCTAACCAGAGACCGTGATAGACTGTGCCACAGGAACCTGCCAGAAAATCCCCGAAGGTTGATCAGAGAGTACTCAAGGAAATGGAAGAAAGAATAACTTCACATTGTTGACAGTGAAACTAGTTCACTTCAGATAGCTATCTCCAGATAATTCTAACGATGGTACAGGAATTACGTTACTCACCAATTGTTGAACAGACACCGAGGAATACGGCTTCTCTAGTTTATAAGACAATTCTAAGAGCTTAGCGCTATCTACGAGTTATCACATACCTTTGGTTGTCTAAGTCTGAGTATGATATTTAAAAGCATGTTTACATGGGCAGGAAAGAACGCCTTGGTTCCTTAAATGAGGAGACCAATGCTTACCTTGACCTATTTGCTCCCCCAACACTAAGTCTTCCCAAAGGATTTCGCAATCCATATTCTCAAGTAAGTCAAGTTCCGTTCTAGTGCTCCCAGCAGTACTTGATCCTGCATTGCTATTGCTACTGTTGCTGCTTGCGGTCTTAAAAGGAGACGGAGCAGCCGAAGGTGGACTTTCAAAACCACCAGTGAAAAGTCTTTTATTTGCCCATGAATCCAAGCTAGAACCCAAATTCACATTCTCCATCTTGGCTTCTTTTCGTGATCCATTGGTATCTCTCTCCCCCCAAGGCCAGGTAAGACCCGTCTTTGACATCCAGGCTTCCGCCTTAGATGTGAGATTTCGCGTTATGTTGGCGGGAGCAGAGTCACCTCCCCCAGAGTCACCTCCCCTTGAATCACCACCACCGGATCCTCCTTCTGACTCAACCTTTTTGCCAGCTGGACTGTCTGGACCGGAAGCATTACTTGCTGAATCATTATGCTCAGAGAAGCGATAGTTGTCGAACTGTCCTGGGTCCGACCCTTGACTACTGTTACTCCCCCCTTCCTTCTCCATGTTACCTCCTTCTTTAACTTTTAGTTTCGAGAGTACCTTCGCGGCTGAAGAAACCTGTGAAAAATTTGCCCACCACTGCAGTCAACTCTCTAATTTAATTGACACTGCCATCCAAAGAAATCAATCTATTTGTAAATGGAATACAGAACCCGTTGAAACACCCAGTTCCATACCCACGAGTGACCAGACTGAATCTGTCTCTGAAACATTGAGGTAACCTAGTAAAGATCGTCATAAGTATCAATTAAGTAGAGAGGTAAGTGTGTGTAAATCTGCATGCAAAGGTTAGCATGATGTTTTTGATGCATCGCTACCTGTAATGTATTGCTAGAGCGAGCAAGTGTAACCTTGAGAAATCAACCTTTACGTAAAGTATACCACTGTTTAGCCTGAACTCAATAGAACTCATATAATACAGTAAAGAACTGAAAGTTGGTGGCCATATCGCGAACGATGATATGCATAAAACCGTGATTCTACAACAGGAGAGTATATGGAGTTACCATGTCAACAATGGTTGCGGCGAACGGGATCTGCCAAGGCTGTTGCCATTCTACCTTTGGCTTGCGTCTCTGCCCAAAATTGTGCTCTGAGTCCGACGGTGACTCAGAGTGTTCAGATTGCGCTAAAGCTCTCTCTCGAGTTAAGTGGTCAAATTGATCTTTGTAAGGGCGAGCATCGCTGGAGACTGCTATAATACCAACTATTCTACCCCGATCATCAACCATAGGTGTGTCAGTAACCATTGCTAGGAACTCTTCTCCTGTACTCCTTCTTAAGGGAAATTGGCCCGTCCAAGATTCTCCCATACTGATCCTTGCGACAAGTTGAGAAGCAACGTGATAAGTATCCTCGCTGCATAATAGCTCCAAAACATTCTGTCCAATGGCTTCCTTCTCGGTGTATCCAAATAGCTGCTCTGCCATACGGTTCCTGGTGTTCAAACAAAACTCAGACTTAATCTTTGATGGATAGAGTATTAGAACCTGATTAGAAGTGGCTAGTTCGATGACGCCTTGCAACTCTGCCGAAAAGTAGAATCCAAAATACTCGCTATTGTCAAACTAACTCGGTCGTCCAAAGCGTCTAAACGAACAGTTTGAGATATTGCAGCTCAAGAGAATCAACCTACTGGCTACGGAAAAGCAATCGATTTGAAGGAAAATGATTTCTAAATTACGATTTGATAAGAACAGACGTCTTGAAAAGAAAAATGCTTATTTCCATGTTTATGAACGAAAAGAAATCAGAGACAATATGATGTCGATTAGCCATTCCGTATCAGTTTGAGCTGGAATAAGGACTTCGAAGGTGTGCCAACAGTGGGATTATACATATTACATCTTTCCGAAATGATTATGACCTTCTAACTCTGATTGAACTCATGTTCATGAAGATTGGATCCACAGCACCTTCATTTACCTGGCGTTTCTGTTCAGTAGAACCTGTCACTAGAGGGTAAATTCCCGTAATGATGGATAAATATGGCCCTTAATAGTTTAACCCAGAAACGCATCCCAACATCGTTTCTGGCCGTTCGACACGTTGTGTTGCATACTGTAATTCAAGGTACTATTGTTCCGGATTACTTTATATAGCCAACGGCACCTACCAACATTGGTTGCTCATGTTCTTATGGCAGACGCGAGGAGAGAAAGACAATGAGTTTGCAACTAGAAAGCTGTAAAGTTGATGCGTATGTACTAGATCCGAGCCCCAGTTTTACAAGAGTGTTACAAGGGTTCATCAAGGTGTTGGTGTTGACTGAAATGCAACGAAAATTTACCTCACGAGATACCTTCATTGCGTGGGTGAGCCAAAAAGATCAAGATTCCCTACTGCGGTTTTATGGTGATCTTCGATCCCGCTTCGTATATACCGCTTACTCCCCTGGATTTGCTTCTAAGCTACCAATGTAAACAGTCATAATGTCTCTGTGTGAACTTGAATTACATTGTCTGTATTCAAAGCACTGAAGTTAGATAAATTCAAGACAAGAAAACCACCCGGAGGCTTGGACAGAAGCTTTATGTGGTGGTGCCAAAGCATTTCTTTTATGTCTAAAAGGAGGTGATGTTTTGCTACTTCTCCGATAAAATAACAAAACGGAGCAAAAATAAACCCAGTGTTATATGATCTTTTGGATAAGCTGAAAACGGGCTGGAGATTTATGCGCGTAAGATTACTGGCGAGGCATCGAACTGCCAAATGGGGGAAGGCGTGAAACTTCGGAGGGAGTCAGGGACATATGACGTACTCTCATGTTCGTGATTTGCCAAGCAAGGTCTGTTCATCTCTGACCTACATTTTAGGCTTCGCTCAACAAACATCTAGGCACGGAAAGTTTGTGCAGATGGCACGACGACTACGCTCCACTAATGTGAAATCGATGTTCTTCGCATAGGACTACTATCAAGTAAGTCGTTGGAGTTGCTATAAAGGAAAGCGCTCTAATAATCTCCTCCTTTCCATGCCTCTTGATCAAAAGTACAGTGAGTATTGACGTCCATACGGTTATTAAACCATCTAGTCTACTTTCCTTCGTGGCAGTCAGAAATGGAAAATTTGATATTTGGTCCAATTATGGTTTAGTCAAGCCTTGGCGACGCCTTACAAGCTTAGAATCTTGAAAAGCACTGAAGTCCTTGGAAACCTCCTACAAGCAGTACAGCACGACATGCCTTTGAGACTTACCAGTAGATGATCTCGCCTGTCGGTAGGAAAACGTGTACAGCTTGCCCCATCGATTGTAAAATATAACTATTCAGTTCCCTCGGCATAGCACTTAGTGGATTTGTTTCACCCGGCTTCAGGGCTCTTGGAGAATTTGGATCAGATGAAGAAGCAGCAGCGGCAAGAAGAGCCCTTCGCCGTTCCGGACCTGCTATTCGTGGCATCTCGGGACCTTCTAAAGCTGATTCTAATTTCTCTTTCACTTTCATAACCTCCTCCATCTGCTTCCTCAGCTCTTGATTACTTGCTTCCAGCTCTGCTATCTTCTGCAGCCTATTCTTTAGATCTGCATGCTCAGATTCTAGCTGAGCCATTTTTGCCATCATAGCTGCGGAGTCCTCCTTGCTCAGCGACTCTCCCCGCTGAATCATCTGAGGTACCGGTTTCACCCGGGGCGGTCCCATTCTTCCTTGCTGCGCCAGCGCTGCAAATGTGACGATATGTCTTTCTTGACCTACTCGCAATGAGCAGTACTTCAAAGCCTTCGCAGCATGAGATCAACCAGTCCTCTCTCCTCCACCTGGACGTTTCAAGATCAACTGCTAACAGCCCCTCCCTGCTTGCTTCCAACTTCTCACCGGGAACTCAACGCACTCATCAAACACATGATCAAAACCTTCGACACCTCTTGACATACAATCCCTGCTCCGATAGATCTATCCATCATCGAATCCATCTAATGATGTCATTATCAATTCGTCCTCCCAACACGATCGAACCACAACGAACTATATGCTACAAATTGTCAATCTGCGATACCCTGTGCAAAACTCCCAATAATCTCAATCCGTAACACGTTTACTGTCCTTCTCCTCTTCCCCCACCCCGTCCCTTCCTCCTGTTCAGAGAGATCAGGATCAGTCAAAAGCTTCCATACTCCCCGCCACCCGTCCCATTTCTGAACAAGGTCTCTAGTAATCAATCCCGTATTTCCTACCCGATGGACAAGCCCGGAATTTTACTCTTCCTATTCATTATCATTATTATCATGAAGACGATTGCTGCTGCTGCAATCGATTATCATGCCTCCATCGCTGCTGTGCTGCAATCTCTTTCTCTCTCTGCCCTTTCTAGAGGAAGCCTTTCGGTCCTTAAGAAGGGCCGCAGACAATGCTATGTCCTAGCCCTCTCCCCCTTCTGCCCTTGCTGGAAAACAGCGTAGCTCTGAGCCATGAATATTATCTCTCAGTTTAAAACCCCAACTGACGGGAAATTCTGCATGCGTCTGCCACTGAACAGCCACGATTGGCTCTTCTCCTCCATCGACGGTCTACCCAAACATGGAGCTACATTTTAACTCATGTTCGTGTTATGAAATCGAAATGAATCTTTCCGAAACGTGACAGAGCATTACCCCTCACCTCAGGCAATCAACCATCCGTACCGGGCTACCGTTACCCCTAACGTAGTCCCCATCATACAAACTGCTGTACATGTCTTCCAGTAGACGAAAAGCAACACGTCGCTACTCCGATCTATCATCCGACGGTTTAAGGTTCCCGGGTTCCGGCCAACCGGCAGTGACAGGGATACTGCTGTCCTCTCTGTGGATACGATTCCCACGCTCTGGCACTGCTTTCGCGGCGACTTTAACCAATCCCTTTCTCACTCTACTGCCAGATATAGACGTCTACTGTCTTTACCACATTGGCTTCCCGGCTGAGCTTGTCCCTTCTCGTCTCAATTCAGGCACACGCGGCGCCGAAGAAGAAGAACCTTGATTTGTGGCTAATGTGGATTAGAGTCGACTAAGTTAGAGATCTTTAAACTAGGGACAGAAATAGACGTAAAGTGAAAGAGATTCCAAAATAGTCTTGGTTTGTCGGTATCTCAGATATATTGTCCAAGTTCGGAAGTTCTAATGTAGAGATAAGAAATAGAGAGATAGAACAAAACTATGTATAGTTTTGACCCTGGATAAACTGGCTCAAATTTTAAATTTTAAAATTCTTAATTTATCCGATAATAATCTTGCCTTGCACGTATTTATTTGTGAGGATCTGTAGTGCATGGCTACAACTCAAGCATTTTAACGATAGAACATTAACAGGTATTATAAAATAGAACCTGCTTAACGTAGTGAAGTTTAAACTATTATCAAACTAGTAAGGTATGGACATTGTAGAAGAATGAAACGATTATTTCTTGATTATGTTATCTCACACACAGGTAAAGTTCTTAAATTTTGAGTGATAAAGATTGATATTCCATCTAAGAATAAAGTAGGTATCAACTAATGTGTATTCAGTTAGCGTTTGTTTATGTTGTTTAACCTTTTTTCAGTATAATATACTTAGTTTAATTTTGAGTTTCTCTGTTTTGGTTAAACCTCAAGTGGGAAATTTTGGTTTTTACCTCAAGTGAGAAATTCTGGGTTTTACCTAGAAATGTGCATATGACCTGACAAAATGCTTAATGATGGAATGTAAAGATTTGATTGTGTAATCTATCCATACTCTATGGTTCATTAAAGTTCGTATTACAGTTTCGATACATGAAAAGATATTGGCTTGATATATATTATAGACGTTTGGATATATTTTTGGAATGTAAAGATTTGATTGTGTAATCTATCCATACTCTATGGTTCATTAAAGTTCGTATTACAGTTTCGATACATGAAAAGATATTGGCTTGATATATATTATAGACGTTTGGATATAGTTTTGGAATGTAAAGATTTGATTGTGTAATCTATCCATACTCTATGTTTCATTAAAGTTCTTATTACAGTTTCGATACATGAAAACATATTGGCTTGATATATATTATAGACGTTTGGATATATTTTTCTCGTAATAAGAGTAGTTATAATAATATAAAATTTGATAATGTCTATATATTTTATAGTAAAATAGTAACTAGGTCGTCTTTTCATCCATCTGATGCAAGAATCATTATCAATCAGTGTGTTTTCTTTACAATTTTATATTATATCTCGTGTATACTCTCCAGCATGTAGTAGATACCAATGAGTTATTCAACATGACGACGCTCAAACGATAAAGAGGAAACGAAACAGATGACCACGGGTGTCAAATCAACACTGCAATACTGCAATACATATCATAAAAAGAATGAGAATGATGCTATCAGCATACAAACGTGCTTTTAGTACGAGCTCCTAAAAAACATAGACATGAAAACTGCACCTTATGTAGACGATTTTACTATGTTCTGTCAATAGGTTTGTTGAGTTATCTACTTCTTACACATGCGAGATAACAGAAATGTTTTAAATAAATTTAGCTGCAAAACGTTATTTATTTCTATAAATAAATAATAGAAACCTAGGTACTGGAGGTGTATGTACGATAGTGAAGCCTTTCGGTACAAAGTCTTTATGGTCGGCGATTCTTTGCTTGATTTCATAGGTGACCAACATTGCTTTAATAGATGCTTGCTTGATGAGTAGACAAGCTTCGATTGCGTTCGTTCGTTCATTCATCCGTGTCATGAGCCGATGAGAGAAGAGACAGTACACAATCATCCCTTGACAAGGCTTGTCTCCCCACTACTGCAACTCTAAACGTAGAGCCTTGAGCAAAGAAGGGAGAAAAGAAAAAAGGTAAGCTTCAAAGTCGCTAACTTTGGGGCCTTTGTGATCAACAAGACTCCTCGATTTACCGTTATAATGCGCTGTGCTTGTGTCAAATTGGATCGATCAAACGCGTGTTGTGAGGACTTGTTGGTAGGGACCACATTATCCAAAGTGTCATTAGACACGAGCGGCGTTGAGGTTTGAGCTCCTGAGGAACCACAACATTTGAAAGAATTGAGATGCACGTTACCTTATCATTTGATTGCTGTAAAGAAGAGTATTAAACGAGGCGAGTAGGAGAAGAAAGGGTAGGATGGAGTGGAAGTGCTGCCAGCTGATCAAAGATTTGAGCCAGTCTCAACTCTTAGCATCAATGTGTCTGCCCGCCTGCATTATGTCTCTATGCCCACACATCCAGCAGCTGGGTGGACAAGTGTCAAGAGCTGTGGAACCCACATGACCGAAACAGCATGCAGTGTTTTTTCCTCTTGCGGATGAGTAGGAAGCGTTGGACCTATAGCATTTCGGAGGGATTCTCTCCTACCGAATCTAATGATAGCCGAGGTTTTGGATTCTTGTGTTGGGTGTTGAGACACGCGTGCGAGTCATAGAAGACTGTCAGCCAGCACCTCTAAACATGAAGAATGCTTCTTCTACTTCTGCAAGATAGAAGAAGCCTTCTTGAAGCTTTATGTTATTGGTCTTTTAGTTGATGAAAAGGTGGAGGCGCTGTAACTACTGGAACGTCTCACACCATATTATACCACTAGATCTGATCATGGAAAAACGTGTGGAGGCTTGAGTTTGCGACTTCCAGTCAGGATCGATGGGTGGTCAAAAAGTGCATGAGTAGATGGAAAAGAAGCACGTTGTTTAGAATTTGAATTGACGATTAGTCAAGTGAGAGTGAGGGTATTCATTGGACTTCCAGGATCCTGTGATAGAATGTCCAAAGTCTTGCTGCTGCTGGCAGATGTCATACTGTGTATTAATGCACGGACTCCAGGGTCTTTCAGAGCTTGAATCCATGAGCCTGGATCGTTTATGAGTCATCTTGCACTCCTCGGTTTGGGTACTAGTCTAAACAGAGGAGGAAGGAGTAGGTCCCGGGGAGGAACATTTGAGTGCTGTAGTTGCTGAGGAACTTAGAGGCTGAAATTTAATGAGAAGGAATCAGGTGGAAGATACCTGGTCCAAAAGCACTTCAGGACAAAAGCCTTGCGGTTTGAAGTGACATGATTGTGAGTAAGCCGATAAAGTGTCCGCAGATTAGTTCTCAGCAGTGTTGAAGGCATGGTTGCCGATGTCTGCTCTCCTCAGGCTTGCAAAGTTAAATGTCTGCACCTTCCAAATCAGAATATTGTGTGAATTACACACGTCAGATCGTCTGTCGTCTGGATTTCACGCTTATGCCCAAGTTTCTTAAGTGCTGTTATTAAGCCCGTCGATACGCATGTCGAATTGAATAGCATCCACACTTTCGGTGCCGCCCTTGACCTACGGATAAGGTGCTGGGATTTTTGAGCATCGTGTCCTGGAGCAGTAAAATTTAGCTCAGCAGTAAGTACAGGATGGTTCACTGTGCCTATGTACAAGACGAGATGGAAGAAGTTCTCTTTCGGTGTATTATATATTAAACCGGATGATTAATACGTGGTGAATTCCTGCCTTCGTGGGTTTGGTAGGATTGGCGTGTAACGGGTAAAGGAGAGAGGGAAACGTAAAACAAGAGCCGTCAATTCGATTGGTTGGAGTGCGAGCCAGGATTCAATAGAACAGTCGCATTCAACGGGTCAGAGATGTTGACAAACAAACTGTTCTCAATCTGGACAATCTCGTATTGCAGCATCACCATGATCACCGCGTGACTGGTCACCTCTGCTTAGGGATCCTCGTCAAACAGAGTGTCTTTCTCCCTGAACAAGGAGATCATACTAGCTGCTAATGGGATGTACAGGGCGAGATGTGCGAGAGAACCATTTCTTGGATGTTTAGGCCTCTAAGAAAAACCAACGTCCTGCTCCATGGAGAGGAAAGGTCTTCATCCGCTGAAAGATGAAAATGGAGTCCATCTAGGAGTAGATGTGGTCTCAGGTGGGGGAAATGTGATTGAACCCAGGTTGTCCGAATTGACTGTCCACTGTGAAGATAGACCATGTGTAATCAGCTCCTTCGAGCTGATAGTCGTCTCATCCAACAGTTCGACATATCCAACAGTTCGTAAGCACGCAACCGACGTTGCATGCTCACGCAAAGTGTTCAGCTAAGGTGCAATATCTGAGCATCTAGAAGCTGAGACGTTTAGCCGTATGGGGATCCGTGGCGGGACTTTCTCAAGATCGACCAAGATCAACCTCTGTAAGACCATAACTGTGGAGCATATTCATTTGGTTCTTGGTTCTCTTTCTGAACAGGACTAGGACTTCCCTATTGTGGCGATACTGGATGGGCTCCTCCTTTCTGGGCAATCTGCATACTACCTGTCTTGAAGATCGCAGGTTGTGGAATGGACCGTTCCAATGATTATCGTCTTCGCAGCTCCGTTCGCAGACTTGTGATATCTGGCATCGGTTAAAAAGGAGGTGGGTTGTAAGACCAATTTTTGTGCCTGCCTAAATTTCTACAATTCTCTCGGAATTTTCGCAGACCAGTATTGAAGGGTGCTTCAGTATTGGTCTGCTCGAACACTCAACATCTTTTACTCTGGTATTGACACATACACCTGGACGGATTGAAAGTCAATCCCAAGAGTGGGGTATTGCGTTTAGAATAGGTGGAGATTAGGTGAACATCAGGAATTGGAAGTCTCAAGTTGTACAGGAAGAACTTACTCGCGTCCAAATGGAGACCGAATATACGCTTCCAGAGCCACATGTTTAAGTGGTACTGCCGTCCTCGATGATGCCCTACATGTTTCCTACGTCGCAGAGGAGCACTGCATTACTTCTTAGAGGTAGCTTGTGGACGAGCGACATTTTTCCAGTGTCTTTGGTATCTATGAACTTTTAGAGTCTGGTCCATATTGAACTTCTTTATCACGTGGAAGTAAGGAATTTTGTTGCTTTACTATCTAAACTAGTTTTTAGACGGCCCTGTTACTTTTCCGCGAGCAATGTCCGAGTAAGATTTGTAGCTGACGACGGCAGTAAAGGTGCTAGTGAAACCGACAGTCACGACATTTTATCAACTCTCTCTAAAAAGACTTTATCCGGGAGATCATGATTCATACTTCCTTGGATTTCATCTCTAAAAAGCTTACAAAGTTTTCAATTCTTGGCATTCGGATTTCTAGTCGGGATCAATTTCAGCGGTGTTCCCCGTGTGTTATCACTGAATAGGGAACAGTAGCATACTTGGGCTACTTCGACCACAACTAGTGCGGGTTTCTTCGTCAGGAACTGAAGTTAGCGTTCACGGACAGACACCCGGAGAGACATTTGGACAGGGAGTAGACAAACAACAAGTAACGAGAGAATTAAATGGGTGGAAACCCAAGGCTATTTTTGTGCATATTCTGTATCACAGGATATATGCACCTGGAAGTAAGCAATGACGATTCCATGTCCATGACATGAAAGTAAGCTTAGTTGAAGCCCAAACTGCAACCTCAGGTGCAAATCTTACATCATAGAGCCGAAATTGTTTACAGTGGTAAGGATTATACGGATTACTCCAATTTTGGTTGAAAAACAAAATCTGCTGCAAAGGACAGTAGCCCGACGGTATGAGTCAAACACTCCAATTTTTCGTTCAAGAATGTGAAGAATAGAGTAATAACCGGAGGTCGGCTAGGGACGAATGGTTTGGTGCAAAGTCAAGTGAACAGTTTCGCGCATATATGAATGGCAGATACGTTAGTATTTCCTTACTATGTGTGTGTGCAGTGCAGCTACCGGTAGGAGTCTCTTCGTCAGGATATGTGACTTAAATGTACCACTTCGCCCACGTTTGCAAAGCCAGTAAGAACTTTACAGGTTACAAGTGACGCACTGAAAAGACCATATATGAGAGTTCATTATTTACAGTGCTCCGGATTTGAGGTATCTAGATTACCGGTAGAACATAATCTGACAAATCGCTTGGACTGCGTAGTTTGCTTGAAACAGGAGAATTGGTAAAGAAGGTAGGGACCCCATTGTGAAGCTGAGACAGAAATTGAGAAAGCGGAGTACTATCGACAGATGACTGCTGGTTTCCACACGCAAGCTGTTATAAGGTAGAATCACTCCTCCAATTATACAATCAACTACTGATTTGAGGAGTAGCAGTAGGTACGAGGGAACAAACACAACCGTTATTCACGGATTATGTAACTTGACGATAGCAACATAACCGTTCTGTCCTTTCTCCGGACGTCCTCTCTTGTGTTCGAGGTGGTTCTCTGGACTACCGGTCACACTTCGGGATGCTTAGATTCTTCTAACTCCAGAGATGCCAGTATAGGTTCGGTAACCACCCTCCCGTCTAGAGACAAGAAATAGACCTCTAGACTTCGGACCTCGCGGACCTAAACAACAATTGCTTCGGTTGATGTGAGGGATGACTGTCCAATTCACTATCAATGGGTGATGTAGAGGTCCCCTAAATATTGCAGGCATAACTACACGTCTAGCTCATGAAGATAGTCTCCTATTTGAGGAGGACAGAAGGCATTTGACTGCTGAACTTATTTCATCCATTAGTGGACCGCAATAAATTCATCACTACATTCTGCTTTTCCGCATCAAAGATATGTTACCACCATCAGTCTGAAACACTTCTGTCGGAAGTTCGCTCGCTGGTACCGTGTGCCGGGCATATATAAATAAGAATATCTCAACATCACAAGACTGTCGGCTGGTAGTCAGAAGCGAGATTCGTTGGAGGTTGATCCCGAAGCTCTCCTGCCTATTGACTTTATGTGCTCAGAACCTTCAATCATTTTAAATAAAAACTGGTGCTCAGCTGACTTCATGAGTTTCGAGTCAATTTGCACACTCCTTTGCAACATGCAGTCGCTTCTTTCAGCCAGGTGGGTACGAGAAATCCACAAGTGAAGTTGGTATAAATGCTATGGTTACATCTATGGCAAATTAAAGCCATTCAGAAACCGATCAGTCTAGAACTTGTAAGGTGTTCACAATTCCTATTCCTAGCTCCTCAGCAAGTTCATCCCACACAGGCAGAAGAGTGGCAATTACCAACAAGCTTATCACTAAAAGGGATCCCTTTCTCCAAGAACCTACGTCAGATACATCATTCAGACAGGGTTTCTCTGGAGACCTTTGCGCAATAATAATATACAAACCCCAGGGTAGTGACAACGGTCCACCAAGTGCACCGAGTCCTAACAACAAGTAAGTGATGAGCCCAGATATGTTCAGTGCAGTTTTCCCAAGAGCTGCTTGAATAGCTCGGCCTCCATCCAGGCAACCCACTGGGAGCAGATTGAACGCTGTCGTAGTCAAACCACACCAACCTGCAATCACCAGTGGATGAATTGACACAGTGGTTGCGTGCAGTGCAGTGTAGCCAAGAGCACCCCTGGTGACAAGACCCAGCAGTAATGATCCCTGCAACAGCAGACTGGGTACTTGAACGACCTGACTGCTTGCCTCTGGGTTTGTTGATAGTATCAACCCCACACCGAACATTGCAAGGGAAAGTAGCCCTCCTGCAATTGGCCCTGCCATTGAGACGTCGAACTTCGAAGTCCGATCTGGACAGATGGACTTAAACTGGGTGATCGCCCCAAAACTTCCAAGAGTGATGTTCGGAATGAAATAGGGGATCCCCATCTTGACATTTCTGGGTGCTGCAGCTAGCCTGTGACCCAGCTCATGGAAGAGCTGCACACCGAACACTCCGTAAGCCAGCGGTAAGGCAGAGTCAACATAAGGAACAAGGACCTGTAGGTCGGGAGGCACAGTTGTTTCGGGGTTTGTTATGTACTGAACTACTTCAGGAGGTAGTCTTGACAGTTGGGATGAAATCCCCAGCTCCAGACAAGTACCACCTGTAAGAACAAGGAGGATGATGGCTACAATATATTGCCACAATGTGGTCGGTCCTGTGTCAGAAACCTCCTGTCTCAACAACACGAAGCTCACACGAGGACCACCTCTCGGATCCTCATCCTCCGAATTCGGCTCCTCGACCATAAACATATCATACTTGTTACCCATCGTTTCCTTCAGACGACGCTGCAATTTATTGAAAACCTCATCTCTGTTGCCTCTAAGATTCCCTAGTAGCAAGACTCCTTCCCCCAAATCTCCGAAGGACTCCTGTCCAGTAACCCAAAAGGTGGTGTAACCAAACACCTTCTCTTTCAACGTTTTAATATCCTCTGGATCAACCTTCTCTGGTCCAATAAGCTCTACGAAGCTGAAAGCATGAGGCAACATTTGAATTGGAACTTCCTCGCCATCGCCTGGTGAAGGAGTTCCAGCAGAAGACGGGCTAGAATCAGCTAATGGCTTCGTTTCCTTGGACTCCGGCTCCTTCTCCTCAGTTGTGACAGATGCTCCGCTCTCCTTGTCATCACCATCACCCCCTGCAGAGCAAACCCTAAACCTCCCATTCCTCTGATTCTGACGCAGGTGTTTCCATCTGTTTCCAATAAAAGCACCAGAAGCTGCTAATCGTCCAACAGCGATACCTCCACAATCCCCCAAACCCCTGGGACCAGGAATTTCCTCCTCTTCCCACCGAATTCGTCCATTACCCGTTCTCCTAATCCTAATCTCACAATTCGAGCTCAATTTTGGAGCATGGACAAATGCATCCGCACACTTCACTATATTACTACTAATACATACGCTAGAACCTCTAAAGGTTAACATTTGCGATAAAACAATGCTCTTTTCCTGCTTTCGCGGCTGCTGGTGACAAGAAAAAGGAGAATACCTTCCAGACCCGGCCAAAACCTCCGTGACTCTCATGCGTTGCACACAAACACCACCAGACGAAGCAAATGCAGCAGCTCCTCCTTCATACACCGACCGATTCCCACAACATTTTACCCCTGCCAAATCAGCACCCAATCCACATCCCCCCACTAGCGCTCCAATCCGCCACACCATCTATGTCCTGTTCTCTCCCTCTCTACTTACTAAACCCACGAGAAACTCCCTCCGCTGCAAATTCGACTCCAATTTCCGAAACCCCACGGGTTGCTTATAGACTAATTCGCTTGATCGTCGGGTGCGTTCGTTCTGTCTGTTTGAGCTGCTGGAAGTGGCATCATCTCCATGTCCCTTCTGTCTGTACCACCCTCTGTCCTCTCCTCTCTCTCCCTCGTTCTCGCTTCAATCTTTTCCTCCTTTATCCAATCCGTCCACATCGAACACTCTCCGCTTGGCTGCTTTTGGGACCAGCAAATTTCCATCCTTCCATGTGGCCGTTTCCTCTCCTTACAAGAACTTCTGGCACGCGACCCCACTGATTTACTTTAGGATACATCTATTACAAGAACAGCTTGACATTGTCCAAACTCCCCGCATATGCTATCCCATCCCTCTATTAACTGTTTTCAAACCTCTGCTCACGTGCTCAGAACTTGACATGTGTTTAGTCTTGACACCTTCGATTGCCCATCGGTGACCTATTATCAATAATTCGGTGTCCAGATTCACGCATCATATAGCTGAGGATAAAATCAAGCTGCTCTTTTCTCTTTCTTTAGCCTTTTTTAATAATTATCGTAAAGGAGATCAAACTAAAGAAAATGAATATTTTATTGGTATTACCTGTGAAAGGTATGTTTTGAAATGAACTCATAAACTCCTAAAGCTTGAATATAAAAGAGAATCTTTATCTCTCAAATTTCTTAATTTTTTGTGAGTAGAGTAATTGAAAGTCTATCAGTAAAATATATTAGCTTCGTATCATATAATTATATCAACTCATGCCTTGTATATACTCTTGTTACCTATTCTATATTTCAATCCGATAGCTAGGTTATGTGTTTGATTATTCAGAAGTGTACTAAAGCATTTATAGTATCATTATTGGTGTCATCATTGTTCAAAGACATTTCAAGTTAAATAATGTTCTTACGATTAAAATTCAAATAAATGTAAGAATTATTACCAAAACTTAACGGAGCGAAATAATCAAATTCAAGATTTTATTTATTTACTTGTTAAGTGTATATATCGAATTTCACCTAGTTACTTTAGCAAAACATTATCAAAATTATCCTTTCAACAATTGTTTTCAATTGTTTGATCTCTCTTCCTTTCAACACATAGTTCCCAATAATAAATTCAAATGCTTACAGTCAACTAGCATCCCAGCATCTCCCATCTCCCTAGTATTTTCAACTTTCAAACATTGCAATCATTCAATTACCCTTATATCATCGTAGTACTCTAAATCACTCGCTTGCATTAAGTTGTTTTGAATATCCCTATAATATTAAGATGTTTTGAATCTCCCTTACAATATTCTTAAGTCATATATATCTTTCATATATTTTATTAAGATGTGTTAATATCACTACAATAGTCTTAAGTCATTTCTATCTGTCATTTATTTGCTTTGAACTGGAATCTTTTATTACTGAAGTAGTCTGTTAGGAATGAGTTAAATATAACTATATCGATCTCGGAATCTAAATCATTCGTTCCATAAACACTCTAAACAGAAAACTGGATACAAGCTAAATCTTCCACTAACAAGAGTTCATGTCGACACGAATAGAATCAGCACCCTTTCAGATCTTATACACTCATTACCAAATTACATGTTCCAACACAAACTATTATCATTGATACATCCCTCACTTCTTTTTGCTAAAAAGATCTTGCCAAGTGTCAAGTCATACATATCTTCACTAAATCTCTATATTATCAAGGTTTCACCCAAACTTTTTAGATAGATTAATCCATCACATATTCATCTTACTTATCTGTATTCTATTTTTTGATAAATCCATCACATATTAAGAATCTTTGAAACTCTAGAATTTATTGAAATAAAAGAATTCAAATATCATATTCCTCCTTATGGTGGCAAAGAAAAAAGGAATCAGATTAAATATAGATACTTTAGTACTATATCATTCTATCGATATTGATAAATATGAGTGAAGTATCCGGAGAGTACCAATTTACTTTTGAAATCCAATTTGAATCATTGTAGAAGATAATTCCACCAAAAATCTATCTCATGCCTTTTTTACCAAATCTATTTTTTATTTTTTTATAGTTTAATTTCAAAAATGAGTATTAGAATATCATTTTATTTTATCTTTTATGATACTATAAAATAGAATCATCATCCACCTAGTTTATTTTAATACTCTAATCTATTTTGATACTCTAAATAGAAATAGTTAGATTAGAGTATACAAATACACTCATCTAACTAATTCTGAAATACCATTATGACTAATTTTTTTTCATTATGATTATCTCTAATAATCTCTAATTAAAGAGCTCTGGTTGTCATTCCATAACTATATCCATAACATAATATAATTAGTTATCATCTTAAATATATTCTTAAGATAATATTATTGATTATCTTCTTATAACTATTTCTATGATATAGATATAATAAAATGAATAAAAAGGCAATCACATAGAACACATGAAGGATGGGAAGACCCCATCAAGCTGTACAAGGGAGAGACAAAAGAGGTAAAATGTGCTAAGTCCCAAGAGTATCAATACGAGATATCTGTCTGACCGCACCTAAGATATCCAAGATATGCAAGTTGAAAAGTATACAAAATAATGGAGCATCCAAAAAAGCATCATCCATGATACAGCATGATTAATTCTCATCTCATAATTATATTCATAATATGAAATAGTTAATTATCATTTTATAATCAGATCCACAATATAATATAATATGATTTTATAATCAGATCCACAATATAATATAATATGATTTGGCTGTCACTAGAATCATTAAAGGCATTTATCTATAATTCTCAACCAACATTTGATATAAATATAATATTCATCACTTTCCTCTATTAAATTTTACAAAAGTTTATTCTAAATAAATAATAGATAAACCTTCTAGTTCTAGAGGTAGAATATCTTGATTTAGAAAGTAAATAATGTATTTAAATTTTCTATAATTATCTTATTAATAAAATATTAATTAAATAATATGACCTTTGGATAATAATCTCTAAAAATAGAATTGTTTTTTTACATGAGAAAAATATATTGGGATCATAACATCTTGTAGAACCATAATCATAGTAATAACATTCAAATATCTCTTAATCCCTTCTTTTCTTTTAGCTTATGAGTTTGCTTCTTGGAATTCTACTCTCTCTCTCTCTCTCAACTTGTAGAGCAGATGATGAACCCTATGTAGTAAACTAGAACTTTATGTATGTATTACTTCGTGATAGACTCCAAAGAAAATTTGAGACCAAATAAGAATTTTTAAAATTTCTCCTTACCAAAACAGGATCTAGAGAGAAAGATTTAAAATCAGAATAAATCAAAATCAGATGTAAATTAATAATATAATCACACTAGAATTCCTATCTTAATATAAAATTTTATGCAATCGTGTGAAATTTTAATTTCTTTTCATATTAATCATAGTATTAGTATAATTATAGTATTATAGTATTATAATTATAGTATATACAAATGTAAATACAAGTTTAGTCATCACTTTGTCTATATTTGGAACTCTTAAAATTGAATCACCACAATATTTTCAGTATAATAGATATTAGACTAGAGTAAAATATTCTCATCTCTTTTTTAACTTTTGGTGTAATTTTGCAAATCTTTGCTACCGGTGGATATATGACTATAGTTGTACATTTTTGATGTATGTGCTCAAAATTCAATAATTTTCATAAATATCACATATTTATTGTGTATAAATGGAGAACAATTTTCTACAAACACATTCCCAAGAAACGGAAGAGTTCTTCTTTATCCCTAAGCATACTTTTCATTGCAATTATGAAATTGAAGGATCATTCTTTATCAATCAACCCAAAAAATTCACTTATTCAACCTTGCTTGATACTTTCAAAATGCTTAAAATATGGTGTTAACAAGTATCAAACACCATAAGGAATAACTGATGAGAATTGAACCAACAACAACAAGAATGCTATAACTGAAAAAACTTCATCATCTGGAGATTGGGAGCAGATTTAGCCATTGTGGAGCTAGATTTCTATGAGTAGAGGTAAGAAGAAGCTATCTTCTTCAATTTCTTTGAAGGAAGTTCTATGGTGCTCCGTATCTCATAGAGACTATCCCTCACCTGCAATGGAAAAAGGCAACCGCATAGGAAAAACTAAAGATGGGAAGACCCCATCAAGCCGTACAAGGGAGAGATAAAAAAGGTAACATGGTGCCAAGCCCCAATAGAGTCTATATGAGAAATCTGCCCTATCGCACCTAAGATATCCAAGCTACGCAAGTCGTACGGTCTACACACAATTGGAGCATCCGAGGAAACATCACCTAATGTGATTGCTCTCCTATGGATTGCACCAGCCACTACACTCTGTAGAGCAATGGACATACGTTGTCTAAAATATGCTACAAAGTATGAGAGTGAGAGTGGTACTCCCTGATGCCTAACATGATAAACTCTCATGCACTCCTTGACAAATGTGTCAAACGTCGTGTCCATCGCTCTATATAACTCCAAGTTTAGAGGAACAAAGAGGTGACCTCGTTGCATGCTCCTATACTTGGAGACCTTGCGACCTGCTACTGCTACTTGCCACCCATCCAAGGGGATGGGTAATCACTCCCTCCAAAATTGTATCTTATGAAGAGTCCGTAACCACGACTCCGTTACTATCACTTGATCATCTTGGACCAAATATAAGTCTGCCTTGACACGTGTCGTCTGCAAAGCATATGTATGCTCCCTCCAAGCTAAGTATCCACTCTCTCATGCCATAGTAAACACTATGTCCCTAACAGCATCATGGGTAGCTATAATCTGTCCTCCAAAAGGACACCATTTCATGTGGACCGCTGCTGCATCTAGTTTAGAACCACACTCACAAGTGAGTAATGAAGATGCAGATAGGTGGACCAAACTTAGGTGAAACCTCATCACTATAGAGAAAGTAGTTGGTGCGAGTCAAAATGCCCTAATGCACAATAGAGCTAGGATCCAAGAGCCTGCACCCTTGCCAGAGCAAGAGCAAAGACGTGCTCTAGTAGCCTAAGGAATGGACAAGTCAACTAAGAGAGAATGTAGCGTATGCTCACACTGTTGCTCCATCAAGGAAGACTGTAAACCTTTAGTCCAATCTGAAGATAATGAAACAAAAGGTGGAAAATCCTCTCATGCTCGTAGGGATAGACTATCTCCCATTTGCCGCAATAATACTTGGAGAGAAAAGGATCTTCCCTCTACCTCTATCACATAAGTCTCCAAAACCGGTCTATCAACAACCACAAAACAAGAGGAAAGTAGAGGTGCCGAGAGAGCCCAACTACCCAAAAATGCTATAGGTGCCATCTCCTCCATAGATAGCAAGCCAACCCCACCACATGAGATTGGCAGAGCCGTCTGTCTACGTGCCAAATCCCCTGTCACACACTCAAAAGTCTCTGGTCAAATAATATCACCAAAGACTCCCATAATCCTCCTATGAAATGCTCTCAGACGTGAAAGGAAGGACGATGAGGTAGGATGGTTGACGAGCAATACCGGAGGAGAGTATACCAAATGCCACATGCGGATCTCCTAGTAACAGAAGGTCATCTACATGGAGAACATCCTCTACAAGGGCATCGTCTAAGAAGCGTGTGACAAAATCCTCCAATCCTACTGGCACTCCAAGAACACGAAGTCCATATGTGGATGTGATACACCCCTCTGGAAGCTCAAGGTGGGGAGTGATACCTAAAGGGGACCATGCCCTACACTTTAACACCTTGACTCTCAAGCCTACTAGATGTAGCTTGATAGTCAAGTAGTCAAAGGCCTGCCTAATCTATCTACAGGACCTACGATGTGTGTATCCTGGAAATACACAACCTGGCATGGCCAAAGTAGTAGATAGGAGAGCTCTAAAGTGAGCCATGGCAAATAAGCGCCCCCCCCCCCCCCCCCCCAAATAGTACCAATAGTTGACTCCAAGACGGTGACTCCCTCCTATGAACCACAATGCTAGTAGTAAAAGGAAGCAAGAGAGCCATAAAAAGACCGCACAAAAGGAATGAGACTCGCCAAGGATCCACCTGCCTCCCTAAGCTCTCTAAAGATGGATGCCCATGAGACACTCTTAAAAGCGTTCTCAACATCCACCTGTAGGACGATCCACTCCGGATGGATATCTAGGAGTGCTCTAATGCCTAGAGATATAGCCTCACATCTTCCAAGTGTAGCTACTCCAAACTGATGTGGACCAAGGTGTTGTCGAAAGTGAGAATGATGCTGAAGGACAATGGTACGATTGACCAAAAGCAAAAAGATCTCTCCAATGGCAATCTGTCTAATGCCCTTCCCTGTCCTTCTCCACCGCGAGATCTCGACTAGCACCTAACACCCGACTAATAGACATAGAAATGTCTCCTCTCGCTATTATTGCAGCCACCTGAAATAACTTGATAAAACCACTAGAAAGTATCATGTGCCTAGAAGCAATCTCTAAGGTGCTCATAAACCATCCTTGACAAGCCTCCTAAGGAAAGGCGAGGAGCAATGCACAATGCTTGTGCAAAAAGTGACCTATCAAGACATAAAGGCTGCTCAGGCTGATAATCTAAGACCTCTAGTGGTAGTCCTTGTACTTCTATAGGATGTAGTGAGCGTAGGGAAGAGACAGTCTCATCAGTAGGACTCGCCATAGATAAAGGGTGTAGTGCTCGTGCCGCTCTACTAAACTCTCATGCTTGACCCAATGTCCTACACGATCGTAATTGAATGGACTCTATGGTTTCCGGTGGCGATGCTTGTCTCCTGAATCATGTAGCCCTAACAGACTCCTCTTGAAGGGCCGCCCAATCTCCCGCTCAAAATTGACAAAATCTAGCATCCACCTCTCTATGCCCTGCACGTCCCCCTCTAGCATAGCGAAGATACCATTGAGGGAGTAAGAGGAATAAGAACCATGCTAACTCGTCCAAAGGATCACGTGCCAAACGATCAAGTGATAGGCGAAAAACATGTCTAGCCTCATCATGGAGTGTGCGGGGTAGCCTATAGAATAGATGTGGACATGGAAAACTAGTCTCAAATAACTCCAAAATGCAACCCACTTGAAAAGTTAACCACTCCTCCGACTCACTCGGTATCCCGGGAACAATCAACGAAGAGAGATAGAAGAAGCGTGCGTAATCTCGAGTGTCACTATTGTAGATATGGTTGTTCATCTCACGTGTGCATCCCAAAGTGATTCAATCATAGTCCTTGTGCATCCTTCCCACATGAGTCTTTACCCCTTGCGAGGTAAAACATTGATGACACCACGAACATCCGGGCCACACCCCACATTGCAAAGTGTAACTAAAGCTATTATAAAAATTACTATAGTAATACATGATATTACTTTTCATATCTCCACTACCCCTCCTAATCCTGTTCATATAATAAAACAATCTCTCCAAACTCTAAAATATATAAATTTTTATAATTTTCAATTTTAATATTAAATATTTTTCAAACTTAATTTAATATGAAAACAAAAAATAGTAATGAAAATTCTCATCCCAATAGGTAATGATCATTCACAACCCAAAAAAACCTAAAAATATTCTTAACTTTTTACTCCATTCTCCAATCTAGACAATCTTCTTAACTTTTTACTCCATTCTCCAATCTAGGCAATCTGAACTTGAAAAAAGGCGAGAATCGACTATTCACTCGAACTCGAGTGCTATATGCTAGAGAGCACTCCAGAATTGTCTTCTCACGTCACTCCCTCTCCTCTCCTGTCTCCACACTCTCCCGCAGCTCCACACTCTTCAGTCAGAAAAGCTGGAATCAGCGAAACAGTGAAGTCCATGTATCGATCTCCGTTCTCTCAAGAGCCTGCACTTCACACTCATTCGCTCAATCAGAATCGTAACTACTGTCCGTTTCGACTAATTTCACATTGTGACGTGGAGTAGCATCGTAGCAGTGCAGCTGTGTTGATGAGTGCAATCCGGATCGAAGCATAGTCTACTTTACTGCTTATCGGTGCCTCCTGTCCCCGTGGTCCAAGATGAGTAGGAACGTTGTAGTTTTGGTCATGCTCATCTCGCTGTTCTCCAAAATTTGCAATGCATCGATCGAGGATGTAGAGGAAGGAGACGACTTGTGTAGGGTACTGGATGTGTTGAAAAACAAGGACAAGGTAGTTATCGATGAGATTCGTGTTGAAGATGTGAAGGTGGTGCCGTTGGAGAAATCAACTGGAGGATTAGTAAATGTAAGACCTAGGGCAACCGTGGTAGTCATGCAGCGGAGCTTGGTGGGTAACGGAGCGCATCGTGAGGTCCACACAGACATCACAGTTGAGGTTGAACTTGACCAAGATCTGAATGTTGCCAGAGACTGTGATTTGATTGTAATCGAGAAGTTTTCGAACGGAGTTTTTGCGGATCCTTTTCAGCTGCAGAGATTACGGCAACAGGGAGCTTTCGAAGAAGTGCATATCTACGGGGATGTTGATCTTGAGCGACCTGCGAGGACTTCATATCCATCCGCTGTGGAGATGCGCAAGTCTCTCATGGAAGTAGAGACGAACACAAACATAACTAGACTACTCCGATCAAAAGTCGTTCTGCCATTGCATGCTCGGTACCCACCCATAAGAGCAGACATCTACTTTCAGCTGAATATTTCCATGCCCCAGGTGATGGTTAACTGCAGACAGACATCGGTTTTAGCAAGAGATTATGACAAGAATGTGTGCATCCATGCGGCCACAGAACTGCCCGTTCAAACACTTCATTGGTTTATACCTTCCGGCCGCCCACAACACTCCTCAGTAGTTGATGGTGTAACCACCATTGCTGCACTTACAGGAGTTGCTGTAATTTTTGTGGCCTCCAAATTTTCCAACTTGAGATAATGGTCCTCACGGGAAGTAAATTACTTCAAACAACATGGTGACTCTGTTCTGGAGCTAAGGTTGCAGTAATTCAAGAGGATATTGCCGTTGCACAGGGGGAGAACTGCCACAGGTACGAGAGTGACAAACCTTCTCAAGCTTTCTTGTTACACTGCAAACCTCGATTAATCCAAGAATCAGTTGTAATCATGAAGACAGCTGTTGTGACTGGAAGATTATCTATCCTCCAGGTGGATGTTACTGAATGGGACGAGAGAATTTCGAAGCTTCCAAGGTCTATGGGAATCGTTGATCACCTTGCTCTGAGCACACAATATTGGCTTTGTCTATGTAGGCATTGCGTTTCTTTCAGGTCGAAATAAAAGCTACAGGAAAGGCATCTACTTAGGCTGTTTCAGAAAGACTTGCCGATTGCCGATTGAAAGACGCGATATCCTTGTCGACGGGACATAATTTTCCTCTTAATATGGAGGAAATTATTTTACCGCCTCATGGGCGAACGTAGGTATACTGAAGCCAATCCTTGGGTTACAAGAAGGGGATAAAAACGGTATGGATTCTCGGTACTCCAGTCGTAAGTGAACTTCTCTTTGCGAAGTCCTGAGCTCTTTATTCATCCGTGTCCACCCTTGGATGAGAAAATTTGTCCTAGCTAGAGAATGAGACTTGAATCTTAAGCAGGGCTAATACGTGAGATTTGAAAACAGTCCAACTGCTACTCAAATCCCTAGATGTCCTTTACAGATAGTCCCATATAGAACTGCTTGCAAAGTCATAGTCCGATCCACCGGACTCATCAACTTCTGCCAGCAGCTTGTGGATTTCCTCAGAGTGAGATATTGGGGATTCTTGATGATCCTCAATTTGATAGATTTGGTTATTGACTGTATTTAACAATCTATCATGAATCACTTTTTTCAAATTGCTGGACTTCTCTAGCGGGAGACCAAGGACTTGCGCACAGTCTTCTTGGAACTCCTGTTTCCCTGAATTTTGGATAATACCAGAAATGCAGTTGGCCAGATCCGGGATACTTGTTTGCACCTGAAAGAGAGTCCAGTATAAACTTCATAAAACTTTTATCTGTTATCTCACAAACATCCAGAGGTAGATCCTCAATAGCTTCCACGATGGACCTTGTAACTTACATACCGCTTTCGCATGTAAAAGTCGGTTGAGCGGATCTATCTGAAAGTAAAGATGAGAAATATGCACCTCAAATTCATGTGCGCTGGACAGAAGATGTCGTGAGCTTATTTTCAGCTCGTTCACAGCTGCCTCGATGGCACCTTTTGCCACACTAAATTCCTTTGTCCATTTTACTGGATGATGTGTTCAGAGTCAAGAAAGAGAAGCAGCAGTGAAAGTTATCCACATTGCAAAGCGAGAAGCACACCAGGAGACTGAAATTAGTAGTTTCTACACTTGACTGCGAAGCGTTTAGCTACATCACATACACAGCAAGAGGATATAGTCTGAGAATCTGTGCAGCACCAAGTAGAGGCCCTCGATGTCTCGCGGATACCGACTCCACTGGATGACCGTCGAAACACTTGTGCCGTATTGTCTGACACCAATTTTTTCAAACTGAAGTGCAATATTTGACCATCTCACCTTACTGATTGCTCGAACTATCGCCTCAGGAACTTCCATGCAGTACTGGTTGTTCTCAAAAAACATGACCTGTCAAGTGGAGAGCACATCAAGACGATGCATTGACCTTCAAACTGAGCTTGTTTTTGGGGGCTGAATTAACCAATATGTTCCGTCAGAAGGAAGTTCTTTGGCAATCAGCGTATTTGTGATGCTAGTAACCTACGACGCGTCGACTTCCTCTAAACTTCATCAGTCTACCAGGTCCATATACGTAACCAAAGTAGAATATCTACTGCTCAAGAGCACGTACTTGACTAACGAGGATGAGACCTCTGTAAGAATGGGTTTCGGGTCGAATTCTCTACCCTAACGTCTGAAGCCTTGATTCCAGACGTTTAAAAGCGACACTTGCAGTCAGTACCTGTGTGTCCATTTTGTGCTCTGCAGCTTGAGCTCTTATTCCTTCCTCCGTCTTTGCCTCTCCTACCAGAAGACAAGCTTGCATGGTCCATGGTACTTTTCTTTGTCCAGCTCCTGAGTCGACTTGTCCCTTCCCGATCATGAGGACCTGCCTAGAATGCAGGTACAAGTTAGTATATGAAGTAACTCTATACAGATTTCCTCCAGCTTCGCGAGAACTTCACCCCTTTAGGAGTGAAGGGGTGAAGCTGGCAAGCTCATCAGAGTCTGATTAAACTCATCTGGGCTGTTTGTAGGTCACTTGTGATAGGTTTTCACAAGCTTAAATGGCGTGTACGTACTTCAGACGGGACTGATGTGGTGATTCTTTGGCATAATTGCAGGTGTAGTTCTGCACATACTTCTCAAGTCCAATGCCAAGACGATCGAGACTTGAAATCGATTTTCCCGTCACCATCCCTCCATCGCAGATAAGATGATAGCTTGAATCACGGTGCTCGTCAGAACTGAGTTCCTCTACGCACAACTCTATGTACACATCCTGCTCCAAACCCATGATTAAAGTCCGTGCTAAATTTTTGCAGCAACAGATGTTAGTCATCATCTCGATAAACTAGGCCAGCCGTCAACCGTGAAAGACAGCCTTTGATGGAAGATAATTATGGATGAAAGAAATTGACCTTTCGTTCTAGAACCAAGTAATATAGTGGAGGAACAGTTGATGCGTGAGATCTTGTACTGATGCTTGTACCTTCAAATTCATTATCATCATCTGCATGGGAAAATAGGACACATAAAACGACGTTATTTGATCCAGTACGCGTAGCTCGAAGCGTTGTTGTGTATCTTATGGGATCATGCCCTTGACTCACGAGGCATATTGAACAAACGAGCAATTGCTGTTGTGCCAAACTATTGAACATCGTCGAATATAGCAGTATACAGCACTAAGAGTATGACAATGAATATAGGAATATTTCCTGATCTCAGCAAATAGAGTTCATCATAAGAGTAAGCCGATACTGGGAAGTCAGACGCACCTTTTCGCACAAATCCTGAATGCGGAGCTGAAGAGCGTTCATGTTTCCGCTCAACGTAAGCGCTATCTCTGTACCACTGCCCATTGCCCATTCGAGTTATCTCGGTGTAATCTTGAGGAGAATGTAACTGAACACACTCATAGTCTTAAGACAGATCGAATCGGACATCGTGACAATAAACTCGGAGGCAATGATCTGATATTGTGTAGTAGATTGGAAGCAATTACGGTTTTCTGAAGTGAACCTAAAAATTTTTGCCTCGGAGAAATGAAGGATAAGTTGCTGAGTAAAGAATCATTCTAAATATTGCTTTTCTCCACGGTTGATAACAACACGAGCAATGCTTGATTATAGTTGAGCGTGTGTTATTAGAGATTAAATCTGCAAAGGTTTAACCAACTAAAAATCCAAAAGTCATCCAGTAGACTTGTGGTGGTAATGGAAAGGTAATAACGTAACACTGCAACAGACAGATCTCGCGCGAGGAACTAGACACCGTTATATACCTGAAAATATCACGTTTACTCATCTTACTGCACTCAACACGTTCGTATTTCGAGTTCTCGCACCCTAGCTTCATCTTAAACCCCCGGATGATGTTTTCTTGAGTACCTGACAAATCACAAGTGTATATCGTAAGCGGTGCAGGGATTGTAAATCGGCCAGTTTCTTTTTATCTCAAAACTACGGTAGCGTAGGTTCAGCTTACACTTCAGCGTACTCCCAGGACTTCGGCGAATAAGGATATTACCGTCTTTACAACCTATCATACTTGGAACTAACAACATTGAAGACTTGCACACAGCAATTATCTAGCAAATTCTCATAAAGTTATTTCCTCCGTGAGAAGCTTCCGTACTTGTGGTATTAATGGAAAGTATGCCATCTGCAACCAGAGAGCGACTGTCGCACTTCAGTGGATATCGAGAGAAGTACAACTTGGAGAATTATTGTGAACTAGGAATCTTTTGGCATCTAGTGTGTAATTCACGTCCTACAAGATGTGATAATGCAAAGTGTAGGATCAAAGCAAGAAAATTGTGCACAGATCTACAACTATGTCTACTGTGTAAGCAACTATGTCTGATTGCCTAGAAAATAACAAGAGGTGCTCATTAATAGTCTAAAGAACTTTTTGCAAGTCCTGGAGAAATCAGATTAAGCATCTTCTTCCGCGCATTTTCTTACCCCAAGATAGATCCAATACATATGAATTCTTTGTGGCGAATGTTGGAACTGAGAATAAATCCTCAGAGTTACTTAACTTTATGCCAGGGCCAGTATCGGCCACTGTAAGTATGATGCAAAACACAGGTTTTAAGAAGTGAATTTCTTTCTCAACAAAATGTATACAAGGATGATTCAACAGAGCTTTCTTTGTATCCACCTTTTGCACATCATCAGAACACACGGCGTGAGTACGTCCCGGATGAGTATTCCCTACTTTGAATCGATGCCTTTAGCCTTTACATAACTTAATCATTTCATCAATTTGCTTTCACGGAAGACTAACATATAGTAAGAGCCGACTCAAGTTGACACGTGTTGAAACACTTCCATAGTCCGTCTCTTTAAGATCTTCCATTGGAAGTGAAAGAAGTAAACCTGAAAAGCGGTGTAGATTATCTTTTGCAGACTTTGTAAACGTGACAGTGATTCGAGTTGCAACTTCAGATTGTTTGCATCGATGAATGGCTCCTTGTATCAGCTGCAGGGAATCATTATGGTGGCCGTTAAAACTTCTCTCCACACGTAATATGTATCGGGAGTGGCAAATGTGCACCTGCTGGACGATTAAAGATGCACGATTCTTCATCGTTGGCAAGTAGCCAACGATGAAGAACTTAAGGAGATAATAAACGTAAAATTTGCATGAGGTCTACTATCACTCGATGTATGACAATTTTTGTTAAGATTCCATATGAAGTTTATGGGCAGAGTCACCCGTCATTTATAGGCATGTGAAGGTAGCAGTTGATGCACCTTTCTCTACCAGAAATCATTGTGGTCCTTGAGTCGCGCTATCGAGGTCACGAATAAACTTAACGTATCTGTATCCTTCACAAACTTACCGCATGGCAGACCACAAAAGGATTGGAAACGTTGCTCGCGGTAGCCATTCCAGAATCAGGTTTCTCTCGCTTCATGACTCGTGTGTGTCTTTATAAACTCCTGAGTAAATTGGATGTCTTCTCGTACAAGCTCAGATCTAGCCAACTGGTCCAGAGCGGCGGGACACCTGAAACATTTGTACTATCAGTCAGAAGTGTGTAATAACGATAGCAGAAATAATTCGCAAGCTGTAAAGACTATGTCTAACCAGGTTCATGTAGATCGAGTACTCGATCTACATGAAGACCTTTTGCGAGTTCATGGATCCGGCCTTAACTGATTACAGCATTGTTTGCATTGTCAGTTGTGCTCTAACTCCTACACAGCAGTTCTGCTTAGTGTCTTAATAGTACAGTCAAAACCATCTTCGAAGATCTTTCATGAGCTGCTGATTTGAGACGTGCGAGAGCCAAGTACGCCGCGCAAATATTAACTTGGTGAAGTCCAGGCATTCATTAACTCTGGCAACAACCATGAGTGCCAAAATTTCGTGGTGCGAGTGCGTGACCATTCAATGGATAATGTTTTGTACACATACAGTACTTGCGGTTTCAGCGTGTGCTGTCTCCATCAAAGCAACGGATGCACAAAAAGCTTTTGGCGGGCAATGGTTCTTCCTGCTGTAGTTAAACTCCTGAGTCATAAGCGCGGTGTCTCCTGGCACTTCTCAGATTCACGTCTTGATTTCTTGTAGTGGAAGTAAAAGTAAAATGTAGGATTTCAGCGTAAGTTGTAGAATCTTACAACTTACTGGCTGTGAGAGAGTTTTGTTGTCTTATATCTCCGAACCTGGAGTGTGTGAGACCTAAGTTGTGCCATGAGATCGGGGATTGGGTTGACAGTATTTCGTGTTTGTTTAGGACGAACGACCGTACAAGCCATCGTAACATGGTAAATCTGTAGTGCTTGAAGGACGAGGAAACCCTTGCATTGAATCCGCGCTTCTCAAGAAGCAATACCAATAGTAAGAAAGGAGCTGTAGAGGAAATGGTGCAATAAATTTGGGACTTGTAATTTGCGATGTGATGGGTGTCAAACGAGATATAGATTGTAAAGTGAGTACAATTTCTGGTGCATCCATATTAAGAGGAGATGCAATTCAATTAAAGGAGGACTCTTGCTAGGTAAAACGTGGGGGCGAAGTCTAATGACGCTATGAATAGCAGATTTATGCGAGAAAGGACTACTCGTCTTATTCCTTAAGGTGATCAGCGTCTGTTGATGCGGAATAGAAAGTCTCAGCGACATTTAGTAGTCTAGAAAAATTAAGTGGATGTCACCAATCTAACCAAAAGACTCGACAGGAATATGCTTGAGAAGGGGTGCAATGTCAAAACCATTACAAATCAAGTTCAGGACTCGATTGTACTGAGGTACTTTTATAATTCATAAATAGGTCACACTATCATCCGGATACAAAACTGGCATCCTCATGTTGATGCCATACAAATCTTCTCTGCTTCTTTAAGGTGATTTGATCAATCATTGTGCCTAGCTATCGTCACTATATCTAAAAGGAGGAAAAGTACCACAGCAATCGCTGTGAATTTCTATTCCTCGATAACTGAATATGCCGAAGGACTACACACTGGTGTGTCACATGTTACCGTACCACATTTTCAGCAGACATAACCTCACTTTGTTTTCACAGATGAGTGATTGGTCACGGTGATATGTTTGAAAAGTTGGTTCCTGCAAGCCAAAGAGTACTAAAGAAGTTAGAAAATAACTCGCTTGGAGCAGACGTTGACTTACGTAATCGTTTACCGAAACCTGACCATGTACAGAACAACTAGACCTAGCATTAAAATACATGAAATCAGCAATCTGGTGAGTATTATTATAGAAGCCTGTTCATTCACATTGCCCATGAGACTGACAAATACATGGTAATGTCTCTGAAGAATAAAGAATTGGTTAATTGGTGATGCGTGGCAATCTCACGAAGGATACATTCGGAATCCAGCCTAGCTAACACACGGCCCTATGCTAAACAACATGAGATACTTGATTTAAAGAACTGAATCTGGTCCGCATGACGATCACGATGACCCACTATACGACTGACTCGAGGTATTTGTTGGTAACCGAGCCACAATTGTACTCTTAGTTACAGGATTCCTTATACGAAGACATGGGTAAACATGTAACGGAAAATTCTGATCCTATAAGTTGCTGACAGAAAGAGGGACCAGAGACAATCCTATTTCCAGCAAGAACAGGCATTCTAATGTGTAAATCAAGGAATATCCTCATGACTTGCTTTGTCCAATATCCAACAGATAAGAATCAAATAGTTGTTGGTTTCTAAGCAAAAAGCAAGCTCGAGAAAGGTGCAAGTCAGTGAAAATTGCACAAGAACTCCATGGAAGAAAAAAACTGCGCAAATTTAGTGAAGTCTGGGAGCAACTATTTGATTGTCTAAACGAGGAATAATAATGGAGTTTGTGAAGACACTCGCACTTATAGAATGTGAATATGACTAACCTTGACTCGAAGTCTTCGCCACATGTGTCACATGTATTAGAAGCTGGAGGCTTTGGCGCTGCCTGAAACACCCAACGTGAAATATGTCATCAACATGAACTAAATTCAAACTTCAAACAGGTCAACACATGTAACGTGGAGGTCGAGGGAAGTTACTAAATGAACCAGTACTGCATCAGTGTGACAATCAGCGTGGCATTTTTACCTTTCCCTTCTTGCCCCTTGCCTTCAGTCCCTTCTTGACAGTTTCAACTTGTGGAACTTCAACTTTCGACTTGGATTCTGACACTGCTAGCTTAATAGGCAGCTCTTGCATGCCTTGCTTTTGCTTCGACAACTTTGACTTTTTCCCTTGGGCTCCAGTAGAGGCCTTCAAGTTCCCAGTGTCTTGCCTAGTATAGCTTGTTCCACTTTCGGAGTACTTCAATGTGCTATCATCATCATTACTTTCTGAGGGTCTATTTCTAAAGTATGGGGAGGACAGTTCCTTCAAAATGTCATCATGCCTTTCTTTGGCAGCCATGTGCTGTCTCTCCTGCTTGGACCGTCTTCTGCTCTTAGCCTTAGCAGCGGTCTTGCTGCTCCTAGTTTCCTCTTCGCTCTCATCCTCATTTCCTGCAGCAGGTGCTACTCCTGTCTGTTCTGAAGGTTCGGTTCCCCCTTCATAAGCCAGAAAACCCCGGGTTCGTTGGGAATTTAACATTGAACCCAGAACGCTATCCTCTTCGTCCTCATCATCTGCAACACTCGTATTTTCTTCCTCAGTTGCATCTGATGAACCTAACCCTCCAACCTTCCGTTCAAGTTCTTTCACGCCATCTTTCAAATCATTTTCTGCTGTGGCCTCAACATCCGCAGTAGAACCTGGCCGTCTACTCCTGTGCGTGTTCAGCATGGCGGCAAGCAAACTCTCTTCGTCATCTTCATCCTCTACGTCCTCATTGTCTTCACCTCCATTGTCTCGTCGACTCTTTCCTACTTCTGTATCACTTATATTATCATCCTTATGATCATCCACCGCAGACTCAGCTTCTTCAATAGAAGATGTATGCCTATTTCTATGAGAATTCATCATTGCAGCAAGATTGCTATCTTCATCGTCATCTTCTAACTCGTCTTCATCACTGACTGCACGTTCTTTATCCACATTTGAAAGAGAAGCTTTGGAGGGAGTAGCCCCGTCCTGCAGGTCCCCGTGTCTCCCTGATACATCTTGATCTGATTCATCATCCTCGTATCTCTCCTCATCTTCACCAATTCCTTTGCCAGCCCCATTGCTTCCAGAATGATCGGTGGCTGTGGATGCTTCCTGGGGCCTATCGTCATCCTCCTCGAGGGTCTTGGCGAGAGCATCTGCCTCCTCGTCTTCTTCCAGAAATGATTGTTTTAAGGCAGCTGCTCTATCTATATGCTTCTTAGATTTCTCATGATTGTTCCACTGCTTTTCAGACCGGAAACGTTTACTGCAAATTATGCAGTAAAATTCGTCGGGATTCTCGCTATCAGCATCGGCTGCCTTTGAGTCTTTCTTCGGTTTCCAGTTTCCCTTCCAATGGTAGCTACCCTCATCCTCATTAATATCCTCCTCCTCATCAAACAAATCATCTGAAATTTTCGCCCAGTCCTGTTCCTTGTAAGCACGGGCTTTTGCAAGTTTATCCTCCTGAAATTTCTGACGTCTCGCCTTCAATTCTCGTTCCTTCTCCATCTGCAACCGCTGCAACTCGACCTGCTTATCCAGCACTCTCTTGTCTCTCTTTTTGACGTAAGTAGCCAACTGTCTGACTGCATCATTAAATTCGCGTCGCTCCCGTTTCCTGATCTTAGCATTTTCTTCCTCCATCAATCGTCTCTCCTTTCTATTTCGTGCTTCGGAAATTCGATATTCATCACACCAGGAAAAGTCTTTGACGGTAGCGAATCCCTGCCAGAACTTGTAAAACGCATCCACCTCGGAATAATCCGTGTGAAGACTTCCGATACCCGGCGATTCACCAATAGGTCCCATCCCGTAGGACTTTGCAAACACCTGCTCTTTTTTGTGAATCTTCTTAAAAACATCTCCATAGACCTTATAGAAACCTTTCCCGGAATCGCCAAATCCGGAGAATATAGATGAAGAGAAAAAGGACATAACACTAAAATCAAAGTCCTTAGAAGCGGTACCGGAAGAAAGGATTTCATTGCGATGTTTGTCATACCAGGCTCGCTCTGTCGGATCGCTTAACACCTCATAAGCCTGAGCTATATTTTGAAATCGAAGCGTAGCCTTTCTGCATTCCTGTGGCGATGCTCCACTCTGCTGGATCTTGTCCGGATGCCATTTCAGCGCCTCCTTCCTGTAGGCAGACCTGATTACTTCCGGACTGGCAGTCTGCTCTACTCCCAAAATGGAATACCAGCATTCCTTCACCTCGGATCCATTGTCACCCATATTTCCCCTTCAACCTCCAAGCAGAGCCTTGATCTCTGTCTGCCAGTCGACGTCCCCCTTCCTCTATGTTCCTCCAGGAAGGAAGGAACTTTGAACCACACTAACGTAGGCAGTACGTTTTATCCACCCTGTGCTTCATGACTAGTACCTCCTTAGGGTTTCCTCGACCATACCGACCAGACCAAGCGCTGTCCCAAGGCAATCAACCTTCAATTTTCAAAACACTGTCAAAACATTGTCAACGACTAACAACGTTGCACAACCATTCATGGTATCTTTCTCTCAATTGCGGACAATTGAATCTAGAGTAGCACGTAAGTCGCACATTCAGCACCTACGCAGACTGTGGTGCTAATTACCTTTTCTGTTGAGAGAATGAACCATCAATGCTAATCACGTCTGTGCTAATCACGTCTAATCACTTTATAGATCAATACGGTACTGTACGCGCAGATCTCAAAGAACAGGGTTTATTCACGTACTGTAGTCCACACCTCTTGCCGTATTACTTACTTTGGGTATGTCAACAAGATTTCGTCGTCATTAGCAGCCACTCCGTAGGCGCATATCCAGCAAAACATACGTCGACTCCTGGTGAGGTTCCTTCTGACTGATGAGAGAATTGTTGCATCGAAGCAAATTCCAACAACCAGTCACACGATAAAATATAATACCGTAACTCATTAGAGAGTTAACGATTCGTATATATATACATATTATATTTTAAAGAAAGAAATTAAATATAAATATTATTTATCTATATTTTAGGTTTATATATTTATATAAATATTAATATATTTTTAATTATAAAATTTAAAATAAATAATAAATTACAATAACTTACTATTTTTTAATAACATTTTTTAAACCATCTATATAACCTTGATGGATTCTCATAACTTAAAAGAAAAATTACCGCCACATGACCCGTCAAACCCGTACAAGATGGGGCTACAAAAATCAGAAGAAACATCATCTAAAATGATTTCTCTTATGGATTGCACCCGCGACAATGCTTTCTGCAAAGAAGGGACGATTCTCATAGTTATTCCTCTTCAAGTCACAAAAGTTACAAAAGTTCAACGGCTCCGCCCGCAGTCATCTGCAGAAAATAATATTGAAGACCTTTTGGAATTACGAAATGAAACATTTGCACTCTAAATGTAGATGTAGCGGCTCATATACTGCAAAACCGATATATATATATATATATATATATATATATATATATATATATATATATATATATATATATATATATATATATATATATATATATATAACACTTTTAACCATAATCAAAAAACATTTCTTAAACCTTAGTATGAATATAAATCAACTTTGACAAATAGACTAGAAAGATGATATATCATAGTTCTGGTTTATATTAATTAAGAGAAAATAAAACTGATAATAATATCTTTGTCAATCAATCATTTCTTATAAAGACTTACACCCTATATTAAGAGTTATAAATGTTGTCATTCAAGCCATGAAACTTCAAAGAGTTGATATATATTACAAGAATAACATAAAATAAAGTTCCTTATCACAAATTATTTTAATATTAGATTATCTGATACAATATCAAGTAAGTGCTTAACAATTTTTGAATCTTCATAATAACATTACTAAGTAATACTAAAAGTCATAGGAACAATTACGGGTAGATTAGAGTTGAATTGAATTATTTATTCTCTCATGCACAGATCTATTATGATATACTTCATTTACAAGTCATATAATTGTAATTAATTTTATTTTTTTATGTAAGTGATATAAAACTAAAAAACTATGGTTATGGTTATTTTTCCTTACATGGTCAACTAAAGTTCTCTTGCGTTTAAGTAGCTAAGGTCTCTAGCATTCCTTTGAATACTAGATAATTTGGTAGGGATAGTCAACAAAGTCTTTGGCTTAGTCAGAAACTCAAATAACTGACCTACTCAACAAACTTTGTCATGTTCTATCGATATCAATTAGAAAATTGTTTCTTGTTATATTAGTTGCACAACATACTTTCAAATGATCAGAAGTTCCTTAAGACTTGTCATCTAAGAATATTCTATCTATCTTTTAGAGATTTCAAGTGACCGAAAGTTCCTTACAAGTTTTCATATGTAGCTCTTTTACTTATCTTTGAGAGATTTTTAAGAATTGATGCTTAAATCTAATGACTTATCAAGGTTAAGGTTGTAGGGTTTAAGGTTTAAGGTTAGGTTTACCCTTGCTTAAACGTTACGCAAGGTGTACAAAACAATTCCAGTCTAATCCCTCTAAAGTTTGACCATCTGATCATGGAGTCATATTGCAAGCTAGCACTCATGGACCCTTACGGCCCAAAGGTCAGTAACGACTACAAATGAAAGGCATATGTTGTACTTGTCAAACATATTGATAATATTAAAAATGTATAATAAATATGCTAATGCTCGTATCTTTGAACCAAGGTTATTTTCCACTATCAATGCATATTTTTGCATCCAATCGGATGTGAAAGAATTAATGAGGAAAAAATAGTATTTTTCTATCCTTATGATTAGAAAGGAATTTCTTATCTTTTCATTTGGTTGAGTCTAGATATCTTTTAGATTTAGAAAAATGTTTTATTTCATTTTTTTCAATTGAACCATATATACAAGCCATTAATAAATTTATACATAGAATTGATCATACTCTATCCGATGATATTTCAAAGTCTTAATTTAGATTGAAGTTAAAATAAGATCAAATATTCTTGATCATAGAACCAATTTTTATTGCTTGAATAGCGTTGTACAGGGAAATAAGATCTACTTGAAAGATCACACTCGTCTTGAAGCCAACGAAAATAAATAACTCCTTAGATAATTTCCTAGATTTATTTTTACAATGTGCTTTCTTTCTTATCGCTCCTTTCAAGTGTCTCGGTAAGTTGTTCAATTGATACACTGTCCGAAAGTGTTAATACAAGTGTCCCTATCTGTATTATTTACTTCCTTATTCTTATCTTGCAAGTAAATGTTTTTAGCGACTCCTTTGATACAATTTTTCCTCCTTAAATGTTTCTTTTCTCCATAATACAGTTAAACTCGATATATTGTATGCATGGCATGATAATAAACAGGTTTTTTTTTTTAAGTTCATGATATTCCTGCGTGTATTATAATCCTAGAAAATGATATATTATTGTCCTTAATAATAAGGCTGCTTACTAGAGCCCTTAGGCTTAAGTACATAACAGTGTTTTTAGGGGATGAAAGAAAATTTTCTATTAATGGATTTAACAATAATATCACTTACAAGTGCACTTAGACTTTTAACCATATGAGGATTACGATGAGAAAGAAAGACAGTATACAGAAACATTCAATAAATGGAGGTTGTGAATGTAAAGGAATTTGCGTTAATTATTGTCAATTAAGAAATACTGAACTAAACTATATTTTCTAGACTGTCTCTTGTAGAGGAATAGAAGTCAATAGTTGTTCCGTTATGTTAATAATATAGGAATATTAACGCACATAGTTTACAACAGTTTGAATTGAATGAACGTCAACTTCAAATGAACTTCCAATTAAGATGCATGTGGATGAAGACCGAGACTACTCAATCTTTTGGACTCATGTGAGTCCCATGGATTTAAGCTCTAGGAGTGCTAACCCATTGATTGCTTAATAAGGAGAAAATTTATTATAATAGTGAAAAAATATTTTTACACAATATTTTTGGATTTATTTTAATTATTTTAATATTATTAAAATGTAGATCCAACATTTATGCCATAGTTAAAATAACAAAATACAATATAATAAATAAGGAAGACAACTTGATCAGAGCTTTATTGGTTTTTTATGTTCTTAGTTATTGCTACTTGTCTTATAAGATTGCACCCCAATTATTTTATCCAAAATGATCCAGTTGTATCTTTCTTTAGTTTATTTTGATATTAATATTTCTCATCACTTTCATTAACTAATACAATTCAACCAGAGGAAAATAATATTAGATCTCTTGCATAGGATTGATCCAAGTGATGGCTACGATATCCACTATTGTACTTTGGGTGAGTATAAAAATTTAAAGTTTGTACACCTCTTTTATCGATTCCTTGATCGATCCAGGGATATTGATCAAGTCGTGAGAGCGGTTAGCTTCTCAGGCGGGTTGCATTTTGAGGTTATTTGAGACTAGTTTTCCATGTCCACATCTATTCCATAGGCTACCCCGCACACTCCATGATGAGGCTAGACATGCTTTTTACCTACCACTTGATTGTTTGACACGTGATCTCTTGGGCAAGTTAGCATGGTTCTTCTTCTTCTTACTCCCTTGATGGTGTCTTTGTTATGCTAGAGGGGGACGTGTAGGGCATAGAGAGGTGGCCGTTAGATTTTGTTGATTCCTAGCTGGGGATTGGCCGGCCCTTCAAGAGGAGTCTATTAGGGCTACACATTTTAGGAGATAGGTTTTGCCACAGGATACCACAGAGTCCACTCAATTACAATAGTGTAGGACATTGGGTCAAGCAAGAGAGTTTAGTAGAGCAGCATGAGCACTACATCCTTTGTCTATGGCTGGTCCTATTGATGAGACTATCTCTTCCCTATGCTCACTACATCCTATGGTAGTAGAGGGACTATCACTATAGGTCTTAGATTATTGACCTAAGCACCCTTTATGTCTTGATAGGTCGTTATTTGCACAAATGTTGTGCACTACTCCTCTCCTTTCCTTAGGAGGCTTGTGAAGGATGGTTTATGAGCACCTTAGAGATTGCTTTTAGGCAAATGATCCTTCTAGTGGTTTTATTAAATTGTTTTAGGTGGATGCATCAATAGTAAGAGGGGACATTCTTGTGTTTGTTAGTCGGGTGTTAGGTGCTAGATGACTTCTCACGATGGAGAAGGACATGGGAGGCATTAGACAGATTGCTATTGGAGGGACATTTTTGTGTTTGGTCAGTCATACCATTGTCCTTTAGCACCATTCTCACTTTCAACAACACTTTAGTTCACATTAGTTTGGAGTAGCTACACTTGGAGGATGTGAGGCTATATCTTTGGGCATTAGGGCACTCTTGGATATCCATCTAGAGTGGGTCATCCTATAGGTGAATGCTTTTAATAGCGTCTCATGGGCATCCATCCTTAGAGAGCTTAGGGAAGCTGGTGGATCCTTGGCGAGTCTTATTCCTTTTGTGCAATCTTTTTATAGCTCTTCTGCTTCCCTTTACTAGCAGCATGATTGTTCATAGGAAGGAGTCATTGTCTTGGAGCCAATTATTAGTACATGTCAAGGAGATCCTTTAGGGGGACCATTATTTGCCATGGCCCACTTTAGAGCTCTCCTATCTACTATTTTGGACATGCCAAGTTGTGTATTTCCCTCCTTGGTAGATGATACAAACATAATGGGCCCTATAGATCAGATTAAGCAAGCCTTTGACCACTTGACTACTGAGCTACATCTAGTAGGCTTCATAGTCAAGGTGTCAAAGTGCAAAGCATGGTCCCTTTAGATATCTTTCCACACCTTGAGCTTCTAAAGGGATGTCATGCCATTTGTAGTTCCGCATCTAGTTGCTCGGACACTGGAGTTCCAATGATAGTAGTTAGAGTTATTCTAGTAGTTTCTCAGGGACTACTTTCCGACAGTCTGATTTGGTGTTTGGGGTACTGACTTCACGGTGGGGCCCATCGTCACTTTGCACCGTTTGCACCGTCAAGTGTGCCGTCAGCGGGACCGTTAGGGTTCCAGTGCTAGCTCGAGTCCAAGGGGTATAGTTTCAAAGTGAGCTCCAGAGAGCTCACTTCTTTGATGTTGAGCCTTCGAGTTCTTGGCTATGGTGGACAGAGGCCTACGAGCGTCACCTGGATTCTCTATGCTTGAGTGGGTGTGGCTTGACTATAATCAGTGCCCAATTGTTGGCAGTTTATAGAGTGACAGATCAAGTACTGATCTGAGTTGAGTTGAGCAGAGAATGTTAAGCAATCTGATTACATCAGAGAAGTGAAGTCAGGGGGAAATCAGGTGCAAGAACGTTGAGTGTTGGTGGTATCTCCAAGCTCGGTGGATCGTGGTAGCTCGATTCAAGTTCTGTGTTTCCCTAGTGTGCAGAAGCTCGTTCAGTTGATGCAGATTTGGCAGTTAGGCGGATGGTGTGCGGAAGCGCTGGCCAAATTTTGAGCAAAGAAGGAGCAATTTTCGAGCAGTGTTGTGATTTTGAGCTCAGGAGGTGAAAGCAGGACCAATTTGCTGCGAGTTGGGCTCAGAAAGTGAAATTGAAGGTGGAGTTGGAAAGCTCTTCTCATGAAATTGTGATTTGGAAAAACCCGTTTTGTCAATTTGGCTCGAGTGGAAAGTTAGTAGGGGATTTAGCGGACATCCATCTTTAGGGTTTACGTCAGATTTTGGGCCAGAATTGGAGGAGTTTCGCAGATTTGGAGAAGTTTTGCCAATTTTGGAGGAGGTTCGAAGTGGCAACAAGAAAGGCCTCATTTGGCTGAACTTTGAGGCTTTGAGGCATAGGGCTGTGGGCTATGAGAGGCTATGAAGGCCTAGAAGGGCCAGCAAGCCAGCTTGCTGGCGTGAGGCTAGCTAGTTTAGAATAGATCTTGGTCATTGGTTGGCAAAATCTGCCTTTCTTGCTAGATTGTGCGCAACAGGGTTTGACCCCTAGATCTCTTGTTCCTAGACTGGTGCCCTAGCCAACTGGTCCACCCTCACTTGTTGTCATAGTGATTGTGCCACTGTTATCTATACACATGTAGCTTTGGTTGGGAGAGGCAGTTTGATCTCATTCTTGGTGATCCTGGTAGCTTAGGACTTAGAGATGAACTACTCTTATGTCAAATGCCAAATGGTGGCAGAGTCAGTCCCGTGTTGTGTTATGAGATGGAGGGTTTTTGTTTAGATTTCTTGTGATTGGATCCCCTCCATTCTCTGCTTCCTGTTTGTGCACCACGTTTGTGTGAGGTGCCCTGACTTTTGAGCGTTGGTGCTCTGGTGTGCTCTCGGTGGTGAGGCTGGAGTGATGACCAGTCAGACTACCTGTGTTTCTCTCCGGTGAGGCAAGAAGTGATGACATGCAGACCATGAGAGTGCGTGTTATGATGGCAGGTCACAGGTTGCCCTTTCCCCTAGTATAGTTATCTCAGTTAGAGTTACATTAGTGGGTGATGTCTAGTTGGTGTTGGCACGTGGTGGTGTTGGCACTTGGTGGAGCACTTGCGATTGCGACTTGCGGTTGCAGTTGGTGGTTCGGGTTTGTTGTTGCAGTTACGTGGTCACGACGGAGTTCTTTGGAGATTCAAGAGGAGTTAGCCCTTCAGTACACAGTGGGTTTACTCGGAGTGGTGCTCGGTATCAGCCTGTATCTCAGGTCCCAGTGAGGGAGGAGATTGACTCTGAGTTGGAGTTCGACACAGTAGCTGATTCAGTTGAGAGTGCACTTGGTGTGTCCGCACCGTTGTGGTGGGACATGGACAAGATTTATGGGGCCTCCAAAGGCCCTAGGCGTTACTTTGGTATAGTGGGTACCATTGAGTTGGATGACTTCATCCAGGAGTTTGATAGTTGGTGTGATCTGCAGCAGATGCGGAACCCGACTTTGTTCACACCCTTCATGGCATAGAAGGGGTTGTTTCAGCATCTGGAGGGTCCGCCGATGGATGATTACCATGAGTTCAGGAGAGCTCATTTGGAAGAGATTGAGTTATGGAGACAATATTGGTCTCCACACTATGTCTCCATCACTTCAGGCTCGGTGGCCAGGAGTAGATTAGATGTACCCACGAGTTCTAGCTCGAGTAGTGTTGGTGGAGCTAGTGGAGCTAGTGGAGGTGCACTTGCTGGAGATAGTGCTACTACGAGTGGAGGTACCGCTGCAGGAGGTGGTGTGGTACCGGGGTTTAACCCCATGGTGGAGTTCTTCCTATGTTTGAGGCAGAACTACCAAGGAGTGCGGACTGACAAGCTGAGGAGCTTGCAGGAGTTCCAGCGGAAGGCTGGAGAGAGCCTACGCGAGGCATACACTCGCATGAGGCGGCTGATTAGTTTCACTCAGGGAGTTACTGAGGCCCAGGCAGTCTAGTTTTGGTATGGGATACTGGACAGGGAGTTGCAACGTAGAGTTCGTGATGTTACGTTGTTGCAGGCTACTTTGCCCACTTTGGCAGTAGTCTTTGGTTTGGTTGAGCGTATTGAGCTCAACATGGTGGAGGAGAGAGTGGTGACAGCTGGATTTGGTAGAGAGACCTCATCCACGGTTGTGACTTCTTCTAGAGTGCAGCAGAGTGCACCACGCCCAGTTGGTTTTTGAGGACAGGGTGGACAGCCCAGATCCTATGGAGCGAGTGGAGGGCCTCGTGGAGTTAGACCCTTATCCTCATTTTTGGGTCAGCAGCAGCCAGTGAGTGGTGGTGTTGCTTGTTGGACTTGTGGTGGACCTCACCATAGGAGAGAGTGTACTCAGGGTAGCGGACCTGATACCTCTGGTGCATCACAGCCAGCACAGAGGCAGTGTGAGCACTGCCACAGATTTGGTCACACTAGTGACCGGTGTTTCGACCTACACTCGGAGTTACGGAGTGGTAGGGCTGCTATGGCAGGTAGTAGAGGAGCTCTAGTTCATGGAGGACGAGGTGGTAGAGGTGGTGGTAGAGGATCTACACCTAGTAGGGGTGCAATACCTACCCTTACTTCTAACACAACTATGGCTACTCGGATTGAGCAGTTGGAGCAAAGATTGGCTAGTATGGCTATTGCTCAGAGGAGATCAGATTCGGGTGTTGAGGCTTCCACCTCATATGCTGGTGATAGAGATGCTTTGGACTTCATGTGCGGAGCAGCACAGGTGGATGCATCTACAGCAGTGACTAGGAGTGCAGTACGTGCTCTAGAGCCTAGAGGAGCAGTGGAGTTGGATCCACAGAGAGGAGAGGTTGGGAGACAGGTCAGACTTCCCTAGTCTTTCACGCTATCTGAGGCATTACAGACAACATCCATGGTTCCTAGACGTCCCAGTGCAGGTGTGGTAGGTGGTGATGGAGTACATGATGGACTACCTGCTAGTCAACCACCTACTACTACACAGACTGAGTCTAGCATGATGTTGGGAGCGGCTCAGCTGATTATGCGGCATCCTTTGTTTTCAGCCAGTGACATGTTTACATTGGGAGTTGACCCAACCCCAGTGTTCCGGTTGGCTGCCACATTGTGTGAGAGTAGGGATGGTGCAGTTCTTACTACTAGAGCAGAGGTGGTTGGTAGTGGATCTGACTTGGTTGAGGAGCATGGGATCCGTTCAGCAACCAGTGGGTTGTGGCAGGCAACAGCAGCTAGACTGGAGGAGTTGCCAACTAGACCGGCCTTTGAGAGAGCATGATTTACACCTGGTGTTGTCCTATTGGATAACTAGAGGGGGATTTTTCATTTGGTGGGACCTTCAGGGAAGGTCTATACACCACAGAGAGTCTTGTTAGACTCTGGTGCGTAGCCCTTTATGTTGGGGAAGGCTGCAGTTGTTGGTCTGGAGTTACGGAAGACCGATGTGGAGAGGTGTCCATTTCAGATCCAGACATCTCTTGGTGGTAGTTCGACACAGTACATCACACGTGGAGAGCTTGTTGTCCAAGTTCAGCCTGGTCATCCGATTGATAGCTCGGTGGTGAGAGCTCAGGCTATTGCGACGATAGCTGAGTCATATGATGTGCTAGTTGGGGGAGCAGTGTTATACCCTATGGGTTTCAGCATTGACTATTGGGAGGAGACAACCTCTTATAGACCTGGTTGGCAGTCTGGTGAGGGACAGGTATGTCACCTACCAGTACGCTTCAGTAGTGGCAGTCTTGGCTTACTACAGTCCGGGACCATGGCAGCATCAGTTTTAGCTTTCAGTGGTGCAGTTACTTGGCCTGGTGACTTGTTGGAGGGGAACGCCTATGCAGAGGATACTCCAGTACCAGAGGAAATCACTCGACTTTGGAGTACAAGTGGGATTGTTCCATCCACCTTGGATGTTCCATTGTGGAGTTCAGAGGAGGCATTGCAGCAGCATGCAGATCAGTTGGTGTAGCAGGCTTGGAGTGGAGCCTTCGTACCATCAGGGGATGAGTGTGAGGATGAGCCTCCACATGCAATTGCTTTGACACCTCTGGATACCACACTCATTGCTTGGCAGTACCCAGTAGAGGGGATATGCCTATTGGAGTTGTTTGGTGGGATCAACACCGGACTAGTTGCGGTGTTACAGGCGGGTATCCGAGTACAGAGGTACTAGTATGTAGAGAGAGATGAGACTGCTAGGCGAGTCTCTCTACATCATGTGGCACACTTGGCCTATCGGTATCTAGAGTTATTACCGATGTTAGCAGTCAGAGGTTACCAGAAGGCCTTACCAGGAGACATTTCCTTACTGGGGGCGCATGACCTAGAGAGACATGGGCCCGTTCACTTGGTGATTTCTGGATGGCCATGTCAAGGACATACACGTGCAGGCCACGGTTTGGGTCTTTAGGATCCTCGTTCTGGTGTGTTTTGGGAGATGTTACGGATATTACAACATCTCCAGGTTCATCAGTCTGTTTCTCCAGCTTACCTTTTGGAGAACCTTCCTTTGTTGGGTGATTCTCGCACTAGAGTGGTGGCGAGTACACATCAGGTCCATTCTTGGATGGGACCTGCTGTATTGTTAGATGCAGCCAGAGTGGGATCACGGGCTCATCGTCTTTGCCTTTGGTGGACAAACCTTTTACCCAAAGAGGTTCTACAGCGTAGTTATGATGGGATTCAGCGACTAGACCACATTCTTGTTGATGATATCTTGGATGCTGGGTGTCAGTCTCAGACAATGGTAGTGGCTGATAGGTCACCTATGGCAGTGGTGAACCTAGTTGGACAGCCTAGAGCTGCATTTCCCACACTCATGAGTTCCCAGGCTCTCATGCTTTTCGAGAGGGAGGACCTGGACTTGTTTGGGACTCACAATTACAGCAATTGGTGGAGCCCAATGCTGATGAGAGAGAGCGGACAATGGGTTTTTGCACCGGTATTACCGCTGTTCTAGCAATGTCAGAGGCATCCAGGCGTCAGGTGTTAGGTCAGGCTATGGACCTGAACTGTTTGACCTGGATTGTGAGCCTTGGTTTGGTAGAGCAGCGTAGGATGCGCTTGATAGGCATCACCACTTGGACACTTGTGAGCCATGTGCCTATCAAGATGATTCAGGCACATGCTGGGGGCGATGGACCGAGTGGACATGGTATTCTTGGGACACATCCAGTAGCTACTAGGGAGAGTGGTCTACTTGGAGTCCATCTAGGTGAGCGTAGGCTACTTGGATTACACCCTTGGTCCACATGGGATGCAGCCAGAGGACGTGTGGAGCTTGCAGCCAGAGTGGAGGGAGTTTTTCACATAGAGGTTGGGACCTCTAGTGGTCGGGAGCATGACACTATTGCTCCCAAGGGCCCAGTGTAGCAGCCAGTCAGTACGTCTTCCACTCCTACTACAGTTACAGAGGATACTTGGGAGCCAGATCTTGGACCCAAGCTTACTGGAGAGGAAAGACGGAGGGTTTGGAGGTTCTTGAGGAGTCACACGAGTTGTTTTGCCTTCAATATGAAGGATTTGGGTGCTCTAAAGGGACCTGGTATACGGATTGAGCTGACTAGCGACACACCTGTTTTCCGACGTCCTTATCGATATAGTGATATGGAGAGGACATTGATTCAGAGCCGGAGTAGTGACCTTTTTGAGGCTGGTTTGGTGGAGATTTCACATGGAGAGTATGCATTAGTGACAGTGATGCCAGCCAAGAAGGATATGCATGGCAACTATACAGATAGGCGGATGTGTGGAGATTACCGTCCTATCAACCGACAGACCAGGGCTGATCGATATGCCATGCCTACACCGGAGGAGATTTTTGATGCGATTGGGCATGCAAAGGTCTTTAGTACTTTGGATCTTCGAGCGGGATATCATCAGTTGCCGATCAGGGAGGAGGATAAGTCCAAGACAGCATTTTGGGCTATTGATCCTCACGGCAAGGATGTGTTATATCAGTGGAGGTTCTTACCATTTGGGTTGAAGAACGCTCCTGCTGAGTTCCAGAGGGTCATGGATAGGATCCTAGCTGGATTGGATTTTGCTCGGTGTTATATTGATGACATTTTGGTCTATAGCACTACTGTAGAGGAGCATGAGAGACAGTTGTTGGAGGTGTTTGAGAGGTTGAGATCTCAGGGACTCAAATTACATCCTGGGAAGTGTAGGTTCTTCCACAAGCAGGTTGAGTATTTGGGTCACACTATCTACCCCGGAGGACTTGGTGTTCAGCAGACCAAGGTGGAGGCTATTGCATGTATTCCTCGGCCTACGGATGTGAGCAGAGTGCGAGCATTCCTTGGGTTGGCAAACTTCTATCGCCGCTATGTTAGAGGATTTAGTGCCATTGCCAAGGCCTTGACAAAGCTGACCAAGCTTACACAAGAGTGGTGTTGGGGAGATGAGTAGGAGAGAGCTTTTGTAGAGCTCAAGGAGAGGTTGACATCTGCTCCTATTTTGAGGAGACCGATCAGGGGACAACCATTTCAAGTTCACACTAATTGGAGTATGTTGGGGCTTGGAGCGGTGCTCACCCAGCATGATGATGAGGAGAAGGAGTTTGTGGTGGCCTATGCTAGTCGCTCCAACAATTCAGCGGAGGCAAAGTATAGTTCATATGAGGGAGAGTGCTTGGTAGCAGTTTGGGCAGTAGCACATTTTTGATGTTACCTATTTGGTAACCCCTTCACTCTCATCACTGATCATCAGCCGCTGAAGTGGTTGATGGAGTCCGACAAGCTTTCAGGGAAGCTTGCACGATGGGCTCTGATTTTACAGGAGTATGATTTCACGGTTGTTCACAGACCTGGAGTGGTGAACCGTGATGCAGATGGGTTGAGTAGAAACCCATGTCCCAGCCAGCAGGATCAGACCAAAGCACGTTGGCATGGTGAGACAGATGAGGAGATGGTGCCAGGTTGGCATGCATCGGCCTTTTTGTGTATATTTGCAGAGACTTTGGTGGTATCTCTCTCAGCGCATATAGGAGGAGTTATTGAGGTCACAGATCCAGAGAGTGAAGATATTGGTACAGTTCAGCGAGACATTCATGATGATGTCTTAGTGATGGACTATCTTTGCATTGGTGTTGTGGGTGGCACAGTTGGGGCCAAGGAGAGAGACCGTGTTCTTCAGCAAGCTAGATGGTTCAGATTGGAGGGTAGACACCTTTTGCGTGTATGGGAGGATGGTAGAGTGCGAGTAGTACCACTTCCATCACAGAGACCACAGTTGGTCCGTCATGCTCATGAGGAGCTAGGACATTTTGGAGTAAAGCGTACATATAGCTTACTCCAGAGTCATTATTGGTGGCGCGGTATGCAGACCGAGGTACAGCAGTTTGTTGCCAGATGTATGGTTTGTGATTGAGTTAGAGCATCATTCAATGCTCCTACGCCACAATTACATCCATTACCTATCATGGGATTGGGTTACCGTTGGAGTTTGGACTTTGCCGGACCTTTACTGCTGACTGTGAGATATCATTGGTACGTTTTGGTGATGGTGGAGCACTTCTCCAAGTGGATTGAGTTGGTGGCACTTCCTGACAAGTCTAGTGAAGAGACGGCTTACTCGTTCCTGGATCGAGTTCTTAGTCATTTTGGTGCACCAGCTGAGGTTTTGACTGATCATGGTACAGAGTTCTTGGGGGAGTTTCAGGTCTTGTGTGACAAGGCTTTGATTGATCATCGTACTACATCCCGAGATCACCCTGAGGCAGATGGCTTAGCACAGAGAGTGGTTAAGACGGTGAAGAGAGGATTGCAAAAGTATGGTTTGCAGAGAGGCCACTTGGGAGATTGGGATCTCTAGTTACCTTGGTTGGCCATGGGCTATCGGTTCAGCCGGCAAGCCTCCTTAGCATCCTTCTCTCCATACTTTCTACTCTATGGACGAGATCCATATTTACCTACAGCCATTCGTCAAGATACTACTGTAGTTTTGGACTTGGATGACCTCGATGTATGGATGAGCGCATGTTCTCAATGGGCAGAGATCTTTCGGAGAGTGATGCCGATGGCCTTTGAGAACTTGGCAATTGCTCAACATAGAGATATTTTACGCTATGCTACCATTCGAGGAGGAGGTTATAGACCCTCGATCCATCGATTTCATCCATGCGACTATGTATATCTACATCAAACAGCACCGACAACACTTGATGTTTCTACAGGCCGCACTATCTTGAGAGTGTGCGAGGTTTTGCCATCTGGAGTCCTTGTGTTAGAAGGACGTGATGGTGTTGTTTGGAAGGATCATGTGCGCAATTGTGCGCCATGCCACCTTCCAAACATTGATGGTACTATGGACCCAAGCTTGGCACTTGTACGTGCTTGGCTCTTCTGGTGGAGCTACTACTATGTTAGTGTGTGATAGCTGTTCGAGAGGATGGCATATGGCATGTATGACTCCTCCCCTCATGGTGGTTCCTCAGGGACAGTGGTTATGTCCTAGATGTACTTGACCTGTAGCTAGTTCATTCTTTATATGGTATAGATTGCAGACAGGCGACTAACAATGGGGCTCCATAGCACCCGGCCTCCTGATCTTTGCCCATTAGAGGGTATACCATATACTTAGAGTAGATGGCTATCTGGAATTAGAGGGACCTAACCGCCAGCTAGGGGGGCGATTGTGGCACTTTAGAGTCTATGTATGACTTATATGTGAGTTGTGCTTCTATAGTGTATGATGTTGACAGCGATGTATGTTGTGTAGCGATGTATATACGCACGACAACTGTCACGCCATTTGTAGTTCCGCATCTAGTTGCTCGGACACTAGAGTTCCAATGATAGTAGTTAGAGTTATTCTAGTAGTTTCTCAGGGACTACTTTCCGACAGTCTAATTTGGTGTTCGGGGTACTGACTTCACAGTGGGGCCCACCGTCACTTTGCACCGTTCGCAGCATCGAGTGTGCCGTCAGCGGGACCGTTAGGGTTCCAGTGCTAGCTCGAGTTCAGGGGGGTATAGTTTCTTTGATGTAAAGTGAGCTCTTTGGAGCTCACTTTCTCTGATGTTGAGCCTTCGAGTTCCTGGCTATGGTGGACAGAGGCCAGCGAGCGTCACCTGGATTCTCTATGCTTGAGTGGATGTGGCTTGACTGTAATCAGTGCCCAGTTGTTGGCAGTTTATAGAGTGACAGATCAAGTACTGATCTGAGTTGAGTTGAGTGGAGAATGTTAAGCAATCTGATTATTGTGGCACTTTAGAGTCTATGTATGACTTATATGTGAGTTGTGCTTCTATAGTGTATGATGTTGACAGCGATGTATGTTGTGTAGCGATGTATATACGCACGACAAGGGTGTATGTAATACCAAGGGTTAGCCATATGATCTAGATGTGAAATTCAGTTTGGTAACATCTGGAATGATGTTATACATGATGGTAAAAATAGATCAGATAGAAGTATCACCAAAAGAGTACTTCTACTAATAGGGCAAAAACTGAAATATACTTGAGAACCTTAGAACCAATAGCTGGACATATGATTTAAAGGTGAGAATTGGTTTGGTAACATCTGGAAGGATATTACACATGATGGACTAAACAGATCAGAAAGAGGCATCACCAAAAGGGGACTTCTACTAATAGACTAGGAACCGAAATATGCCTGAAATCCTTTGAAGGCAATTTCGGAGGCCTAAACGGATGAATTAGGCCTCGAAAATGTGCAGATCCCTCCCTCCAACAGAGGAGAGGCTGGCCTTCCCTCCCCCTTGCTTTGTCTCGTCGAGAGCTTTCCAACGGTACCTTACTCACGTGATTATGAGATTCCTACATGAAGATTCCCTAAAAGATTCCCTCTGGTCAAAGCTTGTTTGACCAACCAAATAGGACCTAGACCAGACAGGTCACCCATCCAAGTAAGTAATCCAAGGGTGGAGCTTGCTGACATGTCACCTATTTGTGTCCCTAATCCTATGGTGGAGCTTCCTTGGAGGAGATCCTCTTTGTCTATATAATAAAGAGAAGGTGCTCCCTTGGGGCATCGGATGTTTGAGAGTGCAATCTGTGTTTTCTCTCTTCTCTTGTCCTTGGAGTATTACAGTGTATCACATCTACAAATAGACTATGTGTTCTTGGAGTGCAAGTAGCATTTGAGGATTTGTCTAAGGCTTCTTAAATGTTGCCCTTGTAGAGGATGTTCTCCATGTGGATGACCTTCCATTACTAGGAGATCCATAGGTGGCATTTGGTATACTCTCCTCTACTGTTGCTTGTTGACCAACTTATCTCATACGCATAGTTCTCCCCTCCTTGTCCTTCCTATCACGTTTGAGAGCCTTTGATAGGAGGATTATGGAAGTCTATGGTGATAGTATTGGACTAAGGACTTTTGAGTGTGTAATAGGGGATTTAGCACGTAAATAGACTACTTTGCTAATCTTGTGTGGCTTGCTGTCTATGGAGGAGACATCACCTATAGCATTTTTGGGTAGTTGGGCTTTCTTGGCACTCTTACTTTCCTCTCATTTTCTGATTATTGATAGGCCGGGTTTGGAGAATTATGTGGTAGAGGTGGAGGAGTGGTCTTATTCTCTCTAGATGTTATTGTGGCAAATAAGAGATAGACTATTCCCACAAGCATGAGAGGACTTTCCATCTTCTGCTTCACTATCGTCAGATTGGACTAGAGGTTTATAGTCTTTCTTGATGGAGTGACAATCTGAGCATACACTACATTCTCTCTTTGTTGACTTGTCCATTCCTTAGGCTACTAGAGCACATCTTTGCTCTTGCTCCGGCAAGTGTGTAGGCTCTTGGATCCTAGCTTGCCCATGCATTAGGGAGTCTTGACTTGCACCAACTACTTTCTCTATAGCAATGACGTTCCACCCAGGTTTGGTCCACCCATCTACATCTTTATTAATCACTTATGAGTGTGGTTCTACACTAGATGCAGAAGTGGTCCCCGTGACACAGTGTCCTTTTGGAGGACAAAGGATAACTACCCATGATGCTATTAGGGACATAGTGTTTGCTATGGCACAAGAGAGTGGATACTTGGCTTGGAAGGTGTGTTCATATGCTTCATAGATGACATGTGTCAGGGCAGATTTATACTTGGTCCAAGATGATTGGGTGACAATAGTGGATGTTGTTGTTACAGACCCTACGCGAGATACAATTTTGGAGGGAATGATTACCTATCCCCCTGGACGGGCGGCGAGTGCAGTAGCAAGTCACAGGGTTTCCAAGTATAAAAGCATGCATCGAGGTCACCTCTTTGTCCTTTTAGCCTTGGAGTTATATGGAGCGATGGACATGATGTTTGAAATATTTGTCAAGGAGTGCATGAGAGCATATCATGTTAGGCGCCAGGGAGTACCACTCTCACTCTCATACTTTGTAGCATATTTTAAGCAATGTGTCCATTGTTGTATAGAGTGCAATGGCTGATGCAATCCATAGGAGAGCAATCATACTAGTTGATGCTTCTTTGGATGCTCCATTGTTTGTAGACCTTACGGCTTGCATAGCTTGGATATCTTAGGTGCGGTAGTGCAAATTTCTCATGTAGACTCTATTGGGGCCTAGCCGCATTTTACCTTTTTTGTTTCTCCCTTGTACAACTTGCTGTGGTCTTCCCATCCTTCATGTTTTTTGCATGGTTACCTTTTTCTCTCAAGATAAGTAACTCATTAATTGATAAGTTCCTCTTTTTTGCCTTGATATGAGTGGTACAGTGGAGTTTGGAAGTGAAATCAATTTAATATCTATTTTTTATACCATAGCGTCTCAAATCAATTCTTAATAATTACTTTGAAGCTAAATATAATGATAATGTTGACTTTTTGAAAATTTTCTCTCAATCTTTTGTTTTTTTTCATTTAAATAATTATGCATTATATAGCTCAAGTACTTATTTTTCCCAATTGAATTCAACCAAGTCCTAGATATTCAAAACATATGATCAAATTGTGGAAACTCATGTGTTTATTCTACCCATACAATCCATTATTATCATTTTATCTTAGAAATTTAGATCAATATTAAATGACACTATTTAAAACTATATAATCATGTAATCATATCCAAGGTGGATGACCTCAATTATATTGAGCTCTTGTAACATCTTGGTTTTTATTACCTTAATATTATATTTTATCTTACTTCTTGGGCTCTAGATACCATATTGTTCTATGTCAATTAAAATTCTTATTTTCAAAAAATGATTTTTCAAGTATATCAAGCTGTTTACAATCTTGAAAATTAGTAAGGACATCATATTATGCTCATACACACACAATAAATCCAATTGATTACATCTACTATTTCTCCCATGCGACTTCAAATTAAATAACTTCATTTCTAAAAGGTAAAGTTGTTTATTGATGGGCATTTATATAGGCATTAGATCTATGATTAAAACTATAAAATTCCTTATATGAATATCATAGTTTGAACCTTTGAAATCTTAATTAATATGAAAATGTATAATATCTTTATATTTGAAAATATAAAGATATTATATTATATATATTATAAATTAATAAATACAAGCATCATATATGATTTTTTGAGTTTTAAATAATCTTTATAAATTCTAAAAACCAATCTTAGCCATCAATATTAAAATCAACATCTAGTACCTATTCTTGATTTTTAAAAACTCTAAGTCTTTTCTCATTTCTATTAAGGTTATTTTCTTGGATATTTTTGAAAAATAGGACCCAATTTTGAATGAGAATTCCAAAATGGATAACTTCAACAATTCTTGAACCTCCAAATTTTGAATTCTTGATAGTGTTTAAAAGTAATTTATTTATGGTCCATTTAGACTATTTTCCAATCATTAAGTAATTCATAATACACCTTGAAAATTATTTTTAATAATATCACTTATGTTTTTAAATATGATAGAATAATTTAATGTTTAGGAAGTTGTGTTTGTTTATACAAAGTTATGGATAGAAGATTGTTGAAGCTATATCAAGGAAGAATGCCAAATTAGATAAGTCTAAAGGATGAGCTTATATGAAGTGTACAAGTACAAAGATCTTTGGCCGGAAGAACTTTTACCCCAAATACCTTTGGCCGAGAAAGACTTTGGCCCAAATATAAGTGCACCTAAAGATCATACACAAATTTGAATGTGCCATCACTTGGTTAAAAAACTTAGGTCAAAGACCATTTGCATGCAAGGAATACTATTTGGAATCAAAGATGTGGTTCACATGTGTGGAAGAAGGCTACTTGCCCAAGGTATGGTTTGTGTATGTGAAGAGAGATGACTCACCAAATACTCAATCATTGAAGAATAATTGAATTTATTATAATTGAGTTTATAATTGAGTTTATGATTGAGGAATTTGTCTATAAAACCAAGTGCTCAATGATCAATTTCACTTTTCACTAAGCAATTTTATTTTCAGATTTAAGCAAACTTAACATTTCCCAGCCATTGTAGTTCTACCAACTCTATAGTTGTCTATTCTTTGTCTTTGGATCCAACCCACATTTGATAATAAACATGGTGTTTGCTCAAAAACCCATGAGGAAGACACCCAAAGCCATTCTTTGTATTACAACAATGAACAAGTGAGCAATTCATTATACAAGTGAGGTAATTCAAAGCAAGCATCTTGGTTTCTTGCTTTTGAATTGGGAATTGAGTAACTTTGGGATCATTCATGAGATGAAGAGGAGGAAGGAGTGAATGATAGGGGGCATGAGAATCAAACATTATAACTTGACCAAGGAGAGTTTGAAGAAATGTGTTAGAACTTGATATAAGACCACCAAGGACTATAACATTAGACACAAAGTTCATAAAGAAGGCGCTTATTGACAACATCAAGCAACCTTTGCAAAGAAGTGGCAAAGCAACAATGGATGGAGAGTTGAAAGTTAAAAGGATCCACCCCAAATGGCTATCATATAAAGTTGTTCAAACATAAGTGGACAACTTACTTTACAAACAGCCAAGCCATCTTCTTTGGTTACATGTACCAAGAAGAACCAATGAATTCAAAAAATATGTTCTATTATTAGGCAAGGAGTTTGCATAAGGAGTTTGAGGAATATGGTGGAGCAACTTATTAGCTTTCTTTGCAATAAATTTCTAAATGGGCAAAATCTTTTAGCAAGGGAGTAGCACAAGAAGCTCCCTAGCCACTTCCAACAAGTGAGATACCTTGCCTCATAGCCCAAAGGAAAGTCTATGATAAAGAAGTACTGGGATTTTGTAATACTCCAAGAGAAGAGAGAAAACACAGATTGCACACTCAAACAATCGATGCCCCAAGGGAGCACCTTCTCTTTATTATATAGACAAAGAGGATCTCCCCCAAGGAAGCTCCACCATAGGATTAGGGACACAGATAGGTGACATGTCAGCAAGCTCCACCCTTGGATTACTTACTTGGATGGGTGACATGTCTGGTCTAGGTCCTATCTGGTTGGTCAAACAAGCTTTGACCAGAGGGAATCTTTTAGGGAATCTTCATGTAGGAATCTCATAATCACGTGAGTAAGGTACCACTGGAAAGCTCTTGATGAGACAAAGCAAAGGGGAGGGAAGGCCAGCCTCTCCTCTGTTGGGGAGGGGGGAATCTGCACATTTTTGAGGCCTAGTTCATCCGTTTAGGCCTCCAAAATTGCCTTCAAAGATTTCAGGCATATTTCGGTTCCTAGTCTATTAGTAGAAGTCTCCTTTTGGTGATACCTCTTTCTGATCTGTTTAGTCCATCATGTATAACATCCTTCCAGATGTTACCAAACCAATTCTCACCTTCAAATCATATGTCTAGCATATCTATAAGGTTCTCAAGTCTATTTTGGTTTCTGCACTATTAGTAGAAGTACTCTTTTGGTGATACTTCTATCTGATCTATTTTTACCATCATGTATAACATCATTCTAGATGTTACCAAACCAAATTTCACATCTAGATCATATGGCTAGCTTGTGGTATTACAGATGTAGACAAGAAGTATGTAGCGACTAGAGAGCTCATACCATTGAACAAAGAAGGAGCCACCACAAAGACAAGGAAGAAAATAACACCTTTAGTAAAATCCTCAAAACCAACAAAGAGACCCAAAAAAAATCCTTCAATAATTGATGTAACTTGGATGTGGATAAGAAGCAACCTTAAAATAAGAAGAGTCCAAAAATGCATATTAGGAAGAAGAAGGTTCATTTACTTTGCAAGGGTCTATACTAGAAATAGAAGAAGAAAAATAGTATGAGGACATTCATTTGGCTAGCACCAAATCCAAACCAACATGTAGAGCAAAAAGAAGACATAGAGGTGTAGAGAAAGACCTCACAGCAAGTCAAAGAACCTTCAAACCTCATTCAACAAAGTGTGTGTTCAAGAAGAGGAGAAAATAACACCAAGGACCAACAAAAAGTAAAAATTTGGCCCAAAGTTTAACAAGAAGAAGGAACTAAACCAAAAGAAGGAGTAGGAGCCAAAGTGGAAGTGGAGAAAGAATGCAAAGACCCTTTGATGTTTATGCAGGCTGAAGGAGGAGAAAGAGTGGCCATGCAACCTGAGTGCTAATGAAGTAAGGAACTCACTTCATCATACACTCGATGGGTGCATTACTTCAATTTATAGAGCTTTTACTACCCAAGTACTAGAATGAGTACCAAAAGGTAGTAGAATACACCACCTTGGTGTGTAGTATACACAAGGAGATTTATACTTGGAAGGCAAAGGAGAAAAAATTGAAGGAAGAGATGGCACAAGTGAAAAACCTCTACAAAGAAGAGGTATAGAAGGTAAATAACCCCATGCAAGAGGATCATGTGATTAAAAGATAGAACTACTTGTTGATAGCATAAAAGATAAAATAGGAAGTGGAACTCAAAAGGCTGTAACTTGAAAAGAAGGATAAGAAACTCAAGTACAAATACTAATTGTGAGCTAGGAACAAAGAAGTGATAAGCATTCATGGCAAGTTGGAGAAAACCAAGTTTGGGTTGTGCCCTGGAATTGTAGGTAGCCAAGTATCATAAAGAAGTTGCCACCCAACTAGAGCACCTAGCCAATGAGTTGACAAAAGAGACGGAGGAGAAGGAGTTGGATCAAGTCCAAATGCTAGAGGAATTGAAGGAGGAAGTGATGACTAAGACTCAACTCTTAGAGGAAGAGAAGAGGAAATTGATCCAACAATTGGAGGAAGCAAAGGATCACTTTGTACAAATGTTGAAGGAAAAGAAGCAATTGTGATAATAAGGGCAAAGATTCATGAGATCAAGTTGTAGGTCCAACAATTGGAAGGAAATGCATATGAAGAAGAGAAAATGGACCAACAAGCCATTACACTTAAAGAGCATTTGGATAGGAAGTTTTATAATAGCTTGGGCGACCTATATGTTAGAGATAGCATTATATAAGGAGCAGATTGAACTTCTTCTTACGAATTTTAAGAGAAAAAGTAGTTCTTTATAATAGAGCACCAAGCCGAGTGCAGTTTAATTTACCAAAGAAAGACCATTCATAGGGTAGGAACTCTGGAATAGGAAGTAACCCAAAGTCCTTCTTAGTTGTAAAAATTTTTAGTTGTAAATAACCTAAGAGAAGTAGATCTTTAGTTGTATAGTTTTCTTAGTTGTAGGCCTCATGAGCTGTAAGTCAAAGAGTGTAATATCAAATTGACTTTGGGGAAGATGTAACACCTTCATTGACACATGTAATGTGCTTGATTAACATACATCTGATTTAAAGAAAGAAGAATTAGAATCCTAAGTGAGTGATATAGGTAGAGATATAAGATTACCAAGAAACACCTACTTAACCGCTAAATCTCTTTGGAGCAAAGAAAAAATGTATTTAAGGCTTTGGCCCAAAGTCATTTGGGTCTATTTCTTATGCAATCAAAGTTCCATAAAAGGACTATGAGTTCTTTGCAAACCATAACTATTTCATTTTGAATATTGGTGAATGCTTGTGTTGAATAGTGGTGAAGAATTTGTAGTATAATCACAAGTGTTGGAGTGTATAGAGAAGCATTGCACTTTCTCAAAATGTGTGATTTTGAAGGGATCTAAAGGAGCAAATCAATGCATTGAGGAGTCAAGCTTGATTTGAGCATTAAGAGGACCATGGATCAAAAGGTGAAGGCATATGGGCAACATGAAGATACTTTCACAGTTGTGTCTTCAAGGAAGCATAGTACTCAACTTCATAGTCAAAGTCTTTTGAGTGAAAGAGCCTTTTGGGTGAAGTGAGCCATCACTTTTAGGATTAATTTGGAACCTATTTGTAGTGAATGTGATCTTTATTTTTCCTTTTTCCATAGTATGTCATAAGAAATGACAATACTCTCTTTTGGGAGTGGTTTCTACACAAGAGGTTAAATAGGAAATAATAAACAATTTGTAGCTTAATGACACTTCACTTAAATTTTGATCATTTTTGATCTCAAAGGAATGGCCTGTTTAAATCAACTTTACTAGTATTTGGACAACAATGAGTCACCAAAACCATGTAAAAACAATGGTGAAAATCTAGTATTGACTTACTTGAGCCTAAGGGAGCCAAGAAGCAAGAGCACCTTATCAAAATTCTAGATAAATCTTATGAATATTAGGCTCAAGTAAGTCAATACGTAAAAGGTGATTGCGTAGGAAAAATGAAGGATGGGAAGACCCCATCAAGCCGCACAAGGGAGAGACAAAAAAGGTAACATGTAGCTAAGCCCCAATAGAGTCTGTATGAGAAATCTGCCCTACCGCACCTAAGATATCCAAGCTATGCAAGTCATACGGTCTACACACAACTGGAGCATTCGAAGAAACATCACCTAATGTGATTGCTCTCCTATGGATTGCACCAGCCAATGCCCTCTGTAGAGCAATGGACACACGCTGTCTAAAATATGCTACAAAGTATGAGAGTGAGAGTGGTACCTCTTGACGCCTAACATGATAAGCTCTCACGCACTCCCTGACAAATGTGTCAAATGCCATGTCCATTGCTCCATATAACTCCAAGGCTAGAGGAACAAAGAGGTGACCTCGCTGCATGCCTCTATACTTAGAGACCTTGCAACTTGCTGTTGCACTCGCCGCCCATCCAGGGAGATGGGTAATCACTCCCTCCAAAATTGTATCCCGCGTAGGGTCCATGACCATGACATCTGCTACTATCACCTGATCATCTTGAACCAAGTATAAGTCTGCCCTGACACGTGTCGTCTGCAAAGCATACGAACGCTCCCTCCAAGCCAAGTATCCACTCTCTCACGCCATTGCAAACACTATGTCTTTAATGGCATCATGGGTAGCTATCCTCTGTCCTCCAAAATTACACCATGTCATGTGGACCGCCACTGCATCTAGTGTAGAACCACACTCACAAGTGAGTAGTGAAGATGCAGATGGGTAGACCAAACCTAGGCAAAACCTCATTGCTGTAGAGAAAGTAGCCGGTGCGAGTCAAAAAGCCCTAATGCATGGTTAAGCTAGGATCTATGAACCTGCACCCTTGCCGGAGCAAGAGCATAGATGTGCTCTAGTAGCCTGAGGAATGGACGAGTCAACTAAGAGAGAATGTAGCGTATGCTCACACTGTCGCTCCATCAAGGAAGACTATAGACCTCTAGTCCAATCTGACAATAGTGAAGCAAATGGTGGAAAACCCTCTCATGATCGTGGGGATAGACTATCTCTTGTCTACCACAATAACACCTGGCAAGAAGAGGATCCTCCCTCCACCTCTGTCACATAAGTCTCCAAAACCGGCCTATTAGCAACCACAAAATGAGAGGAAGTAGGGGTGCCAAGAGAGCCCAACTACCCAAAAACACTATAGGTTCCATCTCCTCCTTAGAAAGCAAGCCAACCCTACCACATGAGATTGGTAGAGCCGTCTATCTACGTGCCAAATCCCCTGTCACACACTCAAAAGTCCATGGTCCAATAATATCACCAAAGACTCCCATAATCCTCCTATCAAATGCTCTCAAACGTGATAGGAAGGACGGTGAGGAGGGAACCGTACGGATGAGATAAGATGGTCGACGAGCAATATTGGAAGAGAGTATACCAAATGCCACCTATGGATCTCCTAGTAATGGAAGGTCATCCACATGGAGAACATCCTCTACAAGGGCAACGTCCAAGAAGCGTGTGACAAAATCCTCCGATCCTACTGGCACTCCAAGAACACGAAGTCCATCTGTGGATGTGATACACCCCTCTGGAAGCTCAAGGTGGGGAGGGATACCTAAAGGGGACCATGCCCTACACTTTGACACCTTGACTCTCAAGCCTACTAGATTTAGCTTGGTAGTCAAGTAGTCAAAGGCCTGCCTAATCTGATCTACATGGCCTACGATGTGTGTATTATCTGCCAAGGAGGGAAATACACAACTTGGCATGGCCAAAGTAGTAGATAGGAGAGCTCTTAAGTGAGCCATGGAAAATAAGGGCCTCCCCAAAGGATCTCACTGACGTGTACCAACAGTTGACTCCAAGACAATGACTCTCTCTTGTGAACCACCATGCTGGTAGTAAAGGGAAGCAAGAGAGCCATTAAACGACCGCACAAAAGGAATGAAGACTCGCCAAGGATCCACCAGCCTCCCTAAGCTCTCTAAAGATGGATGCACGTGAGATGCTATTAAAAGCGTTCTCAACATCCACCTGTAGGACGACCCACTCCGGATGGATATCTAGGAATGCTCTAATGCCTAGAGATATAGCCTCACATCCTCCAGGTGTAGCTACTCCAAACTGATGTGGACTAAGGTGCTATCGAAAGTGAGAATGATGTTGAAGGACAATGGTACAACTGACCAAATGCAAAAAGATCTCTCCAATAGCAATCGGTCTAATGCCTCCCATGTCCTTCTCCATCACGAGAAGTCGACTAGCACCTAACACCCGACTAACAAACATAAGAATGTCTCCTCTTGCTACTACTGCAACCACCTAAAACAACTCGATAAAACCACTAGAAGGATCATTTGCCTGGAAGTAATCTCTAAGGTGCTCATAAACCATCCCTGACAAGCCTCTTGAGGAAAGGCAAGGGGCAATGCACAATGCTTGTGCAAATAGTGACCTATCAAGACATAAAGGCTGCTCAGGCTGATAGTCTAAGACCTCTAGTGGTAGTTCCTTTACTGCTATAGGATGCAATGAGCATAGGGAAGATATGGTCTCATCAGTAGGACTCGCTATAGACAAAGGGTGTAGCACTTGTGCTGCTCTACTAAACTCTCCCGCCTGACCCAATGTCCTACATCATTGTAATTGAGTGGAATCTGTGGTATCCTGTGGCAATGCTTGTCTCCTAAATCATGTAGCCATAACAAACTCCTCCTGAAGGGCTGCCCAATCCCCCGCTTGGAATCAATGAAATCTAGCCGCCACCTCTCTATGCCCCGCATGTCCCCCTCTAGCATGATGAAGATACCATCAAGGGAGTAGGAGGAATAAGAACCACGCTAACTCGTCCAAGGAATCACATGCCAAACAATCCAGTGGTAGGCAAAAAGCCTATCTAGCCTCATCATGGAGTGTGCGGGGTAGCCTATGGAATAGATGTGGACATGGAAAATTAGTCTCAAATAACCCCAAAATGCAACCCACCTAAGAAGCTAACCACTCCCACGACTTGATCGGTATCCCTGGAATGATCAACAAAGGTATAGAAGAAGCGTGCATAATTCCAAGTGTCACTACTGTCGATGTGGTCGTGCATCTCACGTGGGTATCCCAAGTGGTCCAATCATAGTCCAGGCATGGTGTATCCTGACCCGCTCTAGGCGACCCACATGGGAAGGTGTAGCCATGGCTAGCACAAGAATAGTGATAGTAACACATGCTGCTCCTCTCCATATCTCCTCATATCTGCAAAACCACAACCCCTCACATCCCAACGCACATAAGAAAACAATCTCTCCAAACCCTAAAATCCATAAGCTCTCCTAACTTTCAATTTCCATCTCCAATTCAAACTAAATTCCCATGGAGCTTAAATAATGAAAACCAAGAGATTGGAAATGAAAATTCCCAACCCATCACTCTCTTTGTATAATGATCACTCTAAACCCTAAAAAAGCTAAAAATCTTCATAACTTTCTACTCCATTCTCCATAGTCTTCAATCTAGGTGCCCATGGAACCAAAATTGAAAAACAAAGAGAATAGACTATTCACTCAAATGCTACATGCTAGAGAGCCCTCATATATGATCAAAATTGTCTCACGTCTCTCCTTCTCCTCTCTTGTCTCCACACTCCCCCGTAGCTCCCCACCCAAACTAGATTTTCACCATTGTTTTGACATGGTTGTGGTGACTCATTGTTGTCCAAATTCTAGTAAAGTTGGTATAAACAGGTCATTCATTTGAGAATATGGGTAAAAAATGATCAAAAGTGTTGTGAAATATGATTAAGCTACAATTTGTTTATTATTTCCTATTTAATTTCTTGGGTAGAAACCACTCCCAAAAGAAAGTAGTGTCATCTCTTATGACATACTATAGAAAAAGGAAAAATAAAGATCACATTCTCATGCAATTGCTCAATGGCTCAACTGCTCTTGCCTCTTTGGCTTTGGTATTTACTTAGAATGGATAAGGTGGTAGTTTCAATTATGGGAGTTCAAAATCTCATGACTCATGACTTACTTCTTGGGAGGCCATAGTTGAGAGCAACACGCAAAACTGATTGATGGCACAAAGGGTACTTGAGGATTGGGTCATCAAACCATAGAGTCATAGTTTTAGTCACTAACACCACCAACACTTCACATTTAGATACACCATCTTTTGATTACTGGGAATTTCCGAGTCTTGAAGGATTCAAGCTATGACTTACTTCTTGGGAAGCCATGGTTGAGAGCAACATGCACAACTGATTGATGGCACAAATGGTACTTGAGGATTGGTCCATCAAACTATAGACTCACAATTCCAATCACTAACACCACCAACACTTCACATTCAAATACACCATCTTTTGATTATTGGGAATCAGATTTTGAAGAAGGAGCTCTAGGTATGGACACAAGCATGGAAGAGGAGACTTCCATGGAGGAGGATAAATCTGAATCTGATTCAGATGTGTATCCCTTGTGTGCCATAGATTTTGCACCTAAGCCAAAGGTTTTGAAGGATCCAAATAAATCACCATTGACACTTGAGGAGATAGAGAGTAGGTTATCTACCCTCAATTATGGCCCAAATGTTACCAAGGAGGAGAAGGTAAGATTTGAGGATATTTCCGTAAGTTCATCCATGTGTTTGCTTTTAGTTACAAGGATTTGAAGGAAGTCACTTTGGAGGAGCACAAGATAGAGGTGGAGTCACATGCAAGACAAATCCACCAAAATTAATGTTGCATTAGCCCACCAATATCTTTGGTTTTGAAGGAGGAGATTGATAAGCTCAAGGAGGCCAGATTTATCTATGAGGTAGAGAATTCAGAATGGGTGTCTCCAACTATCATTATGAAGAAAAAGAATGGCAAGCTTTGGGTATGTGTGGATTACAAGAAGCTCAACGTTGTTACCAAGAAGGACCACTACCCATTGCCATTCATTGATGAGATCTTAGAGTAGGTTGCAGGTCATGAGAAGTACAGTTTGGAGATGGTTATAGTGGATATAACCAAATCAAGATTGCACCAGAGCATCAACAACTCCCACATTCATCACACCTTGGGGAACTTACACTTTCAAGGTCATGCCTTTTGGGCTTTGCAATGCTCCAGCCACATTCCAATGGTTCATGAATGAGGTATTTGAGCCTTTCATTGGGAAATTTTTGAGAGACTTCATTGATGACTTTTGTGTCTGTGGGAGCAAGGAGGAGCACTTTGAGTACCTAATCAAAGTCTTGTAATGCTTGGATGAGGCAAATGTATCACTCAACCCAAAGAAGTGCATTTTTGGATGTGAAGAAGGTCTAATTTTGGAGCACATCATCTCCAAGGATGGAATAGCAGTTGATCCTAAGAAGGTGAGGAAAATCTAAAACCTTCCATTCCCTTCAAGCTTGACAAAGTTATGCCAATTCTTGGGGATAGTTGGGTACTATAGGAGGTTCATATTCTTTTTTTCCAACAAGGCTTATGCATTGAACATCTACATGAAGAAGGGTGTAGATTACATGGTGATTTTGGAGGACAAGGAGGCTCTCAAAGCTTTTGAGGAGCTCAAGCAGTCCCTTGTTGTAGCTTCAATTCTTGCTAAACTTAAATTAGAGTAAGCATTTCATCCTCTACATTGATGCTTTTAGTGTAGCTATAGGATGCACTCTTAGTCAATTAGATCAAGATAGGCATGATCATCCAATAGCTTATGCTAGTAGGCAGATGGATTCAGTAGAAAAGAATTACTCTATCACAGAGAGAGAAGGGTTGGTAGTGATCTTTGGTCTCAAGAAGTTTAGACACTACTTGATTGGAGGGAAAACCACCATTGTCACTTATCACAAGGCTTTGAAGTACATCTTCAAAAAGCCTAATGTGGAAGGGAGGCTAGCAAGGTGGATGATACTCTTGTCTAAGTATGATTGCATCATTGAGGATAGGCCAAGAAAGAAACATGCAAATGCTAATTTGTTATCTAGGGCCTATGATCATGATGGAGATGAGCCAGTGGATGATTCCTTCCCAGATGAAGAGCTCATGACAATCTCAATCACTCAAGAGGTTCCAATGGAGTACAAGGAGATTGTAGATTTTTTGACAAGAGGTAACTATCTAGAAGGGATGCATGCTAGGGAGAGGAAGGCCCTTGCAGCAAGATCTAGACCTTACACAATGGTGGAGGATATTATTTTTCACCAAGGAGTAGATGGTGTACTTCAAAGAGCAGTGGGTAAGGAAGAGTCTATCCTACTCATACATGAGTTTCATGAAGGTTTAGTATCTAGAAGACACTTTGCAGGAAAGGTGACTGCTTTCAAGATTCTAGATGCAAGTTACCATTGGAGAGGGATTTTCAAGGATTGTCTTGATTATTGCAAAAATTGTCATGTTTGTCAAGCTTTTGCTAGAAAGTATACTTCCACTCCACCACTTAGATCGATTCCATTGTTAGGACCTTTTGAGAAGTAAGGAATTGATTTTGTAGGTCCTCTCAATAGAACCCCAAGGAACAATTGTTGTATTTTAGTAGTTACTAATTATCTTACCATGTGGGTTGAGGTTAGACCACTGAGTGACAAGAATGAAGATGAAGTTGGGAGATTTTTTTATGAATGTATTATCACTAGGTTTGGATGCCCTTTGGAGTTAGTTTTTGATAGAGGAGAGTTTATAGAAAGCATCACTTCAGCCATGCTACAACATTTCTCTATCCCACATAGAGTAACTACATCCTATAAGCCAAATTCTAATGGCTTGGTAGAGAAGACCAATCAGACCTTGTGCATGATGTTGGCCAAAGATGTAGAAATGGAGGGAGCTAAACATCATTGAGATAAGAGGATTCATGCAGTCTTGTGGGGGTATAGGAAAACCATGAAGATTTCCACTAGATATTCTCCATTTCAATTGGTATATGGTATTGAGTCTACCTTACCTATTCACTTTGATCTTCCTACCTTCCAAAGCATTCATAGGAGATTGAAGAAAGCACCAAGAGGTGATGCATAGAAGTCAAGGAAGGATCAACTCATGGCATTGGAAGAGGCAAGAGCAGGTGCTATGGTTCAAGTGGAGCAAGCCCAAAGGAAAAAAAAGGAGAGCTATGACAACAGGCAAGGCAAGAAGAAGTCGGAGCCTTTCAAAGAAGGTGATTGGGTAATGTTGCTTGATTCCATTCGGTTCAAGAGAGTGCAAAAGAAGTTTTTGCCTAAGTAATTTGGATCTTTCATAGTGGAGAAGGTGTGGGGCAATTACACTTATGATCTCAAGGAGTTGGGAGGAAGACACTTTGATAGGATTAACCATGATAAGTTGAAGATATATCATAGAAGGTAGAAAGACCTTCACTTTGGGGACAAAATAAAAACTTAGTTTGAGGGTAAATGTAACACCCATTTGTGCATGTGTGTGGTATTATGATATTTAGCTTAGCATTACAAATACTTGAGAAATATTATGTATGTAGAGATAAAGGATGGTTCTACATTAGTCATGATTAGCTAAATTTAGTCATAGCTAAGATAGAGGGGACCTTACTTTAGAGAAAGTGGAAAAGATGAGCACCACTATTTTGGACTCTAGTGTATTGACTTGGTATTATTCCTAGGTGTTTGGCTTTGAAGAAAGAGTTGAGAACTTTTGGGCCCGCAAGCCTTTTTGTTTTGGATTCTTCTATAGTCTAAGGATAGCTCATGTGAAGGAATCCTTGACTTAGTAGTTGGGTCAAGATAAGATCACATGCTTAGTGGAATATGCCCATGTGGATGGATATGCCTTTATACTTTTTGACTTTACTTGATAGCCTAGTTACTTGAGTTACTATAGTAAATAGTAACTTTGGTGCGTAACTATTTCACAAGTATATAACTAGGGGTGAGGAGGTACTCATCATCCTTTCATTTGAAAATATCTCTCCCTCATTGAGTTCTCTAGTGAGCAGTGTCTTGAGTCTTGGAGTGTTAGCCTTGGAGGAGTATGATGGAGTTGGGGTTCTTTGCCTTCTTAGTCCATAGTTTACTACCATAATAGCCATCAGAGGTTCATCTTGAGTGAGAGACAGGCCGGCTCATAGAACAAACCTTCCTAGTTGATTATCTTATCATGGAAAACCTTTCTTTGGCATAATTGTCATTATTACAAGGCATCTCATGGCTAGTCACGGCTAATATCATCACCTCTTGGTGGACAAGGAAGCTGACATTTGGAAAAAAATCAAAGCATTTGACACTTTTGATGTATTTGAAAACACCACTTTCAAGCTTGGACCAAAAAGGAGAACCAAGCTTCAACATTGGTACATGGTGTCTTGCTCATATTGATAGCAATGAAGAACTTGTAGATGCCATTGCTAATTGCCTCTTCATTGTGGAGGTCAAAATGAGCGGTCTTGCCCCCTCCCCCCCCCCCCCCCCCCCCAAAATGCACCTTCTTGACCCATTAACAAGATTCTTTTTCAAGTTACTAAAACCCCAACATGTTCTTGCCAATTCCGCATCCTTGATGGATTTTGACTCTTGCTTGATCTTTGAGCCTAGATCCCCTCACTTTGGCAACACCTACACTCAACTAAAATTTCCCTTACCATACACATATGAGCATGTTTATGAGACCTCCACTATGTCATGCTTTTACATCAAGGATGATATTGTTTGCCAAGATGAGGATATCGAGCCATAATGCCTCCATCTTGATGGAGCTTCTTTTTATGATACCCTTATCTCATGCACATAAGTTATTTTGACTTCTCTTCTATGTGAAGATGTTCTGATTCATCCAATAAACACCCCCTTTGTGTTTCCATGGAGAAACTAAGGTGCACACATGAGCAACTTCCATGGCATATAACAAAAATCAGCTCTCAAAACAATTGGTTAAGGAATAGGAAACCCATCATATAGTTCCCGAGGACATGCTACATTGACATTTCTTGGAAAAACCTCCCAAGCAACCCTCCAAACCTATTCCTCTTCACTCTTAGATTACCAACAAGTTCTACAACCTAGACATTTCATGTCTTGATGAACCACCAAAATAGGTGAGGATTATTACCAACATGCCAAAAGGAGATCACCTAGCTTATTAGACTCTTTATTACAAGTTTTTAATGTGTTTGCCTGCAATTGCACCAAACTATTAGGTGTCAACCCTCAATTATGTTAGCATTGGATCTTACTCTATCACAATGCTATACCAATTAGGTCCAAACCCTAATGGTTGAGCCCAATTCATGCTCAAAAGGTGCAAGGGGTACTTGATAAACTACTCAAGTGAAAATTCATATATCATGGAGGGAAACAAAATGAGCTTCCCCAATCATGTTCATCCCAAAGAATGATATGGGCAAGGTGCGGATCTGTGTGGAATTTTGGAAACTAAATGACAAAACCATCTTAGACCCCTTCTCCATCTCCTTTACCAATATGTTATTGGACAAGGTTGCCCATAAATCAATGCTTCTTGTTCATGGATGGCTATTTGGGCTACAATCAGATTGTTATTGCTCCTCCCCCGGGACCTGCATAAGAATACCTTTGCCATAGAATGGGGTACCTACATGTACCAAGTGATGCCTTTTGGATTACAAAATTCTCCCACATCATTCCAACACTACATGATGAACTCGTTCCACCAAGTGTGAATGGAAATGGAGCTCTACCTTGATGACATGTGCATGCATAGTGCTCACAATAACCACATTCAGGCACTCCAAGTGGTCTAACAAATTTTCTGGTAGCTAAAGATCTCCCTCAACCCACAAAAGTGCTTATTCAAAGTCTTATGTGGTTCCTTTCTTGGACATCTTGTTTCTAAGAATGGTATCATGGTTCATCCAAAAAAATTTAAACCATCCAAGCACAAATTGCACTAGAGATGGTTGATGAGCTACATAATTTTTTTGGCTGCATAAGCTATTATTGCCAATATATATATATATACAAAAGGATCACTTCCACATTATTAGCCTTATTGCACTCTATGGTTGACTTTGTTTGGATATACCAATATATCAAGGTGTTTGAAACCTTGAAATGCAAATTGGCAATTGCTCTAATCTGGGCTGCACCAAACTAGGCTTTGATTTTTCATGTCTTTGTGGATACCTCAAACATTGCTATGGGTGTAATCTAGGCACAATATGATAAGAACTTTGGGAACATCCAATTTACTATGCAAGCTGGCAACTCAACTCGGCCAAATGAAATTACTTGACCATGGAGTGAGAATGTCTTGGAATGATCTTTATAGTACAAAAGTTTCATCACTACCTTATGGGGAATAGTTTGTGTTCTATGTAGACCACAAGGCTCTCAAATACCTCATCAATTAGCCATGTTGTGCACAAAGACTAGCCCATTGGATGCTACTATTGCAAGAATTAATTTTTATGGTAGAATACTATCCAAAAATCTCATGACAATGTAGATCTCCTCTCTTGTATTCAAATCCCTCCTACAAAGTGCTCCCTTAGCACCAATCTAGTAGATTTACAATTTTTTTATATGCAATAAATGTAACTACACAATTGTCCTAGATAATTCAAAACTATCATTACCTCTCTATGAGCAATGTGCCTTTCAATTTGCCAAAAATCCAACACAAATCATGCCACAAGGTCAATTCTTCCTAACACTATAAATGGATAGAGAATTGTACTAAATGGGTGTAGATAGGGTCCTTTGGAGGTGCATGGAGCCAAAAGAGGCAAGCATGCCACATTGATGACTTTGGTGGATGTTTCTTTGGCAAGACAACCACCCAAAAATTGTATCTTGCTAGCTATTGGTGACCATATGTCTCTCATGACACCAATATGTATGCCTATATGTATGATGCTTATCAATGTGTCAAAAAACCCTTATTTAGGTACCATATACCTCTCCAACTTGTCTTAGTCGCTCAACTATTTTAGAAAGGGAAGATTGATTTTGTAGAACCTATCAATCTTGCAGGCCATAGAACAAGGCACCACTACATCATTGTGGCAATCGACTACATCACAAAATAAGCTAAAGATGAGTCCTTCAGCAACAATTTTGCCATGATCACCATTCAATTTTTACATAAAAATATCATCTCTAGGTTTAACATTTCCCTATCTATTATCATAGACAATGGGTTGCACTTCATCAACAAAGGCATATGGGAATTGAAAATTTCTTACAAGATTCATCATCATTGCTCTACCCCTTATCACTCACAAGCAAATGGTCAAGTCAAACGAGTCAATGGTATTTTGCTGACAATCCTCAAGAAAATTGTAAGTTTAAACCCAATTGATTGGGACAAAAAACTTGTAGGTGTGTTATGGGTTTATCATTCCACATAATAAAGCTCACAATGGGCGTCATCCTATTTGAACTTGTCTATGGACAAGAGGAAATTTTGCATGTTGAATTCTTAATCTCATCACTTTGAGTCATGATGGCCACTTTGACTAGGACATCTTAGTTTAGCAAGGAGAAGATTGTGGAAGAACAAGTTTTTGCATTGTACAACCTAATAAAAATGTCTTTGGGCCCTTGTACATGCAATATACTACCTAGGCTAGAAAAAAATCCTACATTGACTCCAAAATCAAAGAGATCATGCTCTACAAAAAAAATGATAAAATTTAAACTTCAATGACAAAGTGGACCAATTCCCTAGCAAATTCAAAGAAAAATGGCTATGTTCTTATACAATACATGAAGTTTTTGATAATGGATCAGTAGAAATTAGAGACACTAGATGGGAGAATTCTAGAATCCCATACTAATGGCATGAAGAGTAGACCTTAAAACCCACACTTCATTCCATTAAGGGGTAAGGTAGAAAAGATCCCATGAGAGACCAATTATTTTCTTGTCATGGAAGAGAACACTACAAGACAACAATTGCTACACCACCTTTACAATAAGGGACTTCCATTATGGGAAATCCTTGCTCTAAGAATGAAAGGACTCTAATCATTATCATGGGATCAATTGTGGGCACCTTGGCATGGCAAGATACTCCCCCCAAACACATGTGGTGCCTCTATTGGCTTGACCACCACTCTCGTGATCGATAGTCTTATGCTAGGTCCAAGATTAGTGCATGTTGAGCTTTGCCTTCTTCCCTCCATGTCATGTCTTATCAGTTTGTCTTGTTTTATTTCTCAAAAAATTACCTCAACTTTGATCCAAATCTGGAGGCAAGGGTACACTATTTGTCCTGATTCCTAGAAGGGGCTCTCATATTCAAACAACAAATAGACTGACATTGAGCCATGAGAATCTTCAAAGCCTCATAGCAATTAAAAGATGCACAAATTTACATTCAATGGCAAAATGGTGCCACACAAAGGAGAATTCACCTCCAAGACTCAATTGGGACAAAGTTTATGATTTTTGCCATCCAACAACAGAAAGTTCCAATATCATCAAAATGTTTTAGATCTTGAATTAGACCAATGCAACCTCATAGAAAATTGAAGTCCTTGCAAGAAAGTACAAATCTTTCAAGAGAAAATCTAATTCCTTTAAATACCATGCATGATTCATTACACTCTTTACTTTACAAATCAAGAATATTGATACTTACATGAAGGAACTACAATAGGAGCTTTGACATTTCAAGAAATAAGCAAGAAACTAAGATTGCTATGCAAGACAAACAACATCTGACTACCAAAGTGATTGCGGGAGCAATCTTGGACAAGTTAGATCAAATAGGTCAAGTAGCTATTGTCCTTGCCATATGAAAATTCCATCAAGAAGTAGAGGATTACCAAGTGGATAGAGTTCTACCAATGCCAATTTTGTAGAATATCTTTGAAGAAATTTTCAAAGAATTGGGAAGATTGGCCAAACATATTGATATTAACTTCGAATTCACACAAGAAGCCAATAACTATTTCCAAAAGAAGGAGCCATGGCACACATCTACATGTAGGTAGGACACTTCTGTAATTTCAGTAATGTTGACCCCAAAAAAGAAGAAACATGGAAGTAGGCTATGGAACATTGTGGGCCACAAATTCTACCTCCAACTAACAAGAAGCTCAATAGGATACACATGATGGTGGAAGAGATTTAAGTTGATTTGGCAATCAGTCACTTGCTGATTCTTGTAACTGACTTAGAGCAAATGTAAGAGAGGAAATGTTTTGTAGGGTGTTCCCTCTACCCAAGAAGTCAACTAATGTTCCTTTAGCTTGGAAGGAATTCAAATTCAGCTCGTATCTCTTTCCAAGGCTTTTCTTCTTCAAGCCATCCAAGAATATATCAAGAACCATGTACAAGAATGGGTTCCTTATGGTGATAGTGACATATACACCATTGTATTTTTCCATGAAAAACGTCCTATTGGAGGCCAAGTGAATGTATCATATTTGAACCTATCCCTTGTAGATGCTATTATAAGAAGTGTAGTACATAGAGAGGAGTCCAATTATGCTTCCATAATCTTTACAAAACTATAGGAATGTTGTGTGAGGTTTAGAGAACAGTTTCCATAGAGAAAAAAAAGGGAGAAAGCTCTTCATAATGGGACCTATCCTTATTGCCATTGTGGAATTTTTGTCTTCAAAAGCCTTTGAGCTAAAGGAGAATTTGGTCAAAGAGGTAGCCTTAACAACACAAAAGCCAATTTTCAAGAAGAGCTACCAAGAAATGAAAATGAATTGGCATGCAATACATGAGCTTGCATGTCACCACACATTTGGTCTCACAATCACCAAGTAGACCAAGAAAGAGCAAGAACACATCTTGAGGTTACAACTTAGCTAAACTCTAGGATCCCAAGAGATTGAGCAATGAGAGCCCATAATGATTGAGATCATGGGCAGCAAAAGGAAGAAGACTATGAGCCTATAGAAGGGAGTCATTGTCTTGCCAATTCTGATTAAGGAAAAGAAGGTAAAGCTTATATGTAGGAAAATGACCAACAATAGCAAGCAAGCAGAGCCATCTTCCTTGAGAATGCAAGGCTCTATGTCCAAGGAAAAGATAAGTGAAGAGACACCTAAAGATACATAATAAAGCCTGCTTATAATAGGCAAGTAGGGTTTCCAATGCCTAATTAACCTAACTTAATTCTTGTGAGGTGCCTTAATTAAGGCCCTTGTGCACCATGGCAAAATCCCATTACACTGCACTAATCCCAAGCTCAAACTCTAGTGGCATTTGGGAGAACCACTAGGCAAGCTAGGATTGCTCCCACTCTTGCATAGAATTTGGCGCATAAGCTCTACAATAGCCACCAGCTGAACGAGGGAGTCTACCCAAGCAGCATGATTGAATTGCAAGAAAATAACCATATGAGCATGAAGTGATTTCTCCATCGAGGTGGACTCAAGGCGCGCTTGTTCATCCTTCATAACTTTAGCACAAAGGCCACAAAGGTACCTTACGCAAAGCACAACATGCACACGTGCTATGCAGGCATGGGTACACTCCTCCATGAATCCAAAACACTCATAAGGTTGCATTTGTTCTTGAACTTCATCAACTTGAGTGGCACACGCAGCGGCAAGGCTAGTACCTTTAGACACTCTTCTCAGAAGATTATCCCCGGTCTGACTCAGAACTATTGATACCATTTCTCCAAAGTTGAATTCTTCCTCCATTCTAGGAAACTAGTACACCTTCTGCTCCTTGTTGTCTTCTTCCATGACCTCTTTGAGACTTCTCAAGTATCAATGTCTTGATTTTCCTTACTCTTCCTTGTTTGCTTGTCTGATTCTCAACTACTAATGCCATTTCTCTGAAGTTGAATCCTTCCTCCATTCTAAGAAACTGGTACACCTTCTGCTCCTTGTCGTCTTCTTCCTTGACTTCTTTGGGATTTCTCAAGTCTTAGTCTCTCAATTTCCCTTGCTCTTCTTCCTTGTGCGCTTGACTGATTCATAGCTATTGATGCCATTTCTCCAAAGTTGAATACTTCCTCTATTCTAAGAAACCGGTACACCTTCTGCTCCTTGTTGTCTTCTTCCATGACTTCTTTGGGACTTCTCGGGTATCAGTCTCTGAATTTCCCCTGCTCTTCTTCCCTATTTGCTTGTCAAAGAACAAGCACAACTCTGTCTGCATCAAGTTCAATGTCAAAGAACAAGCACATCTCTGCATGCGAGAAGCTCAATGTCAAAGAACAAGCCCAACTTTGCCTACATCAAGGCCAATGATGCTAAATATGGTTTGAAAGTTATCTCCTGTGTATTTCTACTTCAGTTGTCAATGGGGTGCAATGTCTTTTCTACATCATGTTTGGTCGTGAGGAGAATCTTGGTGCAAAATGCAAGGTCACAACTAACGTGCAAGGGTGGAGTGCACTATTTTGGTACAACAACATTGAGTTTCACATGAAGAAGTAGCATGCTCTCAAATTTGGATAGTATGAAAAGCTGCAATCAGAATCAAAGCAAGAGCATTTCTTTGATGAGGTCGAGGTCCCTTTTAGAAGCACTCTTAGGGCTCACTTTGCCTTTGAAGCTGCAAGAAATTGTGAGAATGTCTTCATCATTGATAAAGGAATCATTGAAGTAATTGTTGGTGAGATGATGTATTCAGTGGAAGATGAGGCCAGTGATGTTGACAATGATGACGAGCAAGAGCTTGCATTTGGAAGTGAGGCCAAACATGCAATTATGGTTGCTAACCGCTGTGCCAATGCTATGAAGGCAAAGCAGCAAGCGTTGGCAATTTTCAAACCCAACGAGCCAGTAGATAATGACAAAGTGCATTCTTCCAATATGGTCACAATTGCAAAATCCAAAACACAACTCTTCAACCTTGACATTTGATATGTTGCATGTGGAGCATCATTCTGCTTGACAACAAACATCATCGGCAAGACATATGAAGTCCTATCTGCTCCATCATTGCGTTCTTGCTCCCATGAGAATGTAAGTAGCTTTGTTAGGATAGTTTGTGCCGCCAACTGTCAATGAATATCAAAGCTGCTAAAGAAAACTTGGGCATTTTTGTTAGCACTGGACTAAGCATCACACTAGATCACATCATATTTAAATATTTTTGTTTGTGTGTATGTGGAGAATAAGCACGTTGTTGTCAACCTGCATGGGTGCATATTGCCAATTTTTTATCAACACATATGTGAAGTCATGTTCAACATGATTTCTCAATTTATTGATGTACTTTGCCCTCATTGGAGGATTTGTCTTCTTGGTGTATCAAGCAATGGAGCTCAAAATATGACCAGACATGTTGTTGGCATCGTGACAAAGCTTCAGATAGAACATCATGATGATTGTGATCTGATCCAAATATGGTGCAAAGTGCATCAGCTTGATCTAGTTATGTAGCATATCATGAATGTAGTTGTGAAGGAGCACTTTTTCTTTGTGATGATAGGTTTCATTTCACACCTCACGCAACAACAAAACCTGATTGCAGGAATGAGTATGACATGCTCCCATGTTGTAAACCAATGGCTTTCTACATACAAGGTTACAACTTGGTTCAAGAAGCCCCAACCTGAGCTCTTAGCTTACATTGAGTTGAAGCAGCTTATGAGTGCCCCACCTTGACTTTGGTGGGTGTATCTTCTTGTCATGGATACCTTCACAAGGAACAACACCAATTTTTTTTGCAAGATTCAAGGCTTTACAACCCTATTATCACAACAACAAGCAGAGCTCAATGCTCTCATTTGCACCTTCATTAAAGATCTAGGTATTAATGGCCCATTGACAACATAAATGATTTCTGTCCTAGATGTCACAATGCATATCATTAGGGGTCTTTATGCGCTTGCACTTTGGAATGTACATGAATTTGTCGTTGAACTTGCATCATAAATTGAACGCATTCTTGATGCTATTAATGAGATAAACCATAACAAGTTGTTGCAATATGTTGGTTTAGTCTTTGTTGAAGCATGTGCTTGCATTGAGAGAATCATTGTGCAGTGTGATGCAGACAACAACCCATACATCGATCCACTTGCACTACCACATGTTTTACCACAAGAGCTTGTTCATATGTCTGCTGCCGATTTCATTTGCAAGGTTTGTAGACAAAGCTTTCACTTGTAGCACCAATACTTGGCCACACAAATAGATGTCATTGCCAATGAGCATAAAGCTCTTTTTGAGCTTATTGAAATAAGCCAATGTTGCATGATAGCATTGATGGTTGTAACCAAAAGACATCGTTTGACAATGCCTGGACCTTACCAAGTTCTTGGTTTCCAAACTCAGTCAAGTTTTGCATTGGCATTGCAGATATATTTCCTGGCACAAGTATAGTGGAGTCTGACTTCTCTGTTCTAAGGTGGGAGAAAGTTGATCACCATAAGAGTCTCTCAGACTTTGGACTTGAACGTGTGCTACAGGCAAAGCAATATTTGCAAATTGAGGTACTTACGGATGATGATAATTGAGGAGTAACCTTGCTTCTTGTATTACAATCTATAGATTGATTGGTAATGCTTCTAATGTACATCTTATTGCACAACATTTTTTTCTAATTCTCATTTAGTGGCCTCCAATCTTGATTAAATGTGTACCACCTCAATTAATTCTGAAATGGCACCTATATTAAGCTAATTTAGGTAATTCAATCAATTTCTTATTATAAGCAGGCTTGTACATAAGTCATTAACATCAATGATGACTCCCGTAGACCCTAGGACAACCCATTGCTCCTATTGGGGACCAAGTAGGACAAGTTTTTGATTCTCCTTAGAAGGATGGAGAGCAAGGAGTGAGTCTGATATGGACAACGCTAGACCACCCAAACATTGTAGGAATAGAACCTACCTCACCCACAACATCTTCAAGGAAAAGGTTGTTCCTTATGCCAATAGACAACCCATTGTCAAAGGCCATGGGGCAAATGGCATCCTGTATATCAACAAGGATCATTGTGTTAGCCAAGCATTTGTAAGAAGCTAGTCCTATACAACATCACAAGTTGGGGGCCTTTTCCTTCATGTTAGACACTCTAGTGTCTAAATTTTTTCCAATGGTGAGAGAACCGTAGCAAGGAATGGAAGTAGGGTCTGACCTTTATGCTAATGGAGATTAGATGCAAGATATTAGTCCGCACCTAGATTGTTGAGCTATGGCTTCAAGGCCATAAGGCAATCCATGTATCAACAAAGGCTATTGTGTTGGCAAAGCAATTGCAAAAAGCTAGTCCTATAGATTGTCATAAGTCAACAACATTTGCGTTCATGTTAGACACTTTGGTGGACAACATGGTGTCTAAAGAAGAATTACCATAGTGGGTAGAGAACCCCAAGAAGGAATGGAAGTAGGTCTGACCTTTGTATTGATAAAGATTAGATGCAAGACATTAATCTGCACCCAGATTAATGAGCTATGGGAAGAGCTAGGAGCTTACCAAGGAACATGACCACATGATACAGGAAGTAGAGACCGTTTGGAACAAGAAGGTACAACTTTATAGTCATAGTTTGACCTCCTATAGAACAAATTAATAGAAGCTAACCGCCAACTCCAAGTTGCATGGACAAATAAGACTACTACCACCCAATAGTTGGTGGACATCCAAAAGGAGGGAGAACTAGAGGGAGAACTCCACAAGCTCCAAGCTCAAATATCCCAAGGAAAGGAGGGCTCCAACATAGAAATATGGGAACTTGGTGAAGCTATTTACACTTCTCGTAAGGAGGTAGTTGAGTTGAAGGTTGTCCACTTTCCACTATAGGTAAAAGTTACAACTTTGGAGAAGGAGAAGATCCTTGTACAAGAAGTCCAAGATGCATAGAAAGGAGAGTTTGCTTCTTGACATAAATGGGTTGATTATAGAGAAGAACCTATATTGGAAGGACCTCTTGTACTACAAGGAGAAGAGAAAGGAGGAGCAAGGTGAGGTTGAGGCACAACAAAAATCTCAAGCATTCAAAATTAGAAGTTGGAGTAGAAGGTCAACCAACTCCTCCAATCTATAAAATAACAAAAGTTGGAAGGGCCAATAGAGGCCAAAGACTCCAAGGCCAAGGATGATGGGGAGAAACTTAAGGATGAAGACCCAGATAGATCAATATTAGGAAGATCCAAGAAAGATGGGCTTGACAATGACAAGGTGATTCTCTCAAGTGGAGCACCAAAGGCCAACCTCATCAGAAGTACTTTGGCTACATCAACTTCTTCTAGACCCAATAACCCCAAAGATAATGCCAAAAATCAACAAGGGTCAACTAGGAAGATTACCTATAGAGTGAAATCAACCACAGAGGATAACCAACACCTAGATGGGAGTCCCAAAGATAGTGGACTTGAAGAAGGGAAGTGAGTGACCAAAGAGATGATCACCACTATGAGCTTGGTCCAACCCCACTTCCATATTATCGTAGAGGTCAACACATTGAGGAGAGTGCGTGATCAATAGGTATAAAAATATAGGAAGTTCAGTAGAATTGATCTATATAGTGGACCTCCTAGAGCAGATTGTAGAGGAAATGCCTTTGTGACAAGTAGAGAGGATAATGTGATGGCAATCATAGAAGAGGAAATAAACTAGTTGAGCCTGAATGTTTATGAAGAAGATACTCCAAGATGATATTATAGGAAGAATAGTGCACCTTGGATCAAGAAAGGTAGCTGGATCTTCTATAGGTAGTCCGCTAAAAAGAAGTCAAAGGCTTGTCAAGCAAGGCCAATTGATGGCCAAAGCATTAGACTTGGTTTGTTGATTAGTGGAAAGTATGGTGGTAATTGCCAAAGAATTTTTGTTCTTCATGAGCATTTCCTAGGCCCTAGAGTTCATAGGACCCGTCAAGCTCACTAAAGTCTCAAGACTTGAGCATTATGCTTGGAATATGATAGCAATATAGGCAACCAGATGGGATGACTTTGCACCTTAAGAAGTTAACAAGAGAGTCCCACAAGAATCTTGGGAATGTCAAGAATGGCTCAATTGGTAATTTTACCATATCATGGATCAAGTTTTAATCCCACTTTTGTCACCACTTGAGTATTGTTTCTGATGTTTTGAGCTTTGGGCATCAATGTCCACCAAGTGGAAGAAGCTGCCTAATCCTTAAGCCAAGAAGACAAGGAGTGGTCTGCATGGTATCCCTATCTACCATGTCCTACCTTGATGTAGGACATGCAAGTAGATGTTCTTGTTGCTTTGAGTTGGCTACAACAAGAAACTTTAATTTTTACATTGAAAACAAATTTACAAATTGGATTTGGCCCTCCTCATTATGGGAATAACAATAAACCAACATATTTTGCTATGAGTGATTTAGATACTAATAAAGTCTCTATATTATGGACCTAGAGAATTGAGTTTCGAGATCTCTTCAATACCCATTGTGTATTAGTGGAGGGACTACTAAGGGGAGGACCTCTAGTTAGAGTACACCCATGAGTTGACCTATGTATCAACAAATCTCCCATACGTTTCCTTGAGGTATTTGGTAGACTATTTGAAATTAGTAAACCAAGGTCTAGCATTGAAACCTCATCTTTGCCTTGGATGGGAGTATGTAAAATCAAGCTAGGTAACTAACATAGAGATCACCTAGATCCACTAGGATATGAGGTTGTAGGTAGTCCACAATGGCACTATCAGTTCAAACCTCACATCCTATACTACACCAATTAGTACCATATTCCAAGAGTTAAGGATGGTGTTCAAGTAGTTGGGGGCAAAGGACTTGCACTAATTTTTTTCTTGCCTTACAGGGTTCCTCTAGTAGTCTTGGAGAAGCAAGAAAGGCATTCTTGAACTTAGTCCTTCAAGTATTTTTTATCTTGCAATGCATTGAGTAGTAATGTTTTGACAAGAACTAAGATATAAATCTCAATGACAAGGAGGAAGACTCTAGTGACCATGATGGTGTCATACTTTGCTTTTCTCTCTTTAGGAACACACAAGGTGCCTAACTATGGAGCCTATAGATCAGAGGTTGGAGGTAAACCTATCCCTACTAGTTTGAGTGTGCATAGATCCAAACTAGTAGAACACTTCACTCTAGGTTTTGGTATTCTTGCTATTGTGTAGAGTGGTAACGGGCAACCTAAATTGTCATCATAACATGAACTCTTGGTCTAGTAGCCATCATTTCTAGCATTACCAAGGAGAAATACATAGCACTTCTAGAAGGAAAGAACCTAAGCGCAACACACACACACACCAATCCAATTGGGCATACAAACAAGCATGCAAGCACGGAGAGGATCCAATCACAAGATTCCAATAGCAATTGTTTGTGCTTTTTGTCAAAATTGAGCTTTAGAGTCCTCTTGGTCTGTCATCCAACCAATTTCAACCTATACTTCAAACTTCCTCCAAGATGTATTTTAACCTTCACCCAATTTGTACTCCAAGTAGAGTGATCTTATGTCTTCTTGATGAGGAAAATACTATGTAACTCAAATGAGCATAACTTCCTCTATGTAACTTGTATTGCACTATTCTTGGATTCAATAGAAAGCCTATGAGATAAAATTTCCAATGATATAAAATAAGCTACAATCTGATTATCACAGCTCCCCTAATAAGCTCTCAATCTTGGCCAATCCTTTGTAAGTTTTACCCTAATTTACGGTTTGCTCTTGGTTTTGGGTAATTTTCCCTGAATTTTTGGATCAAAGGTGCACCTAATCTTCAAAAACAATCCAGAAACCTAAAATCATCAGTCATAAACACATAGATAGGAGAATAGACACTCAATCATGATAAAATATAGAAATGCTCTTCCAAGCTTATGACAATATTTGTAATAGAGTTTGTTGCATCAACTCTCACTCTCCATGGATCCAAAGTCAACCAAATTTTTCCCAATAGCTTTTTGTGCCTTTTTCTAAACCTCTATAAATTTTTAGTACTCTAATCCAACTTCAAACCTTAGATATGGATCAATTCTTGAGTTAGGCTAACTTGTGAGCTCTATAGACCCAAGTATGCTTGATCCAAGACCCTAAATTGTCTATCTGGGGAATTCACATGAAACCTCTCCATAGAAGTGAATTACCTAGCCACCAACAATACTGGAAATTCTCACAAGGTGATTTGAACCAAAACTTCAAGAGTGACCAAATCTTCAAACCTGATCAAAATGTAATCTCCAACTCCTCACTTTCCACAGCTCCAACTTCAATTGACCAGATCTGATTTGAGATTGATCAAAATCTAAATTTTTTTGAGCCCCTCATTATAAGCACTTTTGCAAATCATCAACCCAATTAATATATCATCAAGCTGTCTCATGAAGCTGTCTAAATAACCTATTTTGTGCTCTTGGGTATGAATTTTATTCCCCTTGACTCAATCAATCATATCTCCTAGAGAATTGACTCAAATCACTTGATTCTAGTTTTCAAATTATAGCCTGTCGGCTCCTCTCTTCAATTGTGGTCCTCTTGCTGCAAATTCCCCCCCAAACTCACTTGATGGTCAAAAAACTCCCAACTTTGTCTTGGAATCCAATCTCTTGCAATATTGTCATTTAGCCTCTTCACTTTTTGACAAGTGGATCCCACAACTCCATCTTGAAGCTCATAAGCAAAATTGAGTCATTTTTCAACTACAAGAGCACATAGAATGTCAAGTCCCATACTTGCTCATAAGTAAGCACTGGAAGGACAATAAGATTTGGGTTTTCCATCATCAACTTTGTGAATATCACCCTGAAATGTGCCATCATCCAATCCAGTAAGCCGTTGTGGTGTAGAATCTAAAGCCTAATGAGAAAAGGATGGGGGAGTGGCAGATCAGGAGCATAAAACATCTCCTAATCAATTTTTCTCTTTGACACCTGGCTTCCATGCTCTGCTACAACTCTTAGTCTCAACATCCTCCTCCCGCTTGAGACTCCTCCAACTAAAACACACCTTCCACCCAACTCTCCACCATCTGTATACGTAAGAACCCTCAAAGAAGACAAGACCATAATCCATGTGGCCAATTGTATACATGTACATAGATTGCTCACATCCGTGGGATTTGTCATACAATCTACTCCATCTTTACAAAGATAAACCACATCAATTAACTTTTTCAAGAGCTACACAAACCATAACATGACAGCGTCCCTAGAGTTGTGGCTTATGTCCTAGAGCCGAGGAAGCCTATAGTCAAAGGACTTCATTTGACTTATGGCATGGACTAAGATGTTCATGTAAGAAATCTGATAATTCCCACAACTATCCATGAGGATTTCCAATATGTACTAAGATTGTATATGATTCCTTATGCAATTATCTACTTTGAAAATCATGCAAGACTGATAGTGCCAACCAACAATATATTATGTTGGCTATCCCTTAGCTTTAGCGGGCATGTGCCTCCAATAACCCACATTAGATACATAGAGTCCTTTAGGCTTCTTGCATATAATGGTTGCTCTCCTAAGAGGTCTTAGAGAGTGGCTAAAGGCGAGGTCAGGCTTAGACATTCCATAAAGTGACAATCTTTGACACTCCTTCTACAAGAAGAAGCCACACTATTGGCAAGAAGTACAAACCTGCTCCATCAGAGTACAAGAAATGATGGATGTTGGAAGCATGTTAGGAATAGAGGTACATGACTCAAGACCTAGTCATCTTTTAGGCAACTATACATTGCAAAGCCTTTGCTTAACTATATCACCGCTTGGGTTGGGGTGATATCAAAGAAAAAATCATAGTCAACCTCTTCCAAGATGACATTGAAAATCTCACTTTCATGCAACTCTTAGAGCAGGCAAACATGGTGGGTTGTTGTCTAAGTAGGACCTTGGAGTTAGCCTACATGGATGGATTTATCCAAGTATGGGATTCTAGCTTTAAGGACTATGAAGATAGAGATTGTATTGGCATCTACTATCAAATGGGAGGTGCATTCTTCCCTTTTGCCAACAAAGGCAAGAAGAAGTGGTAGGCTTTGAAGAAAGGCTTGCTTGGAGGCCAAAACTTAGGAGAGGGCTGTATCAACAAAGCAAGAGAAAGGGCATTATAGGTTGTTGGTAAGTTGGTGGTGCAAGATGTGCATTATATGATTTCAAGTATAGGTGAATTGTTGTGGGACTCCAATTATGGGATTCTCTCTATGGGATAAATAGGCTAAAACACTAAAGACTTGTAGAATAGTAAGGCAAAAATTAAGGAGGCCATTAATGCAAAGGCGGCATGTTTATGCACTTAGGAAGACTAGTATAGATATGAATCAAGGATTAAGAGCAAATTGGTATTAATGGGATGGCCTTGAGAAGAGATGACTCCTATGGAGGAAGGATTGAAAGAGGAAAGTTTTTATTCTTTTAGGGTTTGATTCCCAAGTATAGAAGGGACCTTGGTCTACTATATGGAGGTTGGTTGATTGACAAAGGTGTTAGCTTAGTCCAAAATCAATTGACAACCACTAGAACAGAATAGGAAGCAAGATTTGGGCCAAGAGAGGAGGAGCCAAGAGTTGTAAGGGCACTCCTTGCCAGACAAAGACATGATTGGTCCTCCATTGTAAAGTCATAGCTTGCACTAAGGGTTATAAAGCTTCATGCCTTTTCTTATGTGGCTCTCAATGTATGAATGTACCTTGTATCCCTTGATGTGCTAGTTGATCCCCACTAACCTATTATTCCACTACAAGATGTCATGTAGTTGCTGGATAGCCTAAGGATTAGTAAGTAAAAAGTAAAAACAAAGAGGCCAATGGGATCCTTGTGGTGATAGACATGCAAGCCATATCCAAGTTTAAGTATCTAAAATAGACTTGGTCCTGCAAGATTTCTACATGCTCTATGGAAATCTTGCCCATAGTTCCTTACCAGCTCAAAGAAAGCCTAGCCTTATAAAGCCTATCATACAATTCTTCTATCCCATAGTGTCATCCCATAGACCAACTATGAGTTAGGTTCCATTGATGACACCCATAGGAGATTCAAACAAACACTATCACTAGTATCAGCCATGAGATATAGATTGACAATATATATCATATCACCCATAGGATATATACTTAGATAGACGTGATACCTAGCATCACCTATGAGGCATAAACAAAGCCTCATCTACATGGTATGCCTTGAGAGGAGCCTAGAATGATGACCCAAGATGGTGACATTATTCCATGGAGACCCAAACTATTGGATGACTTGGCCCTTCCTCCCTCTTTTACCCATACTCTAGAGAAGGGAAAGTGGCTTGAGGAGAGGAGGATGATACTTTTAGGTCAGATTAGTAGACTTACGCTTTTGAGGAGGAACATGATATTGTCTAAACAATTCATTCCCCGCATTAACTATGCTCATGAGAGACGGAGGACAATTCTAGTGTTTGGATGTTTGTTGTCTTGTGGACCTTATATGGGATAGTAGTCCACTCTTCACTCAGTGGTATCACTTGGTCTTGCAGTGTAAATGGTCACATTATAGAGGTAGGGAGTGCGTTTAGATATGTTCTACAACATAGAGTTAGAGAGTTTATGGAGGATTGTGTGTGATTCTTTGAGGTGATCATCTAGATAGATGGTACTAGGACAGAGTTAGAGCACTTGCTTTGGTCCTTGAGGGAGGAAGGCTTCTTACCATGTAGAGTATACATTGGAGATTGCCTCATGGCCTTGTTTAGTGATCATGATGGGTACATGGAGCCTTAAAGAGGATATATGGCTAGACCTTATGTTGCATTTACTACTTTAGGTTTATCATTGAGAGATATTCTTATAGTTGATGTGCACCCTTGTTGTAGGAACCATCTCCATGGAGGTATCCACCCTCCTTGCTTCACTCTTGCTTACACATAGCTAGTTATTATAGGCCCTTCATTCTTGGATATCTTGATTGCCTCCCTAGATAGATTTTGGACCAACCTTTCCTCTACTATAGAGTTCCTCATTGAGAAGTGGACATTGGGCTGACTTAGGGGCTACATTGCTGATCCATATGAGACTTTAGGTACATCCTTGCAAGATTCTCTTATGTGCCATTGGGAGTGGGAGTGTATGTGGCAATATAGACCGGTGTGGATCCATCAACCCATAGTTAGGCAGTTTTTTGATGCCATGGAGTGCATCAAAGTAGAACTTGCTTCCACTATATCCTCTTAAGATACACCATATGTTATTTTGGTTCTTATATGGTATTATATTATGATCACTTTGTTGTTTTGGCACTATTGTATCACATTATGATCACTTTTTCATTTTGGCACCATACTTATATGATTTTATATACATATATATAATATATATAAATGTATGATTATATATATATATATAATATAGGATTACACTTCTATCCATATTGTCCACTTCTTCTATACATGTATGGTGATATTATGACTTGTCTATTTTATATTGGTCATATTGATAAGGTTAGGATAAGATGACTTGTCTATATAATATTCAATATTCATAATGAAAACTAATTTGGGCTCTTGATATATTCTTCAACATTCTAGCAATGGCATTAAACTATAAAAATTATAGACAAATTACAAAAACATTTAAAGTATAACAACACATATGAAAAAAACACAAACTATGTAAACAATAAACCTTAAACACATGGCCTTATAGGGTAGAGCATGAAGAGTTTATTAATATTTAAAATTTCATTAATATAGTTTTTTGACCCTGTGAAAGCTTTTTGACAATGAATGCTTCACACATCTTACCCCATGCCCTTTTCAAGCAAACTCCACTACTTACAAGCTACCCCAATCCCCATTGTGCCTATGAGCAAACCCACTTCATACCCACAAGTGACTCCACACAATCTTACTTTCAGACAAACACAAGCAAATCTAAACTAGGAGCAAGTGAACCCATCATTTACAATAAAACCAAGGCTCTTTGACCAAGAAAATCCATCAAATCCATACAATATCCAATTCCAAACAAAAATTTATTCTATTCCAATCCAAAAATTGCCAAAAGCAAGCAAATGCATCATTTATAAACTTTCACCATTTGTAATGTTTACAAAAGTGATTTGTAATGTTCACAAAAGTGAATTTTGTGATGGAATTGGATCCAGGATATTTTGTGTGATTTCTTCCTATATTGTAACAAGTTGTATCCATTACATCTATTTTTTAAAAGCAAGCATACTCACAAGGCTCTTGATTTCTAGAGCTATTTTACCAACTTTGGCTAATTCTATAGTTATATGGTATTGATGCTTGGTTTTTGCAATCCTTTACTTAAATTAAAATTTCTTAGCTTTTGATCTTGCCTCAATCTTAACCCTTAACTCAATTTTTTATATTTTAGTGAGGAGAGCATCAATCTAAGCTAACCGGTATGTCTTTCTTGCTTACATCAATTCAATCTCCAATTTGGTATGCTTAGCCATATCTTGGGCAAAAGCATTCAATGTCAAACAATTCTTTGGATTTTTTTACAACCTTCTCCTCTTGTGTGATTCTCTCTCATGCTCATCTAGAACACCTACTCTATCCTTTTCACCTTTCTCTCTTGCTTCTCTTGCTTGCATATCTCTTGCTCGTGCTTGTATATCCTCTATTGCTCCTCTTTCCTCCTCACATCTATCAGTCTCTTGTGGATTTCTATCAATCTCCTTGGTTACTCTTGCTCTTTGTATTCCTTTGTGTAATTGGGATATCTTCTTCTTCATAAGTTCTAAATGGCTCATTTGGTGCATATTCATATTTGCCCTATGTGAACTTAAATGTTCTTTCCTCTTGGGTACTTGGAATGCTTGTTGGTAATGAAATAGATCCATGGAGGTTGAAAACTTGTGAAATCCTTGATAGAAGATTATCCTCTCTAGACATACACTCCTTGGCAGATGAAACTCTATATGTTTCATCCTTGTCACCCAACCACTTAAAGATATTCACTTCTTTTCCCATTACAAGGGCAATGGGGAATATATTATCTTATCCCCAAACAATGCATCTATTCTTGAATAATAAGCATAATATTATCCTTGATTGTCCATCTGCACTTGATTTCCTTATTGGTGAGTCCAATGCTAGTGGATTTGTCCTTCTAATTACAAGCAATTTTATAAGACTTCAAAAACTTGGCCCATGTCTTCATCAACCTTGATCTTGTCATGGATGATGGAAATCCATTACCAAATCTCACCAAAAAGTTGCTATGTAACTAAATGTTGTATTCTTTTAAATGGGTTTTGCTAGTGCGCCTATGGATTTGTTTAAAGTGCTTGAGATCTTCTACATAATCCAAATTTTGTTCTAGTGATGGGATACCATTTTGAATCTTTCATCCCCTCCTTCCTTTTTCTCCTTGCTCAAATTAGGATAGTAGGTGCAAGACACTTTTCTTTACTAACTAGAGTGACAAGAGGTGTCCCTTTATTTGGAAGAGCTATGGATGGTCCCAATGCTATAGAGAAAACTGTTTTCAAAATTTCTACATATCAAGGTATGGGAATGCAAATACCAATATGTGCAGGATTGGAGATAAGATTAGAATGGTGTAGACAAACAAGAGAATTGCAATCTATGTATGAGTGAGGTGGTTGCTTACTCATATTGACACGATCACACTCCATATTTATTAATCCATAGGAATTTCCAAGGGTAAATGCTCAAAGTTGGCACACCATGAATACTTTCACACAAGTACTATAAAAATATATATGAACACCAAGATAACAATTTCGATAACCTCTGACCTCCACCTTGACACCTACACAAAACTGAATCAAATTTGAGTTTGGAGAGCTTTGATCTTTCCAAATTGAATTTGAAGAGCTTTGATTGTATTCCTCTTCAATTTTTAGAATTCACCCTTGCATCCTCCTCTCTTATTATTGTATTCTAATCTTTTTTTAGTGAGTGTTTGAATCCCATCTATGACCGTGACACCTATTTCACTATTTCCTTGGTTAACACATGGCATACCTAGACAGGTTTTCATTAATACACTTTACTCAGCACTCTCACACTAAACTACCCTAATCCATCTTTCAACACAAAGTCCCAATTATGAAACAATGGTTTATAACCTTTGGTAGCCTGATATTGAAGTCCCAATTATGAAATGGCATGTTATAACCTTTGATAGCCCAGTGCTAAACTTTACTTCCCATGCAAAATGGATGGGAAGTAAAGTTTTTGGTTATGGGTCTTTTGTTGGAAAATTTATAGCACATGTTCCAAAGTTGTTAGCTCCTTGTGTCTTTGAGAATTGAAACCCCTTAATGTGTGTTTCACTGTATGTAACTCCACTAACTCACTATGTAAAATTAGTTTCTAAAAAGGGGCTCAAGATATCAATTGTAAACACCTTAGGCTCTTTGCACTATTAGGATTTGTATGCATTTCAAACAGAAGCTGCAATAGGTCAGGCATACTAAGAAGAAAGGGCAGCCATGTAGAAAAATGAAGGATGGGAAGACACCATTAAGCCATACAAGGGTGAGACAAAATAGGTAAAATGGTGCTAAGTCCCAATAGAGTCTATATAAGAAATTTTCCATATTGCACCTAAGATATCCAAGCTATGCAAGTCATATGGTCTACAGACAACTAGAGCATCCAAAGAAGCATCACCTAGTTTGATTGCTCTCCTATGGATTGCACTAGCCATTGCACTCTATAGAGCAATGGACACATGCTGTCTAAAATATGCTACAAAGTATGAGAGTGAGAGTGAGAGTGGTACCTCTTGGTGCCTAACACGATAAGCTCCCGTGCACTCCTTGACAAATGTGTTGAATGCCATGTCCATTGCTCCATATAACTCTAAGGTTAGAGGAACAAAGAGGTGATCTTGCTGCATACTCCTATACTTGGAGACCTTACGAGCTACTATTGCACTTGCTACTTATCCAAGGGGATGTGTAATCACTCCTTCTAAAATTGTATCATGTGTAGGGTCCATAACCACAACATCTGCTCTTGTCACTTGATCATCTTTGACTAAGTATAAGTCTGCACTTACATGTGTCATCTACAAAGCACATAATGCTCCTTTCTAGCCAAGTATCCACTCTCTCTTGCCATAGCAAACACTATGTCCTTAGTAGCATCATGGGTAGCTATCCTTTGTCCTCCAAAAGGGCACCGTGTCATATGGACTACCGCTGGATCTAGTGTAGAACCACATTCACAAGTGAGTAATAGTGAGTGATGTAGATGGATAGACCAAACCTAGGCAAAACCTCATCATTGTAAAGAAAGTAGTTAGTGCAAGTGAGAGTGCCCTTATGCATGGTCAAGCTAGGATCCAAGAGCCTACACCCTTGTTGGAACAAGAGCAAAGACATGTTCTAGTAGTATGAAGAATGGACAAGTCAACTAAGAGAGAATGTAGCATATGTTCACATTGTTGTTCCATCAAGGAAGATTGTAAACCTCTAGTCCAATTTGATGATAGTGAAACAAAAGGTGGAAAGTCCTTGCATGCATGTGGAGATAGACTATCTCTCATCTACCACAATAACATCTAGAGAGAAAAGGATCACTCTTCCACCTCTATCACATAAGTCTCCAAAACTAGCCTATCAACAACCACAAAATGAGAGGAAAGTAAGGGTGCCGAGAGAGCTCAACTACCCAAAAATGCTATAGGTGCCATCAACTCTATAGATATCAAGTCAAACTTACCCACAAGATTGGTAGAGATATTTGTCTATGTATCAAATCCCTTATTACACACTCAAATGTCTCTAGTCCAATAGTATCACCAAAGACTCATATAATCCTCCTATCAAAGGCTCTTAAACATGATAGGAAGGTCAAGGAGAGAGGAACTATGCAAAGGAAGTAAGTCAGTTGATGAGCAATACTAGAGGAGATTATACCAAATGCCACATGTGGATCTCCTATTAATAAAAGGTCATCCACATGGAGAACATCCTCTGCACGGGCAACGTTTAAGAAGCGTGACAGAATCCTCAGATCTTATTGGCATTCCACAAATACTTAGTCTATTTGTAGATGTGATATACTCCTCAAGAAGCTCAAGGTGGGGAGAGATACCTAAAGAGGACCATGTCATGCACTTTGACACCTTGACTCTCAAGCCTACTAGATGTAGCTTGGTAGTCAAGTGGTCAAAGGCCTACCTTATCTGATCTACAAGGCCCATGATGTGTATATCATCTGCCAAGGAGGGAAATACACAACTTTGCATGGCCAAAGTAGTAAATAAGAGGGCTCTAAATTGAGCCATGGCAAATAAGGGTCCTCCTAAAGGATCTCCTTGATGTGTACAAATAGCTGACTCTAAGACGGTGACTCCTTCCTTTGAACAACCTTGCTGGTAGTAAAGGGAATCAAGAGAGCCATAAAAAGACTTGTCAAAGATCCACCAACCTCCCTAAGTTCTTTAAAGATGGATGCTCATACGATGCTATTAAAAGCATTCTTAACATCTACTTGTAAGACAATCCACTCTGGATAGATATCTAGGAGTGCACTCTTGCTTAAGGACATTGTAACAATATGGATTTTAGCAATGAAGTTAGTTAGGGCTAACAAAGTAGCAAATAGACCAAATTAGCCTAGAATGTTCTAGAAATATCCAAGAAGTTTCCCGACTAGCTTAGCTTGCATCCCAAGTAGGTAGCCTCTAGAAGCTTTCAACTAGCTTAGCTTTCATGCCAAGTAAGCAAATTCTAGAAGGAAGCTTCTTGAGAAGCTTAATTAAGAAGCTTTTTAGGTAACTTGGCTTGCACTCCAAGAAAGTGACTCAAGGAAACTTCTTGAGAAGCTTCTTGAGAGCCTTGTATGATCCCTATAAATACCAAAACCAAAGCTCATGCTAGGCATTTGGAGTTTCCTACACTCAAGTGTCCCAATGTGATTCCACTCTCTTATTTCTCTCCTTGGTCTCGGTCTTTTTACATTGGTATAAGAGCAAGAATAGGATGGAGAGAATTTATGGATCACCAAATCCATTTCCACCAAAACATTAGGATTTTTGTGTTTGAGGTCTACCTAAGTATCATTTCACACAATCCATCACTTGACGCTTTGGGCAAGATTTTTTGAATACAATCACCTTGTCCGAGGAACTCTTTGTACTTTCGATTGTAACTTATGGAGAACAATGGACAATAATGCCCATTTTTGCATATGTGTGGTATGTGATATTTAACTTGGTATAACAAGTACTTGAGAGATATTATTTATATAAATAAAGGATAGTTTTACATTAGTCATGATTAGCTAAAGTTAGTCATATCTAAGATAGAGGAGACCTTACTTTAGAGGAAATGGAAAAGATGAGCACCATTGTTTTGGATTTTATTGTGTTTACTTAGTATTATTCATAGGTGTTTAACTTTGAAGAAAGAGTTGAGAACTCTTGGCCCGCAAGCCTTTTTGTTTTGGATTATTCTATAGTCCAAGGATAGCCCATGTGGAAGAATCCTTGACTTAGTGGTTGAGTCAAGATAAGACCATATGCTTAGGAGAATATTCCCATGAGAATGGATATTCTTGTAGATTTTTGACTTTATTTGAATTTTAGCCTAGTAACTTGAGTATTGTAGTAATTAGTAACTTTTGTGCATAACTATTTCACAAGTATATAAACTAGGGGTGAGGAGGTATTCATCATCCTTTCATTTGTAACTATCTCTCTCTCATTGAGTTCTCTAGTGAGCAATGGCTTGAGTCTTGGAGTGTTAGCCTTGGAGGAGTTTGATGGAGTTGAGGTTCCTTGCTTCTTAGTCCATGGTGTGCTACCATAATAGCTATTAGAGGTTCATCTTGAGTGAGATACAGGCCGGTTCACAAGACGTGTTGCATCTATGTGTTAATAGATTAGATAGATTAGGGATGTTTTGATAGAGTAGCAACCATGGCGGCAATGCCCAAGGTTATCATTGCTATGCAACAACAAATTGAGCACCTTATACAATTGTTGGATGAACAAGAACATCAACAGCAAGAGCATGTATAGAGAGTATGAGTTTGAGAAGGATAAGATGGAATCTAATTTCCAAAACCCAAGGTTTTTGAAAGTAAGAATCCTTTGGGTGCAATGGAGAATTTTGTGCAAATGTTAGTTTGAGACTACCAACCTTCAAGATGAACAAGAACAAATTCTCTTGGCTTCTAGCCAATTGGATGGAGTAGCAAAGCTGTGGTGACAATTCCAAGTGAAGCAAGTTGAACGGAAAATTGTTGCACCAATCTTGACATGGGCAGAATTCAAGAGTACAATAATTGGTTGATTCCAAACTATAAATACCACACAAGCTACACGAGATAGGTTGGTAGAGTTGAAGCAGATTGGCTCTATAAGAAGTTACATCATGCAATTCCAAAACACCATCATGCAAATTCTAGATATGCTAGAAAGTGAAGCTTTGAATCAATTTGTGAGGCAGTTGAAGTCACAAACTAAATTAGAGGTAACTATGCAAGAGCCACAACACTTGGAGGAAGCCATGTGGTTGGCCAAATGCTTTGATTCCTTGGTTGTAACAACTTAGTCTTGACCTTGACCTCCACCAGAACCTACCAATACACCACACAAGTGGAGGAGCCAGCACCAATAGAGATTGATGCCATTCAATAGAGACCACTTGACATTGTAGATAGAGAAAACATATGATAGAATGGTGGTTGTTTTTATTATCACCAAATTGGACATCACATTGTTGAATATCCACTCAAGAATGGGTGACCTTGACAAGTTGCCCAAATGGAGTTTGTGGAGCAAAATGATCAAGGAAAGGAGGAACCCCACTAGGAGATTTTGAGCTACCTATTAGGAACTTGATTAGTTCCAATGGGATCAAAGGCTCAACCTATGCAAGTTTGCTTCACTTGCAAGGTATGATATTTGATCATGGTTGTAGGATTTTGGTTGATTTGAGAAGTTCAAAAAATTGCTTATCCATTCAATTAGCAAAGGAATTATGTATCCCTATCAAGCCAATAATTACAAGTAGATTGATGATGGCGGATGGTAGTAAGGGTTTTGTATTTCATACCTTGCATCTTCTTACCTTCAAGATTGGGAAAGAGTATTTAGAGTGTATGAAGTTTGTAGTGGTATTTCTACACTATAATGTCATTCTAGGTCTACCTTAGCTTGAATGTCATAAGGTTCAATTTGATTGGAAGTGGTGAAAAATTCAAGTACAACACCAAGATAAGAATTTTGATTAGGTTATCTGGCACCTTTGAGTAAGACACCTAAGAATAGTTAGTCCCAAGATGGGAAGTTTGTCAAGAAAGTAGCCATAAAGCAAGCTTTGAAGGGAGATGAGCTCCAAGATGGGAAGTTTTTCAAGAAAGCAACCATGGAGCAAGCTTTGAATGGAGATGAGTCCCTAAATAGGAAGTTTGTGAGTGAAGATAGAGCAAGCTTTGGATGAAGATAAGTATGTTTTTGCAATGTAGATCAAACTGATTTCACAAGGAGAATCTAAGGAGAGTCAAGAGCCTCATCAAGCAATAATTGATCAAATAGTTCAGGACTTTGTGGATGTGTTTCTAGATGATCTACCAAAGGGATTACCTTCCCATTGTGGTATGCACTTCAAGATTAAGTTATTGCCAAGGAGTACTCCTATGAATAGACCAATCTATTGGTTCTCACCAAATGAATTGGAGGAGTTGCAAACAACACTTAAAGAGTTGTTGGAGAAGGATTTCATACAACATAGTACATCTCCTTGGGGAGCACCGGTACTATTTGTTCCAAAAAAGGATGGAGGACTTCATTTCTATATTGATTACCATGGACTCAATAAGGAAATAGTGAAGAATGCATATCCCTTGCCTCAAATTGATGACTTACTTGATCAATTGAGTAGAGCATAATAATTCTCCAAGTATGATCTTTGTAGCGGTTATTGGCAAATCCCCATTGATAAGGAGGATGTACAAAAGACTACCTTGTGCACAAGGTATGGGCATTTTGAGTGGAGAGTTCTACCTTTAGGCTCAATAATGCTCCAACAATCTTCATGGATCAGATGCATTGGGTGTTGGATGGACTATTGGATTGGTATGTGGTGGTGTTCTTGGATGATATCTTAATCTATAGCAAGATAGAGGCAAAACACGTGAATCACGTGCAAGAAGTCATAAAATAACTATGATATTGGAAATTTTACAACAAGAAGTTGAAGTGTGCCTTTTGATACAAGGAAGTTACCTTCTTGGGTCACAAGATCTCATTGAAGAGGATCAAGATAGAAGAGGAGAAAATCAAGGCCATTACTAATTGGCCTACTCTAAAGGATACTATAGAAGTATTGGCATTTAATGGATTGGCCAGTTTTCACCGATAGTTCATTTAGTCTATGTGGCCATACCATTGACTGATCTCTTGGGGAAGAACTCAAGCTTTCAATGGACCATCAAGCACAAAGAAGCATTCCAAAAGTTGAAACATATGGTGTCTTCAAGATCCATTCTTCAACCATATGATCCTCAACTACCTTGTGTGGTTGATTTTGATACTTCTAACTTTATGATTGGAGTCGTGTTGCAACAAGAATTCCCAAATGGATTACATCCCACTGCCTTTGTATCTTGTTGACTAAATACAACTAAAACGAATTACTCTGATCAAGATTAAGAACAATTAGCAATGGTATATGCCACCAAGGTATGGAAGCATTATCTTTTAGGGAAAAAAGTGATCATGCAAATTGATCACAAACCATTGTTGCAAATATTACACTTGGAACACATGAATATTCTACATCATTGATGGGATGAACAACTATAATTTGTTGACATCAAACTTGAGTAAAAACCTGGTCAGTTCCATGTCATCCTTGATGCCCTATCATAATGACTTGATTTGAAGTCTCTTCCTCTCATCACAATGGTATTAGTTGACTTCATAAGTCCAAATTGAGTTTAAGATAGTTCTACAACATAATGCTGTCTTTTAGATGATACAAGGTCATCTTGCAGCATGCAACAAGGAGTACAACATCTTCTCTTACAAGAAAGGCCTTTTATTCTATGAGAACCAAATTTATGTTCCAACCAAGCATGATCTCCCACTTGTGCGTCTCCAAGAAGCCCATGACTTACCAATCACTGGTCACATGGGTGTGGACAAGACCTTGTGTACCCTCCAATACCAATGGTAGTGGCCCAATATGACACAAGATGTTCAAGAGTTTGTCAAATTGTATGAGAGTTGCCAATGCAACAAGGCCAACCACCAAAACTTGAGTGGACTCCTTCAACCACTTCCCATTCCATTGACTTGATGGAAACACGTGAGCTTGGATCTCATCACATCCTTGCCCAAGACAAAGCAAGGTCACATGACAATCATGGTGTTTGTGGATAAGCTTAGTAAGCAAATCCATTTGGCACCAACCTTTGATACCATAGATGCTCCAACTTTAGCACAAATCTACTTTGACAATGTCTTTAAGCATCATGAGATGCCACATATATTCATCTCCAATTGGGATCCTCAATTCATTGGAAAGTTTTGGCAGGCATTCTTCCAAATACTCAGCACCAAGCTTATTTTGTCCATGGCCTATCATCCCCAAACCAATGGAAAAATTGAACATGAAAATTGCACCTTGGAGGATATGCTTTGTGCTTTCATCAACTTTCACCATATCAATAGGATGAATGTCTTGCAGCTATGGAGTTTACATACAATAATTCCAAACAAACAAGCATTGGATTCTCTCCCTTCTTCCTCAATTTTGGCCAAGATCCACTTGTTCCAGATTCCCTTCTTGCTCCTCCTCCATCTCATGTCCCTCATACTTCAACCTTCTTGACCATCATATCCTAATCCTTCCAACAAGCCAAATCTCACCTCCTTGTTGCCCAAAATTGTCAAAAACAATATGCAGATCACCATCATTGTGATCTCACCTTTCAAGTTGGTGATAAGGCATGCTCTTGTCTAATAACCTACTCCTCCCACTTAATACCCAAGTCAATAAACTTGCTCCTAATTGGATAGGACTCTTTGATGTCACACAAATCATTTCTCTTATTGCTTATTGACTTGCCTTGCCTTGCCTTGCCTTGTCATATGTACATCCATCCTGTCTTTCATATTTCCAAGTTGAAACCCTTTGTTCCTAATCCATCTTCTTTCTCCTCTTGTGTCAAACCTCCTCATCCTCCCCTTATCAACAATCATGAGGAATACAAAGTTGATCATATCCTTGTGCATTGCCACATTCAAGAAAGCCGCCAAAACATATAGAGTACAAGGCCCTTTGGGAAGGGTATCCTCTTCATGATGCCACTTGGGAACCTCTTTCTCATCTCTAGAATGCACAAATGGCCCTCCAAGAGTTTGAAGCATTAATGACAACAAAGACATCACCAACTAGCCGTGAGAGAATATATCACAATATGGAGTTTAGCAATGAAGTTAGTTAGGGCTAATGTAAAAAATTGAGACCAAGGAGAGAAATAAGAGAATGGAAATTCACATTGGGACACTTGAGTGTGAGAAAAATCCAAATGCCTAGCATGAGCTTCAGCTTTGGTATTTATAGATACCATGCATGAGAATGTGATATAGATATACACGACTAACATGGTTGTGCTGACTCATTGTTGTCCAAATACTAGTAAAGTTGGTATAAATAGGTCATTCCTTTGAGAGTATGGGTCAAAAATGATCAAAATTTAAGTGAAATATCATTAAGCTACAATTTGTTATTATTTCCTATTTAACCTCCTAGGTAGAAACCACTCCCAAAAAAGAGTAGTGTCATCACTTATGACATACTATAGAAAAAGGAAAAATAAAGATCACATTCACTACAAATAGGTTCCAAATTAATCCTAAAAGTGATGGCTCACTTCACCCAAAAGGCTCTTTCACTCAAAAGACTTTGACTATGAAGCTGAGTACTATGCTTCCTTGAAGCCACAACTGTGAAAGTATCTTCATTTTTTCCATATGCCTTCACCTTTTGATCCATGGTTCTCTTAATGCTCAAATCAAGCTTGACTCCTCAATGCATTGATTTGATCCTTTAGATCCCTCAAAAATCACACATTTTGAGGAGGTGCAAATGCTTCTCTATACACTCCAACACTCTTGATTATACTACGAATTATTCACCACTATTCAACACAAGCATTCACCAACATACAAAATGAAATACTTATGGTTTGCAAAGAACTCATATTCCTTTTATTGAACTTTGATTGCATAAGAAATAGACCCAAATGACTTTGGGCCAAAGCCTTAAATACAATTTTTTTCTTTGCTCCAAAGGGATTTAGCAATTAAGTAGGTGTTTCTTGGTAATCTTATATCTCTACCTATATCACTCACTTAGGATTCCAATTCTTCTTCCTTTAAATCACATGTATGTTACATGTGATTACAACTAAAACCATTTGAGAGTAATCCACCTTAGGGAACACAAAAGGTCAAGGTTGTTTCAAGAATTCTATAACAACATCAAATCCTAGAGTGCATATTAATTGAACTCTCATGGATAGTTTATCCATAAGTTGAAAGACTATCTCTATCATTAAGCTTGAGAACTAGTTGGTGAAGGTGGTAGTTTCTCTGTTGCTGTACTAAGACTCTCTCCAAGATCTTTCACCAAAGTCTCCTAAAGTGTTTTCACTCTACTATACTTATGTCCTTCTGGAAGTCCTTCAACTCCACAAACCTCATACAACTACTTGGTCTTAATCTTCTCCCTCCCAATCTTGGTGAAGAAGGTCCAACATGTAAACCCATGTCAAGTAGCCCTCTCTTTGCCCTCAATCTCTTGCTCTGAAAAGTCAATAGATATGAACTTGCTTTATGTCCTTTCTCTCCACAAAGAAAGCATTTAGACTCACTCTTTCCTCCAAGTGGTGTAGGTTTTTGAATCCTCTCAACACTCTCTTCAAATTCTATTATAAACTCTTTTCTCTCCTCAAACCCTTGAGGAACCTTGCATAATTTCAATCTCCACTTGTGGTGCCCACATTTTTTGTTTTTTTTTCAAAATAAAGGAGAAGAAGTGTATGGAGAAGTCGGATTGCGCTTGTATGGCCGAAGAAGGCAAAGAAAAGAGTCTTCAGGATGAAACCCAAAGTAAAGTGACTTTGGGTCATAAGGCAAAGTACTTGGAAATGCCCTGTTAGCATACAAACTGAAGTAAATTGTCTTCATATTGGGGGGGAGCTCAACCCGAGGCAAAGACAGTCTAACAATGTTTCGTTGGGGCGAGAAATTCAAGAAGGGACTGTTCAAAAACCGGCGGCCCATACGCGCAAAGGTTGATTGACAGTGACAGGTGCATGCAGGAGGTGTGATTTCTTGGTAGAAACTCAAAGTGACAAAAGACAAAGAAGTGCAACTCTATAAAAATTGAACTTGCAACGATGAAATGTCGAGTAATTTTCCTTCACCGTTGAGAAGTTGTCTTGCAGGTGATCATGGGAAGGGAAATATAGTTGGAATCGTGGTAGTGCGTAAGGAAGTTGCGAGAGTGAAATTGAGAGATAGTGAGAAGGCAGAAGAGATGGGAGGAGGAAAGAAGAACTATGAATTCATAGTGAGAAATCATACAATTTGGAGGTTAGATGTAATAGCTAGGATCAAAGTCTTGAGCCGACTTTGGATCATGTTTCTGGCATGGAACTGGAATGTGAACTTTCCAGGTTTCATGATAGAAATCATTGAGAGCAAGTGTCTTGATGGACCCGAGGAAGAAGGGAAGAGAGGAAATCTGGCTTGCTGGATAGAGTCGGATTGGAGACTTGTACTTGGAAAGGAAGTAGGCTTGGAGTAGGGGGCCACGTTCTTGGGAAAGGGAGAGATAGCTCAAGAGACCCAGGAGGTGAGAGATGCCTTCTCGTCAAAGCGGACGAAGAATGGGTACAAAGTTAAGAGCTACAAAAACCCTATGAAGAGAGGAATCGTGAGTGCACTGATGGCCATCCTGAAGCCGAAGAGAACCACTTATGTGATGAAACACCAAGCGGTGTTCTTTCACAAGCTATTCGTAGGAGAACCGATCAATTGGGCGAGGTGTTTCCACGGGAGAATGAGGCAGATGGTGTGGAATTTGCGGGATAAGTCGCCTCCACACTACATCGTGCCGTTTGTAGCACATTTCTACCTCGGGCTCAATTTGCTGAACTCGGCTGAGCAAACTCGGATGGTGTCGCACTTCCATCCTGATTTGCAAAAGGAGGTCGATGTCGAGGAGCAAAAATACATCTTGGAGATCAGGAGCACCGATGACTACTACACAAAGATAGGGAAGAACATGGAGGTCGCAGTGAGTACCCCAAATACAAAGAAGAGTAGTCGGCAAGGTGACGCCAAAGACATGAAGAAACCTTGGAAGACACAAAGAGGCAACCCGAGGCGAGGTATGGTGGTGATCGAGTCGGAGGATGAAGACTCGGAAGGTGATGCCGAGCTCAAGACTGAAGACTCGGAACACGAGGAGGAGCCTAAGCTAATGCTGCAGAGTGGAGATACAAGTAGCAATAGCGATGAAGGGGGAGAAATGACATCGGTGCCAATAGTTGAAGAATACAAAGAAGAAGAAGTGCAAGCAGAAATTGAAGCCAAAGATAATACACAGTTGAAGACAAAGTAATTGTGCATGAAGAGAAGAAGATCGTAGTGCAGAGAGGAGTTCACTTGAGACATAAGGCAAAGTGTGAAGCAGGGCCAAGTAAGGCAAAGAAGAAGTAAGTGAAAGCTCGGGAAGTGAGGCATCGATTCCGATACGATGATTGCAGCAAAGAAGGCGAGTATCGGGAGAACAAGAAGTGAGAAGGGAGATCACTCTGCAGGATGAAGTAGTTGCCAATGATGGAGTGGAGTACATGCAAGAGATCGTGTGCCCATTGTTGGTGAAGTTGGAGCACAAGAAGAAGGAAATGCAGTCGACATGTCCGGAGGTGAAGACTGTGTTGCAGGTATTAGCGCGGTTAGAAGAAGAGAACTTGGAGTTGAAGAAGAGTATAACCCGAGGTGAGGAGGAAAGAGAAGTGCTGCGAGCGGAGGCAGTGGTGAGAAGTCAGGTAATTGAAGATTTGAAGAGAGAAGTAAGTTATCAAGAGGATCTTGTGAAGAAGAGTGACATAGCAAGGGAGAGACAAGTAGTTGAGTATGAGATCTTGAAGCAACAGTTTGCTAATTCAAGAGTAGAGGTAATCCATGCTATGGCAAGAGTAGCTGCAAAGGATCAGGAGCTTGATAGGGTGATGGAGAGTGTCGAGGAGAAGAAGCAACTCTGGCAATGAGAGTTGGCGGCACGATATAGAGAAGAAGACCGATTACGAGAGTTACTTTGTAATCAAGAGGAGAGAGTTGTTCAAAAGGAGAAGGAGAAGGAGTTAGTGAAAGCCGAGTTCGAGGCGGAGTTGGCGATGTACTGAGAGGATTGGCTTGCAAATCGTGAACGTGAGAGGAAGACAAGATTGGAGCCATTGAAGGAGATAGTCCTCTAAATGAATGCAATGTTAAGTACAGAGGCCAACATTCGGATTGAGGAGACGAGGCTGCACGAGTTGAAGTTGTTAGTGCAGGAGACAAGGCAAAGACAAGCAAAGGATACAGATATGAATGCCTTGTTAATTAGTCTCAGAACTCGTGTGGACAGAAACATCTTAGAGGTAGAAGATAATATTGCGATTAGATTAGACTTAGTGAAAATAGAGATAGAAAAGCTTCAAAAAGATGTTAGAGCAAAACCCAAAGTAGATAACATAGGAGTACAAATGTCTTCAGAGTTACCAGCGGAGACATTAGAGAAGAGTGGGCCGGGAGATAAGGATTTAGATAGATTACCCACTAGTGGAATTTCAGATCAGGAAAGAGAACTGATGGATCTGGTAGAAGAAGTAGAAGATATGAAACCCAAAGACAGGGTGGTAGTAAGTAAAATTACTTCGGGTTTGGGTTTGAAAGCCGAAGAAGAAGTAGACATCAGATCGGATTAGTAACAATTTTGAGATTTGAAGAGGCACTTATGAAGAGGTGCATTGTCATTTTGGATCTGCAGGTTAGAAGAGTTGTTGTAGAACGGTATAGTTGTTAGAACTGTCAATTTGTTCACTATTTAAGAGTGACATTCGCAGTATCATGTTGTTTAGTGCTCATTATTTTTGAGAATAGATAAAGCAAAGTGCTATGAAGTAGTGATCGTTGCTTGAGCTTGATTTTGAGTATCAACGTTGTACTTGTGTTTGTGAGTGTGTGGAGAAATTTGACGTGGAGGTAAGTGTGTTTGTTGGATGTTGGATTCCACAGCCTTGATCTTCATTCTGTGTGTTTGATCCTGAGTGAAGTGCAATCAAAGCAATGCCTTGATAGATCTAAGAGGAATTGTAGCGTTGGTAGTATTCTGCATTTGTGAGTCCAATGCGAAGTTGATGTGAAGAAATTTTGATCAAGGAAGTTGTGCCTTTAGTGGAGGGGTGGAACACAATTTGAGGCAGTGAAGTGCCATTTTCAAGAGAGCTTGAATCATCACAATCACGATTGTTTGGAAAGATTTGATGGAGTTGTGATTAAGGAGTGTTAATTTGTGACAAGACTGTGAATCAGTGCTTGTTACTCTCTTCTGGGTGTGGTTTCTACCTGAGAGATTAAAGACGCAACCAAGAAGAATTGAAATTGTTACTTTGCTTCGTATTTGACCAATTCTGACTCGTATCTCTGCGAGAACAAACTTTACTTACCCGATTACCGCAAAAGTGATATTTGCCAGGTTGTCACACCACTCTTGATGACTCTCCATGTTCCCAAGATGAATCTAAACACTCAAACATGCTTTGTGTTGCTCTCAAACTGCTCATGCATGAGATCTCAATTATGCAAAATTGACCTTTCTTCACAATGTCACTCAAATCTCTAAATTGGTATGTCTATATCCTCTAAAAATTTTTCAAACTTGATCAAAACTCCAGGGCATCTCTCCTTGAAAAATTTCAGATATTTTTACCTAACCATTTGGCCTAGGAGCCTTTCTATTTAGCACACATATTTCAGATTTGGTTTGAAAACCACTCCCTCACTTTAAAAACTCATAACTCTTTGTGCAAGAATGACCTCACTCTATGTTTTGTATCAATAGGTAGAAAACAATGCACTGAATTTCCTTGTAAAGTTTCAGAATAATCCACAAAAAATTGAACAAATGGCAAACTCTGTACAATTTTCCAGTGCATGTAGTTGCGAGAGCAGTTTACCCTATCAACTTTCAAAAAATTCTAGCCCAATGTGCATAAAAGCTCTCACAATAATTCCAAGTGTGCTAACTGAAGGACAACCCAAGCTATCCTGTGTAGAAATTTCAAGTCCACATCTCAAACTTGAGATTTTGCCCAAAATCACCTTAATCCCCCAAATCTGCAATCCACCTCACACAGTCTCTCCAAATCTTCTCATGTGTACAAGATGTACAAAATCACCTCAAAGACATTATAATGAACTATAGGGTATACAAATAGGTCCAAGTTCTCTAACATAAGTTCAACTCTCTCATCCCCTAAAGTTCTCTCCAAGTGAGCTCTCATAGCCTCCTTCTGTGGAATATAGAATTGTACGTGGAACATTATCTTGCCTTCTAGAGAGGTCCTGATAATAGAACCAAAAATATGAGCCGGCTTGTCTCTCACTCAAGATGAACCTTTGATGACTATTATGGTAGCGCACCATGGACTAAGAAGACAAGGAACCCCAACTCCATCATACTCTTCCAAGGCTAACACTCTTCCAAGGCTAACAAGACTCAAGACATTGCTAACTAGAGAACTCAATGAGAGAGATAGTTGCAAATGAAAGGATGATGAGTACCTCATCACCCATATTTTATATACTTGTGAAATATTTATGCACCAAAGTTACTAATTACTGGAGTAACTCAAGTTACTAGGCTAAAAGTCAAGTAAAGTCAAAAAGTATAAAGGAATATCAATCCACATGGGCATATTCCTCTAAGCATGTGATCTTATATTGACCCAACCACTAAGTCAAGGATTCCTTCACATGGACTATTCTTGGACTATAGAAAAATCCAAAACAAAAAGGCTTGCTGGCCCAAGAGTTTTCAACTCTTTCCTCAAAGCCAAACACCTAAGAATGATACCAAGTCAACACACTAGAATCCAAAATAGTGATGTTCATCTTTTCCACTTCCTCTAAATTAAGGTCCCATTTATCTTAGCTATGGCTAAATTTAGCTAGTCATGACTAATGTAGAACTATCTTTTATCTCTATATAAATAATATCTCTCAAGTTCTAGTAATACAAAACTAAATATCACAATACTACATACATGCACAAATGGGTGTTACATTTACCCTTGGGGTAAGTTTTCACTTTGTCCTCAAAGTGAAGGTCTCTCTACCTTCTATGATACTTTTTCAACTTATCATGGTTAATCTTATCAAAGTGTCTCCTCCCAATTCCTTGAGATCATAGGTATAATTGCCGAACACCTTCTCCACTATGAAAGGTCCAAAGTACGTAGGCAAAAACTTCTTTTGCACTCCCTTGAATCAAATGAAAGCAACATTACCCAATCACTTTCTTTCAAGGGCTTCACCTTCTTCTTGCCTTGCCACTTGTCATAACTCTATTTTTGTTTCCTTTGAGCTTGCTCCACTCAAACCATGACAACTACTCTTGCCTCTTCTAACTCCATGAGTTGATCCTTCCTTGAATTCTTTGCATCAGCTCCTTGTGCTTCCTTCAATCCTCTATGAATGCTTTGGAAGGTAGGAAGATCAAAGTGAATAAGTAAGGTAGACTCAATACCATATACCAATTGAAATGGAGAATATTTGGTGGAAATCTTCATGGTTGTCCTATACTCCCAAAAAATTGCATGAATCTTCTTGTCCCAATGATGTTTAGCCCCCTCCATTTTTGCATCTTTGGCCAACATCATGCACAAGGTCTGATTGGTTCTATATGCCAAGCCAATGGAATTTGACTTATAGGATGTAGCTATTCTATGTGTGATAGAGAAATGTGGTAGGATGGCTGTAGTGATGCTTCTTGTAAAGGGCACCCAAACCTAGTGATAATGCATTCATAAAGAAATCTCCCAACTTCATCTTCATTCTTGTCCCTTAATGCTCTAGACTCCACCCACTTGGTCAGATAATTTGTAACTACCACAATATACCAATTGTTCTTTGGGGTTCTATTGAGATGACCTACAAAATCAATTCCCCACTTCTCAAAAGGTCCTAAAAATGGAATTGATCTAAGTGGTGGAGTGGAAGTAGAATTTCTAGCAAAAGCTTGACAAACATGATAAGTTTTGCAATAATCAAGACAATCCTTGAAAATATTTCTCGAATGGTAACCTGCATCTAGAATCTTAAAAGTAGTCACCTTTCATGCAAAGTGTCCTCTACACACTAAACCTTCATGAAACTCCTTTATGAGTAGAATAGACACTTCCTTACCCATTGCTCTTTGAAGTAGACCATCTGCTCCTTGGTGAAAAAGAATATCCTCCACCATTGTGTAAGGTCTAGATCTTGTTGCAAAGGCCTTCCTCTCCCTAGCATGCATCCCTTCTAGATAGTTACCTCTTGTCACAAAATCCACAATCTACTTATACTCCATTGGAACCTCTTGAGTGACTGAGATTGCCATGAGCTCCTCATCTGAGAAGGAATCATCCATTGGCTCATCTGCATCATGATCATAGGTCCTAGATAAAAAATCAACATTTGCATGTTTTTTTCCTGGCCTATCCTCAATGGTGTAGTCATACTCATACAAGAGTATTACCACCTTGCTATTCTCCCTTCAACATTAGGCTTGTTGAAGATGTACTTCAAGGCCTTGTGATCCGTGTCAATGGTGGCTCTCCCTTCAATCAAGTAGTGTCTAAACTCCTTGAGACCAAAGATCACTACCAACCCTTCTCTCCTCATGACAAAGTAGTTTTTTTCTGCTAAAACCATTTGCCTACTAGCATAAGCTATTGGATGATCATGCCTATCTTGGTCTAATTGACTAAGAGTGCATCCTATAGCAACACTAGAAGCATCATTATAGAGGATGAAAGGCTTACTCAATCAGGTTTAGCAAGAATTGGTGCTACAACAAGGGATTGCTATAGGTCCTCAAAAGCTTTGAGAGCCTCCTTGTCCTCCAAAATCACCATGTAATCTACACCCTTCTCCATGTAGATGGTCAATGCATAAGCCTTGTTGGAAAATGAGAAGATGAACCTCCTATAGTACCCAACCATCTCCAAGAATTGGCATAACTTTGTCAAGCTTGAAGAGAATAGAAGGTCTAAGATTTTCCTCATCTTCTTAGGATCAATTACTATTCCATCCTTGGAGATGATGTGCTCTAAAATTAGACCTTCTTCACACCCAAAAATGCACTACTCCGGGTTGAGTGATGCATTTGCCTCATCACAGCATTGTAAGACCTTGATTAGGTGCTCAAAGTGCTCCTCCTTGCTCCCATAAACACAAAAGTAATCAATGAAGTCTCTCACAAATTTCTCAATGAAAGGTTCAAATACCTTGTTCATCATGAACCATTGAAATGTGATTGGAGCATTGCACAGCCCAAAAGGTATGACCTTGAAAGGGTAAGTTCTCCAAGGTGTGGTGAATGTAGTGAGTTGTTGATGCTCTATTGCAATCTTGATTTAGTTATATCCACTATAACCATCTCCAAAATTGTACCTCTCATGACATGCAACCTCCTCCAAGATCTCATCAATGAATGGAATGGGTAAGAGTCCTTCTTGGTAATAATTTTGAGCTTCTATAATCCACACATACCCAAAGCTTGCCATTCTTTTTCTTCACAATGAAAATTGGAGACACCCATTCTAAATTCTCTACCTCAAAGATAAATCCAGCCTCCTTGAGCTAATCAATCTCCTTCTTCACAACCAAAGATATTGGTGGGCTAATGTGATGTTGCTCTTGGCGGATTGGTCTTGCATGTGACTCCACCTCTATCTTGTGCTCCTCCAAGGTGACTTCCTTCAAATCCTTGCAACTAGAAGCAAACACATGGATGAACTTATAGAAAATCTCCTCAAATCTTACCTTCTCCTCCTTGGTAACATTTGGCCCATACTTGAGGGTAGATAACCTCCTCTCTATCTCCTCAAGTGTCAATGGTGATTTATTTGGGTCCTTCAAAACCTTTGGCTTAGGTGCAAAATGTGACAACCTGGCAAATATCACTTTTGCGGTAATCAAGTAAGTAAAGTTTGTTCCCGCAGAGATACTGGTCAGAATTTTCCAAATACAAAGTAAAAGTAACAACTTCAGTTCTTCTTGAGTCCTTCTTTAATCTCTTAGGTAGCAACTACACCCAAAAGAGAGTAACAAGCACTGATTTGCAATCTTGTCACAAATTAACACTTCTTAATCACAATTCCATCAAATCTTTCCAAACAATCTTGATTGTGATGATTCAGGCTCTCCCAAAAATGACACTTCACTGCAAAACAACTTTGCCTTAGAATTGTGTTCTACCCCTCCATTCAAGGCACACCTTCCTTGATCAAAATTGCTTCACATCAACTTTGCGTTGCACTCACAAATGTAAAATACTACCAACACTACAATTCCTCTCAGATCTGTCAAGGCATTGCTCCGGTTGCACTTCACTCAGGATCAAACACACAGAGGAAAGATCAAGGCTATAGAATCCAACATCCAACAAACACACTAACTTGCACTTCAAAATTCTCCCATCACTTACAAACAGAGGCACAAAATTGATACTTGGAATTAAGCTCAAATGACAAGCATTGCTTCATAGCACTTTGCTTTATCTATTTGCAAAAATATGAGCACTGAACAACATTTTCTTGCAAATGCCACTCTTAAATAATGAAGTAAACAACATTTACTAACAACTATACCGTTTCCTAACAACTCTTCCTACTTGCAAATCCAAAATGACAAACCACTTCTTCATATCTACCTCTTCAAATCTCAAATCTGTTACTACTCTGATCCAATGTCTATTTCTTCCTTGGCTTCCAATCCCAAAGTAACTTCACTTACTACTCTATCCTCGGGTTTCACAACTCCTAATTCTTCTACCAATTCTAACACTTCTTCTTCTTGATCTACAATTCCTCTAGTGGGAAATCCATCTAACTCCTTATCTTCCGACCCACTCTTCTCTAATATCTCCAACGGTAATTCTAAAGATATCTCCACTCCTATGTCATCTACTTTGGGTCTAACTACTATCAATTCCTTTACTAATTCTGTTTTGTCCTTGTCAAGAATTGTAATTGAAAGCATGGGTACATTATCTACGCTTTCAATTTGCAACCCACTTTCCCCTAATCACTCATGTAATTGACCCAAAGACAGTTACTATCTGATCCTGCACTTCGGGTTCATTCACTAATGTTATTTCTCTTCTAATTCTATCCTATCTTCAATCATAACTGAAATTGAAGTCATGGGTATCCTAAATATCTTATTTCCTTACTCTAACTTCCTCTAATACCTCTGGCAAGATTCACAAAGTCACCTTCACTGCACTCCGAGGTCCGACTACCTTGGGTTGAATCATATTTGTCTTGAGGTAAAGTCTTTAGACCCAAAGTCATGTAAACCCAAAGTCTAAAGTCCAAAATCCGAAATCCAAAGTCCAAAGACACCAACCCAAAAAACCTCAACTTGAAGTCCTTCAACTACTTTTTACATCTACTCCCAAAACTTCAAATACTTGTTACTTCTTTCAAAAACCTTTAAACTCTTTGATTTTAATGGCAATGCAAAGCCTTGAACAAGATGCTTCTAACAAGATATAGAACCTATGATTTGGACTATTTTTCAATGAGATACAACCCCCGCAAGAATCCTGACATGTAACCTCCATTTCGATGCGAAGAAACCCTCCTTCAGCATCTGGTCCAAGTTTTTCCCTCCTTTGACACAAAGTAAGGTTCTTCGGGTCTGATCAAATCCAAGTCTTTCTTCCTCCAATACAAAGTAGACTTCCTCAAGCATGATCAAAATAGAGGTTTCCTCTCATTTCTTCTCCATTTGGTTTCAACAAGGCACTTCTTCTTTAAAACTTGTCCAAAATGAAAAATGTGGATACCACAAAAAATATATAGCACACAAGGGATACACATCTCAATCAGATTCAGACTCATCCTCCTCCATGGGAGTCTCCTCTTCCATGCTTGTATCCATACTTGAAGCTCCTTCTTCAGAATTTGATTCCCAATAATTAGAAGATGGTGTATTTGAATGTGAAGTGTTGGTGGTGTTAGTCATAGGAACTGTGAGTCTATGGTTTGATGGCCCAATCCTCAAGTACCCTTTGTGCCATTGATCAGTTATGCATGTTGCTCTCAACCGTAGACTCCCAAGAAGTAAGTCATAGCTTGAATCCTTCAAGACTTGGAAAGTTATGAAATTTTGAACTCCCATAATTGAAACTACCACTTTATCTAGCACCCTTACTGGTCGAACTTGTTGTTTGTTTGCCATGCTCACCATTAATTTTGAAGGTCTGGAAGGTATCATACTCAACTTCTTCATCAACCTTTATAACATGGCATTCACTACTGATCTTCCATCAACCAATGCATCCCTGATGTTGTGACCATTCACTCTCACATCAATCTTGGAGGCATATTCACAAGCCTCCCATGGTGCTGGCTTGACATCCACCACCCCCATTGATACTAGAGGTTTTGCCTTCTTGTTCCGCTTGCTCCTTATAGAACTCAAACCACATCTAAGTTCCTTTCTCAAAGTAGGATTCAAAGCAATTAGTTGGCCCATTGTGATGTTAGCCTTGTGACTACCAACATCCTCCAAGACATTGTAGTTCCATTGTTGCTTTGATATCAAGAAGTCCTCCATCCTCAACTTCTTTCTTGGAGTCTTTGTTGTTGGTGGTGTTGAGGTGCGAGTGCTCTTAGTAGACATAGGTGTATCCTTGCTAGGAGTAAATCTATGGTACCCACATTTTTGTTTTTTTCTTATTTTTAAAGAAGAAGTGTACAAAAGAATTGAATTGTGCCTATATGAAAGAAAGGTCTTCGGGTTGTAACTCAAGGTAAAATGAATTTGTGTCAGAAGGCCAGGTACTCAGAATTGCCTTGTCAGCATACAACCAAAAGTAAGGAGACTTTGTCTTGAGGGTGCTCAATCCAAGGCAAGGATAGTGTAAGAACTTTCCTTTAGGGTGAGACATTCAAGAAGGTACCACTTACAAAAACGGTGGGCATATGTGTGAGGGAAAATTGACAGTGACAAGAGCATGCAGGAGGTATGATTTCTTGATAGAAACTCAAAGTGAAGAAAGACAAAGAAGACACGCCACTATAAAATTTGGGCTAGAGACAAAGCAATGACAAGTAATTTTCCATTGCCATTAAGAAGTTATCATGCGAGAGATCATGGGAAGGGAACTGTAGTTGAAGACGCGCTGGTGTGTTGAGAGGAAGTCAAGAGAGTTAGTCCAAGAATCAATAGGAAGAATAGCCCTAAACCCAAAGTGGAAGAGAGAAAGATGGGAGGTGGAAAGAAGAACTCTGAATTTGTAGTGAGAAATCATGCGATTCGGAGGTTAGATGTGATTGTGAGAATTGAGGTCTTGAGTAGGCTTTAGATCACATTCTTGGCATGGAACTGGAATGTTAGTTTTCCAAGTTTCATGACCAAGATCATTGAGAGTAGATGTCTTGATGGTCCCGAGGGAGAAGGGAAGAGAGGAAATCCGGCTCGATGGATAGAGTTGGATTGGAGATTAGTGCTTGAAAGAGAGGCATGCATAGAGCATAGTGCCACGTTCTTGGGGAAGGGAGAAGCAGCTGAAGAACCCAAGAAGTGAAAGATGCCTTCTCTTCAAAGTGCACAAAGAATAGCTATAAAGTGGAGAGCTATAAAGATCCTATGAGGAGAGGTGTTGTAAGTGCACTAATGACAATCTTGAAGCCGGAGAGAACGACCTACGTGATGAAACATCAAGCGGTGTTCTTCCACAAGATGTTTGCAAGAGAGCCAATTAGTTGGGCAAAGTGTTTTCACCAACGTGCGAGATAGATGGTGTGGAATTTGCAAGACAAGATGCCTCTACATTACATTGTGCCATTTGTAGCCCATTTCTATCTGGGCTGAACTTGCTCAATGCGGCGGAGAGACACAAGATGATGTCACACTTCCATCCCAATTTGAGAAGAGATGTGGATGCAGAGGAGTAGCAGTACATTTTGCAACTCAAGAGCAACAACGAGTACTATGCGTAGACTGGGCAGAATGTGCAGGTGAAGGTTAACACTCCAAAGTCAAAGAAGAAGAGTCGACAAGGAGAAGAAGAAGAAGTAGCGGCGGCAAGACCTCTAAAAGCTAGAAAGGTGAACCCGAGGAAAGATCTAGTGGTAATTGCGTTGTTGTGCAAAGAGTCAAAAGGAGAAGCCAAGTGGAAGGAAGAAGACTCAGAGAAGGAGGAAGAACCTAAGTTCATGCTAAAGAGTGGAGACACAAGTAGCAACAACAATTATGGAGTGGAGATGTAGTCGGTACTCAAAGTGGAGGAAGTAAAGATGGAGATGGAAGAAGGAGGTGACCCAAGAACCAAAGATGAGGTTCTAGAGTAGGAGGAGAAGAGGGTGACTATTCAGAGAGGAGTCTGCTGCAAAAGGAAGGCAAAGTATGAAGTGGGACCAAGTAAGGTAAGAGAAGTAGAGAGTGGAAGTTCGGGGAGCAAAGAATCTATTCTCATAAAGCGATTGCGGCTGAGAAGATGAGTATCAAGAGAAGAAGAGGCCGAGAAGGAGCCAAGTCTGCAAGTCAAGGTAACCCTGAGTGAAGGAGTGGAGTATTTAGGGGAGATTGTGTGCCCATTGTTAGTAAAGTTGGAGCACAAGAAGAAGGAAATGTAGTTGAAGTGTTTGGAGGTGAAGACTGTATTGCAGGTGTTAGCAAAATTAGAAGAAGAGAACTTGGAATTGAAGAAGAGTGTAATCCAAGGTGAGGAAGAGAGTGAAGTACTAAGAGTAGATGCAATAGTACAAAATCAAGTAATTGAGAACTTGAAGAAGGAAGTGGGGAGTAGAGATAGGATAATAGAGCAGAATGACATAGCAAGAGAAAGACAAGTAGTGGAGAATGAGATCTTGAAATAGCAGTTTGTTGATTCAAGACTTGAGATTATTCATGCTATGGCAAGGGTAGCAGAGAAGGAGCAAGATCTCAATATGATGATGGAGAGTGTGGAAGAGAAGAAGCAACTTTGGCAAAGGGAGTTAACGGTGAGATATAGAGAAGAAGAAAGACTGAGAGAGTTACTTTGTAATCTGGAGGAGAAGATTGTGCAGAAGGAGAAGGAGAAGGAAATAGTGAAAGCCAAGTTCAAGGCAAAACTGGCAATGTACAAAGAAGACTGGCTTGCAGATCAAGAATGTGAGAGAAGAATGAGACTTGAGCCATTGAAGGAGATTGTGAAGAGGATGAACGCGATGCTGAGTACAAAAGCCAGCATGCAAATTGAAAAAATGAGACTGCATGAGTTGAAGTTGTTGGTGCAAGAGACGAGGAGGAGAAATGCAAAGGATAAAGATTTGAATGCATTTCTTATTAGTCTCAAAACTTGTGTTGATAGGAAGATATTAGAAGTAGAAGATAATATCACAATTAGATTAGATTTAGTAAAGCTAGAGATAGATAAACTTCAGAAAAATGTGTGAGAAAAACCAGAAGTAGATGACGTAGGAGTGTAGATATCTTCAGAGTTACCATCAGAGGTGTTAGAGAAGAGTGGGTTGGGAGATAAAGAGTAAGATAAATTACCCACTAGTAAAATTGTAGATCAGGAAGGAGAAGTGTTAGAATTGGTAGAGGAACTAGGAGTTGTGAAACCCGAGGATAGAGTAGTAAGTGAAGTTACTTTGGTATTGGAAGCCAAGGAAGAAGTAGACATCAAATCAGAGTAGTAATAGATTGAGACTTGAAGAGGCAAATATGAAGAGGTGCATTGTCATTTTGGATCTGCAGGTTAGAAGAGTTGTTGTAGAACGGTATAATTGTTAGTAATTGTCAATTGCTTCATTATTTAAAGGAGGTATTTGCAGTCAAATGTTGTTCAATGCTCATAATTTTTGAGAAAAGATAAAGCAAAGTGCTGTGAAGAAGTGCTCATTGTTTGAGCTTAATTCCAAGTATCAACTATCTACATGTGTGTTTGTGAGTGTGTGGAGAATTTTGAAGTGCAAGTTAGTGTGTTTGTTGGATGTTGGATTTCGTATCCTTGAAGATCTTCATTTTGTGTGTTTGATCTTGAGACAATTGCAATTGGAGCAATGCCTTGATAGATTTGAGAGGAATTGTAGTGTTGGTAGTATTCTGTAGTTGTGAATGCAACACAATGTTGATGTCAAGCAATTTCAATCAAGGAAGTTGTGCCTTTAGTATAGGGGTAGAACACAATTTTGAGGCAAAGTTGTTTTGCAATGAAGTGCCATTTTTGAGAGAGCTTGATCATCACAATCAAGATTTTTTGGAAAGATTTGATGGAGTTGTGATTAAGGAGTGTTTATTCGTGATGAGATTGTGAGTCAGTGCTTATTACTCTCTTTTGGGTGTGGTTTCTACCTAAGAGATTAAAGATGCAACCAAGAAGAATTGAAGTTGTTACTTTGCTTTGTATTTGACCAATTCTGAATTGTATCTCTACGAGAATGAACTTTACTTACCTGATTACCGCAAAATTGATATTTGCCGGGTTGTCACAAAATCCTTGAGAAGAGTGCACATCCTCTCCAAAACAAGCACTCTTCTTCTCTTGTGCCAAAAGCTCCAAATTAATACTCTTGGAGTTTGAGCACTCTCCCCTTCTCATACTTACTCTCAACCACATCTATAGATGCTATCTGTAAAAGACCAAATCCGAGGAGAGAAATAGGAGAATGGAAACTCATATTGGGACACTTGAATGAGGGAAAACACCGAATGCCTAGCATGAGCTTTGGCTTTGGTATTTATAGGTAGCATACAAGGCCCTTAAGAAGCTTCTTCAAGCCGCTTTCTTAGAGTGCAAGCCAAGTTAACTAAGAAGCTTCTCAAGAAGCTTCCTTCTAGAAGCCATCTACTTGGCGTGCAAGCTAAGCTAATTGGAAGCTTCCCAAGAAATTTCCTAGATACTTTTGGAATATTCTAGGCTAATTTGTTTTATGTGCTATTTCTTAAGCCCGACTTACTTCATTGCTAAACTCCATATTGTTACATATTCCCCCGTTGCTAGTTAGTGACGTCCTCGTTGCCAGTGAAGCTTCAAATTCTTGGATGGCCATTTGTGCATTCTGGAGGTGAGAAAGAGGTTCCCATGTGACATCATGAAGGGGATACCCTTTTCAAAGGACCTTGTACTCTGTATGTTGGGGACGGCCTTGTTGAATATGGCTACGCGCGAGGATACGATCAACTTTGTACTCCTCATGATCATTGATAGGGACAAGAAGAGGGGGAGGTTAGACTCAAGAGGAAAAGGAAGAGGGGTTAGGAACAAAGGGTTTCAACTTGGAAACATGAAAGACAGGATGGATACGCATGTGACAAGGCAAGACAAGTAGATAAGCAACAAGAGAGACAATTTGGGTGATATCAAAGAGTCCTATCCAATCAGGGACAAGTTTACAAACTTGGATATCAATTGGGAGAGGGAGGTTAGTAGAGGATAATAGGACTTTATCACCAATTTCAAAGGTGAGATCACGACGATGGTGGTCTGCATATTGTTTTTGGCGGTTCTGAGCAACAAGGAGGTGAGACTTGGCTTGTTGGAGAGATTGGGTTATAGTGGTCAAGAATGTGGAAGTATGAGGAACCTAAGATGGAATGGAAGCAAGAAGAGAATATGGAACAAGCGGATCTTGGCCAAAATTGAGAAAGAAAGGAGAAAATCCGGTGCTTGCCTGTTTGGAATTGTTCTAGGTAAATTCTGTAGCTACAAGACATTCATCCCAATTGGTATGGTGGATATTGACAAAGACACGCAACATATCCTCCACGTTCGGTTTGTCCATTAGTTTGAGGATGATAAGCCATGGACAAAGCAAGCTTGGTGCCGAGTATATGGAAGAGTGCTTACCAAAACTTCTTGGTAAATCAAGGAACACGATCGGAGATGAGTACACGTGACATCCCATGATGCTTGAAGATATTGTTGAAGTAGATTTGTGCTAAGGTTGGAGCATCCATGGTATCATAGGTTGGTGCCAAGTGGATTTTCTTACTAAGCTTATCCACAAACACCACGACTGTAGTGTGTCCTTGTTTTGTCTTTGGCAAGGATATGATGAGATCCAAGCTCACATGCTCCTAGCAAGCGGATGAAATGGCGAGTGGTTGAAGGAGTCCACTAGGCTTCTGGTTGCTGGCCTTGTTACGTTTTCAGCTCTCATGTTCTTGAACATCTTGTGTCATGTTGGGCCACCACCATTGACATTGGAGGGTACTCAAGGTCTTATCTACATCCATGTGACCCGCGATGGGTAAATCATGGGCTTCTTGAAGGCGCACAAGTCAAAGATCACCTTTAGCTGGAACATAGATCTGTTCCTCATGGAATAAAAGGCCCTCCTTGATGGAGAAGGTGTTGTACTCCTTATCGCATGCCTTAAGGCAACCATGTACCATTTGGAAGAAGGGATCTTGGTGTAGAGCTAACTAAAACTTGTTTTGGACCTTGGAGTCAACTGACACCGTTGAAATTGCCGTTGTGATGAGAGAAAGAGACTTCAAATCAGGTCTTCGTGATAAAGCATCAAGGATGACATGGAACCGACCTGGTTTGTACTCAATTTTGATGTCATATAGTTGGAGTTGTTCCTCCCATCAATGATGTCGACTCTTCATGTGTTCCAAGTGTAAGGTTTGCAACAATGGTTTGTGATCAGTTTGCATGATCACTTGTTTCCTCAAGAGGTAATGCCTCCATACCTTGGTGGCGTATACCATTGCAAGTTGTTCTTGATCTCAAACAGAGTAGTTTTGTTCAGCCATATTGAGTCAGCAAGACACAAAGGCATGGATGGAGTCCATCTGGGAATTCTTGTTGTAGCACGACTCCAATTGCAAAGTTAGAAGCATCAAAATCGACCACATAGGGTAGGTGAGGATCATATGGTTGAAGAATGGGTCTTGAAGACACCATATGCTTTAACTTCTGGAATGCTTCTTCATGCTTGGTGGTCCACTAGAAGCTCAAGTTCTTTCCCAAGAGGTCAGTCAATGGTGTAGCCACATGAGCATAATAATGGATGAACCATCAATAAAAGCTGGCCAATCCATTGAATGCACATACTTCTATAGTATCTTTTGGGGTAGGCCAATCAATAATAGCCTTGATCGTCTCTTCTTCTATCTTGATCTCCTCTGATGAGATCTTATGACCCAAGAAGGTAACCTCTTTTTGCCAAAAGGCACACTTTGACTTTTTGTAGTAAAATTTCCATTGTCGTAGTCATCTTAGGACTTCTCACACAGGATCATGTGTTCTACCTTTGTCTTACTATAAATTAAGATATCATCCAAGAATACCACCGCAGACCAATCCAATAGTCCATCCAACACCTGATGCATTTGATCCATGAAGATTGCAAGAGCATTAGTGAGTCCAAAAGGTAGAACCCTCACTCAAAATGCCAATACCTTGTACAAAAGGTAGTATTTTGCACATCCTCTCTCTCAATGGGAATTTGCCAATAGCCACTACAAAGATCCAACTTGGAAAAGTAGCGTGCTCCACTTAGTTGATCAAGCAAGTCATCAATCCGAGGCAAGGGATATGCATTCTTCACGGTTTGCTTATTGAGCCCATGATAATCAATACAGAAACGGAGTCCTCCATCCTTCTTTGGAACAAATAGTACCAGCGCTCCCCAAGGAGAGGTACTATGTCATATGAATTCCTTCTTGAACAACTTTATAAGTATTGTTTGCAACTCCTCCAACTCCTTTGGTGAGAGCCGATAGATTGGTCTACTCATTGGAGTACTCCCTGGCAATAACTCAATCTTGAAGTGCATACCTTGATTGGAGGGTAATCCTTTTGGCAGATCATCCGGAAACACATCCGCAAACTCCTTAACTATCCAATCAACCATTGCTTGATGAGGCTCTTGGTCTTCCACAGATTGTTCTTGTGCAATCGGCTTGATCCACACCGCAAATATAGGCTTGTCTTCCTCCAAAGCTTGCTCTATGGCTGCTTTACTAACAAAGTTCCCTTCTAGGGACTCATCTCTCTTCCAAGCTTGCTCCATGGTTGCCTTCTTAGCAAACTTCCCATCTTGGGACTCCACTTCCTTCAAGGTTTGCTCTATGGCTACCTTCTTGACAAACTTCCCATCTTGGGACTGACTATTCTTAGGTGTCTTACTCAGAGGTGCCAGACAACCTAATCGGAAATTCCTACCTTGGTGTTGTACTTGAATTTGGCGTCAAGTCCAATCGAATTGAACCTTATGATGTTCAAGCCAAGGTAGACCCAGAATGATATCATAGTGTAGAGGTGCCACTACAAACCTCATACACTCCAAATACTCCTTCCCAATCTTGAAGGTAAAAGGATACGAGGTGCGGAATGCAGAACCCTTTCTACCATCCGCCATCATCAAACTACTTCCAATCACTGGCTTGATAGGAATACCCAATTCCTTTGCTATTTGCATGGACATGCAATTCCCTGAACTTCCAAAATTAACCAAAATCTTACAACCCCAATCAAATATCATACCTTGCAAGTGAAGCAAACTTGTATAGGTCAAGCCTTCAGTCCCATTGGAACTAATCAAGCTCCCAGTAGGCGGCTCAAAATCTCTTACTGGGATTCCTTGTTTCCTTGATCATTCCGCTCCACAACCTCCACTTGAGCAACTTGTTGAGGTTGTCTATTCTTGAGTGGACATTCAGCAATGTGATGCTTCAATTGGCGATAATAAAAACAACCGCCATTTTGTCATAGTTTCTCTCTATCTGTTATGCCAAGTGGTCTTTGTTGAATGGTATCAATCTCCATGTGTGTTGGCTCCTCCACTTGTGAGTAGTGTATTGGTAGGCTCTGTGGAGGTCGAGGTCAAGACCAAGTTGTTGCCACCAAGGGATCAAAATGTTTGGCCAACCGTATGGCTTCCTCCAAGTGTTTTGGCTCTCGCATGGTTATCTCTAATTTGATTCTTGCCTTCAAGCCCCTCACAAATTGATCAAGAGCTTCACCTTCCAATATGTCTAGAATTTGCATGATGGTGTTTTGGAACTGCATGATGTAACTTCTTATAGAGCCAATTTGTTTCAACTCTGCCTACTTATCCCATGCAGCTCGTATGGCATTTATAGCTTGGAATCGACTAATTATTGCGCTCTTGAATTCTGCCCATGTCAAGATTGGTGCAACAATTTGTTGTTCCACTCGCTCCACTTGGAATCTCCACCATAACTTTGCTACTCCATCCAATTGGCTAGGAGCCAAGAGAATCTATTTTTACTCATCTTGTAGATTGGTAGCTTCAAAATAACGTTCACAATCAAACACAAAATTCTCCATTGCACTCGAAAGATTCTTGCCTTTAGATACCTTGGGTTTAGGGAATCTGATCCAATCTTCTCCTTCTTGAATTGGTACTCTCTCCACCTACTCTTGTCGTCAAAGATCTCATTTATCCAACAATCAAGTTAGGTGCTCGATTTGTTGCTGCATAGCAAGGATAACATCGGGTATTGCCGCCATGGTTGCTACTCTATCACACCACTCCCAATGTATCTAATTTATTAACACATAGAAATAACACGTCCACCGTTCTCCATAAGTTACAATCGGAAGCACCAAGGGTTCCTTAGATATGGTGATCATATGCATAAAATCTTGTCCAAAGTGCGAGGTGATGACTTGTGTGAAATGATGCTTGGGCAGTATTTGGACGCAAAAATTCTAATGGTTTGGTGGAAGTGGATTTGGTGGTCCATAAATTCCATCCATCCCATTCCTACTTTGATACTAATGTAAAAGACCAAATCCGAGGAGAGAAATAAGAGAATGGAAACTCACATTGGGGCACTTGAATGAGGGAAAACTTCCAAATGCCTAGCATGAGCTTTGGCTTTGGTATTTATAGGTAGCATACAAGGCCCTTGAGAAGCTTCTCAAGAAGCTTCCTCAAACTGTTTTCTTAGAGTGCAAGCCAAGTTAACTAGGAAGCTTCTCAAGAAGCCGCCTACTTGGCATGCAAGCTAAGCTAGTTGGAAGCTTCCCAAGAAGCTTCCTAGATACTTTTGGAATATTCTAGGCTAATTTGTCTTATATGCTACTTCGTAAGCCCGACTAACTTTGTTGCTAAACTCTATATTTTTACACTATCCCCTTACCTTTGTTTGGATTAGGAGCCACTTGGGTTTCACTACCTCCCTCTTTCCCTCATAACTCCTTCCTCCATGGTAAGTGGAATTTGAGTAATTCCTTTGGATATGGTCTCTTCCTCCACAACCAAAATAATTTCTATTATTGAAATTGTTGGCTGGTTGGCCTCCTCTATGGATAGTTTCCATAACTTTTAAGCCCTCTTCCTACATTTTGATCCACCTCTCTCTTCTCCCATAGTTGCACCCATTGATCTTGAGATCTGCAAGTTGTTTGGTGATGATTTGAAGTGGATCTTTTGGTGGAGGTGCAAGAATTGGAGCAACTACTACTTGTGGTGCAACTCTTACCACCAAAGTATCAAAATTTCCACCATACCTATAGCCTTGAGGAGAATGCACAACCTCTTTCACCACCAAATCACTTTCATCCCCTTCCAAACTCTCCTCCATACAAATTGCAATCTTGATAGCTTCAACCTTGGAAGAAGGTTTCTTATCTCACCTTGCTTCTAATTTGTGGTCTCAATCTTCCCACAAAATTCTTGGTGAGCATAGCTCTTATGCCAATCATAGTAATCTACACATTATCTCCACCCTTCCTCAACAATATGCAAAATGGACTCTAACTTTTCTACTCTTCCCACATAGAAGACACTTTCTCTCCATCTCCTTGCTTGAGAAAGGTAACTCCACTCATCAATCTCTCATAACTCTCATCTGAAAGGAAGTTCTCAATGAGTACTGAAGTCAAACCCTCCCAAGACTCTTCTTGCCCATCTTTCCTCTCTCTCCTTTGGTATTCTGACTCATACTATGTAAGTGTTGCATCCTCAAAGAAATTTGGTAATAATGAGGCCCACTCATTCTTCCTCCTCTCATTGTTTCCTATGCAAGCTCTCTTGAAATCTCTCACAAAGGCCTCTACATCTTCTCTATCCTTGCCAAAGAAAACAAGAAGTTTCCTCATCTCAACCCCTCACTATCTTTCTTTTCTCTCAATTTTTCTTTTTTCTTTTCTTTTCTCTCACTCTATAACTAATAGAGTATGTACATGACTAACATCATTTGAGAGTAATCCACCCTAGGAAACACAAAAGGTTCAGGTTGTTCCAAGATTTCTATAACAACATCAAATCCTAGAGTGCATATTAATTGAACTTCATGGATAGTTTATCCATAAGTTGAAAAATTAACTCCATCACTAATCTTGAGAACTAGTTGATGAAGGTGGTAGTATTTCTATAGTTATACTAAGATCCTCTCCAAGATCTTTCACCAAAGTCTCCAAAAATGTTTTTATTCCACTACACTCATGTCCTTTTGGAAGTCCTTCAACTCCACAAACCTCACACAACTTCTTGGTCTTAATCTTCTTCCTCCCAATCTTGGTGATAACATGCCATTTGTAATGTTGCATTTAGATTATTTGGACATTGGAGTTCCAGTGATAGTAGTTAGAGGCATTTTGGTAGTTACTCATAGACTACTTTCTAACGGTCAGATTTTGTGTTTAGAGTATTGACTTCATGGCAGGGCCCACCGTCACTTACATCATCCACACCATTGAGTGTGATGTCAACAGGACCATTGGGATGAGACCTAGGTCAAAATCAAGAGTATACCTTGGAAGTGCAACTCTAGAGAGCTCATTTCTCTGATGTTGAGCCTTTGAGTTCTTGGCTAGAGTAGACAGAAAGCCGGCAAGCGTCACTTGGATTCTCTTAGCTAGAGTGGGTGTGGCTTGACTATAATTAGTGCCTTGTTGTTGGCAAGTTCTTGAGGATCAGATCAAGTATTGATTTGAGTTTAGTTGATTCAAGTTGTAAACAATCTGATTACATTAGAGAAGTAAGTCACGGGGAAATTGGGTGCATGAACTACAAGTGTTGGTGGTATCTCTAAGCTCAATGGATTGTGGTGTCTCAATTGAGTAGTTTAGATTTCCTTAAGAGAGAGTGCAAAAGTGCTGGCAAAATATGGAGCCAAGGAGAAGTAATTTTCAAGCGATAGTTGTGATTTTGAGCTCAAGACCAATTTCTTGCGAGTTGAGCTCAAAAACTGAAATTGAAGGTGGAGTTAGTAGCACATCCTCGTGAATTAGAGATTGGAAAAAATCTATTTTTCCAATTTGGCTCGAGTGAAGAGTTAGCAAAGGATTTGGCGGTCAGCAATTTTTAGGGATTTATGTCAAATTTTATGTCAGATTTTACATTAGATTTTGTGAATGATTTATATCAGATTTTAGCAAGAAGAACTTTGATCCAATCTTTGGTGATCCTTGTAGCTCAAGAAATAGATAGGTACTCCAATTATATCAAATGCCAAATGGTGGTAGAGTCAATTCAGTGTTGATTTATGAGATGGAGGGTTTTTGTTTAGTATTCTTGTGATTGGACCCCCTCCATTCTCTACTTCCTATTTGTGCACCATGTTTGTATGAGGTGCCCTGAATTTTGAGCATGGGTGCTCTGGTGTGCTCTTGATAGTGAGGCTAGAGTGATGACCAATCAGACTATCTTTGTTTATCTTTGATGAGGTAGGAAGTGATGACCTACAGACTATGAGAATGTGTGTTGTGATGGCAAGTTACAAGTCGCACTTGCCGCTAGTGTAGTTGTCTCAATTAGAGTTACATTAATGGGTAGTGTTCCATTAGTTTTGGTACTTGGTGGTGCTTGGTTGGTGTTGGTACTTGGTGGGGTACTTGCTATTGCAGTTGTGGTTGTGGTTACTTTGTCACGATAGAGTTTTTTTGGAGATATCAGAGGAGTTAACCTTGTAGTACATAGTGGGTTTACTTGGAATGGTGCTTGATATCAATTTGTATCTCAAGTCCCAATGAGGGAGGAGATTGACTCTGAATTGGAGTTTGACACAAGAGCTGATTCAGTTGAGAGTGCACTTGGCATGTCCGCACCATTGTTGTGGGACATGGACAAGATTTATGGTGCCTCCAAAGGCCCTAGGCGTTACTCTGGTATAGTGGGTACCATTGAGTTGGATGACTTCATCTAAGGGTTTGATATTTGATATGATCTGTAGTAGATGTGGAACCCAACTTTGTTTACACCCTTCATGGCATGGAAAGGGTTGTTTCAGCACTTGGAGGATCCGCCAATGGACAACTACCATGAGTTCAGGAGAGCTCATTTGGAAGAGATTGAGTTATGGAGATAATATTGGTCTCCAAACTATGTCTCTATCACTTCAGGCTCGGTTGCCAAGAGTAGATCAGCTATACACACAAGTTCTAGCTCAAGTAGTGTTGGTAGAGCTAGTAGAACTGCACTAGTTGGAGATATTGTTACCATGAGTGGAGGTACCATTGCAAGATGTGGTGTGGTATCGGGGTTTAACCTCATGGTGGAGTTCTTCTAGTGTTTGAGGTAGAACTACCAAGGAGTGCGGACTGACAAGCTAAGGAGCTTACAGGAGTTCCAATGGAAGGTTGGAGAGAGCCTACACGAGGCATACACTCGCATGAGTCAGTTGATCAATTTTACTTAGGGAGTTATTGAGGCCCAAGCAGTCCAATTTTGGTATGGGATACTGGATAGGGAGTTGCATGTAGAGTTTGTGATGCTACATTATTACAGGCTACTTTGCCCACTTTTGCAATGGTCTTTGGTTTGGCTGAGCGTATTGAGCTCAACATGGTGGAGGAGAGAGTGGTGACATTTGGATTTGGTAGGGAGACCTCATCCACGGTTGTCACTTCTTCTAGAGTGCAACAAAGTGCACCACGCCCAATTGGTTTTTGAGGACAGGGTGGATAGCCCAGATCCTATGGAGGGAGTGGAGGGCCTAGTGGAGTTAGACCCTTAACTTCATTTTTGGGTCAGTAACAACCAGTGAGTAGTGGTGTTGCTTGTTGGACTTGTGGTGGACCTCACCATTGGAGAGAGTGTTGTCAGGGCAGTGGACTTGATACCTTGAGCGCATCACAGCCAACATAGAGGCAATGTGAGTATTGCCACAAATTTTGGTCATACTAGTGATCGGTGCTTTGACCTACACCTGGAGTGGTAGGATTGCTATGGTAGGTAGTAGAGGAGCTCTAGTTCATGGAGGACAAGGTGGTAGGGGTGGTGATAGACGATCTCCACCTAGTAGAGATGCGGTACCTTACTTTTGATACAACTATGGCTACTTGGATTGAGCAATTGGAGCAAAGATTAGCTAGTATGGCTATTGCTCAAAAGAGATCAGATTTGGGTGTTGAGGCTTCCACTTCATATGCTGGTGATAGAGATGCTTTGGACTTCATGTGCAGAGTAGCACAAGTGGATGCATTTGTAGGAGTGACTAGGAGTGTAGTACGTGCTCCAGAGCCTAGAGGAACATCAGTAGAGTTGACCTGTCTCCAAACCTCTCCTCTTAGAGAGGAGAGGTTTGGAGACAGGTCAGACTTCCCTAGCCTATCTGAGGCATTGCAGACAACATCCATGGCTCCTAGACATCCCAGTGCAGGTGTGGTAGGTGGTGATAGAGTGCACAATGGACCACTTACTAATTAGCCACTTGCTACTACACAGACTAAGTCTAGCACAATGTTGGGGATGGCTCAGCTGATTATGTGGTGCCCTTTGTTTTCAGCCAGTGACATGTCTACATTGGGAGTTAACCCAGCCCCAATGTTCTAGTTGGTTGCCACACTTTGTAATAGTAGTGATGATATGGTTCCTACTACTAGAGCAGAGGTGGTTGGTAGTGGAGCTGACTTGGTTGAGGAGCATGTGATTTGTTCAACGACCAATGGTTTATGGCAAGCAACAATGGCTAGACTGGAGGAGTTGCCAGCTAAACCGGCTTTTGAGAGAGCGCAGTTTACACCTAATGTTGTCCTAATGGATAACTAGAGGAGGATTTTCCATTTGGTTGGACCTTTAGGGAAGATCTATACACCACAAAGAATCTTGTTAGACTCTTGTGCACAACCCCTTATGTTGGGAAAGGCTACAATAGTCAGTCTAGAGTTATAGAAGACCGGTGTCAAGAGGTGTCTATTCCAGATCCAGACATCTCTAGGTGGTGGTTTGACACAATATATCACACGTGGGGAGCTTGTTGCCTAGGTTTAGCCTGGTCATTTGATTGATAGCCTGATGGTGAGAGCTCAATCTATTAGGACAATAGCTGAGTCATATGATGTGCTAGTTGGGGAGCACTGTTATACTCCATGGGTTTTAGTGTTGATTATTGGGAGGAGATACCTTCCTATAGACCAGGTTGGCAGTTTGGTGAGGGACGGGTATGTCACCTACCAATACGCTTTAGTAGTGGCATTCTTGGCTCACTATAGTCCTAGACCGTGGAAACATCAATTTAAGCTTTCAATGGTGTAGTTACTTGGCCTGGTGATTTGTTGGAGGGGAACACCCATATAGAAGATACTCCAGTACCAAAGGAGATCACTTGGATTTGGAGTACAAGTGAGATTGTTCCATCCACCTTGGATGTTCCATTGTGGAGTTCAAAGGAGGCATTGCAGCAACATGCATATCAATTGGTGCGATAGGCTTGGAGTGGAGCCTTCGTACCATTCAGAGATTAGTATGAGGATGAGCCTCTAGAGTTGATTATGTTGACACCTCTAGATACTACACTCATTACTTGGCAGTATCCAGTAGAGGGGATATGTCTATTGTAGTTGTTTGGTGGGATTAGCACCGGGCTAGCTGCAATATTACAGGTAGGTATATGAGTATAGAGGTACTTGTATATAGAGAGAGATGAGACTGCTAGGCAAGTCTCTTTACATCATGTGGCATACTTGGCCTATCGGTATCTTGAGTTATTATCAATGTCAGTAGTCAAAGGTTATGTAACAGTATGGAGTTTAGCAACGTAGTTAGTAAGGTTAAGGAAGTAGAGAATAAGCCAAATTAGCCTAGAATATTCCAAAAGCATCTGGGAAGCTTCCCAACTAGTTAACTTGCATTCCAAGCAAGTAGCTTCTAGAAGGAAGATTCTAGAAGCTTCTAAGTAGCTTAGCTTGCATGCCAAGTAGACGGCTTTTAGAAGGAAGCTTCTTGAGAAGCTTCTCAAGAGCCTTGTATGCTATCTATAGATATCAAAGCCGAAGCTCATGCTAGGCATTCAAAGTCTTTCCCTCATTCAAGTGTCCCAATGTAAGTTTTCATTCTCCTATTTCTCTCCTCGGTCTTGGTCTTTTACATTGGTATTAGAGTAGGAAGAGGATGGATGGAATTTATGGACCACCAAATCCACTTCCACCAAACCATTGGGATTTTCATGTCCAAATATTACCCAAGCATCATTTCACACAACTCATCACCTCACACTTTGGGTAGGATTTTCTACATATGATCACCGTGTTTGAGGAACCCTTGATACTTCCGGTTGTAACTTATGGAGAACGGTGGACGTGTTGCATCTATGTGTTAATCAATTAGATAAAGTGGGAGTAGTGGGAGAGAGTAATAGCTATGTCAGCAATACCGGATGACATCCTTGCAATGCAACAACAAATTGAGCACCTTACTTGATTGTTGGATGAACAAGATTAGCAACAACAAGAACATATAGAGAGAGCACCAATTCAAGATGGAAAAGATTGCATTCAATTTCCAAAACCCAAGGTGTTTGAAGGCAAGAATCTTCCAAGCATAGTGGAGAATTTTGTGTTTGACTGCGAACGTTACTTTGAAGCCACCAATCTTCAAGATGACTAGAAACGTTCTCTTGGCCTCTAGCCAATTAGATGGTGTGGCAAAACTTTAGTGGCAATTTTGAGTAGAGCGAGCTGAACAAAAGATTGTTGCACCAATTTTGACATGGGCAGAGTTCAAGGATGCAATATTGGGTTGCTTTCAAACTATAAATGCTCCCCATGCTGCAGGAGATAAATTGGCAAAATTGAAGCAAGTTGGCTCAATCAGGAGCTACATCACACAATTTCAAAACATCATCATATAGATTCTAGATATACAAGAAGGTGAAGTTTTGGATCAATTTGTGCGGGGATTGAAGTCACAAACCAAATTGGAGATGACCATGCGGGAACCACAAAATGTAGAAGAAGCCATGCAATTGGCTAAGCGCTTTGATTCCTTGGTTGTGATAACTTGGTCTTGCACTCGACCTACACATGGCCTACCAGTATACTATGCACGGGTGGAAGAGCTAGCACCAATGGAGATTGATGCTATCCAATGGAGACCACTTGGTATAGCGGATAGCAAAAGATTGCAAGAAAATGGAAGTTTTTATTATTATTGCCAAGTTGGACATCACATTGGTGAATGCCCACTTAGGAATAGGTGACCTCGACAAGTTGCCTAGATGGAGATTGTGGAACAAAATGATCAAGGAAACAAGGAATCCTAGTGGGAGATTTTGAGCCACCACCTATTGGGAGCTTGATTAGTTCCAATGAGATTGAAGACTTGACTTATGCAAGTTTGCTTCACTTGCAAGGTACAATATCTAATCAGGGTTGTAGGATTTTGGGTGATTCTGGAAGGTCAGAGAATTGCATGTCTATGCAAGTAGCAAAGGAATTGGGTATTCCTATCAAGCCTGGAATTAGTAATAATTGGAAGTAGTTTGATGATGGCGGATGGTAGAAAGGGTTTTGTGTTCCGCACCTCACATCCTATTACTTTCAAGATTGGGAAGGAGTATTTGGAGTGTATGAGGTTTGTAGTGGCACCTCTACACTATGATATCATTCTGGGTCTACCTTGGCTTGAATGTCATAAGGTTCAATTTGATTGGACCCTACGACAAATTCAAGTACAACCCCAAGGTAGGAATTTCTGATTAGGTTATCTGGCATCTTTGAGTAAGACACCTAAGAATAGTCAATCCCAAGATGGGAAGTTTGTCAAGAAGGTAACCATAGAGCAAATCTGGAAGGGGGATGAGTCCCAAGATGAGAAGTTTTCCAAGAAGGCAACCATGAAGCAAGCTTGGAAGAGAGATGAGTCCCTAGAAGGGAACTTTGTTAGTAAAGCAGCCATAGAGCAAGCCTTGGAGGAAGATAAGTCTGTATTTGTGGTATAGATCAAGCCAATTGCACAAGAACAATCCGAGAAGGGCCAAGAGCCTCATCAAGAAATGGTTGATTGGATAGTTCAAGAGTTTGTGGATGAGTTTGTGGATGATCTGCCAAAGGGATTACCCTCCAATCGAGGTATGCCCTTCAAGATCAACTTAGTGCCAAGGAGTACTCCAATGAGTAGACCAATCTATTGGCTCTCACCAAAGGAGTTGGAGGAGTTGCAAACAACACTTATAGAGTTGTTGGAAAAGGGTTTCATATGACATAGTACCTCTCCTTGTGGAACATTGGTACTATTTGTTCCAAAGAAGGATGGAGGACTTTGTTTTTGTATTGATTATCGTGGGCTCAATAAGCAAACCGTGAAGAATGCATATTCCTTGCCTCAGATTGATGACTTGCTTGATCAACTAAGTAGAGCACGCTACTTTTCCAAGCTAGATCTTTGCAATGGCTATCAGAAAATTCCTATTGAAAAAGAGGATGTGCAAAAGACTACCTTTTGCACAAGGTATGGGCATTTTGAGTGGAGAGTTCTACCTCTCAAACTCACTAATGCTCCAGCAGTCTTCATGGATCAGATGCATTGGGTGTTGGAGGGACTATTGGATTGGTCAATAGTGGTGTTCTTGGATAATATCTTAATCTATAGCAAGATAGAGGCAGAACACATGAATCATGTGCAAGAAGTCCTAAGATGATTACAACAATGGAAATGTTATTGCAAGAAGTCAAAGTGTGCATTTTGGCAAAAAGAGGTTACCTTCTTGGGTCATAAGATCTCATCAAAGGGGATAAAGATGGAAGAAGAGAAGATCAAGGCCATCACTAATTGACCTATCCCAAAGGATGCTACAGAAGTACGGGCATTCAATGGATTGGCCAGTTTTTACCGACGGTTCATCCACTATTATGCTCATGTGGTTGCACCATTGACTGACCTCTTGGGAAAGAACTTGAATGGACTACATCCAATGGACCACCAAGCATGAAGAAGCATTCCAGAAGTTAAAGCATATGGTGTTTTCAAGACCCATTCTTCAACCATATGATCCTCAACTACCTTGTGTGGTTGATTTTGATGCTTCTAACTTTGCAATTGGAGTTGTGTTGCAACAGGAATTCCCAAATGGACTACATCTTATTGCCTTTGTGTCTTGCTGACTAAATACAGCTGAAAGAAATTACTCTGCTTGAGATCAAGAACAACTGGCAATGGTTTATGCCACCAAGGTACGGAGGCATTACCTCTTGGGGAAACAAGTGGTCATGCAAACTGATCACAAGCCATTGTTGCAGACCTTACACTTGGAACACATGAAGAGCTGACAACATCAATGGGAAGAGCAACTCCAATTGTTTGACATCAAAATTGAGTACAAACCAAGTCGGTTCCATGTCATCCTTGATGCTCTATCACAAAAACCTGATTTGAAATCTCTTCCTCTCATCACGGCGGCAATTACAACGGTGTCAATTGACCTCAAGGTCCATAATGAGTTTTGGTTAGCTCTACAACAAGATCCCTTCTTCCATTTGGATCCAAGATCACCTTTGGCTAGAACATAGATCCAATCCACATGGAATAGAAGGCCTTCCTTGAGAAAGTTGTTGTACTTCTTGTTGCCTATTGTACAAGGAAGGGATCAATAGGCAACAAGGAGTACAACACCTTTCTCAAGGAAGGCCTTCTATTCCATGTGGATTGGATCTATGTTCTAGCCAAAGGTGATCTTTGACTTGTGTGCCTTCAGGAAGCCCATGATTTACCAATAGCTGGTCACATGGGGGTGGACAAGACCTTAGGTACCCTCCAATGCCAACGGTGGTGGCCCAACATGACACAAGATGTTTGGGAGTTTGTCCAATTGTGTGAGAGTTGTCAACACAACAAGGCCAATAACTAGAAGCTGAGTGGACTCCTTCAGCCACTTCCTATTCCAACTACTCGGTTGGAACATGTGAGCTTAGATCTCATCACCTCCTTGCCCAAGGCACAACAAGATCACACAACAATTGCGGTGTTTGTGGATAAGCTTAGTAAGCAAATCCATTTGGCACCAACGGTTGATATTGTGGATGCTCCAACCTTGGCACAACTCTACTTCAATAATGTATTCAAACATCATAGGATGCCATGTGTACTCATCTCTGACTTTGATCCTCACTTCACTGGAAAGTTTTGGCAAGCCTTCTTCCAAACACTTGGCACCAAGCTTGCTTTGTCCATAGCCTATCATCCTCAAACTGATGGACAAATAGAATGTGCAAATCGCACCATGGAAGACATACTTTGTGCCTTTGTCAACATTCACCATACCAATTGGGATGAATGTCTTGCAGCTACAGAGTTTGCATACAACAACTCTAAATAGGCAAGCATCGGATTCTCTCCTTTCTTTCTCAATTTTGGCCAAGATCCGCTTGTCCCAAATTCTCTTCTTGCTCCTCCTCTATCTCATGTCCCTCATACTTCAACCTTCTTGACCACCATATTTGAATCTATCCAACAAGCCAAATCTCACCTCCTTGTTGCTCAGAATCGTCAAAAAAATATCCAGACCACCATCGTCGTGATCTCACCTTTGAAGTTGGTAATAAAGTTATGCTATCCTCTAGTAATCTACCCCTCCCACTTGATACCCAAGTTTGTAAACTTGCCCCTAATTGGATAGGGTTCTTTGATGTTACCCAAATTGTCTCTCTTGTTGCTTATCAACTTGCCTTGCCTTGCTTTGCCTTGTCATATGCGCATCCATCCTATCTTTCATGTTTCCAAGTTGAAACATTTTGTTTCTAACCCCTCTTCTTTCTCCTCTCGAGTGCAACCTCCTCTTCCTCCCCCTATCCCTATCAATGATCATGAGGAGTATAAAGTTGATTGTATCCTTGCACGTTGCCACATCCAGCAAGGACACTACCAACATAAGGAGTACAAGGTCCTTTGGAAAGGGTATCCCCTTCACGATGCCACATGGGAACCTCTTTCTCACCTCTAGAATGCACAGATGGCCATCCAGGAGTTTGAAGCTTCAATGGCGACGAGGACATCACCAACTAGCGGTGGGAGAATATGTAATAGTATGGAGTTTAGCGACGTAGTTAGTAAGGCTAACAAAGTAGATAATATGCCAAATTAGCCTAGAATATTCCAAAAGTATATAGGAAGCTTCTTGGGAAGCTTCCTGACTTGTTAACTTGCACTCCAAGTAGGTATCTTCTAGAAGGAAGATTCTAGAAGCTTCTAACTAGCTTAGCTTGCATGCCAAGTAGGCGGCTTCTAGAAGAAAACTTCTTGAGAAGCTTCCTAGTTAACTTGGCTTGCACTCTAAGAAAGCGGCTCAAGGAAGCTTCTTGAGAAGCTTCTCAAGGGCCTTGTATGCTACCTATAAATACCAAAGCCGAAGCTCATGCTAGGCATTCAGAGTTTTTCCCTCCTTCAAGTGTCCCAATGTAAGTTTCCATTCTCCTATTTCTCTCCTTGGTCTTGGTCTTTTACAAGTTACCAGAAGGCCCTACCAGTAGACATTTCCTTATTGGGGGCACATGATTTGGAGAGACATGGGCCTATTCACTTGGTGATTTCTAGATGGTCATGTCAGGGACATACGCATGCTAGCCAAGGTTTGGATCTTCAGGATCCTCATTCTGGTGTGTTTTAGGAGATGTTACAAATACTACAACATCTCCAAGTTCATTAGTCTGTTTCTCCAACTTACCTTTTGGAGAACATTCCTTTGATGGGTGATTCTTGCACCTGAGTGGTGGTGAGTACACATCAGGTCTATTCTTGGATGGGACCTATTGTATTGTTGGATGCAGCCAGAGTGGGATCAAGTCTTTGGTGGACAAACCTCTTACCCAGAGAGGTTTTAAAGTGTGCATATGATGGGATTTAGCGACTTGACCACATCCTTGTTGATGACATCTTAAATGTTGGGCGCTAGTCTCAAACAATGGTAGTGGCTGATAGGTCGCCTATGGTAGTGGTGAACCTAGTTAGATAGCCCTGAGCTGCATTTCCTACACCCATGAGTTTCCTAGGCCCTTGTGCTTTTTGAGAGGGAAGACTTGGACTTGTTTGGGACACACATTTATAGTAACTAGTGGAGCCCAACGCCAATGAGAGAGAGCGGGCAATGGGTTTTCACACCGGTATTACCGCTATTCCAGCGGTGTTAGAGGCTCTAGACGTTGGTGTTAGGTCAGGCTATGGACTTGAACTATTTGACATGGATTGTGAGCCTTGGCTTGGCAGAGCAGTGTAGGATGCGCTTGATAGGCATCACTACTTGGACACTTGTGAGCCTTGTGCCTATCAAGACAATTCAGGCATATGTTGGGGGTAATGGACCGAGTGGAAATTATATTCTTGGGACACAATCAGTAGCTACTAGGGAGAGTGGTCTACTTGGAGTCCATCTAGGTGAGCGTGGACTACTTGGATTACCCCCTTGGTCCACTTGGGATGCAACTAGAGGACGTGTGGAGCTTGTAGCCAAAGTGGAGGGAGTGTTTCACACAAAGGTTAGAACCTCTAGTGGTTGGGGGCATGACACTACTGCTCCCAAGAGCCCAATGTAGTAGCCAATCAATACATCTTCCACTCCTATGACAATTACAAAGGATACTTGGGAGCCAAATCTTGGACCCAAGCTTATTGGGGAGGAAAGATGGAAAGTTTGGAGGTTCTTGAGGAGCTACACGAGTTGTTTTGCCTTCAATATGACAGATTTGGGTGCTCTAAAGAGACCTGGTATACTGATTGAGCTAACTAGCAATACACCAATTTTCCAACATCCTTATTGCTATAGTGATATGGAGAGTACATTGATTTAGAGTCAGAGTAGAGACCTTTTTGAGGCTAATTTGGTGGAGATCTCACATGGAGAGTATGCATCAGCAATAGTGATGTCAACCAAGAAGAATATGCATGGCAACTCCACAATAAGGCAGATGTGTGGAGATTACCATCCTATCAACCGATAGACTAGGGCTGATCGGTATGCCATGCCTACACTAGAGGAGATTTTTGATGCAATTGGGTATGCAAAGGTCTTCAATACTTTGGATCTTTGAGCGGGATATCATCAATTGCTAATTAAGGAAGAGGATAAGTCCAAGAGAACATTTTGGGCTATTGATCCTCATAGTAAGGATGTGTTATGTTAGTGGAGGTTCTTACCATTTGATTAAAGAATGCTCTTGTTGAGTTCTAGAGGGTTATGGATAGGATCCTAGCTGGATTGGATTTTGCTCTATGCTATATTGATGGCATTTTGGTCTATAGCACTACTGTGGAGGAGCATGAGAGACAATTGTTGGAGGTGTTTGAGAGGTTGAGATCTCATGGACTCAAATTACATCTTGGGAAGTGTAGGTTCTTCCATGAGTAGGTTGAGTATTTGGGTCACACTATCTACCCCAAAGGATTTGGTTGGTGTTCAACAAACCAAGGTGGAGGCTATTGCACATATTCCTTGACCTATAGATGTGAGCAAAGTGCGAGCATTCCTTAAGTTGGCAAACTTCTATCACCACTATGTCAGAGGATTTAGTGCCATTGCCAAGGCCTTGACAAAGCTGACCAAGCTTACACAGGAGTGGTGTTGGGGAGGTGAGCAAGAGAGAGCTTTTGTAGAGCTCAAGGAGAGGTTGACATCTACTTCTATTTTGAGGAGACTGATCAAAGGATGACCAATCAGGTTCATATTGATTGGAGTATGTTGGGGCTTGGAGCGGTGTTCACCTAGCATGATGATGAGAGGAAGGAGTTTGTGGTGGCCTATGCTAGTCATTCCAACAATTCAATGGAGGCAAAGTATAGTTCATATGAGGGAGAGTGCTTGGTAGCAGCTTGGGTAGTAGCACATTTTGATGTTACCTATTTGGTAACCCCTTCATTCTCATCATTGATCATCAATTGCTAAAGTGGTTGATGGAGTCCAATAAGCTTTCAAGGAGCTTGCACGATGGGCTCTAATTTTATAGGAGAATGATTTCATGGTTGTTCATAGACCTGGAGTGGTAAACTGTGATGCTGATGGGTTGAGTAGAAACCCAAGTCCCAACCAGCAAGATTAGAGTGGAGCACGTTGGCATGGTGAGACAGATAAGGAGAGGGCGCCATGGTGGCATGCATCGGCCTTTCTGTGTATATTTTCTAAGGCTTTGGTGGTATCTCTCTTAGCGCATATAGGAGGAGTTATTGAGGTCATAGATCTTTTGAGTGAAGATATTGGTACAGTTTAGTGAGACATTCATGGTGACGTCTTAGTGATGGACTATCTTTGTACTAGTGTTGTGGGTGGCACAGGTACACAAGGAGAAAGATCGTGTTCTTCAACAAGCCAAACGGTTCAGATTGGAAGGCTGATACCTTTTGCGTGTATGGGAGGATGGTAGAGTGAGAATAGTACCAGATCCATCTCACAAACTACAATTAGTCTGTCATGCTCATGAGGAACTAGGACATTTTGGAGTAAAACATCCATATAGCTTACTCCAGAGTCATTATTGGTGGCACGGTATCTATACCAAGGTACAATAGTTTGTTGCCAGATGTGTAGTTTGTGACCAATTTAGAGCATCATTCAATTCTCCTATGCCATAGTTACACCCATTACCTATCATAAGATTGGGTTACCATTGGAGTTTGGACTTTGTTGGACCTTTACCGCTAACTGTGAGACATTATCGATATGTTTTGGTGATGGTGGAGTACTTCTCCAAGTGGATTGAGTTGGTGGCTCTTCCCAACAAGTCCAATGAAGGGACGGCTTATTCATTCTTAGACCGGGTTCTTAGTCATTTTGATGCACTTGTTGAGGTTTTGACTGATTAGAGTAAAGAGTTCTTGGGGAAGTCTCAAGTCTTGTGTGACAAGGCTTTGATTGATCATCATACTACATCCGGAGATCACCCTAAGGTAGATGGCTTAGTAGAGAGTGGTTTAGACGGTGAAGAGAGGATTGCAAAAGTATGGTTTGCAGAGAGGCCACTTGGGAGATTGGGATCTCTAGTTACCTTTGTTGGCCATGGGCTATTGGTTCAGCTGGCAAGCCTCCTAAGCATCCTTCTCTCCTTACTTCCTACTCTATGGACAAGATCCAGATTTACCCACAATCATTTGTTGAGATACTACTGTAGTTTTAGACTTGGAAGACCCAGATGTATGGATGAGCATATGTTCTCAATGGGCGGACATCTTTTGCAGAGTGATGCCAATGGCCTTTGAGAACTTGGCAATTGCTTAACATAGAGATACTTTACACTATGATACCATTCAAGGAGGAGGTTATAGACCCTCAATCCATTAATTTCATCCAAGAGACTATGTATATCTACAAGAGACAGCACCGTTGACACTTGATGTTTTAACAAGCCGCACTATCTTGAGAGTGTGTGAGGTTTTGCCATCTGGAGTCCTTGTGTTGGAAGGACGTGATGGTGTTGTTTGGAAGGATCATGTGCACAATTGTGTGCCATGCCACCTCCCAAACATTGATGGTACTATGGATCCAAGCTTGGCAGTTATACATGCAATCTTGAGGTGTATGTTATGTGGCTCTTTTGGTGGAGCTACTCCTATGTTAGTGTGTGATAGTTGTTTAAGAGGATGGCATATGGCATGTATGACTCCTCTCCTCACGGTGGTTCCTCAAGGACAATGGTTATGTCCTAGATGTACTTGACCTATAGCTAGTTCATCATTTATATGGTATAGATTGCAGACAAGCAACTAATGATGGGGCTCCATAGCACCTGGCCTCTTGATCTTTGCCCATCATAGGGTATACCATATACTTGGAGTAGATGGCTATCTAGAGTTAGAGGGACCTAACCGCCAGCTAGGGGGGCGATTGTGGCACTTTAAAGTTTATGTATGACTTGTGTATGACTTATGTATCACTTATGTGTGAGTTGTACTTTTATAGTGTATGATGTTAACAGCGATGTATATTGTGTAGCGATGTATATATGCACAATAGCTGTCATGCCATTTGTAGTGTTGCATCTAGATTTCTCAGACATTAGAGTTCCAATGCTAGTAACTAGAGGCATTTTGGCAATTACTCATAGACTACTTTCTAACGGTCAGATTTTGTGTTTAGGGTACTGACTTCATGGTGGGGTCCACCGTCTGCATTGTTGGGTGTTCCATTGGCGGGACCGTTGGGATGAGACCTAGGTCAAAATCAAGAGTATACCTTGGAAGTGAAGCTCTAGAGAGCTCACTTCTCCCATGTTGAGCCTCCGAGTTCTTGGCTAGAGTGGATAGAAAGCCGGTGAGCGTCACTTGGATTCTCTTAGCTAGAGTGAGTGTGGCTTGATTGTAATCAATGCCCTATTGTTGGCAAGTTGTTGAGGATCATATCAAGCATTGATCTGAGTTCAATTGATTTGAGCTATAAAAGATTTGATTATTGTGGCACTTTAGAGTTTATGTATGACTCATGTGTGAGTTGTGCTTCTATAGTGTATGATGTTGATAACGATGTATGTTGTGTAGCAATGTATATACGCACGATAGTGAAGAAGGTCCAACATGCAAACCCATGTAAAGTAATCCTCTCCTTTCCCTCAATCTCTTGCTCTCAAAGGTCAATAGACATGAACTTGCTTTATGTCCCTTCTATCTACATAGAAAGCACTTATATTCACTCTTTCCTCCAAGTGGTGTAGATGTTTGAATCCTCTCAACACTCTTCAAATTCTATTCTAAACTCTCTTTTCCTCAAATCCACCCCTACAATCAACTCAAACCATTGGGGAACCTTTCATAGTCTCAATTTCACTCTTGATGACACTCCATGTTCCCAAAATGAATCTAAATACTCAAACATAGTTTTTGTTGCTCTCAAACTGCTCATGCATGAGATCTCAATTATACAAAATTGACCCTTCACAATGTCACAATGTCACTCAAATCTCTAAATTGGTATATCATAGTCCTTTGAACTTTTGCACACTTGATCACAACTCTAGGGCATCACTCCTTGCAAAATTTCAGATATTTTCATCCAGCCATTTGGCCTAGGAACCTGTCTATTTAACACACATATTTCAGATTTGGTTTGAAAACCACCCCCTCACTTTAAAAACTCATAACTCTTTGTGTAAGAATGAACTTTCTTTAATTTTTGTGTGAACAGGTAGGATACAATGCACTGAATTTCCTTTGAAAGTTTCAGAATAATCCACTAAAAATTGAAGAAATGGCATATTGTGTACAATTTTCTAGAGAGCATGCAGTTGCGGGAGCAGTTTACCCTATCATTTTTCAAAAGTTCTAGCCTAGTGCGCATAATAGCTCTCACAATAATTTCAAGTGTGATAAATGGAAGATAACCCAAGCTATCATGTATAGAAATCTCAAGTCCAGATCTCAAACTTGAGATTTTGCCCAAAATCACCTTAATCCACGAAATATGCAATCCACCCCACAGAATCTCTCAAATCCTCTCAAATGTACAAGATGTACAAAATCATCTCAAAGATATCATAATGGGTAAAAAAATAGGTCCAAGTTCTCCAACATAAGTTTAGCCCTCTCCTCTCCTAAAGTTATCTCCAAGTGAGCTCTCAAAGCCTCCTTTTGTCTAATATAGAATTGTTCGTGGAACATTATCTTGCCTTCTAGAGAAGTCCCAGCAATGGAACCAAAAATGTGAGTCTGCTTGTCTCTCACTCAAGATGAACCTCTGATGGCTATTATAGTAGCGCACCATAGACTAAGAAAGCAAGGAACCCTAACTCCATCATACTCTTCCAAGGCTAATACTCGAAGACTCATGACATTGCTCACTAGAGAACTCAATGAGAAAGAGATAGTTGAAAATGAAAGGATGATGAGTACCTCATCACCCATAATTTATATACTTGTGAAATTGTATGCACCAAAGTTACTAATTACTGGAGAAACTTAAGTTACTAGGCTAAAAGTCAAGTAAAGTCAACAAGTATAAAGGAATATCCATCCACATTGGTATATTCTAGTAAGCATGTGATCTTATCTTGACCCAACTACTAAGTCAAGGATTCCTTCACATGGACTATTCTTGGACTATAGAAAAATCCAAAACAAAAAGGCTTGCTGGCCCAAGAATTTTCAACTCTTTCCTCAAAGCCAAACACCTAGGAATAATACCAAGTTGACACACTAGAATCCAAAATAGTGGTGTTCATCTTTTCCACTTCTTTTAAAGTAAGGTCCAGCCTATCTTAGTTATGTATAACTTTAGCTAGTCATGACTTATATAGAACCATCCTTTATCTCTATATAAATAATATCTCTCAAGTACTAGTAATACCAAACCAAATATCACAATACTACATACATGCACAAATGGGTATTACAAAATTATCAAACTCCCAATAGGTGGCTCAAAATTTCCTACTAGGATTCCTCATTTCCTTGATCATTTTGTTCCACAAATTCTATCAAGGAAACTTGTCAAGGTTGCTTATTGTGAGTGTCCATTCAAGAATGGGCAACCTCGACAAGTTCAACAATGCGATGTCCTAATTGGTGACAATAAAAACAACCACCATTTTATCACAATTCCTCTCTATCTGCAATGCCAAGTGGTCTCCGTTGAATGACATCAATCTCCATTGGTGTTGGCTCCTCCACTTGTGTGTAGTGTATTGGGGGATTTTGTGGAGGTCGAGGTCAAGACCAAGTTGTTGCAACCAAGGAATCAAAATGTTTGGCCAACCGCATGGCTTCCTCCAAGTGTTGTGGCTCTTGCATGGTTACCTCTAATTTGGTTCTTGACTTTAGGCACCTCAAAAATCAATCCATAGCTTCACCTTCTAGTATATATGGAATTTGCATGATGGTGTTTTGGAATTGCATAATGTAACTTCTCATAGAGCCAATCTATTTCAACTCTACCAACCTATCCTGTGCAGCTCGTGTGGCATTTATAGCTTGGAATCAACTAATTATTGCACTCTTGAATTCTGCCCATATCAAGATTGGTGCAAAAATTTGTCATTCAGCTTGCTCCACTTGGAATCTCCACCATAGCTTTGCTACTCCATCCAATTGGCTAGAAGCCAAGAAAATCTATTTCGCTTGTCTTGCAGATTGGTAGCTTCAAAATAACATTCACAATCAAATACAAAATTCTCCACTACACCCAAGAGATTCTTACCTTCAAATACCTTGGGTTTAGGGAATCAGATTCAATCTTCTCCTTCTCAAACTGGTACTCACTCTATGTGCTCCTATCGTCAAAGGTCTTGTTCACCCAACAATCAAGTAAGGTGTTTGATTTGTTGTTGCATAGTAAGGATAACCTTGAGCATTGCCACCATGATTGCTAATCTATCATACCATCCCTAATATATCTAATTTATTAACATATAAAAGTAGTTTTCCATCGTGCTCCATAAGGTACAATCAGAAGTACCAAGAGTTCCTCAGATATGGTGATCATATGCAAAAAATCTTGTCAAAAGCGTGAGGTGATGAATTATGTGAAACAATGCTTGGGTAGTACTTGGACATAAAATCCCAATGGTTTGGTGAAATTGGATTTGGTGGTCCATAAATTCCATCCATCCCATTCTTGCTATGATACCAATGTAAAAGACTAAGATTGAGGAGAGAAATAGGAGAATGGAAACTCATATTGGGACACTTGAATGTGGGAAAACTCCAAATGCCTAGCATGAGCTTTGTCTTTGGTATTTATAGGTAGTATACAAGGCTCTTGAGAAGCTTCTCAAGAAGTTTCCTTGAGCCGCTTTCTTAGAGTGCAAGCCAAGTTAACCATGAAGCTTCTCAAGAAGCTTCCTTCTAAAAGTTGCCTACTTGGCATGCAAGCTAAGGTAGGCAAAAGCTTCTAGAAGCTTCCTTCTAGAAGTGCAAGTTAAGCTAGTCGGGAAGCTTCCCAAGAAGCTTCTTAGATACTTTTGGAATATTTTGGGTTACTTTGGCTTATTCTCTACTTTGTTAGCCTTACTAATTACGTCTCTAAACTCCATATTGTTATAGCTAACAAAGTAGCAAATATGCCAAATTAGCCTAGAATATTTTAGGGTATCTAAGAAGCTTCCCAACTATCTTAGCTTGCACTCCAAGTAGATAGTTTCTAGAAGCTTCCAACTAGCTTAGCTTGCATGTCAAGTAAACAACTTCTAAAAGGAAGTTTCTTGAGAAGCTTCCCGGTTAACTTGGCTTGCACTCCAAGAAAATGGCTCATGGAAACTTCTTGAGAAGCTTCTCAAGAGCCTTGTTTGCTTCCTATAAATACCAAAATTGAAGCTCATGCTAGGCATTTAGAGTTTCCCACACTCAAGTATCTCAATATGATCTTCCATTCTCCTATTTCTCTCCTTGATCTTGGTCTTTTTATAAATATAGCCTCACATCCTCCAAGTATAGCTACTCAAAACTAATGTGGATTAAGGTGTTGTCAAAAGTGAAGATGATGCTGAAGGACAATGGTGTGATTGTCCAAATACAAAAGATATCTCTAATGGCAATCGGTTTAATGCCTCTCGTTTCCTTCTCCATCACAAGAAGTCAACTAGCACTTAAGACCCAACTAACAAACATAGGAAAGTCTCCTCTCACTATTTCTATAGCCACCTAAAACAACTTGGTAAAACCACAAGAAGGATCATCTGACCGAAAATAATCTTTAAGATGCTCATATACCATCCTTGACAAGCCTCTTGAAGAAAGGTGAAGGGCAGTGCACAATGCTTGTGCAAAGGCAACCTATGAAGACATAAAGGTTGCTCAGGCTAATAATCTAAGACCTCTAGTGGTAATCCATCTTTTGCCATAGGTTGTCATGAGCATAAGGAAAATATAGCCTTATTAGTAGGACTAGCCATAGACAAAGGGTGTAGCGCTCATATTACTCTACTTAACTTTCTTGCCCGACCTAATGTCCTACACCACTGTAATCAAATGGACTCTATGGTATCATGTGGCAAAACTTGTATCCTAAATGTGCAGCCTTAACAGACTCCTCTTGTAGGGCTACCCAATTTCCTACTCATAATCAACAAAATCCTCTCTATGCTCCGCATGTCTACCTCTACCATAACAACAATACCATTGAGGGAAGAGTAAGACAAATAAGAACTATGCTAACTCATCCAAGGAATCACATACCAAACGATCAAGTGGTAGGCTAAAGGTCTTTCTAGCCTCATCACGGAGTGTACATGGGAGAGCCTATGGAATAGATGTGGGCATGGAAAACTAGTCTTAAATAACCCCAAAATGCAACCCGCTTGAGAAACTAACCACTCCTACAACTCAATCTATACCCATGGAACAATCAATAAAAAGATAGAAGAAGCATGTGTAATCCAAAGTGTCACTACTTTCGATGTGATTGCTTGCTTCATGTAAGCATCCCAAGTGATCTAATCATAGTCCTTGTTCATCCTTCTTACATGGGTCTTTACCCCTTGCGAGGCAAAGCGTTGATGACACACAAGCGTGGTGTATCCCAAGCCGCTCTAGGTGGTCCCACATGGAGAGGTGTAGCCATGGCACAAGAATAAAAATAATAACATATATGCCCCTCTCCATATCTCTCCCATACCTACAAAACCACAACCTTTCACATCCCAACTCACATGAGAAAATAAAATTCTCCAAATGGTAAAACTTATAAACTCTCAGAAATTTCAATTTATATCTCAAAAATTTTCAAACTAAGTTCCCATGGAACTCAATCATAAAAACCAAGAGATTATAAATGAAAATTCTATACCCCTCATTCTCAATGTAATGATCACTCTAAACGTCTAAAAAACCTAAAATCTCCATAACTTTCTACTCAATTTTCCATAGTCTTCAATCTAGATACCAATGGAACCAAAATTGAAAAACAAATAGAATTGAGTATTCACTCAAGTGATACATGTTAGAGAGCACTCAAAAAATGTATATGTTTCCTCTCACATCTCTCTAAAACTCATGAGCTCCTTCCACTACTCCTTCCATACTTCAAGATTTAAGGTGAAACAAATGGTTTTTCTGTTGAACTGCCTCAAATAATCAAATGGCAATATGTGCAATTTTTATCTTGACAAAGGTAAAATATTCTTAGGTCAAGACTCTTATTGGAACATTAGGGGGTTTCAGAAATAGTTTTAACGGATGTCTACGGGATAAATAACAAACTTAGTAACTATTTTTAGTGAACTCTGTAAGGAGATGAGTGCTAATAAATGAACACTTTGGAAATTGTTTATGATATATCACATACAATTTGCATTCATTTATAAAAGCAAGGCACTATATTACAAACATTTAGGATTGCCATAGTGAAAGAAATGATTGTCAAAAGAGATGATGTGGCTTCTTGAAAGAGTTGCCATGTTGTTTTGGTGGATGATTCTTAGAGTGGGATTTATAATTTTGGCGGATCCAAAATGCCACTCTCAACTATTCAAATTCAAATTCACCATCTACAAATATGAATGTTGTGTGCAAATGCGATTGTCAATAAACTAAAGCGGTGGGTTTTGTAGTTTTGCATTGATGTGGTGGTTCATTTCCATAGATTAGTGTAGGAGGGAGATAGCGCGAGTTATGGAAAATGATTTGCATCATCTTGTGGCAACCAATAAATTAATTGGAGGTCGAAGGACTTTACTCCAAAAATGCAATGACAATTTAGCCAAAAATTGATTGCAATGTATGCTCACATTTGGATGCAAAATAGAGGGGCGCTATCAAGCAACTACCACTGGCAACGAGTGACTACCCACGGCAACGAGTGGCTTCAAGCTCCATCGACCGGCTACATGTGGCTACTAGCAACTACAAGCAACTATGAGTAGCGACGAGCAATGATGAGCAGCAATGAGTAACGACGAGCAACCATGAGCAAAATCACATTTAATCCTAAATTAACACATCACTAAATTAACATAGTATAGAGTGGCTAACCGTGGCAATGCGCAACTACTAGTGGTTATGAGCCACGACGAACCAAATCCAATTTAATCATAAATTAACATATTACACTAGGTAGCAACCAATGCAAACCAAATTCACCATAAACCAGACACTTCATTAATTATAATATGTAATGAATGCGTTATGGTGTGAGAAAGGGAAAATTCCATATCTTTTATTGTTTGTGAATCATCTCTTATAGAGTGTGTTAATAATAAGGAACTTGGCCAGAATTCCATACCGAAACTCCTTTTTCTTCTTGCCCGCACTCGGACGAATTTAGTACATGTGTAATAATAATAATCTATCTAAAAATATACAAAACTTCATAAAATTATTTCAAAAACCCCTATTGCGTGTCGCTTTTCTCGAATCGGGTAGGGTTCAAAGGTCTCTTCTCACGTCTCACTACAGTGTCACATTACCGTGAAAGTACGTGACGTGCGTGGAGGCGGTCCTCGTTCTCTATCCGGTCCTTATAACAAACGGTTAGATACAGTAATAAGCGATCTATTAAAGAGTCCTAGAACAACACTGAGCACAGTTGATCGGGCCCACTACTTAGTTCAAATATGAGCCCTGTCTCGTTGCACCTTTTTGCCAGACTGCCAGTCTGCACAGAAGGAGTGACGCTTTTCCCCGATTTCCTCTTGGAGACGAATCCCTCAATCAAGAGCTCTTGTAGACCGTTTCTCGTTAAATGTGGCAGACGTGATTTGCTTTTGTTGGAGTCCCTATTGTGCAACTCTTTCTGTCCAGCGCTTGTTCCGTATACACGGACTGCCTTTGTGGACTGGTTGGGAACCAGCAAGCCGAGTGGGAGACGGGGGTTGAAAGTGCCAATGCTTTAATTTCAAGTTAACAAGAAAGTTTGAAAGGATCAACGTGAGGGAAGATCATGATGAAGCAGATAAGTTTGAGGAAGAGAAGGAGGGCAATGGGGGATTTCCGTAGTAGAAAGACGAGGAGCTGACAGGCGGTGCGCCTCTTTAGTGTCGTGGTTATGGGCGCTGAGAACGAATAGTTAAAAGGATGGGGGGAAAGTGTTGGCTAGGTTGCGATGGGATTGTGGTCGAGGCGATAATCAATAATTGATTGTGGTTCTTGAATTTAGAGGAGATTTGAAGGCTTCCAGCTAGTGATTTGAAATGGGGGACACTGAGCCTGAGTCTCCTGGAAGAAGGATGAGCGACTATGCAGCTTCCATGAGCATGTCTTTGACTGTCATGAGTTTTAATCTACATCGGGAAAAGTCTACCGATGGAATCAATTCATGGGAGCACCGAAAGGAGCTCTGCGCTAATGTCATCAATAAATTCTCTCCCCTTATTGTCTGCACGCAAGAAGGTCTTTTCATGTCTTATCTCAACCTCCATATTGGCGTTGTTCGAGCTACCAGTCATTCCAGGAATAACTGTTCATTTAGCATGATCTTAAATGTTCAGTCAGCATGGTGGGGAACGCCGTAAAGATCAAACGATACTAGGTTTCTCAACTCATGTCGTGAGAACCTTTGCTTTCAGCACGTTGCTGAAATGCTGAACTCTGTAATCAGAGTTACACTCTGTCACCCCGTATGATTACCTTATGTCTGTCTCACTGGTCCCTTGTGCAGGTCTCAAATCTCAGCTGGAGGATTTATCTGCTTCATTACCTGGTAAGATTCCCAACATTACAGACACGAAATGACTATGGGATTTCTTTTTCATGGGTGCCATTTGAGATTCGGACTAGTTCACTCACGAGATCGACTTCCATTTCGATCAAATATACGGTGTGAGTTTCGGTTTTGCTTCTCCACATTTGCCAGTAGTTCACATTCTCTCTTTTGGTGAAGGATACGAGCAGTTTGGGATATCGAGGAAAGGTCCAGATGACCCTAGTGATGAGCACTGTGCAATCTTCTACCTCAGAGACAAGGTATTTCCTTTTCATTACATGACTTTGTTTTGAACATTATTCTGATTAAGACACGCTGAATCAAGTAAGGTGCATTACTCTATATGTACAGGTTGAGAAGATGGATGGAGGAACATTTTGGTTGTCTGAGTCACCTGCAGTACCCGCCAGCACGTCGTGGAGTGCTGAAGTTCCAGCAATCGCAACTTGGGTTATATCCTAATTTACGTTCATTGATTGAATATATTTGCACCTTGTTTTGGCATGCTTGATCTCCCAACGGTAGTTAGCGAAAGCCATTCACGTATCATGCGAATGCTGTATTACCGTTTCCAAGATCACCAGGAGGCTCCTTACTTCTTGTTACTTCGAGAACCATTTGCGCTTTCAAGAGATTGCAACTGTTTCTTGAATCTTTGTTATGATTTTGCTAGTGGCACAGACTGCTTCATTGACTGACCCATAATTAAAGGGACAAAGATCAATTTCTTTGTAACCCGATTCCATACATGAAAAACATTGAAAAACTTAACTTGCTTACTTACACATTCCAGTTAAGGGGTGTGCAGCCACCAGGCTTTGCATTCCAGATTGTTAACACGCACCTGGATCGGAAGAGTTCAAGAGCCAGGCGTCGGGGTTCTCTTCTTATATGGCAGCACATCGCTACTCTTCCTCCAAGTTTGCCAGTGATATTTTGTGGTACTTTTAATACCGGGAAGGAATCTTCAGCCGGACGATTTCTTCTTGGCAGCTCACGGTATGTGTGTTCTATCCAGCATTGTTAACTTTGTCTTAAATCTCTCAGAAATGCAGCAGCTTAATTTGGTCCCCTCATCCTCGGCATCCTCAGCATCTGCTATCCTTCTTCCGCACACATCGTCAATGAGTCCCTTACTATTGCGTGCGAGCGCTCCGATTTGGTATGAGTAATTTTCGTTGGGGGAGGATACTTCCCGGTGTGGACAGCAGGAATGTGAGAGTCTGAACATTTCTTCTCGGTCCTAGGATTTTGGAAACCCTGCCTACATGAAAAAGAACGGAATAGGGGCAACCGTTATACTTCAATTTTAGAGAGCTCACTTTTCCTAGGATCTTCCGGACAAACCTATAGTCTCCAGCAAGCATCTTTGCATTTCACTTGCTATCTTGCTACCCTCTGTTTTAAGTGGGAGGAAAATCGCTAACAAAACTTGCTGGTTTCTTAGTTTCATCCTTTCAACGATGCTGTCTAAGGCGCGATAACTCACATTTGGATCAACTGCAGGGAGCATGGGTTAGCAGGAGATTTGAGAGATGCCTGGGGATGTTCTAGACGGCGTCGGAATGGAGGCATTGTCTACACGCAACACGCGTTTAGAGGTTAGAACTATAGGCTACTCCCAGAAGGAGATTCACGATATTGAAGGCAAAGATAATTAACATGCATAACACTTAATCTGTTTAACTTTAGAGCAATTCGAAGCTATTTCTGAAACTTTTAGTTTCAAATAGAGAAAGGGAACCGATAACCTCACCATAGTTTTTTCCCGGTAAACTCACTCCACCCCTCGTTAGCCTATAATTCTGCCAACTAACATACGACCCGAAGGTTCCTTGCTTGAATTTTCCAGTGATTCTCGTTCTTTACAGAAACGCGATTGGCCCGAAGGTTAACTCTTCCCCTATTAATACTTTTATATGACCAGAAGGTTCCTTGCTTGAGTTTTCCGGTGGTTCTCCTTCTTTATAGAAACGCGATTGGCCACAAAGTTAACTTTTCCCCTTATAATGCATTTTGTTGACAGTTCTTTGCTTGAATTTTCAAGTGGTTCTCTTTCTTTAGAGACTTATTTCAAAAAGCGCAAAAGGTGGTATTAGTATTGGTTGTATTTGCTGCCGCGCGTTAGAAAACTATAGTTGGTAGGCTATGGTCTTTCGATTGGCCCAATCGTGTGCCCTATAGTTGGTCGGCTAATGAAGCGTACGGTGAGTTGGAAAAGCTGTTGCTTTGGAAAGACTGTTGTTTTGTATTATACGATGTGCCATCAATATAATTGAACGTTTAGGCCAATCATATATATAACATACCCTAAAGTTGGCGGGCTAATTAATGAAGAGTGCAATGAATTGGAAAAACTGTTGCTTTGTATTGTACGATATGCTATCAATATAATCTATCGTTATCCTGCGGACCAATCACATACCCTATAGTTGACAGGTTAACTAACCGCTGTTGAGGTGCGAAGAGTTAACCGAAAAACTACAATGAGGTTATCGGCTCCTTACAGAAAATGTCAATCAGGAAAATCAATCGTGAATGTAGGGTGAAAGGAATGCTGCCTTGGCCTTCGATTTGGATTTTAGAACTTCCGTGAACTAACAGCAGGTTTAACGAGGATCAATCTCTCAGGATGGTCGATCATTATCAAATTTATTTATTCTGGTTTGTTTGTAGGTGAGAAGCAGTCAACAATGGACATTCTGAAACTGGTGTTTATGGCTCTGTGCATGTGTTTCGACCGACAGAATCAGGACCTGCATGTGGACTGGGTGCTATTCCGTAGCCGCTCCCTTGCCCCAGTTTACAGCGAAGTGGTATGTGACCATGTTAACGGTCGTTATCCGTCTGATCATTTCCCATTATATGTGGAATTTCAACTTCCTCGAAGTGTTGTGAGGCTCGACGAGGAGCTGTGAGGTTTAGGTTTAAACCTCCAAAAGTAGATGAATCGAGGAAGGGTTGTATTGTAAGTTTGACTAGAGAGGTCCGATGACCACTAGCGGGGAAGGTCAGTGTAAGATAGGGATGTTTTCTCTTATATGAAATCAGAAATAAGAAGCAACGGACACTTATAACAAAACCGGAGTTTCACAGTGTCCTGTCGTGAAGTTGACGAAAGAAACAGTATAGTTGAGAGGGCTGTATACTTCGGGCGTTTATTCCTTCTGATTCATTCTTCTGTATCCAACATATGATCTGTACATTGAGAGTTCTTTCCCCGTGCCGTTGTAGACGCGATGCACAAATATATATACTATCACGTATATCACTTTTATTACCATGTCTTGTGAAGTATATCACTTCGACACCATTCTCATTTTCTTCTGGATTACTGCACTTTTTGCGTGAATCATTCCTGCGTTATTCTGGTTAGAAGGCGCAAGAGACCATCCTGTTCTAACTTGTGAGTAATCATTCAGTAATATAATAATATGTTGAGACACCATGCATTCCAAGTTTTGTAAATATCACACACTCGCCTTACACGGTTCTATCCAGTCTGGTGGGTAATTTCTGCAAGTTGGCCTCCTTATCGTGCGATCTATTTTCGACGGTGAAGTACAACACAAGTGTAGACTTTGATCAAGATACCAGATCTGGAGGTTATACCTTGTGTGGCATATGCTTAAAAAGTCTCTCCGCTATTCTTCTGGTGCTCTTAGTCTAAAATGTTTTTGCAAAAGAGCGAATATGACCTTCAATTTTCATTTCGTAAGACCTTGCCGCTCTGATGCAGGCTAAGTTCCAGAGCTCCAATCCCGAGCACGATTCGTTCGCGACGTATCTGCTGGAGCATTCCTTGTTGCAGGTACTTCGGCAAATACCCATGAATATTAATATAAGTAACCGAATTTACAAAAGTCTGTTCTCGAGGAACAAACGAAACTGAAGCTCCACATCAACTTTTGAATCAAATTTTGTTGGAACTCATCTTAAACTTTTGAACTGGAAAAAAACGAGTGTGGAGAATGATGGGGTACCGGTTGGATAGTCGTTCTCATTCAAGAAGCGGTGTCCATCACGAGCTTCAACAGCAATCGTGGATAGGTGACAAAGTTTAGTGCCACCATTAAATATCTTTTCCTCACGATAAATGGACACCACCCCTATATTCCTTGTTTACAACCGTGGGGAAATCCGCCTTTTATTCAGTGGCACGTTTCTACTGGCGTCCTTTCTGCCTGGTTCTTCCTCGGGCCAGATATGTCGCACCCGAGATTGGGCACTTAAATAACGCGAAAAACTGTTGAATCCAAAAGGCACCTTCAGCAGGGAGGAGTTGGGTGAATGAGGAGACAAGCGCGGGTCGGCTAATGGGAAGCCGGGCCCACGGTCTGGACTGAGTGGAAGGCCGGGCTGCCGGGCTGCAGGCTCCGATGGAAAGCGGGTCCCGATGGGAACGAGCAGGGGTCGCATGGCAAAGGGGAATGGAACTGAGATAGAAGCTCTTCGGCGCAACAGAGAAACAGAGATGATTGTAATCTAACAGAAGTGGCAGGATTCCTGGCCTTGGTGTCACTGTCAAAGGGTGCAGGGGTATTCCAAAGTGGCAATTGATTTTCTGGAATGTCGGTGTGAGCAAGGAGAATTTGAAATCCGGTTGCAGTAAAGTGAGCACTGCTATGTGGGGGAACATCATGATGTTGATGAGGAGATTCTAGGGTTGTTCTCTGTGAATGCGGGGTAGCTCCAGATCGAGACATGTGTGATTGAAATTATGGTGCATCGCTTGCAACGCAAGCGATGTATCCAGATTTGAGATTAACAAAGAGAAGGTGGATGCGATTGTACCAATTAACTTAGTGTCAGATAATTGACATATGCAATGCAACACTCTGATAGGGGCCCCAAGGTGAGCTGAATGTCTTTATCTGAATACGAACTCAAGTTTTATCACGGCGCAATACTGTCATCGTGTGAGTGTGTGTGCGAGAGAGAGAGAGAGAGAGAGAGAGAGAGAGAGAGAGAGAGAGAGAGAGAGAGAGAGAGAGAGAGAGAGAGAGAGAGAGAGAGAGAGAGAGAGATTGCTTGGTAATTTATCAAACGTGCTTAGTCCGAAAGCTTGCTTGTTAATTCACTCAAACTTCTTCAATACCAGATAAATAGTTGCCAAATAGGTAGTAGGTCACTGTGTGGATTGGTCCATTTGTCGTTTCCAGTTCGTATGCTTTGGGTAGTCAGGATGAGGATGAGGTACCTCGTAAGTACCATAATTGCGGTTAAATTATAATTTCTTGAGTAAAACGCCAAGAACTAAGAGAAGATCGAGGGGAGATGTGCGTGCTGGAGAGTGCGGAATGGTGGGTAGTCTTGTAAATTCTTTCCTCGAGAAAGCTTGTCCCGTCTTTGCTCGAAGTTCCCTGCGCAATCTGGCGATAGTCTTTTTGATTCAACTTGTATGTAGTCAAGTCAGCTCACTGACAGTTTCCCTGCCCTTAAATTATACAATCAGGTGTCTCTGAGAGGTGCAAGTAGGAAAGAGGAGTCTAGAGATGTTCTCCTGGAGAATGCCGCTCAAGCAAGAGCTTCTCGCCGTCTTGTTAGAAAATTTGCTGCCTCTGCTTTATGTATACAGGTAAAACTGTCCATGCCAATTCAGTTTCTCTTCTTGATTACATACTCCAAGGTGTCTGAAATCTTCTTTACTTCATGATCATTCTAGGAAGGAAGTAAGTTGCATTGGCATTAGCAGAGAGGCACACTGTCTTACTCCGCAGTGTGTGAACCTACGTGGGCCTGGATGTGAGTCAGACGTGGGTATGGAACCGGGTTGTTTACAACAGGTTCTGTATATCATTACGCAATATGTGAAACCTACAGCTAGAGGCATCTTACATCAGCACGTTTGAAATTATGTAGTCCCTTCACAGTGATATTTTCAGTCGGTATCTGCGTTCTGGCAAATATAGACGACCGGGTATTTGGATGTATAGTACTGTCCTGATCTGCTGTAAGTGATTATGGAGGTTGAGAGATTTAAATTTATGTTCTGGTCCTCGCAGAAGGTCTGGAGGGGGCGAAGGGTTGCTCGACAGGCAGCAGAGAGTGAATGCGCCGATTGGGACACAGAGATAATCAACAATCAGCAGAAACATGGCCCCTATACTGCAGATGACATATCTAAGAAGGTCCTCAGGCCTTTTCTCTTCCTTGTTAGTCATACTTCTGGCCGGTGTATACACAATTCAACAGGAGCCAAGGACACCAACAGAATTACTGCATGCTTCAGGGTTCTTTTGGAAAGCATCATGACCACTGGTAAGCTTTGACTATTGTTACAGCCCAGTAGAAGTGCATCTTCTCTTATCGCTTTTTTAGTGTAGACCGAAGAGCGGTCGCTGTGAAGTAAGCGGACCTTTGCGTCATTTAGAGATTCATAGACCGGCGACCCAGGAATTAGCAGCTGGATTAGCAGGGCTAAGCAAATGCTGTACGTATGTAATTGACTTACATAATCATGCCCCAGAATCAGATTACATCAGTAATTTTAATTGCTTGAATGGATCACTGCACATCATGTTTGGGTGTGGTGGTTGTTTTGTATGTTACTTTCTCAGGTTGGCCCTGCAGATGGTCTAATTTTTGTGAGATGTGTCGGCAGATTCACGAAGCAACTACTGCTCCCTAGCGGTTGGATCTGCAGAGGAACAAGCTAGATGGATTTTCCAAGCCCACAAGATTTTGGAACTGTGCAGCGCGGTACTAGCCAACGATGCCTGTGGATGGCAGAGTTCAAGTGGATTACCAGGGTTGGCTATGCAGGTTATGGTCGCTATGACGGATGCTAGTATGTGGAGAGGTCTGTCCCAGCAAGAAAACAGAGACAAGGCCAACGCTGCTGTGTTGAGTCTGCTTAAGTGGTTGGTGAACGGGGACTCAGGACTCTTTTCGGCCGTTCGATCTTATATTTTGACTAACTTTCCAATTCCAAACTCTCGCACGGACTATGATCATCCTCCAGAAAGGGACAAGTTAATAATCAAAACAAGCTGGCTGGCCATAAGCATGGCTTTGCGACCCCTAATTGTTTTATCTGTTGCTTCTCCAACTGAACAAGCAGCAGCCGAAGAGTGCCAAAAATTGAGGGAATCATCTGCTCGTGCAGCTGAGAACTTTGCTGCATATGTTCTTACAATACCTTTCCTGGTTCAGCGCATCCCTCCTTCACTTGTTTCTGCTCTTCAACACCCTTCTGCACTGGCGCCTTGTCTCCGATCTTTTAGGGTGAGTATTATCTGAAATACACCTCTTGTTGAAGTCCCCTGTATACTTTCATTGAGTGCTAAACAGAGCATCATGACCTAGACATCGTAGTAGATCCCCCGTTAAGTGGGTGTGGGTGTGGATCCCCCGTTCTGAGAACGGCTTCTGCTCCCAATATTTATACATCATGTGTAGGCTATAAGTACCGCCAATCTTTGAACATCTTTTCCTGAAGTAAAACTTTCAAAGTACTTTTCTTAAACGATCTTACTCCAACGCTCCTCGACTTACTTCCCACTTTTTGCCCAAGATGGAAAATACAGAAGCGATTGGTTCTTGTGTACCCAGTTGCATGCTCAATTTGAGTGACTTCATTCGCTTCTGCATTCAGTTTCTAACTGTTTCTAACAAATAGGATGAATCTTGCAGGTTTCAATGAACGGACTGATGAAGGCAGCAGCTTCACCTCTTCATCAGATGAATCAAGTAGAGCAGGAACTTGAATACTTTCCTCCTTCATTGTGGGCTTTGGCTAACCTTATAAGTCTGGCTTCGAAATCAGGCTCCGCTATTACGAAGGGAAAGGACCTTGTGGGTAGTTTTATTACAGGGTTGGATTGTGAGGATTATGTACAGGCTCTTTGTTGTCTGTTAAGTGATCTGAGCTCCTGGATTGAAAGTAAGCAGCAGCAGCAGCGTTTTAGATGTAGATATACTTCTGAGGACGACGGTGAAGGTGATGGGAATCAGTTTGGGATATTTATGATCAATTCTCCTCGTGATCTTGAAGATGACTCAGACGGTTTTGCTGCTGTTCTCCAACTTCTTCACGAGAACTTAAAACCTGTTCATCAGAGCTGGCATCTCCAACAATTACTGGAGGCATGTGACAATCCCTCTAGAATTACAAATTTGAATCCTGGCGGGATCCAAGCTTCGCAAGGGTGGCCAGTAGTCACCAAAAAGCCACTTGGACTACCGGAGGTGGCAAAACTTTACACGAACTTGTTAACAGCTTTTACTGCTTTCAAACTAAGTGGTGGATCCTATCCAATCTTGGATGTCCTAGCACTTTCCAAGTCACTCTTTCCTGCTCTGTGGGATTGGCTTAGGTATTCTCTTAATCTACCATCACCAGCCGGATATTCTTCAAAGTCAGCAGCTCAGACAAGTAGAAGCTCATCCATTCCGAAAGATGGTACTGGAACCAAAGCCGCAGGAGGGAAGTGGGCTGCAGCACTTGTCCTAAGAATGAGGACAAGAAATTCAGGTGCAGAGGGCAGTTCAACAGCCGATAAAGTTGGAAGCTCAAGTCAAGAAAAAGTGGAAAGTGCGGGAGACTCTGAAGTTGACATGGGCATCGCACAAATATGGGCTTTAGAATCTATGAGGAAGGGTCCTGCGGGTGTCCCAGCAGATGCTATACCAGTTCTGTCCCTTTTCTGTGCCTCGTATGCGCACTCGCTAGTTGTGATGGACGATGAACAGTTCTACGAGAGACAGGTATGAGACTTCGCTGTAAAGAACTCGTGCTATTTCCTACTCAGGTGCAAAAACTTTATCCTCTGGAACTCTTCTGCTTTTATCTCATAGCTCACTGCATTGCGTGTGCCAATTGACCTTTCAAGTTCAACAGATGGCCTTCTTTTGCTGTCTCATCATTATCAAACGTCGTAGTCTTTCAGATCAGTGGCAGATAGTAGAAGACATGATATTCGGAGATTGGTTTCCATGATATTGATGTTGCAGAAGAGTAGTCCGGTTATGTTCTACAAAAGTACGGCAGCATGTTTCATGTTTCGGGAAGACTTTCTCCGTGTAGATAGGCTCTGATCTTAGATATTCCTTCATGGGACTTTTTGAACCTGATGTCTTGATGAACTTAACGTTGATGTGCTAAGTCTTAAGAGAAAGATCGAAGTGGAGGGTTATGTACAAATTTGAAGCATACCAAACTTTACATCTAGCTAACATCGAGAACTTCATCTTTGCTTCTTGCTTGACGCGATGAGTGTGTTGTTACTCTTGCAGGTCCCTTTCACTTTAGAGCAACAACGGATCATAGCCGCAATGTTAAACACAATGGTTTACAATGGACTCATGACTCCTTCTAAAGGTCAAGATGCCTCTTTGATGGATGCAGCGGTAAGATGTCTGCGTGCATTGTACGAAAGGGATTGTCGACGTAACTTTTGTGATGCAGCCTTGTGGCTCGCGCCTGCTACTTCGTTAGACCTACGTACTGCCGCTGCAGCACGCGCACATCATGAAGTTGCCACTGCATCTGCCAAGAAGGGTGAATCTTTCCAGGGTACTGGACTGGGTGCCGTGCTCACAACTATCCCTCACGTCCTTCCGTTTGAGAAAAGGTTCTTGTTCTTAGCCTCCTTTGTAGTTTCCTAACTCATATTTTACGAAGTTTTCTGGTTTCCTTGGAAGATTTCGTGTTCCTCCACCATACCCCTAATATAAAGCTTAACGCAGGACTTCACGGATTTCTCTTTACTTACGACTAGACAGTATTTACATGTAAGAGTTTAGGCTTTTTCCACTCGCAAAACCAGTTTTGAGGCTGAAAGCAGCCAAAGAAAGTGAACTAAACGGGTCGGTGAAGTTCCAAATCTGCTAAATAGGAAGTAGACTGCATCAGTTACAACCTCATATAGAACTTAGACGCGTCCGAAATTTATGACCTTTGATGACAAACAATTGTCATATAACTAAACTGTCCTTCACAATTGTTTCTAGAAAGATGCTTCTCACCAAGGACATGGTTGTAGATGCCTTTTGAAGTTTGTTTTCTGGCCTCACTGGTATTTATAATGCAGGGTATACATTTTTAGAGATCACGTGAAGCAAGACAAGTCAAAGAGGACTGGAGGAGAGGCAGGAGGATCAGGACCAACTATTGAGATCGCTGTTCGACGGGACCATATTGTAGAGGATGGGTTTGCACAACTTACTGGCTTGGGGCCTAAATTGAAACATTGCATCAATGTCTCATTTGTAAATGAACTGGGGCTGCCAGAAGCGGGATTGGATTACGGTGGTCTATTCAAAGAGTTTCTTACAAATCTTGCAAAGTCTGCATTCGATCCCGGGTGAGATTCCAGTAGTATACTCCTTGTACAGTGTAAAGGCTTTTGCTTCCTATCGTATCCACTGAGGTGCACACACTAATGATGTTGAGCTTGTTCAGGTATGGTATGTTTGTACAAACTGCTACAGAAGAAGGCCTGCTTTATCCACATCAAGCTGCTGGAAGTCTAGGACATGGTTTGCAGATGATTGAGTTTCTAGGGCAGATCATTGGGAAGGCACTTTATGAAGGCATCCTCTTGGAGTATTCCTTTTCACCTCTCTTTGTATCAAAGTTGCTAGGCCGTTCTAGCTTCCTTGATGACCTGTCAAGTCTTGATGCTGAGCTACACCGAAATCTTATGTACCTGAAGGTTAGAATCTCCTTGTTTGCACCTTTTGGTCCTGCATCCGCTCACCCTATCTTCCAACTGAGTTTATTTAGTACCTAGAACCGGTTGCGCGTTGGCGTCAAATTCTGGAGCCTTGATCCAAAACTGATTTGATTAGCAAAAGGGATCCGTCCCCTTGGTTACGTGAGGATTGAAGCCAACGTACTAACTTCTGTTTTTCCGGCCTGCCTTGACAGCATTATGAGGACGATGCCCGGGACCTTGCACTGGATTTCACTGTCACTCAGGAGCTTTTTGGCAAGCACACCGTCGTTGAACTACTTCCCGGTGGAGCCGATATAGCTGTGACAAACGAGAACAAGCTTGCTTATGTTTACGCAATGGCTGATTACAAACTGAACCGACAGGTAAGGCTGCACTGCCACATGTTTAACAGTGGTTACATGGACGAGTAGGCCCTTCGAAGGGCTCATTCTGAAGCTTCTTTCGATTTTATCTAACTTCTCAAAGCTGTGAATGCAGATGAGACCGATAATACAAGCCTTCATCAAAGGCTTGTCTGACCTTATAGCCCCTCCCTGGTTGGGTCTGTTTAATGCAAAGGAATTCAATCAGGTATTGTTTATTTTCTGGACATGGAGTTGCCTAAATCTTTTCTGGTCTCGCGATGTAGGTGTGGAGTTCTCTACACCATAATTATCCTTAACTTTTAAGTAAAGTAATACTGACTTCGAGTGGAAGAGGATGTTGGGTTGTCAAACTCTTCACTAGTGAGATTGCATAGCTCTACGTTTCCACAAGGACCGTGTTACCTTCCAAGTTGGTGATGCAGGAAAATGTGCATCTCCAATCATATAACCTGATAAGACGTCTGGGGCCATATTTCGGCCATGTGATGTGCTAGTGTAGCTGCTTTCAGGTGGAGAACATGATTTTGATGTTGAAGACTTAAGGGCACACACTCGCTATACTGGCGGATTTACTGACAGCAGCCGCACCGTGAAGCTCTTCTGGGAGGTGAACGTCATTCTTGTATTCCAGCTTATGAATGCCACTGCTTTTGCACTGTGCATTCTGAATCCAATCACGCGAGATGTTAGAAGTTTCAGCTTTGTTTTTGTTGCTAATTGTATCTCTTCTCAGTTTTATTCTTATATGCTCCTTCAGGTCGTGGCAGGACTGGAAGCTCACGAGCGATGTGCTCTACTTAAGTTCGTGACAAGCTGTTCTCGGGCACCTCTCTTGGGTTTCAAGCATTTACAACCTGCTTTCACTATCCACAAGGTAATAGATGGTTTGCTTTCATACGCACTTAATGAGTTCTGGATCACCTGTTCCTAGAACGGCTTCTGCTCTCATCTACCAATATCCACAAGGTAATAGATGGTTCCGTAGTTCCTTATGTGCCTTCAAGTAGGACGTATTGAAGCAATATGCGAGTTAGTGATGTTCATGTTGACTCTCCCTCTAACTACCGCTTGATTTTCCAGGTTGTATGTGATGCACCAGTGTGGGCCATCATTGGAGGACAAGATGTAGAAAGACTTCCATCAGCGTCTACGTGCTACAACACATTAAAGGTAGCCTTACCTTCTCCATTCTTGTCCTATATCATGGCTTTCTGGAGCTTAGCGGTTAGGGTTCTCTCCTCGTGAAGCTCTTGGTGTCCACGGCAATCAGGTGAAAGAGATGAACATCATGTATCTGAATTAATATGAGTGATAAGCCCTAGAATCTAACGTAGTTTGAACTTTCATTCGCCGACACTAGTGGACCATCTGTTTAGTGAACGTCTCGTCGTGTACTTATTGTCCGCTCAACCAATATGCAGTTTTAGAAGTTTTGTTGCAAATGTTATCAAAGAAGTAGGTAGGTCTTCCCTTGCAGTTGCTTCACTGAGGCTGAGTTTGCACATCTGGGTTCTGTGTATGTTGCAGTTGCCGACATACAAGCGATTAAGTACACTTAGAGAAAAGTTGCGGTATGCTATCTGCTCCAATGCCGGATTCGAGCTGTCTTGATGCGCGGAGCTTAATAATACATACCTGCACTTGTTTCATTTTGTCTGATCTTGTAAAGTATAAACGATCATTTCCCCATCACCATAGGCAGATACTAGTTCAGTTTGTCTCAGGGAAGGAAATGCTAGAGACGTCTTGCAGCTAGCCAAGTTCTTTGTAGCTTAACTCATCGTCGCATCTCTACATCCTCTCTTGTTGATAAATCTTGTACAGCGTTGAAAACCTCCCTTCTGTCATGCTAGCTATCTTTCTTCACAAAGGAGAACTACAACTTCTCAAGATGTGTTTGTAGATAAAGACCAAGGTCATATGTTTGCTATGTATACTAGAATGAAGGGAGTTGCCAACCATGACATCAACAGCAAAGTTTCGAACTGTGATTCAAGAAACCAGGTCAACACCTTTTTGGATTTGTTGCCTGGAACTGGAAGGTTTTCACCTGTATGATGGCGATTTCTTCACACAATTGCGTTTGCTATATTGGATCCTCAATAGAGAGCTGGCCATGATTACCTGCTTTTCTATCTGTCACCTATGTACATATGCTCGCTACTCTATCTTTGTGTCTTGTTTTAGCACTGTTGTTATTATGATGAACAATGGTTTTGAGTAGACAGGTTGTTATACTAATTTCAAGAACTAAATAGAACGAGAAGAATAATTTCATTGCAGTAGCTTATGGAACGAGAAGACTCTGCTTTACCTCATATCCCTGAACATCTTAAACGTGGGTGCTGCACACCGTTACCACTTACTTTTTCTTCGCTCTCCTGTCCTATTATCCTGCTTTTGCTGTCTTGAATGATAATGTCTACGAAATCTCAGTGGATTGCGTGCTCGTTACGCGGGCTGGGCGGCGAGGCTTACTACTTAGTGTAAATCCTCATACCAATTCGTTAAGTTAAATATTTCAATGAGTCAGCGGTCACATCCCACTTTCACTTAAGAGTGATTATCTAGTCCTTGAGTAAAGATCATTCGAGCTGTGTCTTTATGTGGTTGGTTTTAGAAATACTGCTGTCAGAAAATATCTGTTAGTGTTTTATCACTCCATATCTCAAGTTTCCTGAACGATCATTTCATATTCCATATTGCTATATTCCATCATTAGATGGAATATAGCAATGAGTAATGTCCGAACTACATAATGTCAAATAGATAGATGAGTTCGTAAAGATTGTCAATGACTAACGACTTAGATCCTTACTTCGATGGGTTACTGTTATGTTGCTCCGTCTACCATTTGGATATTTTGTACGATGACAATTGTGTAGATGAGTTTGAAGAATGGGTACATGGTTCAGACGGGTTGTTATTCACATTCGTCATAATTTAGACAGTTCACATTGCTATCCCAGGGCCTAATCATTCTTGATTTCCACTCAAAGGTCCCATGTTCGTGATGTTCCGGAAACGAGGAAACATCATTAATATTTCATATTGCCAGTTCAAATACGCATACATAGCAGAATAACAAACGGTCATGGGACGTGTCCCGGTTCAAAATGTGAGACTAGTTTGCAGGTGTTTATAATTTACTTTCAGTTTATGATGATTTTCAGATAGTCCTGGCAGTGAAACCTCCTTCACAGTTCCAGTAGTAGCCGTGTACGTATCTTTTCATCAAACGCCGTTTCCATACACTTCTCTTAAACGTTCACTCTCTAGACCGAAATCGTCTTTCCTATTGACCACCGTTTTCCTGGTTCATCTAGGTAAGCTTCCCGAAGGAAATATCTTCTACCTCGTGAATATAACAAGGAAGAAAACTCTACATTTTGTACCGAGACTGCAAATATAGCGAAAACTCAAAAGCGTAAACCTACCCTATTAGCACGCCATTAGCATTAATCACCACACCTCATTCTCGCTCGGTTCATCTCGTATATGGGTATACTTGCCACACATTCTCTTTCACTAAAGGGAAACATCAGGACGTTTCAAGAATAGATACAGAGTTTTACCTCCCAATAGTGACATACACTGGTACCTCGGCTTAATGTCACTATTGTGAGGAGGTCACTATTAGGGGGAATCGTGCGCAACCTCCGTGACTGTGTGCACATCCTATGTGTGCACATCCTATCTTCTCTACCCGGGGTAATAATAGATCCTTAAAAATCTGTACTCTTTGTATCACCAATGAACGCGTCTAATCTTAAGAAGCACACGCGAATGGATCTAGAAACAAAGATTGCTGTTCTGCAATTTTTGGAACAATCATGCATTACATAGGAGAAAGCCGCTGAGAAGTTCTCGGTGTTGCTTGCCCGATGAGAACTAAGATTGCGAAGCAGAAGCAGATCATCTTAGATGCATCGTCATTGCCGAATACTAACCTTGCCAAGAAAAAATAAGCACTCACTCCCATAGTGTCTATGCTGACTGAAATGGTGCATCAATGGCACATGCAAGTTGAAATCGACGCTCCAGACCTCAATGTTACCGATGAAGTTTTGAAAAGCAAAGTATTGTTCTTTTGCGACAAGATTCTAGATGTTTACATTGAGGTTCTTACATCTACCGACATCATTGCGTTAAAGGCATTCGTTGCTTCAAATGGGTGGCTTGAGAAATATTTGAAGCGAGTTGGCACATCAAGTAGAAGAAGGTGTGGCAAGCATAGTTTTTTATGTCCAACAGAGATCGAAAGGCGGTTGCAGGAGATCCGGGAAATGTTAAAAGATGTCCCACTCGAGAGCATCTTGAATGTGGACAAATTTGCTCTTCAGCATCGCACGACATTGTCGGTCATATTGCACTGCAAGTAGTGATGGCCGAGGTGTCAAACGCTCGAAAGAACGCATAACGGTGACTCCAATTGTGAGTGCAACGGGGGATCAGTTTACAGTTCAAATCATTGGTAAAAGTGCTCGACCTCGTGCCCTAAAGAATGTGGCAGACATCAACCAGACGTATGGTGTTCAATATGATTTTCAGTCCAAGGCGTGGCAAGATACAACTTCCTATATGCGCCTTTTGCACAAAATCAACCGCATTGCAAAAAGTCGGTCATGCACATTTTACATTCTATAGGACAATTGTTCGTCACATATCGTAGCAGTAAAGATTCTCAATCCTTGTGGCTCAACTGATTCCAATTTCAAATTCAAAAATCTTGTTCTCATTTTCTTTCCATCCAATGCAACGAGCAATTGTCAACCACTTGACCAAGGCATAATCTGTTCGTTTAAGGCTACCTTTCATCACTATCAGCTCAGTTATCTGCTTGCTAAATACAAGAGTTGGTGCTGCAGCAATCCATTACCTGGTGCCAAGTTTCCAATTAGCAATCATACTCACATGCAAAACGTGCTTTTTTGGGTGAAAACTGCTTATGAGTCAATCGACTCCAACCTTATTCGAAGTTGCTTTGTCAAAGCCAACTGTCTTCCAGCCATGTCCAATGTCACTCTCAATCAAGACATCGACCGGAGGACTACAACATCTTGCAAACCGGATGATGTTGTGAACCAGCTGATGTCAGTTCTTGCTGACCTACAAATGGATGATAGTTTATCCGTGTCATTGGGAATTGATGGCAACGATCCCAATCAAATTGTTGATGAGCTCTTGAAACTGGATGAAAATGATCCTACTGGTGATGACAGCATGGACGATGATGATATTGTTCTTGACGTTCTCATCAACAACAATATAATACAGGTTTCGCAAGATGTTGAGGTGGACGATGACGATGTCCGACCGGTGGTTCATATTTTTCATGCGAATTCAACAATTATAGCTTTATTGGATTTTCTCTTGTATGATTCAACAGTGTTGGGCAAGCTTAGGGATCAGGCAATAATTATCCTTAATCGAATCCGGTGCCCATTGCTTGTGAATTTGTGATCTTGAGTCTTAATCGCAAATTTTTGCACATTTCTCTCAAATCCGGTGTGAATGGTGGGAATTACAAGTTTCAACAAGTTGCAAGAAGACATGAGAAGAACGTCCCATGGGAATTCTTGAGTCTTGAGAGAGGGAGTTTTGTGTGAATTAGTGAGCGTGTAAGTTTTGTAATGAATTGGAGATCAAAGGGGAAATTTTCACAACTTAGATCTAGTAAGTGGCAGAGGGATTCTTGAGTCTTGTGTGAATGAGTGAATGTATAAGCTATGTAATGAATTGGAGATTGAAGGGGAAATTTTCAAAATTGAGATCCCTCTCGGAGTTCTTAGTGAGTGAGTAAGCTGTGTAATGAATTGGAGATTGGAGATAGGACGACAAATTTTAAAAATTTCCATCCTCATCAAGAAGAGAGCTTTAGTGTTTTCTTGGCAGATAGGTGTGCAATGCTATCAAACCAGATTGGTGTATCAAACTAGATAGGTGTGAAAGGTGAGAGAGAAGGTGGTATAGGGTATATGATTATTGTGAGAAGATTAGGTGTTAGGAAAATGACGAGGGAGAAAGGTGGTAGGATAGAATGAAAATGGAGAATTGTAAGTTTGTTAGAAAAATGCTTTGGTTAGCACCCTATTTAATGTAGTGGGTGCCAAGAGTAAGGAGTGTGAAGTTAATTTGGGGTGGCGGCATTCACAATTTGGGGAGTTGAGCTTGTCTTGTATGTAGGGTGTCGTGCATATATACATTGCTGTCAACATCATACACTATAGAAGCACAACTTGCACATAAATCATATATGAACTCTAAAGTGCTACAATAATCAGTTCTTCAACTCAAATCACACTCAAATTAGATAAGTACTCTATCCTTCACTCAACAATCTGCCAACAATTGGGCAGTTTTACAATTAAGCCACACCCACTCTAGCTAAGAGATTCCAAGTGATGCTCATCAGCCTCTGTCCACCAGAGCTAGGAGCTTGAAGGCTCAACATCAAAGAAGTGAACTCTCTAGAGTTGCACTTCAAAATTATACCCCTCTGCTTGACCTAGGTCTCCAACCCTAGCAACACCAGTGACGACACATTTGACAGTGTAAATGGTGCAAGTGAAAATGGGTCGCACCATGTGATCAATAGCCCTAACTTGAAATCAAACCACCAACAAGTAGTCCATGAGTAACTTTCAAAGTACTTATGACTACCAACTCCAACATCCTTGGTGCAAACTAACCTTGGTGCTACATGTGTCATGATATTTTTTATGCATATATACATTGCTACACAACATACATTGTTATTAACATCATACACTATAGAAGCACAACTCATACATAAGTCATATGTGAACTCTAAAGTGCTACAATCACCCCCTAGCTGGCGGTTAGGTCCCTCTAACTCCAGATAGCCATCTATTCCAAGTATATGGTACACACTATGGTGGGCAAAGATCAAGAGGACGGGTGCTAATAAGCCCCATTATTAGTTGCCTATTTACAATCTATACCATATAAAGGGTGAATTAGTTTTAGGTCAAGTACATCTAGGACATAAACATTGTCCTTGAGGAACCACCATGAGAGGAGGAGTAAAACATGCCATATGCCATCCTATCAAACAACTATCACACACTAACATAGTAGTAGCTCCACAAGAAGAGCCACATAACATATACCGCAAGCTTGCACTCCAAGTAGGAAAGTTTGGGTCCATAGTGCCATCAATGTTTGAAAAGTGGAATGGTGCACAATTGTGCATATGATCCTTCCAAAAAACACCATTACATCCATCCAACACAAGGATTCTAGAAGGTAAAGCCTCACAGACTCTCAAGATGGTGTGTAGTACCATCAAGTATTGTCAATGTTGTTTATCTATATATAGTGAAATGGATGAAATTGGATGATTTGGATGAAATTGATGGATCAAGGGTCTACAACCTCCTACTCAAATAGTAGCATTGCATAAGGTATCCCTATGCTAAGCAATTGCCAAGTTCTCAAAGGCCATCGACATCACTCTCCAAACTATCTTTGCCCATTGAGAACATGCGCTCACCCATACGTCTAGATCATCCAAGTCCAAAACTATAGTAGCATCTTGATGAATGGCTACAGGTAAATTTGGATCTTGTCCATAGAGCAGAAAGTAAGGAAAGAAGGATGCTAATGAGACTTTTTGGCTGAACCGATAGCCCATGGCCAACCGAGGTCAGTGGAGATCCCAATATCCCAAGTGGCTTATTTGCAAACCATACTTATGTAATCCTCTCTTCACCATCTGAACCACTCTCTTTGCTGAGCCATCTACCTCAGGGTGATCTTAGGAGGTCGTATTATGATCAATCAAGCCCTTTTCACACAAGACCTGAAACTCCCCCAAGAACTCTATACCTTGATCAGTCAAAATCTCAACTAGTGCACCAAAATGACTAAGAACTTGATCCAAGAATTAGTAAGCCGTCCCTTCATTTGACTTGTCAAGAAGTGCCACCAACTCAATCCAATTGGAGAAATGTTCCACCATAACCAAAACATACCAATGATATCTTACCGTCAAGGGTAAAGGTCCAACAAAGTCCAAAATCCAAACTCCAATGGTAACCCAATTCTATGATATGTAATGGGTGCAACTATGGCATAAAAGCATTAAATGATGCTCTTTATTATTCACAAACCACACATTTGGCAACAAACTATTGTACATTGGTTTACATATCATGCCACTAATAATAATTTGGAGTAAGCTATATGTACATTTTTCATGGGCATGACATACCAACTATGGTCTTTGAGATGGAAGTGGTACTACTCACACTCTACCATCCTCCCATACATGAAGAAGGTCCCTTCCTTCTAATCTAAACTGCATGGCTCACTAAAGAACACAATCTCTCTCCTTGGCACCAATTATGCCACCCATAGTACCAATGCAAAAATAATCTATAACTAAGACATTATCATGAATGTCTCATTGAATTGTATCAATATCTCCACCTTATGGATCTATGACCTCAATAACTCCTCTTGTATATGCTGAGAGAGATATCACCAAAGCCTCAAAAATATGCATAAAAAGGTAGATGCATGCCAACCTAGCACCATCTCCTCATCTGTCTCACCATGCCAACATGCTTAGATCTGATCCTGATGGTTGGGAAATTGGTTTTTACTCAACCCATTTGCATCATGGTTCACCACTCCAAGTTTTTGAATAACCATGAAATCATATTCTTGTAAATCAGAGCCCATTATACAAGCTTCCTTGAAAGCTTGTTGGACTCCATCAACTAATTTAGCGGTGGATGATCAGTGATGAGAGTGAAAGGTTATCAAATAGGTAACATCAGAAATGTGCTACTGCCCATACTACTACCAAGCACTCTCCTTCATATGAACTATACTTTGCCTTTGTTGAGTTATTGGAGCAACTAGTATATGCCACCACAAACTCCTTCCCCTCATCATCATGTTGGATGAGCATTGCTCCAAGCCCCAACATACTCCAATAAATGTGTACCTAGAATGGTCTCCTAAGAATAAGATCAAATGTCAACCTCTCCTTGAACTCAATAAAAGCTCTCTCCTACTCATCTCTCTAACACCACTCTTGTGTAAGCTTGGTCAGCTTTATAAAGGCCTTGGCAATGGCACTAAATCCTCTAAGATAGTGGTGATAGAAGTTTGTCAATCCAAGGCATGCTCACACTCTACTCACATCCATAGGGCAAGGAATACATGCAACAACCTCCATCTTGGTATGTTTAACACCAAGTCCTCATAGGTAGATAGTGTGATCCAAATACTCAACATGCTCATGGTAGAATCTACACTTCCCAAGATGTAATTTGATTCCATGAGATCTCAATCTCTCAAACACCTCCAACAAATGTCTCTCATGATCCTCCAAAATAGTACTATAGACCAAAGTGTCATCAATATAACACCAAGCAAAATCCAATCATACTAAGATCTTATCCATGACCCTTTAAAACTGGGTAGGAGCATTCTTTAACCCAAATGGTAAGAACCTCCACTGATATAAGACATCTTTATCACAAGGATCAATAGCCCAAAATGCTATCTTGGACTTATCCTCCTTCCTAATCAGCAATTGATGATATCATGCTCAAAGATCCAAAGTACTAAAGACCTTTGCATGCCCAATTGCATCAAAGATCTCCTCTAGTGTAGGCATGGCATATTGATTAGCCCTAGTCTCTTGGTTGATAGTGGTAATCTCCACACATCTAATTATTTTTGTAGTTGCCATGCATATCCTTCTTGACTAGCATCATTTTAATTGAAGCATAATCTCCATGTGAAATCTCTACCAAACCAACCTCAAAAAAGTCTCTACTCCAGCTCTGAATCAATGCTCTTTTTATATTACTATATTTGTAAGGACATCAAAAAATTGGTGTATCACTAGTAAGCTCAATCCATATACCAAGTCCTTTTAGAGCACCCAAATTCATATCCTTCATATTGAAGGCAAACAATTTGTGTAGCTCCTCATGAACCACCAAACTCTTTGTCTTTCCCTCATGTAAGGCTGGGTCCAAAATGTAGCTCCCAAGTATCCTTTATAACTGATGTAGGAGTGGAAGACATAAAAATTGGATGCTACACTAGGTCATATGGAAGAAGTAGTATCATGCCTCCAACCTCTAGGGTTCCCAACCTAAATGTAGAAAACTCCCTCTAGTTTGGCTATCTTTATATGTCCTCTAGCTACATCCTAAGTAGACCAAGGGTGTAACCCAAGTAGACCATGCTCACTTAGATGGACAAGATGTGGCTCCCAAGTATCCTCTATAATTGATGTAGGAGTGGAAGACATACTAACTAGCTACTACATTGGGTCCTTGGGACTAGTAGTGTCATGCTCCCAACCACTAGGGTTCTCAATCTTAGTGTGGAAAACTCCCTTTGCTTTGGTTACAAGCTCCATATTTCCTCTAAATGCATCCAAGTAGACCAAGGGTGTAGCTCAAGTAGACAGCACTCACTTGGATGGACCCTAAGTAGACCACCCTCACTAGTAGCCACTAGTTGTATCCCAAGATTACTCTGCCCACTTGATCCATTGCCCCCAACATGTGCTTGAATCATCTTGATAGTCATAGAGCTTGCAAGTGTCCAAGTGGTGATACTTATCAAGCATATCCTATGCTGCTTTACCAAGCCAAGGCTCATAATCCAAGTCAAATAGTTCAAGTCCATAGCTTGAACTAACACTTGACGCTTGGATGCCCTTGAGATTACTATAACAATGATAATATTGGTGTGGAAACCCATCACTTGCTCCCTCTCATCAATGTCGGGCTCGACCAATTGTTGTAACTGTAAGTTCCAAACAAGTCCAAGACCTCCCTCTCAAAAAGCATAAGAGCTTGGGAAACTCATAAGTGTAGGTAAAGCGGCTTTGAGCTATCCAACAAGGTTCACCACTGCCATAAGTTACCTATCAACCACTACAATTGTGTGAGATTGGCACCCAACATCCAAAATACCATCAACAATAAGGATGTGGACTAGTCGTTGAATCCTATCATAAGCACATTGTAGAACTTCTCTAGGTAAGAGGTTTGTCTATCAAAGACAAAGATGATTAGCCCATGATCCCACTTTGGTTGCATCTAACAACATAATAGGTCCGATCTAATAATTGACATGATGTGTACTTACCACTACTTAAGTATGAAAATCACCCATCAAAGGGACATTCTCCAAAATGTAGAATGGAGAAACAAATTGGTGAACTTGGAGATGTCATATTATATGCTACATCTCCCAAAACACACCAAAATAGAGATCCTAAAGACCTTGAATTCAGCATGCACGGATATGTCCTTGACATGGTCATCCAAAAATCACCAAATGAATTGAACCATGTCTCTCCAAATCCTACACCCCTAGCAAGGAGATGTTTGCTAATAGGGCCTTCTGATAACCCTTGACTATTGATATCAATAATAAATCAAGATACCAATAGGCCAAGTGTGCCACATGATGTAAGGAGACTCGCTTAGCAGTCTCATCTCTCTCCACATACAAGGACATTTATACTAGTATTACTTGCTTGCAATATCATAATTAATCTAGGACTAATCTCATCAAACAACTCCAATAGACTTACTTCCTCTATTAGATACTGCCAAGCAATGAGTATGGTATCCAAAGGTGACAATGTGTAGGCTCTAGAGACCCATCCTCATATTGGTCTCTTGGTGGTACAAAGGCTCCATTCCAAGCCTGTTGCACCAATTGATCTACATGTTGTTGCAATGCCTCCTCAAAACTCTTGAATGGAACTGTGAGCCAACCTATTTCTCACTCAAGATGAAGCTCTTATGGCTATTATGGTAATGCACCATGGACTAAGAAGGCAAAGAACCCCAACTCCATCATACTCTTCCAAGGCTAACACTCCAAGATTCAAGACATTGCTCATTAGAGAACTCAATGAGAGAGATAGTTGCAAATGAAAGGATGATGAGTACTTCCTCACCCTATTTTATATACTTGTGAAATAGTTACGCATTGAAGTTACTAATTATTGAAGTAACTCAAGTTATTAGGTTAAAAGTCAAATAAAGTCAAAAGTTAAAGGAATATTCATGGGAATATTCTCATAAGCATGTGGTCTTATCTTGACCCAACCATTAAGTCAAGGATTCTTTCACATGGGCTATCCTTGGACACTGAAAGAATCCAAAACAAAAAGGCATGTGGGTCCAAGTTCTCAACTTCCTCAAAACCAAACACCTAGGAATAATACCAAGTCAACACACTAGAATCCAAAATAGTGGTGCTCATCTTTTCCACTTCCTCTAAAGTAAGGTCCCCTCTATCTTAGATATGATTACTTTTGCTAATCATGCATAATGTAGAATGATCCTTCAACTCTATATAAATAATATCTCTCAAGTACTTACAATACCAAACTAAAGATCACAATAGCACATACATGCACAAATGGGTATTACAGAACATCCAAGGTAGATAGAATGATCCCACTTGTACTCCAAATCTGAGTGATCTCCTCTAATACTACAATATCCTTTGCACGGGCATTCCCTTCCAATAATTCACAAGGCCAAGGAATTGAACCATTGAAATCTGAAATAGATGCCATGGTCCCTGAATATAACAAGCCAAGACTATCACTACTAAAGCATACTGGTAGATGGCATAACCATCTCTCACTTGACTGCCAACCTAGTCTATAGGAGGTTGTCTCTTCCCAATAGTCCATATTGAAATCCATGGGATATAGCACTACTCCACCAACAAGCACATCATTTGACTTTGCTATTGTTGGAATGGCCTGAGCTCTCACCATAGAGCTATCACTCGGATGATTGAGCTAAATCTGACAATGAGCTCTTCACATGTCATGGACTATGTAGAACCACCCCCTAGAGATATTTAGATATGAAATGAACACCTTTCCACATTGGTCTTTTGTAGCTCCAGACTAACAATTGCAACCTTCTCTAACATAAAGAGTTGCACACTAGAGTCTAAGAAGACCCTCTATAGTGTATAGACCTTCTTTGAAGGTCCTACAAAACCCCAAATCCCTCTTTGGTTATCCAATAGGAAAACTCTAGGTGTGAACCATGCTCGCTCAAAGACAAGTCTAGCTAGTAACTTCTCCAATCAAGCTATCATTACTTGCCATAAGCCATTAGTTGTTGAGTGGATCCCATGCTCTTCAACCAAGTCAACTCTACTATCAACCATCTATGCTCTAGTAGCAAGAACCACATCATCCTTACTCTCACAAAGTATGGTAGCCAACCAAAACACTAGAGTTGGATCAACTTCCAATGTAAACATATCACTGGCTGAGAATAAAGGAAGGCTTATAATCAATTGAGTCACCTCCAACGTTGTGCTAGACTCAATGTATGTAGTAGTAGGTGGTTGACTAGCATCTAGTCTATCATGCACTCCATCACTACATACCACACATGCACTAGGAGCCATGGATGTCATCTTTGGTACCTTAAAGAGTGTGAAAGATGAGAGGAGTATGACCTGTCTACCAGCCTCTCCTTTTTGTGGGTCCAACTCCATTGATGCTCCTCTAGGCTCTGGAGCACAAACTGCATTCTTAGTCATTGTGGTAGATGCATCTACCTTTGTTGCTCTACACATGAAGTCCAAGACATCTCTATCACCAGCATAAAAGGTAGAACCTTCAACACCCAAATCTGATCTCCTTTGAGCTACAGTCATGCTAGCCAATCCTTGCTCCAACTACTCAATCCGAATAGCCATGGTTGTATCATAAGTAAGGGTAGGTATTGCAATTTAACCAAGTGTGGATACTCTACCACCACCTCTACCACCTTGTCCTCCATGACCTAGAGCTCCTTTACCACTTGCCATAATAGCTCTACCACTCCATAACTTTGGGTGAAGGTCAAAGCATCAATCATTAATGTGACCAAATCTGTGGTAATGGTCACATTGTCTTTGTGCTAATTGTGATGCACCAAAGGTATTATGTCCATTGCCTTGAGTGCACTTTCTCTTGTGGTGAGGTCCACCATAAGTCCAAACAACACCACCACTCATTGGCTGCTATTGACCTAAAAATGAAGGTAAGGATCTAGCTACTCTAAGCTCTCCACTTGCTCTATAGGATTTAGGCTATCCACTCTGTCCTCAAAAGCCAACATGGCATGGTGCACTCTGCTACACTTTAGAAGAAGTAACAATTGTGGATGAGGTCTCCCTACCAAATCCAAATGTCACCACCTCTACTCTACCATGTTGAGCTCAACATGCTTAGCTAAACTAAAGACCATTGCCAAAGTAGGTGAAGTAGCCTATAACAACATAACATCATACATTTCACATCACAACTCCATGTTTAGGATCCCATACCAAAACTGGACTACTTGGGCCTCAATAACTACTTGAATAAAATAGATCAAGCATCTTATGCAAGTGTACACCTTGTGTAGACTCTTTCTAGCCTTCCATTTGAACTCTTGCAAGCTCCTCAGCTTATTAATTGACACTTCCTAGTAGTTTTGCTTCAAACATTAGAAGAAATCCACTATGGGGTTAAACCCTTGTACTACACCACCTCATGTAGTAATACCTCTACTTGAGTAGTACATCTCCAACTAATGCACTTCCACTAGATCCACCAATGCTACTAGAGCTAGAACTCATGGGTACTATTGATCTACCCCAAGCAACCAAGCCTAAAGTGATAGAGATGTAGTTTGGAGTCCATTATTATCTTTATAGCTTGATCTCCTCCATGTGAGTTCCCCTAAAATCATGATAATCATCTATTGGCAGACCCTCAAAGTGCTAAAACAACCCCTTCCATGCCATGAAAGATGTGAACAAAGTCTAGTTCCACATTTATTGCAGATCACACCAACTATCAAACGATTGGATGAAGTCATCCAACTCAATGGTACCCACTATAATAGAGTAGCATTTGGGGCCTTTGGAGACCCTATAACATCTTATCCATGTCCCACAACAATGCTATGGACACACCAAGTGCACTCTCAATTGAATTAGCTCTTGTATCAAGCTCTAACTCAGAGTCAATCTCCTCTCTCATTGGGACCTAAGATACAAGCTGATACCAAGCACCACTCCAAGTAAATCTATTGCATATTGTAGTGCTATCTCCTTTGAAATCCCCAAAGAACTATATTGTGACAATGTCAAAACAAAACTGTAACCACCACAAGTAATCTACCAAGGACCACCACCAAGTGCCAAGACCAATTGAACACCACACACTAATGTAGTTCTAATTGTGACAACAACACTAAGAGAAAGAGCTACTTGTAACCTACCATCACAACATGCACTCTCATGGTCTACTTCCTTCCTCAAGTCATCACTTCCTACCTCACTATTGAGAGCACATTAGAGCACCAATGCTCTAAAGTCAAGGTACCTCACACAAACATGGTGCACAAATAGAAAGTAGAGGATGGAGGAAGTCCAATCATAAGAAGTCTAAACAAAACCCTCCATATCATAAATCAACATCATACTAGTCATCAATGGAATAGTCATAAATACAACAAGTGAAGGTGGACCAAATGGCTTGGGCACTAGTCTAGGAACTAGAGATTTGGAGTTCAAACCTTGTTGTGCATAATCTAGAAGGGTTGGCAAATTTTTCCAAATGATGACCAACAAAACTCATCTAAAATAGCTATCCTTATGCCAATGAGCTAGGCTTTCATAGTTTCTCATTTCCCTATTCCTTGAAGCCTTTAAAAACCAAATGAGACCTTTCTTCTTGCCAATTTAAACCCTCTCCAAATCTAGCCAAGCTTCATCTAACTTGAGCCAAATTTAGTGCAATTTGGTGACCTCCAAATCTAGGCAACCTCCACCAAATCTAATATAAATCTAACATAACTCCTCCACCAAATTTTTCATAAATCTAATGTAACTCCTCTACAATTGGTTGACCACCAAATCCTCTACTAAATCTCTACTTGAGCCAAATTAAAAAGATGTGGATCTCTAAATCCCTAATTTGAAGAGATAGGCTCCCAACTCCACTTTCAATTTTGCACTTTGAGCTCAATTTGCACCAAATTGATCTGATTTCACCTCTTGGACTCAAATTGACATATATTGTCTCATATTTTTTCCATTCTTAGAAATTTGGCTAGCACTTCTACACACCTTATGCTCCATTACCAAATCTCATCAAACTTAACAAAGCTTCTGCACATGATCACTCTCAAGGAAATCTAAACCATGATCAAAATACCAACAATCAGCCAAGCTTGGAGATACCACCAACACCTTTGATTTCTACATCCAATTTCTCCTTGACTCAAATTGAATACTCATCGTCTCAAATTGACTCCATTCTTAGAAATTTGGCCAGCACTTCTACACACCTTTTACCCCACTACCAAATTTTCATCAAATTGCACAAAGCTTTTACACACAATCACTCTCATGGAAATCTGGACCACAATCAAAGTACCAACAATTAGCTAGGCTTATTGATACTAATAATACCCTTAATTTCTATACACAATTTCCCCTTGACTCTCATTTCTTTGATGTAATTAGTTCTTCTTTAACTTGAATCACACTCAAATCAAATAGGTATTCAATCCTTCACTCAACAATCTAATAACAATTGGGTATTGATTACAATCAAGCCACACCCACTCTAGCTAAGAGACTTCACGTGACACTTGCCAGCCTCTATCCATCATAGCCAAGAACTTGAAGGCTCAACATTAGAGAAGTGAGCTTTTTAAAGCTACACTTCAAAGGTATACTCCTATGCTCAACTTAGGTCTCCAACCCTAACAATGATGCTAATGACACATCCAAAGATGCAAATGTGCAAGTGATGGTGAGTCCCACCACGTGATTAGTAGTTGTAACATGAAATTAGCCTGCCAACAAGTAGTCTATGAGTAACTACCAAAATACCTATGACTACCAGCACTACCACTCCAACATCCAAGCAACCTAGCCTTAACACTACAAATGTCATGACAAAGGAGTGTCATGGATATGGATACCATGGAGCTCATTTCCTTGAGAGTTTACTTAGCCCTAATTCCCAATCACCTCAAACTCTTGAATCTCGCAATCCTCTTCCAAGGCCATAATCTCTCCACCCTTTAAAATTTGATCTTTATACAAAAACTTCAATCTCCCAAAATTTTACTAAAAAAATTGTCCGAGAGTCCTAGATAGCAAAATTCACTAGTTGATTCTCAAATTCCTTTCCTTGTGCCTTATACCCTATTTTCAATCAAGAAGTGGTTTTTTAAAGCCATCTACTATCAACTTTCTCTCATTTCATAACCCTTATAGCTTCCACTTCCACTTATGTGGGATTTATTAGCACTTTAGATTCAACCACCCTCATAGCCATTGCTCTTCCACATCCACAAAAATCCCATGATCTCCGTAACATAGTAGTATGAGCCAAACATGAGGGGTTGTCAAAGGGAGTGTCCACAAGGCCATCCTCATAATTGGTTACTCCTTCTCATGGGTTACACAATGACAAGTTGAGAATAGTATCACACCATTATAGTCAACTTCTAGATTATCTTGAAGACCTTCAGCATCTCAAGGAGATTCATGGAGGCCCTTGCAAGAAGCTAGTGCAAAGTATCACCACCTTTACCTACATGGCCTTCACCTTGTAAAGTTTAGAAGGGCTTTCTTGAATCAATGAATGGAGAGAGATCAACCAAGAAGTGGGCCCATTTGATGGCATCATACAAATCTGCTCAGAATTGGAAAGATAAATGCATGGGTGAAGGACTTATTGACAATGAGAGAAGGTAAGGATTGAGGACAACTGATGATAAACTTGATCATATCCATCTTCACTACGCTAGAATGGATAGTTTGATTGGTAGTAGAGTTAATACTATTCTAATTGCTCTTGTAACTCAAGAATGGAGCATGATTTAATAAAGATGATATTGGAAGAAGACTCTTCATCCCAAGTTATAATGAAGCCAATGCAAGCTACACCTACATCAAGAATTGGTTGCATGCCAATGTTATTTATTATGAACATAACACACAAGAATCAACGTATGTTCATTATGTTTCTTATGTACCATACTCTCAAGACCTTGCAATTGAGAACATGCATGAGGAGAGTAGAATTGAGTATAAGGAGAGCCCAAGTTTATAGGAAGAGGTGAGCATAAGCCTCTCATATCATTCTCCACTAAGTATTCCATGTATGAGCGCACTAGCCATGAAAGTAGATCAAGGAAGAGAGATCAATGGTGAGAATGATGGAGTGGGATGAGAGAGAGAGTTGAGGAAAAGGATGAACATAACTTGAGTTAAGATGCCAACCTCCTCCATAGTGGTAGTGTCTGCACATGATCTTGCATATGTTACCAAACTCAAAATATAAACAATATAAGTTAGGGAGAGATGCAAGCTTGCTAAAATTGAAGCTCCAAGACTTGCAAAGATGGAGAAGGTAAGCATACAAAGTGAAATGGAGAAGAACACTGAATTCCAAGGCCGAGAAGAGCCTTGTCAAGATACAAAAGTTTAGAATCAAAGAAAGGAGGTCCAAGTCCAAAAGGTTTTCAAAAAGCAATTATAGAGTTAGTAAAAGCAAGAAAAACTCCTAAGGAAATTAAGAGTATCATAGACCTCATGAGCATGGTTCCACCCTTAGTTGAAACTCCTTCCCTAATAGTGAATAGAAAAAATATAGACAATAGTGAGTAATAATAAAGAGTAATAGAGAGTGTAGAAAATAGTTAGTATCTTTATTATCAAGTAGGTGGATAGTATTGGTCTAGTGCCACTTGAAATGTGTTTTTGAGGCATACATGTATTTTGCTTATCTCTTGATATAAAGGTGTCTTCTTTGTTTATCTACTTCTGAAGGTGATTATGGTTGGTTCAGATTTGTGCTTGATTCATGATTCTACATTGTTCATTGTCAATTCATAGTCCAATTTGATTTATGTGTGATGGTATAGTTTTATTAGATGGAGTGTGACTTGGACATGAGAAATGAAGAGATTGGTTGGTTGGTTGGTCTGAGGGTGATTCTTCACTCTCACTATTTAAATTAGAGGGGAAGAAAACTTTGTATGCAAGTACTAAACTTCAAAGATATGAGGACAAAAAATCTGGTTGTTCATGAAGTGTATCAAGAATTTGTTGAAGAAGAAAGTGTTTTGGAAGGTTTGTGTCTAGGGACATGAAACTTAGAGGGTTTTGGTTTGCACGCTTAAGAAGAGAGTGTTTTGGAAAGAAGGTTTTGAAAACAATAAAAATGATGAGAGAAAAAGGTTAGGAGATATGTAGAGTGTTTAGGGAAAATTTGGAAAGAGTGAAATTTTAGAGAGAAGAGCAAAGATCATTCATGAATTTTGAAGAGAAGGAGAAGGGTTTAGGAAAGATGAGAGAGAGAGAGAGAGAAGTGAAAGGATTTTGGAAGAGAAGAAGAAGGGTTTAATGCCATTTGAATTGGAAGAAATTTTTTAGAGAGAAGAAAAGAAGATGAAGGGTTTAATCTACCCAAGAGAGAAGAGCAAGGAATTCTAGAGAGAAAAAGAAGGGTTTAATGCCAATCAACCAAGAAGAGAAAGTATAGGTTTGGAGAATTGGAAAGAATCAAGAGCATCAAACTTGCTGTTGGCAATTGTAGGAACTTGGTACTTGTAGAAATTCAAACTCTCACTACTAGGCTTGCAAAAATTTTACAAGGCCCTTAGAGTTGGTGATTCATGGAGTGAAAAGGGAGAAAGGAGAGTAAGGAGAGAGAACAAAGACAAATAGAAAACATATAGATCAAAGATAGAGAATAGAGCTATCATCCTATTTGTAGCATTGTATCTTGATTGCTCAAACTCTGGAGTAGTAGTGTGGGTAGTCGAAAATATTTTGGCAATTACTCATAGACTACTTGTTGATGGTCATTTTTTGTGTTTGGTGTACTAACATGGTGAGGCCCACCATAACTTGCAACGTTCACACCATTGAATGTGCCATCAATGGGACCATTAGACTTGGAGACAAGGGGGTATACTTTTGAAGTGTAGCTTCAGAGAGCTCACTTCTTTGATGTTGAGCCTTCAAGTTTTTGGCTATGGTGGATAGAGGCCGATGAGCATCAAAACTTGGATTCTCTTAGCTAGAGTGGGTTTGGCTTGATTCTAATCAATGTCTAGTTGTTGGAAGATTATTGAGTGACACATCAAGTACTAATTTGATTGAGTGTGATTCAAGTTGTGTGAACAAATTGATTACATCAAAGAAGAGAGGTCAAGGAAGTTGAGTGCAAGAAGTGAAGGTGTTGGTGGTATCTCCAAGCCTTTTTGATTGTTGATAGCTTGATTGTGGTCCAGATTTTCCTAATGATCTTGTATAAAAGCTCTTTGAATTGATGTAGATTTGGCAATGAGGTAGACAATGTGCAAAAGTGTTGGCCAAATTTCATTGAGAAGACAGTAAATTTTTGAGCACTAGTGTTCCTTTTGAGCTTAAGAGGTGACCAATATGACCAATTTGCTGAATTTTAGCATTTAGAGGCTTTGAGGCATAAGGTTGTGTGCTATGAAAGGCTACAAAGGCCAAAAAGCTAGCTTGTTGGCGTGAGGCTAGCTAGTTCAAAGTAGTTTTTGGTCATTGTTTTGCAGAAGCTGCCCACCTTGCTAAATTATGCGTAACAAGGTTTGACCCAAGATCTGTGGTTCCTAGATTGGTGCTCTAGCCAACTTGTCCACCCTCACTTGTTGTCGTAATAATTGTTCCATTGTTATCTATACACCTATAGCTTTGGCTAGGAGAGACAATTTGATCCCATTCTTGGTGATTCTGGTAGCCTAGGAAATAAGATAACTCCCATTATATCAGATGCTAAATGGTGGCATAGTCAGACCGGTGTTGATTTATAAGATGAAGGGTTTTTTTTAGATTTCTTGTGATTGGACCCCTTTCCATTCTCTACTTCTTGTTTGTACACCATGTTTGTGTGAGCACCTGACTTTAGAGCATTGGTGCTCTAGTGTGCTCTTGGTAGTGACTAGAGTGATGACCAGTTAGCCTACCTATGTTTCTCTTTGATAAAGCAAGAAGTGATAATTTGAAGATTGTGAGAGTGTGTGTTCTGATGACAGGTTATAGGTTGCCCTTTCTCCTAGTGTAGTTGCTATAGTTAGAGGTACATTAGTGGGTGATGTTTGGTTGGAAGTGTTGGCACGCGGTGGTGACTCTTGGTGAGGTGCTTGCGGTGGTTAATGGTTGCGGGTTGTAGTATTTAATTACTTTATCACAATGGAGTTCTTTGCAAAATCCAAAGGAGATAGTGTTGCATTACATAGTGGGTCTACTTAGATTGGTGCTCAATATTAGCTTGTATCTTAGGTACTAGTGAGTGAGGAGATTGACTCTAAGTTGGAGTTTGACATAGGAGCTGATTCAATTGAGAATGCACTTGGTGTGTTTGCACCATTTTTGTGGGACATAGATGAGATTTATAGGGCTTTCAAAGGCCTGAGGCATTACTTTGGTACAAATGATACCATTGAGTTGGATGATTGCATTCAAGAGCTTGATAGTTGGTATGATTTGTAGTAGATGTGGAACTTGACTTTATTCACACACTTCATGGCATGGAAGGGGTTATTTCAACACTTGGAAGAGATTGAGCTATGGAGATATTATTGGTCCCCCAAACTATGTCTCCATCACTTCAGGCTTAGGGGTAGATTGATAGTACCCATGAGTTCTAGCTCTAGTAATGTTGGTAGATCTCTTGGAGATGGTGCTACTACAAGTAGAGGTACTACTACAGGAGGTGATATAGTATTGGGGTTTAACACCATGGCAGAGTTCTTCCAATATTTGAGGCAAAACTATGAGGGAGTGTGGACTATGAGCCGGCCTGTCTCTCACTCAAGATGAAGCTCTTATAGCTATTATGGTAGCGCATTATGGACTAAGAAGGCAAAGAATCCCAAATCCATCATACTCCTCCAAGGCTAACACTCCAAGACTCAAGACGTTGCTCACTAGAGAACCCAATGAGAGAGAGAGATAGTCACAAATGAAAGGACAATGAGTACCTCATCATCCCTAGTTTATATACTTGTGAAATAGTTATGCACCAAAGTTACTAATTATTGGAGTAACTCAAGTGACTAGGCTAAAAGTCAAAAGGCTAAAGGAATATCTATACTCATGGGAATATTCTCTTAAGCATGTGGTCTTATCTTGACCCAACCACTAGTCAAGGATTCCTTCATATGGGTTATCCTTGGACTATAGAAGAATCAAACAAAAAGGTTTGTGGATTCAAGAGTTCTCAATTCTTCCTCAAAGCCAAACACCTAGGAATAATACCAAGTCAACACACTAAAATCCAAAATAATGGTGCTCATCTTTTCTACTTCCTCTAAAGTAAGGTCTCTTCTATCTCAGCTATGAATAACTTTAGCTAATTGTGACTAATGTAGAACCATCTTTTATCTCTATATAAATAATATCTCTCAAGTACTTAGAATACCAAACTAAAAATCACAACAACACATACATGCACAAATGCGTGTTATAGGATTGATAAGCCGAGGAGCTTGCAAGAGTTCCAATCAAAGGTTGGAGAGAGCCTACGCACGGCATAGACTTGCATTAGACAACTAATTAGTTTTACTCAAGGAGTTACTAAGGCCCAAATAGTCCTATTTTGGTATGGGATACTAGATAAGAAGTTGCAACATAGAGTCTGTGATGCTATGTTGTTACATGCTACTTCATCTACTTTGGCAATAGTCTTTGGTTTAGCTGAGCGTATTGAGCATAATATGGTGGAGGAGAGAGTGATGACATCTAGATATGGTAGGGAGACCTCATTTATAGCTAGTACTTCTTCCAAAGTGTAGTAGAGTGCACCACGCCATATTGCTTTCCAAGGACAAGATGGATAGCCAAGATCCTATGGAGCGAGTGGAGAGCCTAGTGTAGCTAGATCCTTACCTTCATTTTTGGGTCACTAGTAGCTAGTGAGTGGTGGTGTTCCTTTTTGGACTTGTGGTGGACCCCACCATAGGAGAAAGTGCACTCAAGACAGCGGACCCTATACCTCTGGTGTATCATAACCAACATAGAGACAATGTGAGCATTGCCACAGGTTTGGTCACACCAATGACCAATGATTTGACCTACACCTAGAGTTACAAAGTGATAGGGCTATTATGGTAGGTGGTAGAGGAGCTCTAGGTCATGGAGGATGAGGTGGTAAAGGACCCACACCTAATAGGGATGCAGTTCTTACCCTTACTTTCAGTAAAGCCATGGCTACTTAAATTTAGCAATTGGAACAAAAATTGGCTAGCATGGCTATCGCTCAAAGGAGATCAGATTCAAGTATTGAGGCTTCCTCCTCATATGTTGGTAATAGAGATGTCTTGGACTTCATGTGTGAAGTAGCACAAAAGGATGCATTTGTTGTTGTGACTACAAGTGCAGTATGTGCTCTAGAACCTAGAGAAGCATCAGTGGAGTTGGACCCATAGAGAAGAGAGGTTGGTAGATAGGTTAGACTTCCCCAATCTTTTACACTCTCTGAGGCATTACAAATGACATCCATGGCTCCTAGATGTTCTAGTGCACGTGTGGTAGGTGATAATGGGGTGCATGATGGACTATCTACTAGTCAATCACCTACTAAGACACTTATTGAGTCTCGCTCAATGTGAGAGGTGGCTTAGATGATTATGCACTTTTCATTATTCTTAGCCAATGACATGTTTACATTGGGAGTTGGACCAGCCCCAATGTTTTGGTTGGCTACCACACTTTGTGAGAGTAGGGCTGATGTGGTTCCTACTACTAGAGCAGAGGTCGTTGATAGTAGAGCTAACTTGGTTGAAGAGCATGGATCCGCTCAACAACCAATGGTTTATGGCAGGCAACAACGGCTAGATTGGAGGAGTTACTAGCTAGACTAGCCTTTGAGCAAGCATGGTTTACACCTAGAGTTGTCCTTTTGGATAACCAAAGTCGGATTTTTTGTTTGGTGGGACCTTCAAGGAAGGTTTATACACCACAGAGGGACTTACTAAACTCTAGTGTGCAGCCGCTTATGTTAGGGAAGGCTATTGTTGTCAATTTGGAGTTATAAAAGACCAATTGTGGAGAGGTGTCCATTTCAAATCCAAACATCTCTAGGGGGTGGTCCTATATAGTACATCACATGTGGAAAACTTGTTTTTTGATTCAGCTTGGTCATCCAACTAAGAGCTCTATGGTGAGAGCTCAAGCCATTGCGACAATAATTGTGTCATATGATGTGTTAGTTGGGGGAGTAGAGTTTTACTCCATGCGTTTCAATATTGAATATTGGGAGGAGATAGCCTCCTATAGACCAGGTTGGCAGTCAAGTGATGGATGGGTATGTCACCTACCAGTAAGCTTTAGAAGTGGCACTCTTGGCTCACTACAATTTGGGACCATGGTGGCTTCAATTTCAGCTTTCAATGGTTTTGTTACTTGGCTTGGTAACTTAGTGTAGGGGAATGCCCATGTAGAGGATACTCTAGTACTAGAGCAGATCACTTGGATTTGGAGTGCAAGTGCAATGATTCCATCCACCTTGGATGTTCCATTGTGGAGTTTAGAGGAAGCATTGCAACAACATGCGGATCAATTGGTGCATTAGGCTTGGAGTGGAGCCTTTGTACCACCAGGAGACCAATGTGAGGATGAGACTCCAAAGTCAATTACCTTGATACCTTTGGATACCACACTCATTTCCTGGCATTATCCAGTAGAGGGAGTATATCTATTGGGGTTGTTTGGTGGGATTAGCACTAGACTAACTATGGTACTATAGGTGTGTATAGGAGTATAGAGGTACTTGTATGTGGAGAGAGATGAGACTGCTAGGTGAGTCTCTCTACATCATGTGACACACTTGGCCTATTGATATTTTGAGTATTATCAATGTTAGCAATCAAGGGTTACCAAAAGACCCTCCTAGCAAACATTTCCTTGCTAGGGCATAGGATTTAGAGAGACATGGTCCCATTCATTTCCTTGCTAACGTGTAAGATTTAGAGGGACATGGTCCCATTCATTTGGTATGGATGGCCATGTCAAGGAGATACACATGTTGGCTAAGGTTTGGGTCTTTAGGACCCCCATTTTGCTGCATTTTGGGAGATGTTATGGATACTAAAACATCTCTAGGTTCATCAATCCATTTCTCCAACTTAGATTTTGGAGAACGTCCCTTTGATGGGTGATTCCCGCACTCGGGTGATGGTGAGTATGCATCAGGTCTATTCTTGGATGGCACTTGCTGTGTTGTTAGATGTAGCCAAAGTGGGATTGTGGGCTCATTGTCTTTGTCTTTGGTGGAAAAACTTCTTACCCAAAGACATTCTACAATGTGCTCATGATGGGATTCAACAACTAGACCACCTCACTATTGATGACATCTTGGATGTTAGGTAGTAGTCTCAGATGATGGTAACGGTTGATAGGTCACCTATGGCAATGGTGAACCTAGTTGGACAACCTTGAGCCATTTTCCTACATTTATGAGTTCCCAAGCTCTCATGCTTTTTGAGAGAGAGGTCTTGGACTTGTTTGGGATTCACAATTACAACAATTGGTGGAGCTCAATGCCAATGAGAGAGAGTGGGCAATGGGTTTTTGCACTAGAAGTATGGCCATTCTAGTAGTGTCAAGGGCATCCAAGCATTAGGTGTCAAGTTATGGACCTAAACTGTTTGACATGGATTGTGAGCCTTAGCTTGGTAGAGCAACATAAAATGTGCTTGATAGGCATTACCACTAGGACACTTGTGAGCTCTGTGCCTATCAAGGCAATTAAAGTACATGCTAGGGGCAATGGATTGAGTGGATAGGGTATTCTTGGACACAACCAATGGCTACTAGGGAGAGTGGTCTACTTGGAGTCCATCAAGGTGAACGTGGTCTACTTGGATTACATCTTTGGTCTACTTGGGATGCAACTAGAGGATGTATGGAGCTCGTAGCCAAAGTGGAGGGAGTTTTTCACACAGAAGTTGGGAGCTGTAGTTTCACACTATTGCTCCCAGGGGCCTACTATAGCAACTAGTCATCATGTCTTCCACTCTTACAACAATTATAGAGGATACTTGGGAGCTAGATCTAGGACCGAAGCTTATAGGAGAGGAAAGAAAAAGAGTATGGAGGTTCTTGAGGAGCTACACAAGTTGTTTTGCCTTCAATATGAAGGATTTGGGTGCTTTAAAAGGATATGGTATTTTTGGATTAAGCAAACTAACGATACACCAATTTTTTGACATCCCTATCAATATAGTGACATGGAGAGAGCATTAATTCAGAGTTAGAGTAGAGATCTTCCTAAGGCTGGTTTGGTGGAGATTTCACATAGAGAGTATGCATCAACTACAATGATGTCAGCCAAAAAAGGATATGCATGGCAATTACACAAATAGGCAGATGTGTGGAGATTACTATCCTATCAACCGACAAACTAGGGTTGATCTATATGCCATGCCTATACTAGAGGAGATCTTTGATGCGATTGGGCATACAAAGGTCTTTAATACTTTGGATCTTTGAGCATGATATCATTAGTTGCCAATCAAAGAGGAGGATAAGTCCAAGATCACATTTTGGGCTATTGATCCTCACGGTAAGGTGTGTGATATCAATAGAGGTTCTTACTATTTGGGTTAAAGAATGCTCCTTCCAAGTTTTAGAGGGTCATGGACAGGATCCTAGTTGGATTCGATTTTTCTTGATGTTGTATTGATGACATTTTGGTCTATAACACTACAATGGAGGAGAATGAGAGACATTTGTTGGAGGTGTTTGAGAGGTTGAGATCTCATGGACTCAAATTATATCTTGGGAAGTGTAAGTTCTTCCATGAGCAAGTTGAGTATTTGGGTCACACTATCTATCCTAGAGGACTTGGTGTTGAACAAACCAAGGTGGAGGCTATTGCACATATTTCCTGGCCTACGGATGTGAGCAACGTGCAAGCATTCCTTGGGTTGATAAACTTCTATCACCACCATGTTAGAGGATTTAGTGTCATTGCCAAGGTTTTGACAAAGCTGACCAAACTTACATAGGAGTGGTGTTGGGGAAATGAGCGAGAAAGAGCTTCTGTAGAGCTCAAGGAGAGGTTGACATCTAGTCCTATTTTGAGGAGACCAATCAAAGGATGACCATTTGCTCGGAGAGAAGTTACTGGTGTGCGCCCTCAAAAGGGCCTTGAAGGAGGCCGGCAAGACGGGGAACCTTACACTTATGAAACCCGACCAAGAGGTGTGGAAAATGCTTAGGTTCACATTGATTGGAGTATGTTGGGGCTTGCAGCAATGCTCAATCATCATGATGATGAGGAGAAGGAGTTTGTGGTGGCTTATGCTAGTGGTCAAACAATTTAACGGGGAAAAAGATTGTTCATATGGGGGAGAGTGCTTGGCAACAATATGGATGGTAGTACATTTCTGATGTTACCTATTTGGTAATCTCTTTACTCTCATCATTGATCATTAGCTATTGAAGTGGTTGATAGAGTCCGATAAGCTTTCAAGGAAACTTGCACAATGTGCTCTGATTTTATAGAAGTATGATTTCATGATTATTCAAAAACTTGGAATGGTAAACCGTGATGCGAATGAGTTGAGTAAAAATGTCCCATGTCCAAACCCAATAAGATAGACCAGAGCATGTTTGCATTGTGAGATAGATGAGGAGATGGTCTTGTAATAGAGTCAACATGTCAACAAGGTAAACCCAACGGGCTCCCGAAAAGGAGGTTTGGTAGTGAGATTAGATATCGCCCAATATCTAATCTCACGGCACAAGGTTCGAATTTATGGACCAGTGCCCCGGAGGCCGAAGGCCTTCCACCCAAATAGGAGGGTATTCCTATGTGGGTGAGTGTTCCTATGCTCGAAGAGTACCTCCGGACGGGCTGGCTTCCTGCTCGGAATATCTACCATTCCAATTTTTAACCTACGATATTCCATCCTGAAGATCTTTTGGTTCCGCCTTGGATTGTATTTTTCGAGGTCCCTGTATTAGTTCGTTTGAACTGTTCGTCTATTGAGGGCCCGAAGGGTCCGAAGGAGACTTCTTTGCCTTTACAGGTCCTCTGGCCGGCTTTACGATTTCCGCACACGAATACAAGATCATTTCGAGATTTTTGAGCATATTCCAGGGTGCTATTCAACAAAGTTGGCCGGCTGGTCTGAATTTGTTTATAGGTGTTTATTACGTTAGTTTGGTGATTTTACGGATTCGACATTGTAAAAAATTCATACGTAGAAACTCTCCGGTTCAACCCGCTACAAGGCCCCAGGCCCCAAAAAATTGCACAAATATTTTCATACATTTTATATGATGCTTCACGCAGGGGACACTCTTTGTTAGTAGGATCCTCAGAGATTTAATGTGAGGCTGTGCAACTTTATGTATAAAGATATTTCAACATAAACAAGTGAAACAAGGTCCTCGCTTTAGTGTCAGGCGCTATGGTGATACGTGCCAAAAGTCCAGATCATTCTCGTTGGAAGAAATGGAAAGTAAAATTTTTTTTTTTTGACCCTTTTGACAAAAAGAGTGCTTACGCACCTTCGGGCCTGTCCCGTTAGGGAGAGCCCTCCAGGCTTCAACCCGAACCCTATGGCCCAAAAAGCACTCGCTCAAAGGGACAGGCTTTTCATACTTTTGAGGAATTTCCAGCTATCAAGGTTCGAAGAAGACGTCTTAGCCATTTGTGTAACTTAAGCACTGATCCGCTCTGTCCTAGAAGGCCTTCGTCCTTGGGACGGGGGCGGAGCCCGCCCCGAAAGTTGTAGTTAGGGACTTGACCGAGCCAGGCTCGGGAGTCGAGTAGGCTACGCCTACCCTGCAGTAGATGAAGTAAAAAAAGGGTTCAAGTACCGAGTTTTTTTTTCGGTCAGTTTTCTCTTGTTCCTGTCAGGTTTTTTTTTATTTCTCTCCGACAGTCCCCTTGGGGGCCTTTTTTTTAAGTATTTTTTCTCTTTTTTGTCTGACAGTTCGAAACGACTTTCCTGTCGAACCTCTACTTCGTGTCTGTATGAATTTTTTACCACAAACAATTTCCATAACATTCTTTATGAAATTTGAGGGCTCATTGCGGTAATAAGAAACTTAAAAAATGGACCCCAAGTGTTTGAAATCCAACTATAGTTATTCCAATAAAAAAGAGAATGAAAGACCTAGGGTAATTATAAAATGACTTGTAACTGTAAAACTATATGGTATCATACTGTGCCATGTTGGCACACAACTACCTTCCTCTATATATTTTTGTAAAACTATATGGTATCATACTGTGCCATGTTGGCACACAACTACCTTCCTCTATATATTTTTGGAGGCTTTTGATGTATTTTTCTGAGTGCACATAGGAGGAGTTATTGAGGTCATAGATCCAAAGAATGGAGATAATGGTACAGTTCAAAGAGACAGCAAGATGTCTTAGTGATGGATTATCTTTGCATTGGTGTTATGGATGGCAGAATTGGAGCCAAGGAGAGAGATTGTGTTCTTCAACAAACCAGACAATTTAGATTGGAGTGCAAACACCTTCTTTGTGTATGGGAGGACGGTAGAGTCCAAGTAGTACCACTTCCATCTCAGAGACCATAGTTGGTCCATCATGCTCATGAGGAGCTACAACATTTTGGAGTAGAGCATACATATAGCTTACTCAAGAGTCATTATTAGTGGCGAGGTATGCAAACCAATGTACAATAGTTTGTTACTAGATGTGTTCTTTGTGACCAAGTTAGAGCATCATTTAATGCTCCTATATCACAGTTGCACCCATTACCTATCATGGGTTTGGGTTACCATTGGAGTTTGGACTTGCTAGACTTTTACCGTTGATTGTGAGACATCATCAATACATTTTGGTGATGGTGAAGCACTTCTCCAAGTGGATTGAGTTAGTGGCACTTCTTGACAAGTCCAGTGAACTGACGGCTTACTCGTTCATGGATTGGGTTCTTAATCTTTTTGGTGCACCAGCTGAGATTTTGATTGATCAGGGTATAGAGTTCTTGGAGGAGTTTCAAGTTTTTCCCAAAAAAAACCAGCTTAGATAAGCTTTTTTTTAAGCTTCGGCATACTGGCGGAGCTCCCCGCATCCTCCGCGCATATGCCAAAGCCAAGGTAATAAAAAATATTTTTTTGTTTTTTTTGGAGGTATGGCTGAGTGGTTGAAAGCATTGGTTTGCTAAATCAGTGTGACAATAAACTGTGCGATGTAATGTGGTTCAATTCCACAGGACGTGTGGTAGCTGTCCCGCAGTATGTTTCCACTCTTTCAACTAACCCTAATGCCAAAGGCAGTGGCTGTAAGAAGGGACAAGGCTTTGATTGATCATTGTACTACCTCCCAAGATCACCATGAGGTAGATGTCTTAGCAAAGAGAGTGGTTTAGAAAATGAAGAGAGAATTACAAAAGTATGGTTTGCAAAGAGGCAACTTGGGAGATTGGGATCTCCAATTACCTTAGTTGGACATGGGCTATTGGTTCATCCAGCAAGCCTCCTTAGCATCCTTCTCTCCTTACTTTCTACTCTATGGACAAGATCTAGATTTACTTGCAGCCATTTGTCGAGATGCTACTATAGTTTTGGACTTGGATGATCCAGATGTATGGATGAGTGCATGTTCTCAACGGGTAGAGATCTTTTGGAGAGTGATGCCAATGGCTTTTGAGAACTTGGAAATTGCTCAATATAGGGATATCTTATGCTATGTTACCATTCAAGGAGAGGAGGTTGTAGACCCTAAATTTCATCAAGGTGACTATGTATATCTACAATAAACAATATCAATGATACTTGATGTTTCTACATGCCACACTATCTTGAGAGTGCGTGAGGTTTTGCCATATGGAGTCCTTGTGTTGGAAGGACATGATGGTGTTGTTTGGAAAGATCATGTGTTCAATTGTGTGCCATGCCACCTCCCAAACATTGATGGTACTATGAACCCAAGCTTAGCACTTGTATGTGTAGGCTTGCTGTGTATGTTATGCGGCTCTTTTGGTGGAGCTACTACTATGTTAGTGTGTGATGGCTATTTGAGAGGATGGAATATGGCACATATGACTCCTCCCCTCATGATGGTTCCTCAAGGATAGTGGTTGTGTTCTAGATGTACTTGACTTATAGCTAGTTCATCCTTTGTATGGTATAAATTGCAAACATGTGACTAATGATGGGGCTCAATAGCACCCGGCCTCCTAATCTTTTGCCCACCATAGGGTATACCATATACTTGGAGTAGATGGGTCTCTAAAGCTAGAGGGACCTAACTGCCAGCTAGGGAGGCAATTGTGGCACTTTAGAGTCCATGTATGGCTTATATGTGAGTTGTGCTTCTATAGTGTGTGATGTTTACAACAATGTATTTTGTGTAGCAATGTATAAATGCATAATAGTTGTCACACCATTTGTAGCATCACACCTGGATTGCTTGGGCTCTGGAGTAGTAGTGTGGGTAGTGAGAAGTATTTTGGTAGTTACTAATAGACTACTTGTAGATGGTCAATTTTAGTGTTTGGGGTATTGACTACATAGTGTGGCCCATTGTCACTTGCACCGTTTGCATTGTTGGATGTGCCGTCAATGAGACCATTAAGGTTGGAGACCAAGGCATAAACTCTTGAAGTGTAGCACCAGAGAGCTCACTTATTTGATGTTGAGCTTTTGAGTTTGTGGCTATGGTGGACAAAGGCCAACAAGCATCACCTAGATTCCCTTAGCTAGAGTGCTTGTGGCTTGACTGTAATCAATACCTGGTTGTTGGTAAATTATTGAGCAATAGATCAAGAATTGATTTGATTGAATGTGATTTAAGTTGTGTGAACAAACTGATTATTGTGGCACTTGAGAGTCCATGTATGGCTTATGTGTGAGTTGTGCTTCTAGTGTGTGATGTTTATAGTGATGTATATTGTGTAGTGATGTATATATGCACAACATGGCAAAGAACAAACCAACCGTGGCAATGCAAGGATATGAGAGAGTGCTTGATGGAGAGGAGAAAAGGAATAATCAAAACAACTGAAGGACCTTGGCTGGTGAGATTTAATATATTGATTGATTACATGTCCTATGTGAAAAGGTGTTGGATGGACAAAGTACAAATTAGTGAAGTGGAAAAAAGAATACAAGAGAACTATTTGGATGTGCTTGAGTTGAAAATTTTGCATGGACTGGAGTATCCATGACCCATATGATTTTTTCATTCTGAAATTGTGAATCCCAAAGTTGCATTTTGGAATTCTAGAATGAAAATTTAAATTTGACTTTTTGGATGTCTTGCAACCTTATGCAATCTCATGCAAACCACTACAGCCATTCAAATTGGCCACACAAACTGCTACAGCCTGTGTAAACAACCAACTAGCTTGTGTAGCTTGTGCAAACCTGCCCTAGTGGTTTGCGTAGGTTGCAGTGGTTTGCACGGGGTTGCATAGGATCATAGTTATTTTTCTTTCATTCCTTTTACATGTCTGCATGATTATCAATAGATTTAATCTTGAGTGGAACTTCCATATTTGAACATGTAAAACATAAGGAAAAGGTAACTTCAAAAGTTGAGATCTCGCTCACCTGGAGTGTAGATGCAGTTTGAGGTTGAGCTTAATTGTATATCTATACCAATTTGAGTGTTTGAGCATAAAATACTCTATTTAGCACTTGCATTTATCAATTTGAGCATATATGTATATCTTATTACTTAATCAAATGCTTGTTCATGGATAGGAGTGTACCTAGGTGTTCTTAACCATCTTTATGTTGAATTAAACCCTTGAAATTTTACTTTGGAGGTTGTATCGTATGTTTAATATAAGAGCATTATATTTATAAACCACTTTTCGTTTTATGATGTGTAGGTGCAGTTGTGTATCAGATTTGCACAAACATGGAACAAGTATACTTATTGAGGTTAATTAGAGGCAGAAATTTAGTTTTGAGTACTAAGATGATTTGGGAGACATTTTGTTTGCTTAGAGGGAGCACACTCAAGAAGAACACAATACCATAGAGTCTGATTGAAGATTGGTTTCCAATGAGGGATCATAGTGCACAGAGATATTTAGCATGACATTGTACATACACTACATGTAGGCCTTTTCTCCAAATGCTATGCTCTTTTCTTATTCCATCTAGCATCCCAAAGTAGTACATGGGATAATGAAGAGGAAAATAAAGTGCTCTACCTTTGTTTTTTATGATTGGGTGGAGCTTATTTGAGCAATTACTGAGTCCAAGCTAGTCGTAGTTCAGAGGCAACTTCACCACCTGGTTTTGAGGCACTTTTATGTGACCCACGTAGGTCATATCCTCACCCACTTGTTCATGGAGAGAGAACTTGTGGGTGAGGAAGAGCGTGTATGTGGACTCAAAGAGACAGAGGAGGTTTACGGCATTGTGTGTGAGGATGATATAGAAAAGGCACTTGATGACCATGATGATGACATTGACGGTAAGAAAGAGTGACTTGTATAAAGCATGGACTTTTACCTATATACATATATTTATATATTTGTGGATTTATGATGGAGCATACGGTAGTTATGCTTGTATAAGAGTGTTCTCTGAAGTTATTGTCATTGAATGTTGCAATGATATGATTTTGTTATAAGAAAATGTGTATGAGTGGTTGTGAGGTTTGATAATGTGTAGATGTATGTCCAAGTTGTCATGATCACTCTTCACATGAGAGCACCACCCTCAACTAGAACCACCCCAAAAGAGAGCTCTTTATGTATATGAGGCCTATGAGACAACTCCTTATGCTCATTCTCCCCATGAGAGTGCTCTCATGGAATTTGAGCACCATACTCTACCTAGAAAGACTCATGTGTCTATACCTCTAGAGTGTCTTCTAGTTGAGACAAGACAAGAGGAGTTTTGTCATGAGGAGCATAGACTAGCTGAGTATGAGTTTAGGTTGAGCACTTGTGAGAGTAGATGAGAAAAGAGGAAGGAGCAGCCATGGCTCACACTTAGTTAGTGCTATTAAAGAGAGGAAGAGAAGAGAGATTAGGGAGGTTGAAACTTGTAGAGTTGGATGGCCTTATTGGTGAAAGAGTTGAGAGGATTGATGAGTTAGATGAACTTATGAGAGAGGGAGTTGATGACTAAGGGATATAGAATTCAAGAAATGTTTTATTTGAGAGAGTTTGCCATTACTATGGAGCTATTGGAGAGTACCCAAAGAAATCTAGATGATACAAGGACTTTGTTGGATTCTCTTAGGCTTGTATATGAGGATGCTCATGAGGAGGTGGCTACATGGTTGGAGGGGGAGATGTTATGCTTCCTTGGGTAGTTTTCTCACTTGATATAGGTACTTAGATGACAAAGACCATACATGGTGGGGTAGGGTTTAGGGATCATGGGGTAGGATCTTATAAGGATTCACCCTCTCACTTTATTTTGCATATGGGCACTCATACCCCATGTGTTATCCATTGTGAGCCTAGAGGTAGTCAGATTTACCCTTTGGATGTGTATCACACTAATGAAACTAGAGCTATTACTACCACTACCACTAAGTTGAGAGATTGAAGACATTGTGAGACTAAAGCTACTTAGAATTCATCTTTTAACCCAATTGGGAGAGCCAATTGTGGAAGTCAAAATTTGTTGATTCTCATAGGCAAGCCTAGGGAGGAGCCTTATTTGTGTATAGAAGAGTACATTGTATAGTGGAAACCTTGCACAACTGATGATATGACCACCCTTTTGTTCTTTTTTGGTATAACACATGAGCTCTTCTAGATTCAAGGGAGGAAGCAAATACTGCAGGATAAAGTCTTGAGGCTCACCAACCTTAGAGAAAGGATGAGCTTTTCTAGAGTATTCATCCCACATAAACTTTTCCATGCAGATTTGAAGAAGAGGATTATAGTATTGGACTTGCGTTGTCTTGTTGACTTGAGAGATCCAACTAGACTTATATTACCTCCATTCTTGGAGTGATATGCAGATACCAATATGAGGGGATGAAAATATTACAAAGCTGGTACTTCTTTATAGTATATCCCATACCTTGGTATGAATGAGTTCACAGAGTATTGCATCACACACTTTGAGGTTATCCTTTGGACTAGTGGTCCAAAGAAGGAGGCAAAGGTCCTGTTGCAATCTATGAGGGATGGTGGTTTTCTTCCAATAGGGGTAATTGATGCAATTCTCATGGCTTGCCTTGTTGACATGGATAGATATTTGAATGAGTATGGAGGAATGATGGTTAGGCTATATAGTACATTTACCTTGTTAGGTTTATCTCTTAGATATATTGATTATAGTTAGTGATGCTCTTCCTTATAATAGAAACCACCCTCGGGGGTATTATATCCTCTAAGATTTTCTCCTATTGATATACCTAGTGATTCATGCACCTCCTTATTAGATGGGCTTGTAGCTCCTCTAGATAGATTTAGAGTCTCTACCCATACGACTATTAGATTTCTAGAAAAGGAATGGACATTTGGTCATTTTAGAGGTTATAGTTTGAATCCGTATGACCTTCTAGGAAGAGCCTTCCATGAGCCTTAGATGCATTCTTGTGGGAGTAGATGGATGTGGTGCTATAGTCCTTTCTTTTATACCACCCGCCCTATATTGTGGATTTCATGATGCTTTAGATCATGCAGCCTAGGTAGCATGCGGACTACACCTTGGTATTGTATATTGTACTTATTATTATTATTGGTACACTTATTATATTATGGTGAGTTTTCATTTTGTATACTTTGTACCAAAGTCATTAATATCTTTTTTTACATGCATTTTATAAGCCCAAGTAGTCAAACTTCAAGTTCCAAATTTGTAATTGACATTTGCAAACTCTTTTTCTTCCTATTGAGTGAAATACTTGAATCCATAAAGGTGTTACAAGAAGTTTGTATTCCAACTACTGAACTTTACATATTTATGCAAGTGAAGAATAGACCCACATAAATATATGCCAGCCTTGTATGATTGTCTTGTAGCCATACAAAAGTAGAGGGTTCCTTTTTATAATTGTAAAGCAAAGATGAGTCTATGGCATATCCTATTTAACTACTTGAAGAATCTATAGGCCATGAGTTGAGCTAGAATTAAATGTATTTTTTGAGATTTGTTGTGCTTGGGCAGTTGAGTTCTCATCTCAATATGTAAGCTAAATCTGATGAGACAAATACATTCACCCTAAACTTGGGTATATATGTCCTTTTTTGATACCATAAGGTGTTCATATGGGTGTGATCAAGTATATATCAAGAAGTAAGCACATATATCACTTGTATACTAATATAAAGCGCCACGCAAACCAGAGAATTGGATTAAAGTGCAAACAACAATAACCTAAATGCATGTAAACCACCAAAATGCAATGAAATTAGCCTCCTAACACCGCACAACTCACCATCTGCTCACCTTACAAACTGCCACCTCAAATACCACATAAACCAAATGCCTTTGGGCAAATAGTTTATGTGGTGTTTGGAGGTTGTGTATCATTTTGATTTCCATGGTGTTTGCGGTTTGTGGACCCAATAGTTTGTGCAGCAATGGTTTGTGCAATTGGAGCATATGCTTTCCTCATCAAGTGAAGTCAAATTTTGCTGACAAGTTGATTATCTTATGCTTTCCTCATCATATACACATCCATAGACATCTATATAGTGAAGTGTAATCTTTGTTATATGCTCATTGCCTTGTGCTTTCATCTAGAATGATATACATAGTAAATTCAAATCTTTGTGACATGCTTATTGTCTTGTGCTTTCATCTAGAGTGATGTACATAGTGAGGTCAAATCTTTGTGATATGCTTATTGTCTTGTGCACTAAAACTAGTTGAGTTACTGTCTTTTGCACTAGCTGGACAAGTATTAGTTGGATGAGTGGAATGTTTTGGAACTAGGTGAGTGCTTATCTTTTGCACTAGTTGGATGAGTGCAAAAAATTCATGCAAAAGAATAGAACCATATCAGAAAAGAACCCAATCATACAAATCACAAACCAATATCATAGTATCATTCAAAACAAAACCTTAGAACCATATCATAGGAACTTTTCATAAACTCCATGACCAAGAACCAAACCATATCATTTAGAATTATAGAAACTCCATGAGCATAGAACTACATCTCTAGATTGAAAATTCATGAATTCAACAAAAGTGGTATAATACATTATGTCAAAGTCTTGTCAAATTATGTGTCCTTGTCCAAGTCCAAGTCCAAGTCTCTCAAGAAGAATATGATACATTAAATTGGGTAAAAGTCTCTAAATACTTTCTCTTGAGAAGTTCTCAGTATGAAGGATTAGTTTGTTATGGGAAAGGAAACCAATCATAATATGTGATCTAGTATCCTCTTGATTGAAACTTTGTTTGTCTTCTTCCAATATATCTTGAGCTATAGTGTGACTGATGGCTTTTAAACTCTTGGTGAGTTCTTCTTCATCCTCCCACAAGTCTCTTCTGCTTACCAAAAATTTATGCAAAGTAATGCATACACTAATCCACCTTGACAAATATCTATGTTCCTTATTCTTTTTTTGTTTAACAGTCAATTCACACAATGAATGCCATCTACCTTTCAAAATCCTTATACAATTCAAAATTGCTACCAACATGAGTGTGAGCTACACATTTGTTGAAATCTACTTGATCTTGAGAGTGTTGCACTCTAAAGAAGGTACCAAATGACTTATAGGCACATAAGCAAAATCACCAAGAAGATATTGTGGTGGAACAAAGGGCTCATTGGCTCCTTTTGTATTCAAATCACACGATAGGGTTGATCTTTTCAGAAAAGTCATGTCATGGCAAGAGCCAAACATTCCTACATATTTGATCCAAATGCAAAAGTGAGATAAAATATGAAACTCATGAACTTGTGAAGAAACTCACTATGGAGCATGCAAGAATCCTAGCAATCTAATGTTGGTGCAATCTAATGAACACCAAGGACAAGATCCACACTAAACTTTGCCACACCAAATGGATCCTTACCACCAAATAAGTATGTTATTCTCCTCATCGTATTAGATATACTTGTCCCTTGACGGAGTAAGATCCTTTCCTACTAAAATATGTTTCACCATCAATTTTTGGTCATTGAGCCAATGGAAAAAGGTTCCATCAACCAATCAAACACAAGCAAGGAATCCTTTTGCTCCAAATACTTGTGGATCCTTTCTCTTTCCTCCATATAAGGCTATGCAACCTTGTTTGCTAGATTTTCTATAATTGTAGTGATTACTTTGTCAATGAATTGTGTAGTGGACCCATCACTAATACCCCACAAGTTGGTGCCTTTAGCTATATAGGTTCCATTCTCACTAAGATCAATCTTCCAAGGTGCCAACAAGCTGGATCCACAAAAAGGTCTGCTTCCTTCCCCGATTTTCTCCTTGAACACCTCATGATCTTTAACTAGAGCAAGCAATGTATAAAATGAATCCTCATCAATTGTTTAAAAGGAATTGGATCTAGATTCTAGAAAAGCATAGTAAAAAATTTGCTATGATAATTTGCAATGATTTGGTCCAGCAAATAGCGAGGGGCATGTGCAAAGTCACACCGTCTTAACAAAATAGCACATTGTTCAATGTAAGCACCATTGTCATCTTCATCCATGCTATCAAAATCTCTAAACCTATTCTTGATGTTAATGTCAAATTCAACCTCACTTTGCCACATTAACATATGGGCCCACATCACCTTTCTTTACTCATTTATCAACTCTTCCCTTGTGCTCATATGGGGCATATTGAGGAAAATGGCCTCTATAACACCACCCTCTAAAAATCACTCTATGTACTCCATAACAAAAGCTCAAAACCCCATGACCACCATGTACTCTCATGTAGATTCTCAGCTCCTTTATACATTTGCAAAGTGTAGATTCATTGCACAGTTTTCTTCTTTCGTACCTCTGTATTTTTGCATTTGCAAACATCCACAAAGATCAGTGATCCAACTTCTCCATTACTAGAGAGTGGTTTTCCAGTCCTATGTACTCTCCTATGTGACATGTACTATCTAGAGTGGTTTTACTTCTCAACACTACTAGAGAATTATTTTGTGCGTGACTTTTACTAACATGAGACTATGAAGAAACCATTGGTTTTCCTTCTCTACCCCTATTGCAAATTTATTTTCCTTCTCCACCCTTTGCTAAAGACAAAAGCCATATAAAAATCATAAAGCCCATGATTTTTCTTTCTAGACTCTTTCTAATTTCTCAACCGTATTTCTAGGGACAAAAATTTCTAAATTATTTCCAAGGACATGATATTTCTTTTCTACTTTCTCTCAACACTATTTCTTGTTTCTCTATTTCTAAAGACAAAACCCATTGTTTTGTTTCTACTTCTTATTTTCCTTGAAATCCATTTGCAAATGCAAAATATAGAGGTACAACCTCTACCTCTACTCTAGTTTAAACTCACACTGGAGTAGAAGTAGATGTTGACTTCTACTAACCCACAAACCCATATGAACTCTTATTTCTGTTCTTTCTTTCACTTCTACTTTGTGGTGACTTTTATTAACACACAACCCACACTAACTCTTATTTTTGTTCTTTCCTTGACCTTTACTCTATGGTGACTCCTACTGACCCACATGAATTCTTATTCCTATTCTCATTAAAGTGGATCACAGCTAGGCTAGACTCTTGCTAAGGACATGGACTAACCCCAATCCACATGGACCTTTTTATAGAACTCAAAAGGACATGGACCAAGGGAATCCATGGATCTCCTCCTCTACAAATAAAAATTAAACTCAAATTTAGAACCCTTAAATTTAGAGAGTATTACCTGATTTTCAAACTTGTCTCTTTTTGCCTTACCTCGTGATCTTTCTCTCTCAGCTGCACGATCTTTGATCTGTTTCACAACAACACTCTCTTCAAGCCTCACTTCAAGCTTGGAGTTGCAAGAGGCAATGTGCCTCTAGGAGGAAGATCTTGTCTCTACCTCATGCAACACACTGTTCCAAGCTTGGAGTTGCACAAGGCAATGTGCCTCCTGATCTCTGCCTCACGCCACACTCTCGTCTAGCTTGGAATTGCATGAGGCAATGTGCCTCATGATCTCTACCTCATGCAACACTCTCTTCCATCTCCGACTACGACTCATCATCTTTCTCTTTTGGTTTAGTTTAGTTTTGTTTAGTTCCTCTTGTAGTTGGATCTCTTTACCACAAATCTCCCCCTCTCATCTGATCGAGTATCTCTTTGCTCACTACTCATCTCTAATTTGCACATTCCACTCCAATTGAATCTCTTCACATCAATAGCTCTTTCGTTCCTCGTGTGGCACATAGAGATATGAGACCCTTGCCACTCCAAATCAATCATTTTAACGAGCATTCATTTCTCTAATTGGAATCCTCTGGAAACTACTAGTTCTCTTAAAACAACTAGCAGCTCTCGATTGAAAAAGCTACCGTTAGTCATCAGTCGAACTCTCTTAAAACAACTAGCAGCTCTCGATTGAAAAAGCTACCGTTAGACATCAGTCGAACTGCTGATTCCCAAAGTTGTTCCTAAAAGGAGAGAGGATGTAGAATATCTGCAAACCTATGATTATGCAACACTCCACAGCGTGCCACGTGTGGAGATTAGACACTCCTCGTCCACAGTTGCACTTGCAACTCCTCCACGCTTTCGTTCATACTGCGCAAACCGACAATCAGAAACATGTTTGGCGCGGCGCGAGGCAGCTCAATGGCGGGGTATAGACCACTACCAAGTTCAATGACGTTTTGATGGCGGGATCGATGAAGAATGACCGGTAGAAGTTTCTAGGCCATTCGTCTGTTCTAGAGATGTTTCGTAGGGAATAACGTGAACTGAAACTAGCTGCTGTCAAGGCTTGTACTGGTAGAGCCACTTCTTCTGCGCTCCTCTGTCTTGGAGCGTATAAATTGGATCACTGTCGATTCAACAATTTCTGGATATACTTTAGCGGGTTGATCTTTGATTGCAGTCAGAGATGTGGGGCACGATTGCAATCAAAAGAAACTTTGAAAGATCTGTACCGAAGAAGCGACTCGTTGAAATTTATTCTTGTGGATATGGATCACGCATTAACTCTATATGATACAGTAAATCAATTTTCGACCCTGCCTAGCACAACCGACACAGATATCGCAAGTTTGATCAACCAAGAACTGGAGTACATGCCACAGGAAGATTACATGAGTAAATTCCAGTCAGGACAACTCAACGTCTGTTCCCGTCGTGAATTGATTACCTGGATACTCGAGGTATAGTCTCATAGTTACCTTTCAAAATTGCACTTTTTTGAAGTCTGCGGAGTTATATACGACGATCTGGGAGGACATTCCATAGTCGCAGGGCGAGCGCGGTGATCCAAGCTTGAAATGCGTTCCTGAAGACAGGAATTAGATTTTGTCAATGGATATCGATAGAAAGGGCTGGAGTAGCAGCTGGATAGGTACACTCTGAATTCTTAGATCTGACCACAAAATGTCTTGGATCAAATCATAAAATCGAAATAATTCTCAAAATAAATAGGTTCAACACACGAATGTGTCGTTTCTAAGCTCAAACTCTCATTTAATTGTTTTTCTCAACAGATCCTCGACAACGAGCCACACATTTCTACGCTATCGGTCAACATTTTGGATCGATATATTTCCAGGGCACCTCAGAATGTATATCTCTATCTTAACATATTAGATCGAGCTATTGTGAACACTCAGGATTTCAATTTGGCGTGTGTTTGGAGAAAGGTGAGAAGTTGAGTACTCTAGATCTCGTATAATGTAGTACTGCAAAGGTTCCGAGTCAAGACAAAAAAACTAAAGTGATTATGTATCATCCCTTGTGCTGAACAGGAACTGGTGCATGATTCGTTGCTTCATGTAGGGCTGGCCTGCGTCATCCTTGCATTCAAAATCGAAGATTCTGCAAATGCTGCTACGTTCAGGAGGGTGAGGTGACGGGGTAGGAAGGTTCTGTTGCCAGATACGTTGACTGTTTCTGTTGCCAACCTGTCGGTACAACTGATACATCTATAAGGACATCCCGATATAGTTAAAAAGCTTGTGCAACGTTTCGACCTCTGATGTCTTATTAGTCTTCAGTATTCTTATGTTTCACATGCGTGCAGGTTATCAGTAACATTTTAAGCTCTGAGACAGCGAGGAAAGCTTGCAGGGCTCTCATCGCTAAATTTGAGGTTCTGATTTTGAAAACTTTAAACTGGAGAATGATCGGGGTAACGGCCACAAAATATATCAGCTTCTACTTGAAGATGTTCGAAGTTGACCCTATGGTATTACACCTCATTTTGGAACATGTGTACCATATATTTGTTGAACTCCTTGCAGGTAAGCAAGATTTTGGTATGAGTTCGAACTTGTTTATTGATGGCAAGTGATACGACGATAATCAGTACAATGCATAATTTATATATCCTACGCTTATCATACTACGTCCTGATTGCAATAGAGGCAAGTTTGTGCAGACGTGAGGTTTTCGGTATACAGGCCTTCGGTTCTAGCTGCTGCAGTTCTCTTCAAGGCTTTCGATGATCATGCCCCAGATGAGGGACGAGGTTTTAGAATTTGTCTGCTTAAGAAGCTACCAGCCGAGGTGAGATCTATGTCGGTCAATCACTTACCGCTGAATGTTTTAAAACCCGACATGCTGCGAAGTTTGATGGAGATCACCAAAATCTCTCTTACTCTATATGATTTCCGCCCATATTTTCCATGTGGGTCAGCAGGACCCACATGGGAAATATGAACGATGCCACCCGACCTCAGTGTAGTTGCCACGCACCTTAGTATACGGTTTTTCGGTGAATGACCTTCCAAAAGGTTGATATTGTAACCATCATGTTATTTCCTTCTATGCATGCTCCTTCTAGATCTTAATATGCAGAACTACAGGTTCACGGAGAGTAATCTCTTCGATGACTTCCCTGATACATGTTCCTCCGGTTTGTGACTTCACAGATTCATGTGTCTATCAGAAGATGTTCCAAGGACATTCATGAGACGGTTGCAATGACTTAGCTCAAAAACCGCATGTATGTACGTATCCGCATGCTTGAGAAACTTACAAGCTGAAGCAAAGGAATTGTGAAGGAAATTAAAGTTAAAAAGTTTAAGCAAAGTGGCACTAATCACGGAAAATTCTCTCGGGTGTTTCACCAACTAAAATTTAATCGTATTATCTCCAAGTAAAGTTGTTTTAAAACATGTTAGAGTTGAGAGTTGAAAGTCGTTTTATACTGTTTAGAGAAAAAAAATCTATATTGGTATGTGATTTCGAAGTATTTCTGCTCACATATGAATTCGTTCGGTGATCGTTGGCTAGAGGGGCTGGTATCTATAAAGCTTTCATGGAGGTCTGTGTCGCATACAGCCAGGTGTTTATGTATACAGCCCGGTGATGATGAGTCTAGAAAATGTATTGAAAACACAATTTCTTTTATTTTCCAAAAAATTACACAACTTCAATATGTTAACATTTGCATTACAGAATATGTAATTCAACAGAACTAGATACATTTTATTTCCGAAAATTTTTTCCATATGCAAATTAAAACTTATAAAGATGCCTGTCTAAAATATGGAATCAAATACCATTCAGATAAAAATTTCATTTAATGTTTTGTTTACTGATATAATCTGAGGTGTATGGATTGATATGTTTTTTAACAAACATACCTACTCACTAATGAAAGTAAAATGAAAAGATTTAAAGAGGAAGGACAAAATATATTGAATTTTACTTTGCTAGCATTTAATTGAATTTTCTTGTTTAATACATAACAACCTAGAACGTCTATTCGCAGAATCATCCAAGATAAGAGATTTACATTATTGAGATTTGGTGCCTTAAGCTTGACATCTATCCTTAAATAGAATTTAAATTGGAAACATTCTGATCTCTTGAGTGTTCTCAATAATTAGTTCTAGAGAAAGGGTAATTTATATACATTCCATATTCATTTTGAGTAATGTACAGGTAATGCAGCTTAAATTTTCGTGTATGATGTTTACTTCTAATCTGTCTCTATGTAAACATATACATACTCTTTACAACTGAAAAAAACTCCAAATAAAGAGCTCAATTTGAATATAAAGTTTATGAACATTTGGATTTGCATGCATGGATTGATATGTGGATTTGAATTTGAATACATATAAGTAAAAGTAAGTAGGGAGTTGGTTGGAGCAATGAATCTTTACTCTAAACTTGACCATGTTAAAGCACTTACACATGGTAAATTCAGTATATTTATAAATTCGAGGGAACTTATCTATCTTCTCATCAATAACATGTTTCCTACAATGGATTCTACTGTCAGTAACTACATTCTAAGATATCGGAAAATATTTAATTATAGTTTTCATTTTACAAATATAACTTGAAGAGGCCAAAACATATTATATTTCAAAACAAAAATGAGCACAAGGGCACTTCTGGTCTATTTCCTTATCCTTTGTTACCACAAATGTAATCTATGGTAAAATGTAAACTATTTTTTTGCCAAATTAAATAAAAGATTAGACAAGAAAAACAATTCTAGTTCCTAATGTTCTTGTATTCATAGCATGGATACCTCCAAAGAAACAAATAGATATTTCCATGAAAATCAAACTCATCAGTAAATAGAATATACATCCTTGTCACCATCTAAGCGGATTCTAAAGTCTAAGTCTAAGTCTCCTAAGGCTTGCATTTGAGCTCAAAGTAGGCATACTTCATCTTTCATAAGAAGAGACCATTTGATATTTCCATCAAAATCCAGCCAATGAGTAAGTAGATATGAACTCTTGTCAACATCCCCTATACCCCTTAAGCTCTAGACTACCACTATTTGGATCAAGTGTTGCACTACTAGGAAATTTCAAAGTTGGCTTTTTTTCCAAAAGATACAGGAAGAGGCTTGGGTAAATTTGGTTACAACACCCAAAATTGTTGATGAAATTATAAATAGACCATCGTTGTCATGTTGTGGTTTGCATAGCCAGTAAAAAACTAAGTTATCATAGTTTATCTCTACATTAGTGGAGTAGGTTGTATGATAGATCCGACAGATGAGACGTTGCCATGTGAGCAATCTATGTACATATATTTGATTGGCCACGTGGGTTACAATCTTATCATGTTTGAGTGTTCTTACGTATATATGTGGTGGAGAGGTGAGAGGAAGGTGTGTATTTAGTCAAGGAGTCTTGAGGGGGAGGAGGACGTTGGGAGTGAGTTCTAGTAGAGCACGAGTGTTAGAGCATCGAAGGAGGCAATTGAGCATGCAATGTCCCATGCTCCAAATTTTCCACTCCCAAATCCTTTTCTCATCAGGTTTTAGATTCTACATCATGACGGCTTATGAGATTGGATGGTGAGAGGTTTCAAGATGTTATTAATGGAATCAATGATCAAAAACCTAGATCCTATCGTCCTTCCGGTGCTTACTTACTAGCAAGTCTGGGACTTAACAATATATGTGCTCTTATATTTGGGAAACGCCTGAATTTTTACTCATGCACTTCAAGGTCGAGTTGTGGGGTCCACTTGTCAAAAGATGAGGAGCTAAAAGACAAAATTGTAAGAGATTGATTTCCAAGAGGAGAAGTCAAGAGTTTTTGGGACAACGGGAGGATTTAGGGGAAAGCATTCGAGGAGAGAAGACCATGGTTGGAGAAAGAGAAGGTAGGCTACAATTTTGAGACAAAACTTGAGAGATTTGAGTCAATTTTGTGGGAGATATGATCAATTGAAGTATGTGGGATAGAATTCATACTCAAGAGTATAAGATAGACAATTTAGAGAGCTTTGTGAGACATTTTCATGATCTCTTAATAGGATAGAACAGACGACAAAGGTTTTGTAGTGCTGAGCTCAAGAAATGTTAAAAATTGACCAATCTCAAATCAAATCTGGCCAATTGAAGTTGGAGCTTTGGAATGTGAGGAGTGGTAGATTACATTCTAATCAAGTTTGAAGATTTGGTCACTCCTAAAGTTGTGGTTGAATCACCAGTCAAAATTTCCAGTCTTGTTGGTGGTTAGGGTTGGCAACTCTATGCAAAGATTTCACATGAATTCTTCAAATAGACAATTCAAGGTCTTGGATCAAGCATATCTGGGTCTATAGAGCTCACAAGTTAGCCTAGCTCAGGAATTGATCAATATCTGGGGTTTGAGGTTGGATTAGGGTATTAAATTTTGCAAAGCATTGGATAAGAGCACAACCAACTGATGTGAAAATTTTGGTTGACTTTGGATCCATAAAGAGTGAGAATTGATACAAGAAACTTTGCTGCAAATACTGTCATAAGCTCGGTAGAGCAATTTTTATCTTCCATCTTGATTGGATGTCAATTCTCCTACATTGTGACTATGATTGCAAGTTTCAGGTTGGCAAAGTGTTTTTGAGTATCAAGTTTACTTCTTAATCAGAAATCTAGGGAAAAATTGCCAAGAACCAAGAGAAATCCCTAAAATAGGGATTTCAAAATTAGAGTAAAAACCTATGAGCAATTGGCCAAGTTTGGGAGCTTTTCAAGGGCCTTATAGTAGTGAGATTGAGGCATATTTTATTTTAATGGAAAGATTATCTCACAGGCTTCCCATTGAATCCTAAAAAATTTGCATTCAAGCCACACAAAGAAAGTTACACCCATCTGAGTTTCATAGGATTTTCTCCAACAATTGAGATAGAAGTTCTACACTTGGATTAGAAATTGGTTGAAATCTGAAGTGCATAATTGAGGAAGCTGGAGTACAGATTGAAATCAACTTGAGGACAGGGTAGGGAGCTCTGAAGCCAAATTCTACCAAAAGCATGGAGAGTTGTTGTTGACTTCCTGTGGTTGGATCCTCTCCGTGCTTGCATGTTCTTTTGTATGCCTAGTTGGTTTGGATTGGTGTGCAAGCGTTATGCTTAGGTTCTTTCCTTCTAAGAATGTTGTGTATTTCTCTTTGATAATGTTGGAAGTGATGACCAACATACCAAGAGTGTGTGTTATAATGACAGGTTAGGTTGCCCATTACTACCTTACTCGTTAACAAGAATACCAAAACATAGAGTGGAAGCTTTTATTGGTTGGGTTCTACACACGCTCAAATTAGTACGGAAAGGTTAATCTACAACCTTTATCTATAGGCTGAACCCATACCTAGGCACCCTGTGTGTTCCTAGAGAGAGAAAAGCAAAGTACGATAGTTGGTGAACTCGATGTGAAACTTTTGGGATGGAGATTTAGAAAAGAGGTTGTTGGTAGACATGGACATGAGATCAAACAAGAGCATAGGAGATCTGGTGCTAGTAGCTCAAGAGAGGCACCCACGTTATAGCTTGATGTGGCTACGGCACAAATTTTCCAAGCATTTGCATTATATATGCAACAATAACAAATTATGGAACGTAAGGAGGCATTGGCTACTAAAGCCTTGCAATCAGTTGTGGGGATGTTGGATCAATTTGATGGGAGGAACATTTTAAAATACCTGAAGTATTACTCAAGGGAGATGGATATCAATAAGGTTCTTGAACAAGAGATGATCCGCACATTTGAGCTTGTGGTGATCTCAAAGCTCCGTGTACACGTGAGGGAGATCATTTGAGCTCATAGAGACTATTGGGAGGGATTTTCTCTTCATCTAAAGGAGGAGTATTGCTTGAAGGATGTGGATAGAGTAACCAAGAAGTCATTCATGGAGTTGGTGAAGAAGGTTGCCAAGGGGTTGAGTGCAACTGAGCTATTTTGGGAGTTTGAGAGACAATATTCACAATTGTCTCGAATGGAGAAGCTCACCTTTGAGAGTGACAAGGTGGAGTTGTTCCTTCAACCAGCAAACATTGAGCTATAAAGGGAGTTCAAGGTCTTGCTGGAGGATGGGTCTGAGGATAGTGGATTGACATCTGATTGGAAGAAGGTCTCAGAAGCTATGAGTATTCTTGCCAAGCAAGAATACCATATGGGAAAGGTGGTGGTAAGATCGGAAGCAATACCACCGGTGGTTGCAAGAGCTCCAAGGAAACCAATGACAACTGGTGCCATAGCACCAGTTGTCCCTTATCCATTTGTGACCACTTCCTTACAAAAGGCCACCATTGATGATTTGGTGGAGGGGATGAGGGATCTATAAATAAAATTGGCAAAGATTGGAGGAAAAAGGAAGTGGTTCTGAATACAGAATGGTGACAAAGCAAGGGTATGTACAAAGGTGTATTTGGTGTGATGGGACTGAACACACCAGGAAGGAGTGTGGTGATTTTTCTCATACTATTCAGCAAGGAGTGGTTTTTGTAAAGATGGGAAAATTGCATTGAAAGACACTAGAGAAATCCTAAAAACCAATTTTGGGAAAGGGAGAGACAGCTATTGGAGGATTTCTTATCACTACAAGCTACCACATCAGTCAAGGCTGCTACCTATGGAGTAGAGGTAGTAGAAAATGGAGAGGAAGCATTTCTGAAACATGTAGATTTGGGAAACATGTGGAGCAATGCTCTACATACAATGGAGAAGAGGAACACCGCAAGAGAACTATTGCATGCAACAATAGAAATCAGGAATGCCACCCAATGGGCTGATCCAGTAGGCACCATGTCAGTTCATGCCTACTTTGCAAGAAACCAACATGAAGCTCTCATCATAGGAAAATCAAAGAGAGAAGATGTAGAGTTTGGTGATGAGAGATCAACTCAAAAGCAACAATTGAGAGGAGATAGATTCCATCAAGAAGGTGCTCCCCAATGGCAAGGAGTGGTACGTTCACGGGAGGAGGTCATGGAGGATACCTTACCTTCTGATTCTGAAAAATCAGTGAAGTGAAAGGGGAATGAGAAGGGTAAACCATCCACTTGTAAGCTTCAATCTTCAATCCATTAAAGCGGCAACCGATCTAAAAGGAGTACTAGAAGAGAAGTACTCAATGCTAAGGTGGAGTTTACTCTTTGGGAGATCCTTGGGATTGCCAAGAAGGGGTTCATGATGTCATCAAAGACACCATCAAGCACAAGCGGCAATTGACAAGAGAAGTTGCTCTATCAAATGCTCTTGATATTACTGTTACAAAAGAAGAGGAGTTAGAGCTAGTTCAATGTTGCAACAACCGTAAGGTCAAATTTGTAGAGGATGAGGATGATTATGGTAGGGCTTCTAGTCACTATACTAGAGGGCATTGGGCCAGAGCTACTACTAAAACCATGGTCAAGATTGGCAACATAATAGATCCCGTGGTTGCTCTTAGTGTCAAAAATCAACATTGTTTCCAAGGAGCTCTACAAGCATGGGAAATGGCCAATCAATATGGAGCATGGTTGGGTGATGAGGGCAGAAAACAACACCAAGGGAGAAATTTATGGTGCTTGCCCAGATGTGAAGGTGAAGGTGAAGGTTGGGGATATAATTACCAAACAAAATTTCTTTGTTCAAGAGATTACATCATACCCAATAATCCTTGGACAACCGTACATTAGGGCGGTGAGGATGGAGACCAAAGTCCTTGATGATGGTTCTGCCTATTCTCAGATTAGGGGCCAAGATGGCAAGAAAGCAGTGCAATTTCTCACTTTATGTGCAAACCACAAGCGCAATCAAGTCTACTCGAGGAGTGGTTGTCTACCTAAAGTGACGATGGAGTTCAAGGATTTTCTCCAAGTACCACTATAGGGTAAGAATATAATGGTACATTAAAGAAGGTGCTCTCACTTCAGAGGGGAAGTAACCTATGTATAGGGGTGATGAGGTTTTCTCAAAGTGGGTTTAGTGTTTATATGAAACTTGCCAATTTGCACAAAAGGGAGTGGAAAGTTGTGCAAGAACAAGAAAAAGAACTAACAAGAGTGGAGTTGATTGATGAGGATGATACCATAATAGGAGTGTATATGGAGATAGGGTTGGAAGATACTCTAGGAGAGCTTGAGAGGATGGAACCTGAGCACAAGCATGAGGATCAGGTGGTGGAAATACATTCAAGGGAGCTTTATTCAGCGATAGTGTTTTTTGGTTCTAAAGCTAGGGTGGAAAGAGTGTGGAGTGTGGAGAAAAAGGTCAGGCCTATGGCTTAACCTCTTCCAAGTGAGTGTGATCAGCATGTCCAACTTGCTCAAAAGCAAAAGAGCTTAAGGGATCTGGATTAGATAGATCACAAGTTCACCAAAGCTACACTCAAGGAGTTAATAGTTGGTTCGTTAGATTTTCTTCTACCAATGGAGGAGAAAAGGTTTTGAGAGATGTTAAGTTGGCATGGGAAAGCTTTCTCCTTTGAGCTTTCTGAAATTGGGTTTGTAGATACAACTATGGTGGCTCCAATGATCATCTTTACAGTTCCACATGCACCTTGGGACTTGAGACTCATTCCAGTACCTAGAGCTTACCATTCCGGTACTGCCAACGCTTATGGATCTCTTGATCATCTTTACAGTTCCACATGCACCTTGGGACTTGAGACTCATTCCAGTACCTAGAGCTTACCATTCCGGTACTGCCAACGCTTATGGATCTCTTGAAGGAGAAAACTGATGCAAAGATCCTAGAGCTGTCATTTGCACCTTATTCTAGTTGCTGATTTACAATGCCTAAGAAGAATGGAGCTTTGAGGTTCATCCAAGATATGCAACCTGTGAATCGAGTGACAATTAGGAATAAGGGTTGATTGTTGGAGCATTTGCTGAAGCTTTTGTGGGTAGAGCCATATATTCTTTGGGAGATCTACAATTTGGTTATGACCATTCTAACTTGTTGAAGGGAGTAGGGATGTTACCACAATGTGGATGCCATTGGGGTTGATGAGGATGTGCACATTGCCACAATGAGCAACAAATTCTGTTGTGCACATCATGAATGGAATGAATAAAGTTCTTAGGGATTTCATTCCAAAGAAGACAATGCCTTTTATGGATGATATTCCAATAGAAGGGTGCATAGAAGAAGAGAAGGATGAAGTACTGGATCAGAGGGGGTGCCGTAAGTTTGTAGCTGATCATATTTCAGATTGTGATCATATCCTATCACGGCTTGAGGAGGCTCATTTGACCTTGTCGGGTGCTAAATCTAAGTTTGAAGAGGTGAAGAGGTGGTCATTGTTGGGAATCTATGTGGATGTTTTGGGCGCAAACCTGATCCAAGCAAGGTGGATGTGATTCAGCAAATGAAAGACACATGCAACTCACCAATAGAAAGTAAGGAAATTCTTGGGAGCTTGATGTTTTATCATGTATGCACTTTGCACACAAAGCAGATCCTCTCTATGGTTTATTATGGAAAGTTCAGAAGTTTAGATGGGAGGAGAGACACACAAAGGCGGTTTAGAAGCTGAAAAAATTGTTGTCCTCTCCACCTATACTACGATAGACCAGCCATGAGAACAACAAGATTATAATACTCACGGTTGATACTAGTCTCGTAGCTATCGGTTAGGCAGTAGGGCAAGATGATGAAGATGGGAACTGATATGTTGTACATTTTGGGGCAAAGATCCTGAGTGAACACCAAAGAGTCTACCCTCAAGTTAAATGAGAGCTATGGGAAGTGGTTACAGTGATGAAAGCTGAGAAGGACTACCTGATTGGAGCACCAATTATAGTGGAGATGGATTGTTTGCCACTATTAGGGATGATAACAAATTGTTATACTCCAGACATTGCAATGCTCAGATGGATTGCAGACATCAAGTCCTTGAAACATGAGTTTTGACACATAGCATGCAAGGATAATTCAATAGCTGATATGCTATCTCGGGTTGAGTCCTGGTATTCAGCTTGGTAATGTTGGAAGTGATGACCAACAGACCAGGATTGTGTGTTATGACAATAGGTTAGGTTGCCCGTTACCACCTTACTTGATAGTAAGAATATCAAAACATAGAGCGGAAGGTTTTATTAGTTGGGTTTTACATACGCTCAAACTAGTAGGGACGAGTTAATCTACAACCTTTGATCTATAGGCTCCAAGGCTAGGGATCCTATGTGTTCCTAGAGAAGGAAAGGCAAAGTACAACAATGTCCCTATAAAAGAAAGCTATGGGTACAAAAAAGTGGTTTATGGGCGGGAGGGGTTTCAATTTCAAACTGATATGGAGTTTTATGGTGGAGTACACTAGTGAAATCTGGCAATTAATTAATAACAAGGGGTTTCAATTTCAAACTGTTGTCCAGTTTTATGGCAAATTACACTAGTAAAATCCAGCAATTAATTAGTGTCTTGATTCAAGGTCAATCCTAACCACCCATATTATCCTAACCACTTCCTTTGCATTATGCCAAATGGAGAATGATGGAAGGAAAATAAATTAGCATAATTTGAAATTTGTTGACACTCTCAATTTCTGGTTTTGACTAGCTCGTGGGTGAGGGAGATGGTTCCATGTTTTTTATTGTGAATTTGTAAGATAAAAGCTTAGTGTTAGATCCAAGTTTAAGCATGCCACACCTTGCCCAACATCACCCCCAACAAAGGACCTAACTACTAATACAAGTTTGCACATGAAAATTGAAATCAAAGTTTGGGATTTTTAGTGAATTAGAGAAGCCATGGGTAAATCTCACACTCACACTCAAGACATTGAAGAACAAGTAAATTGAACCCTCCCCCTCTCCAATTTGGATTTCAAGAACTCCTCAAGATGATGGTTGCATCTATTCCAATTTATGCCGGCACGGTGCTCCAATATCTGCTAGCAAGGGTGGTTTGGTTGGATTTAGGAGCAAAGTTGGTTTTGGTGGATCGGGGAGAAGGAATAGCAAAGCAACTAAAGGTGAGGATGATAGATTGAGAATGGTTTCTCACCACTATACCTAGATACTAGAGTATTTGGATAACCCCAAACACTTCAGTCAAATTCATCATGATAATAGTAAAAGGCCTGTCCAAAAAAGCACCACATTTAATTACATGGCTACTTACTTAATGCAAATGAGATTTGATTTTTGTGATGATATCAAGACCAACAAGACCAATACACAAGACCAGCTCCGGAGGAACACCCAATGAAACAAGAGAAAAACACAAGATTGGGCTAGGAGGAATACCTTATGAGACAAGAGAAGAGGAGGGTAGAGGAGACATTAGAGAGCACACAAGAGAAGCATCCAATAAGAAAGTTCCAACTAGAGAAGAAGTTTCAAAATAGAAGGAAATGACATTCAAAAGAGAAGGAAAAGTTCTAAAGTTTCCAAGATTACACTTGGACTTGCTTCTTTCTCACAGGATAGCTAGGCAGCAAATTGAGAAATGACTCCTTGAATCCAAAGAGAGGTGTAAAATAGATGAGATTGAAGCACAACAAGCTACCAAAACTCAAGAGACAAGTAGAGGTTGAGAATATATTCAGAATAGAGAAAATAAGGCCAAGGGTAGAAAGGCTCCTTATCAAAAAAAATTGTAGAATCAAAATATTTTTACTCCATAACACTTGAACTAGCCCAAGCCGGGAAGAACCACAATGAGATCAAAACTACTATTAAAACTTTACCTGATATAAATCCATATCCTTACAATGGCTCTAGTCCTAGTTATAGTGCGGATCCCAAGTTCCTTGTACCAAAGCCAATAATACAACAAATTCCACAAGTTGGAATGAGAGTGAAGAATAGTAAGAGATCTTGGTGGTTCTTAGGTGTAGTTAGCTCTCTGAGGTTTTTGGAATGGCTCTTTCACAAGTCAAAATGAGAGTGAAGAATAGTAAGAGCTCTTGGTAGTTCTTAATTGTAGTTAGCTGTTTGGAGTTTATGGAATAATAATAGCTCTTGGCAGTCTTTAGAATAGTAAGTGCATATGTTCTTAGGATGTAGCTAGCTCTTTGAGATTTTTGAAATAGTAAGAGGTCTATATGATACGAATTATATGATTTCTTGATCTCATATGTAAATGGATGATTATGTATAGATTTTCTAATGTTTCTATTTTTTACATTCCATTAAAAGAGTTCCTTGTAATGTAATGTTAATCTTGTTAATCTCTCCATGTTTTTCCAAATTCATCTTTTATATCAAATTTTTTCTCCCCTCATATTAACATGACCGCACATTTATATTACAACATTAGTTCATGCTTAAAAAGTTCAAGATCAAACCAGAATAGGTCCAATCCCACAATGCACCCTGTGCAAACAAGATTTCAAATCTTTGCTATCTAATTCTACTTTGTTTAATTCAAGCTTACATAGTGTATACGGTTTGTGCAATTTGTGTGGTCTATGCGGTCTACATGACTAATAAGATCTTATGCAGGTTGTACATATTGGTGTTTAACTTGGTGCTTACCTAAGCTAATTAAATCTCACCTGGTTTACATAGCAAATTGATGTTTAACTTGGACCAGGGTTTAACTATCAAGTTATGGTGCTAACATCAAGTAATGATACATGCACAAAACCTGAAAGGAATCAATCAACACAAGAATAGGTTAGGGTGAAAGTATAGTAGCTTAAGTATATACTCCATGGAGCTATAAGAACTCATGGAAGTACAATAATCCCTTGTGTATCAATAGAGTACAAGACATCAAAGAAATACATCAAAACCATGATAAAGAATCTAAGCAAGTTGTGAAAGTATAGAAGATGAAGTGTAAAATACATAAATATACATGTTTGTATATATATAGTCCTATGTATATAGTACACATAACTCTTTGGTACATGTTGCTCCAATATTTCATGTAAGCACTTATAGAAGATAGGCTCTAATAAAAAAGAACCATAGCACCATATCCACCTCCTCTCTTGCCCATGCATCTTGGGCTCATAGAATGCCCACTTTAAAGATCATAAGAGCCAAAACTATAATCCCTCAATCTACAAACATGTAGTCTACTCTTCCTCTTGGAAAGGTATAATGGAAGAGTGGAGTCTCTAAATCTATCTAGAGGAGCTACAAGAAGCTGAAATAATGATGCATATGGAGTACAAAGTATAGCCATTGGTCTGAAGCTGAGAGGATGTATAGCTTCATGAGGTTGACTCCTACAATAAGGTAGAGCATTTTTGTTCACAAATAGTATATCTTGGATGGATAAACCTAATGACATAAATGTATTGTAGGGTCTACCTATGAAACCTCTATACTCATCAAAGTATCCATTGCTCACAAAGACATGCCATGATATGTGCTCCCATATGTACTCTATTAGATAGTAGACCATGCTTCACATGGAATGCAATAGAACCTCCACCTCACACTTTGGACCGCATGTCCATATGATCACTTGAAAGTGTATGATACAATAATCCATAAACTCTTTCATGCCCAACTATGGGATATATGATAAAGTACTACTTGCTTGCTAGGAACACCATCTCCACCTCACAATCTCTACACACCACTCCAATAAATGAGGAATAGAGGAATTCTCATATCCACTATACATCTCTAATATTACTATCCTCTTCCTCAAATTAGTGGGGAAAATGATGTGGGATAAACACTCTAGATAAGCTCATAGTCTCTCTCAATATAGTGACTCTATGTACCTTATCTCTCAAAGAAGCACTCCTCTCCTCTTGGAGCTCCAAATACTCACAAGGAGTACCACTAAATCTTGGAGCCCGAGTCATATCCTCTACAGTCTTAGTGATGTAGACCTTCTCCTCTCCACCTCCATTGCTATATAAAATCTCATCCTCACTCACAACCAACCCACTCTCGATAGACAAGTGTATGAGAACCTGCCTCACATAAGTCACACAAAAACATATCCCATATGGATGGCTAAGCTACCTCTGGACTACCACAAGCTATGCCTTAATAGCCAATAGCATAAACTCAACCTAGCCTAGTCCACTAGAGTAGATGTACCCATCTTACTCTTCACTATGAGAATGATGTTCCCATGTACTACCTTGGACACCGGGGTAAGAAGTGAACAAAACAGTTGGAAAAAAAGATCTAAATGTAGTATAGGCACATTGCCTAGCTAGATATCTCCTAGTTGTCTTGTCTCTAACAAGAAACCAATCCTCCACCAAATTTTGTGAAACTATTTTTCTCCTTGGTGTGCTACTTAAAGGCAAAAAAAATGCCCCGCTTATCATATCAACATCAAGTCTCAAACCTCTTCCTCTTACTTTTCCACTATGAGTTTCATGGTGCTAGCAAACTTCTTACACAATGAAACCTATATTATATAAAATTCATGTTAGTCTAACCCACCATACACCAAGTACTAGGAAAACCAATTGCAAAAACTGAGTATTGGGAAAACCAACCAACACAATCTATGCAAACCACACACCTCATAGAAACAAGTTTGCATGGGTTGTGCAACATGAGGAGCAGGTTTGCATGGTGGGATAGAGAAACACACATTTGCATGGCAAGAATTGAGACAATCATTCACAAAAAACATGCAAATTTTCTTACATGGGGCTTTGGATACTCAATTCCAAGAGCAATCTTGAGTTTGAGTGCATCTAAGTCCTCTTGTCAAATTGTCTTCACTGCATCTCTAATTTGGAACCTATCCAACCAACACCATTTAATGTATGGCATATAATCCATCAAGGCATAGAACCAAATTTACCATGTCCCTTCTCTCATCTATTCCATGTGTTCAGTCTTAACTGCTCTCTCATAAGTCTTGTGTCTTTTAGACCATGTTTCTTTCTCCGTGCACTTTCAGATTTTACTAAACCTTGCACTCTGATTTCACTAAACCGTATGCTTTGTGGATGATTTCACTGTCCCCTTGGATTTCACACTTCCTTGTGCTACACAGATGGTTCCATTGTCCCCACCTTGGGTTGTCATCTCTCCTTATCCCTTGATAACTTCCCTTGTTCTCCAATTATTGTCACCCCAAAGCTCCAAACTCCTCTCCTTTGAACTCCTCTCCTTTGAACTCCTCTTTCTTGCTCCTAAATTTTCCCAATTTCTAACCAATGTCTTCTAATTTAGTACAAAGACTCTTAACTCTCTCCTTGTCTCCTCCCCTTATTATTTCTTCCTATCTCCTCCCTTGATTACTCCCCAATTATTTCCTTCCCTTGATTTCTCACTTTGGACTCTTCCATCTCCTTGTCTCCTCCTTTGATTACTCTCCCAATTATTTCCTCCTATCTCCTCCCTTGATCAATCTCCTCCCCCAATTACTCCCCAATTATTTCCTCCCCTAATTATTGTCACCTTGGGCTTGGGCTCCCATATCCTTTGATTTACTATCACCAAATCCTCCCCAAAAAAATGATCTCTTTCAAATGATTCTCTTCTTTTTTCTCTTGACTGATCTCTCCCTCTCAAAGTCTCTCAAATTTCACTCAAATGACCTCTCCCTTTCTCTTCATGATTCTTAAGTTGACTCTTTCACTAAACACTCCTTCCAACTTGTTATCTTGTTCCCTCACTCTCTCCTATACACTTTCAACAATTTTTAAATTTTAGATTGATTTTTTTCTTCTCTTGCATTTTGCTTCAAATTCTACCTTCCTTCCTTGACCCTCCAACCACCAACAACTCCTTTTTCTTGATAGTGAGTCAATACATCACTCCCAAACATAAAAAATCTCATGCATACATACTCACATACATTCTCACACAAGAAAATTCTCTTGCATTCCATGCAAACTACCCAAATATTCTCACACAAAAAAGATTCTCAAGCAAACTAGCATTCTCAAATTTCACACAAACTATCATACTCACACATTCCATGCAAACTAAATTAGCTCATGGCAAATAATAACCAAAGCATTATGAATTTTACATGCAGTATTCAATCATATGATTATAATATATAATCATTTCAAAAATATCAGGTCCCAAAACATATCATTGACTTGATAGCACAAAAGCCAAACAATTTTGCATAGCAAAAGTTCTTGCTTCTTCTTTGTTCTCTCCTTGATATTTCAAAATTATGCTCCACCAATGGTTCTCCTTCACTTTCCATTTCTTAATTGTAGTCTTCCTTTACCTAGTTGTCTGCCCTATTTATCAAAAAAATTTGGAGTATAATACATAAGTGATCTATCTTAAGAGATGTGCATTTCTCTTAGGATCAATTAATTGCACTCTTATTTCTTTGAGAGAATGTCACATAGCTTTGAAAATGTCTTCACTTGAATTCAAATCCAACCATATAGGAAACTTTTTCAAACATGGCATATCATAGCAAGAGCCAAGCATTCTTATGATCACATCCCATTTTGGCACAATGAATAATCTTACATCACACAATAATACATCTCACAAAACAACACAATTGTAAGTCACAAAAAGAACACAGCAATTTGCACCACATTTTACACCACAGTTCACACCACAAAACAACCATTCTCATTCTCACCTCCTACAAAATGGATGATCCTTTGCTTGTTGTTACACACCATTGATGGAATAAAATCCTTTCTTGCAAAAAGTACATCTCCCCATCTACAATTGGCCTCTAAGAAAGTCAAAATATAGTCCCATCCACTAAACCCACACAACTAAGAAACCCTTTTTGATTAAAAAAAAAAAATAGAAGATCTCCTTGACCTCTCCTCTTTTCCAAGGCACTTCACCTCCTTGCCAAAGGTAGCTATGATTGAAATCATGACACCTCTATAAATACAACAGTAGACCCCACACTAATCTCCCATATGTTTAAGCCTCTTGCCACACTTACCCCCTTGCCATGATGCCAAAACTTGTCCAAGGTGAGTGCAACTTGAATCCAAATAGGAGATTGGGACTTGCAAGATGCATTTTCAAATACTCTATGATCTTTTATGTCATTCACAAAGCTTGAAACAAAAAACAAACACATTCTTGTGAGATGTCTAAAGGCATTGCAATTCCAATCGAAAAAACATTTTAACACAAACTGATTACTTCTTGTACATTGGACACTCTCTTGCAAATACCAAGATTCCAAGTATAATTCCACCACTTCATTAGGATATCCATTGAAACTTCCTCCTTGTCAGAGGTCCAATTTGTCTATCCAAGTTAAGAAAGTCACTTCTACTCTCAAAATCACCCTCACCAATTTTGCAATTTAATGGAGGAGGAAAATCAGATCACTAGTCCAAGGTATCTTAGCAAGGATTCAGCTTGGCAAATATCCAAGTGGTTAAAAAAGAGAACTTGTACTGAACAATACGAGAGTTACATACAATGGGGACAAAGAGAGGAATAAGAGGAAGGAATGAGCCTGCATGAACAAGAGGAAGGAGTGTCACGCCATTTGTAGTTCCGCATCTAGATGCTCGGACACTGGAGTTCCAATGATGGTAGTTAGAGTTATTCTAGCAGTTTCTTAGGGACTACTTTCCGACGGTTAGATTTTGTGTTCAGGGTACTGACTTCACGGTGGGGCCCACCGTCACTTTGCACCGTTTGCACCGTCGAGTGTGCCGTCAGTGGGACCGTTAGGGTTTCAGGGCTAGCTCAAGTCCAGGGGGTATAGTTTCAAAGTGAGCTCCAGAGAGCTTACTTCTTTGATGTTGAGCCTTCGAGTTCCTGGCTATGGTGGACAGAGGCCGGCGAGCGTCACCTGGATTCTTTATGCTTGAGTGGGTGTGGCTTGACTGTAATCAGTGCCCAATTGTTGGCAGTTTATAGAGTGACAGATCAAGTACCGATCTGAGTTGAGTTGAGTGGAGAATGTTAAGCAATCTGATTACATCAAAGAAGTGAAGTCAGGGGGAAATCGGGTGCAGGAACGTTGAGTGTTGGTGGTAACTCCAAGCTCGGTGGATCGTGGTAGCTCGATTCAGGTTCTGTGTTTCCCTAGTGTGCAGAAGCTTTTGTAGTTGATGCAAATTTGGCAGTTAGGCGGATGGTGTGCGGAAGCGCTGGCCAAATTTTGAGCAAAGAAGGAGCAATTTTCGAGCAGTGTTGTGATTTTGAGCTCAAGAGGTGAAGGAAGGACCAATTTGCTGCGAGTTGGGCTCAGAAAGTGAAATTGAAGGTGGAGTTAGAAAGCTCTTCTCATAAAATTGTGATTTGGAAAAACCCATTTTGTCGGAAAATGGAAAGTTGGCTCGAGTGGAAAGTTAGCGGGGGATTTGGTGGACATCCATCTTTAGGGTTTATCTCAGATTTTATGTCAGATTTTACGTCAGATTTTTGGGCCAGAATTGGAGGAGTTTCGCTATTTGGCCAGATTTGGAGAAGTTTCGCTAGTTTGGAGGAGTTTCGCAGATTTGGAGAAGTTTTGCCAATTTTGGAGGAGGTTCGAAGTGGCAACAAGAAAGGCCTCATTTGGCTGAATTTCGGCGTTTTGAGGCATAGGGCTGTGGGCTATGAGAGGCTACGAAGGCCTAGAAGGGCCAGCAAGCCAGCTTGCTGGCGTGAGGCTAGCTAGTTTAGTGTAGATCTTGGTCATTGGTTGGCATAATCTGCCTTTCTTGCTAGACTGTGCGCAATAGGGTTTGACCCCTAGATCTCTTGTTCCTAGACTGGTGCCCTAGCCAACTGGTCCACCCTCACTTGTTGTCATAGTGACTGTGCCACTGTTATCTATACACATGTAGCTTTGGCTAGTAGAGGCAGTTTGATCCCATTCTTGGTGATCCTGGTAGCTTAGGACTTAGATACGAACTACTCTTATGTCAAATGCCAAATGGTGGCACAGTCAGTCCCGTGTTGTGTTATGAGATGGAGGGTTTTTCTTTAGATTTCTTGTGATTGGATCCCCTCCATTCTCTGCTTCCTGTTTGTGCACCATGTTTGTGTGAGGTGCCCTGACTTTTGAGCGTTGGTGCTCTGGTGTGCTCTCGGTGGTGAGGCTGGAGTGATGACCAGTCAGACTACCTTTGTTTCTCTCCGGTGAGGCGGGAAGTGATGACCTGCAGACCGTGAGAGTGCGTGTTATGATGGCAGGTTACAGGTTGCCTTTCCCCTAGTGTAGTTATCTCGGTTAGAGTTACATTAGTGGGTGGTGTCTAGTTGGTGTTGGCACGCGGTGGTATTGGCACTTGGTGGGATACTTGCGGTTGCGACTTGCGGTTGCAATTGGTGGTTCAGGTTTGCTGTTGCAGTTACGTGGTCACGACGGAGTTCTTTGGAGATTCTAGAGGAGTTAGCCCTGCAGTACGCAGTGGGTTTACTCGGAGTGGTGCTCGGTATTAGCCTGTATCTCAGGTCCCAGTGAAGGAGGAGATTGACTCTGAGTTGGAGTTGGACACAGGAGCTGATTCAGTTGAGAGTGCACTTGGTGTGTCCGCACCGTTGTTGTGGGACATGGATGAGATTTATGGGGCCTCCAAAAGCCCTAGGCGTTACTCTGGTACAGTGGGTACCATTGAGTTGGATGACTTCATCCAGGAGTTCGATAGTTGGTGTGATCTGCAGTAGATGCGGAACCCGACTTTGTTCACACCCTTCATGGCATGGAAGGGGTTGTTTCAGCACTTGGAGGATCCACCGATGGACGACTACCATGAGTTCAGGAGAGCTCATTTGGAGGAGATTGAGTTATGGAGACAGTATTGGTCTCCACACTATGTCTCCATCACTTCAGGCTTGGTGGCCATGAGTAGATCGGCTGTACCTACGAGTTCTAGCTCGAGTAGTGTTGGTGGAGCTAGTGGAGGTGCACTAGCTGGAGATAGTGCTACTACGAGTGGAGGTACCGCTGCAGGAGGTGGTGTGGTACCGGGGTTTAACCCCATGGTTGAGTTCTTCCTATGTTTGAGGCAGAACTACCAGGGAGTGCGGACTGACAAGCTGAGGAGCTTGCAGGAGTTCCAGCGGAAGGCTGGAGAGAGCCTACGCGAGGCATATACTCGCATGAGGCGGCTGATCAGTTTCACTCAGGGAGTTACTGAGGCCCAGGCAGTCCAGTTTTGGTATGGGATACTGGACAGGGAGTTGCGACGTAGAGTTCGTGATGCTACGTTGTTGCAAGCTACTTCGCCCACTTTGGCAGTAGTCTTTGGTTTGGCTGAGCGTATTGAGCTCAACATGGTGGAGGAGAGAGTGGTGACAGCTGGATTTGGTAGAGAAACCTCATCCACGGTTGTGACTTCTTCTAGAGTGCAGCAGAGTGCACCACGCCCAGTTGGTTTTTGAGGACAGGGTGGATAGCCCAGATCCTATGGAGCGAGTGGAGGGCCTAGTGGAGTTAGACCCTTACTCTCATTTTCGGGTCAGCAACAGCCAATGAGTGGTGGTGTTGCTTGTTGGACTTGTGGTGGACCTCACCATAGGAGAGAGTGTACTCAGGGCAGCGGACCTGATACCTCTGGTGCATCACAGCCAGCACAGAGGCAGTGTGAGCATTGCCACAGATTTGGTCACACTAGTGACCGGTGTTTTGACCTACACCCGGAGTTACGGAGTGGTAGGGCTGCTATGGCAGGTAGTAGAGGAGCTCCAGTTCATGGAGGACGAGGTGGTAGAGGTGGTGGTAGAGGATCTACACCTAGTAGGGGTGCAGTACTTGCCCTTACTTCTGACACAGCTATGGCTACTCGGATTGAGCAGTTGGAGCAGAGATTGGCTAGTATGGCTATTGCTCAGAGGAGATCAAATTTGGGTGCTGAGGCTTCCACCTCATATGCTGGTGATAGAGATGCTTTGGACTTCATGTGCGGAGCAGCACAGGTGGATGCATCTGCAGCAGTGACTAGGAGTGCAGTACGTGCTCCAGAGCCTAGAGGAGCATCAGTGGAGTTGGACCCACAAAGCGGAGAGGTTGGGAGACAGGTCAGACTTCCCCAGTCTTTCACGCTATCTCAGGCATTGCAGACGACATCCATGGTTCCTAGACGTCCCAGTGCAAGTGTGGTAGGTGGTGATGGAGTACCTGATGGAGTACCTGCTAGTCAGCCACCTGCTACTACACAGACTGAGTCTAGCATGATGTTGGGGGCGGCTCAGCTGATTATGCGGCATCCTTTATTTTCAGCCAGTGACATGTTTACATTGGGAGTTGACCCAGCTCCAGTGTTCCGGTTGGCTGCCATGTTGTGTGAGAGTAGGGATGGTGCGGTTCCTACTACTAGAGCAGAGGTGGTTGGTAGTGGAGCTGACTTGGTTGAGGAGCATGGGATCCGTTCAGCAACCAGTGGTTTATGGCAGGCAGCAGCGGCTAGACTGGAGGAGTTGCCAGCTAGACCGGCCTTTGAGAGAGCACGGTTTACACCTGGTGTTGTCCTATTGGATAACTAGAGGGGGATCTTTCATTTAGTGGGACCTTCAGGGAAGGTCTATACACCACAGAGAGTCTTGTTAGACTCTGGTGCGCAGCCCCTTATGTTGGGGAAGGCTGAAGTTGTCGGTCTGGAGTTACGGAAGACCGATGTGGAGAGGTGTCCATTTTAGATCCAGACATCTCTTGGTGGTGGTTCGACACAATACATCACACGTGGAGAGCTTGTTGTCCAGGTTCAGCCTGGTCATCCGACTGATAGCTTGGTGGTGAGAGCTCAGGCTATTACGACGATAGTTGAGTCATATGATGTGCTAGTTGGGGAGCAGTGTTATACCCTATGGGTTTCAGCATTGACTATTGGGAGGAGACAGCCTCTTATAGACCTGGTTGGCAGTCTGGTGAGGGACGGGTATGTCGCCTACCAGTACGCTTCAGTAGTGGCAGTCTTGGCTCACTACAGTCCGGGACCATGGCAACATCAGTTTTAGCTTTTAGCGGTGCAGTTACTTGGCCTGGTGACTTGTTGGAGGGGAACGTCCATGCAGAGGATACTCCAGTACCAGAGGAGATCACTCGGCTATGGAGTACGAGTGGGATTGTTCCATCCACCTTGGATGTTCCATTGTGGAGTTCAGAGGAGGCATTGCAGCAGCATGCGGATCAGTTGGTGCAGCACGCTTGGAGTGGAGCCTCCGTACCATTAGGGGATGAGTGTGAGGATGAGCCTCCAAAGGCGATTGCTTTGACACCTCTGGATACCACACTCATTGCTTGGCAGTATCAAGTAGAGGGGATATGTCTATTGGAGTTGTTTGGTGGGATCAGCACCGGACTAGCTACGGTGTTACAGGCGGGTATCCGAGTACAGAGGTACTTGTATGTAGAGAGAGATGAGACTGCTAGGCGAGTCTCTCTACATCATGTGGCACACTTGGCCTATCGGTATCCGGAGTTATTACCGATGTCAGCAGTCAGAGGTTACCAAAAGGCCTTACCATGAGACATTTCCTTACTGGGGGCGCATGACCTAGAGAGGCATGGGCCTATTCACTTGGTGATTTCTGGATGGCCATGTCAGGGACATACACATGCAGGCTGCGGTTTGGGTCTTCAGGATCCTCGTTCTTGTGTGTTTTGGGAGATGTTACGGATATTACGACATCTCCAGGTTCATCAGTCTGTTTCTCCAGCTTACCTTTTGGAGAACGTTCCTTTGTTGGGTGATTCTCGCACTAGAGTGGTGGCGAGTACACATCAGGTCCATTCTTGGATGGGACCTGCTGTATTGTTAGATGCAGCCAGAGTGGGATCACGGGCTCATCGTCTTCGTCTTTGGTGGACAAACCTCTTACCCAGAGAGGTTCTACAACATAGTTATGATGGGATTCAGCGACTAGACCACATTCTTGTTGATGATATCTTGGATGTTGGACGTCAGTCTCAGACAGTGGTAGTGGCTGATAGGTCACCTATGGCAATGGTAAACCTAGTTGGACAGCCTAGAGCTGCATTTCCCACACTCATGAGTTTCCCAGGCTCTCATGCTTTTCGAGAGGGAGGACCTGGACTTGTTTGGGACTCACAATTACAGCAGTTGGTGGATCCCAATGCTGATGAGAGAGAGCGGGCAATGGGTTTTCGCACCGGTATTACCGCTGTTCCAGCAGTGTCAGAGGCATCCAGGCGTCAAGTGTTAGGTCAGGCTATGGACCTGAACTGTTTGACCTGGATTGTGAGCCTTGGTTTGGCAGAGCAGCGTAGGATGCGCTTGATAGGCATCACCACTCGGACACTTGTGAGCCCTGTGCCTATTGAGACGATTTAGGCACATGCTGGGGGTGATGGACCGAGTGGACATGGTATTCTTGGGACACATCCAATAGCTACTAGGGAGAGTGGTCTACTTGGAGTCCATCTAGGTGAGCGTGGGCTACTTGGATTACACCCTTGGTCCACATGGGATGCAGCCAGAGGACGTATGGAGCTTGCAGCCAGAGTGGAGGGAGTTTTTCACACAGAGGTTGGGACCTCTAGTGGTCGGGAGCATGACACCATTGCTCCCAAGGGCCCAGTGTAGCAGCCAGTCAGTACGTCTTCCACTCCTACTACAATTACAGAGGATACTTGGGAGCCAGATCTTGGACCCAAGCTTACTGGAGAGGAAAGACAAAAGGTTTGGAGGTTCTTGAGGAGTCACACGAGTTGTTTTGCCTTCAGTATGAAGGATTTGGGTGCTCTGAAGGGACCTGGTATACGGATTGAGCTGACTAGCAACACACCAGTTTTCCAATGTCCTTATCGATATAGTGAGATGGAGAGGACATTGATTCAAAGCCGGAGTATTGACCTTTTTGGGGCTAGTTTGGTAGAGATTTCACATGGAGAGTATGCATCAGCGACAGTGATGCCAGCCAAGAAAGATATGCATGGCAACTATACAAATAGGCGGATGTGTGGAGATTACCGTCCTATCAACCGACAGACCAGGGCTGATCGGTATGCCATGCCTACATCGGAGGAGATTTTTGATGCAATTGGGCATGCAAAGGTCTTCAGTACTTTGGATCATCGAGCGGGATATCATCAGTTGCCGATCAGGGAGGAGGATAAGTCCAAGACAGCATTTTGGGCTATTGATCCTCACGGCAAGGATGTGTTATATCAATGGAGGTTCTTACCATTTGGGTTAAAGAACGCTCCCGCTGAGTTCCAGAGGGTCATGGATAGGATCCTAGCTGGATTGGATTTTGCTCGGTGCTATATTGATGACATTTTGGTTTATAGCACTACTGTGGAGGAGCATGAGAGACAGTTGTTGGAGGTGTTTGAGAGGTTGAGATCTCATGGACTCAAATTACATCCTGGGAAGTGTAGGTTCTTCCATGAGCAGGTTGAGTATTTGGGTCACACTATCTACCCCGGAGGACTTGGTGTTCAGCAGACCAAGGTGGAGGCTATTGCACGTATTCCTCGGCCTACGGATGTGAGCAGAGTGCAAGCATTCCTTGGGTTGGCAAACTTCTATCGCCGCTATGTTAGAGGATTTAGTGCCATTGCTAAGGCCTTGACGAAGCTGACCAAGCTTACACAGGAGTGGTGTTGGGGAGATGAGCATGAGAGAGCTTTTGTAGAGCTCAAGGAGAGGTTGACATCTATTCCTATTTTGAGGAGACCGATCAGGGGACGACCATTTCAGGTTCACACTGATTGGAGTATGTTGGGGCTTGGAGTGGTGCTCACCCAACATGATGATGAGGAGAAGGAGTTTGTGGTGTCCTATGCTAGTCGCTCCAACAATTCAGCGGAGGCGAAGTATAGTTCATATGAGGGAGAGTGCTTGGCAGCAGTTTGGGCAGTAGCACATTTCCGATGTTACCTATTTGGTAACCCCTTCACTCTCGTCACTGATCATCAGCCGCTGAAGTGGTTGATGGAGTCCGACAAGCTTTTAGGGAAGCTTGCACGATGGGCTCTGATTTTACAAGAGTATGATTTTATGGTTGTTCACAAACCTGGAGTGGTGAACCGTGATGCAGATGGGTTGAGTAGAAACCCATGTCCCAGCCAGTAGGATCAGACCGGAGCACGTTGGCATGGTGAGACAGATGAGGAGATGGTGCCAGGTTGGCATGCATCGGTCTTTCTGTGTATATTTGCAGAGACTTTGGTGGTATCTCTCTCAGCGCATACAGGAGGAGTTATTGAGGTCACAGATCCAGAGAGTGAAGATATTGGTACAGTTCAGCGAGACATTCATGATGATGTCTTAGTGATGGACTATCTTCGCACTGGTGTTGTGGGTGGCACAGTTGGGGCCAAGGAGAGAGACCGTGTTCTTCAGCGAGCCAGACGGTTCAGATTGGAGGGTAGACACCTTTTGCATGTATGGGAGGATGGTAGAGTGCGAGTAGTACCACTTCCATCACAGAGACCACAGTTGGTCCGTCATGCTCATGAGGAGCTAGGACATTTGGAGTAAAGCATGCATATAGCTTACTTTAGAGTCATTATTGGTGGCGCGGTATGCAGACCGAGGTACAGCAGTTTGTTGCCGGATGTATGGTTTGTGACCGAGTTAGAGCATCATTCAATGCTCCTACGCCACAGTTACACCCATTACCTATCATGGGATTGGGTTACCGTTGGATTTTGGACTTTGCCGGACCTTTACCGCTGACTGTGAGACATCATCGATATGTTTTGGTGATGGTGGAGCACTTCTCCAAGTGGATTGAGTTGGTGGCACTTCCTGACAAGTCTAGTGAAGGGACAGCTTACTCGTTCCTGGATCGAGTTCTTAGTCATTTTGGTGCACCAGCTGAGGTTTTGACTGATCAGGGTACAGAGTTCTTGGGAGAGTTTCAGGTCTTGTGTGACAAGGCTTTGATTGATCATCATACTACATCCCGAGATCACCCTGAGGCAGATGGCTTAGCAGAGAGAGTGGTTTAGACGGTGAAGAGAGGATTGCGAAAGTATGGTTTGCAGAGAGGCCACTTGGGAGATTGGGATCTCCAGTTACCTTGGTTGGCCATGGGCTATCGATTCAGCCGGCAAGCCTCCTTAGCATCCTTCTCTCCATACTTTCTACTCTATGGACAGGATCCAGATTTACCTACAGCCATTTGTCGAGATGCTACTGTAGTTTTGGACTTGGATGACCCCGATGTATGGATGAGCGCATGTTCTCAGCGGGCAGAGATCTTTTGGAGAGTGATGCCGATGGCCTTTGAGAACTTGGCGATTGCTCAGCATAGAGATACTTTACGCTATGCTACCATTCAAGGAGGAGGTTATAGACCCTCGATCCGTCGATTTCATCCAGGTGACTATGTATATCTACAACAGATAGCACCGACGACACTTGATGTTTCTACAGGCCGCACTATCTTGAGAGTGCACGAGGTTTTGCCATCTGGAGTCCTTTTGTTAGAAGGACGTGATGGTGTTGTTTGGAAGGATCATGTGCGCAATTGTACACCATGCCACCTTCCAAACATTGATGGTACGATGGACCCAAGCTTGGCACTTGTACGTGCAGGCTTGAGGTGTATGTTATGTGGCTCTTCTGGTGGAGCTGCTACTATGTTAGTGTGTGATAGCTGTTCGAGAGGATGGCATATGGCATGTATGACTCCTCCCCTCACGGTGGTTCCTCAGGGACAGTGGTTATGTCCTAGATGTACTTGACCTATAGCTAGTTCATTCTTTATATGGTATAGATTGCAGACAGGCGACTAACGATGGGGCTCCATAGCACCCGGCCTCCTGATCTTTGGCCATTAGAGGGTATACCATATACTTAGAGTAGATGGCTATCTGGAGTTAGAGGGACCTAACCGCCAGCTAGGGGGGCGATTGTGGCACTTTAGAGTCTATGTATGACTTATGTGTGAGTTTTGCTTTTATAGTGTATGATGTTGACAGCGATGTATGTTGTGTAGCGATGTATATACGCACGATAGCTGTCATGCCATTTGTAGTTCCGCATCTAGATGCTCGGACACTGGAGTTCCAGTGATGGTAGTTAGAGTTATTCTAGCAGTTTCTTAGGGACTACTTTCCGACGGTTAGATTTTGTGTTCGGGGTACTGACTTCAAGGTGGGGCCCACCGTCACTTTGCACCATTTGCGCCGTCGAGTGTGCCGTCAACGGGACCGTTAGGGTTTCAGGGCTAGCTCGAGTTCAGGGGGTATAGTTTTGAAGTGAGCTCCAGAGAGCTCACTTCTTTGATGTTGAGCCTTCGAGTTCCTGGCTATGGTGGACAGAGGCCGGCGAGCGTCACCTGGATTCTCTATGCTTGAGTGAGTGTGGCTTGACTGTAATCAGTGCCCAGTTGTTGGCAGTTTATAGAGTGACAGATCAAGTACTGATCTGAGTTGAGTTGAGTGGAGAATGTTAAGCAATCTGATTATTGTGGCACTTTAGAGTCTATGTATGACTTATGTGTGAGTTTTGCTTTTATAGTGTATGATGTTGACAGCGATGTATGTTGTGTAGCGATGTATATATGCACGACAGGAGCATGAGTGCCAGAGTGCAAAGAGGAGTGTGAGGTAACAAGTGAAGTAATGTGCACACAATAGAAGTCCCAATACTATTCATGAACCAGAAATCCTAGATGTGAATAATAAAACTCAATAGAATACTCAAGGTGACCTTGACAGGAATTTTGTGATATGTAATTTGTGAACAACAAATTCTTGTGGTGATGATAATTGAGTGCAAGTATGAGGTTTAGTGATAGGAGAGGTGATGGAGAAGCTGGATTGATACATGAGAAGGAAAGATTAATAAGATTAAAAATTATATTAGCAAGAATTTTCTTTCAAAAACTAACTAGCAGGATCTTTATCAAGGGGTCTTAATTAGCCATTAAGATTTATGGCAATATGTTAAAAGTACTATATCACCATAAACATCTAAGGGAACAGGTTTTGATTTCATATAAAATTTCTATGGTCATTGGGTTCTCCACCTATAAACCAATTTTCACTTCTTGATCTGCTGCACATTAACTTTTCCCGGTTACCCATAAATGACTTTATGGAATCTTATAGACCATCAAAAAAGCTAATTTTAAAACCCCTTATTGTGCCTAGTGTTCATGTTTGAGATCAACCAAGTCCAACTATCTCTCTACATTGTAATCTTCCTATCTTACATTGGTAGGAAGTTTGGAGTGCCACAAAGAATTGTCTCTTCTACCTGTATTATATGTCTCAACAAAATAAATGGTTGATGTAGAGATGTTATTGGCCATATTTCTGCCTATTCTCTTGGCAGAGGCTTGGATTCCTCTTTTGCAAGTGAGGAGGTCTTTCCTCGCTAAAACTCTAGATATGGGATGAAACATAAAAAGATGATGAACTACATCTACCACTAAATACATTTTGGATTTCTTGTTAGCAATTTTTTTCTTGAGATGCTTACTCATCAACACTAAACATACCCCATTAACTAAACATCAATGAACTATGTCTAAAACTAAATACATTTTGGATTTCTTGTTAGCAATTTTTGTCTTGATATATTCACTCAACAACACTAAACATACTCCATTAACTAAACATGAAATGAAAATAGGATCTAACATGGTTCACTTCCGGTCCCAAAAGCTACATCCATGGCCAAATAGTCTTCCAAATACATACAATTAGTGATGTTTGTAACAACTTGGTGTCGTTCAAATTTGTAATGTTGTGGTAAGAACCAGTTGATCCCACAAGGATACAAGTTTGAGATGACTAAAAGCAAGATAAAAATGTCACTAGATGATGATCTATTGATTTTTACTTAACATCTTGGGCAGATTCATTCCCAAAAGAGAATACATCACAGCTCTTGGCACACTATGAAAAGATAAAAAAAACATAACTTTACAATGAATTGATCCCACAAGGATACAAGTTAGAGATGACTAAAATCAAGATAAAATGTCATTATGATATTGCTATCTATCTATTGCTATATCTAACAATCTATTGCTTTTTATTTAACATCTTGGACACATTTATTCCCACAAGAGGATATTGTCACCACTCTTGGCTCACTATAAAAAGATAAACAAACATAACTTTTCATTGCAGCCTATCTAACTATGTAAAAATTATGTACATATTCAAAGTGTCTCATACTATGGCTACAAAAGCTATCCTATCCTATTGAAGAGATGACTCTTTATCATTGTTGACTAAGTTAGTTGCTGCTCGTTTTGTATGAAGTCATCAAGATTGTGCTATACAAAGGTGTTACTTGTCCATTGGATGCTTTAGTAGTACTTGTGCCTCTGTGAACTTGGAGTTTGTATGGCTATGCAACTTCAAGGACAACACATTAAGTTGGTCATTTGTATAGACCTTCCTTTCTTGTGCATCAATCTACATGCTGAAGTTCTTCCTCTTTGTTCTTTGAGGGTTCTAATTAGCTATTTGTTCTACCTGGTTTAGGAGTTGAGTTGCCATATGCCAGATTGTAGCAAGCAACCCAGTTTGTTGGTTTATGCTCCTTGAAGTTCTATTGTTATCTCATCACAAAGCTTGGCTACCAACTCATCTTCTCTTTCCTTTTGTTGTTTAAGGCTCATGGTGAGTTCTTGCACCCAAAGATTGGTAAGCCCTTGTAATTTTGGCATTTTACACTAGTTGCAATTATCATGGCTTAGGCCTCCTCCAACTCTGCTGGTAGCATTGTCACCTCTTCCTCTTATGCATGTATTTGATCTTCATGTTGGGCTTTTTGTTCCATGACCTTGTTGTTGTTGATGTTGTTGATGATGTTCATAAAACTACCTTGTGTTGCTCTTGTAGCATCAATTCTTCCTTTTGAATATTTTCTAGTAAATGATCTTTCTCTTTGCTTGCTATGACCTCCTTCTTGCGCTCCTATTGGACTCTATTGAGCCTATTTCAGAATTAGGCTTTATCCATCACCTTTATCTTTGCCAACTTATGCAGATTTTATATTAGTGTGGCTGGATCTTTTGATTGTAGAATCTAGCTCACAATAGAATGGCATAATTCCTCCAATGCCTCCATCATTTGTGTCACCATGTTGATGGTGTTGATGGCCATGAGCCATAAGAAGATAACTCTTGCATTTTAGTATTTGTAGGATCTTCTCTATTGTCTTCTTTGTCGACTTTATTCCTTGGTCTACGGGCCTTGGGCTTATAGACCATAATAGCTCTTCTACCTACTCCTCCTTGTAGGTGGTGGCCATGTTGTTGGATACACCTGCAACTCATTTCTTATCTTAGAGGCATCCTTTGGTGGATTCTTCTTCCTTTGACTTCAATAGTTTAGCTATTGTTGAAGTTTCAGACCATCCTTCTTGCTCCTTTGGTCTTTGTTGTGATAATCTCCCTTTGTTGTTGTTTGTTCATAGGATGAAGTTAGAAAAGTATAGAATGCCTTTGTTTTCCTTGCCCTTTGTCTATTTGGGGGAACTTCCCAATTTTCATCAGTGATATTCTTCATTTTCTTCTTGAAGAAGGAGATAGAAACCTCCTCATTTTTCTTCATAGTCTCCTTAGTCTTGGTTGACAATCCTGCTTCATCCATGTCATCATTTATTGGATGATATGATTGGACTTTGTCATTTGGTCCCATAGCTCCCACTTTGTCACCAACAACAATATTCTTTTGAATGAACTCTCACAACTTGAGCCTTTGTTGTGACATGAAGCCACCTGATTGTGTTTGGATATAGTTTGTGAGCCCAATTTTTGTGCCTCTTCCATACCTTTGTTGTTCTCTTTGTTGCCTTTTTTTCATGATTTTCTCCTTGTCTTTTGCTCTCTCTTGATGATGTCTATCACTTGGGCCAGTTTGCATTTCTTGGACACTATGGCCTTCTGACAAGCTGCTATTGGCTTCTTACAATCAATTTTAGTGTGGTAGAATTTTTCTACATTGACAAACTTTGTTGTACTTGCATACTTCTTGTCAACTAGCTTTATTTTTCAATTTGTATCAAGGCATCAAGGAAGTAGTCAAGATGATTTAAATGGATGGGATACTTCTTCTTTCTTTGTTTTTCAAGAGGCCCATATCTAAGTAAAAATTTATTATGAAGGGCTATATGATTGTAGCTCCTCATTGCTCCTTCATCTTTTCTAGTAACTTTGCTACTCTTTCATGAAACATTTGTGAACAACTCACTAGTTTCTTCTTGTGTAAGGGTTGGAAGAAGATGGCTTGGTTTAAGTTTACATAAGTTGTTTGTTTAGACTTGAACAACTTCTTGACAATCTTGGTAATGGTTTGTTGAATGGAATTTATGCTGTATCTATTGGTTTTTTCTCTACTTCAGAATTGTAGTCTATCTTAGATTTAAGTTGTACACTAGAGTAACCATGCTATGTATGCTATGAAAACTTATCCAAAAGGTGAGGTTTCTTCTCCTAGGAAATGTGCCAATCATCACTGGTCCATAGTGTGAGATTGGCTCTCAAGAATTTATTGCTTGTTCCTTATTCTCACAAATCTCTTCTAGCATGGAAATATCCAAGATGTTCCAATCCCACAACAGGAATTCCACTTTTCTACTTTGAATGTAATGGGGATTGTACAACATCATGTTGGTGTTGTATTTCTAATTTCTAATTTTCTAACAATTTTGGTGTTGTACAATCCCCATTCATAAATGTTGTGTTGCTTACACATGATTTCAAAAAGTTTTAGTTGTTTTCTCTTGCACTTCTTTTCTAGTACCATAGCTACACTCTAGTTCTATGCACTAAGACAAAAGATCCTTCTTGTTGAAAACCCATCCCCTTGCACAAACTCTCAAAATATGCAACTATGAAGTTGGTGCTCCTACAAAAACAAGTCAATTGTTGTAACAATATGGAGTTTAGCAACATAGTTAGTAAGGCTAACAAAGTAGAGAATAAGCCAAATTAGCCCAAAATAGTCTAGGAGCACCTAGGAAGCTTCTTGGGAAGCTTTTTGACTAGCTTAACTTGCACCACAAGTAGATAGTTTATAGAAGAAAGCTTCTAGAAGCTTCTAACTAGCTTAGCTTGTATGCCAAGTAGGCAGTTTCTAGAAGAAAGCTTCTTGAGAAGCTTCCTGGTTAACTTGGCTTGTACTCTAAAAAAGCAGTTCAAGGAAGCTTCTTGAGAAGCTTCTCAAGGCCTTGTATGCTACTTATAAATACCAAAGCCAAAATTCATGCTAGGCATTCAAAGTTTTCCCACATTCAAGTGTCCCATTGTGAGTTTCCATTCTCCTATTTCTCTCCTTGGTCTCGGTCTTTTACATTGGTATTAAAGTAGGAAAGGGATGGATGGAATTTATAGACCACCAAATCCACTTCCACCAAACCATAGGGATTTTTTTGTCCAAGTACTACCCCAGCATCATTTCACACAATTCATGACCTCACACTTTGAATAAGAATTTATGCATATGATCATCATATCTGAGGAACCCAAGGTACTTCCGGTTATAACTTATGGAGAACGGTGGACGTGTTGCTTCTATGTGTTAATAAATTAGATAGATTAGGGATGGCATGATAGAGTAGCAACCATGGTGGCAATGTCCAAGGTTATCCTTGCTATGCAGCAACAAATCAAGCACCTTACTAGATTGTTAGATGAATGAGAGCTTTGACGACAAGAGCACGTAGAGAGAGTACCAATTCAAGAAGGAGAAGATCAAATCTGATTCCCTAAACCCCAAGGTATTTGAAGGTAAGAATCTCTTGGGTGCAGTGGAGAATTTTATATTTGACTATGAATGTTACTTTGAAGCTACCAATCTGCAAGATGAGCAAAAATAGATTCTCTTGGCTTCCCGCCAATTGGATGGAGTAGCAAAGCTATAGCAGAGATTCCAAGTGGAGCAAGGTAAGCAACAAATTTTTGCACCAATCTTGACGTGGGCAGAATTCAAGAGTGCAATAATTAGTTGGTTGTAAGCTATAAATGCCACATGAGTTGCATGGGATAGGTTGGTAGAGTTGAAATAGATTGGCTCTGTAAGAAGTTACATCACGTAATTCCAGAACATCATCATGCAAATTTTAGATATATTGGAAGGTGAAGCTCTGGATCAATTTGTGAGGGGCTTGAAGTCAAGAACCAAATTAGAGGTAACCATGCAAGAGCCACAAGACTGGGAGGAAGCCATGCGGTTGGCCGTACATTTTGATTCCTTGGTTGCAACAACTTGGTCTTGACCTTGACCTCCACAGAACCTACCAAAACACTAAACACAAGTGGAGGAGCAAACATCAATGGAGATTGATGTCGTTCAATGGAGAACACTTGGCACTATAGATAGAGAGAAATTGCAAGTAAATGGGGGCTATTTTTATTATTGCATCATTGAATGTCCACTCAAGAATGAGTGACCTCAACAAGTTGCCTAGATGGAGTTTGTGGAGCAAAACAATAAAGGAAATGAGGAATTCCAATAGGAGATTTCAAGCTACCTATTGGGAGCTTGATTAGTTCCAATGGAATTGAATGCTTGACCTATGCAAGTTTGCTTCACTTGCAAGATATGATATCTAATCAGGGTTGTAGGATTTTGGTTGATTTAGAAGTTCAAAGAATTGCATGTTTGTGCAAGTAGCAAAGGAATTTGGTATTCCTATCATGCCATTAGTTGGAAGTAGATTGATGACGGTAGATAGTAGAAAGGGTTTTGCATTCAGTACCTTGCATCCTATACCTTCAAGATTGGGAAGGAGTATTTGGAGTGTGTGAGGTTTGTAGTGGCACCTCTACACTATGATGTCATTCTAGGACTACCTTGGCTT